>OX438686.1:20000000-22496820 GCA_949316375.1 Mythimna vitellina | reverse complement strand
CACTGAGTGACAGACATATAATTTCTACTTTCACGCAGGTAAAGCCACTGCCAGAAGCTAGTTTTAAATATATGCGTATTCATATCCTTGTCTGGCGCCGAATTTATTCAATTATCTCCTTGAATATTGTCTTATTGGCCGACTTGGTGGCAACCAGACAAGACATCAGATAGATTATCTGTGTAGATTATTATTATTATCTATACTGATTTAGGTATATTGATTACGATTCATTTTTATCAGGAATTAGGTTTTTGGTTATGCCAGAGGTTCGGTTGTTATTATGAGCTTTAGCGTATATACCTACTATTTTTTTTTTGCTCTCAAAGTAGATGGTCCATGGGGATGGAAGGTTCTGGACTGGCTACTACGTACTGGAAGAAACAGCGTTAAAAGGCCTCCCACAAGGTGCACCGATGACTTGGTCACGGTCCCGGGAATCTTATTGATGCGAGACGTACAGGACCAATCGTTGTGTTGATTTCGTAGCGTTAAAATTTTTGCATATCCATAATTACTATCGCTTCTTATTCTTCGAATTTCATTTTGTCTAGATCCTAAAAAAGTTAGAAAAATTTAAATATGGTATACATGTGGATTTTAGTCAGTGAAAGTCTGATGCTCCCTCTCGCTCTACAGGCGAACGTTATTTAATGAATTCACGCCTAAAAAAAAGCTATCATAGCCTGTACATAGTTCCTAATAAATAAATAATAAAAAAGTCCCAGTAATATGTTAATGTATAATTTTTTACTGTCACCTAGGCGAAGTCACAAGGACAAACTAGTACAAAAACCATTTCTAACATAAATAATTATCATACATATTCATATTTAATTAGTTGTATTATTTAGTAATGTAATGAGTAATTAGTGATTTGATTTAGAGCCCAATAGACGCACGCAGCCTTGATACCTCTTATCAGTAATTGATAAACAAGTAGCTTGAGTCGTAACAAAAGAATTTCCGGTGCGTACCTACAAGAAAATTAAATTCTATCTTCGACCTTTGCCTTCACAGAGAATTCCCAGACATTAATTATAATTGAATGAGCTACGTATTTTGATTAAATGATTACATAAGTATTTTTTAGGGTTTCATACCTCAAAAGGAAAAAATGGAACCCTTATAGGATCATTATGCTGTCTGTCTGTCTGTCGGTCTGTCAAGACCCTTTGTGTCGGAAACGCGTGAAGGTATCGAGTTGAAATTAAAACCATATACTTAAGTTTGCGGTTTCTTAAAACTGTGAAAAAATCAAACTTCTAATTTAACAAAAAAAAGATACGGCCGTTTATGTCTCAAAAAACGTATATTTCGACACTCTCGAGGAAATTAAAATTCATAGGGTACTTCCCGTTGACTCAGAATTCTGGAATTTTGCATAAAGCAAGGTCTTATAGCACAGGTATAGGAATAATAATAATATTCCACATATTCCACAACTATCACACAACGTCGTCTAGTCCCAAGCTAAACAGAGGACGTGTTGTGTGTGTGTGTGTGTGACTAGACAACTGATTTATTTATTTATTTAATTAATTACAACGGTTAAACAAAGTCAAAGTCAAAGTCAAAGTCAAAGATTTTTATTTCACATAGGCCTACATGGGCACTTATAAAACGTCAGAAGCTAGTGCACGGTTCCAAATTGGTCGTTTCCTATGGAGAAGAACCGGCAAGAAACTCCATGGTTACTCTTTTAAAAAAGAATTTGTTGATACAATACCTTCTGTTTACAATATATTGGATTTATTATGTAAGGACAGTGTAGACTGGTCAATAAAGTACAATAAAAATAATCATAATAAAAAGGAACCTAAGAATTCGCGGAGTCTACAGTGTTCTCACATTCACATTTAAAAAAAGAGGCTATACAAACAAAAGCAAGCAAAACAAATAATTACAATTATTAATAAACAATATGTCAACAATATAAATAATAATAAATAAATAAAAAATAAAAAGTATTGCAAAAGCAATGTATATATTACAACAAATGTGGAGCAGTCAATAGATAAATTTACAAAATATTATGAGCTACCAGGGGGCCACATGTGCAGAAGCAGTCATTGCCAAACAAGCGTGTCTTCGACATAGTCTTTAACCTTATAATACGCTTTTTTAGTTAGGACACGCTTAATATGGGTTTTGAACTTTCCTTAGCTAAGTTCAGTCACCACCTTTGGCAGCTTATTATAAAAGCGTATGCTGTCTACTAAAAATGACTTGCTGGTCTTAACTAATCTCCATTTGGGTAACACAATTTCGTGAAAAACAACCAATTACAGCAATTAAACAAAAAGTTTTAGGTTAAAAACAACATGTACTTATATTAATTCCTCTCACAGTACTTCTGGCATACCAATAAAATCATCTTCCATTCATCCGCAAACAGATCGTTCGTTGGATATGAATCCAAGAGATCATTTAATGCATCCAAAGTGCGAGGTATTGGAGACTACGCAAGGGCAACAGTGCGACACTGAGGTACAGCAAACATTCTGTGCTTTTTGCCGCGGCAGTAATTGTCCGGGACAAAGAAACGCGCTAGCACAGTAAGCAGATCAGGCGCGTCAATAGTGCCACGGAGCGTCTTGCAGGCTATGGTGAGCTGATCTCGCGTTCGATAAACATACTTATATACAAATGATCGTGCTTATCACACAAACATTAGTCCTGGGTGAGAATTGAACCCACGACCTCCAGCATAGCAGTCAGGGCCACTGACCACTAGACTAATAGGCCAGTCAAATCAGGAATAAATCTGAAAACTTTAAATTTGTTGTAACGTTACTACAAAAAAAAAAATTGGATTCAGAAAAATCTTCCAGACTCCATTCGGGAATTGAACTGTTTACATAGGTAAGTTTCTAAGGGCGCGAGTCCGACTCGCACTTGCTAGTTTTTTTTTAATAGTATAATCTAATGCTTGACTGTGATCCCACCTGATGGTAAGCAGTGATGCAATCATTGATGGTAAGGCGCACTAGTTTATTAAGAGACTATTCACTCATAGAGCCTTAAAGACATGTAAATTGTTATTGGACGGGAAGACTGCAGCAGGTAATTCGTTTCAGTTCTTCGAAGTACGCAGTATAAACGATGAGGCGAAACACGTAGAGGTATTAACAATGTAAGAGTGAAGACTCGCCGTACGTCGGGTTGTCCGATGGTATTTCCACCATCCACCATGACTTGATTCCCGCGCAAATATAAACATAATCAGCCTTTTTTTGCATTTTTTTTTTGTTTGGCTGGGACTCAGGCCTCCTCTCTCAAGAGAGGGAATGGGCCGTAATCCACCACGCGGTCCCAGGACATGCCGGTTTAGTCACGATGTTTTCCACTGCACTCAAAACGATGAAGGAATAATGTGATAGATTAATAATAATAGGAATTTAATGTAATAATAATATAAATTTCTAAATGGATTATGTAATTGTGTAGTTAGAATAAATAGCTTTTTATTTATTTTATTTTTAATGCTAACAAAGGAGGCCGCCGCAAGCGTGATGGAAAAAATTTCCTCACGCCCCAGCCACCGACACCCCAACCCCACAGATCCAGTGGATTTTGCTGTACGATTTTGAATCTGAATGAATTCAATAATTTTGTGACTTACATGATTTCGTCGTGTATCGCTGTTGAAATGATTATTTTCACTCTCACGACAATTGGCACAAAGTTTTTAAATACTTATTTTGCCTTAAATTAGATATTGTTTTACTCACATTTATTTTACCCATATTTTAAAAATAAACTTACTTATTTACCTACAGAAGGACCATGTTTTTCTTATAGATATTTTATCAGCCTTGACGAAAATTTGCTATACAAAATGTTAAAGAAAATGCCATCGAGGCTGACGGAAACTGCTAACTAGATATCCTCTAGCATTACCATTTTATTTTGTAGCAGATAAATCCAGTTTTACACTGAGCCGCAAAAAATACGGGTTACGTAGAAAAGACTGCTATTTCTCCCAAAATTATGTACGAGAGACTCCTGTAAATAATGTGCTATTAGTAAATTAGCACTAAAAATACAGACTTTCTGAATTTGGAAAAATAATTAAACTCAAAATTAGGATGACGTTGTTTTTCCAAATTTAGAAAGTTTGGTTTTTAGGTGTTCTCTAAATCTCTTTTGAGATTTGTCAAATTTAGGGTACCGTACATCAAAAAGAAATAACGGAACCCCTACAGGATCACTTTGTTGTCTGTCTGTCTGTCTGTCAAGACCCTTTATCTAGGAAATGCGTAGAGGTATCGAGTTGAAATTGCAACCATACACAGAGATCTGCACTCCCCTGAAGCTGTGAAAAAATCAAACTTCTAAGTTAACGAAAAAAAGATACGGCCATTTATGTAGCAAAAAACGTGCATTTCGACACTCTCAAAGGAATCAAAATTCATAGGGTACTTCCCATTGACGCAGAATTCTAAAATTTGCCATGAAGCATGGTCATATAGTATAGATATAGGAATAAATCTGAAAACAGAAAATTTATTATTACGGCACAAATAAAATAAAAAAACTTTATTGCACTTCGAAAAATCTTCGAGACTCCTTTTTGGGAATTGAACTGAACATATGAAGCTAAGTTTACGGAACCCTCAGTGCACGAGTCCGACTCGTATTTGCCCAGTTTTTTTTTGTTTTAAACCAAGTTCTAAATAAGAACTATTTTTTAGATTAGTCGTTTTTTTTTTTTTATTGGGTGGGAAAATCATCCTAATGACATCCCCGCTCTTGGGCGGAACGGGAGATAGTGTCAGACTCTTACTGACTAAAAACCCACTCCTGTTTCTTCGTTGCCTTCGTCCCAGGGCCCCGGGTTCCGCTTTCACACTACCCGTGGCCCCAGTAGGCTTCGACCCTGCTGGGCTCCTACGATTTGCTGACATCTCCTTGAGGTGCGCGTGGAACAGTACGCGCCGTCGACGACTTGGGCTCGGTCCGGACGGTTACCGGACGGTCGGACGGCGAGCCACCCATTGCTCGCCGTCCGCAAGCCCGCGCCTACGGTGGCCGGAAATCGGAATCCCGGCGGCGGCGGTTGGAGCGTAAGGACCGTTGCCTCACGCGATCGGCCGCCTCCTTTGCTAGCATTACTGCTTCGCAGAAGGAGGCGACCGCCTGCCACTCCTCCTCGCTTCAGACCATGGCCTGAACCAAGGCCCGGCGCGAGAGATCGCCGCCGCCGATTGCCCCCACGAGGACACGGCGTTGCTCTGCCCAAGCGGGGCACACCTCCACCGTGTGTTCTACCGTGTCCTCCGGGTGGGCCACGCAGTGGCGACACCCGGGCGTCGTTTCCGCACGAATCCGGTGCAGGAACCTCCCGAACTTACCGTGTCCGGTGAGAACCTGCGTCATGCGGAATATGAGGACGCCGTGAGGTCTTTCTAACCACGCCTCAAAGAGGGGACTTACCGCCATAATTGTGGCGTGCCCAGATTGGTCTCAGTATTCAATGCAAATTTATGTCGCTAACATATGAAAACGGTACACTAATTAAAGAAAAGATAGCGTAGTACTGCTTCAACAGTAGAAGTACCTTCGTCTATCACCTTAAGAGTATTCCAGTATCCAAAGATCAGGAAATGGCAGGCTGATATGAACACCTGCACAAGAAGACAAATTCATCGTCAGCATGCTAAGAAATCGACATCTCATGGCTATTTGGGTCCAAACAGCCTTCAAGAAATTCACTACAATAATGTGAGCTCTGACACGACCCAGCGACATCTTCAGATTGCTCAAAAAACATCGAGAGTCAGACTCTATAACGGTTTTCTCGAGAACATGTCCAATGGAGATATGAAAATTAGTCCAGTTTTCCGATAAGCCCAGATTTTTTTTGTTTACAGACGATGCTCCCATTGTGTATGCAAAGGGTATTTAGATGATTAGGAGAACGGTATCATTAAGCGTAGTTGGAAGAAAAGTTGGCAATCAGTGAGCATTAATAAACGTATGAGCTGGGATATTTTGTTTATGCTAAACCATAAATATATATAGCATAGCATTGTCGGCCTTATAATGTTCCCACTGCTGGGACTCAGGCCACCTCTCTAGGAGAGGGAATGGGCAGTAATCCACCATATGGGCCCAGTGCGGTTTAGTGGATGTCATATGTCTAAGAATTTTTAGTTCTAGGACATGCTGGTTTCCTCACGATGTTTTCCTTCGCCGTTTTGACAGCAGTGGTGATGAAACAAATTACACAAAGTAATGCGCCTGGCTGGGTTTGAACCCGCAACCTACAATTCGTAAGTCGGGGCCGTAACCACACGGCCACCACTGCTCACAAAGAAAGTATAATAAATATATATAATAGTCTTTAAAGCTAATTTCTGACGGCTTGGGTAAGGTCAATGTAGGCTCCCACCGGGGGCCTCTTATTTCTGTCTATGTAGTTTAAAGTAACCTAACACGAGGGGAATAACGGGGCTATCTCCTCCTAACCTAATAAATAAGAAGAATTTAAATATAAAACGTACAATTAGTCTAATGTGTGTATTTTTATTTTGGAATTTACGTTTTTTCGGTACATCGGTATACAATGGGTTTATTTTTTGTGAAGTAAATAAATTTTACTTAAATTTAGTTTTAGGGACAAAAAATATTTTGATGAGCATTTACTGTACCGTACCCTTTAATTTAAATTAAATAGTGTAAAAATGTCTTTAGGGGTTTTATTCAGTCATCAAAACATACTACAGTTTTTCAAATTCCTCTATTGCATTTAAGATACTATCACAAACATTAGATACCTGGAATTTTTGGGACCTAGATTTTATGAAAACGTTTTCTCTTAGAATCAGATTGAAAAAATCTATTAAGCTACATTTCTGCTAAAATGGTGAATGCCACTTCGTTTTCTTATCTTAAAACTTGGCCTAACCTCTTATCCAAGTTCTAAACTATCCCTGCCTAGAACCATTACAAAAAAGGTACCAGGCTTAAACTGGAGCGATAAGGTCAGTACGTTTGTTGAACAACTTGAAAGTTGTCCGAACTTAATTTCCCTTCGGCTAACTTCGGGGAATCTCGGCTGTAAATCTCATCAATTTGTTGGGTATGACTGTAGGGCGATCGGGCCCGAAGGGAGTGTGGCCAGGCTTCCCTTATTGAATTACGTTTGAATTTGGAACCCTTCGGTTGGTGAGAGATTTTTTTGCTTGTACGTGACCCCTCCCCGATGGAGGTAAAGTATTTATGACCCTTTATTTACGTAGCCTAGAGCCCTAGTTCTTTTGGTGTGTTTACCCTTTCGATTGAAAAACGACCCGGTTAGGAATATTTTGCTTCGTTAATGGGAAGTATAAAGTCAAGACAAACCTCGATTTAGTTGGATACTAAATCGATGCTTGAGGAAACATCAGTTAAAGTTTTTGAAACAACAAAATCTGCAGCATATTTCTAGATACATTACACTTATAAATTAGGAATGGCCCAGTAGGCATTCAAATTGGTGGTTAGGGTTAATCACCAATTTGAATTTTTCAATTCATGTGTATTTTTCTAATTATATTTACGACATTCGGAAAGCATGTAAAGCCTTTGGTCTAGGCTGTCATGACCTGTAACGACTGTCAAAGATCTACGCTTTGACAATCGTTGCGAAATATTTGTAATTACAAAACATGATTGAAAGGACAACAGTTTCCATGGAGTTTCTTGCACATTCTTCTCCATAGCGATCTACGCTTTGGAATGTGCAATTACCATCATTTTTTTTATGACTGACTGACTTCTTGACATTTCAAAAGTGCCTGCGAATGGTTTATTTGAAAATAAAATGCTTTGACTTTGACAGTTACTTTGACTTTGACAGTTACTAACTGGAACTGTCAAAGCATTCCACAATCCAGTTACTAAGTCTATACTCCATGTAAAACACGGGTATTCAGCCGCATCCGATTAGACTAGAAGCCGATCTTAAGCTAGTTAGTGTAAGGCTATGGAGATGATATTATGAATTAATCTACGTACTATTGAGGAAGATTCAGTTCCAATAGTAGTGTCTACGTACAATAAAACGACCAACCGGCCTAATAACTTCACCAAACCTTTCGATAGTAATTTTATAGTCCCAGCAGAATATAATAGAGAATACCTCTAAGACAATTATTAATAATCACTCTGAAAACGATCTCCCTCAGTTATTATGAAGCAAGCGTTTGTCCCCAAAGACTGTCGGCTCCTAACTAATTTAACGAACCCTAAGAAATATCCTTAATTTCATTGGTTCATCTGAAATTCCAATGACTTTGAACTCTGAAATATTGCAAGAAATTAACTAAGTAAATATCGTTGATAATGAAAACGCCCTTTGTTTGTATAGATAATTGGCAACGATAATAAGACATGAAAAGCGAAAATTGAAATAAATTAATGAAATTTCTTGTAATATTCGAAGGTCTATCGTAGAGCGTTTTGTATCAATTTTACATTTTGGACTCAACTTTAGGGTATTAAAATTTCGTTGAAAGGGTAACTTTTGAATTGTGTACGCGAACCTAATAAGAATCGTCGAGAAGCCACATCTAAACGTTTGTTTTTGATTAATTAACTGCCGTACGCGTCGGTTTTGAGGATCCGAGGACTTAATTATGTTCATACAGATAGCGGCATCGCTTTGCGCAGCGTACACATCGGCGAGCCAATCACTGTACAAGGATTTTACTCCCTACTATTTCTAAGGAATGCGAGCCTCATTTTCATATTAGGTAGGTACTGAAGATACGCACTGAAATAATTATTATTGTGACTTGGGTTTTTTTTCCAGGTGGAAAAATCATCTTATGACATCCCCCGCTCTTGGGCGGGGCGGGAGATAGTGTCAGACTTTTACTGACTAAAAACCCACTCCTGTTCCTTCATTGCCTTTCTTACCAGGGCCGAGTCTTCCTTTCAGAATCAGACCCTTGGCCCCAGTAGGCTTCAACCCTGCTGGGCCCCTATGGTTTGCTGACATCTCCTTATAGAATAGCGAAGCACTTATGCTTTCGTGAATTTTTATAAAACTAGCAAAAGGTTATTAAGTCAGGGCGTATTCGGCTGTCGATCGCGTAACTCAAACCATACTAAAACCATTCAAACCATCTTTTATATTTAATTAGCTAAGGTTTCTTCCTTATAGATATATTTAGTTGTTTAAAGCATAAAACCATAACCAAACTAAAGTCGTATCATTTAAACCAAACCAATAACAAACCATAACCGTCGAATAAACTAAAACCATCAAAAATATCAACCAATTCAGAAAGTTCGTATTGCGCAGACAGATACCATATTTCTACAACCATTAACAATATACCTACATAATAGAAAAAGTACTTAATAATTAGATTGTCAGTGGTATCCAACTTTATCATGTACAAGTGACAAAGAGAAATCCAATCCAATCTTTTTAAAGGGCAAAATTAAAAAAAAATTACACCCACGATTTTTTTTCTAAAGATGCTTTCCGACTTGACCACGTTTTACGTCTGGACATGGCCTTAAGAGCGTCCTTTCGAGTTACATTTTTATACAACCGCTCTTACGTGATTATGATGTCATTACACATCTTTCTCCAGATATTTTGGATACATAGATATCTTGTGGATATTATTTAGGCTTCTATAGAAATCAAAACATAAAGGAGACAATTTTTTTTTGTTTGGAGAATAGGCCCACCACAAATTGTGGCGTATAGAAATGAAAATCACGTTATTTTATTTCTTATAATCTCTAGATTACAGTGGTAATATCAGCAAAACTTTATCTAACTGGAATACTGTGAAATACGACTGTCAAAACATGACTCCTAAAATCTCACAAGAGCGATTGTCTAATGAGTGGATAGGTCCTATTTTAAGTTAAAATAGTGCACTGTTCAGTAATATATAGAATAAAACAAAGTCACGTCTGTACTACGTGACAGATTTTGATGTGATTTACACGATTTGATAGACTTATTCATGAAAATGGATTAGATGTATTAATTTAGAAATAGCGTGGCTTTTGCCGGCCATTGACTGAAGATCTAAAGTAATGTGATGTATTACTTACACAACCAGCTTATTATATATAGATGTATAAGCTAGTTGTGTAAGGAGAAAAAAAAAACACATTATAGGTACGTCACAAGAAGTATTTATTTCTGTTCATCATCATCATTTTCAAAGTCATCTCTTAAAAGCAGTATTTGATCTGAAAAAGATGCAGGTGGCTCAACCTCACCTTGATGCCGCGACCAAGATAAAAACCACACTATACACATCACATGTGCACAGCAGCCAACAGTGCGTCTGTCTACTAAACAATTACAACAGTATCCAGCAAAAGCAGCGTTTTAGTAATTGATGGGGTGGTATCAACTAATGTATAAATATAATAAGCTTTCCTACTTGTGTGCCTTGATTGTATCCTAACTTTTTTTTTCCGGTGGGAAAATCATCTTATGACATCCCCCGCTCTTGGGCGGGGCGGGAGATAGTGTTAGACTTTTACTGACTAAAAACCCACTCCGGTTCCTTTATTGCCTTTCGTACTAAGGCCGAGTCTTCCTTTCAGAATCAGACCCTTGGCCCCAGTAGGCTTTGACCCTGCTGGACCTCTAGTTGCTGATATCTCCTTGAGGCTCGCGTGGAACAATACGCGCCATCGATAACTTGGGCTTCGGCGTGCCACCCATTGCTCGCCGTCCGCATGCCCGCGCCTACGGTGGCCGGTAATCGGGATCGGAGTCCCGGCGGCGGTTGGGGCGTGAGGACCGTTGCCTCACGCGATCGGCCGCCTCCTTTGCTAGCATTACTGCTTCGCAGAAGGAGGCGTCCGCCTGCCACTCCTCCTCGACCATGGCCTGTACCAAGGCCCGGCGCGAGATATCGCCGCCGCCGATTGCCCCCACGAGGACATGGTGTTGCTCTGCCCAAGCGGGGCACACCTCTACTGTGTCCTAAACCGTGTCCTCCGGTCTACGCAATGGTGACACCCGGACGTTTCTTCTGCACGAATCCGGTGCAGGAACCTCCCGAACTTACCATGTCCGGTGAGGACTTGCGTCATGCGGAAGGTAAGGACGCCGTGTTGCCTTTCCAGCCACACGCCATGATTATTACGTGCCCAGATGCCTCGTAGAAGATAATTATTTGAACCAAAATCATGGACAGTTTGTCAGTATACCTCGATTTTGAATTGTCCTGAGCCCTGACATGCTCTCCATAGTACGAATGAGATTGTTTGATTTGAGAAATTCCTAGAGAAAATAGAATTAGGTCCGGGAATGTCAATCAGAAAAATTATCCAGCTCTGGAAGATTACCATCAATACTGGCAAATTGCACTCTCACTCTGTTTAATTTGTGCATTTCTATATATGTTTTGGAGTGTTTAGTTTTGCTTGAGCAATCGCTAATATCTGTTCAGCATAACAAAAGTTTCTGATTAACGTATGATTAAATCGATTTATTAATGCTGCAGCTATTTTAAAGTCATGTATGATGTGGGATGATGTTGTATTGAAATATTCCTGACGGAACAATTTGAAGTCCGGTTTAAATCTGCAATTCATGACTTCAATCACCCACCTACACAAGGTCACAACGGATCTTATTGGCTGTAATGGTTGATAATTGGTGTTCACCAGCCTGTTTAGATTCAGGCATATAACCATATTGTAACAATTGATACAATGGCTTTGTGGATTATGCACTGTTTCTACAGATGCCATTTTCACAAAATCTTTCGAATAAAAATACGAACAGAAGAAACATGCAACTATATAATAATCGGAAACAATAATAATGTTGTCTGTTAGTGTCAAACTGATTGAAACTGGACCACAGAGCATCTGCAACGGGTTATTAATAACGTTTCGTTCCACGGTAATTTTTAAAGTACGTTACTTGATATTTGTGTTAAACGTTAATAACAACATAAAAAACGAGTTCAGTTTACGAATTAATTAGGTATTATCTCTTTAAACGCATTTAAAGCTGATGTTATTACCGCTGCGCATCGTAGTAACATTTTTTTACGTTAAAATAAACCTAAAAACGCTCCTAAACAACCATTTTTTGCCGCAACACTTTTTTACTATTATTTCATTATTCCGGTTAGATTTCTACATAATTTTTGGTCTGTTAATTATAATAAGATGAACACTTCTTTCATGTGTAATATCATTAATATACGTAACCGTTTAATAGTGGGCCCAAAAAAAATTGTCTCCTTTGTGTGAAAATCTGTTATTTAAAGTGATTAGATTATGGAGGGCCAAAGCTCCATAATCTACTCATTTATTAAAAATACAAAAAAAAAACAACTATAGAAACCTTGCACATTTAATCGATATTTTTCTCAAAAACTTTTAAGGGATTTGAAAAACACGTATTTCCTGGAACAAGTTTTGTGAAATATTCGAGTAAATTATGAAATTACCGTTTGCCAACAGAGTTTTAAGGCGTTCTCTCTCTTCATTAAACATTTCGTTAGATGAAGCAATAAGCTTTTAAATCATGCTCGATATTGACGATAGGCAAGTGGAAAAGGACTCTCTTAAATTGAGATCACAAAAATATCAATGATTTATGACTATGTACTTATTGTACTCTAATAAATATAGATAATCCATCGTGTAGATACGCAAGGTCGAAATCAACAGATAATGGCTATTAGAAAAAAGGTTACAGACGAAAGAAAAAAACTCTTTACACCAATGACAATAAAGACCATTATAGTTACAAAATACGTGTTAGTCACAATCAATTATATAGCTGTAAAGTTAGATTGCCACGTCAGTTTCCTCGACAATCGTCATCATTTATCATCAGCCACAGCAGTTCTCTGCTTGACTTAGGCCTCTCGAATAATAATGATAATAACAAAGATTTATTTATTTTACACAAACATTATTAACTAGCTGTTACCCGCGACTTCGTTCGCGTCAAGTTCGTAAAAATGCGTAAACGCAACTACTAATTCTGTGCTTGTGATTGATGCCGAAAGCATCTTATTCATTTGTTTTACTTTTACATAAAACGGTTAAAGGCCAAAACGAAAATTACCATAAATAAAACAATAATATAAGATAGTACTGGGTAAAGGCTTTTCCTTTCTCCTTCTAAACTTCTTTGTCTAGGGCGATTTTAGGCCAAGTTTGCCCCGCTAGCATGAACAGATTCATCATCTTTCTGCCTTTGTCCCATCTTATTTGGGGTGGGAGCAACACGTTTTTTTTTCATCCATTCTATCCTGTCAACCGTCATGCTATCACTTACTTCCTTTTCTTTCATATCACTGTTCCCACAATCCATCTATCTTTTCTTTGGCCTCCCTCTCCCTCTCCAACAATCCACATGTATACTCATAACTCTTTTAGGACTCGTAACATGCGTTTCACCTCTCCTCTTTACATGGCCATACCAAGACAAACGATTCCTTTTCAACTTTTCAGTCACTGGCGCCACTTTCAAACTTTCTCTAATATACTGATTGTCAAACTATATTCGAGCGTGCGCCTTATGCTAGCCATACACATCCAGTTTACTGTCAAGTCTGCAGTTGACTAACGTCATGCATACACAATCGCAATAGCCACACATCGTCAAGTTTATCGGACAACACTTCAAGCCCGCTGCAAACTTGACGGTAAACTGGATCATGTGTAGCAGGCATTACTTTTGTCGTTCCGCGGTCTCCACACAATAATACCTACATGGACCCCTCATTACTTACTCACCCTAATTGGACGATACGGTTGTACAGTAGTCGTGCGATTGGTTGCTTTTTATATTTCTGTGGTTGCTGCACTGTGTGTTGCGGGTACGACTTCCAGGCGTAACAAATATTTGTATAGCCTAAAGATAGTTATAGTTGTTCTGTCCATTCCAGGTTGCCTGGAAGAGATCGCGGAATGCGATAAGGCCACCCATTGTATGTACGTATGTGTTTTAGTTTTTAGTTTCCTTTTATTTTTGTATTGGTGTACAATAAAGGATACAATAAATAAATAATAATTAAATAAATAGTTATTCCGGGTCAGGGTATTCCGTGTATGTGTGTTACATGTTTTTGAACGCACCCACGGTACCGGAGATCGGCGGCAATGATCTCTCGCACTGGGCCTTGGTACAGGCCGTGGTCCGGAGCGAGGAGAAATGGCGGTCGCCTTCTTCTACGAAGCAGTAATGCTAGCAAAGGAGGCGGCCGCAAGCGCGATGGAACGGCCCTTATGCCCCAGTCGCCGCCACCAGCCACCGTAGATGAGCTTGCGGATGGCGAGCAATGGGTAACTCGCCATCCGACCGTCTGGTAACCATCCGGACCGAGCCTAAGTCGTCGACGGCGCGTAGTTTTCCATGCGCGCCTCAAGCAGATGTCAGCAAACCGTAGGAGCCCGGCAGGGTTGAAGCCTATTGAGGCTATGGGTTCACTTCTGAAAGGAAAACCCGGGGCCCTGGAATGCAAGGCAACGAAGGAACATAGGAGTGAGATTTAGTCAGTAAAAGTCTGACACGCACATCTACTCCGCCCAAGGGCAGGAGAAGTCATTGGATGAGAAGTCATTGATTTGTTAGGTTACTTCCTATTACGACTCACTTTTTATTATGATTATTTTTATTGTACTTTTTAGTACAATATTAACCGGTCTACACTTTCCTTACATAAAATATACTTATACTGTAATATGGAAATATTGTAAAAAAAAAATTAAAAGAGTTACCATGGAGTTTCTTGTCGGTTCTTCTCCATAGGAAACGAATAATTAGATACGGTGCACTAGTTTCTGACGTTTTATAAGTGCCCATGTAGGCCTATGTGAAATAAAAACTTTTGACTTTGGCTTTGATGATTTACCACCTAAAAAAATTCACGATACAGGTCGGGAGTTGTACGGCGAACCACACATCCATTTAGCCAGCCAAATCATCCTTTTGCACGTCTACGTCAAACGATCAAAATAATTAATTAAATAAAGCAGTACGTGTTCAGATCGCATCAAGGGCTGACGCGCGTGCGTCCTCGCTCCATCAAACAACGTCATTTGTAACATTTTTAATAATACAGTTTTCAGTGAACATCTCCATCTATTCATTATTTAAGATCCCTGCATACAAACTTCACAAAAGTAATTATTAGTATATAGTAATGTTTTTAAAAGTGTGATGTGATACAGCGCCTTAGTCCTATCAGTGTGACATTATTAATTTTAATGAATCTTATTAAGATTTATAACACCACATCAAAAAAGCAGCTCACCGTCCGACCGTCTCGTAACCGTTCGGACCGAGCCCAAGCCGTCGACGGCGCGTAGTGTTCCACGCGCGTCTCAAGGAGCCGTAAGGGCCCAGCACGGTCGAAGCCTACTAAGGTCCAAGTGTGATGCGAAAGAGATCCCCGGAGTCCTCCAACAATGGCGAAGAAGGAACAGGAGTGGGTTTTTAGTCAGTAAAAGTCTGACACGCCCTCACGCCCCACCCAAGAGCGGGGCCTGTCATCAGATGATTTTCACATCTAAAAAAAAACATCAAAAAAGTAAAAGCTTGCTTTCAGCGCCAAGCTACGATTCCATCCTTTAAACTGCCATGAAGTCGTCACCGTGGCGTGCCGGGCAAATTTTATTTCGTCCTATATACAAAACTACGGCGGTAATAAAAAATATTTATTTACTTAATTTTCACTACAAAAAACATTAGATAAGCGTTCAAAATAATTTTAATTTCGGAAGTTGGTATTTCTGGTATTATTTGTTTGCTATTTAACACCAACTTCCGAAATTTATTTTGAACGTTTTTGTCTTTTTTTGTAGAGACTTCGGTAGAATATTTTTATTTTTTTAGTTTTGATATACTTATAGCTAGAGTAAACGTAGCTAACATGTCCATATTCTAGCGCCAAGTTCAAGAACCCTTCCAATAAAAAATACCGCTAGAAAATCTTTCTACATATTAGGTACCTTAAATAAGAAATCTATCTTTGGTCTCCCAAAAGTCGTGACAGGCTCACGTACCTTTTTTATTTCGCGACAGACGAGAAATGATCTTAAGGTATTCCCTCAAGTTGATAACTCAATTTGTCGTTTCTTGCTCGAGGCGGTAAACTTCGGGGGATTTATCTTTGGTCCAAGTTTAGACTAGGACCACTAAGACAGATCCCAGGTGCAATCTCTGTAACTATTGTAAGGAATAGAAATTTATAGTCAGTCTTGTTACTGCGGCTGGCGATCACACCGTTGAGAGCATAGAATATGTATTTTAACCTTTCAAATTCCGTATTTAGAGACACAATAGAAAGAATATGAGAGAGCGAACGCCGATATTCGCTTGGGGTTTAATGAATTAATATTGTATTTTGCACTGTATATTTTTTTCCATTTGTTTTAGGGTTATGTATGAATAAATTATTATTATATTTCCAAACTTCGTGCCGTCTAAAGGTTACCGCACACGGGCCATCGGCCACAACCACAAAACGACGCCACACACGGTTGACGCCGGTGGCTGCCACATGCTATAAATTCACCGCTGCTCTTGTGGCCCGAACATGCCACTGAATGAAGAAACAAAACGCAGTCATAAGCCACTCGCGCATTTAAACCTTCTTCGTCAGAGTCCATTATGATACTGCGCGTATGGGTTAAAAGAAGCAGCAGCTACCAGCCACAAGTGGCTGTCACGCGCTTCAACTGCCTTTGTAGCCACTTCTTGCTCCTCGTGGCGGCGTTTGTGGCTGTAGCATGTGGTCCATGTGCGGCGACACTTACAGTCAATAAATCCCGAAAATCAGGTATTTGACAGGTGCTGTCATTTTTCGATGAATTTGGAACCATGTAGGTATTTTTTACGCAATTTTTTTTCCGATATTTTATATAGTTGTTCTGCTATTCGGGGCAAATACAAGTTCAACAAAACGAAGATCATCGGTCCAGCCATTTTTTATACTTTAGATTGACGATTTTGTTTTATATACTCGTATATAGATAATATAATAATATATATATAATAATAAATAATATTATCCGGTATTCTATACAATACCTAGACAATATATAGAATACCGAATACGTAGTCGGTAATGTGTGTTCAAGACGACAGCAGACAAGGAGATGATGTAATTTTAGGGCGCCCCGATGCGGACAGGTTAGAAGTCTAAGTACTTGTAAGCAAATTACATTACGTTACTTAGAGCCAGAAGAATTTTTAATTTCATGTTAATTTTGTCATGTATAGCATTCGGCAATTCTGTGATTACTCGAATATTTAACAAAACTTGTTCCAGGAAATTCCCTTAAGGGCTCGACATACATTTTCACTGTTTTTGATACAACCGCTCTTACGCGATTATGACGTTATTACACATTTTTCATTAGATATTTTGGAAACACAGTATCTTGTGGATTTTATCTAGGCTTTTATTGAAATCAATTTATAAATTTGTGAAAACTAATCCAGTAAAGACCTCTGAAAATCTGTTATTTTGTATGAACGTTGACACTTCATAATTTACTCAAAAATTAAAAAAGACAAAAAAGTATAACAAATCGCCTTGCAAATTTAATCAAAATTCTGAATGACGACCATTTTTGTTAAAAACTTTTAAGGGTTTAAAAAATCACGTATTTCCTGGAACAAGTTTTGTAAAATATTCGAGTAAATCACGGAATCACCGAATGCTAACAGAGTTTTCAGGCGATATCTCTCTTTTTTCGCGTTACCTTTTTGTCAAACATCGCGTTGGTTTGCGTTAGATGAAGTAACAAGCTTTTAAACTATGCTCGATGTTGACGATAGGCGAGTGAAAAAGGACTTTGTTAAACTGATGTGTATTTCGTACAAGTGTGGAATAGTATGGTGAACATGAACTTTCGATGGTTAATTAGTAGCAACTGCCGGTAGCTTCACCCGCGTGATACTAGAAAATTGTTTCAAGGGAACATACTCTCGAAATAAAATATCCTATCTGTTATTCCAGAACATGGTTACCCGTATACCAACACCGCCCGGAAGACACGGTGGAGCACATGGTAGAGGTATGCTCCACTTGGGCGGAGCACCATCGTGTCCTGGTGGAGGCGATCGGTGGCGGTAACCTATCGCGCCAGGCCATGGTCCGAAGCGAGAGGGAATGAGATGCGGTTGCATCCTTCTGTGAAGCAGCAATGCTAGCAAAGGTGGCGGTCGCAAAAGTGAGGGAACGCACCACCCCAAGCCTCAGCCGCTGCGACAGAAGACGCCCTGGGCATCGGGAATCGCAGAGCAATCTCCAGCCACCGAAGGCACGGACTCGCGGACGACGAGCAATGGATAGCTCGTCGTCCGTTCGTCCTGTAAAAACCGAGCCCGAGTCGTCAATGGCGCGTAGTGTATGAGATGTCAGCAAACCTTATTGGCCCAGTAGGTCCAATGCCTATTAGGGCCACGGGGAAAAGAAAGGAAATGATACCCGTGGCAAAGAGCAACTGAAGAAGCATAGGTGTGGTTTTATTCAATAAAACTCTGACACGCCCTCCCGCTTTACCATAAAAACCCGTGTACCAAGTTTCATCGAATACCGTTCAAGCGTGAAGAAATTTATATATAATATTAGTACCTTTATAATATTAGTGTGAAAAAAAGTTATCAAAATGACTATATTATTTTTAGTAGCATCTTGCCAGGAATTGACATAAACTTTAACGCGTAAAAAGTCAATCTCACTCATCCGTCGAATTAGGGGCAGTAGTAACAGAATCCTAAAGATGATCGCTGAAAGCCCAGAGTCGCCAGTGTGGGATAGGTTCATAAAACTGCATGTTTTACAAACTATTTTTTTTTTGTGTATTATGTCTAACCAATATTATGATCATCGTGTTTTTGAAATGATATAATTTAATTTAATTTAACTTCTTGTGAAATAATTGACTAATTTAACGAATTTGAATATTATACTAACGTAGTTTTAAGTTTTTAATCACTAACATATTAGTAAAGCATACTCATGCATAACCAAGCATACATAATGCATACTCTCATAGACAGACGCGAGCAACCAAACTCTCACACATCACATACACAACACACACACGCACAGACACACCATAACACATACACAAACACACCATACAAATGCACAACACACACACGCACTCACGCATAGACACATAATATATACATTGATTACATTGCATCCACCAATGAATTGTAACGAACTCACTCGCCGCGGGAGGAAGACCTGGAGTCCGGAAATACAGGGCCACCACTCCATTTATTATACTGTCTGTACTGTGTTACATCAATGTGGAAAAATAAATGAATTTTTATTTTTTATAATATGGACATTGAAATTAATCTGAAATAAATTAATTTTATTACTATTTTATTTTTAACCAGACCTTATTCTCATTACGATCCAAACATTGTAATTATTGATGATGATTGAAATGTCGCTTTGTAAAGCCCTTATAATTCAGTTTCCGATCTACGAACGTTAATCCGATTACACTTCGGTGTGACTCGGCAGTTCTTGGCGCCGTACTCAGTCAATTGGTGAATTTGGAATGCAAATTCGAGACTTGACGTCGTGTCGGGTCCATTCCTTGGCTGTAGTATCTACATTCGCTTCAGACTTACAGACGGACTTGTGGCCGATACAAAATGAATTGCTTCCTTCGCTTGCTGTCTGTTGTTTGGTTTCATTGTATTGGTTAGGATTTCTGGTGATCGAGAATTGTTAATCGTTTAGGGTGCAAAGGAGCTGTTGGATTATATAAAGTTTTGCATCCCTATGCATTCAAAGCGTTGGAATCATCAACGTTTTTGTGTATGTCTTTACGCTGAAATTAACTTCACATTTATATAGTATATTCGCGGTCCCGGTAGATGTCATCCTACCAGAAAACTGGTACGAAGTCAGAAAAAAAATTAAGAACTCGATTGCAGCACCACCGGGTCTAATTTTGTTTTCAAACTATCCAGGTACTCATCATTAATAACTTCGTAGATCAAAGTCACAATATAATAAGCTGCATATACAAGGTACTAATAACTCGTATATAAAAAGTTACATTGTAATAATGGTGAACTAAACGCGGGCTCGTATCTAGTGTAGCAATGTTTATGCAGTTCGCCAACGTGTATATCTATTGCATTAGTTGAACACAAATTGAGCGGTGTACTGGTAAAGCGAGAAGTGATTTCAGTTTGTGAAGAAATTAATGGCATTAGGCATCAATAGGAAAAATAGGTCTGCCCCCTAGCCAAGTTACAATCGTATCGTTCGCTCCGAACGCCTCGAGTAGGCCATGCCTCCGATTCCTTTGTTCTGACGTCATCTCAATGCTCAGCCACGTGGTCAGAACAAAGGAATCGGAGGCGTGGCCTACTCGAGGCGTTCGGCGCGAACGAAATGATGATCCATTTTGTTAATCCTTATCGTTACATATTATGTAGTCCGGAGGGAAAGGTAATGGGATGCGGTCGCCTCCTTCTGTGATGTATTTGATGCTAGCGAAGGAGATGGCTGCAAGAATGAGGGAACGTACACCTTCATTCCCCAGCCGCCATGACAGGAGAAGCCCCGGGCATCGGGAGTCTCCGAGCGATCTATGGCGAACGTGAGCACGGATTTGCCGACGTCAAGCAATGGGTAGCATGCGATGGGTGGTATGCAAACAATGTGCCCTGCCCAATGCACTGCAGTAAGTTTCTAGTCATAAAAAATTAGGGTTGATTTCCTTAAGGAGATGTCAGCAAACCGTAGGGGCCTAGCAGGGTCGAAGCCTACTGAGGCCAAGGGTCTACTTCTGAAAGGAAGACTCGGCTCCGATATGAAAGGCAAGGAAGGAACAGGAGTAAGTTTTTAGTCAGTAAAAGTCTGACATATCCTCGCGCACCGGCCAAGAGTGAGGAATGTCACTGGATGATTTACCCACCGAAAAAAAAGGGCTGGTTTTTAAACAATTTAAAAAAGGAGGAGGTTATATGTTTGGAGGAGGCCTTCACCCTATATAGGGTTCCTGTAGATTATCTACAGTGATTAAATTAATGGTTGAGGGTAGCAAATTAATTAAGCAATTTAAACTATGTAGGTTCATTGTTCTCAAAACGGTGAAGGAAAACATCGTGAGGAAACCGGCATGTCCTAGAACCAAAAATTCGAAGACATGTGACATCGACCAACCCGTACTGGGCCCGTGTGGTGGATTACAGCCCATTCCCTCTCCTAGAGAGGAGGCCTGAGTCCCAACAGTGGGATCATTATAAGGCCAGCTATGCTATGCTATACTAAACTATGTAGAAATAAAAGGTTTTTTTTAATTTTATTTATATGTTCGGCTACATGTATTATTTACGTATGTTCATCGATTATTTTGGTCAATTATGGACTTTTTTTGTGTTTTAAAGAGGACACTCTTTTAAACAAAATTTAGTCAGTTTATGTAATTTATTTTTATGTACACGAGTTTTGTATTCTATTGTACCTACTGTGGCGCGTAGTTGTTCAGTTTAGTAGATTGGTAGCTGAGCGTTTGTTGGTTGTTATGCATCGCTCCGCAAATACACGTTATTTGTTTACTGCAAAGCATATTCGCAGAGCTACCGACCATGTAAAGATAACCAGTGATGGTTGTGTATTTGCCATGTCCTTTGTTTTTTTAAAGAAAACAATACTTATGAAAATCGATAAAAAAATGAAACCACCTTTTTTGGGTGGGAAATCATACAATGATTTCTCCCATTCTAGGGCTGAGCGGGAGGTGTCAGACTTTTATTGATTACAGTTGCCAATGCAATTACAACAAAAAATATTCGTGAAATAGTAAAATTCGCGATTTAACTTAATTTGATTTAATTTATTTTGTGATATATAATGACGAAAGTCATTATTTTTTTAATATAATAACACTCGTCAACGTTTACACGTTCGTGGAACACTACGCTTGAGCTCGTTCCAGACGGTTACCGGACATTCTGACGGCAAGCTACCCATTGCTCGCCGTCCGCAAGTTCGCACCTAGGGTGGCCGGATATCGGGATAGGAATCCTGGCGGACGGGGCGCGAGGGCCATTGCCTCGCGCGTGCACGTGCGATCTCCTCCTTTGCTAGCATTACTGCTTCGCAGAAGGAGGCGACCGCCTGCCACTCCTCCTCGCTCCGGACTATGGCCGGTGCATAATCAGGTGCAGGAACCTCCCGAACTTACCATATCCGGTGAGCACCTGTGTCATGCGGAAGGTAAGGACGCTGTGTTGCTTTTCCAGTCACTCCTCAAAGAAGGGACTTACCGCCATAATTATGGCGTGCCCAAGCAAGAGGGAGTGCTACACTTTTATTGATTGAGACCCACCCGTGTTCCTTCATATGGTAACTCGTTTGGGTTGAGGGGCCATTTGTTTGGTGTGGCATTTGGGGCGACGATGGGTTGTATGTGTGTTAAAGGTTGGGAGATTCCTGATTTTTGATACGTATGTGGGTCGTTGTTGCTTGGGTATCGCTTCGGGCTGGTGTCATCTTAACCCTGAAATTCTGACGGGATTTATTTGCGATCGCTGAAAAGTGCTCTGAAGTGACGCCACTTGCACGTGGAGTTGCCCAGAAGTAAATCTATATATATAAAAATGAATCCCTATTTCCTTTAGTCACGCCATCACGCGTGAACGCATGGACCGATATCATTATTATTTTTTTGTTGTGTTTGTTATTGCCAGGAGAACCATTCGTTGTGGCGGCACTTGGGAGAGGCCTACATATGTCTAATAGTGGACGTCTTTTGGAATGAAAAGTATAAATTATGAAAAGTACAAAACCAATCGTCGCGGAAATCCGATGGATGCGAGACGCACAGGACCGATCATCGTGGCGATATTTGGGGGAGGCCTATGTCCAACAGTGGACGTCTTTCGGCTGAAATGATGATGATGACTAAACAAGTAAAAAACTAAAGAAATTAAAAAAAAGACCTTTGGTTTCCCTTCATATTTTGGACAGCTCAGTAATATAAGTAGCTCTAACGTGCCTTTTTCAAATTATGTCCACCACTAGCAATAGATTCCCAATAGTCTGACTTCAAATAAATTACTGTTACTATATTATTACAGATATTCTAACTTAATACTAAAACTAGTTCAAATAAACAGCAGTATTTCAAAAACTCGGCTGGCAACACTATCTTTTCACAGCTTTGAAACGCGAGGAGCACAATATTCTCGTGACATCAAAGAGAAATAGGTACAGCTAAGTTGATTGGAATGTTTTAGTTATATAATATCCATTAATTTCATGTTTTGAATAAGATGAAATTGGTGCAGTGAATATCAAAGAGCAATATTCTCGTATTTAATCACACTAATAGTATAAAGGTGACATACAAATGTTTGTATAAGCGTGTGTGTATGTGTGTTTGTTACGTTCAAACGGCAGAATGGAATTGAAAGAAATTTAGTACACGAGTAGATCATTTCCTGAAACAGCATATTTTAATAAGGACTGGGTGTGTGTTACCTTCACACAGTTGTTTACTTTCATGCAGGCGAAAGTAGGAGATAACAATAGAAGCCCGTTGATAATCACACTCCTCACACACGAACACACATACATATAACATATACAAATTACACAAGCACACATACATACGTACCATAGATGTTTTTTTGATTAATTGGTTAATTAACTAATAATAATTTTTGTTATTAAGTAACTGGAACAATTCACTTCCTTACTTGGAGAGAGGAGCTGATAACCATGACACAGTTTTATACTACTGCTGTTACCATTGTTTCAATTTGATTATATTCAGTGTTTCTTGTTCTAAATAAATAAATTTATTATTATTAATACTAATGAAAGGTGAAAATATGTGAGTGTATGATGGTGTGTGTGTGTTTGTGCGTGTATGTTTGTTACTTCTTCAGTCTCAAACGGCTGAATGGATATCAATAAAATCTGGTACAAAGGTAGAACATGTCCTGGAATAGCATATGAGATACTTTTTATACTGGGAGTGGGATAATTGGGATAATTTTCAACTATCACACAGGCAAAGCCACTAACAGCAGTTAGTAGATTATAAGAAAACTGGCGTTATGATTTTAAATGGTTTGAGACAAATTAGCTGGAAAAAAATAAGAGACTTATGCTTACTGTATTAAATAAATCTATGTTTCACCTCAAACCTTTAAAGGTTTTACCCAGAATATGGGCCTTTTTTGCAAACCTTTAGAGGTTTACTGTAAAAAAAAAACCCAAGTTCTCGGTTAAGCTCGCCTTTGTGCATAAAATATACTTTCTTTGTATCTGTACGTTTTATCTACACTAATATTATAAAGAGGAAAACTTTGTTTGTTTGTTTGTAATGAATAGGCTCAAAAACTACTGGACCGATTTTAAAAATTTTTTTACCATTCGAAAGCTACATTATCCACGAGTAACATAGGCTATATTTTATTTTGGAAAAAAATAGGGTTCCGTAAGATATTTGAGTTTTTCGGACACAAGGTGTAAAAAGTCAACCAGAAAAGTTACTTATTTTGCGAACGCTGCCTAAACTATAAAAGATAGAACCATAAAGTGTTCTAATTAATTGTAGATCTTATAAATATCTACCAAAGTTTGTTAGGAGAAACCTACTTTCATGCGGGCGAAGCTGCTGGCAGAAGCTAGTATGCAATAAAGAGCAAAGATGACATAAAATTGACTGGAAATATAGACTATGCCTATTTTAGCAGTTGGTTAACACAGACTGAGAAATAAATGGCAAATCGAAGAGATGAGAAATAAATACCCTTTTTTAAGATAGGAAATCATCATGACTTCTCTAAGATGGAGTAAGAGGGTGTTTTAGACTTTTATTGACTAAAACTCACTTGGAAAAAAAATATGGATACATTTTAGAGTGCGTGCGCATGTATTCCATGACTTGATTCTGCCATCTACTTTCTACCATCGGACAACCCGACGCGACGTACAGCGAGTATCCACCCTTAGATTGTCAACACCTCTACGGTCCGAACTAAGCGTTTTGACTTGTCGCTTATATCGTGTTCATCGAAGGACTGGAACCATTTGCCTGCTGCGGTCTTCCCGTCCGATAACAATTTAGATGTCTTCAAGGCTAGAGTGAATAGGCTCTTAACATACGATTGCATCACAGTTTACCATCAGGCGGGATCGCAATCAAGCATTAGTTTATATCAATTAAAAATACATATATATACCATTTGTTATGGCCATCATAATTGGTAAGGTCATCGTACAAATAGCCAAAAGGCGGTCAGGAACAAATAAACATCTCAGCCCGAACAATAACATAATTATTTAGATAGTTCGTGAGTAACTAGAAGTGAATTCTAGTTATTGTTGATTTTCTACGAAACCGCACATCCAGCATGTATGAAATGGAACTAACAATTTGTACAGGAATAATGTCTGCAATTATTGGAGTTCTGTGTAAATTTGATGCTGTTTTTGTTTTGTTTAGGATCTATGTAAAAGAGCAGTGGTGGTTTAATGGCAAAGGCCCTGACATTCCAATCGTACTTCGGAAAATATCTTGAGGAAACCGGTATGTTCTAGAGCCAAAAATTTGTAATCATGTGATATCTACCTACTCGTACTGGATAGCACCGCCGTATCTTCGTGGGGGCGATCGGCGGCAGCGATCTCTCGCGCCGGGCCTTGGTACAGACCATGGTCCAGAGCGAGGAGGAGTGGCAGGTGGTCGCCTCCTTCTGTGAAGCAGTAATGCTAGCAAAGGAGGCAGCCGATCGCGCGAGGCAAAGATCCTCTCGCACCAACCGCCGCCGGGATTCTAATCCCGATTTCCGGCCACTGTAGGCGCGTGCTTGCGGACTGCGAGCAATGGGCGGTTCGCCGTCCGATCGTCCGGTAACCGTCCGGACCAGGCCCAAGTCGTCGACGGCGCTGTTCCACGCGCGCCTCAAGGAGATGACAGCAACCGTAGGAGCCCAGCAGGGCCGAAGCCTACTGGGGCCATGGGTGAAGCGAAAGAGATCCCCGGGGCCCTGGAAAAATGGCAAAGAAGGAACAGAAGTGAGTTTTTAGTCAGTAAAAGTTTGCCACTAACCCCTGCTCCGCCCAAGAGCGGGGGATGTCATTAGATGATTTTCCCACCCGAAAAAAAAACCCGTACTGGATCCGCGTGTTGGAATATGGTCGGTATACTTGTAGTGTTATTTAATACTCGCACTTGTTTTACATTACTTCAGTCTATTTTTTTTTTACTGGCCTGTTGGTCTAGTCGTTAGTAGTCCTGACTGCTATGCCGGAGGTCGTGTGTTCGATTCCCACCCAGGTTGTGTGATGAGCACGATCATTTGTTCTGTGTCTGGGTGTAATTTATCTATAATATAGTATTTATAGTATATATATAAATTATAAATAGATACTCTAAGATTCAAAACAGTTATTTCAAATAAACTATTTACAGGCACTTTTGAATTGTCAAGAAGTCAGTCCGTCAGAAAAATTATGCTAATTGCACATTCTTTTCAATCATGTTATGTATTATAAGTAACTCGGTTACGTGTTTCTTGTCGCTACTATTATGTGGGAAAAATTGAAAACAAAATAAAATTTAAATATACAAATTAAAATGAGCCACTGTCAACTAAGAGATGGCCAGTATCAACCGACAGCACCCTTCTGATATTATAATCAAACTTTTTTACATGAATTTATGTCGATTCTGAACGTTGGGCAAAAAAAGGCATACCCTCTAACGGTAATTGACCTTGAAACGACCCTAAGTCGAACAAACCAAGTCAAAGAACTTTCAGTCAATTAATAAATGAAAATGGTCTCAAATATAATTAAACATTTACGATGCTTTGTTGTTGTTCCGAACAAAGGCAATTTCTTAAAGATAGTGTCTAGTTGGGACAAAGCTAATGTTATTAAGGAGTTGGAACAGTAACACTATATAACAATGAATGCCTAGTAATCGTGTCTTCATATATCGCATGCTTACTCATAAAAAGAACTAACTCAAAAACAGGGTGCTTGAATTTGAAAACACACGTTTCAAAAATAAGGTTCAATTTTCATTAACCTCTTTTTTGAGTTACGTCTCTTTTTAATGAAGTGTGCGATATTATAGGGCTACTTTTTTAAAATATTTGTTTATTATTTTATTAAGTATCTATCTATAAGGGAGAAACATGTGTTCGACAAGATATAATGCAATCAGGATTTTTTTAATACATTTAATGTTACACTAATATTATGAGGCAAAGGTTTGTGATGGTGTGTGAATGTTTGTGTGTGTATGTTTCTTCTTTTCGCTCGAACGGCTGAAGAAATTTGCATGTCTGATACAGTCAAATGGGGTGAATAGAAACAAAACTTCAAAGGGTACTTTCACAATATTTGAATACTTTTTGCAGCACTTAACTATATCAATTTATTAATTAATTGTTATTCTAAAAAGTCGATGCTTTGTTAGAAGCCGATAATATGGTATCAAAGTGAAAATCCAAACCAGTTTTGTTTCTTTTCGCCCCGTTATACGGTACACGAATGGACCATGTCCTGGATTAGTACGTAAGATACTTTTTTATCCCAGGAGTAGTATGTCGCTCTGGGAAAATTTCTACTATCACGCGGGCAAAGCCAGCAGCAGCTAGTTCATAAAACTCAAATAGAAAAATTAAAAAACTATCTGTCCAATTTTTCACACAACAATGGGCAGGGAGTGACCGGTTGCGGCGACCTATCATGATCGGTTTTATGCTATTCTATTCCATTCTATTATATTCTAAATTGTGTTTTTAATATTTGTAATTTATAAATTTATTTGTTGGTACGTAGCAAACTTAAGTATTAACTGTAAATACTTTTATATACTAAATCTAACTATGTACATAATACAAAATATACTCAGGAGTCGAAGTACTCCTCCACGATGCTGTCAACTGGAAATGTGCCCAGAAGGCAGGCAGCATTGACACGTTGAATGGCAATGCTAATTTTTTGGGTGAAGAACGAGCCAGCCCTCTGGTCACGAAAAGTGCCGATCAGTCGGCGTGAAATTTCCTAGAAAAGGAGACGCGCTTTCGGACCCAACGACCCATGCATTTCGACCCCAAACGGCTCAAAACTGTAATTACTAATAAGGTTACAGAATTTTTGCACCGGTACAGGCCACTGAATTTAGAAAATGGGATGGCGCAATTGATACAGGTTACGTCCCACATCAGAGGCCTATCCACTTTTCACGGCACCAATGTCATACCATCTGGTCTCTACCCATCATCAAGTACCAAACCACTAGTTTCTAATACGGCAGGTACGCCGACAGTGACAAGAGGTCGGCGAATAATGTTCTTGATGCTAGCGTGCCGTACTATGTGGCCTGCGCTCCTGCAGCAAGACATGCCATGGTGTCCAAGGCTATAGACAGCTTCGCCACAGTGGCACCGATGTGGAATAACACAAGGTACGCCTAAGCGTGAACAGATTGCGAGCGAAAACGAGGCGTCATTCATCATAGTGCCTTTGGTGGATAGTGTAATAATATTCGTTTAGTGTGTTGTAATAATATGCTATATTATTATATATATAAAAAACGCTAAAGCAGCGAGCTTCTCCCAGATCATTGTCATCCGGAAAAATATCTGGAAGACTGGCAGCACTGCCACTGCAATGCTAATTCTTTGGACAAAGAAGAGATCTACATGAATTTAAGAAAAGATTATTTCTTCAGAATGTGAACAGACTGTACGTAGTACCTGTATTAAATACATAATTATATATATTTAACATTCCCACATACTCAAAACACAGATGAAACTCCCAAACGCAAATTATTTGGAAGTTTATTTCGCAATGCAAGTATTATGGATCCCGTGAGACTGCCCCTTCGAGACCAATATAATATTTTCCGTAAATGTAAAAATCACACGTCTGTTGGAGTTGAAAAGCGTTGGTATTCAGGACATTTTCACAACTTTATCGTGCAACTCTATATTCTAGATTCGACTTAGAGAAAGTGATCGAGTATCAGAGGTAAACTATTCGGAAAACTCAAAATGAAAACATTACATAGCATAAGCATAATATGCCTTATTAAGTTCCCACAGCAGATTCAGATTTAGCAGAGGCAAAAGGACCGTAATCCACCACCCAGGCCTGTTATGTTTTAGTGGTACATTTAATGTATTTTTTGGTGCTATGAAAATGCCGGTGTCTTTACGATGTTTTCTTTCCTTGAGAGCACCACTTCAACCTGCCTGTACCGGATTCGCTTGCTGGATTACGGCCCCTGCCCTCTCATAAACAGGAAACCTGAGTTCCTGCAGTAGGAACATTATAAAACTGATTAAGGTTATAGTTCTCCTTCACCGTTTTGAGCAGTGGTGACTCAAAATCAGCCATATTTTTAGTTGCCCTTTGTATTCCAAGGCCACGCTGACTCTTTCGAATGTCTAATGGTGGAGCTCTTTCACCTTATAGCCCTTGCCATAGTTTTTTTTGCACTTTTATGTTTTTTATTTATAGGCTCGCTGTCGATCGCCTTGAGTCGGCTACGCTTCCGATTCCTTTGTTCTGACGTCATCTCAACGCTCAGTCACGTGATCAGAACAAAGGAATAGGAGGCGTGGCCAACTCGAGGCGATCAACGAAAAGCGAATCGAAACAAACGGTTGTAACTTGGCTAGGGGCCTGATGGTAAGCGATGATGTGGTCGATGGTAGAGCACGCTTGTTTTGAAGTAACCTATTCACTCTCGACTTCAAGGCCCCTGGTTTGTAGCTATCAGGAGTCATATAATCCGGCAAGGTATTCCACTCATTAGCTGTACACACAATGAATGTGTGCCGAAAGCGTATGGGTGGGATGTCCACCATTTACCGGTGGCACATCGCCATAAGTCTGGTAGTCCGATAGAGGAACGGACTTAATGGAATTAAGTTATGCCAATCCGACTCATACTTTCCGAAATGCAACTGGTAGAAAACCGACTAGCTAGCAACTGCGTGTCAGTGCTCAAGACTGAAGCTTCAGCTTGATGAGTGAGGCATTACTAACGATTCTTTTGGCTCGTCTCTCAGTTGATTCAGGCGCATATCTGGCGGATGATCCCTTCCAAAGATGCTCTCATCTCGCAGTATACACGAACGAACTTGAGCTTGATAAAGTTTAAGCAGCTGTCCCGGCGTGAAGTTCTGTCTTACTTTTGCTAGAATTCCCAACTGTTGTACTTATTGATAATTGTTATTAATAAATCTTAAAGTTTCATGCAGTTGCTATAGTGCTAACTTCTCATTCTAGTCGAGAGAGCATGTGCACCTAACTTGCCTAGAACGTTAGACTTGGCAGCAAAATCTAATCTAATGAACAAAATCTGCCAAGTTCTCATTAAGTATGAAACCGTTCTTTATTTCTGTTTATCGCGTTAAACACCGGCGTTGTTGGAGTTTATCCAATTGCGCACGCGATATAGCCAATATGCACGACGATTTAACATTAATAATTGTTCCGGCAATGTTCCAGTTCCAAATAATTATGACGTGATAGCATGTGGATTTTCTTTTCAAGGAAATGGTTTTGTTCTAGCTCTTGGCTCATTTCTTATTCCCATCATATGTTGGATTACGTGTTGGTGATTTTTGGACAGTTTTTTAAGCGTTGGAGTTATTCCAAGAATTGTTTCCAGTAAAGAAATTTGGAGTGTGAACTTATGTTGACATTGTGATGGTGCTTATAAATGATGAATTAGCTCTGAATTGGCGCTTGGTGCAATGTTTTCTTATTTAAACTCGATTTGCCTCGTTACAAGTTAAGTGTTTTTCCATAGGTATTTACGGGGTGAATAGAAACGTAGGGGTGAAAAGAAACAAAACTTTGGTTTGGTTTTTCACTTTGATACCATATTGTCGGCTTCTAACAAAGCATCGACTTTTAGAAAAACAATTCATTAATGAATTGATATAGTTAAATGCTGCAAAAAATTTCAAATATCGTGAAAATACCCTTTGAAGTTTTGTTTCTATTCACCCCATTTGACTGTATTATATATATCACACTAATATTATTATACAGGGTCCAGTTTTGTATCTGAAAAAAATCAGGAAGCACAACAAACTTCTGAAAGCGCAGTTTCAGAACTGAAATTTGTACAAAGGTAAAAGTTTTTATAACAAGCATATGTGTATATGCTTGTTATTTCTTAACGCACAAACGGCAGATAGAAATTCAGTTTTTGGTACACAAGTAGACCAGGTCCTAGAATAATATTAAAAAATATATATAAAATGTATATAAATATAATTAAATATATAATATAAAAATAAAAAAGCATATCTTTATCCTGGGAGTATGCTTTCATAGGTTATCCTATGAAACGACGCCGCTAGAAGAAACTACGTTAATAATATGTCAATTTGCCTGCTGAGGTCTTTCCATCCGATTATAATTTTAATGTCTTCAAGGCTAGAGTGAATAGGGTCTTAATAAACTAGTTCAGCTCACCTTCAACGATTGCATCACTACTTACCATCAGGTGGGATCGCAGTCAAGCAGTAGTTTATATCATTAAAAAAAAGAGTTAAAATAAGGAGTTTTTACTTTCAAATCAATGAGGGTTTTCAGGAAAATTTACACCAGTAGTTGGTGCCACTTAGCCCAGAGGTTCTACTTTTGAAAATATACTCATGACGTTAACGTCGATTTAACTAATTTCATTAACATAAGCATTTTGACAGGCGCCTGGGCCTGACGACTCAGTGCTGCCACCTCATTGATTTTTTCGTTTATTTATTAAAACTTTATGCACTAATAAAAAAAACTATACAAAGACGGACTTAATGCTTGTTCATGTTATTTTACCGTTATTTTATAAAAACATTTTCTGCAAGCTTACTAGCCAAGCAACTTATTTTAATGATACTTTATTATATTTAAAATATATATTATTTATTTATTGTGCACACGTAGCGCAGTGTAGTTTTTTGACCCAAAGGTTAAGTGGCAGAGTGGTCCGTTTTTGCATTAAGTCCGCCCATGTATCACTACTGTACATGAAGTTTGAATAAATAAATATTCCTAATAAAAAAAATTATCCCACCTACTCACAAACTGAGATCCTACAAAACTGCTGACATTGTAAACTTTTCAACTCCAACCGCCAGAACAAAAGTACAGGTGTAAAAAAGTGCTGAAAACCTAGCACGGTGATAAAGTACGGGAGAGTTATAGCTGATTATGATAGTACTTGAAGTTCTGAACATTGTGAGGCTACAGTTGTTGAAGTACTGTCGAAGGTACGAGTACGTCTGTTACTGAGACTTACTTTTGTGTTCATAGTTTTTACACCTTTGTAATGTTTGTCAAACATATTGGGTGGGTTTAGTTTAGCACTTTGTTTAATAAGCTTCTGTGTTCAAGTTTTACGATTGGTGGTGATGTTGTGTAACTGTCGCAATTAAAAATTTTATTTGTTAATAGAACATTCTACTAGCCTAAAGGCGGGTTTCCGCCTATCGTCAACATCGAGCATAGTTTAAGAGCTTGTTTCTTCATCTAACGGAATCAAACGCGATGTTTGACGAAAAAGCAATGCGAAAAAAAGAGAGATAACGCCTGAAAACTCAACACTCACAACATTTGGTAATTTCGTGATTAACTCGAATATTTAACAAAATTTGTTCCAGGAAATACGATGATTTTTTCAAACACTTTTTTTTTAAATTCGTCTTCATTCAGAATCTTGATTATATTTGCACGAATTCTATTGTTATACTTTTTAACTTTTAAATTTTTGAGTAAATTATGAAGTGTCAAAGTTCATGGAAAATAGCAGATTTTCAGAGGTCTTTACTGAATTAGTTTTACATAAATTTATAAATTAATTTCAATAGAAGCCTAGATAATATCCACACGATACTGTGTTTCTAAAATATGTAATGAAAAATGTGTAATAATGTCATAACCGCGTAAGAGCGGATGTATGAAAAACAGTGAAAATGTACGTCGAATTGGATCCCTTTAAGGATAAAGTAAAGTTTGAGAAATACTCATCTTCTAAGTTTAAATCAGAAATCTGAGGTATGTCTTTTTTGCAGGGAAAACTTGGCTTCAAATTAACGCGGGGAAGACCAAGGAAATGCGTACCGTGTTCGAGAATTCGTCACCATTGCTAATCAATACAGAGACTGTGGGACACGTCCACAAATTCATATACCTCAGAAGCGTCGTGGCGGACATTGGAGGAACTGAAGAGGATGTCACTTCTTGGATCGCCAAAGCCTGTGGAACCTTCGCGCAGCTGAGACCTGTTTGGCAATCATGAAAATTGACCTGAAGGGTTAAACTCAAAATATTCGGGTCTAATGTCAAATCCGTGCTATTTTACGGGTGCGAAACGTGGAAGGTGGAGATTTTTTTTCGTAAACCGGTGTCTTTGTCGCATCTTCGGGATTTACTGACCCGAGACCATCTTTAACATGGAGCTATTAGAGAAATACCGAAATACGAAATAATAATAATATAATAATAATACGAAAGCCCGATCGACCACCAGATTAAACGTCGTAAGTGAGGATAGATAGCATACGGTAGAGGTGTGCCCCGCTTGGGCAGCCCACCACCGTGTCCTCATGAGAGCGATTGGCGGCAACGATCTCTCACACCGGGCTTTGATACAAGCCATGGTCCAGAGCAAGGAGGAGTGGCAGGTGGTCGCCTCCTTCTGCAAAGCAGTAATGCTAGCAAAAGACGCGGCCACACGCGTGAGGGAAAGGCCCTCACGCCCCAGCTGCCAGCCGGGATGCCGATCCCGATTTCCAGCCACCGTAGGAGCGGGTGGTGAGCAATGGGTAGCTCGCCGTCCAACCGTCCGGTAACTGTCCGGAAATGAGCTCAAGTCGTCGACGGCGCGTAGTGTTCTACGCGCGCCTCAAGGAGACGTCAGCAAAACCGTAGGGGCCCAGTAGGGTCGAAGCCTACTGGGGACGAAAGCAAAGAAGGAACAGGAGTTGGTTTTTGTCAGTAAAAGTCTGACACGCCCTCGTGCTCCACCCAAGGGCGAGAGATGTCATTGAATTATTTTCTACTTAAAAAAAGGAGTCAATGGATTGGTCTCACATTTATGAGGGATTCCAATCATGAGTAGAATCCTCGAGGGAAAAGGAAGCGTAGCCGTCCTCGACAAACTTGGTGACGCACTATGTCGGCAGAAGCGACGGTCATGGGATTGACATGGACCGAGGTGAAGTTTAGAGCTCAAGATCGGTTGCTATGCGTGACTACTGTGGACACCCATTGCCCCAGTTAGGGAACATAGGATCTTAAATAAAACAAGTCAAGGTTTCTTGGAAATTATCAAATAGTTTCGCACGGGTATTACAAATCTTTGAGATTCTCGGCTTTTCTCTAATGTAATATAAATATTATATACATTTAATCTAATGTCATGAATCACTCTGTCTATTGGTGAAAACGCTGCGTCTAAACCTGACTTTGTTTTATTATATATTTATTAAGGTGAAATGATTTATTTTCAGTTTGACCAATAGCTTATGACAAGATTTCACACTATTTGAGAACTTTCTTTTAATTTTAATTTTCTCAATGTTGTTTCAACTGTGTGTGTATCTGTGAACAAAATAAAATATTTTTCTTTCTTTCTTTCTTCTTTCTAAAATAAAAACAGTTTAGATAAACCTATCCTTAATGAATTTAAAGCTGCAACTATAAATTAAGGCCATCTCTACAGCTTCTATTTGTGTCCATACAAAACGATACTAAAGACGGACTAACAAAAGATTTTAGTGCTTTGTAGTGTCACAGATACAAAACGTGGAATCCTGATTGAACTGTGCTGTATCAAGGCGTTGTTTTATTATGTTAATTTTTAAATCGGAAACAGAACTTGCAGATGTTATTATATGGCAAACATAACCATGGATCAGGTAATGGTAAGTTCAATATCAAAGGTATCCCAAACGGGTTGCATATCATTTCAAACTAGTGGTCCACCACAGTTTCACACGGGTATTTCAAACTTTTGAAATTCTCAGTTTTTCTGTACTATATTATGCATGTATTATCTTTACTGATATATATATTTATTTTATGAATAATATAAACTAGTGTTTAACTGCTATCCTACCTGATGGTAAGCAGTGATGCAATCGTTGATAGTGAGAGACGATAGTTTATTAGAAGCCTATGCAGTCTACCCTTGAAGACGCCTAAAATTTTCCGATTATATTGTTTTTTTTTTTTAATCGAAATTATTCGATCCGAATCCTGATAGAGAAAGCTAAAACCAATGAAACAAATCTTCATATGGTTGTCATAGACTTGGAAAAGGCATTCGACCATGTTCCACGGTACTTCTTCTGGGATGTAACCAGATCACAATTGGTACCAGAATACTACATCAACCTTACTCAAGACATACCGTACTACCCAAATCTTAAGTCCAGCAGGTAAGGGCGAAACGTTTGAAATTGAGGTCGGGGTGCACCAAGGATCTACGCTCAGCCCTCTTTTCTTCAAAACTTGAACTGGATTGAGACACTCGAAACGAATAATCTTAAAAGCAGTCGAAACAAGACTGAACACGTGTCATACTTTTTTAGCAATAACAACAACAACATCAGGATCTCGATAAGAAATACCCTGCAACCCACGGTGACCCAATTTAAATACCTTGAGTCAAATTAGCAACGATAGCAAAAACGAAAAAGATGTTAGTCTACTACAACCGGATGGATGAAGTGGATACAACTCACAGGTGTCATGTGTGATAGAAAAATGCCAGTTAAAGTTAAAGGCCACTTGTATAAGACAGCGATTTTTTTTTTTTTTTTTAATTGATATAAACCAGTGCTTGACTGTGATCCCACCTGATGGTAAGCGGAGATGCAATCATTGATGGTCAGGCGCACTAGTTTATTAAGAGCCTATTCACTCTAGCCTTGAAGACACCTAAATTATAGCTGGACGGGAAGACCGCAGCAGGCAAATTGTTCCAGTCCTTCGATTTACGCGGTATAAACGACGAAGCGAAACGCTTAGTCCGGACCGTTGAAGTTTCAACAACGTAAGGGTGGATCCTCGCTGTTCGTCGGGTTGTCCGATGGTAGAAAGGAGATGGCGGAATCAATTCATGCAATTCCCGCGCACACTCTCCAAAATTTAACCTGTAAAATACCGAAAGGCTGGCTACTCTGCGCCTGTGCTCGAGGCTTTGAAGATTGGACTTAACCAAATCTGGATCCCCAATTAGCCTCTTCGCACGCCTTTCCACTGAGTCCAAAGCTGCTAGATGGCATTTTGCAGCACCAGCCCATATGTGACTGCAGTACTCCACACACGATCGGACCTGTGCTTTAAAACTTTATTAGACTTACTGTCCTGTAAGGAATCCGAATGCTGGGCAACAAACAAGCAGGTCTTAAATAAACTGCACACAACTGAAATGCTCATGCTTCGCTGGTCAGCAGGAGTCACAATACTTGATAAAATCCGTAATGAGTACATAAGAGGCAGTTTTAAAGTTGCTCCGATATCCGATAAAGTCAAAGAGAAGCGCTTACAGTGGTCACGTGCAAAAACGCCCAAATGATTATATGCTGAAGCTTGCCCTTGAACTACCTATGACGAAGTGTACGCGTAGAAGACCACCCTCCACTTTGTGACGACGGTCCAAAGAGACCTCAAAGAAGCTCATCTCGACACTGACATGGTACAAAATCGTGCAAAGTGGAGAATGAAGACAAAGACGGCCAACTCCAAATAAATGAGATAAGGTCTAGTCATAAGAAGATTTATTTATTTATTTATTCTCCGTCGAATCCATCCAAATGTCTGTAAAGAAATTGCTTTTTGCTTTTTTTGAGAGTGTGCGCGGGAATTGCATGACTTGATTCCTCCACCTTCTTTCTACCATCGGACAACCCGATGTACAGCGAGTACCCTTGATGTACCCTTACGTTATTGAAACTTAAACGGTCCGGACTAAGCGTTTCGCTTCGTCGTTTATACCGCGTACATTGAAGGACTGGAACAATTTGCCTGCTGCGGTCTTCCCGTCCAACTATAATTTAGGTGTCTTCAAGGCTAGAGCGAATAGGCTCTTAATAAACTAGCGTGCCTCACTATAAATGATAGCATCACTACTTACCATCAGGTGGGATCACAGTCAAGAACTGGCTTATATCAAATAAAAAAAAAAAAACCGCCCATTGTTACACCCTATTAATGTTAAGCTCCAACTGTAATATTCTCCATGGGTAGTGTAAAAACGAAACCCAGGGCCCTGGGATGAAGGTAACGAAGGAAAAGGAGTGAGTTTTCAGTCAGTAAAAGTCAGACATTATCTCCCGCTCCGCCCAAGAGCGAGATTTGTGATAAGATGATTTTCCCACCTACACAAAAACTGTAATATTCTATCTATCGATCTTTTATCGCTTACGATATTCCTCCTAAGAAGTCTCAATATACTAGTTTATTTCTTGATCAATTACAATAATAATTATGTATTTTCCTTCCTCATTTCTGACTTGAAGGAAGAACTAAACGAACTCTCAACAAGGACCCGAAACACAAACAAAATTAACAACTCAAATAAGTTTTCTTGAAGACAGTCTGCTAATTACGAACTGCACGGGGTTGCGTTAAGCAGCTCTAATTATGCACGCGCCGTATTGAAGCTGTGTTGTGTCCCAAAACTTGTGCACGTAAGTGTGAGCAGATTGTGAACTGCGTACAACTTTTAGAGCAACTGAACTGCTTCTGGAGTATTAAGGTATGTTAGGTTGTTGTATTGTGAGGATTGTAGAGAATAAGAGTCGTGTATTTAGAATAGAATAATTTATTCGATGCAGGTAATACAATAGGCAACAACACAAAAAAAGTTCAAATTTATAATATAGTTGCACTGAGCGTGCCCGAACCGAAAGGGTCGCTAACTCAGCCATTGCTGGGCGTCAGACATCTAGCGCTGATTTTCAACTGGCACCCCGCAGTGACGCACGGATGAAGGTAAATAAAATATAATATATAAATATAACCCTTACTTAAACTAAAAATTGATACAAGTGTATTTGTGTAATAATTTTGCTTTTTATAAATATTATAATATATGCCACGGCCCGGTAATTACAAACTATTTTGCGCACTATACCCACAATATTCAACAAAAATATAACATGCAAAAAATAGTGCATCAGGTGACGCGACGATCGCTTTATCTATCTGCCAAACTTACACTAATAGACGATCAAAGTTGCCAAAAGGTTTTGGAGTGGCGACTACGAACTGGATGACGCAGTTTTGGAAGGCCTACCACAAGGTGGACGAATGACGTGGTGAGGGACGCGGGAATCCGATGGATGCATGACGCACAAGAAAGGTCATTGTAATAACACCTGGGGGAAGCCCATATTGGACGTCCTTCTGAAAAAATGATTATGAAATCAGAAATCAGAAACATTCATTTCAAATAGACCAATTACAGGCAATTTTGAATTGTCAAAATGTCGGTTAATAAAAAAAAAAGTGAACCTTAATTGCACGTTCCAAAGCGTAGAGGGTTATGGAGAAGAACGTGCAAACACTCCATGGACACTTTTATATCGAAAAGTACAATCAGCATGTAAATTTCCTCTGTAATAGGTACCCGTTTTTCCCACCACAAAATTTTCGCCACCTTTGTACAGTATTTATTAATGCATAAAGCTTCAATAAATAAATATTTACTGACACACACATTTGTTTACTACAGACATCTCTCAAATTATTCCACGGTTTAGTTCTGTCATTTACTCTAGAAATAAATGAAAGAATAATATTTGAATTTCACGACCAATCCAACCATTATTTGTATAACTGATATTTAAAATCATGTTGTATTTATTGGTAATATTTCGAATATCGAATGCCAATTTGTTTGTTAAAGTGACTTTTACATTCCGAATTTAAAAAAAAAAGATTGAGTAAATGTCTCTGAGTGACTTATCCGCCTGACTTATAAGCAAGTGTCATAGTATTCAAACTTTGCTTATTACTTTTACAAAGATACAAACTGACAGTTTTGAAATTAATCTAGATTCAAATCAAATAAATGGAGATTCCACTTATCATCTTGTCAGTTTAAGATGTTATTACAATCTCTAAGACTGCGTGATATGATTGTTGTATTAAATTTTAACTTTAACAATTATTAATCTAGTGTATATCGTAAACCAGAGCTGCGGAATAGTTCAAAAGAGTATACCGCCACCCTGAAACGCAAAGAACAACTTCTAGAAACACCCTAAGGTCGATTGGTAGAAAATGCCTAAGGCATTAAGTCCGTCTTTGTACAGTGTTTCTTACTAGTGCATAAAGTTTTAATAAATAAATAAATGAACACTTTTTTTACGTGGAAAATTATCTTATGACTTCTCCTGCTCTAGGGTGGAGCGTTTCGTTCAGCCCATGCAAAGGTTATATGTAAGAGATTGCTCTGTGCGTCAAGATCACACCCATTGTACACTTGTTTTTTTAGGGTTTCGTACCTCAAAACAAAAAAAAGGAACCCATATAGGATCACTTTGTTGTCCGTCTCTCTGTCTGTCTGTCTGTCTGTCAAGATCCTTTATCTCGAGAACGCGTGGAGGCATCGAGTTGAAATTAAAACCATATACTCAAGTTTGTGGTCACTTTTAGCTGTGAAGAAATAAAACTTCTAAGTTAACGAATAAAAAAGATACGGCCGTTTATGTCGCTAAAAATGCATATTTCAATATTTTCAAAGGAATCAAAATTCATACTTCCCGTTGAGCCAAAATCCTGAAATTTAGCATAATGCAAGGTCGTATAGCATAAGTATAGGAATAAATTTGAAAACAGTAAATGTTTTGTTACCTACGTCACAAAAATAATTGAAATTCGGAAAAATCTTCGAGACTTCATTCGGGAATTGTAGTTAGTACGGAACCCTCAGTGCGCGTATCCGACTTGCACTTGCCCAGTTTTTCTTTAAAGGTTGTCTTGTGTACATTATAAAGTGGATAATAAAGAAATAATGTATCTACATTCTACATTGCTACATTCTACAGTCCTAATGTATAGAGAACTCAACAAAATCAAAATAGTTACAATGTTACATCTCCGACTATCTCCCATCACCACGAAAATAAAACTTCTTGAAACATTTTCGTGTTTATCGTTGTCACGGTTAGAACATTTTCAAGCATATGGTCACGAATAGACAACTTATATGACCTGTGAAACGCAAAACACGTCGTTCGTTCTTGGGAACGTCAACTATCTTTATACGCTTAAGTTTATTTCAAAATGGAGGACGCATTCTGAAACGACTTTGAAATTCTGTGTAAACTTGATTTGTCAAATTCTGTATTGTCAAATTGACTGTCAGTATTGACTGGCCTGTTGGTTAGTGGTTAGTGGCTATAACAGCTATGCCGGAGGTCGTTGGGTTTCATTCCCATCCCAGACAAATGTTTGTGTGATGAGCATTGATATGTGTGTGTGTGTTGTTGTGTGCGTTTTCCTATCCTGCTGTGATGACTTTTGATGACAGTGCTTAGAAATGTTAGTGTTGAGGGCACGTTTGGCGCAGTGGATGAGCCCTTGGCTGCTGTATTGCGGGTATACTACTATTACTATACGGGGACACTAATATTTGTGTGGCCTATAACTGGTGGGGGTAATTCCTAGTGTGAAAAAAAAAACCTTGCCCTAAGGTTTTTTTTACGTCTTTTTTCACATGGATAAAAAAAGAAATAAAACATGTTTATTCTGCCTAAATAGACGCACAATTCATTACAAAAATATAAAAACTAAGTTCCCTGACAGGCCATATGTATATCTGGCATAACTGTGTTGCTCTATATGACCATAGACAACACAGTTGTCTAGATTATCTGTTGCATTTTGACGCCGGCCTTAACAGAGACAAACATAAACAAAAATAAACCAAAATATAAAAGAAAATAACATAATTTTAACAATAAAAACTAAAAATCAAAGTACATGGGGCCCCAAAGCTGCTAAATATTTAGTAATGCGATTTCGTTGAGCTCGACCATTCACCAACTCGAGACGAGTTGGTCCTCACCAACTATTATTTATCTTTAAAATTGAAATGCGACGTGCGAAAAAAAAACTCTGATGTTAGAAAGTGAGTGAAGTCAGCAGTTTGGTCTTATTTTGAGGACGAAAATTTCGAATATGTTTTAAAAGGTGTGATGTTAGAAAACCTCTGTAAAAGGTTTAAAAAAAGGAGGTTATATTCCTACTTTTTTAGGAATCTTGTGGGGGCGATGACCGAGTGAGAAACTTAGTTATCTTTTGTGGTAAATACTTAAAAATACGTACAATATGATACTGCTACTAGGCTCTCTGGCTATTTAAAATACAATTACTCATTATAATTTCTAATTTTGTCGAGGTGGTTGTAAGTACATATATTTAGTTATTTATTTATATATATATTTTGGACGCGCTATGCCAGTGCATCAAAGCACAACCACCAGTTTGTAAAAAACTATTGCGATATGTGGAAAACAAAGATGATAGGGCTATGGTTTTTGGAGTCTTAAGTGGACTGGTAACCTGTAACTATGTCAAAACTATGGCCCTTGCCGGAACAATGTTATTAATAACTATCAACAAAAAGAAAGGGGTGACTTGCACACTCAATAAATGGACCCCACTAGGCTTAAGTCAAATTTACCAACATATGATTGTGGATTTTTGTTATCCGTAGATTAAAAATAAAAAAACTTCACGTCATTAGTTTTTTACCAAACCTAATGTATGGGATCACTACAAAACTAGATTTTTAACACTGATTTCCCTGAATTAAATGTGTTGAGGTGATCATAAATTATGTTAGGACCGAAGACAATGGAAAGGCATAAACGCGTTAAACTACAAGATTTATCCCTATCAAACTACTATTTTGTATTACATTAGTGTTTAATTCTTGTATTTATAATGTGCTAGTTTTTTACTCTTTAAAGAGGTAGAAAGAAGTCCACAGTTGGACATATGTCTCCCCCGAGCGTCTCCACAACGACTGATCCTGTGCGTCTCGCATCCACAGCATTGCCGCGACTCTCACCAGGTCGTCGGTCCACCTTGTGGGAGTCTGGACGTCTTTCGGCTAAAATGATGATGATGATGATGACGAAAGAGGTAGATACTGATGATAAAGTTTCTACAATACCTACTTTTGACTTATTTTTGCATTCAATATGGTTTGAATTGATAAACGGTTATGATGGTGAAATATAGGTCAAGGCTCAAACCAAATTGCATCAATATGGACCTGGTACATCAATCAACCTCTAGTTTTCTGTAAAAAGCTTTACCACTGATTACCAATACGGCATTATGATCATAGTTGAACATATATCAGTAATAATAATAACATCAGTAGCCATGATCAATACGAGGAAATATTGTTTAATCGTATCAATCATGACTTTATTGCCTACTGATTGTATCTGAAAGAATTGCAGTGAATATGATTTGAAAAACTGGATAATGAATTGTGGAACTCAATGAACTTGGGTGGAACTCCTGACATGGTATGGCGATGTTATTTGATAATTTTGGCAACAGCTATTACTTCACCACATTAGATTTAGCGTCCGTGTATTACCAAATTGAAGTTTCAGACGGTGAGGAAATAGCCTTTTCTACAACGAATGAACATTACGAATTCCTCCGTGTACCATTTGGCCTCAAAACTCTTGACAGTGTCCTAAGAGATTCATTGTTAAGTAGAATAAAGTAGAAGTGTTGATTGTCCAGTGTCAAGACGGGCAGAAGACATAGTTACCATGGCGAGTAGAATCTGAATGAGGCTAGCACAGGAGTATGGAGATTTCGACGGCTTGGGAAAGGCCGCGCCGTACCTTTCATTTCGAAATAAAGAAGTGACCTGTCGCAGTTCAGTCTGTCGATGGCAATACAGAGTTCTGGGTGGTGATTATCTCTTTCTGCGAGAATTTCATTTTATAGAAGGAGGTTGCGGAAACGGCAAGCGAGATCAAAGTTTTCTTCTGTCTTGCAGTAGGCGCACCGGACATCGTACAAAAGCGGATAACGCTCTATTGCAGTCCTCTTAAAAAAAACCCGAGATGATGGAGGGTAGTGTGAAAGCAAAACCTGGAGCCCCGGGACGAAGGCAAAGAAGGAGCAGGAGTGGGTTTTTAGTCAGTAAAAGTCTGACACTATCTCCCGCTCCGCCAAAGAGTGAGATATGTAATTAGATGATTTTCCCACATAAAAAAAAAAGATGATGGAGGGTAATATTCCGCACGCGCCTAATTTTGGTATATGGGACACCTCATTTCTCACTACGAGACGAGACCCACGGGCAGTAGGCCAGCACTAGTCTAATGGATTGAAAGTCACACCGCACCCATAGCTCAGCTGCAAGTGTGCGAGCGAACACCGGTGTGGTTTTAGTCTGCAGATACCTCCTTCGGCCGATGGAGGATGTCCATCCCGAAGAAAAAAGGGTTTAATAATAGGGAAAACAGCTTTTGCTCAAAATTGAGCGAATTCGAATGGACGATAATGATTTATTGGTTTTAGTAAGTGAAAACTCACTACTTATGCCTAGTATTCAGAAGTTCAGCATGAGTGGTGTTATTTTCAAGTAGTTTGTATTAAGTAGAGTGAATCAAGAATGAATAGGTTACTTCTAGGCAAGCGTGCCCGACCACCATCATCACTTACCATCAGATGCGTTAGTAGTCAAGCGCAAACCTTTCAATAATATTAAAAATTGTGGTACTCACGGCTCCATGTGACTTGGACATAACTGGGGAGATAATACAGGTAGGTAATTGTTGCATCTCTGCCCAGACCCTGAGTAGTAGACAGGTATGAAGTTAAGTTGTTCACGGGTGAATGCGCTGTAAACTTACCTTTGATCCTCCAACAGTATTAATAAATGAAAATTCAAGAAAATAAGAGAATAAATTGTGTTAAAAAGAATCCCTCGGTCTCGGTACATTGTAACAAAGGTGGGACATATCTCGGTCATTGACGTCTCAACTTATCTGATGTATTCGTACTGAAGTCTCGCAGGTGGTACGTCCTTATCCCGAGAATGATCGCTTTATTTTCATACGTTTCTACTGGCAGTAGTGAGGTTTTCTCGATAATGTTTTTTTTTTATGGTGGGAAATCATCCAGTAATTTCTTCCACTCTAGGGCTGAGCGAGCATATCAGACTACTGACTAAAACTACACCTATATTCCTTCTTTGTCCAGAGTTACAGGACCCCGGGGTTCCCTTTCCAACTACCCAAGGCCCCCGTGAGCTTTGGCCCTGCTGGGCTTTTATGGTTTTGCTGATATCTCTTGTAGTTGTGGACGACTACGTTTACCTGGGACAGACGGTCCAGTTGGGAAAGTCTAACTTCGAGAAAGAGATCAATCGTCGATGGCCAAGCCTAGAGATAAGTATTGGAAAGAGTTGGAGGAGGCCTACCTTGAGTTTAGATATTAATAAATGAGATTAACATATCAAACCAATTAAAACTTAATTTTAAATGAACTCATAGAACTTTAAAGAAAAAGAAATGAAATAATTATAAATAAATAATGTTATAAATAAATAATAATATGAATTTAATGTAATAATAATATAAATTTCAAAATGGATTATGTAATTGTATAGTGTAATAAATAGCTTTTTATTTATTTTATTTTTAATGCTAGCAAAGAAGGCCGCCGCTCGCGTGATGAAACGGATTTCCTCACGCCCCAGCCTCCGGGACCCCGACCCCGATTTCCTGCCACCGTAGGTGTGGGCTTACGGATAATGAGCAATAAATAGCTCACCATCCATCCAGACCGAGCCCAAATCGTCAACGGAGAGTACTGTTCCACGTGCGCCTCAAAGAGATATCATCATCATCATCATTTCAGCCGAAAGACGTCCGCTGTTGGACATAGACTTCCCCCAAATGTCGCCACAATGACCGGTCTTGTGCGTCTCGCATCCATCGGATTCCCGCGACCCTCACCAGGTCATCGGTCCACCTTGTAGGAGGCCTTCCAACGCTGCGACTTCCGGTACGTGGTCGTCGTTCCAGAACCTTTCATCCCCATCGAACATCTGTTCTGCGAGCAATGTGCCCTGCCCACTGCCACTTAAGTTTAGCGACTCTTCTTGGTGGGCGTCTGAGGCCCAGCAAATGATGAGGTGTTTTTTGTTTTAATTGATATAAACCAGTGCTTGACTGCGATCCCACCTGATGGTAAGCAGTGATGCAATCATTGATGGTGAGGCGCACTAGTTTATTAAGAGCCTATTCAGTCTAGCCTTGAAGACAGCTAAATTATAGTTGGACGGGAAGACCGCAGCAGGCAAATTGTTCCAGTCTTTCGATGTACGCGGTATAAACGACAAAACGTAACACAGACCATGTCCCACCTTCATCTTGCATCACGTGCCCTGTTATCTGATCACGTAGGGACCTAATGACAGCATCAGCGGATGGCACTGCCGTGGCCGAATACTGGGCCAAGCAAGGAATTTAACTAGTTTTGCCATCGATACGCTAAGAAGAAGAAGAACGCTTAGTTCGGACCATTGAAGTTTCAACAACGTAAGGGTGAATACCCGCTGTCGACGTCGGTTTACCTTTTTCATTCGGACACGCTCGGCGCATTCTATACTTTTGTTTTCTTTTACTTTGTGTTTCTAACAGTTGTGTGTCTTTAACGAATATTTTTTTTTTCAATTTTATTCTATTCACCAAACTTCAGTTGAAAATAGCCCGTCAAAAACCTTCCCTTAATATTTGTAAAGAAATAAATTGCAATTCTTTATTTGAATTTTTTAGCGGTCCGCATGATTGGTTGAGCCGTGCTCAGCGCTGTCAGATGGATGATGATGCCTGCAATGTGATGATAGTAAACTAATGTTTTTATATCAAGAGGAATTTATTTTATATGATTCTAGTCGAGAAATTTTCATGTAGTTTTCATTATGTAATTACTCGTATTTGCTAAAATAAAACATATGAATTCTGATCAATGTTCAGTTTAATTTACTTTATCAATTGCTAATTCCAAATTTCACAATCATTGTGAGTACTGGTAAGGCGTAGAATTTCTTGATAGAGTCTGTGTTTCCTGATAGCTACAACCTAGGATATTTTAAGTCAAGAGAGAATAAGGAGCCGTACGGCCCGAGCCCAAGTCGTCGACGGCGCGTAGTGTTCCACGTGCACTTCAAGGAGATGTCAGCAAAAGTAGCGGCCCAGCCGATCGAAGCCTACTGGGGCCATGCGAAAGAGATCCTCGGAGCCCTGGAACAATGGCAAAAAAGGAACAGGAGTGGGTTTTTAGTAAGTAAAAGTCTGACACGCCCTCTCGTTCCGCCTAAGAGCGCCGGAAATCATTAGATGATTTTCCCATCGAAAATAACTTTTATAAATAGAAAAAAAATATGAGTTTATAGTTATGTTTGTACTTATAAAAACAACAAAATGGGAGGCCAAAGAAAAGGGAGTCAGTAATAGCGTGACGGTTCTGTTAACAGGCTGAACTGGAAGAATCTCTGTTGATGTTATTAAACCATTACACTTATTGCCTTCTTTTAAATTATATCAGAAGCTTACGAGATTATTTCTATGATTGCATTTCCATTTACCTGATTACGTATAGAACGTGCCTAAATGCACGTTCGTGATATAAAACTATTCAAATAAATGATGATTTGACGGGTTATTCCCTGACGACTCCGATCCCCGAGGGCCCCTTACCGGAGGCACCCGATTTATTTTTATCTTAATAAACTTAAATAAAAGGCAGTTTGGCCTAAAAGTACCATCAGAAAAAGATGTTAAACAAAATTTTATTACTAGTTTACAAAAATGATTATGCTTAACTTTAAAAATGAAGGAAAATTGCTTGGTTAGGTAAAAATATTTTAATTACAGAACACAATATAGACTGTCCTAGAGTAATCACAGGTTTTATTTATTATCACAATATAGTTCCTTTTTAAATACAGAAGATCAAAATACCCACTCTACACGGATATTTCTTTAAAGGTTTTTTTTTTTAATGTAACATAGTAAATAGATAACTCTAAAATTAACGTAAAAATAAATATATAATTATATATAGTAAATCAAAAATGCTTATTAAAAGTTTTTATCAACTTTTGAGTTTCAAAACATGCAAAAATCAACTATTAAAAAATCAACAATAGTAATAAAAGTAAAAGTCTTTTCAAAAAACATACAAAATCGACAATATTATAAAAATCGTTATAAAAATGATATAATAATTAACTTTAAACATAGTCCCGTGAGCTTTCGGACAACGAGCAATGAGTAGCTCGCCGTTCAACCGTCCGTGAACTGTCCGGACCGAGCTCAAGTCGTCGACGGCGCGTAGTGTTCCACGCGCGCCTCAGGAAGATGTCAGCAACCGTATGGGCCCAGTAGGTTCGAAGCCTACCAACGCCATGGGTGATGCGAAAGAGAACCCTGGAGCCCTGGAACAAAGGCAAAAAAGGAACAGGATTGGGTTTTAGTCAGTAAAAGTCTGACACGCTCTCCCACCCCGCCCAAAGGTGGGAGATGTCATTGGATGATTTCTCACCCTAAAAAAGGGTTGATCTTGCTAGTTTCAATTTCAGCAGTTGTAATCCATGACCTTCAGCACCCTTGGTTGGCGAGCGCGTTTTCCCAACCGTAGTTGATTTGCGAACGTGCTGGTGCGTGGATTACATCCGTCTAGCCACAACACAACCCAACCTCCAAGGCGACCTGGGTTGGAACGCTGGTTTGCAACCGTCTGCTCCACCTTTAATTTTTTTAATAGATAAAAATCTACTACCAACTTACGTAGACTTACACAAAATACATGTTTTATAGTTAAAGTGTATTCCAACAATGTTATCCTATTCCGGACAGCTGTACAAATAGACACAGGTAAATTGCTCCATAACAACACTGACCGACACTATGATGGAACAGTTAGCGACTATTGTCTATCACATACGCTAAATTGAACTGTCCCCGTGGACCGGGTTTGTGTTAGTGTCAGGGAGTTAGCTACCATCGTCGTTATTTTCTAAGAACACGGAATATAAACACTTTGGAGGACCTTAAAAATAATAAATATAACAATATTCTACAGCTGTCACTCAACGCCATCTAGTCCCAAACTAAGTAGAGCTTGTTCTATGAGTACTAAGAAACATACTTATATATTTCTAAATATATACATAGTATAGATAAATTACACCCAGACACAGAACAAATGATTGTGCTCGTTGCACAAACATTTGTCCTTGGTGGGTATCGAACCCACAACCTCCAGCTTAGCAGTCAGGGCTACTAACCACTAGACCAACTGGCCAGTCAATGGTATAACAAAAAATGCCACTGGCACGTGGCCACAAACTGGACCTAAATACTTTGAAAGAAAGCAAAACCATCGATTCAAAAAGAAGAAGAAGATCATCATCTTTCTTGCTTCTTCCCAACTTTGTTTGGGTCGACTTCCAGGCTAACCGAATGCGGCTTAATACCAGTATTTTACACTGGCTTTTGCACGCGTCTTTGCCCTCGGCTCACCATTTAGACTTGTCAATGTGAGCTGTACCGGACCACGTACCGGAAGACGTAGCGTTGGAAGGCCTCCTACAAGGTGGACCGATGACCTGGTAACGGTTGCGGGAGTACGATGGATGCGAGACGCACAGGACCGTTCATTGTGGCGGCACTTGGGGGAGGCCTATGTCCAGCAGTGGAGGTCTTTCGGCTGAAATGATGATGATGATGATGTGAGCTGTGTGAAGTGTATTTGTTTTATACAAGCTTTTGGCTATGGCTTTGCCCGCGTACATAAAATATAGCCTATGCCACTCAAGAATAAAGCAGCTTTCTATCGGTGAAAAAATTTTAGCAATCGGACCAGGACTTCCAGAGATTACCTCCTACAAACAAAAAAACAAACTTTACCACTTTATGATATTAGTGTAGATGGAGGACTAAGTAAAGTATCAGACCTGCACAATCCAGTCATTAGGCAACACAATACTCCTTGGATAGATGGTGAGACTTTTCTGGCGTCTGACTAACTTAAACGACTGTCAAAGATCTTACGAACGACAACCGGGACCAACGTCTTTACGTACTTTTTACTCACGAAAGTGATGTCCTAAATAAACTTAGAAAAGTATAATTGAATTGAGAAATTCACATTCGAAATTTCTCGTTATCAAATTCGATGAATCAAAATTCATATGGTACTTCCCGTTGACTCAGAATCCTGAAATTTGGCATAAAGGTCTTATAGCATAGTATAGGAATAAATCTGAAAGCTTTAAATTTGTCATTAAGTCAGAAAAATCTTCAAGACTCCATTCCGGAATTTAACTATTTACATAGTTAAGTTTGTATGGAACCCTCAGGGCGCGAGTCCGACTCGCACTTGGCCAGTTTTTTTTTGCGGAATATTACGTGCCGTCGATGACTCGGTTTCGGTCCAGACGGTTACCGAAGGGCCGGACGGCAAGCTACCCATTGTTCGTCGTCTGCAAGCCCACGCCTACGGTGCCTGGAAGTCGTGGTCGGAGTCCCAACAGCTAGGTGAGGATGACCATTCCCTCACGTTTGCGGTCGCCTCCTACGCTAGTATTACTTCTTTGCAGAAAGAGGTGACCGCCGCCCATTCCCACTCACTATAAACCAGGGCACACCCGCACGAGGACACGGCGATGCTCCGCCCAAGCACGCTTTCAACGAATGCTCCACCGTATCCTCTGGACGGTCCGCACAATGATGACACCCGGGCGTTTCTTCCATTTCCTTAGTCGTGTTGGTCGCCAGCCGTCTTGTCGGAATATGATAATAAAATAACAAAACATGTGTGCAAACGACACTGTGTCTGCGCACACACTTTTACACTGCAACCTATGCAGGCTTATCTCAACGGAGATCTCGTTTGGGATATGGGCGGTAATCTCTAATAAGATTAGCCACCGCGCCTGAAATTCGGTCAGATAGATTATAAGAACCGTGTATCAGCGATAAAAAACGTCAACGTCAATGAAACAAGTGCTACCAAAATGTGACGAAATCCGAACCTTTATAAAAAAAATATACATATACATATAAATTTACAAAGTCCAAAATTGGTTAGTATAGACAACTTGTGTGTGTGTGACTGCTGACAAGTTTATTTTAATAGTAAAATATAAGCTTAGTTATTTGTCTAAATAAAAGAGAACTTAAGAACACGCAGTTGTATCATTAAAGTAATTGTTTTAATCAGTACAAGAAGAAAATGCTCTTTTATTTAACATACACCACAGTGGAATGTATCCAGTGATCCAATATGGGACTATTCCGTCTGTCCGCTCCGTTTCAGGATACTGTTGGGTCTGACGCTTGCCTTGCGTATGAAGGTTATCGACACGTAATCGCTGATAAATTTTCACTTTCTTGAATCCAAGCCCATATTTGGCAAAGCCTAAAAAACGTAAGAGCAGTGGTGGCCGAGTGGTAAAGGCCCCGACTTACGAGTTGTAGGTCGCGGGTTAAAACTCAGCCAGGCGCATTACTTTGTGTAATTTATTTGAGCACCACTGCTCTCAAAACGGTGAAGGAAAACATCGTGAGGAAACCGGCATGTCCTAGAACCAAAAATTCGAAAACATGTGACATCTACCAACCCGCACTGGGCCATCGTGGTGGATTACGGCCCATTCCCTCTCCTAGGGAGGAGGCCTGAGTCCCAGCAGTAGGAACATTAAAAGGCTGATTATGATATGATTATGATGAAAAAACGTAAAAGATGAACAGTCAATTTATTTCCATAAACTGAACAAGACAGTTTAGAATTCAGGCTGGTACTATAATTTTTCAAAAAATCCAATACTTTCATTTACACATAATGTTAATGAATAAATCTTGACAGTTAGATAAATTGGTTAACCTTTGAAATGGTTGAGCTGAGTGGTGCGGATATAGGCGTCATGTCCGAGAACGGACGATTTCAGTTTAGACTGGTTATTTCTTAGCAGCCAGTGGCTTATTTTTATTTCTATATATATATATTTTATTTACTTTGTTTATATATATATTGTTTTCACAAATAGAAGCGACAAGAAATATGAATTTAAAGAGTGTACTTATTTATTTATTTAAACTTCATGTACAGATGTACAGTGGTGGTACATAGGCGGACTTAATTCCACAAAGCATTCTCTGTCAGTCAACCATTGGGTTAAAAAGACAACACTGTGGTAGGTGTGCACAATAAATAAATAACAGATATTTTTGAAATATCATTAAATTAAGTGGCTTATAATAATAAAATACGTATTTATGCTAATATAATAAATACTATGATACATAAGAAATCATTCTAATTAAGAGAAATTAAAATATAGCAATTATGACGAAGACCGAACTAAGATTGAGAGAACTTCAAGTAGTAGTTCCGAATTTTACGCTTGAAGGAAAGAAGGAAAATTTACTTTCAACTTTTTTTATGTCAAGGGGAAGCCCATTCCAGAGTTTTATGGTAGAGACAGTGATGTGTGTGAGTGTGTTAAGTATCCATGGAGATCCTAACATATTCTTCTCCATAAAGATGAATACTTTAGAATGAATCATTTCCTGACTGACCGACTTCTAGACAATTCAAAAGTGTAAATGGTTTATTTGGTTTTGAATCAGTTTTCAGAGTATATTGACTTGACATCAACGCGAGTACCACTAAATGGGTCTCGCGGCTCTAACGACCAATCAACGCTGCACGTGGAAGGTTACAGCGATAACCTAGTCGTGTTCGCTACAGGTTTACCTAACGTTAGCGATACTATAACTGCTCTATGTTAATGTTAACAGACAAACAACGGATGATGGAAAAGAAAATGGACTGACGGGCGGACGTTGTGTTTGAGTGCACTGCATTGTATTTTGGAGTAACAATAGGTCCTTTTCATATTGTTAGCACTTACAATAATCGACTATTTCAATTATTTATTTATAGGTTGCAACACTCATTTTGGACATTGAAATTAATTTTTATCTGTGGCAACTCAAGATCAGTTTTGAGCATAAAACGGTGTGATTTGTTTAGATTCCTGCTAATTTCATATTAGCTACAGACGACAAAGGAGGACTCCAGTCACATTCTATGTTGTGCTACAGTGATGAAATGTTTGGACAAGTATTTGCGTGTAAGATTCTTTCATATGTAACAACATAATTTAAAAAGAATGACCATGGAGTTTCTTGCACGTTCTTCTCCCTGAGATCTACGCTTTGAAATGTGCAACTAGCATCACTTTTCTAACTGACTGACTTCTTGACAATTCAAAAGTGCCTGTAAATAGTTTATTTGAAATAACTGTTTGGAATCTTAGAGTATCTATTTATAATTTACAACTAAGAGGATTGAGTAATAAATAATTATTTTATACTGAAGTGTTATGTTATTACTAAGACTACTTCATAAAAGGAAGCCTTATGAAAAAAATCACGTTATTAGTCCCAGTAGTTTCGGCTGTGCGTTGATATGTCAGTCAGTCAGGTTCTCCTTTTATATATATAGATTTGTTTTAACATAAACATTGTGTGATTCCTACCATTACGTAGTATCTCTTTTTATTAACTCTTCTTTCACATTAATACCAGAAGAGATTTCTTTAGAAATAAGCATCTCCTTTGTATATATTTTTCTGTTTCCTTCTTCTCGTACTTTTTGTCATATATGCGACATTAACGAGTCACAAATAAATGTTTTCTTTCTTTTTCCTTTTTTTTTTGAAGAATTTATTAATCAAGTTATTTAAACATCTTCACTATTAAATATTATAACTTAATAAGTATTTAAACAAACTGAAAATAATAATATGTTCAAACGGGTAGAAAAATCGATTAAACATCGATGTCAATGGGAAAAATGTACCCAAAACACTACCAGCATTGCCACGCTGGATGGCAATCCTGTTTCGTTGACCGAAGAAAAACAAAGTCCTGTGGTCACGCGAAGAGTCGACCAGCTGTTTTCTGATATCCCGAACAACTCGATGAGCACTCGGACCCCATGGCCTCAGTGTTTCGACCCCGAACGGCTCAAATATATAACCTCCGATGAGGCTATTATTATTTCTTCTTTGTTTCTATCTTTCTTTTTATAAAAACTGTCAAATAAAAAATAAATAAATCATAAACACAACACTAAATGAAACAGCTAGTTATGTGTTAATTTATTATTAGTACTTGTACCAACAGTTTGTTTAATATGAACTGTAATTTATGGTCAAGTGCAGCTGCTGGTGAAATTAAATACATTATACAAATTGTGTGAAGAGCTGAGTTAAATCTGCATATGTAGGTCGCGAGTGCCTGTATAGATGGATATTTTTGTACTGACAGGAGATGAGAATGCAAAGTATATTATATTACATCAGCCTTTTAATGATCCCACATCTGGGACTTTTTTTTAGGTGGTAAAATCATATAAGGAAAAATCCCGCTCTTGCACGGAGAGCGAGATAGAGTCAGACTTTTACTAAAAACCCACTCCTGTTCCTTCTTTGCCTTCGTCTCAGGGCCCCGGGTGTCACTTTCACACTACCCGTGGCCCCAGTGGGCCACAGCTGAGACTCAGGAAAGGTTATGGAACGAAATTCACCATGCGGGCCCAACGTCGGTTGCTGGAATTCACATATCTTCAAATTTTTGGTTTTAGGACATGTTTTCTCATGTTGATGTTTTTCCTTCACCGTTTTGAGAGCAGTAGTGATAAAATAAATTACAGAAAGTAATGGATCTGGCTAGGTTTGAACCCACGACCTACAACGCGTAAGTCGGTGCCGTTACCATTGGGCAACTATTGCTTTCGTAGTTCACACTGATATTATAAAAGCCAAAATGATTTTTTATGTGTTTATTACTCCGTCACACTCAAACGGCTAACCAGATTTGAGTGAAATTTGGTACTAGAATATTCATTTATTAATTTGTAAACATAGGTAACATTAAGGTCTTATATAACATTTTTTAACGCTATGTTAGCTAATAATAATGGCATACAAATTTGTAACATAATTAGATAAAATAATAAGTTGGATAATTTAGATTAATTAATTATATACTAAAATTATAAATTTAAATGTAATGATATTAAATAAGTACAATGTCAAATAATCCAATATATAATCAATTTTTTTTTTCCTCTAAATATTCAATGACACTGTAATAGGCCTAAGAAATCAAAAACTTTTCTACTGTACTTATAAAAACCTTCAAAGATTGAATTTGTAGCGGTTCCTCTGGCAAATGGTTATTACAATTCATGCAAAATACATTAATATACATTAGGGTGTTCCATATTTTTTTCATTTTACTTTGCTTGAATTCTTGATACCACTCATGCAGTGTTCTCATACCAAAAATCACCATAATCGGTTAATATTTAGAGGTTACACAATGACAATAAGTAGGTACGTCATCAGTGAAGATTAAATTTTTAATATTATTGTTTTTTACAGAGGAAGGAAGTATGTTTTACTAGACACAACAAGTGTCAAAAGTCTGAGAATTGTATGAGAAAACTTTATTGGCGTTGTACAACTTCTAAATATTAACTGATTATGGTGATTTTTGGTAAAAGGACACTCTGCATGAGTGGTATCAAGAATTCGATCAGATTAAAAAATCGAAAATTTAAAAAACATGAAACACCCACTATACTTTCAGGCTATCATTTGTAATGTTGGAAAATACTAATTTAGCGCGGGCGACATTTAACACATTATATTTGTGTGATCATACTCACCTTCTATCTGTTTGCCTGCCAAGACACTTTATCTCGGGAACGCGTGGAGGTGTCGAGTTGAAATTAAAATCATATATATAGTTACACCTGCAGTCCTTTAAAGCTGTGAAAAAACCAAACTTCTAAGTTAACGGGAAAAAAGATATATAAATATGTCGCAAAAAACAAAAAAAATATTTAACTGACTGACTTATAATTAAATTACAACCCAATGCAATTTTATGACGTACCTAAATATCTAAAATGCGTCGATTGCTACTTAAAATAAATACACAAAAGTCTATCGACTATCTTAGTGAAGCTAGGGTATACGTAAACAGTCTCGCTCATTTGACCGTGAAACGATATATAAATTCACTGTTCGTTGAAACTGATAAAAGTTAGTTTCAAAATCATTGTTCTAATGGTCTATACGCTTCGTTAAGTCCCTCTATACTTGCTTTTACTCTTCATAGAGATCGTGTGACTAAACCCCGCTGGACTATTTTCTGTGGAGCCACGTAAAATCTCAGGTTTTTCCTGACAAACCACTGTCAATTGCCGCTTTGAATGCCAACATTATTTCAAACTTTATACGAAGATGTTCAAGAATATCAGAATGTTATCCAATAGGATACGCGATTAAACCGGATCTTGATTATGTTCCAAACAAAATGTCATCTTACGTATATTAAAATAAGATTTTATTCTAATATGATCAACTATTTTGTTTCCTTTAATTTTAAAGTATGAGCGCTCTTGATAACAAACCATAATACATAGAGAGTTTATTAAGACAGGTAAATTCATTTCCACATATTATGAATAACTGAATATGTTATATAAAAAATAAAGTTGAAGGCAAACTAAAATAGTGATAGAAAAATGATTTATTCGAAACACAGACGTTTTCACCGTTCGTAAATTGTGTTACTACTTTAATGCCATTTAAAATCAAATTCAGAAAAGTTATTCATTTCCAGACTTATTCACTTTATGTAAGCTAATGAGTATTTATAAATAAAACATGTACCAGGTACCTGTAAAGAAATCCATACATTTGCTTGTAAATAACAAAATTTTGAAGTTGTAGGTACCGACTCGAGTACCAACTAAGTTCTTTTTGAATAGCAAATTACACATCATCTTAAATGTTCTGCAGAATGGCAACACAGATTTAAAGAAAAATAACTTTTCGAACTCAACGGAATTATGTATTCAAATATGGAATTTGAAATTCATAAGAAGTCCCTATATTTCGAGAGAAACATGGTTATTTATCGAAACATCTTTCTCTGGCAACTGGCGCTAGAAAAGTGTATTTTTTTTCTCTATTTTTTCATTTCCCCTTTGCATATTCACGTTCACAATCGAGTAGTTCGGCGGGAATTTTAAAATGTTTAGCACTTTTTCGTGCAGTTTTTCAAGCATAATAATGTTCGTCGAGATGTAGTTATGAAGTCTGCCATTTTATTTTTGTAGCTGCCGGTAGATATAATATCTTTGGTACTTGTCTGGAATGTGTGAGACCAAAGAACTTCAAAAAATTGTGATAACTTATTGAAACGTCATATAGACGAGGCTTTTTTATTTTTTCTTGGGTGGGAAATTATCGAATCTTCAAAAAACCTCGAAATAGGTACTTTAATACAACCTGGCTTTTTAATACAACCTGCTGCCAAGGCAGATATTGGCCCTAGCAGCACATGAGTAGATAAACGGAACAGAGGCAAAGCTTCCTAAGAACGTGCAATATTGTTACCTAAGGATTGAAGCCTACTGGGGCCATGGGTAATGTGAAAACGAAACCCGGGGCCCTAGGACGAAGGCAACGAAGGAACAGGAGTGGGTTTTTAGTCAGTAAAAGTCTGACACTATCTGCCGCTCCACCCAAGAGCGGGATTTGTCATAAGATGATTTTCCTACATAATAAAAAAAAAAATAAGAAAAAAACTTATTTTGGTAGGGTTGTCACATTAGGTGAAAAAAATTTTAAATAAAACGTTTGTTAAATAGTTTTATTATTCATCATCATCATCATTTCAGTCGAAAGACGTCCACTGTTGGACATAGGCCTCCCCCAAGCTCGCTACTCTCACCAGCGACTCTCACCAGGTCGTCGGTCCACCTTGTGGGAGGCCTTCCAACGCTGCGTTTTCCGGTGCGCGATCGCGGTTTTTAGTTTTATTATTCAGTATGATACAAAATTAGTTCTCAGTAAGTCAAATAACTTTGATTTCGGAAGTCGGTGTTTCTCGGTCTTGTTTGTTTCTTATTTAATACTGAATTCCGAAATTAAAGTTATTTTGTTTCTTTTAGTCTTTTTTTGAAGTCGGTTAAAAAAAAACAGCTTATATAAAACAGTAGCTGTATGATGACTCCATAGAATAAAAGTTAGTCTAGTACTAAAACGACATTCTGTGCTGCTACTAGATAGTTTTTTTTTTAACCTTGAAATTATCAAACGACTCGTCACGCTCTATGGTAGAGTGAGAGGCCGTTTCAAACTTTTACTGACTGAAACCCCGGGGTTTCCTTTCGGACTACCCATGGTCCCCGTAGGCTTCAGCCCTGCTGGGCCCCTACGGTTTGCAGACTGTTAAAGCCGAAACGAAACCATAGCGACCAACGACATTTGTCAAACTATTGTTACGAGTTGTCTCATAGCTCGATAGATGGCGTTGGCGTTGAGTTAGATCTCGCAAGCGTTTTGTTACCGGCATTAGGCTAAGGTAAATTGAATGTTTAGTTTTTGTGTGAACCTTTCAAGTGTGATTATAATATACGCGATATGTATCGACTGTAGTGCTATATTATTTACCCCTACCTCGCCATAAACGGACCCTCGGGAGTATACACAGACATCCTCAAACCTACCTTCATATGTCCTAACTTGTAACTCTTTCGTATGTTCCCTGTAGTGCTACTATATAGTAATAATAAAACCTAGGTATGAATCACAATTAATCTACAAGTAAGTTCATGCATACTTACTAGTTGTAGTCGCTAGTCGCATTTAATAAGCGTTTCATGCAATTCAATTTTTTTTTTCAATTTCGTATTTCATCTAGTGCGGTACATTTGGAAGTTATCGGTTCGTCGATATTAGTATCGATAAACGTCAAAATGGAATGACATTGCGTTGTTTACGAGGGTATCGATAAAATCTGACGGGAGTTCCAGCTGTCCACTGTATCAGTAATTTTAGAATTTTATTTGTTCGAATTTCAATTTGGGATGGAATTGTTGTAAAATATTTGTAGCGATATGATTTATTTTTGTTTTGTGGTTTTGATTTTGCATGTAATTAAGGGCTTAAATAAATATAAATTAATTAATTAACAATATTTATTTGAAATGATGATCGCACCTAACGAATATATTATTTTTAGAATAATTGTTTAAAATTTTGTTATTGTTATTATGTTTTTGATTAATTGTTTTTAATATCACTGTAATTTTTTAAATGTATGTCTAAATTTAATTAATAATTTGAATTGTATATCTTTAATTGATTCATATATAAAAAAATGTTGCTGTACAGATAGCGGCACCAATCTTGAGCGCTCGGCGAAAGAGCGGGGATCGCTTAGAGAACCAATATTTCACTTCTGCGTGCTTCTGCGCAAGTACAACTGTCGAAGTCAGTGCTCAAGATCCGTACTTACGTCTGTACCTTTTTCTAAGGTGGGCGAGAGTGCGTGTCAGAGTGAGTAAAACCACACCTATGTTCCTTCAATTGCCCTTCACGTTCTAGGACCTCGGGTAACCTTTTCAAAAGTCAATCCATGGCTCTAAATATTGCTGTGCCCTAACAGAACCTACAATGGTGTTTAAGCCCTAGGCTAGTTTATTACCTACTAATGGAAGCAAACAAATGAATATGAACTGATTATTGCTGCCTAAAAATTCTAAATTGCGTCAAACCTTTTGCACTTAACAAGGGGTACAGAAGTTTTATCACACCTGTGGGCACACACTTGAAAACCTTTTTACGTTTATTGGTTTTGTCCCACACTAGCTAATCCTGCTAAAAGGTGTACTGTTATAAGATTCTTACTACCGTCGTAAAGGTCGTCGAACTCGTTTCTGATCTGAAAATTTGAATTTAATTCATTAAAACCCAAGCAAACGGCATTCGCTTGCTCATTGTTTTTCTGTTGTGTCTCTAATTACGGTACTCCAAAGGTTGATTCGTCAAATTTAATTCTATTGGCCGCGGACGCGTAGCTTCATAGACGCGTATTCGTCATTATACGCTTGGTGTACGCCTGCTCACAGTACATAAAAAACTATGAAAATCTGTCGATGAAGCGGCAACGTCGGCGTCGTGCCGTCGTGCCTTTGCTGTTTCGTTAACATGCACTAAGGAGTGCACAAAACGTACCACTAATAGCAGAATCGCCTCAAAAACTTCTTTCCTTACCTTATATAAATATATATGCATGTTTATTCTAACTATTTGTATACTCTAAATAACATTTTCTTTTTATGCACCTAACATATTGTCTCTTCACCACCCTAGGTTGAGTGGTAGAAAATTCCGAAGGCATTAAGTCAACCTTAGTACTTTATTTTGCATGAATATTAAATAAATAAACTATAGTGTCGAAAATGTGTCTATAAAGCTTCGCGTCATTACTTGGCAATTTCACGTGCTAAAGAGAGATTAACACGTTCTCGACATCAAATTCTCAATCAAAAAACCGGGGGGAAAGAGAAAACTTCTAGTCTCTAAAAATATTTATTTTACTTCTTGTCAAATGACACCGCCATTTAAATTAACAGGCCAATTAAAATCCGACTATTTCGGTTTAAATGCCTACAATTAAAAAGATAATAGTGCAACCCTTTCTTGACAAATGAGTTAAAAACAAACTTTGTCTACCTCCATAACTCAAAGAATTACAGTAAAGGCACGAAATAGATAGGTACAGAAGTCAATCTCATGTATGTTCTTCACTTTTCATACCTACGCTCGGCGATCGCGCTAGGGTCAGTGCGTAGCACCAAACTGTCCGAGCGCGACCGGGCGCGGTGATAAATGCCTACCTAATCTGAATTGTAAAAATATTACAAGGCCACAAAATCATCTTCTCTTTCTCGGCGCGGGGCCTGTTCTGAGTTACGTTAAAAAAAAGAAAACAAAATACAAGCAAATATCTACTTACCTCTCTGAAAAAACTGGTAGCCTAAAAAACGTCCATTCACTGTTTAATGTTGAATTTAAACAACCGTTCACTGAACAGTTAGAATAAGTTTTTTTTGTTGGTCCATGTTTCCACAAAAAAGTTCACATGCGCGTGTCTCAAACGGATAGCACTCGAGCTCGCATTGAGCTGAATTGATCTGAGATATCGTGACCGTCATCATCATCATTTCAGCCGAAAGACGTCCACTGTTGGACATAGGCTTCCCCAAGTGTCGCCACAATGAACAGTCCAATGCGTCTCGCATCCATCGAATTCCTGCAACCCTTACCAGGTCATTGGTCCACCTTATAGGAGACCTTTTAACGCCACGTCTTCTGGTACATGGTCATCATTCCAGATCCTTTCGACCCCAACGGCCATCCGTTCTGCGAGCAATGTGCCCTGCCCATTGCCTTAAGTTTGGCGATTCTTCGTGCTATGTCGGTTACCATGGTCCTTCTGCGGATATCCCTATTCATGATTCGATCACGCAAGGAAACTCCGAGCATAACCCTTTCTATTGCCCTTTGGGTGACTTTAAGTCTTCTGATGAGGCCCATTGTAAGCGACCACGTTTCGGAGCCATATGTCATCACTGGCAGCACGCACTGGTCACAGATTTTCTCGGGACACTGACATCGTGACCGTGAGCAGTATCTATGTGTGCATTGCTCGAGCACGTTTTGTATGTAGATTGACTTCTGTACCTATCTATTTTGTGGTAAAGGTCAAGGTATTAAAAAACTTTTTACACATGTGAAATAAACTGACTTTGAAACTGTCAAAAGTTGGCAGCATACTGTAGTAGCTACTGCTGACTTAGCGGCGTCTAAATTAAAGTTGCACACTGACTCACCTTCATAAAGAACAACGGCGAGGAAATTGTTGATGAAATTATTAAGGCCCTAACTCCTGATCAGTGTTATAAAATAGTGGCTTTCTGAAGCCTACTCCTCAATAACGGCAAAGTCAATAGGTTTGAAAATTAAAATGTTTATTATAGATTCATGTACAATACATGATTTTTTCGTAAAACTAATAGATACATTTGCAAAAAAAATAAATAACAACATGATATTTTTTTTGGTTTTTTTCCCGGCTTGTTTTCCCTACTCTTTTCAAATGGTTTTGATCTTTAGAAATATGTTTAACCAAAAAAATTGCTGGTTAAGTGTTCTTCAGAATGTACATAGTATATGTAAATCAATCAATATTTCGCAAAGAAAATGGGTTTAAAGGTCAGCGGTGAGAACCCCGCTGGCGGAAATAGAAATTTCGGCCAGATGTCCAAGAGACTATACGCTTTAAGTGTCTACATATGTCACCATATGGTCAGTCTAGGTGTCGGAAAAAAAATCGTCACGAATCTGGTGCAGGAACCTCCCGAACTTACCATGTCTGGTGAGGACCTGCGTCATGCGGAAGATGAGGACGCCGTGAGGTCGTTTCAGCTACGCCTCAAAGAGGGGACTTATTGCCATCATTATGGCGTGCCCAGCACTGAGTTGCGATAGTCGCTGTCGCCATTTCACCGTGAGATCCCGCCGGAACTCTGTTTGCCATGCCGCGACTTGTCGCCTCAAAAAAAAAACACTTTTACTTTTAATATTCATTCCTCATGATCATTAAACATAATGTCATACAGAAAACCTGCAAGTGCCGAAATATTCGATTAATGTCTGGCCCATCCTAGATACCACACTACAGTCATTGTATGAGTGCAACATCCGAAAATTCGTCTTCCAACCGATGTACGAAAAGATAAACCGAGTTTGTTATCTTTTCGTTATGCTATTTTGATTAGGTTCTTTAGGATTATAATTATGGTTTTGTCTTTCTTCCATCAACACTTTTCTTTATTATTATTAAATGACTAATGATAAATGATATTTATTTTGTAAGTAGGTTTAAAAAACACGTCTATTTTTTTTTCGTCATTTTAAACTAGATGAGGCCGAGGCCGATTATATTTATAAATTTCGTGTCGTCGAAGTATCGAATTCAACGTTAATATTTTTGAAAACATCAACGAATACGGGGAAAAGAGTTACGTTTATTGTTTCTGCAAAATTCAACAGCAACCCAACATTACAGTATATTATTACGTCACTAAGCCGGATGACAGTTGAAATGTTATAATGTTGTGGTATTTTTTTTAAATTCATTTGGCTGGATGATTGTTGAAATGTATTAATGTCATGTTGTTTTTCCTGATAAATTTACTATACTCGAATTGCACTGCGATATCATATCATGTGTTATTGTAATCACTATATTGTAAGCACAAGTAGTTATTTTTATGTTTATTATCTATTATGGAAATGTATTTCCTAAGTCTAGTAATGCAATAAATCAAGCCAACGTATATGTTACTTGACCAAGATTTATATTAGTGGCAACATTAAGAGTTCAGTTAAATCAAAAGTCATGAAATCAAGCCAAAAAAAAAAGCGATGATTATTTACTATAGTAAAAAATCTAGTATGATTTAGTTATTCAAATGTAAAAATGATAACGCTTGATACATAATTTTACTCGTACCATTATTTGACGGGCCTGTTGGCCTAGTGGTTAGTGACCCTGACTGCTATATCCGGCATAGCAGTCAGGCTGGTCGTGTGTTCGATTCCCACCCAGGACAAATGTGTGTGTGATGAGTACGATCATTTGTTCTGTGTCTGGGTGTTATTTATGTATGTATTTAGAAAAATATATAAATGTTTTTATCAGTTGTCTAGTACCCATAACACAAGCTCTGCTTAGCTTGGGACTAGACGACGTTGTGTGATAGTTGTGAAAAAAGAAAAATATTCTGTAGTTATTAGGTTAATTTACAGACGCACCAAGTTGGGCTTTTTGTCGTACCAGCTTGTTGCTTTAATTTTCTATTATATTATATTCCATACCTACTCTAAGTTGTAATTTATTATTTTAATTCCTTATTCCAGTAACAACTAATCTCCTCTCCTTTTCCAAATCCTTTGTAACATTTAATCGTTTCGCGAGTAATCGATCTTAAATTCTGTTATTTTTAAATATAAAATATTGTCAGTGGCAATGAGCACGAATAGTGCAAGGCTTTAAAAAAAAAAATTCAGTTTCAAATTATGACTTTTTTTTTTTGCGCTACTTTGACTAGCTATTAGCGTGATTTGATAATATTTAGTAAATCATTTCCCAAGTATATAATCACGGTGATTTATGTCGACACTTAATAATTTAATCAACAATTTCCTCGCCTTTTTTTTTTCTTTTAGACCCCCGTTTCAACACCTTAGGAGGTGAATTTTAGAAAACCTTTTCTTGTTCTTTGTTTCTAAAGGAACATTTGTGCCAAATTTCAGCATTCTAGGTCCTAGAAAAGCGTTGATGATTCTGTGAGTGAGTCAGGACTTTGGCTTTTATGTAACACAAGCTGCTGCCAGCGGTTTCATCTGCGTCAATGTAAAAAACTATCCCAAGGGAGCATAATATCGGAATAATAGTAGATTATATGACTAGGGACTAAAGCAGTGTCTTTAAGTCGCGGGCGGCATGTTGAATTCCGAATGAAGCGAAGGTTGATAATTTTAATCCCGAAAGTCAGTGAGGGATTTATATAATTAACTCCCGAGCATTGCGATACCCGAGTGTAGTGAGGAATTCAAGCTACCCAAGACAAAGACAGCTTTATCCTCGTGTTGGACACTACTTTTTACACCATCTGTGAGATAATTAAAAAACAATTTAATTAAAACAAATTATATATTAGAGAAATATAAGTATTATATACAAGTTAATCTTAACTATCACTCGACATGTTTGATAATTATGATCTATAGTTTTAATTTTCTGTAGCGCTCCCGTGCTTTCATTACTTTATTTTAGAGAGACTCGCCAGTAGACACATTTTATTTTTTTTTGTTAGTGGCCAGTTTGATTTTTGATCATTTTAATTCACTTAATGTGAGTTTTCTTTTTAAATTTCAAATAATGGTTATTGACATTCCAAATTCAAATCTCATTATTTCCTAGGATTCGCCTATAGTACATTATCAAAATGATTTGTATCAAGTGATGGTTTTATATGAAAGGCTATTATCAAGCTGGTAGTGTAAAAATTCCAGGATATGGTCTACCTATGTGCCAAATTTCATACAAATCTGTATAATCATTCGAGCTTGAAGAAGTAACAAACATACACATACATACTTCACAAACTTCCGCCTTTATAAAATAAGTGTGATGTAATATAATAAACCCACGACCTGAAAGTAGTATGTTCAGAATCGGGTACTGAATCGATTTCAGCTATTTTTAAAATAGGTAGCTTTTGTTCTATAATAATTATAAATTATTTTAATATGATAAATAGTAATCGGTCTGAAGCTAAAGTTTGTATATGTTTTGGCCAAATCTTAGAAATTGATCACTTCATTATAATATGGCCAAGCAAAACTGGCCAGTACGTTTTAAGCGTTAAAGTTTGATGATGTTTCAATACTGGTTTGGCTTATTTACTTTAGACCTTTTATTATGATAGAAATCCTATATCAATAATATGGCTGAATAAGGATTGACATATGTATTATCAAATGTTAACGTTTTATCAATCTGGCCAGTTTTACTGGGGCATATCAAGTGATCAATTCTAAGATATATTTTTTCGGTAGTAAACATCATCATCATCATTTCAGCCGAAAGACGTCCACTGTTGGACATAGACCTATCCTAAGTGTCGCCATAACGACTGGTTTTGTGATTCCCGCATACATCGGTTTCCCGCAACCTTCACTAGGTTATCGGTTTACCTTGTGGGAGGCTTTCCAATGCTGCATCTTCCGGTACGTGGTCACCGCAGAAACTTTCGACGCTATCGACTATCTGTTTTATGAGCAATGTGTCCTACCCACTGCCCTTTAAGGTTGGTAATTCTTCGTAGTATAATTGGTTGGGATAATACCAAACTTTCCTTCGGACGAGGTTTCCTATAGAAGCTTGGAAAACTTAGTAATGACAATTACAATGTCAAGTCCGGTAACAGTCCGGACCGAGCCCAAGTCGTCGACGGCGCGTTTTGTTCCACGCGCGCCTCAAGGAGATGTCAGCAAATCGTAGGGGCCCAGCAGGGTCGAAGCCTACTGGGGCCACGGGTAGTGTGAAAGCGGAACCCGGGGCCCTGGGACGAAGGCAACGAAGGAACAGGAGTGGGTTTTTAGTCAGTAAGAGTCTGACACTATCTCCCGCTCCGCCTAAGAGCGGGGATGTCATTAGGATGATTTTCCCACCCAATAAAAAAAAAAAAAAAAAAAAATGACAACCAGTATTTATGTTCAGTGACCAGCAGTAGTGGCCCAGATTTACGAGATGTAAATCGTCGGTTCAATCATTTTATCACCACTGCTTTCAAAACGGTAAAGAAAACATGGTAAGGAAACTGGTATAACCTAGAATTTGAGAAAACATGCTACATCTACCAACTCAAACTGAGCTAGCAGTGGGAACATTATAATAGTAGGGGCGGCCAGATGGGGATTTTGCGCGAAACTCGAGCGCGTCAGATATGGGGAGAAACCTTGCACCCTATAATGCAGCCCATCAGATCAGCAAAAAAAAAATGATCCTCGGAAAAACTCGAGCGTGTCAAATTAAGACAAGGACAAGTTAAGTACATGCAGAAAAGTGTATATTTAAATAATCTATCAATTTGAGCGTGGCATTAGCAAATGGGCAAGTTATAAAGTTAGCTTGTAAGGTTCCTGTTAATATTTTGTTGATTAGTGCAATTTTTTGTACCGCAGTTTGCTAAAATAATTTTGTTAGGAACGTTGAAAATTACTATACAACGTAATACTTATCGATGGTTTTACCTTCATGGCGCCATAAAAACCGTCAGATTGTATGTTTTTCGTAATCCAGTTAGGATTACCTCCAAAAAGAAAAACATAAAAATTAATCGTGTTTTTTTAATTTTTTTTTATTGGGTGGGAAAATCATTTTATGACATCCCCCGCTCTTGGGCGGAACGGGAGATAGTGTCAGACTTTTACTGACTAAAAACCCACTCCTGTTCCTTCGTTGCCTTCGTCCCAGGGCCCCGGATTCCGTACCCGTGGCCCCAGTAGGCTTCGACCCTGCTAGGCCCCTAAGATTTGCTGACATCTCCTTGAGGCGCACGTGGAACAGTACGCGCCGTCGACGACTTGGGCTCGGTCCGGACGGTTACCGGACGGTCGGACGGCGAGCCACCCATTGCTCGCCGTCTGTAAGCCCGCGCCTACGGTGGCCGGAAATCGGGATCGGAATCCCGGCGGCGGTTGGAGCGTAAGGACCGTTGCCTCACGAGATCGGCCGCCTCCTTTGCTAGCATTACTGCTTCGCAGAAGGAGGCGACCCCCTGCCACTCCTCCTCGCTCCGGACCATGGCCTGAACCAAGGACCGGCGCGAGAGATCGCCGCCGCCGATTGCCCCCACGTGGACACGGCGTTGCTCTGCCCAAGCGGGGCACACCTCCACCGTGAGCTCTACCGTGTCCTCCGGGCGGTCCGCACAGTGGCGATACCCGGGCGTCGTTTCCGCACGAATCCGGTGCAGGAACCTCCCGAACTAACCGTGTCCGGTGAGAACCTGCGTCATGCGGAAGGTGAGGACGCCGTGAGGTATTTCCAACCACGCCTCAAAGAGGGGACTTACCGCAAAATTAATGTGCTCGAATATTTCCCACTAAAATGGAAACCTATCATAGACTTTTTTTCGCAATCCAATAGGTCCCCATGACGCTTATGTAACTGCAAATTTAGCATCCCGGCCTCCTCTACTTTAAGGCTGGTTTTGCTTTCCATGTTTGTATCTAGCATAGCATAGCATAGTCGGCCTTATAATGTTCCCACTGTTGGGACTCAGGCTTCCTCACTAGGAGAGGGAATAGGCCATGATTTACCTCGCGGCGCCAGTGCGGGTTGGTGAATGTCACATGTCTTCGAATTTTTGGTTCCAAGACATGCCGGTTTCCTCACGATATTTTCCTTCACCATTTTGAGAGCAGTGGTGATGAAATAATTACACAAAGTAATGCGCCTGGCTGGGTTACCACTCGGCCACCACTGCTCTCCAGGCAAGTATCTAGGCAAGGCAACAAACCCACACACGTAAAACAATAGACTGTACACTTCACGTCAAAGTTTCGCGTGTGTGCAAACACAAATTAGGTTTTAATATTTCACGGAATTTTCTCTTAGCACAGAGGCATTGTAGCATTCTTGTAGATGTAATTTTCGCACCTAATAATAGAACAACGGCCTGTTTCGTTGTTCTAATGGCGTAACGAAATATTTTGTTTAAGCCCTGTAATACTCGGCTAAGACCTTGCGCGTCCTTCGAGTGGGTAGCTGACTGAAATAGGGCTTTTTGTAAAATTTTGTTAGGAACAGCTGTTTTTTTTGTGTTTGGTTTTAGGAAAATAGATTGAAATTTTTGTGGTATTTAAACTGAACATCGTTTTATTTTCCTCTTTTATTTGTACGCAGGCGCTTGACCACCCTCTCACCTGATGATAAACGGTGTTTTGGTTGACGATAGATATTCTGGGGCAGTAACTTACATACTCTTTACTTAAAAACTATCAGTAATAGAATAGAATAAAGTTTATTGTACACACCATTATACAACATTAGTTTTAGCATATGTGAAACTCAAAACACGTGTTTAGTATTTTTATGTAAAGAATCTATGTACAAAATTTCATAACTGTACGATGAAAAATCACGAAGTTGTAAGCTTGTTATGTCACCTGGTTGGCCGCACAAATACATGCTCACCGGGCCGACCGTGCGAGTGAGGGGTTGTTCTACTCACGCATCCAGCTGTGCGCTAGTGTCTAATGTCCGCTATAACCTGTGCTTTACTTAGTGTCGGTGAAGTCCAACGTGTGACCTTTTTTAAATATTTTTGGAAAAAAATACAACATGATGTAAAAATTATTGGAATCGATTCAGAAATTTATTCTGAACAAACTGTATTTAGGTTTCACATATAATAAAAATAATGTTGTATATCATAGTAACCAATTTCAGCACTACCTGTCAAGAAAAACACACTCTGAAGGAGAATATTTTGTATCCTCTGCTCTCCATCGTAAACATAAATGGCAAATGTTTTAAACTGCTGTCTTCTTCTTGTTCTCGGTTTTCGTTTAAGGGCCTATTACCCTACGCGATATTCAGCACACGACATTCACACAGTCTTATTTTTTGTTCCGAGTAAGACCGGTCTAACTCTTATTACACTACGCGACATCGATTAAGGTTGTCTGAATGTCGAGTAGTGTAATAGGCTCTTTACCTCAAAGTTTTTGGACCCAGTAAGATACCACATTTATAGTGGCGTCAATGGCATTTTTTGGGTTCTCCAAAGCACAAATGTAGGGAAACTTTGGGCACTCTAAATCCAAAAGGCTCCAAAACACTGTCGTTTGATATTTTAAATGCTAAAACTCATTAAACATAATTCCAGGCTTCCTCCAGTATTAAAACATTAATTGAAATGTTTACACAAATATTAAACTACACATAATTAAGCGAAACAGAAATAAGTTTTAACGAACGCCAAATTAAGTTAAATGTGGTTTGTGAATATTTAAAAAAAATGTGTGTAATTGTACAAGTTTTTACATCCGAATGACGGATTTAAATGTTGAAAAAGTTTTGTACAATTTTCTTTTTTGCAGTAACATGTTTTCGAGTACCTTAACCGGCTCTTGAGGGTTAAAAACCTGCCTGTCATATCAACGTAGTCACATTTCTCTATATCAAAAATCTTCTATTGCTTTTTGATGCTGAAAGAACCTGAACTGAAATGTTAAAGAGATGAAGCTATATAGGGTATATAGCTCCATCCCTCTTTCTCGCTCACACAACTGAAATTTTAAGGCCCTCGGAAGAATTTGGGGGAGGTCTTTCTCCAGTATTTGGAAAGCATAGGCTCAATTAAAATTGAAAAAAAAACTTTCCTTTAGGTCATATAACTTTATATTATATATAATATTGTCACACCGTGAAACATTAAGAAGTCATATCTCCATAAAAGTCAACAATAACGTCGACCAATTAAAACGCATTGCTGAGCGAAAGTTTCAGAATCGGAGTACGTACCAACGTCTAGCGAATCCTAGAAACAGTTTGCCACAATTACATCTATTATTATTAGATGGTAAAGTTGATAAGGAAATTTTTTCCTTCCGTCTTACACAATAGAGTCGAAATTCGCATGAAATGACGAGAGATCAATATGTAACAATCATGATTTATTACCCTGTGATGCGACTATATTGTTCTAGACTGGCTTGAAACGTCTGTATTTAGAATTTTCCTGGCTCGGTGTATAAATATGAGACCCAGACCGGAAGTGTGTCAGTTTTGATTTTGACAGCGACACAAATGCGATACCTAAGTGTGTGAAGTGATATTACCTAACGACCTAAGCGACAGTAAAACGGATTCTAGAACTCATAAGCGATTGGTTATCTGTGATTGGACAAATTTGTCATTGTTTGTGGTAAATAAAGTTCTCTGCTAGTAAACGGGTATTTAATTACTCATGTTCTATTATTATTTAATTTTTTATTGTTGATAGTTTTGCGCCCCGCTAGATAAGTTACAATCGTTTCGTTCGCGCCGAACGCCTCGAGTAGGCCACGCCTCCGATTCCTTTGTTCTGAGCACGCGGCTGAGTGTTGAGATGACGTCAGAACATCGTCAACATTACCCCAAATAATATTAACCCATATCGCGTTGTCAGTCACTAATAAAAAAGGTTACAGGTATGAGGAAATTAAAAAAACAGTAATGATTAACTCAAACCACTTTAAAACGGCTGTAAGCGTTAAATTCCCGCATCAGCATCAAATGGCTTTTAAAAAATATAACTATGTACTATGTACTCCAGCGTTTTTCAACCTTTGAGTAGTAGCCCCCACGAAGGCTCTAAAGTCTCGCTTGAGAATCGCGATCGTAAGCTATGTTATAAAAAAGTGGGTCAGTGATCTACCGCCACAATAAAAAAAAAATTAAAAATTAAAAAAAAAAAACATTGCTCTGCCTACTTATTTTACTATTTATATTTTTTTTTAACCTTATTACTATTTTTGACTCATAATTTGTGTGTTATTTCAAATATATTCGATGTGAATGTGTGAATTTGATAATCTACCATAAAAGCGCAGCGAACGCGTCCACTTACTTGCATTGTTATTGTCTTTAGGGAGTCGCCACAATTTTTTTACTATTCCTAGGTACCCATGTTCAAAAAGATTGAAAACCACTGACTAGTCTGCAGGCATCCGAGTTCGTTGCCGAGATTTACTATTATAGGCACTTGTAAATGGGAAATAAGTCCATCAAAAACTGAATAATTTTGTGCCTATATGAATTTTATGGTGGCGTTAATTTTGTACAATGTTTTCGCTACATTGTTACCTTTAATGCTGGTAATTTGGTTTTTATATCTTAATCTATGTAGGTACGTGACCTCTGAAATTGATCTATGAAAATTTTGGAAGAGAGAATTGTCATTGTTTGTAATAAACCAATTGGATAAAAACTTTAAAAACATATTCAATCTATGACCTTTATATTTGCCTGTAGTTACAAACAATAAAGTATTATTGTATTTAAATTTTTACAGCTAGCTACATTTTTAGTTTCTTTTCTATTAAGACTTTACTTAGAGCTTGTTTTTTGACATAGAAAATATTTGTTTCCTTTAGCCTTACGTTGTTGGCAGCTTTACGGTCCGGATTAAGCGCTTCTCCTCATCGTTTATACTGTGGACGTCGAATAATTGGAATAATTTGTCAGCAGCGGTCTTCCCGTCCGATTATAATTTGGATGTCTTCAAGGCTAGAGTGAATAGGCTCTTAACAAACTAGCGTGATTCTCCATCAATGGTTGCGTCACTGTTTACCATCAGGTGGGATTGCGGTCAAGCACTAGTTTATATAAATAAAGAAAAAGACTCTAAGCAGTTTTTTAGGGTTTCGTACCTCAAAAGGAAAAAACGGATATAGGATCACTTTGTTATCCGTCTGTCTGTCAAGATCCTTTATCTCAAGAACGTGGAGGTATCGATTTGAAATTAAAACCATATACCTACACAAACTGCGGTCCCTTGATGCTGTGAAAAAATCAAACTTGTGAGGAATAGGAAAAAAAGATACGCATTTTATGGCAATTAAAATTCATAGGGTATTTCCCGTTGACCTAGAATCCTGAAATTTTGGCATGAAGCAAGGTGTCATGACACGAGTATAGTTAAAAACTCTGTAAACTATGAATTTGTTGTTACGTCACAAAAAAAAAAATTGCGTTTCGGAAAAATCTTCGTAACCCAATTTGGAAATTGAACGGTTTTCATAGGTAAGTTTGTACGGAACCCTTAGTGTGCAAGTCTGACTCGCACTTGAACGGTTTCTTTTTTCTAAACCAAACTCATTATCGAATTGAAGCGCTAGGTCTTAAAGAAAGACATTTTTGTGTAAATCTTAACCTTTTAATAGAAAGACAATGAGAGAACGAAAATTTGAGTTCCTAGCCCGTCGATTTTCTACCTTTTGCATTTCGAGGAGTGTGCGTCGGAGTTGCATTACCTAATTCTGCCTAGCCCGTTTCATCATCGGACTACCAGGCGTACGGCAATGCGCCACCTATATGCACAAAACGTTTTGGGAACACATTAATTGTGCGTACAGCTAAGGAGTAGCCTTGCCGGAATCTGTGTTTCCTGATAGCTACAATCCAGCAATCTTTAAGTCAAGAGTGAATAGGTTACTTCTAGGTAAGCGCGCTAAATCATCGTCCGGATCGTCGATTTTCATCATGTGAGATAGCGGTCAAGCGCGAACCTATCAAGAATAAAAAAAAAACTAACGTAGTTATAAGTTTCAGTCACTAACATATTGTGGAAATTTAAATTGGTCTGAAATAAATTTATTTTATTTTTTATACCAATATTGATAACGTATCTAAAACATTAATACAAATATTATATACTATCAAATACAACAATAAAAACCCCTTTTCACTCGCTTAACTAAATAAAACCAGTCTTAAATCAGTGTAACAAAACCCCAACTAACATAAAGTGTGGGAAAACAAACTAGATATAATGTTCGAGCCTATCAAAACAATTTACACGAATGAATGGACCATCGTTATGAATTATGGCCCACCCCGACCATAATGTATTCCGCTCACAGTAGTCTCACAAAAGTATGATGCCAATATCATACGTCTTTAGGCGTGTTTGTAATTTTGTAAGGGACGACACGTTGACGACACGATAAGTTGAAGAGAACTACGAGAATTTGATGGTACAAACTTGTTTACTTACTTTAAGACGAGTTGACAATACGAGCCATTGGCCATACGACAGAAATTACTGACGATATGACGAGGTGAGAACACAGCACAGCACGCCAATGACGTAGGTCCTCACCAGACATGGTAAGTTCGGGAGGTTTCTGCACCGGATTCGTGCGGAAGAAACGCCTGGGTGTCACCATTATGTGGACCGCCTGGAGGACACGGCGGAGCATACGGTAGTGGTGTGCCCCGCCTGGGCTGAGCACTGCCGTGTCCTCGGGGGCGATCGGTAGCAGCGATCTCTCACGCCGGGCCTTGGTAGTGGCCGTGGTCCGGAGCGAGGAGGAGTGGCAGGCGACTTCTTCCATGAAGCAGTAATGCTAGCAAAGAGGCGCACGCGCAACGAAATGGCCCTCACGCCCCAGTCGCTGGGATCCCGATCCTGATTTCCAGCCATCGTACGCGCTGACATACGGTCGGCGAGCAATGGATAGCTCGCCGTCAGACAGTCCGGTAACTGTCCAGACCGAGTCCAAGTTGTAGAGGAAGACAAAGAAGGAACAGGAGTAGGTTTTAGTCAGTAGAAATCTGACACGATGGTGCGAGAGATGTCATTACATGATTTCTCACCAAAAAAAAGAACTGACATTACTCAAGACACACGACACGATAAGTAAGAATTTTCATGTGTTTTTTTTTTTGTCATATTGATAGGCTGAAAATGTGGTTCCTTTGACGGTTATAGCATTAGCCGTTTACTAGTAAAATTAGCTGGAAAACAAATTTTCAGTTTTATTAGAGACTGACAATTGTGAATATCGTCACAGCAAAACTAAACTTTTGTAGATAGACGTCGTCGTGTCATTATCGTATCGTTCCTTGAATACAAAAGCGCCTTTTCTTAACAAATACGAGTAGTAATATAATAAAAATAAAATAGAACAGAGTTAAGGGGTAAGCATCCATATTTCCGCCCCTGAATTATTTATCATCGTAATTCTTTCTGCGATCAGTTTTGTCATGTTTTCTTTCTTCGGTTTTATAAGGAAAATCCCCGAGGATCATAAGGCCTTCGTTTTTTGAACAAAAAACCTAGACATTGCGCCGCCTTTGTAAGGAAGATTTTGTCTTAATAATATATCATTTTATCTACCTTTATTTACGGCTGTGTTTTACATACATATATTAACGTTGTGACCTAGAATTGTGTGGAACTTTATTTCTTTTCTATCTAAGTTCCGCTTAAGCTGGAAACTACCGCCGGCTTTTCTTTCTTACTTTTTATTTAAAAAAGAAAATGGTCCAACTTCATTCATCATCATCATCATTTCAGCCAAAAGACGTCCACTGTTGGACATAGACCTCCTCCAAATGGGGGGGCCATAATCGATACGCTTGGCAGACGGGTTGGCGATTGTAGTTTGGTTGATGTAAGGCACAGAGGATGCTGCTGCCCATTCTCTAGTATTTAGTCGCCTCTTACGACACCCACGGGAAGAGATGGGACGGTGTTATTCTTTACGTCCGGACACATACGGACAAAATTGTCCCACACTATGTAGGTATTACTCCTGAATCGTGAATGCAAAACCACAACTCAGCAAAGATACATCGCAGTACACTCTTGAGCATCGCTTGGGAACTGAAGCGTTGTAATCTCATCGCAGCGTCCGGTACTGAAGATAACCTCACCTCAAGACGTGGTCTATTCTAGATGGTGCAAAATGATCTCCAGCCGTCATAGGGTGTGGCCTGCAGGTGAGTCTAGTCAGACCACAGCATGCCGTGCTCTGCGAGCACTTCTCTAAAGATTTTGTTGATTGTAGCCCCAAAAGTAACGGGGTTTGTAATGAATACTCGTGGGTAAACACCTGGCCGAAAAAATTTGACACAAAAAGTTAGCACTCCAACACCATCGGATTGATGACAGACCCCTGCGCATGAGGCGGAGGAAATCCATTAAAAATGTTTCATACGTTAAAAAAATATATAAATGAAGTTTCGAATTGTATTTTGTGTTAAATTCATTAAATTGCACAACTAGAATATTACACTTTAGATAGTTTTCTCGAAAATAGACGAACTGAAGCAAAACACCGATAAAAATAGAAAAAGTTCGAGAAGAACTGCCCAGAAGCCGGACAGTCCAGACTTCATCATCTTCCTCACCTCCTATTATTAACTTATTAATAAAAAATGCTTACGTATTAAAATAGTAATCATCATTATTTCAGCCGAAACACATCCACTATTGCAAATAGACCTCCCCTAAGTGTAGTGATGCAACGGAGGTCGAATGTTTTAACGGAAGCAGAAACGGAAACAGATGTCAAAAGTAAATCTTAGTGGAAGAGGAACCGGAGCGTAAGGGTTAATACTATGAAGAACAAAACTCAATTTTATATTTTAGATTTGTTTAATAAAATTTGTATTCGCGAAAGAAAAAAAGTCGCTGCGAAACGTTTGTGTACCTCTCTTCCCTTTCCCTCCACGCCTTTTCCGTCGTGTCCAGGTGTCTACGGGCCCCCCACCCCGCGCTGCTTTTTGTATTATTCTGAGTTCTGTTATATAGTTTGTGGAACTTCTGCAGAACCGGAAGCGGAAGCAGAGTACTGTTGCAACAATACCCAAGTGTCGCTATAACGAACGGTCCTATGCGTCTTGCATCCATCAGATTACAACGAACCTCACCAGGTCATCCGTCCATCTTGTGGGGGGCTTTTCAACGCTGCGTCTTCCAGTACGCGTCACTCTAGAACCTCTCGACCCTATCGATCATCTGTTCTGCAATCTATGTGCCATGCCCATTTAATTTTGGCAAAGGAGTCTCTTCGCTTTATAATGAAACCAGAAAATAAAAAGCCTACAACAGTTGACATACATTTTAAAAACATGAAGTTCTGCCAACTAAACCTGAACAATAAAAGCATGAAACTACCCTCCAATCCCCCAAGGGTAGTTTTAACTTTAATCTATGTGGCTGACGACCCATCGTTCTGGCGATTGGAAAGAAATTGCTTGAATGTGAGCCACCGACCACTCGCCGCAGGGAATACTTTATTTAATTACCTCCGATCATGGTCCATTTTTATTTCGAAACGATTCGTGGATTGGATAGAGTTTCGTAATTCGCTTGTTTTGTTGTGGGGTCAATAACACTTGTGGTTTGATAGTTCGCGGTTCGTCGAGATCGGATTTATTATTATTGATTATTGGATCTGGTCAATTCTTTGTATTGTGAAAACTGTAATTTATCAGAATAGCAAGTACTACTAGATTTTTTTTCTATCTTCTATATATTTTTGTTAGGTGGGAAAATCATCCAAAGACATATCTCACTCTTGGGCAGAGCGAAAGGGTGTGTCAGACTTTTACTGACTAAAAACCTACACTTGTTCCTTCTCTGCCTTCGTCCCAGGGCCCCTCGCTTCACTTTAACACTACCCTACGGTTTGCTGATATCTCCTTGAGATCAGTACGCGCCGTCGACGACTTGGGCTCGGTACAGACAGTTACCGGACAGTCGGACGGCGAGCTACCCATTGCTCGCCGTCCGCAAGTCCACGCCTACGACGGTCGGAAATCGGGATCGGGATCCCGGCGGCTGGGCGTGAGGACCGCACCCTCGCGCGTGCATGTGCGGCGTCCTTCTTTGCTAGCATTGCTGCTTCAAAGAAGGAGGCCGCGTCCCTGTGGAACACCACACGACATCTTTCGCTGTTTCCACTCTCCCTGGTGACCGGGGTAGATGATTTACCTGTCAATCAGGTAGGCCTCGATATTATGACAGAGGTAGTCGGGCACCCAGTGACAGCTGACTGCACTCCTAATGCTACTCCAAGGCAAGGAACTGAAGGGGTTGGTGTTTTCCAAAGATACCACCACGACACACCTGTCCTGGAACACCACATCCCCCGTCGTGAGGGCTCGCACGCACATGATGCCGACCACCGTGGAGCGCTCCATCTGGAAGCCGGCTCCGCTCGTGCTAGGTGCGCAACGAGACCCAATGGAGGAGCTTGCCCATCTCATCGAGCAGCACAATGGACCAATACGTAGGCGGGCGTCCTGACTTCATTATGAGGACCAGTTTCCCTGTCTTCCAGCGAAGTGAAAACTGGTCCCTCTCAATGCATGCGCTGAAGAGTTCTCTTAACGAAACCCGAGAGCCTCAATGACTAGGACGCAGGCTTTTCCAGGCAAGCCGTAAGATTCTGGGGCGGTATTCTTGGCACTCAGCCTTCGTACCACCACTTTCTTCTCTACTTCGGTCACCTCTGGAGCATTGTCGTCGTCGTCGCTATACGACTAACGTTTCCTAGCGGCTTCGCCCGGGTCGAAATAAAGAATATATGCATAAGTTAATTAGTGAAAATAATGTTTTCTAATGATGAAAGGATTTTTAAAATTGGTTAATTAGTTTTTGAGTTAAATCGTAACATACAAACAAACAAAAAATCAAATCGTTCCTCTTTATAATATTAGCTTAGATACTTATAAAAGGCTTTGTCCTCACTGACTGACTGGCCGATTAGCGCATAGCCTAAAGCGCTGGTTATGTAAGAAAATTCGCTAAGAAAATTTGTATGGAAAAATGTGTTTGCTCGGCCTGATTGACTTGAAAGTTTCCATTTTTTTAAATACCGTTTCAATTAATATAGAGTTCAAACGTCAACCATGTGGCGTAGAAGTTAAAGTTTGAGTCATTCTAAACATTAATTTCTTTGAACAAATATCATTAAATTTAATAATCCATTGAAATGGATATGCCATCGCCTTATTGCCAAAATTAACAAGCTAGTCGTAAAATAGACAAAATTTATTAACAAATAAATAAATATTAATTTTAACATCCAAAGAAAAACAGTAAAATAACAATCTACTAATTTGTTTGTTTGTCACCGACTCCAAGAAGTTTACTGTGCCAATATACTAGAACTTTCCAGCGGGAGACGGTTGCAAACGGGTTTAACTTGAGCGCGGTCTGTGTTGGAGTAGAAATTATATAAAGTGTATTTTTTGTGAACAATATAAAGAGATGGCATAGAAAGACGTTATTATCTTCATTTCAGCCGAAAGGCATCTACTGCCCGCAAGCAGCTGATAGGTACCCACGGAGGACACACCCCAACTTTATTGGTGCTATTCTTCAAAATTTTTATTTATATAATTTTCATGCAACATAGGTAGGTAGATGCATAAAATTGTTAGGTGCACTGTGCTCACAACTTTTGAGCATGTTTGACGAGATTTAGGAACGTAAGCGAAATTAGTTATTTATTTGCGAAATTTTTTGCCAAATGATTTAATTTGCCACCTAACTTTTGGCAACTACTTCAACCGTTTGAAAAATTTGATTGGTCACCATTATACACCAATTTAATTATTAACGCATTTTTGATTTTTTCTTAACCTAGTTGTGATGTCAGATGCAGATCTATCTAGTAACCGTAACTTTGTTACGGGTAGTAGATAGTAAAATTTAAATAATATTTAGACATAACTCAAAAAAGCAGTAGATACTGCAATAAATAATACCTAGTTAAATATCTACGACGGTGGGCAACTCACATCTTAATAATAATAGAGGCTCTCGTTAGGCAGTTGGATCAAGGGCTCGATTCAGAAGGCAGTATACGTGTCCTGGCTCGGCGCGTATTGTTCGGAGATTCCTCTCTCAGGAGCCATGACCACCGGTAGCTTGGACCCTGTTTCCGATGCCGGTGGGCTACTATTTTTTATTTTTAAATGTATTTTTTTAAATAGTTTTATTTAAAAATGTATTTTTTATATGTCTATTGAATAAATAAAAGGAATATAATATAATAATAACAATTCGTCTATTTGTATATCAACATTTTAAATAATTTAGTACTACAGTTACAAACAAAATGTTGTACATTAAGGTACAAACAAAACGCGAACTGCTGCTTCCTAAACTAGGCCAAGAGCCTATGTTTTAGGAGCCAATGTTTCTCCAGAGAAAATGAAATCAAGATTTCTTTCTCGCCAATCCCGGGTTCCGCCAAAATAATCTAGTAATTTTTCAAATGTAATCAAAAACACTGGGCAAGTGCGGGTCGAACTCGCCCACTGAGGGTTCCGTAAAAACATACCTATAAAAACAGTTCAATTGCCGAATTAAGTTACGAAGATTTTTTCGAATGTTAAAAAAAAAAATGTCGTAAGTACAAATTTATAGTTTTCAGATTTTTTCCTATACTTGTGCTATGAGATCTTGCTTCATGCCAAATTTCAGGATTCTAGGTCAACGGGAATTGAATATACCCATATGAATTTTGATTCCCTTGACTCATCTTTTTTTTTTCGTTAACTTAGAATTTTAGTTTTCACACAGCTTTAATTTCAACTTGATATCTCCACGAGTTCCCAAAATAAAGAGTTTTGACAGACAGACAACAAAGTGATCCTGTAAAGGTTCCGTTTTTTCCTTTTTAGGTGCGCAACTCTAAAAATGAGAAATTGGGGTTGACTCATTCATACTCTAGGCTACACTCACCAAATGGTCTACCGACTTACATAAATACGATGTTTAGTTCAAAGTGGACGAGTCATGATTAGTTTCTTTGTTTAGTACAATTTCTGTATTGGTTTACTGTGACCGCTGCATTATTAGTTCCGTTAGGAAAATTGAAAGCAATGCACCCAAATTGGTTACTTATGAACAAGTCAGCCCTCAATTTCGTTCATAAAAAAATCATAAACTTATTAGTAAAATTCTCTGTATACAATATAAATTAAGATTTTTTTAACAAGGATAATCTACAGGTCCCTTTTCTAGAGAGAGGAGGCCTGAGTGCCAGCAGTGGGAACATTAAAAGGCTCACTATGCTATTATGATGATTAGCATAGTTTTTTTTTTTAGGTAGGAAAATCATCTAATGACAAATCCCGCCCTTGGGCGGAGCAGGAGATAGTGTCAGACTTTTACTGACTAAAAACCCACTCCTGTTCCTACGTGGCCTTCGTTCCAGTGCCCAGTTTCGTTTTCCACTACTCATGGATGATTAGCATGGTTCAGATTTTTATTAATAAGACTCTGAGAGATCAGATGAAAATGTACAATTATTTTGTCATTATCTATCATGTTGACATAATTATGTGTACGTTTAATAACAATTTTCTCGTCCATGTTCTTTTCATTAAATTAATATTTAATGGCCTTAAATTATGTGCTTCTTTGCTTTTTTTTAAATATTTCATGACGAAATTAGATAAAATAAAACCCTCGTTGTGATAAGTGAAAAAAAAACACGAAGGTGATGTATGTACATTGCATGTTGAACCCAATTGTAGTGCAATAAGAGTCAGTTTTTGAGGAAGTGTATTGAACCATTTTATTTGACATTCTATTATAATTTTCAATTTGATTACAAATTTAATAAATAATTTAAATTGCATGAATAATGAAAAAAATTCTGGTGTATTTAATGATAAATTAATTTAAATATCAAAAAATATATTGCTGTGCCCAAACAGGGTCTACAATGATGCATAGCTCTAAGCCTGTTTGTACCAACTTACCAACATTGTACATACAAATAAATGAATATGAATATGAAATAATTTGTAATTTATAGTCATCTTATTGCAAGTCAGTCCAATGTTTTATTATCTAATTTATCTCAATTTGCTCTGATATCAATTTTATGATAAAATTCACAATTTGGTGCACTTCTTAGTCATTGTGATACGTGGTTAAATGCTCACTTATAACTTCCGTAGTACAAAATAATGATTCGAAATAAAAATAAATAAGTAATGAGTTCAGTTTTAAAATGGTTGACAGTGACTCAATGAAAAAGGCAAGTTGTCAAAACATGACAGTATCATAAAATACAATAAATACAATAAGCAATAGACAATTTTTAGTCAATTTTAATTTTTTTTTTTTTTTAGATAGGCAATTTTTTTTTAATCGAGATACAAAAAATTTATTTTTATCAAAAAAAAAAATATCTCCATTTTTAGCAGGCAGTTTTGTAACAGTTTTTTCAAATAAAAAAATATTTTGTTTTTTATTAGTTGCTAAGTGCCCCGGTTTTTTTTTTACAGTAATTAGGTATTTGTACTTGCCTCATAAATTATAGCTTCTTCTTTTTCGTTGGGAAAACATCAAACGACTTATTTCTGACATTAGCCAGTCTTTTCGTTTGTCGTAAGTCTTTGGTTAATTTTCCCACCTAAAAAAAGTTCTGGGTGTTTTGTATATGTGAATTTACATGTTTGTGAAAGCATTCACGATACAGGGGTAATTTCTAGTGTGGAACAGCGTTTTTATTTTAGAAAAAAAAAGAAGAAATACATGAATCACCAGTTTTTTTAACACCCGCTCGAAACTGGAGCGAGTCGCTAATAAAAAAATCATCATCATCGTCATTTCAGCCAAAACACGTCCACTGTAGGACATAGGTCCACCTTGTTGGAGGCCTTCCAACGCTGCGTTTATTGGTGCGCGGTCACCACTCTAGAACCTTTTGGCCCCGTCGACCATCGGTTCTACGAGCCATTCGTCCTACCCACAGCCACTTTAGTTTGGCGATTCTTCGGCCTATATCGGCGACCTTGGTTCTCCTGCGGTTATCTTCATTCCTGATGCAATCACGCAAGGAAACTCCGAACATAACCTTTTCCATTGCCCTTTGTGTAAAATAATAATTTAATAAAACCGACACCAACAAATGTTTAAAATATCTAACAGAATAAAAGATAAGATTACAAACACTCTTGTGTGACTGCAAATGTAGTACGCTAGCTTGTATTACGGCAATACTGTCAGCCAGGTAATAGGGTATGTAGGTAGGGGGTGTAGGGTGGACCGATGACCTAGTCAGAGTCGCGGGAGTGCGGTGGATGCGAGACGCACAGGATCGGTCGTTCTGGCGTCGCTTGGGGGAGGCCTATGTCCAACAGTGGACGTCTTTTGGCTGAAATGATGATGATGATGATGATGAGGGTATGTAGCGCCAAATGGAAGGTAAAATTTGGTCTAAAGAGTCTTTGCAGTGGTCGACCTGAGGGCAGATTCTGTTGACAGTTTTCCAGTTTGTCCATGGCAACCCGTGTCCGGGAGGGAGGATTTTCGACTGCTCGATGAAATCATCAAGAGGTTTAAACGTTTCTCGCCATAGGCCTTTAATTGTGCATTGGATGCTATAGTCCTGTGAATTTATAGGAATGCCATGACGATTGGTATTTACAGCTTTCTAAATAGATATACTCACCTGCGGAGAGGCAGAGCGCCTTTCTAGTTGTTTGTGAAAAAACTCAGTACTGTGTTTTTAAGAGATGTGGTTTTCATGCATTGTCAGTTTAATCATAGCTGAAGTCTGAAAGGCCGGTGGAAAGATCGACCTCAATTTCCTCAAAATCATTGATTTGTTAAGTTAATGCCAAGTCGTCTGCATACTTAAATTTAATTGTGTTAGGGCTCGCTTGTTCATTGGTAAAATGTTATACAACAAGGAAGTTTGAACCCTATTTTGAGGCCGTCCATTATTTTAGGATTGTCTCTTTCTTTTATCATGCGAATGAATTTTGGATCTTCTATTAGATTGGTAATATCCCACAATCATATCTGATTGTTAACGGTATCGAAGGATCATTATCTCAAATACTGCACCCATTGTTTTATTGGTTTCGAACCCATCCTCAATGTGTTGTTAACAAGAAACTATATTTTTCCGTCTGACTCTGTACAAGCATTCTTTTTTTAAAGTTTTACAGTAATTTAACAGTATATTAATTTTATTGGTTTTGTTATAGTCGGACTTCAATGGGAAATTAGGTGTTAAAATTCCTGAAAGAGCAAAATGGGGACGGCCCTTAGAGTTCATTTTAGCCTGTCTCGGATACGCCGTTGGTTTGGGGAATATCTGGAGGTTCCCTTATCTCTGCTACAGGAATGGCGGTGGTAAGTTTAAAAACTTTTGATATAATATATATATTTTTTTTAATTTTTATTATTGATAGGCTCGCGTTTGACCACCATATCACCTACTCTAGCCTAGCCTACTAGGGCCATGGGTTAATTGAAAATGAACCGCGGAGCTCTGGAATGCAAGGAAAAGAAAGGACAAACGAGTGGGTTTTAGTCAGTAAAAGTCTGACACGAAAAAGGGCCGGAGATGTTATTAGATGATTTCCTAACTAAAAAAAAAGCCTGATGTTTTTTAATCATAATATCTACTGGAATTATTGATTATTGAATCTCTATTGGTCAATAAAGACCTGTGTAAGGCAAACGATTCTGCCTCAAGATTTTGAACCAAAATATTGTTTTTATAATATAATATAATAATATCTCACAACTATCACACGACGCCATCTAGTAACAAACTCAGCAGAGCTTGTGCTATGAGTACTAGACAACTGATAGACATACTTATATATTTCTAAATACATACATATTATAGATAAATTACACCCAAACACAGAACAAATGATAGTGCTCATCACACAAACATTGGTCCTGGGTGGGAATCGAACCTATAACCTCCGGCGTAGCAGCCAGGGCCACTGACAACTAGACCAAAAGGCCTGTCAAAAAAGCTAGTTAACATTTTATTTATGGATCATGATGTTTCCTTATATTTTTAGTCCTAAATAGCGTCTGAATAAATTATGCTAACGAACTAATTTAGTTTCAAAATTACGCAGAAAAGTGAAAAATCCTAAAAGTTTTTTACAAGAATTGCTGTATTTTTGCTGTGGAATCTCTATTTTAAAATTAATCAACAAAGTCTTTCTATTTAAGTTTGTTATGAAATATATTTATTGTACGGCCCCAACTTACGAGTTGGGTTTAAACCCAGCCAGGCGCATTACTTTTTGTAATTTATTTCATCACCACTGCTCTCAAAACGGGGAAGGAAAACATCGTAAGGAAACCGGCATGTCCTAGAGTCAAAAATTCGAAGACATGTGACATTCACCAATCCGCACTGGGCCCGCGTGGTGGATTACGGCCCATTCCCTCTCCTAGAGAGAGGAGTCCTGAGTTCCAACAGTGAGAACATTAAAAGACTGATTATCCTTATGTTATATGTATATTTATTATTGATTTAAATCATAAATTTCTGTTCCAGGTGCATTCCTAATACCATTCTTCATCATGTTAATATTTCTTGGACTCCCAGTCTTCTATCTCGAGCTCTACATTGGGCAGTTTACTGGCATCGGACCCCTACAAGCATTTAGTGCGATATCTCCGTTCTTCAGTGGCTTGGGGTACTGTACCCTAGTGGTCATCTCCATCTCATCGATATATTATATGATTATCGTTTCTTGGACCCTATTCTATACAATTGTGTCCATCGCAGGGTTCATAGACTGGGGATCATGTGACAATCCCTACAATACTGATGGTGAGCCTTTTACCTTTATCTGTATTACTGTTGTGTCAATTTTAGTTATTGGATTGCTGTATTCTTAACTCACACCAATTCAAATCCAACTTGTCCACTCTCTACAAAGATGTAAAATTTACATAGAAAATAGTAGTTGGTCTACAGCAAATTAGCAAGGCTGAAACTTGCTAATGACAAACTACGATTAACCTCCCCGAAATGCAAGCTGTGTTGAAGAACGCCTTTGACTCTTGAACCAAGTCTTTAGTGATGTTCATCGAAACTATTGGTACATCATTTTCATCATCACAGTCATAAGACGTTTACTTCTAGACATAGACTTCCTTCAAGCGTCGACACATTGCATTCCAGTGGCCTTTTTATACAATGCGTAATAATAATAATTAATCAATCAGATAGTTCTGAAAGTGTCCGACAGGTTCTGAACTGGCAACCACGCGCCAGAACATGCAGCGTCAGAAGGCTTTCTACAATGTAGGCCGACGACCTGGTGAGACTGGTCACGGGACTCCAATGGATACAAGACGTACAAGACCACTCACTGTGACGACACTTAGGGAAGCTTATTAAAAAACTTGTTTGTCAGCTTGTTACAGTGGTGAGTACGACAGAATTTGCAGGGAAAACAATACAGGAGCAGCAAACGATCAAACTTACTTTTTACGTAGATGTATGGAAATCGGTCAGATCTGCACTAGTGTTGGCTTCCAGCCATATAATGGATCTTACTGCTTGGACGGAGATGAACATATTCCATGGTACAGAAATGTCACAAGAATTTTAGCAGCTCAAGAATATTACAAGTGAGTCATTGAAGAGCTAGTTTTTAAAAACAAACGCATTAGAAAATTTTCAGTAGCGACTCCAATTATGTTCATGACTTGAGTCTTCTCTTTATTACAGAACTTACCATAGAAAAAGTTTATAACACTAGTTTGTATCAGGTATATTCTTTAAAAATTACTTAAATATTTATTTATGTACACATAATCATTTAAAAATTAAGAGAATATTTTTGAGCCGTTTGGGGTTGAAACTCTTGGGCCGTGGGGTCCGAGTGCTCATAAGCTGTTCAGAGAATTATCCAAACACTTAGTAAACATTTCGCGTGACCCAAGGGCTGGCTTTTACCTCGGTCAGAGATTAAGCATTGCCATACAACGTGGCAATGCCGCCAGTCTTTTGGGCACACTTTCAGTCGACAGCGATGCGACAGCGAGTCGGAGGAGTTTTTTGACGCCATATTCTAGCTAGTAGTTTTTGATTTTAGTGTTTACATAGTTTTAATTAGTAACGTGTTTTAAGAGAATAAATACGCAGATAGAGGAGCATAAAGATTTTAGTTACTTCAAAAGAATTTTCTTCCAGCGGATCTGCAATAAGAGAGTTGGGTGAGACTTGTAGACTCAGACTGTAAAATAGGTGTCAAAACTTAAAATAGCATAATAACTATTTTATGCATTCATATAATTTATCATTAACTTGTTATAGGTGCTCCTAGTGCATGTGAAGATGAACACAAGTCATATAATTACAGCAACGACTGTCTGATGCGACATATGTCGTGACACGTCATGCTACATTGAAATTGTAACTCCAATTTGTTTTTTTTTTAATCTACCAATTTATATTAACCTACATAATTTTATGCCTTATATAGATGCTTTAGACTAGTATTCTATTTTTAGTGAGCGTGTGCTGGGCAGGGGTAATGCTACTTGGGGGAACTGGGGCTCCATACAGTGGCATCTAGTAGGGTGCTTGGCGCTAGCCTGGCTTATTGCATTCTTCTGTGTTATCAAGGTAAGTATAAGTTCCTTAGGTATTAGCAATCAAAATTCTTACGTAGTAGTTTTTTTTTTATAATTTTACCCAAAACTGTCTCGACACTTACAAAAATTATATTTCTTATTTTTTGATCCGGCTCGAAGGACCATGTAATACTAACGAGGGTCCGTATATGACGATGAAAGATACTATTGGTTTTTAAATAATATTTTCTTTTACAGGGTGTCCAATCAGCAGGAAAGGTGGTGTACTTCACCGCTTTGTTCCCATACGTCATGTTGACGGCTCTGCTCATCCGTGGGGTAACCCTGGAAGGAGCTGGTGACGGGGTTGTATTCTATTTGTCACCTGACTGGGAAACTTTGTTCTCACTCAGAGTATGGGGTGATGCAGCATCACAGGTAATGTTTTGTTTTAATATAAAAACTCCATCTTTGTACTAGTTCTTAAGCAATTTTAATGTTACTAATACTATATGGATTAATGAGTCCAAAATAAAGTTAAACGACTGATCAAATTCATGTTCTTCTACTTAATTACTACTTTATCGACTAGATACCTATACTAAGTGAAGATCTTTTTACTTTTTGTCACGTACTTACTGTTAAAATTTTTAAAATACAGTATTTATTTCCCAAGTTCCAGATTGGTACGTGTCTATTAAATTTATTTGATTATTATTTTCTGAGTTGAGTTACTAACATCGAGATTGAGAGAGCATAACCCAATTGTGTGTTAAGCTCGCCTGTGTACATCTGCTGTCTTATTTTAATTATTTGTAAAAGTTGTGTACAATAAAGAATTTAAGAACAACAAACAAACTAACTCAGGAATGAGAATAACTCAGGTTGTGATACTTAGAATTTTACATGTATTTTATTTTCTTAGCATAGCATAGCATAGTCGGCCTTATAATGTTCCCACTGTTGGGACTCAGGCTTCCTCTCTTGGAGAGGGAATGGAATGGGCCGTAATCCACCACGCGGGTCCAGTACGAGTTGGTGAATGTCACATGTCTTCGAATTTTTAGTTCTAGAACATGCCGGTTTCCTCACGATGTTTTCCTTAACCGTTTTGAGAGCAGTTGTGATGAAATAAATTACACAAAGTAATGCGCCTGGCTGGGTTTGAACCCGCGACCTACAACTCGTAAGTCAGAGCCATTACCACTCGGCCACCACTGCTCTATTAAACATCAATCCGTCGAAGGGATCGTTCCATCGGAAACATTTTTGTCAGTAATGGAGTCCATTATTTCATGAATAAATAAATGCGGCGTCTAATTATCTGGAAAAGTTGGGGAAACGGCAATTTATATTTTTTTCCAGACCACAGACTTTCAAATTTCTTAATTAAAAAGTTTTAGATCGCTCCGAAATTTGCTGGTGTACTTGTAATTATTTTTAATTCGAACTGCTTTATAGAATATTGTTAGTTTTTAAACTTAGTAGAAAAGAAAAGTAAAAGTGAAATGCCTTATACAAAAAAAATATTACTTTCAACTATTAAATATACACTAATAGTTATTATAAAAAGGTAAAGTTTGTTTTATTTTTGATAGTACTGCTCCGATTGATAAACTTTTATATGCCTTTAAAAGCCTTTGCATTTTTAATGAAAATGGTTGACTCTCCGAATTGTTCAGTTTGTCATAATAAAGTAGAAGATGTCCATCACCTTCTGTGGGAGTGTGTCAGGAATGAGTCTGAAAGAAGTTCGTTAATTAATTAATTAAATATAAATAAGCTAGATTTAGGTACATTTAACGTTATTCTAACCAAACCAATGTCGCCAGAAGCTATTTTAGTTTACCCACTAGTTACTCTGTAATTGTGATGTATTTGGGTAAGGCTACGATGGAACTGGTATAACAATTTGTTAAAAGTTCCTTAAATAAATAAATTAAAAAAAATACTTTTTTACCGATGGAATGCTGCTTTATTCCTGAATGACATGGGCTATATTTAATGTACGCGGGCGAAGTTGCAGGCAAAAGCTAGTGTTATATCTATATATTTAATGGTACAGCTGGCGTAGTGGTTGAGCGATTGGCAGCTGCACTGTGTGTCGCGGGTTCGATTCCCGCACGTAATAAATATTGATCTACGGATAGATATTCCGAATCAGGGTATCTTGTGTATGTGAGTTCACGTTTGTGAACAAACCCACGATTCAGGAGTTATTTCGAAGTGTAGGGCAATGTTTTTATTTTTAAATATCTACCCTTATGTGATGTAAAATAAAACACAATATTACGTACTCACACAATCATTTTAGTATTTCAATAGAGGTGAACATGATAATAGTATTGTGTTTTAACATATGTAGTACCTACTTTTATTACAGTCAATATTGCTTATTAGTTCTTCCTAACATGTTTTAGTAAATGTTACTAAAATTTCAACTGATAAAAAGTACTTCTGATTAATTATAAGTTTTGACTGTGACGTAATAACATATATAATGTGAAGTTCGTCATCATCTTCCTGCCCTTGTCCTTTGTTATTTGGGGTCGGCGCAACACGTTTTTTTCTTCCACTCTGCCCTGTCACTCGTCATGTTATCACTATTTTCCTTTTCTTTCATATCACTCTTCACACAATCCATCCATCTTTTCTTTGGTCTCCCTCTCCCTCTCCATCCATCCATCCATATAATGTGAAGATAAGGTCAGCTTTTATTTATTTCTTTATCTTTACAGAAAGCTTACGTACAGATTAATAGAATTATATTTTTACATAAGTAGGAAAAAACGCTAAAAATAAGTATACATGTTATTACAAATTGCACTGACTTTTAAAAACTAAATATATAAATGAAATTACGAATCGAGGTACGGGACTGCTCTTCAATGAAATACTTGATATATATAAAAATCCATATACTTTTCTTCAATATTCAATATTAGCAAATCGCGCTGCAATGGTTATGTCCGAATTCTAAAAAGTAAACATTTATTTTCTACACAATTTTCAAACCTAAACTAGAACAACCAAATCCTTAAAACTATATATTACTTGCCAGTTCGTTAACCTAACTCATGTGATCTCTTTTCGATATCACAGTACCTACAGAGAATTGTATTAAATGATGCAATATCAAAGATCAGATCAATTAAATAGGAGTATAATAGGTATTTACCTATGTAATTGCCGTTTTTTAAAACGGGTTGCTTTGAAGTACTGCGATGTTATAGAAAACACAAAGAAACCAATAAATACCTAATTTCTAAAAAAGAATAACGTACCTTTAATATAAAGCTTACTTGAACTTATAATCCAAGTCCCATTTTAAAAGGCCATTTCATAGGTAAAGACCTATTATTATTAACATAATCATAAATAATACTATCAAGTAGTTAGCATAGCATAATCAGCCTTTTAATGTTCCCACTACTGGGACTCAGGCTTCCTCTCTAGGAGAGGGAATGGGCGTGAATGTCACATGTCTTTGAATTTTTTCGTTCTAGGACATGCCGGTTTCCTCACGATCTTTTCCTTCACCGTTTTTGAGAGCAGTGGTGATGAAATAAATTACACAAAGTAATGCGCCTGGCTGAGTTTGAACCCGCGACCTACAAGTCGTAAGTCGGGGCCGTTACCACTCGGCCACCACTGCTCTCACGTATCAAGTAGTTACTGATTTTTTTTTCCATAACTTCCTTATTTACGTACATTTATAAAAAAAAACATCACGTATCTATTTCTACAACGACGCAATGTTTGAAAAAAAAAAACAAATAAAACGAGGTTACAAAATAAACAAAAAGTAGTCTATAAGTGGATGCAGTACCTATAGCTTAAATTAAAACACGTAAATTCAATTTAGCATTCTCGGCACAACAAAAGTTGACAAACAAAAAGAATCCACCTGCGTTTGTTTGAAAATATTGAAGCCATTGTTGTGACCAGTGTTGTTGCTAGCTTAATTAGTTGTTTGTTTTGTAAACAATTATGAAATCCTTTTCATCTTTCCGTAAACAATAACAAACTTTCTAGTTTGTTAGAATTGATGCCATACCAATTACCTACAGCTCTAAGGCCACGTTTCCACCTGCAAGCAAATTTCTTGCAAGCCAAATCAAATTGAGCAGTGGTGGCCGAGTGGTAACGGCCCCGACTTACAAGTTGTAGGTCGCGGGTTAAAACCCAGCCAGGCGCATTACTTTGTGTAATTTAGTTCATCACCACTGCTCTCAAAACGGTGAAGGAAAACATCGTGAGGAAACCGGCATGTCTTAGAACCAAAAATTCGAAGACATGTGTCATCCACCAACCCGCACTGGGCCCGCGTGGTGGATTACGGCCCGTTCCCTCTCCTAGAGAGGAGGCCTGAGTCCCAACAGCGGGAACATTATAAGGCCGACTATGCTATGCTATGCAAATCACATTGCGTGGTACGATCGACCGATTGATTATATAATACATAGCACAATCGGCCTTATAATGATCCCACTGCTGGGACTCAGTCCTCCTCTCTAGAAGAGGGAATGGGCCGTAATCCACCACACGGGCTCAGTGCGGGTTGGTGGGTGTCACATATCTTCGAATTTTTGGTACTAGGAAATGCCGGTTTTCTTGCGATGTTTTCCTTCACCGTTTTGAGAGCAGTGGTGAATCACCACTGGTGATGAAATAAATTACACAAAGTCATGCGCCTGACTGCACTGCTCCACCACTGCTCTCCTAAATACCTCCTATAATACCTTGGTAGTCTGCAATTTAAGTAACTTGCGTGCAATTTACTTGCAAGTGAATATGTAATGTGTATGGATAAACCTGTACGCGAATTACGCGCTTTAGACGTGGAGTTTCGGACACTAGCCCGAAATACAAATACAAAAATGTGTGGATGGCCAATTTTTTTTATATCAACATACGCATAACCAAGTTACTCTTTTTCCCTCATTCTTTACTTTCAGTTTAGTTACAAGAAAGTCATCTTTTTAAACCCATATCATTCATTTATTTCTTTCACTAGATTTTCTACTCGTTCGGCGTGACCTGCGGGTCCCTCGTGACCTTGGCATCGTATAACAAATTCGACAACAACTGTCACTTCGATGCTGTTTTTGTCAGTATTGCCAACTTTCTGACATCTATATATGCTGGATTTGCCGTATTCTCTGTGCTGGGCTTCCAGGCTCAACTCATGGGTGTTGATATAGATGGTGAGTGCTTTTTTTTTGTATTTTTGCATTATTGATCTTTATAGTCTAGCAATAAAGATTTTTGTTTTATGTGTCTCTTGGTAATTAAGTTAATGGGATGCCTTGAACACGTTATTTTCTGTGTGTCAATATTCATTCTGCTTACATTCTAAGTAACTGAAAATACATGAGAATATTTATAAGAAATCCTTAGTTGATAAAATCTTAATTCCTTAAGTCAATGATATAAATTTTTATTTTTAATATGTTTATTTGAAGAAAGTAAGTTCCCCCAACTGCAACACATGCAATGTAGTTGAAGATGTTCATCATTTGCTTTTTGCTTGACACAATCCATCAGCAGATGCTTTTGCATCTGCTGATGGATTGTGTCAAGAACCGAGTGGAAAGGAGTATTTTAATCGATGAATTTAATTTAAATATATCACAGGTTGGTCTGATTCAATCCATTTTAGCGCAACCAAAGTCAGACGTAGCTAAAAAGTTTTGCGAGTTGGTGTACCACATTGATTAAGATCCTCCACCTAGTTAAGTCTAATTAAAAGCAATGTTGGGTGTCAAGTAGTTTGTATAAGGCATGATGGAGTTGACGTATCCATAGGGATAAAAACTCCAACTAAAAATGTAGATTAAAAAAAAAAAAATGTTTATTACTTCATGTATTTAACCATAGTTACCTTAGTAAAGGGATGACGAAGTAGTATTCCATGGATACCCCTCAAGTTAAAGGGTAAAATCCACAAGACTGTGACATGACCTGTAATATTGTATGGATCATAATGTCGGACTGTGAAAAAAAATTTAAGACAACAGATAATTTTTTTTTTTTGTTAATGATAGGTTCACGTTTGACCACCATCTCACCTGATGGTAAGCGATGATGTGGTCGACGATGGAGCAAGCTTGCCTAGAAGTAACCTATTCACTCTTGATTTAAAGATCCTTAAGTTGTAGCTATCAGGAAACACAGACACCGGCAAGGAATTCCACTCCTTGACTGTACGCATAATAAATGTGTTTGTGTACATGTAGCGGAGTTGACAATTTTAAGTTGGTTGTGTAAAGTAATGAGAAGGGATGAAGTGAAAAATGAGTATATATTAGAGGGAGTTTAGAATTGTCATGAGTGACTGAAAAATTAAAAGAGTATCGTTTGTCGTTTGTCTTGCTATGGTCATGTGAAAAGGAGGGATAAAACGCATGTTACTAAAAGAGTTATGAGTATACATGTAGAAGGATGGAGAGGGAAAGGCAGGCCAAAGAAAAGATGGATGGATTGTGTGAGTAGTGATAAGAATGAAAATTCAGTGATAGCGTTACAGCTGGCAGGATAAAGTGTAAGGAAAACCCGTGTTACGCCGACCCAAGTAAAATGGGATATCAATAGAAAGATAATTTAAGCGTAGTTAGCTTGCACGACACGGTAGAACATACGAAGCAGGTGTGCTTCGCTTAAGCGGAGCACCGCCGTATCCTCGTGAGGGCCATGGTAAGAAGTGAAAGGGAGTAGGCAGTGGTCGCCTCTTTCTGCAAAGCAGTAATGCTAGCGAAGAAGGCGGCCGCACGCGTGAGGGAATGGACATCCTCACGCCCCAGCCGACCGGATCTCGACCCTGACTTTTAGCTAACGTAGGCATGGCAAGTTCACGCCTATGATGACAAGCCATGTGCAGCTCGCCGTCTAGCCGTCCGGTAACCATCCGAACTGAGGGAAACCCGGGAATAAAGGGAACCCCAGGGTCCTGGAATGCAAAGCAAAGAAGGTACGTAGGAGTGGGTTTTAGTCAGTAATAATCTGACACACTCTCCCGCTTCGTCCTAGAGCCGGTCAAGTAATTGGATTGTATTGTACCCATCTAAAAAAAAGTTAGCTTAACAATAAAGTCTTTATAAATACGTTTATAAAAACGTTTTTGCGTCAAAAAAGTGCGAATTAAAGCGTTCCTGTACACGATTACCTCAAGTTGATTAATCCTGCATTGCACGCCGCGGGGCTATGAACACATACTGGCTGAACGCAAACAATACGCGGCACACTGAAGCCCTCTTAAATATTCAACTGTACTGCAATGCTTTCACATTAATTTACCTTATTGTTGTTTTGTATGTCAAATATTGAAATAGGAAATATTGAAGCCAAAATCGGATCCCGGGTGTCGCCACTGTGCCCGGGTGTCGCCACTGTGCCCGGGTGCCGCCACTGTGTGGCCCACCCGGAGGACACGGTGGAGCACACGGTGGAGGTGTGCCCCGCTTGGGCAGAGCAACGCCGTGTCCTCGTGGGGGCAATCAGTCATCTTGGTTCAGGCCATGCTCCGGAGCGAGGAGGAGTGGCAGGCGGTCGCCTCCTTCTGCGAAGCAGTAATGCTAGCTATGGAGGCGGCCGATCGCGTGAGGCAACGGTCCTTACGCTCCAACCCCCGCCGGGATTCCGATCCCGATTTCCGGCCACCGTAGGCGCGGGCTTGCAGACGGCGAGCAATGGGTGGCTCGCCGTCTGACCGTCCGGTAACCGTCCGGACCGAGCCCAAGTCGTCGACGGCGCGTTTTGTTCCACGCGCGCCTCAAGATGTCAGCAAATCGTAGGGGCCCAGCAGGGTCGAAGCCTACTGGGGCCACGGGTAGTGTGAAAGCGGAACCCGGGGCCCTGGGACGAAGGCAACGAAGGAACAGGAGTGGGTTTTTAGTCAGTAAGAGTCTGACACTATCTCCCGCTCCGCCCAAGAGCGGGGATGTCATTAGGATGATTTTCCCACCCAATAAAAAAAAAAAAAAAAAAAGCCAAAATCGGATAGCTTTACTTTTTTTGCGCATTGACTGTAAATCTACCATCGGACAACCCGACGAACAGCGAGTATCCACCCTTACGTTGTTGAAACTTCAACTGTCTGGACTAAGCGTTTCGCTTCGTCGTTTATACCGCGTACATCGAAGGACGGGAACAATTTGCCTGCTGCGGTCTTCCCGTCCAACTATAATTTAGGTGTCTTCAAGCCTAGAGTGAATAGGCTCTTAATAAACTAATGCGCCTGACCATCAATGATTGCATCTCCGCTTACCATCAGGTGGGATCGCAGGCAAGCACTGGTTTACATCAATTTAAAAAAAAAGTCATCATCACCATTTCAACCGATAGACATCCACTGCTGGACATAGGCCTCCCCCAAATGTCGCCACAATGAACGGTCCTGTGCGTCTCGCATCCATCGGGTTCCCGCAACCTTCACCAGGTCATCGGTGACTGTAAATATTATTAATACTTAAAGCCCTAAAGGGCTTGGGAATCGTTGTTGTTAGATTACACCTAATATTGATAAATTGATTTCCTGAGAGTGTTCGTCTAGAGAATTTACCTGCGTTAGCTGTGGAATCCGAGATCACTACCTAAAAAAACGTATTACATATTAAAGGAAATGGTATATTGGAAGTTTGTTTCCAATAGTTACTGGGTATATTACAAGGAAGGAAACTATTTTATTTATTTATCTATTAAAACTTCATGCAACACGAAGGTACAAAGGCGGACTTAATGCCTTAGGCATTCTCTACCAATCAACCAAGGGTATTGAAGAGAAAACATGGTAGGTGCATAAAAAAACAAATAATAGGAATCAAATGTATATATAGGTATATATAAAATAAACATGCATAAATATTTAATATAATATGAGACTACATATATGTACATAAATATATATTATTTTTAGAAGGAAAAACGAAAGGACTTTTGAGATTCCTCCGATATTTGTTTAGAAAATAAAGCCGCAACTTCCACTTAAATGCATATTGACTGTTGGACGTCCTGATGTCAAGAGGAAGCGCATTCCACAGACGTATGGACTGTATATGAAAGGAAGAATGAACAAAATCAGAAGTATGAGAAGGACAAAGCAGTAGAAGATTGTTAGAAGAACGCAGATTCTTAGCATGGGAAGAACATAGATATTGAAAGTGTGATTGATATAAGATAGAAGGTGGGGTGGGAGAGTTGAGCAGAGAGAAAAGTGTAGTCAGTGCGCGCAAACGCCTTCTCTGGCGAATGGGCATCCATTTGAGCTCAGGTCTGTAACTAGAGATATGGTCATAATTATTTTCTTAAGTAGAGTAGTAGTAGGTTTTTTTCTTCCTTATTTTACTCAACATCTGTCATCATTCTAATGAGTTAAGGCAGAAAACTTGTTTTCAGAATGCAGAAAAGATGTGTACGGTGTATGTGTGGTTTAAAAACAACAGATAGTTGCATTATTTATTTTTAAGTTTCAACATTTCAACTCGATACCTCCTCGCGTTCCCGAGATAAATAGTCTTGACCAACAGACAGACAGATAGAAAGACGGACAACAAAGTAATTTTAAGTTTTTTGCTTTTGAGGTACGGAACCCTAAAAGGCGATAGTTTAAAAGAGTTACCGTGGCTCTGGGATGCAAAGAACGACTGAAATAACACAACTAGGTTTTAGTCAATAAAAATCGGACACTTTTACTCCATGTAGAGCGGGAAGGTTTATCTGATGATTTCCCACAAAATGAAGTGTGAAAAACTTTTCTTAAGATTTTCTGACAATCAATTACCAATTTTTAAAACACGCCTAACAAAACTATCCGCTATCTTTATCATTACAAATTTTGCTATAAAACATTCGCTGTTTCATGGAAACTAAAAATCCCTGAACACGAAATAAAAAATGCTTTAATCAATCTCTAACGCAGTGTAGCTCACTGGTGTATTGTATTAGGTCCTTTCCATCCACGGTGAGTACTCGATCCCATGTTGCTTTCGCCGTTACAAATAATGCAAGCTTTGTTTGTATTGTTTCGAGATAATGGATTGATTAAACTGTAAATATTTCATCTTGCCGCACTATGCGGCTAACCTTTTGCTTACTTACGAGTACATGTTCTATTCTTTGTAAGGCTTCAACGGTACGCTTTATATTGGAAATTTGAAACAAAGGTTTTGTGGTTTCGGATAGAAATAGCCTTTGAATTATTTGTAGAATTGATATGTACCATCGATATACGAGTATCATCGTATCCTACGAATAGTGCCCTAACGAACATGGAGACTTTTTTTTTATTGCGTAATTCAATTCCGCTCAGCATCCCACGTATAACCAGTTCAACGAAACATTTGAAAACGATACAGGTTATCAATTAATTAGGTTTTCAAAAAAGCCACAATTTTAAGCACTACGTTTTCAACGAAGAAAAAAACCCACAATCGCCGTCGCGCATAACATCAACGAGTTTGTAGTTTATTAAGTCATTCTAATTACTTATTCAATTTTCAATATTGGGTACATAGAAAAAAAAACATAATGGTGATTGTGGCTGTGTTCTATGGAATGGCTATATTGCGAGACGAAGCCCTAATTACCTTTGTGTCTATGTTTCAAATAATGTTTTTGTCTTTTATTCTTCCGTAGATAAGCATCCTAAATATACATAAGTGACATTATGCCTTTTATATACATATAAAGGGCATATGCACAGGCACAAGGCACAGGCATAGGCACATCATGCCTTTTATATACATATAAAAGGCATAATGTAACTTATTGCTCAAGTCCAGCACTACTTCGCATTAACACAACAGAGAATAAGGATTTAAGGGACAAAATGCGTTTAAAATATAAAGATAATTTATTTAAAATAATCCTAGCCGAATCTTAAGATATCAATACACATTATAATATGAAATCACTAATACATATTTGATAATATTTAGTATGATTAAACACAAAAAGTGTCAAAAGTTGCTATTATGCAGTTACCCTATTCGTAGGATACGACGATATTCGCACGCTTAATAAAAAAGAGACCTAAGTCAAAAATATGTACCTATAATTTCTTATCACCAAACAAAATTTAAGACAAATATGATGAGTAAGTTATTGACTGTGACTTAATTCACAGACAGCGTTCACATAATTCCCCATTAAAAAAAGGTTTTAATTATTAGGTTTTTTTTTATTGGGTGGGAAAATCATCTTATGACATCCCCGCTCTTGGGCGGAACGGGAGATAGTGTCAGACTTTTACTGACTAAAAACCCACTCCTGTTCCTTCGTTGCCTTCGTCCCAGGGCCCTGGGTTTCGCTTTCACACTACCCGTGGTAATTATTAGGTTTGGTTTTTACTCTATGACTTGCCTATTTTTTTTTTACGGTTGTTGGCATGAAATTACTTTTTCCATTTTGGGTGTAGCAATAGAAAGTTTCAGATTTTTATTGACTGCAACCCATTTATTTTCTAGCAGTTGTTTTTTCAATTTCAAATTATAAGTTTTTAATTGCTGGTTTTATGGTATTGCCAAACCAAGTAAGCTATTGTTAATTATCAACAATCTCTAAACTAAATCTTTCAAAATATTTTTATTATTAGTAAGAAATATTACTATTTTTACCCTGTTCCTTTTAAGCTAGGTATATCCTTCTGATCGCAACAGGAATGAAGATATCCGCAGGAGAACCAAAGTTGCCGACATGACCCGAAGAATCGCCAAACTAAAGTGGCAGTGGGCAGGGCACATTGCTCGTAGAACGGATGGTCGATGGGGCCGAAAAGTTCTAGAGTGGCAAAAGCGCACCGGAAAATGCAGCGTTGGAAGGCCTCCCACAAGGTGGACCGACGACCTGGTGAGAGTCGCGGGAATGCGTTGAATGCGAAACGCACAGAATCGGTAGTTGTGGCGACGCTTGGGGGAGGCCTATGTCCAACAATCGACATCTTTTGGCAGAAATGATGATGATGATAGCCTTCTGAGCTACGTCAACGAACTGTGTTTTGAAGTGCCGTATTATAGTGCACGTTTATTATTATACTGCATTCTATAGTGCGTTGGCAAACTACGAGTTTTGACCAGGTCATTATCAGACTTTTTCACTAGCAATTTTATTTACAGATGTAGCGGATTCAGGACCCGGTTTAGCCTTTGTGGCGTACCCTGAAGCTTTGCTTCAAATGCCGGTTGCAAGGATGTGGTCTATCTTGTTCTTCTTCATGCTGTTCATCTTGGGGTTGGGCAGTCAGTTCGCTGGTATCGAAGCCATCAACACCGCTATTGTTGACCAGTGGCCGCAACTTAGGAAAACTTATTGGAAGGTTAGTAATTAAATTAAATTAAAATTCATTTAATTCAGACAACAGCGATACATGTTTTGTTAGTATTACAAAATAGTAGTTACCTCTGGCCGCCAGTGCCTTACGCTCCTTCTCGATGTCCGTATCATCTTTAAGGTCGTCGGTGATGAAATGTCCAAGGTACTTAAACTTTGACACTCTCTTGTAGCTGATAACAATACTCGGCATCTGCAGAACGAGCTGAGGGAACATGGGGAGATTGCATCTGGAAGTGCTTCATAAACAGTTTCGCAATATCTCCGTCATCACTCTTCTCCTCTATACTCTCCGCAACGCCAGGCTTAACGTCCAACTTGCCTGTAGATTTCCAGAATTTGCCAAAGTTCTTAGTAGTTCGTTGTTCTGCTAATATGTCCATTTTAATACGTTCTTGATTATTTTGGCACCATTTCAACCGACTTTTGAAAACTTGGCGAGCCTCTCGCATTTGTTCATAAAAATAACCATAAGTTGGTCGTAGATGTTGAATCCAGGTTTTAAATTTAATCCTAGCCTCGCTGTAAGTGTCACGTATATGTTTATTCCAGCCACACAGAGATCTATATTTTCAGTGAGGCCTATATTCACTAGTCTCTTTAGATTGCATAGCCGCCTCACTAAGAACCTTCATAATCCGATCATACATATTGTTTAACAAAACTTTATGTTCAACCGAGGCGCATGACCCATGACTGCACTTCGTAAACTCTTGGGGAAAATCGATATCTCGCAACTTACAGAGTCCGAAACGAGTAATGCGGCTGGTGTGACCTTGAATGAACCAATCACTGAGCCGACATGTGCGCCTGGGCCGATCGAGTCCCTACCATCGTTACGTTTGCTAATGTAGGTTCAGGAACTAGTGCGTAGTAGTGATTTACTGACAGTGAAATCAAGTGTGTGTGAATTTAATGAGAATAGTGAGCAAATGGTAGTGGACCAGAACAAAGATTGGAAATTAGTACAGTACAAATCATCTAAACAAAATAGACTAGTCAGACAGAGGGGTCGTGCTTCCACTGAGCCTAATATTAATTTTCGGGCAGCCGACGTTATAGTGCCATTGTTAATTTCAAACGTTAGAACGGTACTGTAATTTTACTTCCTTTTTTTTAATTTGATTGCTCGATTTAAAATTAAATAAATTTTTGGGGGAAACGTAATTTTTTCAAGCGTTTTGACAACACTTTATCTTCACACTTTTAGTCAGCTTTCACCCATGAATAATAAGAACTTAAAATAATACAGGTCTGTGGTGTACTGCTAAAAATTATGATATGATTATTATGATTCTGATACGAGTATATTTTTAACTGACTTTAAAAGGAAGGAGGTTCTATGTTCGGCGTATATTTTTTTTTATGTATGTTCATCGATTTCTCGGTCAATTGTGGACTGATTTTTTAATTTTTTTTTTTTGATTGAAACTACCAAGTTGGTCCCATAAAAATATTGTTATGATCTGATGATGAACTTCGAGGATAAGGAACGGAACTCCTCATAGGATCATAGCAGAACTGTTGTAACAAGTAAAATGGATTTGTTTGTAGTAGTAGTCGATGACTAACTGAAGAGGGAGAGTATATCGAACTGATCTGATCTCGACTATATTTTCTTCTGGTTTCTACTAATAATAAAAAAACTAAAGTGGTCCGGTCCAATAAACGTTGCGAACTACTGCTTTAGTCAAAAGACATGTCACCACAACGGTCACTGCTTCTCGCATCCATCGGATTCCCGCGACCCTCACTAGGTCATCGGTCTACCTTATGGGAAGCCAACGCTGCGTCTTCCAGTTCCAGCCACTCCAGAACCTACCTAATTAAGAATTCTTAGATTACTTCTTATTACAACTCACTTATTTTTAAATACGATTATTTTAATAGTGCAATAATTAATATAGTGTAATATGAAAATATTGTAACATCAACCATTTTTTTTGAAAGAGTAACCATGGAGTTTCTTGCCGGTTTTTCTCCATAGAAAACGACCAATTTAGAACCGTGCTCTAGCTTCTGACGTTTTATAAGTGCCCATATAGGCCCACGTGAAATAAAATATTTGAATTTTGAATTTACCATTGTACAGATGTACGATTTCGATATCATGTTCGAAGTTCTGCTGATTTTTGCTGATGGTTTTAAAATAATTTGCTTTGCTATTCAAAAACATAGTTTTTGTTTATTATTTTTTTATTATTTAATAACTATTGTTTGTTATGAATAATGTGACAAACGCATTTTTAGCCAGTAAACAGACAAAGATTTAGTAGATGAAAGAAGGAAAGAAAGAAAAAAAAAATGTTTATTTGGCACACCATGATTAATTAATCAACAAATAATTAATTTACTACTAAAATTAAACTTAAAAAAAAAATTAAGGAGAAATAAAATTAACAAAAAATTTGGCGTAGCCGTGAAACATATTTTATGTTTCACGGCTACGCCAAATAGGTCCAGTCCAGATGTTGATATTCATATCTACAAGATTGCGAATATATTTTTTAAATCGAAAAAAACATATCTTAATATTTTATGATGATCATGATCAGATAAGTGGACAGAAACGAGTGATAAACAAATAAAATTTCTTTCTAATTTTTGTAAAAGTATAAGTAGCGAACCACCCCACTTCACATAGGTTTTACAAATCTTTGGAATTTTCGTCTTTTCTCAACTACAGCTTAGCTTAATCAGCCTTTTAATGTTCCCACTGCTGGGACTCAGGCCTTCTCTCTAAGAGAGAGAATCGGCTGTAACTGCCACGCGGGCCCACTGTGGGTTGGTGAATGTCACATGTCTTCGAATTTTTGGTTCTAGGATATGCCGGTTTCTTCACGATGTTTTCCTTCACCGTTTTGAGAGTAGTGGTGATGAAATAAATTACACAAAGTTATGCGCCTGGCTGGCTGGGTTTGAACCCACGACCGACGACTGACCCCCACGACTCGTAAGTCGGGGCTGTTATCACTCAGACACCACTGCTCCACTATAATATGCGTTTATTACTATTGGTGAAAACCACATAAAAGTCAGTCAGTCAGCTGTTTCTGAGTTTATCACGACCGTTCGTTGTGGTGACACTTGAGGGAGGCCTATGTTCAACAGTGAACGTCTTTCGGCCGAAACGATTATGATGATAATAAAGACAGACAGATGCTGTCAAGAACTTTGTTTTATCATTATGCATGGATATTGTCATTGTTGTTTTTACATTTGGTTACAAAAGTTGGCTTTGTTTCAGGTTAGCGCGTTCACGTGTTTCACATGTTTCATTCTAGGCATCCCGATGTGTTTCAGCGGTGGTGTATACTTGTTCCAACTTTTAGAATGGAACACGGCTTCTTGGGCGATTCTGTTGATTGGAACGGCTGAGGTGAGTTTAAAATTTATCTCACGCTATCAGGAGACTCTCTTTAAGTAAATAATATGTAGAAAAAGAGACACCTATTGTTTATTATGTGCGTTGTATCAGTCTAGAGTTTATTTTTGAAGGTGAGGAAGACAGAGGAAATAATAATAATAATAATAAATCGTTTATTTGCGTAAATAAGGTACAAAAGGTTGACAATATAAATAAAGTTGATTTCTTATTCTGCCTTTAATTTCGGCGTGCAAATATAAACATTATATTTGAGATTAAATTAATTCTTTATTAAAATCATGCACTCATTAAACAGATTTCCATTTCAATAAAATTAAAATTGTATTGTTGAATTTAAAAAAACAAAATTGACAATATAACAATAAAAACTAATAAAAAAAATAATAATCACAAATGTCAATAATAATCATGTCAATAATAATCCTATCAATAATAATAATGTTAATAATAATCATGTCAATAATACCCATGTCAATTATAATAACCATGTCAATAATACCCATGTCAATTATAATAATCATGTCAAAACTTACAATTTGTAACCTAAGAACTCATGTACACTATAGAAACACTTTTCGATTAAAAACCTCGTCAAGCTACTTTTAAATCTAGAAAAAGGTAACGTTTTTAAAGAGTTTGGTAATTTATTATACATTTTTATACACATAATATAACTATTGTTACCTGTAATTGTGAGATTTGTCCTCGGTTGGAATAACTTATTAGTATACATAGATCGTGGAGCATAGTAGCTTGTCGCCTGCTCGAAAAGTCTTTTGTGTTTGAAAACAAATAAACAGGATTCTAATATATAAATACATGGCAATGTTAATATTTTATGTTCTCTAAAAAATGGTCGACATGACTCTATTTGCTTTAATCCAAATATGGCTCTCACACATTTTTTCTGCATTATAAATGCTTGATCAACCTCTACACAACGACCCCACAGGATAACACCATATCTTAGAATGGAGGTTATATAGCCATGGAAAGCCGTTATTGCGGCATTTCTAGATACCTCGCAGCTAATACGCCTCAACGGGTATATAAAACTATTTATTTTGGCGCAAACATCAGTAATATGATTTTTCCATGAGCAAAATTTATCTAGAGTTATTCCAAGAAATTTAACTGAATCAGTTTCTGTCAGTGCGACCCCTTTATAGGATATATTTAGATCCAGTGGTTTTGATCTATAGGTATGAAATTGAATAAATTTTGTTTTATTAATATTAACTTTCAAATTATTAGCCTCTAACCACTCTATAGTTCTTTGGAGAGCAATGTTAATTTCGGTTTCGTAGGAACTTTTATCATGTCCCTTGATTATAATTGTAGTATCATCGGCAAATAGTACACATTTATGATTTATAATGTCTGGGAAATCATTTATGTAGAGCAAAAACATTGGTGGCCCTAAAATACTGCCCTGTGGCACACCATATCTATTAAACATCAACAAAGATTTGAACGCTTCCATCGTTTTAGTTTGTTTATTATAGTTTGTAACTTCTACTGATTTTACTCTGTCAGACAAATATGATTTAAGCCAATTATGTGCTATTCCCCTAATTCCATATCTTGAAAGCTTTTCCAATAATCGTTCATGAGAAACATAATCGAATGCTTTACTCATATCCATAAATAATACTGTAACAGGTATTTTCTTATCAATGCAGTCTGTAATTTCCTTTATTAATTGAAACGCTGCTAAAGATGTACTTCTATTTTTACGAAAACCGTTTTGTTCATCTTTAATAATCCTGTGCTTTTCAATAAAGTTTGACAATTTATTATGAAAAACCTTTTCAAAAATTTTTGAAAATATAGGTATTAAAGTTACGGGCCTGTAATTGTCCATTTGAGTGCTATCTCCTTTTTTAAATAGTGGTTTTACTACTGATTTCTTTAGTAAATTAGGAAATATTCCTTGTTCTAGTGAGAGGTTTACAACATGTAGAAGTGGTCTTACAATTAAATTAACTGACAGTTTTATGATGTCGGTGCGAACTTCATCATAACCACTCGCCTTGGAATCATTTAGAGACATCACTATTTTTTTAAGGTCACTGCAATCCAGTGGGTGCAAAAATATTGAATTACTGATTGACTCAATATGCTCCATTTGTTTTAATTTAGAATTTCCTTTATTATCAAGGCTATTATTGGTAACCGTGTCAATGAAAAAACTATTGAAATAATTTGCAATAGAGTCGGGATTTGTACAGTCAATGTTGTCAATAATAATTTTAGAAATACAGGACCGTTTTAAATCAGTGCCGGTATGTTTTTTAATTACATTCCATGCTGCCTTACACTTATTTTGAGCTTTATTTATGTATTTAGTATTATTATTTTTCCGTGACGTTAAAATGCATTTTTTTTAATAAATTACAATAGTTTTTGTACTTGGTTTTATGAGGTTCATTGTGTTTATATTTTAATTTATAGTGTAATTTACTTTTATTCTTACAGCTTATTTTTATACCTTTAGATAGCCAGTTTATTTTACTTAAAGCTTTATTTGTAACTTTTACGCGAATGGTAGGAAAACATAAGTTATAAAATAGGAGAAACGTGTCAATAAATTTGTGAAATGCTTCGTTTGTTGAGTTTTCTTCAAATACGTCACTAAAAGACAGACATGAAATTGAATTTAAAAATTTTTCCTTATTCTCATGACTATAGTCACGTTTAAATTGATACCACCATTTTAAAACTGGTTGATGTAATTTGGTAACAGCCCAAGTATATGATTGCGCTGAGTGATCCGATAAGCCTAAATTATGTATTTTTGCGCACCCTTTTTCCATGTTGGTTATGATGTGATCAATGCAAGTTTGTGTCTTTTCTGTTACCCTAGTAGGCGTCAAGATAACATGTTTTATGTTATAACTTTGTAACAAATAATTATACTCCCTACTTTCCTTCGATTGTTTTAAAATATCGATATTTGTATCTCCACATATAATAATTTTCTTTCTTGTATTACGACACAATATTCTCAATAAAGTCTCAAGTTTACTAAGAAATACCGTTACATTTGACGAAGGGGTTCTATAAACACATATTAATAATATCCCGTATTTAGTCAGCTCTAAACCACAACATTCAAACACACATGTTTCACTTATTTTTTGTATTTCCTGAATAATTTTAAATTCAATTTCGTTTTTTATAAGAACAATTGCACCTCCTCTTTTTGAAGTTTTCCTTGAATAGTAAGCTGCAGTTGTAAAGCCTTTCAAGCGAAAGTTTTTTTCAGTACCTTCAAGCAAGAATGTTTCCGTAAGACATAGTACATCTACACTGGTCTCGTTATTTAATAAATCAACTATAGCAAATGAAATTTCATCACGTTTGTTTAGTGCCCCAGCTATATTTTGGTGTAGAACTGTCAAGTGTAGCTCATTTTTAGTCACGAAAAAAATTATCTGGATTTGAAGTCGCTATATTAATATTATCCGTTTGTACACTAACATCATTTAAACTACAGGTCTGTACAGCAACATCTTTGGTGTGTGGTTTTTGTTTACTCCGAATAATCATGTTTTCGGTGTATTTTTGAAAATTATTTTTATAATTTACATGCAATATTTGTCTGTGAATTAACCTACAGGCATTCAACATTGTCATATATTTTGTTGTCATATGAAATTCATGATGTAATTGTACAAAAGATGAATGCTTACAATTATTACACACAAACTTTAGCAAATTATTAACATTTTTTTCATTCAGGGTTCTATTTTTGTAAATTTGTACGACTAACACATTGGTGAATTTTAGTTGACTTATTGTATGGTGTAAATAAGTTTGGATGTCCATAGGGTTTATGTCATTTGAACCTGTTAATATTATTACAAAATCTGATTTGCTAAAGTCCTTACAAGTATTTACGCAGGTTTTTAGTACTTCTTCAGTAGTCGCATTTGGTTTTAAATATGATGTCAGCGCAAATTTTTCTCCAAGATATTCCTGTAGAGTGTTTCGGACTCCATATCCAGATTGGTCGGCAAAGATCATAACCCTCTGGGTATCACTTGTCTGCGTCTGGAGTTTTAGTTTTTCCTGTTCTTTATTAGATGTCTGTATATTCCTAATTTCTAACTTTTTATCTAAGGTCAAAGAAGTCTGTTCAATTAGTTTGTTGTTGGAAAGTGTTCGTAAGAAAAACCTATATTGACCAACTAGTTTCTGCCATCGGCTTTGTCCGAGTGGAAATAGAAAATGGTCCCAAGGGAATATACTCACGGGATATAGAGTATATTAGGCGCTATTTCAGGACATAGAGAACCTGTGTACTAAGTTTCATCGAAAATCGTTCAGCCGTTTGACCGTGAAGAAGTAAAAGCATACACACACTCACTTTCACCTTTATAATATTAGTGTTGAAAGCAACAACAGTTACTGTATTTGATATGTCGATAATTAAAAGTATTTAAACTAATGTAAATTTTCTTAAATGTCATTCTAGTTTTCTTTTTTCACAGTAATGTGTTATTATAAACGAAAATTTGTGTGTATGTGTAAGTGAGAGGATAGATTTGGATAAAATTTGGCACAAGGATACGGCATATCTTACGGTATCTATAATAGGACATAGGTTACATATTATCCAGTATGTTGCCTTGGAACATTGTTTACATTCATGCGGGTGAAGCTGCTGGTAGAAGCTAGTTTGACATAATCAAGGGTTGGAATTATGTAGAGTTATTCATGTACTTGCATCAAAATGTTGATGTTGATTTGGATCTTACCGGGATTTCTAATAAAAAGTCTCGTGTGGCCGACAACATTACAAATAAATAATAATTAAAACCTCAGAGATAGATAAGTCAAATAAAACAAAGATAAACATACATTTTTTTATTAGTATTTTTCATTGAAAAAGATGGTGAGGTTAACAAATTTATACACTTCCTCCACCTCGTCATTTATGCAGGAAAAAATAATTTCTGCTATATTTCTGATAGCGCCATAAAAAAAAATCTGCTCTTTAAAATTATTCTCTGGATTTGAGGCATATCCACTTTATTATTTCGCTGTATAAAATCAGTTTAAGTACATGAATAACTCTACCTAATTCCAACCTCTGGTCATAATAACACTATAACATATTACGCGCACCTCATTATGACAATTAATTAATTGACATTGGTATATTGTCAGAGTTATGACTAAAACATACTGATCACACTATGCGACACCGTTTCATGGAAAGAAGGGATGTTGTGTCACGATGAGACTGTTAACGTGTATGAGTGGAATCCATTTCTTTCTATATCGTGATCATTCCGTTTTTCTCCAGTGCGCCGCAGTTTCCTGGAGCTACGGCATCGGCCGCGCTTTAGAAGATCTCGTATCTATGGGCATGAAGCATAACAAACTGCTGCGGTACTATTGGATGTCTGTGTGGACTGTCATCACTCCTATTGGCAGTTTTGTAAGTATTTAGCACTTAACCAAGTTTTATTATAATTATGTTATGTTTAGATTAAATTACAATACTACTAGCAGCGGATAAGGTAGTGGTCGTTTATTATAACTGTTTTAGTTTTTTTGTGGTTTCAAAATCAAACAATCTCGACTTGAGTTTGCTAGTTAATCTTACTTTGCCCGGGATTTGAGTGCCTGTTCATTTATAATTGGTAACGGCCCCGACTTACGAGTTGTAGGTTCCGAGTTTGAACCCAGCTAGGTGCATTACTTAGTGAAATTTATTCCATCACCACTGCTCTAAAACGGTGAAAGAAAAGACTGCGAGAAAATCGGCATGTTCTAATACCAAATATTCGAAGATATGTGACATCCACCAACCAGCACTGAGTCCGTGTGGTGAATTACGGCACATTCTCACTCCTAGAGAGAGAAGGCTTGAGTCAGGGGCTCCGGCTTTTAGAAAACCTCATGGGTGCTCATGCTCATTTAATGATTCGAAAAAGTGGTGAAGTGTGAGAAGAGAAATGCACACGGATCGACCGATAAATAAATAAATGTTCTACTTACATACTGCGTACTGAATTACTTAATATGTTTGATAAAAATATAAAATGAAACAATTATATAAAAATGAAACTAGTTTTTATTATGAAGAAATATTATAATTTATACGTAACCTAAAAGTCGATAACTGTTTCTTGATGTCTATTATCAGGGGTGTTCAGCACCCACTGTTTATTTCTTATGGGTGCTCGAGCCCCCGAGTACCCGCGGAGTCAGCGCCTCTAGCCTGAGTCCTAGCAGTGGGAACATTATAATACTGATAACGCTATGCTATGCTATCTATATTATATCATTGTTTTTATGCAGGCTGTTCTAATCTTCATATTTTATGGATGGCAAAGACCAGAATACCAGGACTACGTATTTCCGTTATTTGCTGACCTACTGGGCTGGGCTGTGGGTCTGTCAACGCTGGCCTTCTTCCCGGTGGGGATAGGATGGGCATGGTTTCACGGATATGTGAGTAACTATTTATATATTTGTTACCAATATTAAAATTACCCACGTCAGATTTGTTACATTCGGTTATACTATAGATAACTCTTATAAATATTTTAGTTTCTCGACGTCATTTTAAATAACATGAAGTTAGTTACTAGCATTCAATTTGGGATTGCAGATAGTAAAACAACAGTGAAAGAGAACCAAAGCTATATTTATCTTATCACAGATACCGGCACGGATCTTGAGCGGTAACTTCTACAGTTCTACTTGCGCAGAAGTACGCAGAAGTGAAATATCGGGTCTTTTTAGTGGTATGAAAAGAAATGCGGGGGCAAGGACGATGCGCAAAGCGATCCCCGCTCTTTCGCCGAGCGCTCAAGATTCGTGCCGCTATCTGTACAGTATTTATCCCCATAGCAGCTATAATAGCATTTTTATCATCAGTGTTAACAACACAAATTTAGTATCGCCCACTTTCATAAAGTTAATCAAATCATCTATAAATATGAAAGGAGAAACTGACTGACTGACATTTCAACGCACAACCGAAACTACTGTGAGTAGGAGCGTGGAATTTTGACCAAGGTTTCCTTTTATGACGTAAGCGAGCACTAAGAGAGAATTTTCCAAAATTAACCCCCTCAGGGAATGAAATGGGGTTCCAAAGTTTGTATGGAGAAACCTACTTCCAGAATTTAGTTAATAAATAAAATGAAAAAAATTGGTCCTAATATTAAACCTTGTGGAATTCCTATTCAATATTTTTTAGAAAAAGATTTTTTTGATTGCCTTACACTAAGAAGAACTCCTGTACTATGAATGCGTTTACAAACATATAAATTAACATATACAGACACCCAGAACCAATACAATAGAGTTTAGGCGTGTGATGGCACGGAAGTCTATAATAATATTCCACAACTATCGCAAAACGCCGTCTATTCCCCAAGCTAAGCAAAGCTTATGTTACGAGTATTAGACAACTGATAAATATACATAAATATTTCTAAATACATACCTACATATTACAGATAAATTATTACTCCCAGACACAGAAAAAATGATCGTGCTCATCACACAAACTAAAGTAGTGTCCATGGAGTTTCTTGCACGCTCTTCTCCATAGAGATCTACGCTTTGGAACGTGCAATTTAGCTTCACTTTTTTTAGACTGACCGATTTTTTAACAATTCAAAAGTGCCTGTAATAGGTCTATTTAAAATAAATGTTTCTGATTTCTAGTTTCTAACATTTGTCCTGGGTGGGAATCGAACCCACGACCTCCGGCATAGCAGTCAGGGCCACTAACCACTAGACCAACAGGCCAGTCAAAAATAAATGTAGGTCATGGAAATATGTGTTCCATGCGAGATTCGAAACTGCCACAAGCAGTGTATCAGCCAGTCAACAACCACTGCGCTAACCGTGTCGTTAATTAAATATTAAATCAAACTTTTCTTATACAGCGAGGAAAACAGCTGTTCACACCAACGGCGGCTTGGAAACCAGCAAAGAGCGCCTTATTAGCCTCAAGATCAGGGTCAATACTGACATCTAACTCTACACAGCAGGGATCTGACAACAATGTGGACTAGCTCTGGCCAGAGTGAGAAACTCCTGCGGGTGTCTAAGGTAGACGGAAAGAACAAAATATAAGATGGTCATTTGTGTCGAACCACATTGAAGTTTCCACAGTTTCATTGATCTGAGGATGTGTCTTTAGTAGAACTTTACGTGACGGAGCGGTTGCGCATTCGAATTGATCGTCTATTGATTTACCCTGAGAAACTGAAACATGCCTGGCAACTACTACCTGCTGCAACAACTCGGAATACACTTGTATTCGGCCAGACTGGCAGCGCCTAGCGGGGAGCGGTGCAGGTGCGGGGAAAAGCACATAGTGTACAGACTGGACAGAGGCGGCCTGCGCCTGGTGACGGGGACCATCACCGGACACTGCACGTTGAATAAGCACCTCCACACAATAGGCATCACAGACAGTGCCCAGTGCAGAGCATGTTTGGAGGGGGAAGAGACGATTGCACATGTGCTCTTAGACTGCACAGGCGTAACTGAAATACGTACACGAACCTTAGGATCCCTGAACTCCCTTAGTGATGCTCTAAAAAACCTAAGAAGCCTAATCTGTTTTTGGAGAGAGGTGGGCTAGTTGGAATGAGCCCACCTAAGGTTATGACCGCCATGGCCCAAGTACAATGGTCCACATAGGACTAAGTGCGGAAACCATACCTAAAATAGAAATAGAAGCACATTGTGTTTGTCCGCTATTCCATCATTACAACGCGTGAGGTCAGCTTGAACAAGTTTTAGTTACCCGGCTGCCCGCGCTCTCATTGCAGCCACTGGTATGAACGAGCTATGAAGTGAAAAGTCCGCGTGCGTTGTACGTCGTGCTGCCCGTGCTACTTACTGCTATTTATGGACACTCAAATCATGTTCTTAAGTTTGCGTTCGCCGTACTGCACCCGCCTCGCTTTTCGCAGTCTGGTCTAGTACTGTGTTTCTAATCGCAGCCGTCACCACGTCGGCCACCACGCCCGCCACCGCGCCCGTCAACGCACTCGCCACTGCACCCACCACTGCACCCTCCACTGTACTCCCTACGCGCCAATGCACTCTTTTGCAAGCTAACGCTATTACGAGTATCCAATATCGAGTATCTAGTCAGTATCTTGGTGTTCTATTCTCGTACCATGACGTTTTAAAATCATAATAATCCCGATGTAAGAAAGAGATAGTCCTGTACAGCTCTGTTTCACTTAAAAATACGTTTAATTTAACCAATTATTATTTTATATATTTATTGAAAAATGTGGTTTTGTTTATAAATAAGTAGGAACATTACTTGAACAAATTTATTTACTAATGAACTGTTAAAATCGAAATATAAATTAAGATCAAAATAAAATTTGTTATTTATTCAAATCTTACCTACTTACAAATCAGACAGTATTTATAGAAAATTTTAACATGGAAACATCGTTCAAATGACACCACATCATCTTCCTGCCCTTATCCCGTGTTATTTGGGGTCGGCGCAACACGTTTTTTTCTTCCACTCTGCCCTGTTACTCGTCATGCTATCACTAACTTCCTTTTCTTTCATATCACTCTTCACACAATCCATCCATCTTTTCTTTGGTCAAATGACACCAACCCTTGACCCTTGACCTTTTGTCAAATCGTTCAAATGACACCAATTAGGTGAAAAGAACGAGTCTCGTTATTTGATACCATCTATCAAATAATGAGCTATTTTAAAATAAAGTTTTTTTTTTATGGTAATGACACGATTGTCACTATCGTAAAAACTTTTGTTTTTCCCGTGAACAAAAATATTTTTCGAAATAATAAATTATGTTGACTGTTGCTATGGTTTTAAAGTGAAAAATAATAAAAAAAAAATCTATGTTCTACTACTACTAGAACTTCTGTAAACTCTAATAAGTTTTATTTCAGGTTGACTAAGCAGAGCAATAATTATAGTTTTAAGGACTTCCACAAAAGCTCCCGTTCTATGTGTCTTTGCTAAATATCACAAAAGAACTATAATTTCGAGAGCAATTAGCTAGACTTGTTTTTTTTTCTTGACTGCCCGACATTTTTGCAATTCAAAAGTGCCTGTAATTGTTTTATTTGAAATAAACGTTTCTGATTTCTGCTTTCAGAGTCGGTATCAAAATGCGAAGAAACATAATAATAACTTGTAAAATTTAGTGTTTGGTTTTTGGAAGTCAATTGGTTTTTTTGTAAAAAAAAAAATATTAGGCAAGGTCTATGGTAAGGTCACCTAAAGAAATAATTAAATGTATGGGCATTTCATAGCATGCGGATAGTAAACATTGATACCGATTGTGAACAAATATACCTTTTCAGAGTGAAATGGTGTAATTTTATGTTATGAAATGGTGTAAACAATAAACAGACACGCGACTGCAGCAATCCCGGAAGATTTGCTATCATTTATTAAAGAGTTTCGTTGTCTATCGAGAAAGTTCTTAATCAGAAAAACAAAAAAAAAAGGATCATCTCGGGAAAATACTTTTCTAAACAAAAAAAATAAAATAAATAATAATTACACATTGAACCGACAAATAAAAAAAAAAACATACATATTTACAGACGACAACAGAACTTTTCCTTTTTTGAACTTTTGCAGTTTTTTTTTTTATATTACATTAAGTCGTTAGTTAGTCACACGAGGCAATGAACTTATCAAAGCTATACTAGACTACATGAGAAATCACTCACTCAAATGGTAGAGGAGACAAAGTTTTACAAAGAATAAAGAGAAATGCGTCAACGACACTAATTCACTGAAATAGTGATAGACGAGTGCGCGGGTCGAGAGACGGCAATTTGGTGTCTAGATATTTTTACAGGTTTACTATTTTTTTTAAATGTAAGGCTTGTTAAACAATATTAGTACAGTTATCAATTATTTAGAAAAAATATACAACTTATAATGTCATTGAATAAAATAAATATGATACTTTTTTGGCAAGCGTCGCCACGCAGTGGGTTCCTGAAGAAGTAAAGCGCCGTCAAAGCTGGCGTTGAAAGAACTGTCTGGATGACCTGCACTCGTACCGCGAGGAATGAGATGGCGCGGGAGAAAAAAGTCTTGAAGGACTTGGGGGAGCCCTTACTTCAGCAGTGGGACAGAAAAGGAGACGAAAAAAGTTTTTTTTTATTCAACAACAGAACCAATACATTTCTTTCAATATCATCAATCTACTCTTTCACAGAAAAAAATCTAATGTTTACACGAAATTGTTGTAGCAAAATAATCCCATACGTACTTCGCCGTAGCTGCCGTAGCGCATTAGCTATACCGTGGCACCAACACGATATCTTCTATTTTTAATAAATTTGGATTATAAATCCCTTTTTTTCCCCCTTTCCACTTTAAGTGGAGCGAGAGAGTGAGACTTGAAGTGACTAAAACCAAACTGTGTTCCTACTTGCCCTTGGCATTCTAGGGTCACACTAGCTCTTTCGAATAATCCCGCAGCCAAGGCAGGCCTGGTCCTTAAGGTGAACCCTGTCTGTCTGTCTGTTGAGACCCTTTATCTCGAACGAGATATATAGATCCTAGAACGCGTGAAGGTATGGAGTTGAAATTAAAACCATATACTCAATCTACGGTCCCTTGAAGTTGTGGAAAAATCTAACTTCTAATAATCAAAATTCAGGTCCTTCCCGTTGACCTAGAATCCTGAAATTTGGCATATAACAAGGTCTTGTAGCACTAGTAGGTACAGGAATCTGAAAAAAGTAATTTTGGAAACTGAACTATTTACATACGTAAGTTTAAATGGAAAGTCTGACACTGCACTTGCCCAGTTTTTGTCGGCAGAAAATCCAAGCACAAACATAAAACACTTAACTAATTAAAACTATATATACACTTAAATCAAAAACTACTAGCTAAAATATGGCGTCAAAAAACTCCTCCGCATCGCTGTCGACTGGAAGTGTACCCAAAAGGCTGGCGGCATTGCCACGTTGTATGGCAATGCTTAATCTCTGACCGAGGTAAAAGCCAGCCCTTGGGTCACGTGAAGTGTCTACTAAGCGTTTGGATAGTTCTTTGAACAGCTTATGAGCACTCGGACCCCACGGCCCAAGAGTTTCAACCCCAAACGGCTCAAAAATATAACTGCCGACGAGGTTGTTATATTTCCGCCGCTTGAGGTTCTCCGCAGCAGCAGCGGCAGCACCAGCACAGCACGAAGAGCTAGGAAGATGGGATGGCGCAAGAGTGTCGACATAGGTAGCGTCCCACACTAAAGGCCTACCCATTTTCCAGGGAAATAAAGACATACCGTCCGGTCTCTTACCATCGTCGCGTGCCAGGCCATGAGGTTCCAAAACAGCCGGAACGCCGACGGTGACAAGGGCTCGTCGGATGATGTCGTTAATATTCGCGTGCCGTGCTATCCGTCCCGCGCTTCGACTGCATGACAGGCCGTGGTGACCAAGGCTGTTGACAACTTCACCACAGTGGCAGCGATGAGGAGAACAGCAAGGAGCACCTAGGCGTAGGGCAACAGCTAGGCGGAAAGTAGTATCGTCGAATAAGGTGCCAATATTCGACGACGGCAGTGCGTGAAGCCAAAGACCTGACTCCCAATTTCCCACAGCCAGGAGGCGCGCACGCTCTGCAGTAGTAGTAGAAGTAAGGATTAGGTTTTTCTGGACTACTTTGCAGAGCGGTTCGTCCCACTGTCTCTGAGAGGTTGGGTTGTCAGGTGGATTTGTATTCGGGCAAGCGAGTCTCCAGGCATCCATAGCCTCGGTGAAGCACGGCACTTCAAAAGGAATCAGTGTGGAAGTTAGAATATTCCTGATTAATTTATCAGTGCTGTGAACCGAAGATATGAATGCCGGTAAACTAAGACTGGTAATTTTGCGGACGCCGAGGCCTCCCATACGGATGGGAAGAGTAACTTGATCCCAAGCTCGATCGTCCAAGGTCATATTTAAAATTAAAGTAAGTGTATGCCGAATAATTTTGTCCATTTTTTCCAAAAGGTGAAAGTGCTTCCATAAGTAGGAAGCACGAAGGAAATATATTAATTTAGGGCCGAAACAACAATAACGAATTAGGGTAATGGCCGAATGCATGTTAATTTGGAGTAATCTTTCCGAAACGTCACTAAAATTTTGTATTTTTTCCTCCACAAAACTGGGAAAGGAATCCTCAAAGATTGGGGACCCAAGGAGACGAAGAGAACTTTTATCTATAATTTTGATTGCAGGGGCTATTGCATTAAATTTTGGAAGAGTCAGATGTCTGTCAGTACTGTCAGAGAGGAATAATTCACATAAAAGCACAAACGAATTGTTTTTATAAAACTAAATACCTTACAGCTTATAAACCAGCGACCAAATAAAGTCGGTTCCCATACTCGTAGTCTCCAATAAGTCTGTCTGAAGAAACGTAGTGCTGAACTTGCAACGTTAAAATCTACTTTACGATTGCAATAAGTGCACTCGAACTATTGCCCTTGTAACTGTGCCAAACGGCGGCAAAAAAGATGTTTGGATCTTAATCTTAACTTTACGATATGTTTTACGTTAAATATTTACTATTTCGTTTTTCGGTCAACGAATCAGTATTGCCATCCAGCGTGGCAATGCTGCCAGCGATCTGGGCACTTTTCCCATTGACATCGATGTGGACGAATTTTTTGGATGCCCTATGAGTTCTTTTTCTGCCCATAAATATTATCATTTTCAGTTTGTTTAAATACCTATTAAGTTATAATATTTAGTGGTTAAGATGTGTATATATCACTACATAGTATAAAACAAAGTTGATTCCCGCTGTCTGTCTGTCCTTGTGTTGTGTGCTTAGATCTTTAAAACCACCCAACGGATTTTAATGTGGGTTTTTTTAATAGATAAAGTGATTCAAGAGGAAGGTTTATACGAGTATGTAAGCATGTATAATAAAGTAGAGAAACACTGATAATTTTAGAGGTTTCCAATGTGATGTCGTAAATAAACACATTTTTTGCGCTTACATTGCAAACGCAGGCTGAACCTAAAGCTAGGTCTAAATAATGTACTACAGTATTGTACACTTTAAAAAGGTATACAAAAATGTCCACGATGGTATATGTCTATCTCTTAGGGATAACCCACAATAAGCATTTTTAATCCTTTACTTTTTAAGAGAAATAATGGTTTAATTGCTTTCCAACGCTAAGTCTTCTGGTACGTAGTCGCCATTCCAGAACCCTTCGGTCCCAACGGCCACCCGTTCTGCGAGCGTAGTGTTCCACGCTCTCCTCTAAATGATTTGATGAACTGAAAGGTTCCTTCAGTTTTGATGAAAAAGTAAGTAAGTAAGTAAAGCTGATGATCGCTAGGTCTACAGGGAATGTTCGAAAGAGTTACCGTGGCTCTGAAACGCTAGGGTTAACTGAAGTACACCGGTTGGTTTAAGTCAGTAAAAATCATGTAGGTCTTTAGATCCTCCACCCTAGAGCGGGAGAGGCAATTTTATGATTACCCACCTCAAAAAGGTATACTTTCTTATATTTTTTTAGGGTTCCGTACCTCAAAAGTAAAAAGCGGAACCCTTATAGAATCACTTTGTTGTCCGTCTGTCTGTTTATCTGTCTGACTGTCCGTCTGTCCATCTGTATGTCTGTTTGTCAAGACCCTTTATCTCGGGAGCGCGGAGGTATCGAGTTGAAATTAAAACCATATACTCAAGTCTACGGTCCCTTGAAGCTGTAAAAAAATCAAATACAGATATTTGATTTTTTTAACGTTAACGGAAAAAAAAGATACGCCTGTTTATGTCGCAAAAAACGTTTGTTTTGACAGTCAAGGGAACCAAGATTCTAGAGTACCTACTTTCCGTTGACTCAGGATCCTGAAATTTTGCATAAAGCAAGCAATAATAATAAAGCAAGGTCTATAAGACCCAAGGTCTATAAGAAAGAGTCCGACTCGCACTTGCCCAGTTTTTTCATGAAAAACTAGGTTAAATAAGATAAAAACGTAAAAGTGGACGGCTACTTCAATAAAAAGATACTTAAACACACTTAATTTCCAGTAGCACTTAATCTAGAAAAGACATGTACTCAAATTAATTCCTAACGACGTCCGTGAGATACCGGGAAAAAAAATCTCGATAGTATCTAGAAATTAATTGAATTTGAAAACACTTCGCAATCGAGCACAATATTAATCCAAACTCATTGGGGACTGCGACAATCTCGGATAAACTCTCATTCAGAACAAACCACCTAATCCCTCTTAGATTGAACAAAATTTATGTGGATTTAAAACATAACAGACGTTCTTAAAGTAGTCTCAGGATTTTATCGAAATTTTATTATCTTTGCTCCATTCCGGGGCAGCTTTATTAACTCAATACGACTTGATGACGACGCGAACAGGAGCCATCATCTTGAAATAACGTTTTGATTGCTTTTAACTTTTTAATTAAGACCCTGTCGTGATAAACTGAAAGAAGTGTTTGATTTGTTTTACGCCTTCTTGCAAAAAACTAATTTAGATAACAGATCGGGGTTTATACAACTGTTTAGGGTTGCGAGAGGTAGACACAAATTGGAGTTATCTTGGCACCGACTTCTTAAACTGTTTGGACATTTTTCTTCTGCGATTGGATAGATTTTTGGGAGCGATATAAAATCTAACTTTTTTCTTTCTTTAAAACCAAATATTTTCTTTATAATTTATAACGCAACTAGATACAGTAATGATGATCCAATTACATTAATTTGTTAAAAATCAATTAATAATATCACAAAATTTTGTTGATTTCATCAGTAGCTATCGAAATAATAAACAATTTTTTTTTTTGTTATATAGAAAATCCTTAACGTAACTATTCCCACTACTAACTAACTAAGTGGAGAGGGAAAGTGTCAGAGTTTTACTGCCTAAACACTACGCGCCATCGACGACTCGGACTTGGTCCTCATGGAACGGGTGTAAGGCGTGCTACTTATTGCTCGTTGTCCGCAAGCCTGTGCCTACGAATAATGAATGCCTGGGAATCCAAATAATTTATTTGCCCCAAATGAATATTGCATTGTGGATTTTTTTCTTTTTAGCGTTCCGTGGCTCAAAAGGAAAAAAACGGAACCCTTATAGGATCACTTTGTTATCCGTCTGTCAAGACCCTTATCTTAGGAACGCGTGGAGTTATCGAGTTGAAATTAAAACCATATACTTAGGTCTGCGTTCCCTTGAAGCTGCAAAAAAATCAAATTTCTAAGTTAACGAAAAAAAAAATATATAGTTTATGTCGCAAAAAACGTGCATTTCGACACTCTCAAGGGAATCGAAATTCATAGGGTACTTCCCTTGGACCTAGAATCCTGAAATTCGGCTTGAAGCAAGGTCTCATAGCACAAGTGTACGAAAAAATCAGAAAACTGTAAATTTGTAGTTACGTAACAAAAAAAAAAAAATTGCAATTCGTAAAAATCTATTCGGGAATTGAACTGTTTTCATAGGTGATTTTGTACGGAACCCACAATGAGCGAGTACAACTCGCATTTACCCGGTTTTTTCTAGAATTGTAGGTGTAACAAAAACACTGACAGTTACTGATACAATAAGTTAGGCAAATCCGATAACGAAACTCCCATCAGGATTTATCTTATCGACTTGAAGTGTAACAAAAAATTGTTCCGTTTTTTGTTAACAATTTAATAAAAAGTTGGTAAAAGTCCGGCCCTCGGGCGCCGTTGAAAATATTTCGAAATTCGGTAAATGCTAACAAGTGTGAATTGTTAAGCGGTTTGATTTTAAAAGTATTTAATTGTTTATTTTGTTTCGTCTAGTTCGCTTTTTATATTTTACTGTGAAAGCTTTTTTTGGGATATATTTACAACAGAATGTAACCGCAATTTACTTTGCGAGGATACCGGACGATTTCCCGCGAAGCGGCAAGCCTCCTTGCTGGCCAGCGACCATGGGATCTGGAGGCAACAGTCCTTGCACTCATGCACGAACGGCGCATGGAGATGCAACGCCGGGGCGAAACCCCGCTGCCGCAACAACTTGCGGCATGGCGGACAGAGCTCCGGCGAGTTCTCATGGAGAAATGGCGACAGCGACTGTCGCGACTCCGTGCTGGGCACGCCACAATAATGGCGGTAAGTCCCCTCTTTGAGGCGTGGTTGGAAAGACCTCACGGCGTCCTCACATTCCGCATGACGCAGGTCCTCACCGGACACGGTAAGTTCGGGAGGTTCCTGCACCGGATTCGTGCGGAAACGACGCCCGGGTGTCGCCACTGTGTGGCCCACCCGGAGGACACGGTAGAGCACACGGTGGAGGTGTGCCCAGCTTGGGCAGAGCAACGCTGTGTCCTCGTGGGGGCAATCGGCGGCGGCGATCTCTCGCGCCGGGCCTTGGTTCAGGCCATGCTCCGGAGCGAGGAGGAGTGGCAGGCGGTCGCCTCCTTCTGCGAAGCAGTAATGCTAGCTAAGGAGGCGGCCGATCGCGTGAGGCAACGGTCCTTACGCTCCAACCGCCGCCGGGATTCCGACCCCGATTTCCGGCCACCGTAGGCGCGGGCTTGCAGGTGGCTCGCCGTCTGACCGTCCGGTAACCGTCCGGACCGAGCCCAAGTCGTCGACGGCGCGTATTGTTCCACGCGCGCCTCAAGGAGATGTCAGCAAATCGTAGGGGCCCAGCAGGGTCGAAGCCTACTGGGGCCACGGGTAGTGTGAAAGCGGAACCCGGGGCCCTGGGACGAAGGCAACGAAGGAACAGGAGTGGGTTTTTAGTCAGTAAGAGTCTGACACTATCTCCCGCTCCGCCCAAGAGCGGGGATGTCATTAGGATGATTTTCCCACCCAATAAAAAAAAAAAAAAAAAAACCGCAATTTACTTAAAACCACTAAATTAATAAATAATTTATGTCTCTACGGTGCGAGCTTCAATGCACTATTTTTTTATTCGGTGGGAAAATCATCCAATAATATCCCTCGCCTTGGACGGAGCGGGAGGATGTGTCAGACTTTTACTAGCTAAAAACTCACTCCTGTTCCTTCGCTACCAGTTCGTTCCTTTCAGAAGCAGACCCTTGGCCCCTAGTAGGCTTCGACCCTGTTGGGCCCCTAAGGTTTGCTGACATCTCCTTGAGGCGCACGTGGAACAGTGCGCGCCGAAATCGACTTGGGCTTGGTCCGGACGGTTACTGGACGGTCGGACGGCGAGCTACCCATTGCTCGCCGTCCGCAAGCCCGCGCCTTCGGTGGTCGGAAATCGGGATCGGGTACCGGTGGCTGGGGCGTAACCGCCGCTCCCTCACACGGGCACGTGCGGCCTCCTCCTTTGCTAGCATTACTGCATCGCAGAAGGAGGCGATCGCCTGCCACTCCTTCTCGCTTCGGACTATGGCCTATACCAAGGCCGGCGCGAGGGATCGTTCCCACCGATCTCCCCCACGAGGACACGGCGGTACTGGCAGAGTACCGCCGCCAAATAAAAGTTTAACTCGTTTTTTTTTTAAGTTATTATTAAATATTTTTTTACAATCACGAAGTATAAAATAAGTGATGGAAAATCCTTCTTGGTACTTGACTCTGAAATTATAACTAAGTTAGTACGTACAGTAAATAATAAAACATTTTTGAAATTTCTTCTTTAAAAAACATTTTTTTTTTCTTGAGTTGATACGTCTTATATTTTTTAAACTAAATCGAGACCTCTTTTTATTTAAATACAAAAACTCCCAACAGGCACAGCTTGTTCATAATACTGCAATATTCTATTTAACTTTTGTGTGTTTATCTAAAGTTTGCCCACTGTTACCTTCGCTATAATGCCCAAGTGTTTGCCCAAAACTTTCTCCATCGCGTATGCAAGTTTTGCAGTCACAGTATTAAGTAAGAAAGATCCTTGCAGTTTATAAGTGTTTGCATATTGTAGCAAACGTCTCCAGCTGGTGGATAATGAAGTTATGAAGTATTTGTATTTTAATATTGTATAATATAACATGGAAAATTGCACGTGCTTAAATATCCCAATCAGAAAATTAAGTTACTATCAGAATTCAATCACTAAATTTTTTTTTACTTAAATGCCTTTTCAAGAAATTTGTTAATTTAATCGTAGGCAAATTATATGGAAAGGGACGCATTGGTGGCTCATCGGAATGGCCGTAACATACAGACACGCTAGCGACATAATAAATATTTATCAAAAAATTACCAATATAAGTATTTTTCATCCTAAAATAATTTTTGGTTACTTTAGGATAAAAATATTACCTGTTTTACCTTAATTACGGCAGTAAGTCCCCTCTTTGAGGAGTGGCTGGAACGGCAACACGGCGTTCTCACCTTCCGCATGACGCAGGTCCTCATCGGTCATGGCAAGTTCGGGCAGTTCCTGCATTGGATTCAGGTGGAAGAAACGCCCGGGTGTCACCTTTGTGTGGATCGCCCGGAGGACATGGTGGAGCATACCCCGCTTGGGCGGAGCACCGCCATGTCCTCGTGGAGGCAATCGGTGGCAGCGAACTTTCGCGCCGAGCCCTGGTTCGGCTATGGTCCGGAGCGAGGAGGAATGGCAGGCAGTAGCCTCCTTCTACAAAGGAGGGGGCCGCACGCATAAGGGTACGAAGGTCCTCATGCCCCAGCCACCGAAATTCCGACCCCGACTACCAGCCACGGTAGACGCGGGCTTGCGGATGTCAAGCAACGGGTAGCTTGCCGTCCAGCCATCCGGTAATTAACCGGACCGAGCCCAGTCGTCAACAGCGCGTAGTAATGTGGATCGAAAGAGATGTCAGCAAATCGTTGGGGCCCAGCAGGGCCGATGCTCAATAGCTAGAACCACAGAGAATTTCAGAAAAGGAAACCCAAAAAACGCAAAAGGCAACGGAAGGATACAGGTGTGGTTTTAGTCAGTAAACGTCTGATACGCTCTACCGCTCTACCCAGAGTGTTCAGAGCTCGCTCTAGTCAGAGTCATTGGATGATTTCCACTAAAAAAAAACCGGTTTTACCTTCATAACATATTGTAATAGGAATAATGCACACCGTTACACAACCCAAGAAAATTGAGTTACAATCTTAATTCATGTACCTACTGAAATTTTACTTAAATGCACTTAGATAGCGTCTCTTTCAGAAATTAGCTATTCTTATTCTAGGCAAATAATATGGGAAATGACGTATTACAATAATTGGCAGCGCATCGGTATTGGTGAAATTGTTAATTTGAAATGCATGCACAAACACGCTAGAGAAAACTGAGCTATCCGCGTTACCGGATATAGAATGATATTTCTATGTGTACACAGAAGTTTCAATGACTGCCGAATTACTGTTCTGTTCGCATTGCGCCCGCGGAACAAAATTCGAAAACCGTTTGAGATTTGGTGTTTATCAAATTTGCTTCATCCTGCATGCTCAGCTGTGCGAAGAATAACCGGGTATTGCCAAGTGTGTAATAATAGTTCATAGATTAGTTGTTATGTTTTTTTTTAATATTTATAATATTTTGTAAAATTATTATTTGGTTATTTTGTCTGTGGGCCTTAGTTGCCTGATAATAAAAAAATATTTTAATTTTTGAGCTTTTTTTTTGGTGGAAAAATCCAATGACATCCCCTGCTCTTGAGCGGAGCGGGAGATAGTGTCAGATTTTTACCCACTTCTGTTCCTTTGTTGCCTTTTGTACCAGGGCCAAATCTTCCTTTCAGAATCAGATCCTTGGCCCCAGTAGGCTTTCGACCCGGCTGCCTGCCCCTATTGTTTGCTGACGTCCACTTGAGGCGCGCGTGGAACAGTACGCGCCGTCGATGACTTGGACTCGGATTATTACTGAGCTAACCTGCCTTTTAAATGACGAGTCGCTTTGATCTATTTTTAGGGTTCTGTACCTCAAAAGGAAAAACAGAACCCTTGCAGGATCACTTTGTTGGCCGTCTGTCTATCGGTCTGTCAAAACCGTTTATCTCGAGAACGCGTAGGGGTATTGAGTTTAAATGAAAAAAAAAACTTATACTCAAATCTGCGGACCCTTGAAGCTGTGAAAAAAACAAACTCCTACGTTAATGAATAAAAACGATACGGCTGTTTATGTCACAATAAACGTATGTTTCGATACTCTCAAAGGAATCAAACTTCATAGGGTACTTCCAGTTGACCTAGAATCCTGAAATTTGGCATAAAGCAAGGTCCTATAGAACAAGTATAGGAATAAATCTGAAAACAGTATGGTAGACTGAAACTTTTCCCATACATTGCTGGCATGTATTTTTTTAAGGACATATCTTATAAGACTGTATGATTAATCAATAGCAAAAAAAAAATATGTCTACCAGCCGTAACCGAAGTTAAAGACTATTTAGTATATTGCTGTAGTTTGTTGTCATGGGTATTTTTTTTTTAATAAAAATACTGTATGTCTGATATTTTAAGTTTACCATTGTTAAATATAGTTTTAGTTTCGTTTTTTAAGGTGAGTACGCATTAAATAGGGTCTATCACTATCATAAAATCTATGTTAATTAATGTAAGTGGGTATACCGATTTAATTAACTATAAATAAATAAATAAAATAAATAAATAACACTAACGCAGATCTTTTCGATTCGTTTATCACTAATATTTTTACTAGTTTCAGTGATAAAAACCTGCGAGTGTGGAAAAATATAACATTACAATTAAATCTATTAGTATCATAGTAAAAAAAAAATATTATTTTATCAATGGAAAACTCAAAATATTACAATCACCAACCACCCGTTTTTTCCTATAACTTGGCAATCTATCAATACACTTCGCACAAGCCAAATTTCAAATAATTCGCAATCTTTCACCTGATATACGCAAACAGCATTTTTTTAAACAAAATTTGTTAAAAAGTTCAGATGTCATTAGATGATTTCCCACCTAAAAAAAAAGCTTTGTTTATCTACTAATAATTTTCAGTTTTACTGTAACCACAAACTAAAAACCTACAATTTTACTCGTTACAACCACAGCGAAAATGCCCAAAAAACGAACACAAAAATCCGTTCACAAAAATTTACTTTCCGCACAAAGTAAGAATAAAGAATCAAAATAAAAAAAAACTGAACAATTTCTAGTGGAAGTTGTGTAACAAGTTAACGGCAGCGTCTGCGAACAGCACCTGGTTGCCGACACAAACTTCTGCCGAAGCTCGGGGAATACTAGCAGTGGAACAGAGCTTTGCTTGCAAAGTTTGGGAATTTTTTGAAAATCTCGATATCAATATTTTTTTTTAATATATTAGTTTTGTTATATTGTAAGATTATAAGGTTATGTATTTTACCTTTGGGCTTTAGTTATTATTTTTTTTTTATTTATCGGGCAATAAATAAATTGTAATAAACGTAAAAATATTTATAAATAATTTGTTTTTATTTTTTGGAATATTTAAAAAATGTGAATAATTTGTATGTAGAAAAAAAATGGAATAGTAAATAACTTTTATAAACAATATAAAAAATAAAGATATAAATCATCATCATCGCCATCTTCCTGTCCTTGTCCCGTGTTATTTGGGGTTGGCGCAACACATTTTTTCGTCCATTCTGTCCTGTCACTCGCAATGCTATCACTAACTTCCTTTTCTTTCATATCACTCTTCACACAATCCATAATAAATAATAATAAAAACAAAAGTAAATAATATCCATTTATTAAAAAATACAAGTAGGTATGTTTAAAGAAATATTCAACACAGACTTGACTAAAAGCAAATTCAGTTTTAAAAAAAATAAGTGCGACAAGCAAACATTACTATTAGATGGAATGATTTGTAGGCAGAATGGGGTGGTAAAAATGCAGGGTTGCACAGTAGTTACAGATATTAAAGACGATTTGTTAAGAACAAAGTTGAAGTCGACTTTCTTAGCCGTCGGGCGGAATGTTTCTATTTAACTTTTGTGTTGCAAATATATTATAGAAGTTTGTTTTGCATTTTTTAAAGGTAAATTTGTACCTGTAACGGTTTCCTTCTTTTATGTCGTAGAAGACTTTTGAAAGTAGAAAGATAAGTATTTCTTCGGGGATTTCGATGAAAAGTGGTTGTTGTACAAGTTTAGGTCACAGGCTTTTATTTTATGGGAAAATCATGATATCCCCCGCTCTTGGGCGGAGCGGAAGATAGTGTCTGACTTTTACTGATTAAAGACACTCCGGTTTCTTTCGTTGCTTTTCGTACCAGGGCTGAGTCTTCCTTTCAGAATCAGACCCTTGGCCCCAGTAGGCTTCGACCCTGCAGGGCCCCTAAAGTTGCGCGCGCGTGGAACAGTACGCGCTGTCGACGACTTGGGTTCAGTCCGGACGGTCACCGGAGGGTCGCACGGCGAGCTACCCATTGTTCGTCGTCCGCAAGCCCGCGCCTTTGGTGGTCGGAAATCGGGATCGCAATCCCAGCGGCGATTGGGGCGTGAGGACCGTTGCGTCACGCGATTATGCATTACTGCTTCGCAGAAGGAGGTGACCGCCTGCCACTCCTCCTCGCTTCAGACCATGGCCTGTACCAAGGTCCGATGCGAGAGATCGCCGCTGCCGATCGCTCCCACGAGGGTACGGCGTCTCTTCAAGCGGGGCACACCTCCACCGTGTGTTCCACCGTGTCTTCCAGGCGGTCCACACAGTGGTGACACCCGGGCGTTTGTTCCGCACGAATCCGGTGCAGGAACCTCCCGAACTAACTATTTCCGGTGAGGACCTGCGTCATGCAGTAGCTAAAGACGCCGTGTTCTAGGTTACAAACTTAGTTTGTAAGAAGTAATCATAAGTGCAAAAAATCTGAATTTTGAAAGAAAGCAGGATAAAATGTTTATTCGTGCCTTACATTACATTATTACATTATTAACCGACTTCAAAAAGGGAGGAGGTTATTAATTCGGTTATATTTTTTTTAAGTGTGTTACCTCAGAACTCCGTCGTTTATGGACCGTTATGCAAACATTTTTTTTCCCTTAAAGGATATGCTTTCAGATTGGTCTTATTTTTTTCAAAATTCAGTTTTGATGATGGGATCCATGAAGAATTGAGAGAACTCCTCAAATGTTGTAGGCAACTAAATAGCGATTTTGGTATTTTCATCGAGAAATTAAGCATTACAGTCAAAAAGTAACATTTGATGAAGTGAAACTGACAAAGAAGACCAGAAATGGCCAACGGAACTTCATACTCACATAGATATCACAATGAAGATAGTTAAAGCGACTATGACAATACAAATAAATGGTACTGAATAGTAACGTTGGAAATGGTATCATCAAAGTAACCTGATGATGATGATGGTGTCGGAAGGTAGGCACAGGAACTCCGTAACTAATCGATGTATCCTAGCAGTATTTGGGCTTATTAGAATTGTCATGTGATGCACTTTGGCTATAAGGTACTATCGAATTGATCTGATGGTGGAGCCGAAAGGTGGAAGGTAGACATGGGAACTTCATAATATAAAAATAATGCTGAATAGTTATGTTGAAAATGGTATCATCTAAGTAACCTGATGATGATGATGGAGTCGGAAGATAAGCACCGGAACTCTGTAATTAATCAATGTATCCTAACAGTGTTTGGTCTTCTTAGAATTGTCATGTGATGCACTTTGGCTATAAGGTACTATCAAATTGATCTGATGATGGAGCCGGAAGGTGGAATGTAGACATGGGAACTTCATAATAAAACAATGTAACCTAGCAATGTGTGGGTTAATTGGAATTGTCATGAGAAATAAGCACTCTGGTTATAAGTGTATCGCAACTACAAAATGTGAAATAAAAAACATTTTGCAAAAAAAAAAACCAAGTTATGAAACACCGAATTCCGAAATTAATATTGTGTTTTTTTAGTGAAGTCAGTTAATTTTTTTTTGGTAAAAAGTTTTTTATTTTTTAAATACTTTAGCTTTGGCTTGTTTACTAATAAAAATAATAATAATGAACACCTATGCGATTCCAATATTAACATATTCGTTTGGAGTAATCAAATGGTCAAAAACAGACATCCAGCTTATAGAGAGAATAACACGCGCTACACTAACTAAACACAATAACTTACATCCTAAATCTGCTGTAGAAAGACTGACCATTAAACGACAGTGTGGAGGGAGAGGCCTAATTGACATCCATCACCTTTGGCAGAAACAAATTACGAGACTAAGAACATTCTTTCACTCTAAATCACACATAAGTAATATTCATAAAGCTATAGTAATCAACGATATCAATTATACCCCACTTAACCTTAATGATCAAATAGAAACACATACCAACATTGACGACCCACAGAAGCAAAAGTTAGAAAACTGGAAAAAGAAAGTGCTTCATGGACGTCACCCACATGACTTAGAGCAATCTCATATAGATACGATGGCATCAAATAAATGACTTAAAATAGGTACTTTATTTCCGGAAACCGAGGGATTTATTATTGCAATACAGGATCAGATCATAAACACCAAAAACTACAGAAAGTTCATCATTAAAGACCCCACTATGACTAATGATAAATGCCGCAAATGTCACAGTCAACCAGAAACTATTCAACACATTACAGGGGCATGCACTACACTCACACAGACGGATTATACATATAGACATAATCAGGTAGCAAATATCATCTATCAAAATCACTTTTAAATAAATTATTACTTTTACGAGTATAATGAGTTTTTAGCTGAATTTTTAGTGAAGTTCCTAGTGAATATTGTGATGTAAAATTGATATAATTTGGTTTCAAGTGGGCAATATGTAGAATCATAGAGTCGCGAGTCGGTAAAGTAAAGCTGAGAATATTATTCTAGTATTGGCTACTTTAGCGAAGCTTGCCAAGAAGACAGGCTCTATATACTTTTGCTGCAAAATACTACAAACATTAGAACTTAGAATAATTTTCGTCCGTATTCTAACTGAAAAAAGGGACTGTAATCTACAATGTCTATATCAAAAACATGCGAAGCTAATAAAAAAAATATTATACCTATTTTTTTTTAAACGTTTGGTAAAATTGGGTCTATACTGGCCCCTAATTTTATTATTCAGAAAACAATCTATATAAATAAAAATAGTCTTCACCTTTAAAAGTCTTATTACCTTGTCTGTCAAAAATAACCTAAATGCGCTTGTGTTTTTCTATACAATAATTTGTACATAATATTTTAATAATTATTATTTATTTATTTCAAGTTACAAGACTCATATAAGGCACATAGTTATAATAATAATAATAATAAAATGCCACAAATGCAAATGTCACAGTCAACCAGAAACTATTCAACACATTACGGGGGCATGCACTACACTCACACAGACGGATTATACATATAGACATAATCAGGACCTGATTAGATGATATTATGATTTGCTACCTGGTAGCAAATATCATCCATCAAAATCTTGCACTCAAATATAAGCTCATACAAGATACAAATACTCCTATTACAAATATACACCACAAAAAGTTTTAGAAAATACAACTCACAAACTGTACTATGACCGCGCAATACGGACTGACAGGACCATTCACTACAATAGACCAGATATAACTCTACAAGATAAAATCATTAAAATCACTTACTTAATTGATATCGCAGTCCCTAATACACATAATTTGCAAAAAACGATAAGAGAGAAAATTAGTAAATATGCTGAATTAAAAGAAGTGACCAGAATTTGGAGGCAAGAAAAAGTGTACGTAGTGCCCATTGTTGTCTCCACTACGGGTGTCATACCTCATCATCTCCACCACAGCCTCAAAGTAATAGATCTGAAAGACTCAACTTACATTACCCTCCAAAAGGCTGCAATTTTAAACACCTGCAGAATAGTAAGAAAATTCATGCAGATCGAAGAAAATGAAATTTCTTCACATAACACTCATTCTTCACCTTAAATTTACTCACAACACGCTGCATTGACTTGGCTTGGCCCGTTAATGTAGCTTAAAAACTAGCCCAGAGCTAAGAAAAACTGAACGTTTTCCTAGATAATAATAATAATATTTTTATTACAGACAACATAGTCCACACAACACAATAAAAACAATACAGGATGTTAGTAACAATTTTTAGCTTATAAACTATGTTAGTACGAATAAACTACTAAAGATAGTGTGTTTTTAATAAGATGCCTCACTATGGGGCTCTCATCGTATCTTTCTGAAATCACTTTCAGGAGGCTGTTGCTACTGCCACGCAATCTGGCGAGAAGAGACGCACTCTTTTTTCGCATGACAGCTGAGAAGCTGTCGACTCTGGCTTGGGCGAACATTTCTGAAGCACTGCAATAACGTGGCAGCCGCATCAGTGCCCTGAAAGCGTTGTTGTATTGGACTCGCAGCGCACTGGCGGCCCGTTTCGTACAGTTGATCCATAGGGCGCTCGAGTACAGGGATGTACAGTAAGCATTAAAGAGCGTGTGTTTGACCGCTGCTGTACATCGGGCGAACCTACGGGCCAACATGTTCGCCCGTACCGCCAATGCCCTGCGTTCCCTTTCCACATCATCCCTAAGGTCGTCAGCAATTAAATGCCCAAGATATTTAAACTGATGTACACGTCGAATTGGGATATCATTAATTTCAATCGATGGCACATTTACTGGACATTTCTTGCCGACAGCCTTAAAAACCATGAGTTCAGTTTTTTTGACATTATACAGCAACCCGTGGCTTGCAGCGTAGTTCTCACAGATTTTAACAAGTTTCCTGAGAGCACTGACCGAGGGAGCCAACAAAACCATATCATCCGCGTAGCTTATGTTATTGAAACATATACCGTCAACGAAACAGCCCGCATGTGCACCGTTAAGCTCCTCAATCAATGCGTTCAGGTACAAGTTGAAGAGATTTGGGGAGGTTAAGCCTCCCTGCCTCACGCCACACTCTAACCTGTATGGTATGGAAAACTCATTCCCCATTTTACAACGTTTGTTTGGTTATTATAATTAGTGATCATAGTTTTTATAAATATTGTAATAAATAAGTTGCTTTACCTACATACCTGCGTATCTTTTTCTCCTTCTCTGTCAAATACATCTTAAGGTTATCTATAAAACATTGCTTTTAGCGATAAAACCACCCATTGTGAGACTTTATTAATTTTAAGCTACTACTGTAACTTTATTTGTGGTGTATAATAAAAAATATACCAATCAAACACTCAATCAATTATTGCTAATTACTTTTATTTGAAAAGATGTTCAAAATTTTACACACTAAAAACACTAAAAAACTTATACGTTAGATCAAACATCATAATTATCTATGACATAAATATAAATTATCTAAACTATGAAACAAAACAGTTTTTACTTCGCACTACCTATTGTCTCTTTTTTAGAAATCTTTCGTCTTTTAGCTAAAAATATGACCGATACTAAATACTGTAAGGATCGGGATAATACAAACTGGCCAAGTGTTATTCCGGCTCGCACACGAAGGGTTCTGTATCGCAATATTAAAATTGACAGACAATTTTTTTCTTGTATTTAGGAACCCTTATTAATTTCCAACTTTATTATTTGTTGTTGTAGCAGCAATAGTAATATGAAAATAATAATAATCCACAACTTTCACACAGCGAAATTTCATCTTTAATAAAATGTTGACTCTTTATCTCTTATAGTTTATGAGATACAGCCCGTTGACAGACGGACAGATAGACGGATGGATGGACAGACAGACTACGGAGGCTTAGTAATAGGGTCCCGTTGGTATATTTTGGGTACGCAATCCTAAAAAGGCTTATTCGCGTACTTGTGAAAGATTTATTTCTACGAAATTACTCTTTCACGTTGATGCAAAAAAAAATTCCTTTTATAAATCCTAAAAGAAAATGAAAAAGATGTTGTTAAAGATTTTTTTTTTGAGAAAAAATATGACCAAAACTGAACAGTGTAGAGATTGGATAAAATAAAATGGTTTGTTCACGTATTTGCGTAGGATTTATTTCTAGGAAATGACTGTTTCACATTAATTTAAAAACTCACGCCTATTGATCGTGTTGTCGCGCCTATATTGGTTGCAGTTTAAATCTCTAGAAATCTCATCTCTATAATAGAATCTAATCTAAGGAAAGTCGATGGCAACCTCGAAAGTCTCATCGTGTCTGGTAAAGTAAATGGAAAAAGGCTTCGCGGGCGCAGCCCAAAACGTTGGTCCGACCAGATCCGCACCGCTCTTGCCTCCACGGTATACAAGACCCCTCACACCTCCAGAGACGAAGATGGAGGAACATCATAAAAATTAAAGTTATGAAACAGGGATGTCGCGACCCTCAGTATTGAGGAAGGAGGAGGAGGGATTTAAATCTCATCTGGCATTTTTTTTTAAATTTTTAACTTGCATTTGTGTCTGTCAGATTTATTGCGTGCTTTTTTATAGTGTTTAATATATGAATGGCTTCACCCGCTCTAGAGTGGAAAGAAAGGGCGTGTCATAATTGTTCTAACTCAAACAAACCCAAATAATCACGAAGTACCTGTGTATCTTTTTTTCTCCTTCTCTGTCAAATCCATCTAAAGGTTGTCTATAAAAAATCGCTTTTAGCAATAAGACTGCCCATTGTGACACCCTATTAATTTCCTAATACAATTTGTATTTTTGGTGTACAATAAAGAATATATCTATCTATCTATCAAACCCACGACCACGGACCATGGTTTAACTTTCAAAAATTCTCTATGAGATTAATAACGTGCTATCTATTCTAAACTTCCAAAGAGTTATCCAATAAAGAGGACCTCAACAATACCAAATAAAGCGCAAAAAGTTTTAGCCAATTGCGTTCAACAAACGCCAAATCATTAAAGAAAGTATAACCATAAAACATAAGCCGGTAACTATCATCGCGGCTTATCCGATTTATAAAAACACTAATAAAAAAAACAACTTGTGTCATAAAAACTACCAGCCAAGTGAAATGCTCCCACTGATGGTTACATTGTTAAGTTTCATCGTTCTTATAAGGGTCGTCGCACACAGGCCATATGCCACAGTCACAAACTCCGCCACGACAGAATCGGAATCATTTATTCGTACGTAAACATAGATAACAGATACAAGATCTTAAAAATTAGGTAGTGCACTATATTTTGCCAATTGACATACAAATAATTAATCGTCATCATCATCGTCATTTCAGCCGAAAGACGTCCACTGCTGGATATAGGCCTCCCCCAAGTGCTGCCACAATGAACGGTCCTGTGCGTCTCGCATCCATCGGACTCCCGCAACCGTTACCAGGTCATCGGTCCACCTTGTAGGAGGCCTTCCAATGTTACCTCTTCCGGTACGTTTCCTTGCGTGATCGAATCAGTAATGAGTATATCCGCAGAAGATCTAAAGTCACCGACATAGCACGAAGAATCGCCAAACCTAAGGGGCAATGGGCAGGGCACATTGCTCGTAGAACGGATGGCTGTTTTGAGGCCGAAAGGTTCTGGAATGGCGACCACGTACAAATTAAGAAAAAAAATACTATTAAATTAAAATATTAATTTGTCATATTATGATTATGCAAGCAAGTAAAATTTCAATATTCGCAATCAGTCAAGACAAGCTATAAGCGACCCCGAAGGCTACTTTTTTAACCCGTATTTGCAGTATGATATTGGATAAAGAAGATTTGAATGTGCGAGTGGCGTATGACAGCGTTTTGTATCGACTTTTAGTGACCGGTGCAAGCCACAAGAAGAGCGCAGCGGTGATTGGTCGCGCGTGGCGGCCACCGGCGTCAACCGTGTGCAGCGACTCCAAAATAAATGTATGAAAACGACAGGCTTTTACTCGTTGAGTCGAGGCTTCAAAGTCTTGAGCATCAACGCCGAGTTGCAAGCCTGTCGGTTTTCTACCGGTTGCATTTCGGGGAGTGTGCGTCGGAATTGCATAACCTAATTCCACCTAGCCCGTTCCATCATTGGACCACCAGGCGTACGGCAATGCGCCACCTGGTGGCGTCCCACCTATACGCACAAAACGTTTTGGGAACACATTCATTGTGTGTATAGCTATGCCTTAGCTGGCTGGATGGCTACAACTCGGGAATCTTTAAGTCAAGAGTGAATAGGTTACTTCTAGGTAAGTGCGCTCTATCGTCGACCACAGCATCGCTTTCCATCAGGTGAGATAGCAGTCAAGCGCGAAGCTATCAAGAATAAAAAATAAAATAATAAAAAACAGGAAATATGCTGGTGGCGGCTTTCAGTGGTTGTGGCCAGTGGCCCGTGTGCGGTGACCCTAAGTTTCATCGTTCTTATAAATCATTTCTTTATCGTGAACGTTTTACAGCGTTTCTTCGCATTCTGCGCTCATAATGAGGTTATTAAATTAGGTTTACGTTTTTATTTATTGGTTGGGTTTGATTTTGTCATTAAGCTTTTTGGGTTTGATTAAGACCTTGGCTATAATAAACGGGCTTAAATGTGAAGGATTGTGCTTGAGAAACTTCAGGTTTGACAATTGAATCTTAATAAAATTGAGTTAGTTGAGATGGTGATTACGACTGGCCTGTTGGTCTAGTGGTTAGTGACCCTGACTCTATGCTGGAGGTCGTGGGTTCGATTCCCACCCAGGACAAATGTTGGTGTGATGAGCACGATCATTTGTTATGTGTCTGCGTGTAATTTATCTATAATATATATGTATTTAGAAATATATCAGTATGTTTATCAGTTGTGTAGTACTCATAACACAAGTTCTGCTTAGCTTAGAACTAGACGGCGTTGTGTGATAGTTGTGGAATAAGATTATTATTATTTAGAAATACTATGCTTCTTTTTATTCCAATATTATCCAATAATTTGGCCCGCTCTTGGGCGGAGCGAAAAGGCGTGTCAGAGTTTTACTGACTAAAACCATACCTAAGTCTTTCAGTTACTCTTTGCGTTCTAGGATCACGGGTATTCTTTTCGGGAAATTTCCGAGACCCTAGTGGGCATCGACCCTACTGGGCCCCTATGTTTTGCTGACATATCTATGCGGAGCACGTGGAACGCTACGTGCAGGCCGTTGTCGACGGCTTGGGCTTAGTCTGGACGATTACCAGTCGGCCGGACGGCAAGCTACCCATTGCTCGTCATCCGCAAGCCCGCGCCTACTTTGGCTAGTATTCAAGGTCGGGGTCGCGGCGGTTGGGGCGCGAGGACCCATTTTACTTGGGGTTGACGCAACACGCTTTTATCTTCCATTCTGTCCTATCACTCGTCATGCTATCACTCCAATACCCTTTTCTTTCATATCCCTCCTCACAGAGCAGTGGTGGCCGAGTGGTAACGGCCCAGACTAACGAGTTGTAGGTCGCGGGTTCAAATCCAGCCAGGCGCATTACTTTGTGTAATTATTTTATCACCACTGCTTTCAAAATGGTGAAGGAAAACATCGTGAGGAAACCGGCATGTCCTAGAACCAAAAATTATTCCCTCTCCTAGAGACCTACTCTAGACTCGCCTGAGTCTCAACAGTGGGAACATTATAAGGCCGATTATGCTATGCATTCCTCACACAATACATCCATCTTTACTTTGGCTTCCCTTTCCCTCTTCATCCATCCACATGTATACTCATAACTCTTTTAGTAACATGTGAAAACAATCTATAAAAAACCTCTTTTGATAAATTCTCTTTACCTAATCATAAACATGAACTAATAAACTTATACAGAAAAGTATTGTGGAAAAATGTAAATCATTTTGTTGCCTAGCACGTCGAGTCTCAGACTACAAGCCCCCGGGGGGCCATAAATCGCTCAGCACCTTGTTTTATTTAATTACAACAACCGCAGATAAGCAAAATACTATTTATTCACACCTTTTTAAGAGTTGACAGTAGAAATTCAGGATCTTTACCGAGTTTTTCTCTTTTTGGAGTCACTTATTTATGCTTTTTAAATGTGTTTCTCGGATTTGTATCTGACAAATTAACTCGTTACGCAGCTCTTAACCACTGAAGCCTGACCATTTTTAACGCGATCAATTTTATGTCCTAAACTGAACTGTTTCGACTAGCCTGTTTGTCTAGTGGTTAGTGGCCCTCGAGGAGATCGGCGGCAACGATATTTCGCGCTGGGTCTTGGTACATGCCATGGTCTATAGAGAGGACGAGTGGCAGGCGGTCGCCTCGATTAATGTTTGCAAAGGAGGAGGCCGCACGTGCACGCGCGAGGGAGCGGCCCTAACACCGTTGGGATCCCGATCCCGATTTCCGGCCACCGCAGGCTTGTGGACGGCGAGCAATGGGTAGCTCGCCGTCCGATCGTCCGGTAACCGTCCGGACCGAGCCCAAGTCGTCGACGGCGCGTACTGTTCCACGCGCACCTCAAGGAGGTGTCAGCATCTGTAGGGGCCCAGCAGGGTCGAAGCCTATTGGGGCCAAGGGTTTGCTTTTGAAAGGAAGACTCAGCCCCGGAATGAAAGACAACGAAGGAGACAGGAGTGGGTTTTTAGTCAGTAAAAGTCTGACACATCTTCGCGCTCCGTCTAAAAGCGGGGGATGTCTTTGGATGAATTTCCCACCGAAAAAAAAGTGGTTAATGGCCCCGAGTGCTATGCTGGAGGTCGTGGGTTCGATTCCCACCCAGGACAAATGTTTCCGTGATGAGCTCGATCATTTGTTCTGGGTCTTAGTGTAATTTATCTATAACTAGCTTTTGCCCGCGGCTTCGCTCCCGTCTATATTCTACTACTCTACCCTACTCTACCCAACTCTACCCTACTCTACCCAACTCTACCCTACTCTACCCTACTCTACCCTACTCTACCCAACTCTACCCTACTCTACCCAACTCTACCCTACTCTACCCTACTCTACCCTACTCTACCCTACTCTACCCTACTCTACCCTACTCTACCCTACTCTACCCTACTCTACCCTACTCTACCCTACTGTACCCTACTCTACCCTACTCTACCCTACTCTACCCTACTCTACCCTACTCTACCCTACTCTACCCTACTCTACCCTACTCTACCCTACTCTACCCTACTCTACCCTACTCTACCCTACTCTACCCTACTCTACCCTACTCTACCCTACTCTACCCTACTCTACCCTACTCTACCCTACTCTACCCTACTCTACCCTACTCTACCCTACTCTACCCTACTCTACCCTACTCTACCCTACCCTACCCTACTCTACCCTACTCTACCCTACTCTACCCTACTCTACCCTACTCTACCCTACTCTACCCTACTCTACCCTACTCTACCCTACTCTACCCTACTCTACTCTACCCTACTGTACCCTACTCTACCCTACTCTACCCTACTCTACCTTACTCTACCCTACTCTACTCTACCCTACTCTACCCTACTCTACCCTACTCTACCCAACTCTACCCTACTCTACGCAACTCTACCCTACTCTACCCTACTCTACCCTACTCTACCCTACTCTACCCTACTCTACCCTACTCTACCCTACTCTACCCTACTCTACCCTACTCTACCCTACTCTACTCTACTCTACCCTAATCTACCCTACTCGATAAAATGTATCCTATGTCCGTCCGTCGGTTCTGAACTACCTCCCCACCAATTTTCAGCAAAATCGGTTGAGCAGTTCTTGAGTTATAAATAGTGTAACTAACACGACTTTCTTTTATATATATAGAAATATGTAGGTGTGTAATAAGAAATATAAAAGTATGTTTATCAGTTATCTACTACACTCATAACACAAGCTCTGCTTAGCTTGAGACTAGACGGCGTTGTTTGATTGTTGTGAAATATTATTATATTATATTGTTAACTGTTGATAGAGCAATATAGGGTATATAATTGTACTAGTATAGCTCCATCTCTCTTTCTTGCTCGCACGACTGACAATTCAACACGTCATGGTAAGCGCCAAATCATTAAGAAAATTAAATAGTGCGTATTCAATTGCTTAATAATGAAAGTAAAACTAGTTCCTGCAAACTCTGCCAAAGAATCAAATGCTGGATATTTTTTTTTTTAACATTGCCCTACACTGGGAACTACAGTATCGTAAGTGTGTTCACAAACATGTAAACACACGTACACAAGACACCTAGACTTTTTTTTTAGTTGGGATATCATTTAATGACATCACCTGCCCTCGGACGGGGCGGAAGTACGAGTCAAACTTTTAGTGAGTACCCAATCCTGTCCCTTCTTTACCTTCGTTCCAGGGCCCCGGGGTTCTCTTTCGTACAACCCATGGCCCCAGTAAGCTTCGACCCTGCTGGGCCCCTACGGTTTTGATTACATCTCCTTGAAGAGACACTTAGACCTGAAACTATTCTCTAAAAAAAATATTTGTTACGTGTGGGAGTCGAACCTGTGACGTCATTACATGACTCACTATTTTGCAATCACTGTATCAATCATGCTATTGGCGGTGCGGTTAAGCAACTGGCTCTTAAAAATTTGAAAAAGATTAACAATCAACAGTCATTACTATCTTCTTATTTGATTAACAAAATATTTAGGATTAAGTTAAGAAAGACATCTACTGATGGACATCGGCCTTCACTAAGTGTCACCACAAGGAACGGTCCCGTGTGTCTCGCAACCATCGGATTCCTCCCCACCAGGTCATCGATGTACCTTGTGGGAGACCTTCCAACGCTGCGACTTCCGGTATGCCTTCAGCCACTCTAGAACCTTTCGGACCCAACGACGATCTGTTCTGCGAGCAATATGTCCTGCACATTGCCACTGAAGTTTGGCTATTCTCCGGCCTATGTCCTTATTACCTATACGTAGTTAGCCTTATAATTTTCCCACTGCTATGACTCAGGCCTCCTCTTTAGGAGATGGAATGGGCCGTAATCCACCACGCTGGCCCAGTGTGGGTTGGATGTCACATGTTTTCGATTTTTTTCTTCTAGGACATATTTCTACGGTCCAGATCAAGAATTTCGCCTCGTCGTTTATACCGCGTACATCGAGGGACTGGAACAACTTGCCTGCTGTGTTCTTCCAGTTCGATTATAATTTAGGTGTCTTCAAGTCTAGAGTGAATAGGCTCTTAATAAACTAGTGCGCCTCATCATCAACGATTGTATCACTACTTATCATCAGGTGGGATCGCAAGAAAAAGAAATGCCGGCTTCCTCACGATGTTTTCCTTCACCGTTTTGAGAGCAGTGGTGAAGAAATAAATTACATAAAGTAATATGCCTGGCTAAGTTTGAACCCGCGAGTTACAATTCGTAAGTTAGGGCCGGTACAACTCGGCCACCACTGCTCTTAAGCCTATACAAAGCGTAACAACTAATCTCAATCCAATTTATGTGATTACTAAGCTAAACTATCATACATGTACATTAATTACTATAAGTACACTTGGTGGCAGGGAAGTTGACCGCACCGTCGCGTGTTGCTTTACTAATAATCCTTAATTACTAATAACTTCAGTTTCTAAGCTCCAGGAAGTACGGCGGTATTGTGGAGAGGACTGGATTCGCATTTGCTTGATTAAGCTTCAAGCGGGCGCGCGACTATTTGAAACAGTAGCGGTCGCGCGTAACCTAAAAGACCGATGGGAGATTTCAGGAGCTTAGAAAACTGATTAATTAATTATATATATATTTTTTTTATATTTAGATATTAGCTATTTTTTAATTAAACAATAATTTGTTTAAATTCTAAATGAAATATTGAAGTTAAACTGGTTTTTTCGGATTAAGAATCAATTGTGCCCGACATAACAAGAGTTCTTTTGTAAGTCTTGATTATATCTCCAATTAATTTGTTTTTTTTTTATATATTCTTTAAGAGGTCGAATAATTGGCATCAAAGAGTTTTTCATCTACTTTGGTCTAATTTTCTTCAGAATCAGTCATCTCGTCAATGTAAAAATACAAGGCAGGCGCGTGTTGTCTTTTCGACGCCTGCGCCCCGACCAAAACACACACATTCTGTGTCTTTCAGGAGGAGTGTAGAAAGAGGAAATGAAGTTACTTTCGTCAGGATTGAACTAATGAAAAGCTACTAGAGATGATACGTTCTTTTGACGAGAAATTTTGAAATTATGATCGTAAATATATCGGGTGCGGTCGATTCGACGCCGCGCGAGCGCTTTAATATTAAATTTATTGCTGACATAATCATTCTTATGAATGTCTCATTGTAGGAATTCATCGTTTCAGCGCCCAGATCTGCATGTATGGCACACGTGTGCCCAGTGTAGTTCTACCTTTAAGCTAGAACTACTTTATAGCAACACACACGTGGACCACGCCTGGTGTGTACGTAGAACGATGTCGCGTGGCGTGGATCAAGTGTAGCTCTACAAGTCTAGTTTCCATATAAAATGTATGGAGACCGACGCGCCTAAATCGGCGTGTGTGGCACACGTGTTTACAGTGTAGTTCTAGCATAAACCTCCCATTCTTTCCGATGACTCACTTTTGAAATTACATGGAACGGTAAGTAGTGACAAAATTTGCCACGCTTTCTTTCATTTATTTTTTTCGCTTGTAATGGTAGACTAATGACCTGCAGGCCTTGCCAAATTACGACCGTTTTGTTTCGAATCTCTTTCTACAGTCGGTAATGCCTTCGATTCCTTTGTTCTGACCACGTGACTTAAAATTGAGATGATGTCATTTCCATACATTTGAAGTTTTCTACTAGCGTTAACGATTATAGATTATCAACTTGGCTAAGCCCTCTGTTGTTGCAAGAATGCGCTACATATGAGAAGCATAAGATATAATATGTTGATGTGGACGATGTGGTAACATTCGTCTCTTATGTCGAGCTGTAGCAGTACACTTCGGCTGAAACGGTGACGAAGCTTATATATGTTTATGTATATATAATAATTATGTCATAGTAAGATAGTTTTTCGCTGTTGATATATAAAAACGGTTTATCACTATCTCACTAGAAATATAACTATGATACGAGCAGGATCTTTAAATATAAATATATCACGGTTGCAACAATTTTATTACGAAAAATGTAGGTGCATAAATAAAATAAAAATGCCCTTTATTTCACTACATACAATTTTAGAAAATTATTAAGTTATGAAACCAATAAAAAATATACAAATGTAGGTATTAGTTTCCCAAAGTGAACATTTATATGACGATGTAAATGTGCACTTTGGGAATCGGAATAGTCTTGATGTATTTATTTTTATTTACTATATTTATTTACACTGTTTTTACATAATGTGTGTCTGGGTATAATTTATCTATAATATGTATGTATTTAGAAATATATAAATATGTTTATCAGTTGTCTAGTACTCATAATATAAGCTCTGTTTAGTTTGGGACTAGACGGCGTTGTGTGATAGTTGTGAATTATTATTATTATAATAGATGTGACATGAAATATGTAACGAAGATATAACATGATTTAAAAAAGCATATATGGAGTCGACGCTTTGGAATGTTTCATTTCTGAATCTTTTTGACTTCTTGACAATTGAAATGATTGTCAAGAATGGTTTCTGTAGAAATACTGATCACTACATTTTTACAAAAAAAATCTGTCTTTTTCTTCTTTTTTTATATTATAATATGTGTGTACATGAATTGTAAAATAAATAAATGGTTATTCATCCAGCTATTGACCGTTGTAAGTACAGTTTAACTTTATAAAGTTAAACCAAATAATCAGTTAATCGATTTATAATCGATTAAAATTCACAATTTCTATTTAACCATAAGGCCTTCAGATAATAAACCAAATCTATTAATTAAAAAATTAATCTAAGGCTTATGATGAGGCTATGAAATAAAAATGAAAAGTCAAATGGAATGAATGGTTGGCAGTGACTGCATCAAGTTAAATGAGTCTAGAAGGCTGACTTTATCTGGTGGCTGTGCTACTGTTCAAAAGCTCAACTAGGAAGAATGGATGTGACATGAAGTAAGTAATGTCGACGATGACCTGGTAATAAATAATAGCATAGTCGGCCATATAATGTTCCTACTGTTGGGACTCAGGCCTTCTCTCTAGGAGAGGGAATGGGCCGTAATCCACCATGCGAGCCCAGTGCGAGTTGGTGGATGTCACATGTCTTCGATTTTTTGGTTCTAGGGCATGGCCGGTTTCCTCACGATGTTTTCTTTCACTGTTTTGAGAGCAGTGGTGATGAAATAAATTACACAAAGTAATGCGCCTGGCTTGGGGTTTGAACCCGCGACCTAAAATTCATAAGTCGGGGCCGTTACCACTCGGCCACCACTGCTTTAATAAATAATAATAATAATTCTTTATTTTCAGGCAACTAAGACCCATAGATAAAATACATAGAATAATCTTAAAAATAATAATAATTCATATTAAGAACATACAACTTTTTTTGTAATGGTCATAGGATTTCACTGGCTGTGGCCTGTATCACAGGATAGACAGATTTATATATAAAAAAAAAAACATTATTGTAAGAGCTTAAAATCTATAAGGTGTAACAAAGAGCAAAGCAATTTTTACAGATAACTTGGATGACTGAGCAGACGTTGTTCTGTCAAAAGTTATTGGACTAAGGATTGGCAGCTATTCGCAATATTGACGAATTAGAAAAGATCGAGTGTTTTAAAGATTTTTTTTTTTATCTTTTGTGCAATTTTTTTAATATATTTAATCATTCTTTTTCATGACACATAATTAAGAATATAACTATCGGTCATAAGACCTTTCTTGATACAACATATAGTTTAAAAAAAAACTTCATTGGAATAGTAAACTCATTCAAGTCAAGTTTGTCACATTTAGCCGCTGATTTTAATTTATATAGGCAGATGTCTTACAGTAACTTTCTGTTATTACAATTACTAACAAATTCAGAGATTAAAAAATTACGTTAAAATTATAATATGTTTGTTATTTAATTACGATTCAGATAAAAATGAAAAGCAGCAATAATAGTAAAAAAAAAACAATTATGAATATACTATGGATAAAATTATCAATATAATTTATATATTATGCCGACCGTTATGGTCACGGAAAAATCAACTGTGGTTTGTCTGGTCTGGGACCCAAATTACGTGTAAGAGTAACAATATTAAACAAAATGTAACACACAACAATTTAACTCTAGGGCTATATGTTTACTTCTGAAAGAGAAACCCGTAATCCTGGAACGCGAAGACAGAGAAGAAATATAAGTCTAATTTTAATCAGTAAAAGTCTGACAAGCCATCTTACTCCGCCCTAGAGTGGGAAAAGTTATTAGATGATTCCCCACCTTAAAAAAAAAACAACTGATAAGGCTGAAATAATATAAAATATGCCACATCCATATTTAGAATTTCCATGTATCCGCTTCCAATAGATTCCTTTGGGATCTGTCGGCTTAAAGTTTAATTAAAGATGCAACCTTCCAGAAAGAACCGGTTTAATTCAGTAATAGTTTCCACGATTGGTATCCACTGATAATACTAAATTGGACTTGATTATATAGTTTGTATGGAAACTTGAAACTAGATTGATTGCTTTATCCCGGAAGGTTGAAATCCCTTGTTTATTCGTAGCGAGCAATCCTTTCGTTTTTTTAAGTATTGATAGGCTTGCGTTTAAATGATCAGAGTAGGTAGATTGAATTGGGGTCATTGATCCGAAACGTATATATTTATATGGACATTCTTCTGGAATAGATAGATTATAAAAAAAAAACCGGAACTTATGTAGGAATTGTATTAAAATGAGCAATATTATATTCTTCGTATTTTTTTTTAATGGCACACACAGTCACGATTTGACACAAATCAGAACAAAGAATCATGGGTGGTGCACTAGCTGGTTATCATAACAATGTGTACGCCCGCTGATGATATGCCAGGTCTCACTCATTTACTTCGGTTCGTAAAGTACGCGTGCGCAAAATTGTGGCCATTAAAAGGCTTAAAAAAAATGCTTCGATCGGAATTCAATTGTTTTTATTATTCAACAGATAAATAATAAATTAATTTAGTTTTGATACCTTCCTTTAAATTTTGAATTTAGTAGTGATAATATCACTACCAACATTATTTGATTGAATCCGGAAATACCGGAATTACTTTCCGGAAAAATGGCTTATCCATACTATTCTTTCTATATGCATTTATGATACAAGTACCAAAAATCAATCTACCTACTCCGATCACTGATGATTACAATAAACTACATACATATACGTAAACATAGCTATTTGCTCTTGATAGTAAGCTAAATCTACAGAAAGAATAATAAACATATTTTCTTACTTCCCTCTTTCTTTCACCTGCCACGATTAGGATAATTGGCCGCTTCCTTAAGTATCATTATTTTCATTTAAGTACCTCCTTTTTTCCAGAACATGTTTCAACTATAATCTCTTACTATAAGCGTCATAAACCCCTATTGTGCCATCAAATTAACTACAACAGTGCTTGTCAGTCAATCTGGGAGACTGCGTAGTCATCCCCTCAATAGGTCACGTGATTAATGGGACGCCATCTTAGGTTCTTGAGCCGTTGACTGCGTTATCATAATCCTGCTCGTGTTTCTGTGCGAGTTTCTAAATATAGTAACGTACGGGTCTATTTTAGGCTAGGGACTGGGGAATTTGGTTCATGCATACTGCCATCATAATTAAAAAGGGCACAACTAATATTTTTTTTTTGTATTTGAGTTAAAAAATAATTGAGAAAAATGTTAGTTGTACCCTTTTTAATTATGACAGCAGCATAATATTTAATTCTCAAATAATTTTCTTCTAGGTTTTGATAAGTAATTTAAAAATTATTGACTTGTTCGAGACATTTAGCGTAAAGCTAGTCGAATCTTTACGTGACCAAGGGGCTGGGCTTTTTTGGCCAACGAATCAGCATTACAATTTAATGTGCAAAGCTGCCAGCGTTCTGAATACTGTCCCCCTAGCCAAGTTACGATCGTTTCGTTTGAATCGAACGCCTCGAGTAGGCCACGCCTCCGATTCCTTTGTTCTGACGTTCTGAGGGGGGCTGTTCCCGCTGGCAGCGACATAGATGAATTTTTTGATGCCCAGTGAATTTTTTTTTTACACACTTTTGTACATACTTTTTTTTTTCGGTTTGCATATATCTATTAATCTATTAAGTTTTTATTAGTTTAATTGTTTGAAGGCGTAGTATAATTAGTTAAGTATTTGTAAGAATGTAAATGTCATTTTTCTGTTATAGATGTATAAATAAAAACGTGTGCTACTAATTACCAACCACAATAGAAAAAGTATTATAAAGAAATAAATCTATTATATATTATTGTCTATAATAATATTATTGTATTATTATTACTATTAACTGTAAAAAAATAAAGAAAATATTATTCTGAAAATTTTTATCATGTAGATATGGTACCTCTTGGTATATCATTTTCTTCCATCATCTCAATGTCACATACCGTATTTTGTAAGTCCAGATGATTTACTGCACATATAAAGGTACCATTGGACACCTTTTTTACCTCTCTTACCTTTTTTCGGTTGGAAAATCATGTCATCCTTATGACATCCCCCGCTCTTGGGCGGTGCGGTAGGGTGTGTCAGACTTTTTTTTTTTTTAATGACTAAAAACCCGCTCCTGTTCCTTCGTTGCTTCTCATATCAGGGCCGAGTCTTCCTTTTAGAATCAGATATTTGGCGCCAGTAGGCTTCGACCCTGCTGGGCTTCTAAGGTTACTGACTTCTCCTTGAGATGCTCGCGGAACACTACGCGCGCTCGACGACTAGGGCTCGGTCCAGACGGATACCGGACGGTCAGACTGCGAGCTAACCATTGCTCACCGTTCGCAAGCCCGCGCCTGTGGTGCCTGGAAATCGGGATCGGAATCCTGGCGGCTAGGGCGCGAGGGCCATAGCCTCGCACGTGCATGTGCGGTCTCCTCCTTTGCTAGCATTACTGCTTCGCAGAAGGAGGCGACCGCCTGCCACTCCTCCTCGACACTTACTTTAATATGAAAAACATATAATAACAGTATTTTTTATGACCTCGTCATTTTCTAATGTAAATAAGCCATCAAAGTCATTGTCTCCCGAGAGTTATATCCCCCATAAAATAAAGAGTGTTACTCACAGAAAAGTTGAATAAATGTTAATAAACGAATGTAATATAACCGTGCGAGTGTCGCCGTCAGTCGCGTTAACCCCGGGGCGCTGATAAACGAGTACGAGAGTTACGACTATATTGTGCCACTTAATTATACTGAGTTACATACGTGTGTTCTGTGCCTAATGTTGATTTTCGTACTATGGATTTTATTTTGGGGTGAACGTTTATGTTCGTGATTTTGTCCTTGTGATGGCAGTGATAAAGTCACCCAAAGGGCAATGGAAAGGGTTATGCTCGGAGTTTCCTTGCGTGATCGAATCAGGAATAAGGATATCCACAGAAGAACCAAGGTTACCAACATAGCACGAAGAATCGCCAAACTTAAGTGGCAATGGGCAGGGCACTTTGCTCACAAAACGGATGGACGTTGGGGCCGAAAGATTCTGAAATGGCGACCACGTACTGGAAGACGTAGCTTTGCAAGGCTTCCTACAATGTGGACCAATGACTTGGTGAAGATTGCGGGAATTCGATGGATGTGAGACGCACAGGATCGTTAATTGTGAGGACGTTTGGGGAGGCCTTTGTCCAACAGTGGACGTCTTTCGGCTGAAATGATGATGATGATGATCTATCAACATTGTAATATGAATATAGTTTTTTTTTTAAAGTGTATAATCATGAAGTTTCTTGCCGGTTCTTCTTTATAGGAAATAACTATTTGATACCGTGCACTTGCTTCTGCTGTTTTATAAGTACTCATGTAGACCTTTGTGAAGTAAAGTGAATTTAAGTTTGAGGTTAAAAATAGTAGCTTTTATACCTCTAAGTGTATTTTCAATACGTCATAGTACTTGTATAGATCATAAAGTTTGGTAATTCTACTTACAGTCCTCTCAAACTTGATTTGGTCTTTTTCATAGTAGTTATATTTTGGGTTAGTTTATAGTTTTTGTTATGTGAGAAGGTTAAGATTCCCGAGGTAAAATATGGATTGATTGTCTTTTGTATAGGGTTCAGGCACATGGTGATTGTGTTGATGCAGAGCTCAATACTTTTTTTGTTGAGGTAGGAAATCAGTAAATGATTTCTTACACTCTAGGGTGGGGCGGGAGGACGTGTCGGATTTGTACTGACTCAAATCACATCTGTGTTCTTATTTATTTATTTATTAAAACTTCATGCAACACAAAAGTACAAAGGCGGACTTAATGCTTTAGGCATTCTCTACCAGTCAACCTAGGGTGGTGAAGAGAAAATATGGCAGGTGCATAAAAATATAAAAGATTATTAAGAAAATAAGGGTTCAAAAGCATCAATGTATACAAAATAAAAATACATGTATAATTTAATATTTCCGCTTAAATGCATACAGACTGATGGCCGTCCTGATCTAGAGAAGAAACGCATTCCACAGAAGTATATGAAACACAGTCCGTATATGAAAGGAAGAATGAACAAAATCAAAAGTATGAGAAGGATAAAGCAGTAAAAGATTGTTAGAAGAATGCAGATTCTTAGCATGAGAAAGACATAGATATTGAAAGTGTGATATAAGATAAGAAGGCCCCTCCTCCATCAACAATTTCCTCGCTGTTATTCTTTCTGAAAAATCATTTAGGTCAAAACAACATAAAAAGCTAAGTATGTCCAACACAATATTAAAAGCTAGTTCCCGTCGGCATGATATAAGTTCATTTCTGTCTGGCTCGTCAAAACGTGAGCTATTTAAAGACCAATCAGCCAATATTTCGCTAATGGACGCGTCAAATTTTCCGTAACATACGAATATTGTTCAGTAGAGAAACCAATATACGCACTCACATACATACAAATTTAAAGTCATTGCTCACTTTATTTGACTGACCTGTTGGTCTAGTGGTTAGTGGCCCTGACTGCTATGCCGGGAGTCGTGGGTTCGATTCCTACCCAGGACAAATCTTTGTGTTATGAGCACAATCATTTGTTCTGTACCTAGGTGTAATTTATCTGTAATATTTTTGTATTTAGAAACATTTAAGTATGTTTATCAGTTGTCTAGTACTTAGAACAGTGGTGGCCGAGTGGTAACGGCCCCGACTTACGAGTTTTAAGTCGCGGGTTCAAACCCAGGCAGGCGCATAACTTTGTGTAATTTATTTCATCACCACTGCTCTCAAATGGTGCAGGAAAACATCGTGAGGAAACCGGCATGTCCTAGAACCAAAAATTCGAAGACATGTGATATTCACCAACCCGCACTGGGCCCGCGTGGTGGATTACGGCCCATCCCCTCTCCTACAAAGAGGAGGCCGGAGTCCCAGCAGTGGGAATATTAAAAGGCTGATTATGCTTATGTTTTTGCTAGTACTCATAACACAAGCTCGGGTTAGCTTGGGACTAGACGGCGTTGTGTGATAGTTGTGTGAATATGTATATTAGACCCACCCGAAACCTGACCAGTACTACTTCATCGCTCGTTGTTGACAGGTCCACGGGTTGACACCACGTTGTTGACCAGTAAATTTTGCGTAGTCAACGAGTGGACATTACGTTGTCGGTAAATAGATGTGTAGCTTATCAAGAAATGACGGGAAAGAGTGCGGTGGGTCGCCAACGTATCGTCTTTGTACGTGAACCCCTCGTAGATAGCACACGATCCATTTGGGACCAGCATGTGGGCAACCAAGTGGTCCACTCGCCGTCCGCGTGTGGTCAGCCTACGTGCGTGGTGCTCCGGAGTAGATGTAGTGAGTGGATATTCATAGTACTCTATACAAAAAATACTAACCACTCGGGGCGAGGCGGTACTAGTCGGTTGTCGGGTGGTTCTAATGAGTACCTTTATAGTCTATGATAGAGAAAATAATCACAACATAGCTACAACCCGGGAATCTTTAAGTCAAGAGTGAAGAGGTTACTTCTAGGTAAGCACGCTCCATTATTGACCGCATCGTCGCTTTCCATCACGTGAGACAGCGGTCAAGCACGAACCTAAAAAAATCACAACATCAAAATAAAATCGAAAACTATCGAAAACTAAACAAGAACAGCACATTACCTATTCAACGCCGCACTCAAATATTGGATCGAAAACGAAACCCACAAAACGGTGATGATAACTTTGATTTATAACATCCGCGTCTAGCAAAGGATTTAATCAAAAAAGAACCAGCATCTGTCAGAGCTATTAAAACGGTGAAAGCTTTAATATCAAAGCACATTACGCTGAGGTTATTGCAATAAGTCTCGTGACATACGGATGAAGAGGAAATCGATCACGATTATCTTGTTATTTTCCACTAGCTTCTGCTAGCGGCTTTGCCCAAAAATTGTCCCAAACGAACGTAAACGTAACGAAAAAGGTCTACTCGTGCACCAAGTTTCATTGAAATCTGTTCGTCCGTTCGAGTGTGATGAAATAACAAACATATATGTTAGTAAAAGTCTGAAACGCCCACCCAAATCTGGAGAAGTCATTAAGTGATGTCCCAATTTAAAAAAAAGCTGCTACAGCTTCTTTGCCCGAGTGAAAGTGGAACTGTCCCAAGGGAACATACTCCGGGAGTAAAGAGGTATTCTATGTGCTATTCTAGGATATGGTCTACTCGTATACCAAGTTTCTTCGAAATGCGTTTAGTCGTTTGAGTGTGATGAAGTAACAAACATACAAATACTCACAAACTTCCGACTTTGTAATATTAGTGTGATGTGAAGGCGCAGTCTTTGGATCACCGTCAGCATATAGAAGGGATATTGTCGAAGTGACATAATCAGTTTAAGACCTGAAGTCGACTTTGTCCTAAAATCGAATCTTGGTCTTACGAAGTTTACTTATCAACAGTTACACTTCTTATACAGACGATGCTCATTTGTTTGAGTACTTTATGCGGCCTGCCCAAATGTCCAGTCTTTGGTACTGTTCGTCAAGTCGTTGAGCTCCTTAGTAGTCTTGAGTTGAGCTACACAAATACTAAGAAGAAAGACAGCAGCTGCAATTAATAGAGCAGTGTCTGAGCTGGTTTTCAAAAGACCACTTCAGACACTAATCTGGCGGCGATCTCTCGCGCCGGACCTTGGTACAGGCCATGGTCCGGAGCGAGAAGGAGTGGCAGGCGGTCGCCTCCTTCTGCGAAGCAGTAATGCTAGCAAAGGAGGCGGCCTATCGCGTGGACACCGCCGGGATTCCGATCCCGATTTCCGGCTACCGTAGGCGTGGGCTTGTGGATAGCGAGCAATGGGTAGCTCGCCGTCCGACCGTCTGGAACCGTCCGGACCAAGCCCAAGTCGTCAACGGCGCGTACTGTTCCACGCGCGCCTCAAAGGAGATGTCAGCAACTGTAGGGGTCCAGCAAGGTCGAAGCCTACTGGGGCCAGAGGTCTGATTCTGAAAGGAAGACTCGGTCCTGGTACGAAAGGCAACGAAGGAATAGCAGTGGGTTTTAAGTCAGTAAAAGTCTGACACTATCTGACGCTCCGCCCAAGAGCGAGAAATGTCATAAGATTATTTTCCCACCGAAAAAAAAAAGACACTAATCTGCATTTGGCTCATATGATATTGATTATTATATGTTTGCTGCTTAGATTTCAAAAGAGACTGACCTCTGAGTTGGTTTCGGTGTTTCTTCTCATAGAGGTCAACTAGACCTCATCTAGTTTAAATTTAAGAAAAAATAGATACATAAAAGTGTTTTAAGACCTATTTGCAAAATATATATCAGTTATCATAAATAAATTTCAACACGGTAATTGTAATCAAAACAAACAAAAGTAAGTATTTACGTTTTTATATACTTCAGATGCAAAGATTACCATCTAAGAACACATCAGATTCTAAATCATAAAAAATATATATCCATTAAAATAAAACATAATAAAGTAAATTTCTGCTGGAAAATTTCCGGTAGACATTCACTTTATAAATTAAAAACTCTTGGGAGGTCGAAGGCGTGTAGTGGTCACGTGCTGGCTGCACCGCAAGAGTGTTTGGGGAAGCGAGTTTGTTTCCCTCGAGATATTGAAATAACAGCCCAGGACACAGGTGTCTTCTACTGGAAATTTTACAGCCCTCTTTATGTGCTGCGGATGCGACAACAGATTTAAGGCACGGTTACATTGTTTCAGCTCTAAGTATTGTTAAAAAGTTTAAAATGTACGAGATTGAAATGCGCAACCAAAATGTCATTGTATGATCAATAATTTACATTTTGATATTTTAGTAATCGTTAATAGAATATTAATTTTTCAATAGTCCGAGAAAATAGAGAAAAAAAGGAGAAACTGACTGACTGACATATCAACGCACCGCCTAAACTACTGAGACTAGGAACGTGAAATTTTGCACAAAGCTGCCTTTTATGATGTAGACGAGCACTAAGAAGGGATTTTCCAAAATCCAGCCCCAAAAGGGATGAAACGGGGGTCAAAAGTTTGTATGGAGACTTCTAATTTCTCATGGGCGAAGCCGCGGGCAAAACTTAGTCTATATATATAAAAGGAAAAACTAACTGACTGACATATCAACGCACAGCTGAAACTACTGGGACTAGGAGCGTGAAATTTTGCACAAGACTTCCTTTTAAGATGCATGCGAGCACTAAGAGAGGATCTTCCACAATTCACCCCGTAAAAGTTTAAAACGGGGCCCGAATGTTTGTATGGAGAAACCTAATTTCACGTGGCTGAAGCCGCCGTCAAAAGCTAGTTATACATGAAAATTGAAAGCACTTATTTCAATTAAACTATTTATAAGCAGTTTTGATTTGTCAAGTTTGATTAATGAAACTAATTGAACATTTTAAAGCGTAAATCTTTATGGAGAAGGTGCAAGAAATTAATTCATATACTCTTTTAAATTATATTGTGTATTAAAAATATCCTGATCACAATAATGACTTGTCACTTTTATTATTATTATGTGAGAACAGTGGAGATAAATAAATAAAAAAAAAACAATTTAAAATAAAGAAATTGTAATAAAAAAAAACGAAATAAACATATTTTAATTTTATATTGTAATTAATGTTGGTGCTTATTGTCAAACTTTTGACAGCCCCATACCATGTTCTGACAATTGCTGTCCATACGTGGTTGCCTGGAAGAGATCGCGGAATGCGATAAGGCCGCCCATTGTATGTGTTTTAGATATAAGTTTTTCTTTGTTATGTTTCTCATATACCTACAATAAAGTATATAATAAATAAAAAAAGAACAAGGAAAAGATGAGTAGATCAATAAATCTTATATTTGTATCAAAGGTGACGTTTCTCCCACAGATTGGTTCTTACATCAGGTGATCGGGTGGTGGTCTTGATGGCCTGTCTGGAACAAAGAAAGCACTTGTATGTTTTGGGGATTCTGAGAGTTCGCAAAGTGAACTGCCCCCTACTGGGACCAAACAATCTAGGAAGTCTACCATCGATTCAAAATAAAGAAGGCAAATTAGTAGAAATTATAGCTGCAGCAGGCCAAATTCTCGCAAATCAGGTTTTCGATAGGGCTGAAAGGTTCTGGAGTGGTGATCACGTACTGGAAGACGCAGCATTGGTGGACCGATGATTTGGTGTAGGTCTCGAGAATCCAAGAATTGCGAGACGCACAGGACCGGTCGTTGTGGCGACAGTTGGATTGATGAAGGCAGCTGGCAGTGATGACGAAAAAAAGTTATGGTTACTTAGCGGTCTTTTATAAGAAGGTGTCTATGAGAATTTCTATATGATAAGCCTCGATTTATATGTGTTGGGTAAAGGTATGTTTTATTATCTTTTAAAGGCGATAAAATATTAACCAAAAATTATCGAACAGTAAAAATTTAACTGAACAAGACCACAAACAAGTGATCACGCTATCCGATCCCTATAACAATGTGTATTCAATATCACGCAGGCTATCAAACGTTACGTGAAAACTGACCGATTAAACACAGCTTAAACCCCATTGATAGCTTGCCGATCAATTCTCGCCTTTATCGCACAAATAATAAAGTACAATACAAAAATGAGGCCTGGTTATAAACGCTGGATAGAAATTATTGCCAGAAAAAATATTGCGTGCGGCCAAAATTATTGCGGTGTCATGGTTATGTAGGAGAGAATTTATGTTTAATGTTTAGGTTTTAGATGATGGGGCTGGTGGTTTAATAACGGCTGCGTGGATTTAACGGGGTATGGAATCAAATATAGGTAAATATAGGTAGGTAGGTACTCTCAGACCACCGATGACGGCTCGAGTGCCAGAAATACGTAAAATTTTAAGTGTAAAGTGCGCAATTTTGACAAAACTTGTTTCGCCTGCTGCGGACTTTCCGTCCGATTATAATTTAGGTGTTTTCAAGGCTAGAGTGAATAGACTCTTAATTAACTAGTGCGTCATCAATGATTACATCTCTGCTTAACATAGGTTTTTTTTTTTGAGGTGGGTAAATCATCTAATTACAAATCCCGCTCTTAGGCGGAGCGAGAGATAGTGTCAGACTTTTACTGACTAAAAACCCACACCTGTTCCTTTTTTGCCTTCATCCTGGGGCCCCGGGCTTCGTTTTTACACTACCCGTGGCTGCTTAACATAGGTGGGATCGCAGTCAAGCACTAGTTTATATCATTTAAAAAAGACAGATTTTCCTGCAGGCATATAGTCAAAACGGAGAAAAAACAAAGACTGAAATGGCAGTGGGCTGGCCACGTTGCATGAATGCGCCCAGACAGGTAGACGAAGATTATTACTCACTGGATGCCTGAGGCAGGACGACCGGGGCGAAGCTGATGTGACGGTCTAATCATGTTTGCGGTTCAAACTTGACCAGAGATCGCTCAAGGCAGAAGTTTGGAAGAAGTAGTGGAGGCCTTTGCGAAACAGTGGGATACTTACAATATAGTAAGTTAGTCTTAATTCATAAGAAAGCAGTGGTGGCCGAGTGGTGATGGCCCCGACTTACGAGTTGTAGGTCGCGGGTTCAAACACAGTCAGGCGCATTACTTTATGTAATTTATTTCATCACCACTGCTCTCAAAACGGTGAAGGAAAACACCGTGAGGAAACCGGCATGTCCTAGAACCAAAAATTCAAAGACATGTGAAATTCACCAATCCGGACTGGGCCCGCGTGGTAGATTACGGCCCATTCCCTCTCCTAGAGAGGAGGCCTGAGTCCCAGCAGTGGGAACATGAAAAGGCCGGCTATGCTATGCTATGCTGTCATAAGCCAGACTAAAATTAAACTACCATATAGCAGTTTAAGGCGTATAGTCTCTTGAACATCTGGATACTCGTACTCGCAGCATACTCGTACTATCGCCTAGGAGCATTCAAGTATGTATGCATTTAATTCCGGCCAGCTGCTTCCGGATAGAGCCCTGCTGACCTTTAAATCCATTTTCTTTGCAAAATATTGATTGATTTACATGTACTATATACATTCTGAAACTTCACTTAAACAGATTTTTTTTGTGTAAAAATATTAATTTCTAAAGATCGAAGACACTTGAAAGGAATAGGGAAAACAAGTGAAAAAATATCATGTTGTATTTATTTTTTTAGACGCAAGTATTAAAAGCACGAAAAAATCATATGTTGATAATGTTGTACATGGATCTATAATAATCACATATACATATTTTTCAAACCTATTGACGTATCCATTACCAAGGAGTAGGCTTCAAAAAGTCACTGTTTTTTAGCAACCACCTTGTGCGAGATCTTTGAAAGTTCCATCTACATCAATTCACTGTCTCTTCAACGTAACATTTTTTTTTTTAATGAAACTGTTTAGTATGTATTCATTTATTAAATAAAAATATATAGTATAAAAAAAAAAAAAAACATAAAACAGCACTTACTTTCTGTTTAGTTCAAAAGTAGAGTTATAATATTTTTGAAACTTATTTGAGTATTTAAATAAACTACCTTTTGCCCGCGCGGAAGTAGAAAAACGACATAATTTTGAATTTTTGACAACCCTAAAAGTAAGATGAAAGAAAACTACAATTGTGACCCTTGCAAACCATACCATAGTTGGCCTTACAATGTTCCCATAGTTTGAACTCAGGCCTCCTCCTCTCTAGGAGAGGGAATGGGTTAGGAGGAGGAGGGAATAGGGCTGTAATCCACTACGCGGGACCAGCGCGGGTTGGTGGAAGTCAAATGTCTTTTGTGATAAATTTTTGGTTCTACGAGTAGGACATGCCAGTTTCCTCACGATGTTTTCCTTCGATGTTTTTCTTCTGGGAGCAGTGGTGATGAAATAAATTACTAAAAGTAATGCGCTTAGTTGGATTTGAACCCGCGAGCTACAACTCGTAAGTCGGGGCCGTTATCACTCGGCCACCACTGCTCTATTTTGTGCTTATTGCGACCCTATGTTGAGTAAATAAGCTAGAGGTTTTTCTTCGAGAAATACTATGTGTATGGCTATACCAGTGTACCTACTATATGTTTTAGTAATTTCTTGAAGGCCTTGATTTTCTATCTAAGTTGCATTTTATTATTCATAAAAGCAGCAGATATGCTATTTAGTAGTTACCTTACACTGTGTTTCTTCAATAAAACAAAGAAACAAAACCGTTACCTTTTCGTTGATACAATGTGTAAAGTGCTGTTAATTTTAGGTCTGGTAAAATTTTTTTTTAGGTGAGATATCATCAAGTGATTGATTTCTTCCGCCCTTGGACGCAGTAAGAGGGCGTGTTAAAATTTTACTGTCTAGAACCCACTCCTGTTTCTTCGTTGGCTTCGTTCCAGGGCTCCGAGGTTCTCTTTTGTACAACCCATGGCCCTGACTTCGACCCTGCTGGGCCCCTATGGTTTGCTGATATATTTTTGAGGCGCGTGAAATGCTACGCGCCGTCTACGACTCGAACTCGGCCGGACGACGAGGATATTTTTTATAAAAGTCCTTCACGCTGTAATAAATAAGACAGTTCTTTTCTAAAACTGGCGTCATGGGTTCTAGGTCTCTGCTTCTGAAATCTGGTGTGTATGAAATAAAAAACCAAACAGCAATTTTTTTTTGAAAACTTCTGTAACATTGACTACTGAAATCTTATAGATTGTAATGTTTAAAATTTATTTCATCGCATTGGATACCCGCGATCTTCACCAGGTCGTCGATTTACCTTGAAGGCTTTCCAACGCTGGTCGCCACTCTGCTAAAAAGTAATTATTATTTTATGACGTATCTTCACCAATGTGTGAATGTGTATTAACCTTCAATACGGTTATCAGACTTTTTCCTTTATTTGTGCTATGAGATCTTGCTTCTTGCCAAATTTCTGGTGAGCGTCAAAATATGCGCCATTAACGGCCTTACCTTAACTTAGATGTTTTTTTTTCTCTGCTCCAAGACGTTCAGCTATGTGCTTGGGACCAAGGGTCTTGACTGACGGACAAACAGACACAACAAAGCAGTCTTATAAGGGTTTTGTTTTTGCCAACTAACGTTACGGGACGCTAAAAAATAAACGATCGTTTTATTCAGAACGCAAAAAATATTTTCCATTTCTTTGTTATCACATTTTACCGTCAATTTGGAACTCAAAGATACGATCTTTTAACAATGCGTAGCGTTGTCATTGTAGATTACATAATTATTAATGCGTAGCTACTACAAGTACGTACATAATTGTTATTTCACTTGGGGAATTCGTTTGCGCTGAATCATCTCAATCAATCAAGCTATGTAGCGAGGGGAGAATGGTGTATCCGTGAGTTTTGGGTTTCTTAGGACATTTCCTGTATTTGTAATTTTATTAAATATAAATTTTTAAGCTCTAAGGGTGAAGTATTTGGTTATCATCGTACCAATAAATTAGATTGAGTGTAGTTGTTACGCTTTATAGGTAATAAGACATAGTTTGAAGATTCGCCAAACTTAAGTAATTAAACAGATGCTCATTGGGGCCGAAATATTTTGGAGTGGTGAACTTCTACCGGAAGACGCAGTGTTGGAAGGCTTCCCATAAGATAGACCGATGACCTAGTGAGGATCGCGGAAATCCGATGGATGCGAGATGCATAGGACCGTCCGTTGCGGCGACACTTGAGGAAGGCTTATGTTCTACAGTGGACGTCTTTAGGCTGAAATGGTGATGATGATTAATTTTAAAGCTCTTATTGTGAATTATTTGGTTACCATTGGGAATCCGATGTGTGCAAGACTCAGAATTCGACGTTTTAGCAACACTTGGGGAAGGCCTATGTCCTACAGTGGACGTATTTCAGCTAAAAGATGATGGTTACTATTTTTATCTTGTCAAAAATACATATATGTTGCCAGTTGGAGGCCTATTAACGAACAAATATTGAACATGAAATAATGTCCACAAATATTGAATAAAATATTTAAGTACACAGTAAAATTCATTATTACGAGCGGTTGCAAAACACCGATCGCAATAATATAATTTAAAATGAAACCATATCCCATTATCGTGTTTATTGTACAAACACCAGATGATATTCAATACAAATAATAATGATTGGAACAAGCCGCTAACGATTGTGAACGCAGATATTGTATGTGTAAAAACTGGCACATTTATGTTTTGATGGACTTTAAAAAGTAGTATTGAAATAGTTTGTAATTTTTTGTAAATAACATAAATTCGTGCTACAATCCCACCAAGCAAGCAAAGCAAAAGCAAAAAAAATGGTAAGCAGTGATTTAAACGTTGATGTGAGGTTCTCTAGTTTATTAAGAGCCTATTCGCTCTAGTCTTGACGACATCTAAATTAATATGGAAAATTCGTACTGGCTGTAAACAGAACTTAGAATAATGTAACTATGATCCGTTCCACGTTTTGCCTGTTTTATATTAAGAAGATGTAAGAAATTGATCAAGAACAGTTATCATGAAAACGTCAGTTGAGCCTATCTGTCTGGTATATCTGCTTAACCAAGTCTGGGTTTTACCCCATATGTTGGTTTAACTATGACTTTAAAATATTTTAAGGTGAATAATGTATTATCATTACAAAACCTTTTATAAACGTAACCTTACCATGTACCACCCGGAGGATACGGTGGAGCATACGGTAGAGGTGTGCCCGGCTGGGCGAAGCACCACCGTGTCCTCCTACTGCGAAGCAGTAATGTTAGCAAAGGAGACGGCCGTACGCGTGTGGGACCCCAGCAAATGGGATCCCGATCCGGATTTCCAGACATTGCAGGCGCGGGCTTGCGGACGGCGAGTAATGAGTAGCGCGCCTTCCGACCGTCCCGCAACCGTCTGGACCGAGCCCAAGTCACCCAGTGTTCCACCTTCGCCTCAAAGAGTTGTCAGTAAAACCGTAGGGGCCCAGCAGGTTCAAAGCAGTAAGCTTTGTAGGGAGCCATGGATTGTGCGAAAGAGAAGCCCTGGAACGAAGGCAAAGAAGGAAAAAGCGAGTGGGTTTTAGTCAGTAAAAGTCTGATACGCCCTCCTGTTCTGCCCAAGGGCGTGAGATGTCATTAGGTAATTACCCACCTAAAAAAAAACCCTGCCAAAAAATACACATGTATGTATCCTGGATAAGTACGTTTATAAATATGCAAAATTATATACACAAGACTCCCAGGATGCGAAATAACTATCTATAGGCCGTACGCATATTTGTTTCGTGCGGGAATCGAAACCGCGACACGCAACGTAGCAGCCAATTGCTTAAACATTGCACCGAAAATGTTGCATAAGCCCTTGTAATACTGAAAGGTAAATGTCTCCTCCAGTCGTCGATAGCGCATAGTAATCCACGCAAATATTTCATGAAAAGATCATTTATTGAAACTTCAATGTTCGTCCGGACTGTTAAGCGTTTCGCTTCGTCGTTTATACCGCGTACATCGAAGGACTGGAACAATTTGCCTGCTGCGGTCTTCCCGTCCAACTATAATTTAGGTGTCTTCAAGGCTACAGTGAATAGGCTCTTAATAAACCAGTGCGCCTCACCATCAATGATTGCATCTCTGCTTACCATCAGGTGAGATTGCAATCAAACACTGGTTTATATCAATTTAAAAAAAAAATGGCTGACACTGACCAGCAAATTGCAAAAAATTGGATTTTACAGATTTCTCTGAAACATCCACCTTATCATGAAATAAGAAACTAAAAACCTTCAGTCCAACACCCAGAGAAAGTGTGAAAGCGAAGCCCGGGGCCCCGGGATGAAGGCAAAGAAGGAACAGGAGTGGGTTTTTAGTCAGTAAAAGTCTGACACTATCTCCCGCTCCGCCCAAGAGCGAGATTGTCATAAAATGATTTCCCAAAAAAAAAAACCCAGAGAAAGAAAAAACATCTTACTATAATATACTCAAACGAATCTATCCAACGCTTTTTCCAACCATATCACCGGTTATAAACTCTAATTATTTCAAATAATCACTGTTTTAATTACATAATTGCATCAAAGTGCCCGTGTGTCCCAGTCATGCGATGCATGTAACTTCTAAACGACTAAGATTTGTGATTACAGTGTATACTAGCTTTTAGCTATCGTTGCGTGTTTAAACGTTCCACTTCATGTGTTTGCGTTTGAAAGAAAAAAAATAAAGAAAAATGTTTTGAAAGATGTAGGTCAGTTGTGAAAAAAGTGGGTATTACATCAATAGAGCTGGCCAGTGTTTGTTTATTTTATTCTTTCATGCCGTATTGTAAGCTCTCGTTAATAAAATTATTTACAAGAAAGATATGAAGATATGAAGAAAGAAATTAGATACTGAAGAAGAGGCGGTATTGGTTTTAGCCAGACTAAAGATATCGAAAAAAAGGAACCAATAAAATTATAATAATAATATAATATTCACACAACTATTACACAACTGATAAACATACTTAAATATTTCTAAATACATACATATTGTAGATAAATAACACCCAGACACAGAAAAAATGATTGTGCTCATCACACAAACATTTGTTCTGGGTGGGAATAACCCACGACCTCCGGCATAGTAGTCAGGGCCACTAACCACTAGAGTAACAGGCCAGTCAAATGACCTGAATGCGCTTGTTTTTGTATATAATAATTTATACATAATATTTTAATTATTTATTTCAAGTTACAAGAGTCATTTAAGGCACACAGTTAAATTTCAAATAATTTAAATTGATTTGTATTTAATTGCACAAAATTGAAAAAATAAAATAAAATTACACAAAATCAAAATTCAACATAATTTCATCATTACATTAAAATTAGAAATTAATTAATTTCATTCAATCATCATTCATTAATTTTTTTCAATCACTTTTTTTTATTTTTTCATTATTTTTTTTTTATTTATATTTCAGTCAGTCAGAATGTAATTTTTTTGTGGAAAGCAAAAGACTGTCTCAAAACTTTCCCCAAACGTGTCCCCACTAGCCAAGTCGCGTGCCGACCTTGCCTTTTATTCACAATTCCCTTCGATGCCTACCAATATCTCCGTGCATTATAACCTAGTCACGGCATCGCAACCTTTTGTGCCTAACGTGCCTAATATCATGAACTTTAAACAAAATTAAGTGATGTATTAATGGCTTTGAGAACTTGGAATATTCTGCGACTCACGCCTCCTTTTGTGTGTCAATATTGTGTGTGTAGTTGGAGAAGGTTGGCAAGTTTGTCTATGATCTTGATTAAGTTGCAGCTTTGAGCAGTGGTAGTCGAGTGGTAACGGCCTTGACTTACGATTTGTAGGTCGCGGGTTCAAACCCAGCCAAGCGCATTACTTTGTGTAATTTATTTCATCACCACTACTCTCAAAACGGTGAAGGAAAACATCGTGAGGAAACCGGCAAGTCCTAGAACCAAAAATTCGATGACATGTGACATCCACCAACCCGCACAGGGTCCGAGTGGTGGGTGGTGGTGGTGGTGTAAGCTTTAGGCTTTGGGATATGTCATTATCAGGGTCTAGTTTTTAAATCTGTCTCGTTTTTAAACTTATACAAATAGCATTAAATAATTATTTTATATGTATGTTTTTTTTTCACCAATATTTCTCCTGATGGCTTACCATCAGGAGAAATATTGGTGAAAAAAAAACAAGACGGGACGATGTGGTCAAAATTGGAGCACGCTTTCCAATAAACCTATTCGTTCTTGACTTCAACAACCCCAGGTTATAGTTATCAAGAAACACAGACTCCAGTAGCTCAATTCACTCCTGACCTATACTTCCATTGGGCATAGGTGTGAAATCATCACCAGAGTCCGACGCAAGAGGTCGTTGCCACCAATCGCCCCACAAGGACACGGCTGTGCTCCGCCCAAGCAGGGCACACCTCCACCATGTCCTCCGGGCGGTCTACATAATAGTGACACCCAGGCGTTTCTTCCACACGAATTCGGTGCAGGAACCTCCTGAACTTACCATGTCCAGTGAGGACATGTGGAAGGTGAGGACGCCCTGACGTCTTTCTAGCCACTCCTCAAAGAGGGGACTTACCGCCATAATTATGGCGTGCCTAAAATTTTATGATTTATGTTATTATTCATTCTTCAAAAGATGAGATTCAGATAAAACTTTGAATAAATCTGTAGAAGTGAAAATTCTGTACATTGAAAATATCAAAAAAATTAATGGCAGGGGGTGTTACCCCCTGCCATTGGGTGTTACTAGAACGACACCGAACCCAAAAACGTGATTAAAAAAATTTTTTTCTGTCTGTTTGTTCAGGCATCACGCAAAAACTACCGGTTCGATTACGATGAAAATTGGTATAATTATTTTTTAATATCCCGAGCACACTGGGTACTTTTTATCCCGGAAAAGTATATACAATAAAAAACAAACTTAATTTTACGGTTCAATCCCTAGACCCACTTACTGTACCAACCGTAAATAATAAGTTTTTCGTAGGTTACGTCACCCGCAGTGGAGTTCACTAAGAGGCGCTGCACACGGCTAAGATGCTATAATATTTTATCTTAAGGTACAATATCACTTGCCATATAATTCAATGGACTATCACACACGACGAAGAACCATTTTCGACTTCTATGCGAACGAAGTCGCGGGCAAAAGCTAGTTTCAGTATAAATTACTTCTTTCACATTTTTAACTCAGAAAGCGAACAAAGCTGTTGGGTCCTGTGCTTAATCTCGCCCGGTCGTGTCAACAGATCATGAAACTTCAGTCGAAAGGATTTATTATTATTTGTTGTAAAAATAACTACTTGATCTTTCCGGTGTTGGATTATGGAATTACTCGTTTGTTTCTACAAATCCGGTTTCATGTCGTTCCAAGTGAATTTCAAATAGCAAAATAGTGTAACAACAGGTATTAATTAGTAAATTGGCACTGGATTCCAGAAAATTGATATCACGTTTGGCACATCGCCAGCAGTTCACCTTTTGCTTAGACGTGTAAAAATGCATTGATGAATTGTACAAAATACTTTCACGCCAGTTTTAGGGGTTCCATAACTCAAAAGGACAAAACGGAACCCTTATAGGATCACTTTGTTATCCATCTGTCTGACTGTTTGTCAAGCACATGTGTTTCAGGAACGCGTGAAGGTCAATCTTCCGGTACTTATATATTTTAGGAGGCCTTTCATCGCTGCGTCTTCGCGGTACACGGTTGCCACTCCAGAACCTTTCGGCCACAACGGCCATCTATTCTGCAAACAATGTGCCCAGTTTAGCGCTTCTTCGGGTTATGTCGGTAACCTTGGTTCTCCTGCGGATATCTTCATTCCCGATTCGGTTACTGTCCCGGTTTATATTAAGTTAAAAGAACACCAGTCAACTCCAGTAAGTAATGTTCTTATAACTATTGTGTTCCTGCAGTTACGTGCTCACGCGAGGCAGGGGTAATTAAAGGAAACAGTTCGCAGCGTGCTGGTCGACGTACGTCAGTGATCCATCACGAGACATGCACTGCAAGCTCTTCTTTTATTGGTAGTGGGAAAATTGTAACTGGAAATACCACTGCTCTGAAAATAATGTAGGAAAATGTCGTGTGGAAATTAAAAGGTATACCTTAATATTTTTAATTATTTATTGTATCCTTTATTGTACACCAATACAAAAATAAAAGGAAACTAAAAACTAAAACACATACGTACATACAATGGGCGGCCTTATCGCATTCCGCAATCTCTTCCAGGCAACCTGGAATGGACAGTAATTGCCTGAACAAGAAATGTGGTTGTCATTGGTGTAACAAAACCAGCATTAAATAAATTGTATTATAATAGATACACAGATATATTCACATGCTATATAATAGATACATATATACATACATAATTATTGAAAACTATAGACAGAAATATGAGTCACGACTATCGATACTCATAGCGACAGGTAATGTTCCCTAACAAGTCTTTTAAAAACAGGCAACGATTGAGGGCGTTTTTTTTTATTATTTGATTTAAACTAGTGCTTGAATATAAATGATATTTATTTTGCAAGTAGGTTTTTTTTTTAAAAACAATTTTATTCGTCAATTGTTTTGTCAATTTAAAATAGATGAAGCCGGTGTTTCCTCGCTGATTACCCTTGCTGAAACACCGTAAAAAAACTCAGGGGTTAAAGTCTCTTTTAAAGTCCATACAGCAAACAGTAATGTTCAAATCATATGAGGACCATGCAGATTGGAGTCTGAGATGGTCTTTTGAAGAAAGAACCACAGAGTTCTGAGCGGACCTGTTCAGTCAGTGCAAGCATTTGTCAATATTCGTGTAGCTCAACCCAGAACTAATAAGCAGCTCAATGACTTGACGAACAATACCAAAGAAGACGCTGAAAACAATACTGGTACAATAAAAGAAAACAAAAGCCGTAAAAAAAACATACACACATTTATTTTATTTTGATAATTTATTTAAACGAATAAAATAAATACACAAACATAGGTGTTCAAACAATTAGTTCAAATCGACAATTGGGAAACATTAATGCTATGATGTTATTGTTTTTTTTTTTTAAAGGCTTTGAAAATCATCCAGTGACATCCCCCGCTCTTGGGCGGAGCGGGAGATATTGTCAAACTTTTACTGACTAAAAACCTACTCTTGTTCCTTCGTTGCCATTCATACCAGGGCTGAGTCTTCCTTTCAGAATCAGACCCTTGGGACCCCAGTAGGCTATGACCCTGCTGGGCCCCTACGGTTGCTGACATCTCCTTGAGGCACGCGTGGAACACTACACACCGTTGACGACTTGGGTTCAGTCAGGATGGTTACCGGACGGTCGGACGGCGAGGTATCCATTGCTCGCCGTCCGCAAGTCCGCGATGATGTTATTGCTGCAATCATCTACTTTCACGCAGGCAAATCTACTAGCAGAGGCTAGTTTGAAAATAAGTTGGTAACATTTGTGACATTCATCAACCTACACTACATTTTGTTTTTTAACTGTAAAGTCATGAAATAACTTCTTGCACTTTGGGTGGAGCGACAGAGAGTATCAACCATTTACTGACTAAAGCCTACCCATGTTCCTTCAGTTGCCCTTTTGCGTTACCCATATGGCCACAGTAACTCTTTCGGACAATCCCGCACCCTTATTGATAGGTCAATAAGGGTACCCGGTAACCACATAGTATACGCAGTATACGGTTCTACAGCCGAAGTAATTGATCACTACCTAATCTCCCTCACAGAGCGAAGGCCCGAATACCAGCAGTGGGACCGCTATAGACTGAATTATAGACATACTTGTGACCCAACCCGGCTTTGCACAAGAGTTATTTATATACAAACATCTTCTTCGTTTATTGTTTCTTCTATTAGTGAAAACCGCATAAAAATTGAAGGTTTAGGAAGAGTTCGCGAGTATAAAGACGGACGCAGAAAGTGTTTTGATTTATTATGCTACATTATGTAGGTAGGTACGGCAAGTATCCACTCGTTGTTAAAACCTCTACGGCTTTTTTTTTAGGTGGGAAATTCATCTAATGACAATTTACGCTCTTGGCCGGGGCGGGAGATAGTGCCAGACTTTTACTTACTAAAAACCCACTCCTGTCCCTTCGTCGCCTTCGTCCCAGGGCCCCGGGTTTCGTTTTCACACTACCCATGGCCCCAGTAGGCTTCGACCCTACTGGGCCCCTACGATTTGCTGACATCTTCCTGAGGCGCGCGTGAAACAATACGCGCCGTCGACGACTTGAGTTCGGTCCGGACGGTCACCGGACGGTCGGACGGCGGGCTATTCATTGCTCGCCGTCCGCAAGCCCGCGCCTACGGTGGCCGGAAATCGGGATCGGAATCCCGGCGGCGATCCGGACTAAGCGTTTCACCTCGTCGTTTATACCGCGTAAATCGAAGGACTGGAACAATTTGCCTCGATCTTACCATCCAATTATAATTTGGGTGTCTTTAAGGCTAGAGTGAATGGGCTCTTAATAAACTAGTGCGCCTCACTATCAACGATTGTCTCATTACTTACCATCAGGTGGGATCGCAGTCAAGTACTCGTTTATATCAAATAAAAAAGAAAAAAAAAGGTACGTAGAGATCAAGAAAATATGTTGAAGTGATCGCATTAGTGAACAGTTCGAAATACAAGTACCTACCTAAACTCAAATAATTTACGTGGAATGGAAAATGGTAAATGCAAGAGTGTAAAACCGCACGATTGGTGCAGAAGTTGAGCGATTAGTTGCTGCACTGCGTGTCGCGGCTTCAATGCCCGCATGAAACAAATATTGGTATGGCCACAGTTGGCTACTGGTTCCGAGTCTGGGTTTCTTGTGCATATGATTTTACAAGTTCGTGAAAGTACTCACAATACTCTCGGGGTCACTGTTCCTTTGGGACGCTTTTCTGCTTTCAAGCTGGCGAATCCGCTGGCAGAACCCAGTTGTTTAAAAAGATCGAGATTATAAATTCCAAATATGAATATAGGGGTGTGTCCAGACCTGGCGTATGCACCGCTCGCGAGCCATTCCCGCGCAAGTTACACGCCGTACTCGAGCGGCACAGGAGGTGCGCGCGTGCCGCCCGCTTCTCGTTACCAACATATCCGCTCAATTTTTTCTAAATCCTAGAGACTGAATACGTGTTGACATTGAGTGGATGAATGAAAATTGTTTACGGTTAATTGAAATATACAAAAAAATCCTGTTTTGAGGCTCATAGTTCAAACATGAAAGAAGCTATGTGAGTACGAGCTGCACATGCGTCGGAGCTGCACTAGAGCGGCACACCAAACTTAGACTGTAACCGCACGCGAGCAATACGCGCGCAGTTCGGTAGCGACTCGCGAGCAGCGCATTCGCCAGGTCTGGACCTACATAACTATTCGAAAATCGAGTAGGTACCTAACCGATTGCGTATCCAAATAATGATATGCTTTCATCGACACAAAACGAGCGTGTTGGTACACACGAGCCGTCGAACGCTTTAGGGTTGTCACAAACGATTATCACGTTGAACACAATGCGTGGCAGGGCTAATCTCTTAATACCTGATGATAGAAAGGCGCCCGAGGCACGGAGGTTAATAATGTTTAGGTGGAAAACCATTATTCAGTTTGTGGGAATGAAAATATGTTTTATTATTTCTGTTGGGGGTAGATTAGTGGGTTGCTAAGTGGTGTATCGGAATAAAATTGTACGTTTTATTTTGGGATTCTATTGTTTGAACCGAAGTGAATTTACAGTGTACCTACCTAATTTTCTTTTTTATTATAGTATTTTTTTTATTAAACACGAGCCTGTTTGATTACTATCTCACCTGGTAAATGATGATGTGGTTGACGATTGCGCACACTTGCCTAGAAATAATCTATTCTCACTTGACTTTGTTTTTTTTTAGGTGGGTAATTATTTAATGATATCTCCCGCCCTTAGGCGTTGCGGTAGGACGTGTTAGGCTCTTTCTGACTCTTAGTTCCTTAGTTGGCTTTCATTCCTTGGCCGGGTTGTCCTTTCAGCAGCGAACCCATGATACCAATAGGCTTTGACCCTGCTGGGCCCCTACGGTTTGCTGACATCTCCTTCCACAAGCCCGCGCCTACGGTGGCTGGAAATCGGGACCGATATCCCGGGCTGGCGCGTGAGGGCCGTTGCCTCGAGTTTGCGGCCGCCTCCTTTGCTAGCATTACTCCTCCTCGCGTTCACTCTTGACTTAAGATCCCAAGGTTATAGCTATCAGGAAACACAGACTCCAGTAGGGAGTTCAATTCCTTAGCTGTATGCACAATAAATGTATTCTCAAAAATTTTGTTCGTATGGGTGGGATGTTTACCATGTACCGTATACCATGTACGCGGTGAAAACTGGAAGTGATCACCGCATGGTAAGAGGCACATTGAATATCAATATCAAGCTTGAAAGATCTCGACTGATGAGGTCTACGCTCCGTCCAGCACAGATCCAAGTCCAAAACCCCGAGAGCTTTCAGCTCGAACTCCACAATCGTTTCGAGTGCCTAGAAAGCAACGTGGACGAATATAACGATGGGTTCGTGGAAACTGTCCATACGGTCGGGTCTAAGTTTTTCAAGACTCACCGTACAAATAAGAACAAAAGGCTCTCTGATCCGACCCTCGAGTTAATGAAGAAGAGGCGTGAGATGATTCTGCAGTCTTCAGACGATGCGTGCATGTACCGGCAGCTCAATAGACAAATCTCGAAGTCTCTGAAACGAGACCTTCGCCGCTTTAATACCGCAAGGATTAAGGATGCAATTGAGCGGAATAAGGGCTCTAAAGTATTTGCACGAGATCTGTCTATTGGGCAAAGCCAGCTCACGAAACTGAAGACCGACGATGGCAGAGTCATATCCGCCAAATCGGAGCTTCTGGGAGAGATCGAGACTTTTTATGGACAATTGTACACGTCAATTACCAAACCCACTGTGAATCTAGCAAACGACCCAAGAGCTAGATTGACTCGACACTATACCGAAGATATCCCGGACGTCAGCCTGTACGAGATTGGGATGGCTCTGAAGCAGCTGAAAAACAACAAGGCGCCGGGTGAGTACGGAATTACGGCTGAACTTCTGAAGGCGGGTGGAAAACCGGTCCTTAAGGCCCTTCAGAAGCTATTTGATTCCGTCATACTCGAAGGGAAAACGCCACAGGCGTGGACCAGAGGTGTAGTGGTACTCTTCTTTAAGAAGGGCGATAATGCCCTACTTAAGAATTACAGGCCCATCTCGCTTCTGAGTCATGTCTACAAGCTGTTTTCCAGAGTCATCACGAATCGTCTTGCACGCAGGTTCGACGACTTTCAGCCTCCCGAACAAGCCGGATTTCGAAAAGGCTTCAGCACCGTGGACCACATACATACGCTGCGGCAGGTTATACAGAAGACTGAGGAGTATAATCAGCCTCTCTGCTTAGCGTTTGTGGACTACGAGAAAGCCTTCGATTCGATTGAGACTTGGGCTGTACTGCAGTCTCTCCAACGGTGCCAAATTGACTATCGGTACATCGAAGTGCTGAAGTGTTTGTACAAAAACGCCACCATGTCAGTCCGACTACAAGACCAGACTTCGAAACCTATCCTCTTGCAGCGGGGCGTGAGGCAGGGAGACGTAATTTCTCCTAAACTGTTCACGGCAGCAATGGAGGATGTCTTCAAGGTTCTGGAGTGGAGAGGGCTAGGCATTAATATCAATGGCGAGTACATCACTCACCTGCGGTTTGCCGACGACATAGTAGTCATGGCTGAGACTACGGAGGAGCTCAGTACAATGCTTGGTGACCTCAGTAGAGCTTCCGAAAGAGTGGGACTTAAAATGAACATGGAAAAAACCAAAGTCATGGTAAACAGTCATGTAGCACCCACTCCTATCAAGATCAGGGACTGTACACTCGAAGTTGTGGACGACTACGTTTATCTGGGACAGACAATCCAGTTGGGTAGGTCTAACTTTGAGAAAGAGGTCAATCGTCGAATCCGACTCGGCTGGGCAGCGTTCGGGAAGCTGTGCGGTATCTTTTCGTCCAACATACCACAGTTTCTCAAGACGAAAGTCTATGATCAGTGCGTGTTGCCAGTGATGACTTATGGTACTGAAACATGGTCGCTTACAATGGGCCTCATCAGAAGGCTTACAGTCACCCAAAGGGCAATGGAAAGGGCTATGCTCGGAGTTTCCTTGCGTGATCGCATAAAGAATGAAGATATCCGCAGGAGAACCAAGGTCGCCGACATAGCCCGAAGAATCGCCAAACTAAAGTGGCAGTGGGCAGGGCACATTGCTCGCAGAACGGACGGTCGGTGGGGCCGAAAGGTTCTAGAATGGCGACCGCGCACCGGAAAACGCAGCGTTGGAAGGCCTCCCACAAGGTGGACCGACGACCTGGTGAGAGTCGCGGGAGTGCGGTGGATGCGAGACGCACAGGATCGGTCGTTGTGGCGTCGCTTGGGGGAGGCCTTTGTCCAGCAGTGGACTTCTTTCGGCTGAAATGATGATGATGATGATGTATACCATGTGTGTTAGGATGGAATGAGCATGGTGGAATTAGATGAGTTATGCAATTCCGACGCACTTCCACCAAATACATCCGGTAGAAATCCGAGAAGCTAGCAAGCTAGCAACTCGGCGCCGATGCTCAAGACTTTGAAGCTTTGACTCGACGACTGCGCACGATGTAGTTTCTCCAAACTCTACGCAATTTTAAGTTCTAAAATCGACTTCACTGTATCGAAATTGGTCTTTAACAAAACCTATAAATAACATGAAACTGTGTTTGAAACTTATAAATTAAGGCCACGTAGAACCGCTGCGTTGAACCCATAATATTTCATACGTCTAATGGTGCAGTCGCAACGAATTGTGCCAGTCAGGCGCCTGATCGATGATCCTTTGTTTTAAATTATAAATTGCAATGCTTTTACAAGCATGATATGTCATTGGATGGTGTTAAATTGTGATAGTATGATGTATGAGTCCCTGTGGGTTAAGCCGTTAAATACTGTCAACTTCTGAATGCATTTTAAAGCATGTATGACGTAGCGTGGGCTTACGGACGGCGAGCAATGGGTAGCTCTTCGTCTAGCCATTTGGTAATCGTTTGGATCTAGGTCGAGTCGTCGACGCCATGTAATGTTCCTCGAAGGGGCCCAGCAAGGCTGAAGCCTACTGGGGCCTTGGGTTGACTACCGAAAGGGTAACCAGAGTCCTACAACGCTTAGCAAAGAAGGAAGGTGTGGATTTACTCAGAAAATCTGATACGCCCTCGCGCTATGCCCTAAAGCAAAAGATGTCAATTAATGATTTCCCACTTTAAAAAAAATGCCTTTTTGGTAAAGGTTCATACAACACTAGAAAACAGTACGAAAAATATTGCAGTTGGTCTGCAGGTACTATTGAGGACAATTTTTCTATTTATTCGTACTATTGAGGACTCTATAGCTCTAGGTTTAGAATGCAGGAGATTATTTTGAAACAACGCCCGGTTTTACTATTTGAATTCACCTGAAACCTTCAGATATTGGATAGCTGCAAATCGAGCTTTACAATTTTAGTCAAAGGCTTGAAAAAAGTTTTATTGCATATTTTGTCTCCCATTTCTGGGCGAAGACCTTCCCTTTTTCCTTTCAAACCTCTCTGTACAGGGCTAAAATTGTCCCAGCAACTTGATCAGATCATCACACCACCTTCGCTGTGGTTGATCATGACGGCGGCGGCGTCGACCTCCCTCAGGCGTCCAGTGAGCGACAATCCTCGCCATCAGTCCAGTCTTTGAACAATAATATTTTGTTTTTTTTTTTTTATACCTATTTGATTCACATTTGAATAACTTGCCAAAATGGCCTGTAATAACTGCCAGACATACCTACTTCCTGTCAACATACGCTGCTAGGTTTGTTACGGCGTACCATCTCCACAAATGGAGGTGAGAGATCCCAAGCATGTTTATGTTTAGGTTACAATACTTTACAAAATCTTTGCTTAGGGATTAATTAGGTCGATACTATTCAATACTATTAATAGTGTTTATATTTTATAATAATAGGTCACTCAGAATGTATCGCGAAAAAAAGTTTTTATGTATAAAGGACTGGCCACTTGTAATTATTTTGAAAGCTTTGGTTATTTGAAAGTAAAAATACTATTGTTCGAATTTTGAATTTCCCACTACATTTTTTCGAGAGCCAAATCAAATTATCGTGTCTCATTTAAAAATGGATCTGCATTGAGAACATTTTCGTGCGATGACTTTCTACGATTTTAAATGTGGTTTAAAACCTGATAAGTCATTTGATCGACTTCAAATTGCTTTTATGGATAAAAAACCTTCAAAAGTAACCATCTACCGCTGGGATAGCAAGTTCAAGCGCAGTCGCCTTACTTTGGGGGATGAACAAAGGAGTGGTCGTCCGGACGACGGCTGTCACGGAAGAAAGTGTGATGGCAAATCAAAAATTCATTCAAAATTAATTCAAGAAAACAGGCGAATTACATACGAAGACAATTAACATACACTGCAGATTGGTTCGGAAAGCGTACACAAGATTCTACACGAGCACCATTGCGTAAGGAGGATAGTTTGCCGTGTAACTTTTCTATTACCTAAAATTAAAACAATCAGCTGGAAGGAATACAGTTTTCATAGCCGGAAGACGCGCTAGCAGCATTCGAGAAGGCCGTGGAAGAGATGAGACGCATGAAACTTTGTATAGAGGCTGGTGGAGAGTTCTTTAAAAAGATTTAATAAAAATATTTTATCCATAGAAGTTAGTTTTTTAGTTTCTCAAATCTTTCTGAGTGTCCCACGTACATACTAAGACTATATTAATTAATGATATTTAAAAATACAATATAAGTATGTATCTACCTATTCCATAAATGGAACTTCCAATCACACAAAATATTAACTTCAAAAGACTTCCTGAGCCTGACTTTTCTTTAGACAAACGAAATTTAAACAATTTTAAGAATAAAAAACCTTTCTTCAAAGTAACGTTCATAGCTTAGCATAACATAGTCAGCCTTATAATGTCCCCACTGTTGGGACTCAGGCCTCCTCTCTAGGAGAAGGAATGGGCCATAATCCACCACAAGGGCCGAGTGCGGGTTGGTGGATGTCATATGTCTTTGAATTTTTGGAGAGCACCGGTACGGCAACGACGTACGAGTTGAAACCCAGCCAGGCGCATTACTTTGTGTAATTTATTTCATCACCACTGCTCTCAAAACGGTGAAGGTAAACATCGTGAGGATACCGACATATCCTAGAACCGAAGTAACATTCGGTTTCATTTAATTTAAACGTGATAAAATAATTAATTACTGACAGTGAAATCTACATAATATTATAACCAACGCACATCTTTCTATTTACATTTAAAAATTGCTCACATATTTCAAAAATGTGTTTGGTGCGCGTCTGATGCTGGTGAAATTATAATTAAATAAAAATGTTAATGCAATTAAGAGTGCAGTGTTGCCAGATGTGTGTAAATATTTTACTTTTTACTTCACAGTTAGCATGTAGAGAGTAGTAATAGGGCTGTGTGAATACAGGAATTTAACTACACTTATAAATGAAGAAATTATTTTCAACATTTATAAATGAGGTTGGTTTTAAATAATGTATCTGATAGTCTCTTGTTTATTCTGGCTAAGCTCGCGTTTGATTACTATCTCACCTGATAGTAAGCTATGATTTGGTTGGCGATAGAGCACGCTTGCCTAGAAGTAACCTATTCACTCTTTCCTAAGACACCTAGGTGGTTGCTATCAGGAAGCAGACTCCGGCAGGGAATTCCACTCCGTACTCTCAAACAGAGTAAAATAAATCCGCAAATATATTTCGTTTTTGGTGGAATCATCCTATGACGTCTCCCGCTCTTGGACGGAGGGAGACGGGAGACGGTGAGAGGGTGTGTCAGCCTTTTACTAACTAAAAACCCACCCCTGTTCCTTCGTTGTCTTTTATACCAGGGCCAAGTGGTTACTCCTTCGAAAAATTCGAAGCCATGGCAGGCAAGGTGGTTTTCCTCTAGGTTCAATAGAAATCTTCATGGCACTCCTGCGAAGATATATAAAAAGTAACAATCTTTAGAAGCATTATAAAAATACATACTATACAAATTCTTATCACAAAGACGACCAACATAACAAAACAACATATGAATTCGTATCACAACGTGAACAGTCACGGATCTGATCTCTATCTATCACTCAAAGCTTTGCTGGAAGAAAACTCATCATTGATTTAAGCTCACCTTTGTAGAATTTATTTAGTACATAGAGGATTTACAGCTAATAAAACCAGACAAAAAAAAGGAAACCATAAGAAATCATAAAGAAAGCCAATTACAAGTCTTCACGTATAGACATTAGAATGAATTAAAAATGGTGTGAGCACAAAAACAAAAGCTTCGCTTGAATTGTCTTATCATACTGTACTATTTTAAGTTTCATTGTAGATACGGAAGGCACGATTTTTTTCTTCCGTAAGTAACAGAACATTACAAAAAAGAGCCGAAGAAGTAGGAAATTGACGAAGTGACATTCTGTCAGGGGCGAAAAAGTACATTTTTGAGTTTTGTTAATCTTTATATATTTACTATCTGATGCCCACAACTTGCCATTCGGTCACAATTCCAAGAAGAATTTTTTTGCGCGGATCCCTAAATATTTTTTTCATATAAAAGTACGCCTAAATTACTCCATATAAATGGTAAAAAGATTTTTATTTTTATTTTACATGAAGACACTTTAATTTTATTTATATTATATGTATAGAGTATAGATTTAATTCTTTATCTCTGAAGGTACTTATGCATAAATACCTTCAGAGATTAATAATATTATATTTATTTATTTTGATAAAGTTAATTTTTGTTAGCAACAGTTGTTCTTTAAAACTATTTTAGTAACTAAATCAAGCAACAATTTACTGTATTAAAAGAAAAACGGTAACCACGACGGTGAGGCAAGTTTAGATTTCATTCAATCTCCGGGCAGACCAATATACCCATGCTAACTCATGCAGCTTTAGGCATTTTCTACTTGTCAGACCTTTGGATGATTTACAATCAGATCGTGGTAGGTGCAATATTGAAAACTTTTTAACTTGAAATACAATCATCATCATCATTTCAGCCCAAAGACGTCCACTGTTGAACATAGGCCACCGCAAGTGCCGCCACAATGAACGGTCCTGTGCGTCCGCATCCATCAGATTCCCGCAACCTTTACCAGTTCATTGATTCACCTTCACACCTAGGAGGCCTTCCAACGCTGCGTCTTTCGGTACACGGTCGCCACTCTAGAACTTTTCAGTTCCAACGGCTATATGTTCTGCGAGCAATGTGCCCTGCCCATTGTCAATTAAGTTTGGGTAATTTTTGTGCTATGTGTGCGTGCAACCTTGGTTTTCCTGTGAATATCTTCAAATACAATATTAATATACTTAACTAAGATGGAAACTAATTAAACAAATATATTCAAACAATTGGCACAAACAGATAATGAGAAAAAAAATGTGTGCTGTAACGATACTACTGTCAATTTCTTACGATATTGTCACTTTCTACTCTTGTCTTTTTTTTACGTTTTGCTAAAAAAATTCTTACTACTTTCTTTCTTTCTTTTTACCGCAAGCTTAACAGAAATCTACAGGGCCCTTGCATGCTACTTATAAATACCTTATTTTAAATAATAATCAATAAATAAATTCAAAAAACAAAATATAGGAATTTAAACACAAAAATATCCTAACACAACAACACACGAAGAGACGGTCGGCAATATTTTTTTCGTCCGTAAATAATATATTATAAGAGATAGCCGGAGAAACAGCTAGCTTGTTTTAAGGCTGTCTCGGCATAAATCGTCCGTTACCAGTTTAACTGCTTCAACAAATTGCTGTGTCTACAATTTTCTGAATCCAGTTTTTCAGTGTCCGATTTCTTGAGGATTAATATTTGTTTGTGTTGTGAGTTTAAGTGAGTTTTGTGCGAGAATTATTTATATTGTGTAGAGGCGAGGGCTTTGTGTTTAATTCTTTTTAGGGTCTCGCACCCGAGAGCTCCTAAAAGAAACCCTGTTACTAAAACTCCGCTGTCCGTCCGTCTGCCTGTCTGTCTGTTCCTGTGTCAGCGGGCTGCACCTCATAAATCGTAAGAGATAGAGAGTTGAAATTCTCACAGAATATGTAGTTCATTTGCCACTACAACAAAAAACAATAAAATTTAAATTAAATTACAATTTTACTAGGTTCCCATACAAAAATCGTTATTTTGTCGGCGTTTTTTTGCTCGATTTTAATATTATAGTACGGGATCCTTCGTATGTGAATCCGACTCGCTCTTGGCCAGTTTTTTTATGTCCCATGGCAGAGCTAAGATTTTTCTTTCTTTTTGAATTTTTTTGCAATTTAAGCCTGTTGTGTTTGAGTGTGAAATTCTATTAAAAAATGTGAGCTTTAAAATATTTTGTCTTGTAAATATTCTTTCTATTAAACGTCACATCATTAGAATGATAACAGATCCTACTTAGTACGTTAACTGTAAAATCTATTATCGATTCCCATAAAAACAAAATAGCACATTATTTCCAGCATAATTACTACTACTGTATACCAAAACATGCATATTTACTTCGTCTACTTATCACTAAACACGCTGTCAACAAAATCGATACAAACTGATTATACCCGACCTAAAATACTCCAATTTCACAAGACTCTGTCATCAAGAATGTACACAAAGGATAATCGTCGCGACTGTACTATAATGATAGTGAAATCGAACAATCGTGTTGAACCACAGAGCATGGAGGCAACGTACCGGTAGTGATTTAAGACAGATTTATCAAAACTTGCCATACAAGTTAATGTGTCAGTAAGGCGTCCCCCACATTAGGCCTGCGCGTTCTTCGGGTGTGTGAGCGACGCAGGAGCCGTGAGCGTGCTGCGTGAGCTTCGCTTGTGCCACCGTGTGACGTGTGAGTAGCGAGCGAGCGGCGCGCACGCGACGCTCGGCTTGGCATTTAACCCCCTTCAGTCAAGCCAGACACAACAAACAGTAGCGAGCAGCGAGGATAGCAGGCGAAAGGGTTTTTTTTTATTGGGTGGGAAAATCATCTTATGACAAATCCCACTCTTGGGCGGAACGGGAGATAGTGTCAGACTTTTACTGACTAAAAACCCACTCCTGTTCCTTCGTTGCCTTCGTCCCAGGGCCCCGGTAAAAATGCAATATGAGCGCCACATGCACGCCGCGTGCACTCGTCACACACGCCGGTGGGCAGCAAAACACGACGCTCACGCAGCGCGTTTACAGCGTGCACGCGACGCCCGCACTACTCATATGCCCGAGGAATGCGCACGCCTAATGTGGGGTCAGCGTAAGGGTCACCAATTATTCAAAATACTGTTCCATAATTATTTTTTTCGAGCTAGGATCAATCATCAAATTAACTTCACCCGCTTTGGGTAGAACGAGAGAAAGTATTAGACTTTGACTAAGATCTAAGTACCTGTGTTTCTTCAATGCCCTTCGTGTTCTAGCACCACCTTAACTTTTTCGAACAAATCCGTAGCCCTAGCAGGCATCAACTTTAATGGATCTCGTTCGTAATAATTGAGTTGCGTTGACGCAAAATTTTATCATTATTTTTATCAAAAGTAACAAAGAGCAATTGTTAGAGGGAGCATAGGGAGTCGATAAGGCCAGACTACGAGCAGTGTCGCAACCCGAGTCCGTGGCGTGGTTACAAGCGATTCCTTCGCCTCATTTGGGCACTCTACTCGACGATGACTCTTTGCGTGTGGCGGTGGCTCTCCGCCTAGGCTGTAAGGTGTGCGAGCCTCATATATGCACCTGCGGTTCTTTGGTGGAGGCCGATGGCCATCACGCACTGAGCTGTCGGCGCTGCACAGGGAGGTTCCCGAGTCACCACGCCTTGAACGACATTGTCCGGAGAGCCCTTATATCGGCAAACATCCCCTGCGTGCTTGAGCCTCCAGGTCTTAGCAGGTCTGACGGTAAGAGGCCGGATGGGCTGACTCTGGTGCCGTGGAAGAACGGGAAGTGCCTGATCTGGGACGCAACTTGCGTCAGCACTGTCGCCGCCAGTCACCTGAGTCGCACCATGCACACTGCTTCTGCCGCCGCTGAAGACGCCTGCTTTAAAAAAAGGCTGAAGTACGCTTCCTTGGTGCAGCTTTACCATTTTGTGCCTGTTGCTGTGGAGACTCTGGGCAGTTGGAGTACGGAGGCAAAGTGTTTTGTGGGGGATTTAGGCCGTAGGCTCTGGGAGGCAACGGGTGACTCCCGGTCCGGGTCGTTCTTGGTGCAAAGGATGGCCATCGCTATTCAGCGAGGTAATGCGGCCAGTATTATGGGCACTTTTGCACCGGGAACGATCAGGGGCGGGTTGTATATTGACGTGTGACTTTTTAGTTTTAGACAAATGTTGCGCTATTTATTTTATTATAATAAGATCTTTTGTTAGTAGTTTTTTATATCTGAGACAAATAAATTACTTTTCAGGTAAAGTAACTTTTCCTATTTTAGAGGGATATGCATTTTCCGCGATAAACAATATATTCACACCACTTATCGATAGTTTAGCTTATTTTCCGTGAGAGACTTTCAATATCTGATCAGTACTTTCAGAGACTACCCTTTGCAAACATCTACATACAAGCTATTTTACTTTACCTGCTATTTTAGATTCCATGGTCTATATGATAAACAGTTCATAGGTACAGTAAGGTACAGTGCTGCTTGCTTGCCAACACAGTAATTATTTTAAATCAATAACAATTTCGTGTCCGTCACGCAATGTTTGCGTGACGCGAGCTTGAGAACGATGCTTTGCTTCGAAGATTTAGCTGAATATTGTAGCGTACTAAGAAATTGAGGTTCTTGATAGCGTTTATTTTAGCTTTTGCTTGTGAAGGTTCTTATTGGGTAAGAAATATTTGCCTTAACTGTGAACGGCGATATTATAGGGGAATATCATGAGATACTGGAAATTAATTTTATTTTCACACACAATCGCAGTACATGCTAAAGTATGTACTGCGATTGTTTTAATAGTTAAGCCATAACGAGATGAACTCATCGGAAATTCCTTTTGTGATATTTTCCGTCATACCCGCAGTCTGTTATGATTGAGAGTTTATTTATTCATAAAATTAAATATAATGTTATTTTTGGTTTACAGAAGCTTACTTTAGTTGAATGGGTGGAAAATGGTTTATTATATACGAACATTTTTGCAGAGCTCAATTACAAAACCAAATTATTTTTACTAAAATCAGTATGTATCTACTGAACGATTAAAATATTGATGCTAGCAAAGGAGGCGGCCGATCGCGTGAGGCAACGGTCCTCATGCCTTTACCGCCGCCGGGATTCCGATCCCGGTTTCCGGCCACCGTAGGCGCGGGCTTGCGGACGGTGAGCAATGGGTAGCCCGCCGTCCGGACCGAGTCCAAGTCGTCGATGGCGCGTATTGTTCCACGCGCGTCTCAGGGATATGTCAGCAAATCTTAGGGGCCCAACAGGGTCGAAGCCTACTGGGGCAATGGATTGTGTTAAAATGAAACCCGGTGCCCTAGGACGCAGGCAACGAAGGAAGAGGAGTGGGTTTTTAGTCAATAACAGTCTGACACTATCTGCCGATCCGCCCAAGAGCGGGATTTGTCATTAGATAATTTTCCCACCTAAAAAAACACATCAAATATGGCCATAATTTTTCAATTACAACTCGCCTATTCGACAAATTAACCATTACCCCTTAATCAAACTGTTCTATTCTGAATCGACTACAAACAGACGTGATCTAAATACCTTAACAACATCGGGTTATATTTTTTCACGAAACATGAACATGTTATACTAAATTACTGTCAAACACAGAATAAGGCCACATCTCAGTGGGCGCTGCTAGATGGCATTGTCAACACTCGTTAGGCCACCTCAAGCAGCACACGTAGTTGTATGGTCGCTGGACAACAGAATTTTTGAAAACTCGAAGCTGTTATGCTGTCTGTATTAGGTCTGTACAGAAAGAATAACATGAATAATACATAATGAACATAGAATTATAAGAGCTGTGTAGCCGGCTACATAATCTTATCTAATCTTATAATTCTAAATTTGGCCCTAAATGAATTAATTGCTCCATTTACAATATTGGCACAAAGAATCGCCAAACTTAAGTGGCAAAGCGCAGGGCACATTGCTCGCAGAACGGATGGCCGTTGGGGCCGAAAGGTTTTGGAATGGCGACCACATCTTCCGGTAGACGTAGCGTTGGAAGGCCTCCTACAAGGTGGACCGATGACTTGGTAACGGTTGTGGGAGTCCGATGGATGCGAGACGCACAGGTACGGGGTTGAACGGTCATTGTGGCGACATTTGGGGGAGGCCTATGTCCAGCAGTGGACGTCTTTCGGCTGAAATGATGATGATGATGATGACAATATTGGTATTCAGCTGCATTTGGTTAAACTGAAAGTCGACCTCAAAACAGTTGTAATGGAAAGGGATATTCATATTTTAAACATTAAAAAAATAACCAACTAGGACTTCACTGTAAAAAACAAAACACTAAAAATAACTTTAATTTCGAAAGTCGGAGTTTCTGGTATCGTTTGTTTGTTATTAATTAACACCGACTTCTGAAATTAAATTTATTTTGATCGTTTTAGTTTTTTTTTTAGTTAAGTCTGTTTTTTGTTTTTCTTCTTCATCAGTTCCATTCCATCAAATGTTACGTTTTGATTGTAAATGCTAGACTCATGAATCCCATCATCAGAACTGGATTTTGAAAAAAAATGGAACCAATCTGGAAGCATATCCTATAAAAAAGCTAATTATGCTATTATGATAGGTCTTAAATATATTTTTTTTTAAAATATGTTCGCTAAAATATAATTATATTCGTTAGAAAATAAATACCTTGACAACTCAGAATCGTTCCGTGATCTATGCTCTTAAAACTTCCTGTCAGTGACACCAAGGAGAAGTTTGGTATATTGAGTATAAGACGTTAATACAGTGATTAGAGCAAGTTGGTGATACTGTAGATAAAACCAAACTGTCATTAATGGGAGCTCAGAGGTTTAGAGGTCCTAACGTTACCCATGTCGTGGCCAGATCATAGAAACTGATCACTTCATGATATGGCCAAGTGAAACTGGCCAGATCGTTTTAAACGTTAAAGTTTGATGATATAATCAATCCTCGTTTAGCCTATTTTCTTTAGATTTTTTCCTATTTGGTGGTTGGTGGAACAGAGAGTATAGTCCCGCAAACCTCCGTTGAAAAGGGAGAATCCTCCGACCAGACGGGTGTTATGTCTAGTGGGCAGCTGCCCAATAGATGATTTCGAGCTGTTCTACATGTTCTAATCGTGCGGAGAACTTTGATTGCGCGATGCAGGATTAGTTCTTTTGTGACGACATAGATGTCGCTACGCCTATAATAGAAATCCTACATCAAAGATATGGTCAAACGAGGATCGAAATATCATCAAATGTTAACGTTTAAACGATCCGGCCGGTTTTAGTTGGCCATATCATGAAGTGATCAATTTCTATGATCTGGCCACGACACCCACACTAGGAATTACTCCTGTATCGTGGGTGCGTTACATTTATTTATTTATCCATTGCTTGCTATACTTACAGTATGCACCAAAGCGTACAGCAAGCCAACATTTATCATTTATTCACTGCTATAAAAAATATGTCAAATTTAGGTTCTTGAGCAATCAGGGCGTTCAGCAGATTGAGTGCCTGACCTATAGGGGCATATGGAGCCGTTAGAGTACGTGATGGAGAGGCAACGAACAGGCTCCGTATGGCACAGGTGCGCGACGCCCGCAGTCGGTTCGGAGCGTAAAGTGAGCAGCGAGCCAACGTGGTCGCGTCGTCGATTTTATTACTCATAAGATGGTAGTATTGCACCAAAAGCGTGCATTTACGACACAGTTCTATCGACTTGATGCTTACCATTCCCACGACAAACAGACGGATATGAATAGGAATGGTACCCATATATATTTTTGTTTAGAGAGCGAACTAATTTGCGTTGAACCCGTTCTATCATCAGCTTATATTTTTGCTCGTGTGGATCCCACACCAGCGAATTGTACTCAAGTTTGCTACGCACCAAGGAATAGTACAATGTGACGATAACATTCCTGTCATTAAATCTACTAGCCTGCCTCATGACAAACCCGAGCGATTGGATGACCTTGATACGATGATGTTAATATGCTGATTAAAAGTCATATTTATATATAAAGTCAGTCCCAGATCCTAAATTTCGTGTGAACTCACATACAATAGTAGAAGATAATGAAAATGATGAAGTAGTGAAAAAAAATAATCGTTGAAAGAACATAAACTGCCGAAAACTTATTTGGATCGCAAACAAAATGCCAGCTTCTAACAAAAAGCAGTCTAGACATGTAATAACCGGTCTAGGCACAACTATTCATTATTCAGCTTAAAAAATAATTTAAGGTATTTATTTTAAGATAGAAAAACTTAGTTCTCTCTCTCTCTCTCATTCCTGATTTGATCACGCAAGGAAACTCCGAGCATATCTCTTTTCATTGCCCTTCGAGTACCTATAAGACTTCTGACGAGGGTATTATGGGTGATCATGTTTCAGAGCTTTATGTCATCACTGAAAGTCACGGAAATCCGATGGATGCGAGTCACACAGGAGCGGTCATTTTGGCGATACTTGGGGAGGCCTATGTCCAATAGTGGATGTTTTTCGGTTAAAATGATAATGATAATAGTTTAAAAGATGACATTAATCGCGAAAAACGAATTGAAAGAAAATTAATTTTTTTTTATAAATCAGATTAATCGATCTTGAACGGAAAAAATAAACGTTTTTAGGGTTCCGTACCTCAAAAGGAAAAAACAGAACCCTTATAGGATAATTTTTTTGTCCATCCGTCTGTCTATCTGTCTGTCTGTATTTCTGTTAAGACCCTTTATCTCGGAAACGCGTGAAGTTATTGGGTTGAAATTAAAACCATATATTTAAGTTTGCGGTCCTTTGAAACTGTGAAGAAATCAAACGTCTGAGTTACCGAAATAAAAAGATACGGCCGTTTGTATCGCAAAAAACGTGTATTCGACACTCTAATGGCAATCAAAATTCATAGGGTACATCCCATTGACCTAGAATCCTGAAATTTGGCCTAAAGCAAGGTCTTATAGCACAAGTATAGGAAAAAATCTGAAAACTGTTAATTTGTAGTTACATCACAAAAAAAAAACTTTTTTTGCGATTCGGAAGAATCTTCGAAACTCAATTTTTTTTGGAAATTGAACTGTTTTCATAGTTAAGTTTGTACGGAACCCTCAGTGCGCGAATCTGACTCGCGCTTGTCTGGTTTTTTTAATGATTATACCAATGTGATCCCACCTGATGGTAAGCATTGGTCAATGGCACTAGTTTAATAAAGGCAAGGCATCTTTCCTGACTCGACTGACCCGGTGTAAGAAGAGGATAGTATCTGAAGTGTTCCATGGTGTGTACCTGCTTAGACGTTGTTAATTTTTTAATGCTATTCAGTGGTCATAATAATAATTTACAATAATTTTATTAATTAAATTTTATAATTTTATTAATTAAATTTTATAATTTTATTTATTAATATAATTCAATAATTTTATTAATTTTTGAATAATTTTTCTTTTAATCATTTAATTTTTATAACAATTTTATTTTTTAATTCTATAATGTTACTATGGGTTAATTAATGCCTGAAATAAACGATAAACAAATAAATAAAAGCCATTCTAGCCTCGAAGACACCTAAATAATAATCGGACGGAAGGACCGATGTAGGCAAATTGTTTGTATTAAAATATATTAGTGTGGTGAAGGTGTTCTCATTTGCAATCACCTCGACTTCACAGTCTAACACTGAACCGAAGTTGTGACAGTAGTATCGCTCATAAGCTTACTGAAGTAGAACCCGGCCTCTTTGGTAGGATAATATGTACAACAGTCTATCGATTTTCAATTACTCCCCAATTATGAAGTCCTTTTATCGTGTGATTTGTGTTTCCTTGTTTCACTGTAATTTGAAACTCAATTTTGGAAGTTATTTTCTGATAAAGACTTTCGAATTTTAACAAGAATTGCTAGTTAATTTTCTTAACATTTTTATTAGTTTGTTGTTTTTTAGAACTAACACAGTGAACAGTTAGATGTAGAGATTTAAAAATGTTTACGACTGGTTTCTGCCAGCGAGTTCGCCTGCATAAATTATTCCACAAGGACATGCTTCTGTGATAAAATGTATGTGCTAGTCCAGGACATAGTCTACTAGTGCGCCAAATTTCATCCAAATTCGTTTACCCTTTCGAAAGCGAAGTTACAAACAAACATACACATACATATTCTTGCCTTTATATTATCAGCAGAGGTCGGAATTAGGTAGAGTTATTAATCTATTTATACTGATTTCATACAGCGAAAGAATAAAGTGGATATGCCTCAAATCCCGAGATTTATTTTAAAGAGAATAACTTTTTTTTATGACACTATTAGCAGAGAAAAATTCTTGCTGCATTAATGACGAGGACGAGGACGTGTATAAATTTTTTAACCTCACCTCAGTTGACGTAGAGAGATCTATTTCAATGAAAAATACTAATAAAAATTGTATGTTAATTATCTTTGTTTCATTTGTCTTACCCATCTCTGAAGATTTTATTATTATTTAAATGTAATATTGTTGGCCACACGGGATTTTGCATTAAAAATCCCGAGAAGATCCATATTAATATCAACATTTCAATGCAAGTACATGAATAATTCTACCTAATTCCGACCCCAGATTATATTAAATCACTGTAACGGTAGACTATGCAGATTCATAGATTACTATTTTTATTGTCCTTTTGGATTTTGCCCGGTCTACACTGCCTTTTAATACCTATTAATATTGTAACATAGAAATATTGTTGAATCGATCTTTTTTTTTTAATAACTATTAACTATTAACCATCTAAGTACGAGTAACCATGGAGTGTCTTACCGGTTCTTCTCCATAGAAAACGACCAATTGCTAAAACAAGAACCGTGTGCTAGTTTCTGACGTTTCATAAATGTCCATGTAGGACTATGTGAAATAAAATGAGTTTGAATTTGAATACCTAAAACAAAACACTAGCAAAAGGCGTTACACAGGATAGATTGATTTCTTTTTTTAGGTGGGAAAATCATCCAATGACATCCCGCGCTCTTGGGCGTGGCGCGAAGGCGTATTAGACTTATACCGACTAAAAACCCACTTCTGTACCTTCTTTGCCTTCGTCCCAGGGCCAAGTTTTCGTTTCAGAAACAAACCCTTGGCCCCAGTAGGCTTCGACCCTACTGGGCCCCTACGGTTTGTTGACATCTCCTAGAGGCGCGCGTGGAACAGTACGCGCCGTCGACGACTTGGGTTCGGTCCGGACGGTTACCGGACGGTCGAACGACGAGCTACCCATTGCTCGCCATCCGCAAGCCGGACCATGGCCGGCTCGAGAGATCGTTGCCGCCGATCTCCCCAAGCGGGGCTACTTTACACGGACGAAGTTGTTAGAAGAATCTAGTACATAATATTATAGTAACAACAACTTTTTCCTATCCTATTGACTACATTTAAATACTGTAAAAATACTGAAAGGAGTACGTTTAATTATTCCTTCGCGCGGTCTGCTATTAAGTCATAAATATCTTCATAATTGCCTCACAGGCGTGCCTCTAACTATGATACAGAAATAGCTCATGGTCTTATTATATTCTTTGTTTAAGTTACACGTGCTTCGTGTAGTACATGGAGCAAGTATAGTGACAGAAGGAAATTGGCCCAGTTTGGATTATATCCTGTTCAAACATGGGAGTGCTTTGAAGTAGTTCCTTACAACAATGTATATTAAAACAAACTATATTATCATTGTTTATCTATATATATAAAGACGAAATACTACTCACTGATTAATTACGAAATCTCAGAAACTATAACACATACAAACTTAAAATTTGGTAGGTAAGTTCCTTATAGGGTGCAGATATTTTCTAAGAACGAATTTTACGAAACTCCACCCCTAAGGGGGTAAAACAGGGGTTGGAAGTTTGTATGGAGAAACCTACTTTTGTGCGGGTGAAATCGCTGGCAGAAGCTAGTTATTGATAAGGTTATATAACCAAAAACTCACCTGATGTTAAGTGCGGACGGCGAGTAATGGGTAGCCCGCCGTCCGACCGTCCGGTAACCGTCCAGACCGAGCCCAAGTCTTTGACGGCGCGTAATGTTTCCACGCGCGCCTCAGGGAGATGTCAGCAAATCGTAGGGGCCCAGCAGGGTCGAAGCCTACTGGGGCCATGGGTAGTGTGAAAATGTAACCCGGGGCCCTGGAACGAAGGTAACGAAGGTACAGGAGTGGGTATTTAGTCAGTAAAAGTCTGACACTATGTCTCGCTCCGCCCAAGAGCGGGATTTGTCATTAGATGATTTTCCTCCTACAAATAAAAAAAACCTAATGGTAAGCGATTACTTAAGAGGTTCAACTTACACACTTAGATGGCCAATGTCCTTTAAGCCATTTGGCGTATGATAAAAATAGCACCCTTATTGCGTGAATCAATTTAACTGTTTTAAGGTTTATAAAAGAAATTCCAGGATTTTAAGTTTAAAAAGTTGTCAAATATCATTGAATTGTTAGAATTAATTACATTGTACCCATGATATTATGTAACTAACCAGCCAGTTTGTAATATTGTAGTCAGAAAACAGATAATAGATTTTCCAATAAGTGTTGAAAAAAATCATTTGTTATATGTAGTAATTGTTATTACCGTCTCTTGACTCTACAACGGCCTTGCCTTCGCATTGAGCGTTTATTCCGCTTTAGTTACTCTAATCAGAAAATGTAGATAAGAAAATAATTTTCCAACGAGTGTTGAAAACCATCGTTTGGTACACGTGGGCAATTGTTATTACCGTCTCTTGACTTCGTAAAAGGCTTGCCTTCTTCTCGAGCGTGTATTCCACCTTGGCTGCAATTGCAAAGCTGTCCTACTAACATCAAAATGTACTATTTCGTTAAAAACTTCGCGAATAAGCTTTATACTAATAATATAAATAGGTATTTCGTTCCGATGAAGTTGATTTTTTTAAGAATCATTCATTAATATTTTAAGTAGTAGTATATTTCTTTCATCACACAATCAATCATACTTGATAAGATCTTGATGATTGCGGGCAAATGATTGTAAACCTTAGAACTACAACAAAAGGTTCAAAATCGATTGAATTTAAAAAGGTGAGGTTTTTTTGTAAACACTTGAAACTTGTGATATTTTATTTTAGTCAAAAATGAGTGTGTGATATTGTTTAGTATATAAATATTTTAAACGAAATATTTAGTTTACTCCCTCTATTTTTAGAAAAGTTATCGCATTAAACGAATGCTTTACCAACAAACAATTAATCAATGTTTGTGCATTGATCAATTAGAATGATTTTAGTGAGAGTCTAAGTTTTAGACAGACTAGTGCTTGACGATCAACGATTGCATCACTGATGCAATCGTGAATATTGTCACGATTGCATCAGTGATGCAATCGTTATAGTTCGAGATAGATAGATATTCTTTATTGTACATCAAAAATAGAAATCATACTAGGAACTTAAAATTAATAGGTTGTCACAATAAGCGGTCTTATCGCTAAAAGATATAAAAATATTTGAGTTATTTTCTAAACGATATTGTTACGCCGTAAAACTTGAACACGCCATATTTTCGATGAAATCAAGAGTAGCATTAAATTATTAAAACGCATTGCTGTTCGAAACTTCTAGAATCAAAGTACGTACCAAGGCCTGGCAAGTTCTAGAAAAGCACGACATAAAGCTTACCACTATTATTATTAAATAAGGTTTAGTAGGTAGGTACGTAGGTAGATAAGGAAATTGCACCACTGATGCAATCGTTGTGTCCGCCTCAGAATTTGGCATATCCAATTTCAGACAATTTGAAAGTTATAGAGCTTCATTTCGGTCAATGCATATTCATAAATGGACGCCATCAGTCGGGACTGGTCATCTCTCAGCTGTCACAGTTTATTTTAATTATTTGTTCTTTGAATTGTTTTTTTTATTGATATACCTAAATTAGTGCTTGATTGACTGCCATCTCACCTGATGATAATCAGTGATGCAATCGTTGATGGTGAGGCGCACTAGATTATTAAGAGCCTATTCATTCTAGCCTTGAAGACACCTAAATTATAATCGGACGGGAAGACCACAGCAGGCTAGTTGTTCCAGACCGTCGATGATCGCGATATTAACGACGAGTCGAAACGCTTGGTCCGACCCGTAGAGGTTTCAAAAACGTAAGGGTGGATACTCGCCGTTTGTCGGGTTGTCCGATGGTATGGGTTGTCCGAAATGAGGTGGTGGAATAAAGCCTTGCAATTCCCGCGCACACTCTCCAAAATGCATTGTGTAAAAAGGTGTCAACAATATAGGTAATGGTGAAAACAATAATATTCCATAACTTTCACACAATGCCATGCAGTCCCAAACTAAACAGAACTTGTGCTATGAGTATGACAACCGATAGTCACACTTATATATTTCTAGATACATACATATTATAAATAAATTACACTTAAGCACAGAACAAATGATCGTGCTCATTACATAAACATTTGTCTTGGGTGGAAATTGAACCTACGACCTCCGATAGTAAGGGCTACTATCCACTGGACTAACAGGTCAGTTAGAACACTCACTGTAATTATGGCGGTAAGTCCCCTCTTTGAGGCGTGGTTGGAAAGGCAACACGGTGTCCTTACCTTCCGCATGACGCAGGTTCTCACCGAACACGGTAAGTTCGGGAAGTTCCTGCACCGGATTCGTGCAGAAGACACGCTCGGGTTGCGCCACTGTGTGGACCACCTGGAGGACACGGTGGGAGCCTACTGGAGCCACGGGTAGTATGAAAGTGAAACCCTGGGACGAAGGCAAAGAAGGAACAAGAGTGGGTTTTTAGTCAGTTAAAGTCTGACACTATCTCCGGCTCCGCCCAAGAGCGGTATTTGTCATAAGATATTACCACCACATAAAAAAAAAACATCGGGTTGTCCGATGGAAGAATGGTGATGGCGGAATCAAGTCATATAAGTGTGGAAATTCAGTCTATACATACCCACTAACGACTTTACACACATCACATACGCACACCTTGCAACAATTATTTGGATCAATCTCAGACAGACAATATAAAAATATTCGAGTTATTTTCTACGCCATATGTTTCATTACGTTTTTCTAACAATATCTGGCTATGTATAAAAATTAACAAAAGCAAGCCACGTGCGAGTCGGACTCGCCCACGAAGGGTTTCGTACCATTATCTATATAAACATTTTTTTAACACAATTTATTTTATTCTGTTTTTTTTTTTTTAATATTTATAGCTTATCTGTTGTTATAACGGCAACAGAAATACATTATCTGTGAAAATTTCAACTGTCTTGCTACCAAAATTTATGTGATACAGCCTGGTGACAGACAGATAGACAATGGAGTCTTAGAAATATTGTCCTGTTTTTACCTTTTGAGTACAAAACTCTAAAAAAGTAAAAGTAAGTAATATTGTCCAAATTCTATGTAATGAGAAACCATAAATGTTTCGGTACATTGATTTACTACCGTTTTCATAAACGTCGTTACTAAAATCTTATTAAACACTAAAAGCTAATTATTAACCGTAATTAGTCTTCTCATTCACCCGAATTAATTGGAACAGTAGTGTGGAAAATTTGTTAATTACAGTTAATGAATCATCATTATCCTCAGCACAACTACACCCACGCTCCACTCCGGGGCGAGAGGGAATGGGACGCGGTCGCATCTTTCTGCGAAGCAGTAATGTTAGCGAAAGACGCGGCCGCAAGGGTTAGGGAACGTACATCCTCACGATTCCAACCACCGTAACCGCGGGCTTGCGGACGACGAGCAATGAGTAGTTCGCCGTCCGCCCATCCTATAAGCATCGAGCTCGAGTCGTCGACGGCACGTAGTATTCCTCGCGCGACTCAAAAGATAAGAAGGTAAAAGAAGAAAGAAAGAAAAACATTTCATTTGGCGGAACAAGGCGTAAATTTAGAACTAACAAATTATAAGTATATTATGTGAAAAAAAATATGCGCCACTTCCGCGCATAATGGCCGAACGCTCAGCATAATGCCGTGACCATACGCAAAATGCGATGAGTCTACGCCGCTGGTTTTCAGCGTAGGCCGGTGATGGTATCGACACAAAGACGTCGGCACGGTATTGTGTACTAATAGATTTGATCAAGATAGATAAATAAAAATATTTTTTTTGGGAAAGAAAAGCAATGAATAAATAAAGAGGAAATACGATATCATATCATGTATAAAGTGGCAATATTACGTTACGTTTGTGCCAAAGTACGCGATTCTGTTTACAGTGTATAGTCTATGGACGCGATGACGTAAAAAAAGCGTGTAAAGGATATGACCCATGCTTATAAGTTTAAAAAAAAATCTATGTTAATTAATGTAAGTGGGTGTACCGTTTTAATTAACTATAAATAAATAAATAAATAAATAAATAAATGACGCTACGTCATGATTAGAGACGAGATGTCAGCAAACCGTAGGGCCCCAGCAGTTTCGATGCCTGCCAGGGCCATAGGATTGATTTTGAAAAGGATACACTAATGGTTCTGCACGGCTCCGCTTGTATTTTTTCCAGGGTAAAGGTTCCAAGGCGACAACCACTCCAGTGTTTTCTCGCTCACTTGCGACTGGGGCTGGATGTGTAACTTCCACTGTCACAGACTAGTGGTTGTCCGCCATCGGAGGTCCTTATCCCGTTATAGGGAGTGAGATTTTAACTCCCTTAGGTAAACATCCCTAGGCTACAACCCGGGAATCTTTAAGTCAAGAGTGAATAGGTAACGTCTAGGTAAGCGCGCTCCATCGTCGACCGCATCGTCGCTTTCGATCAGGTGAGTTAGCGGTCAAGCGCAAACCTATCAGGAATAATAAAAAAAAGAACATCTAAGAGAGACGCATGTGCAACACTACGCTCCATCAGATTGATAGGGCGATGGATATCTCTAATTCAGTCGACCTCGCCGGATCTCGTCAGAGGAGCTTCCAGCACTACAATGGTTTTAGTGCTGGAAGCTCCACCCATGCGGTGAATGGCCAGAGTATGCCGCATCATATCTTCCGGGCAGTGGACATAGTGGTGGCACAGAGCAACCGGCTCCCTATTTATGCGACACAGGTACTCCCCGAAGCAGAGTACCAACACTCCTGTTCCAAACTCAATCAAGTTTTACCTGCAATGGCAACAATGCAAATATTTATGAAAACCACCTTCTAAAAGGTAAAGTCTTATCTAGCAGTTAATGTGCTATCAAAATTAACGAATGAAACAGTACAAAGTAAGTAGTGCAAGCTTCGCGTGACCGCACACCGTTCTCTTGTAGATTCCAATCACAAAATGAGATGTAACTTATTTGCTAGTTTTGATAAAAAGCGAAAATACTGCCTGAAGAATTTTGGATCGCTTAATCAAATCGTGAGTCGTAAACGATTCGGGGGCACACGCGATGGAGATAAGATTTTTTGGAACTGACATTTTATAGTTGAAATTGTGTGAGTTATTTACATTGTGTTATTAAGTTTTGAGAGCAATGGTAGCCCAGTGTTAATAGACCCGACTTACGAGTTGTAAGATCGAGGGTTCAAACCCACCCAGGCACATTACTTTGTGTAATTTATTTCATCGCCACTGCTCTCAAAGCGGTGAAGGAAAACATCGCTAGGAAATCGACATGTCCAAGATCATGTCTAAAAATTCGAAGACATGTGACATTTGCCAACTCGCACTGGGCTCTCCTGGTGGTTTACGGCCCATTCCTTTTTCTAAAGAGGAGGCCTGAGTCCCAGCAGTTGGGAACATCAAAAGATTGATTATGATAAGCTATTAAATTTCCTCAACCAACAGCACTAAACGTAGGGTTCAGGTGGGCAGGATATAAACTATGTCAATGAGTATATCTACTTGGTTTAGTTAGTTTCTTTTGAAAACAAGCAGCAGAATGATATCGACCGCCGTATCAAAAACGCCTGGAAAAGCTACTGGTCCATGAAGACGCTAATGAAGGGAGATCTACCGATCTCCCTGAAGCAAAAACTCCTTGATATGGGAATCCTGCCTGCTTGTTGGGGTTTGCCAACGAGCAATGAAGCGCAGCATACTGGGTGTCAAGAGGGCTGACTGAGTGAGGAACACCACGCTGCGTCAAAAGACGGGAATTATGAACGTAGGAAAAAAGGCTGCCAGGCTAAAATGGGATTATGCGGGTCATCAGCCGCATGCACTCTGACCGTTGGGCAAGCGTCTCTACAAAGTGGGTACCTGAAGATGGACGACGCCGCCGAGGTCGACCTGGGAAGAGGTGGTGAGACGACCTATATGCCTACCGCAAGAACTGGTTCGAGGTGGTTTAAGAAAATAATACCTGGAAGAAGTTGGGGGAGGCCTTTGCCCAGCAGTGGGGTAAGCTATTAAAAAAATCCTCTTCAATATTAATATTAACTAGTATCGTCGCAAAATATGAGCAAGGAAGGTTTTACTGTTTCAACCTGGATCTACAAGGCTAAAGTGTAATCCCAATCGGGAGATGGTTTGTAGAATGCACGAAGACATATGGGTCAATATCGTCAAGCAGTGGCCCGCTTAGCGGAACGAACGTGTTGGTTTGTAGAATGCACGAAGACAAAAAATGGGCATCAGAAGACGAGTATCCACACCGAAGAACGAAAACAGCTAGCGTGATTATTTAGAGGCATTTATGGTTCCATATGAGCATTGAGGATATAAAACACTAAATGGAAGGCAAGGTGGTCGCTTTACAGTATAACAGCTGTACCTACACTAAAATTTCTAGAAAAGTTCAAAATCACAGCGTGGTTACCAGAAACTAATAAAAAAAAAACTTTTTTCCAATGTTTGAACGAACTAGTTTTTACCCTGCTCAGAATGATAAGCAACAAAAAATATCTGTCCATATATTTCTTCCAGTTGAAATCCACGAAATTTACATATTTCATACTAAACTTATTTCACGACCAACTTAATAAACCTAGCTTCGATCTATCACTCTTATCAATAATTTTCACGCCACGTCAGGTTACCTTTCCATTTCGTTGGATTCCGTGTCTTTGTAGAAACATAAAGATAAGTAAATCAAGCATTCAAAACTTGCTTTTTCCTATGGCTTCACTCCTGAGGTCTATGTAACAGATACCGTGCGATTTTCCTGGTAAACCAAGCGCGTAGGTTTAGTAATCAGATCAGCACTACTTCAGGGATATTGACTTAATTTTGCTTATTTCATTGGTATCTTCTACAACGGTGGCTCGTCAAAGATTTGTTTAACTACATTTTACCTTAGTGTTTTGTTCGGGCGCGGTCGGTAACCTTCGTTAGACATCAGGCATACGCGGGCTACGGCTGCACGGGCGTACAAGATCGGCCGTGGTCCGACCACACACTTCACTAGCGAGAACAACTAACGTCATTTGCGCGTGTTATACTTCTCTATAACAGCTTAGAGCAGTGGTGGCCGAGTGGTAACGGCCCCGACTTACGAGTTGTAGGTCGCAGGTTCAAACCCAACCAGGCGCATTACTTTGTGTAATTTATTTCATCACCACTGCTCTCAAAACGGTGAAGGAAAACATCGTGAGGAAACCGGCATGTCCTAGAACCAAAAATTCGAAGACATGTGACATCCACCAACCCGCACTGGGCCCGCGTGGTGGATTATGGCCCATCCCCTCTTAGAGAGGAGGCCTGTGTCCCAACAGTGGGAACATTATAAGGCTGACTATGCATGCTATATGCTATACTTCTCTATACAATTTTGTTGGATATACGTCACCAGTTTTACTTTTCACTGCTTTTATTTAAGTCCAAGTCAAGACCCTAACAGTTTTGTTTTTTAAATGAGAAATCATCAGATAACTTCTACCACTCTAGGTGGACCGAAACGGAGTGTTAGAGTTTTGCAGACTAAGACCCACTAGAATTCTTTCAGTTGCCTTTTGCGTTCTAGTGCCGCAAAGGCTATTTCAAATCCCTCAGCCCACCTTAGTGTCTTTTACACATATTGCCCTGCTTTAGCGAGAAAATTTATCCACATATTCCTATCTACGTAGATGGTAGTTCCATACATCTTGTTATACACGATTGTTTTTACTACGGACCTGCCGGAATTTAATAAAATAAAGAAACATAAACCTGTTGAGGCCACGACATGGACAGCTTCTCACAAAATAAATTGAGTGATATCTTTAAAAGAGATCGGTAACGCAACACTACTAACCATCAGGAAGGTCACCTGATCGTCTATTACCCTAGCAACCTGCCGTCTAGGACTGCGGAATAAGTCCAAGAGCAACCGGGACCCTGGGACGTAAATGTCGATGAGAAGGACACAGATGGATTTTTGTTATAGATTACATGCAGCGTTGATGAAAATATTGAGGTGGATGTGTGGTGTAACGAGAATGGATAAAGTGAGAAATGAGTCTATTAAAGGAAATTTTAAAGTAGCGCCAGTGACTTTAAAGTTAAAAGGACTTTAAAGGGAATCGTTTGTCTTGGTGACCATTTGAAGAGGAGGGATAAAACGCATGTTGCTAAAAAAAATTATGATTACAACTGTGGATGGATAGAGAGGAAGAGGGAGGCCAAAGAAAAGATGGATGGATTGTGAGAATAAAACGAAAATAAACGGGACTAGGGCAGGAAGAAGGAAGATAGGTTTTAGTTAGTAAAAATCTGACATTCCCTCTCCTTCTTCCAACAGCGGGAGAAGTTATTTGATAATGCCCAGCTAAATAAGCAATAGACCTAGCATGTAGGGGTCAGCTTCCAGTCTAACCCAATCCAGCTTGGGCACGCCACAATTATGGTGGGCACGCCACAATTATGGCGGTAAGTCCCCTCTTTGAGGCGTGGTTGGAAAGACCTCACGACGTCCTCACCTTCCGCATGACGCAGATTCTCACCGGACACGGTAAGTTTTGGAGGTTCCTGCACCGGATTTGTGCGGAAACGACGCCCGGGTGTCGCCACTGTGTGGACTGCCCGGAGGACACGGTAGAGCACACGGTGGAGGTGTGCCCCGCTTGGGCAGAGCAACGCCGTGTCCTCGTGGGGGCAATCGGCGGCGGCGATCTCTCGCGCCGGGCCTTGGTTCAGGCCATGGTCCGGAGCGAGGAGGAGTGGCAGGCGGTCGCCTCCTTCTGCGAAGCAGTAATGCTAGCAAAGGAGGCGGCCGATCGCGTGAGGCAACGGTCCTTACGCCCTGTCCGCCGCCGGAATTCCGATCTCAATTTCCGGCCACCGTAGGCGCGGGCTTGCGGATGGCGAGCAATGGGTAGCCCGCCGTCCGACCGTCCAGTAGCCGTCCGGACCGAGCCCAAGTCGTCGACGGCGCGTATTGTTCCACGTGCGTCTCAGGGAGATGTCAGCAAATCGTAGAGGCCCAGCAGGGTCGAAGCCTAGTGGGGCCATGGGTAGTGTGAAAACGAAACCCGGGGCCCTGGGACGAAGGCAACGAAGGAACAGGAGTGGGTTTTTAGTCAGTAAAAGTCTGACACTATCTCTCGCTCCGCCCAAGAGCGGGGTTTGTCATAAGATGATTTTCCCACACAATAAAAAAAAAAACCCAATCCAGCTGAACACCTATCGAGTGACTCGCTATCTGATCTCTACAATCTAGTAACTACCACTGTACTAAATAAATAAAAAGCTTCTAAAATTAACTTTAACAAACAAATAGTTTTACCTGTTTATAATATAAGGTAAGATGACGAAACAGGTCGAAACAGGTCCAATTTGTGTCGATAAATTCTGGAAGTCTCTGAGGCAATAACAAACAATATCGTTTCCAATATGCCGCCTGCGATAGCTTCGCGAGCTTATGTGCTGTAGGGTGGCATAGCGATGGATAAGAAGGAATGGGATTTTGTTTTGAAAATATTTATATACTAGCGACCCGCCCCGGCTTCGCACGGGTGCAATGCTGATCACGTCGTAGTATGACCTTTTTAAGGTGTATAATACTGTAGTACCTTATTTTGATCTATCTCTTAGGGTTCAGCCAGCGTTTGCAATGTAAGCGCAAAAAATGTGTTTGTTTACGACATCACATTAGAAACCACTAAAATCATCAGTGTTCGTCTACTATATTGAGCGTGTATTATACATGTAAACCTTCCTCTTGAATCACTCTATGTATTAAGAAAACCACATCAAAATTCGTTGCGTAGTTTTAAAGATCTAAGCATACATAGGGACAGACAGACACGAAAAGCGACTTTGTTTTATACTATGTAGTGATATACGTACGACGTACGTCTCTCTTTTATTGCACCTACCACTATTCTTCTCTGCATCACCCAAAGGTTGACTGGTAGAAAATGCCTAAGGCGTTAAGTCCCCCTCTGTACCTTTATGTGCATGAAGTGTTAAATAAATAAATAATACGTCTATACTACCTATAGTCTATAATATGTAAAATAATATTATAAAGAGGAAAAATTATATTTTGGTTTTTTAATTAATAAATTTTAAAAATTCTTTCACTAGTGGAACACTTTTTTCACTGAATAAGGCCTCGAAGTCAAAGTCAAAGTTTTTTATTTCACATATGCCTACATGGGCACTTATAAAACGTCAGAAACTAGTGCACGGTTCCAAATTGGTCGTTTCCTATGGAGAAGCACCTAGAATATGTTTTTTTTCCTTGTAGTTTTTTAAAGCAAGTGTCAGACTTTTACTGACTAAAACCCACCTGTGTTCCTTCAGTTTTTCTTTGCGTTCCAGGGCCACGACTCGACCCATATACTGCCCGCTTGCTGTTTCAGTCTACTGTGAGATAACTTTCCTAATTTATTTTCTTGACCAAAAATGATTAAATTTTACCTCACCGTTAATGAATACCAGCATGATGTTATTTCATGTGTTGTGTTAACATTGTCTAATTTTTCTTATTTATTTTTATTCGATACTTCACCATAAATAAATAAAACTACGACTTTACATACATGTCGAAAATCCCTATTACTTTATTACTACAAAACATTGCTATCATACAAACTTCCTAAGAAAAATATGGTTTTATCTTCGTCGACACAACGCCAGCGCTCATCCTCGGTACACAAGAATATGTTTTCCAATTCAATACGCTCGCTCAATGTACTCTGTATACGTAATATTTTGTGGGTTAACCCAGAACAAAGGGAATCCCTTCAATCCATTGCTGCGTACCGGTATGCTAAAGTTACTATGATATAAGATGATATCCACAGACCATCGGTAAAATCTACAAGTCCGTGATAAGGTCTCTCTTACAGTATGTCTTTTTCACAACTTGACGGTTATGTAAAATACAGATGACAAAAGATTGCATGTAGCAGTGATGAGAATGTTGAGATGGATGTGTGGTGTGACGAGAATTGGTAAAGTGAGAGATGAATATTTTAATGGAAGTTTGAAAATGACACCAGTGACTGAAAAGTTGATGGGAAATCGTTTATCTTGGTATGGTCACGTGACGAGGAGAGATTAAAAGCATGTTACTAAAAGAGTTATGAGTATACGTGTGGATGAATGGAGAAGGAGAGGGAGGCCAAAGAAAAAATGAATTGTGTGAGACGTGATATGAAAGAAAAGGAGTGACTTAGGTCAGGACAGAATGGCAGAAAAAACGTGTAGCCGACTCCAAGTAACATGGGACAACAAAGGAAGGAAGATGATGATGATCCATAAATCGCATTCTTTCTTTTTCATTTTATAATAATAATATTCCATAACTATCACACAACGCCGTCTAATCCCAAGCAAAGCAGAGCTTGTGTTATGAGTCCCACTACTACGACACTCTTTTAAATCATATTATGAGTTACATAAATCTTGGTAACATATTTCTTGTCGCTTCTAATATGTGAACACAATGTAGATAAGTAATAATAATTCAAAAAAAAACTAATTAAAAAAAATAGATATTGAATTAAGCCACTGGCAGCTAAGAGATGACAAGTCTCAACTAACGGCACCCGTTCACGAGCATGACGCGTTCTGAACCATTTTGAAGGGAGCTGAATGACCCAATAATACGTGCCACCATCAGCATCATCATCAGCATCAGCGAGACATTTGAGGGAGTATTAACATCTCTCAACTGCCATGCTTGTAATGTCAAACAAGTTGTAACCTAATAAAAATATGTTAGTGGGTCGGGCCATAGTAAGGTGAAAAGAGAGTCCAGTTGTATACAAGTACACATTTGAGGTACAAAACGACGCAAATTTTGTATCATAATAAGTAGTGGGGTTTTTTTTTTTTTTTATTGGGTGGGAAAATCATCCTAATGATATCCCCGCTCTTGGGCGGAGCGGGAGATAGTGTCAGACTCTTACTGACTAAAAACCCACTCCTGTTCCTTCGTTGCCTTCGTCCCAGGGCCCCGGGTTCCGCTTTCACACTACCCGTTGCCCCAGTAGGCTTCGACCCTGCTGGGCCCCTTCGATTTGCTGACATCTCCTTGAGGCGCGCGTGGAACAATACGCGCCGTCGACGACTTGGGCTCGGTCCGGACGGTTACCGGACGGTCAGACGGCGAGCCACCCATTGCTCGCCGTCTGCAAGCCCGCGCCTACGGTGGCCGGAAATCGGGATCGGAATCCCGGCGGCGGTTGGAGCGTAAGGACCGTTGCCTCACGCGATCGGCCGCCTCCTTAGCTAGCATTACTGCTTCGCAGAAGGAGGCGACCGCCTGCCACTCCTCCTCGCTCCGGAGCATGGCCTGAACCAAGGCCCGGCGCGAGAGATCACCGCCGCCGATTGCACCCACGAGGACACGGCGTTGCTCTGCCCAAGCGGGGCACACCTCCACCGTGTGCTCCACCGTGTCCTCCGGGTGGGCCACACAGTGGCGACACCCGGGCGTCGTTTCCGCACGAATCCGGTGCAGGAACCTCCCGAACTTACCGTGTCCGGTGAGGACCTGCGTCATGCGGAATGTGAGGACGCCGTGAGGTCTTTCCAACCACGCCTCAAAGAGGGGACTTACCGCCATAATTGTGGCGTGCCCATAACTAGTGGGGTATCAATTAGCAAATAATTAAAACAGCGACTGAGCTTACTCGAAAACATTTCGCTAACAAAAATGTTAACTGTCACTTGTGCTCAACGCACATTACCTTGTTATATATAGTTTCAGTAATAAATTCAGTACTGCCAGTAAGATGATTCCATACTCTATGAAGATATCCGTTATCCAAAATTAATTTTGTTAGGAAATCCGGCTCGGTATTGTGTGAAATTATTTCTATTTCGAAATATGAGCCTGTACTAGATTTTATTGAGGACATATTGAGTGTATGAGAGATGCGTAGTTGCGTCGTAAAGTAATACTACAATCATGCTACGTTTTTGTATTTTTATTGGAAATTATAAGAAAAATATGTTTCAGAAATGTGAATACCGAGAAATATACTTACAATTTTCTTTAGATGTATACTACAGGTATGGATGGATCTATAATAAATATATTGGAAATGAAATAAAATAATGATACTCGTAAATACTTACGCACGGGAGTCTTAAATTAAATTTCAAATGGCTTGAAAATTTAAGTTTTGACTGTTGCGAAGCTTGTAGAAAAACAGATATTCTATGTGCCATATGACTGTCAAAAAGTCAAAAATGTATGGGATCGATATTATTATTAGCTACCAAAATTACACCTGGCCAATCAAATCTTTTTGGAATTTCAACTACCGCAGTAATATCATCGAGGAAGGAAGGAAAATTTACCGTCAGCTTTTTTGATGTCAAAGGGAACAACATTCCACAGTAATATGGTAAAGGCAGCGTAAAAATTAGACATAAACCCAGTATGGTGAGGAGGAATCTGAAGAAGTAAGTTTTACGATGCTCGAAGGTTTCGAAGGTATTGTAACATTAATCTACAAACTCGTGCAGTGCTCTTTTGCTACGAGGCATACACTTGCTACGAGGCATACACTTGCTACGCGGCATACACTTGCTACGCAGCATGGACATGCTACGCAGCATAGACTTGCTACGTGGCAAACACTTGCTAAGAGGCATATGATTGCTACGCGGCGTAGACTTTTGCTACGAAGCACCAGTTTTTTGAATTTAAAAAACATTTTTGCTTTTCATTAAAATGCGCTGAAACGCTTACTAACATACTAAAACTATGTAGTTCAGACAAAACTTATTCTGCAAAGTCTGCGCTGTAAAACTTGCTACGGAACTTTGCACCATAGGACTGAGTTACAAAGGCGTTTATTTGTAAATTAGTTGAAGTAACTTATTAGCATCCTCTTCATTAGTAAGTGGTAGCATCTTGGGACTTGGGTTTATTACGTAGGCTGGGCTAAATATCGTTGGAGTTTTTCAAGCCATAAACATAGTTCCATAGAAATATTTACCTTGGTAAATAAACTGTAGTGGTCAGTGAACTGTAGACTTAGGGCAATAGTCTCGTTTTTGTTATCTATACAGGGTGTCTTTGACATCGACGCACAAACGAATACAATCGATCCAGTTCTTTTTTTAGGTGGGAAAATCATCTTATGGTAAATCTCGCTATTGGGCGGAGCGCGAGATAGTGTCAGACTTTTACTGACTAAAAACCCACTCCTGTTCCTTTGTTGTCTTCGTCCCAGGGTTTCGTTTTCACACTACCCATGGCTCCAGTAGGCTTCGACCCTGCTGGGCCCCTATGATTTGCTGACATCTCCCTGAGGCGTGCGTGGAACAATACGCGCCGTCGACGACTTGGGCTCGGTCCGGACGGTTACCGGATGGTCGGACGGCGAGCCACCCATTGCTCGCTGTCCGCAAGTCAAATAAAAAAACTAGGCAAGTGCGAATCGGACTCGCGCCCTGAGGGTTCCGTATAAACTAACTTATGTAAAGAATTCAATTCCCGATTGGAGTCTCGAAGTTTTTTCAAATACCAATTAGTTTATTTTTGTGACGTAACAACAAATTTACTGTTTTCAGATTTATTCCTATATCTGTACTATAAGACCTTAATTTATGCCAAATTTCAGTATTCTGGGTGAACGGGAACTACCCTATGAGTTTTGATTTCCTTGAGAGTGTCGAAATATACGTTTTTTATGACATAAACGACCGTATCTTTTTTTTTCGTTAACTTAAAAGTTTGACTTTTTTACAGCTTCAAGAGACCGTCAACGTGAGTATATAGTTTTAATTTCAATATGATACCTCGATGTGTTCCCGAAATAAAGAGTCTTATGTAGAATTTAATTTTCCCTATAATCAACTATGGTGACGTGTGCTACTTTGACCTGACCGCGGTGTTGCTAGACAAGCTTGACAGACTCCTCAATAACTGCATCTGGTTCATATTTCACTTAATAAAATATGAGCACATTTGTAATTACAGATCTGAGCTTAAATGGATGCCCAATCGCCAGAGAAAGATTTGCGTACACTGACTACACTTTGCTCTCTGCTCAACTCTCTCACCCCTCCTTCTTATCACACTTTCAATATCTATGTTCTTCTCATGCTAAGAATCTGCATTCTTCTAGCCTTCTCCTTTTCATATTTCTGATTTTGTTCACTGTTCTTTTCATATACAGTCCATACTTCAGTGGAATGCGCTTCCTCTTCACATCAGGACGGCTACCAGTCAGTATGCATTTAAGCAGAAGTTGCGGCTTTATTTTTTACACAATTAGCGGAGTAGTCTCAAAAATCCTTTCATTTTCCTTATGTAAATAATTTATATTTATATATTTGTAGGTTTGTAGGGTTCCGTAGCCAAATGGCAAAAAAGGAACTCTTATGGATTCGTCATGTCTGTCTGTTCGTCCGTATAACACAGCTACTTTTTTCCGAAACTATAAGAACTAAGTATACTGTTGAAACTTGGTAAGTAAATGTATTCTGTGAAATGCATTAAATAGAAAAAAAAAATTTGGTGGTTCCTCATACTTAGAACTGAAACTCAATTTTTTTTTCCATCAAACGTGTATCTGAGGGTACATAGGTCTTTAAAAATTATATTGAGTTTTGTAATATCATTTTTTTGTAAACTGAATAGTTTGCGCAAGAGACACTTCCAAAGTGGTAAATCAGTGTCCTGTCCCTGTAGCTTCTAAATTAAGAGAATGATAAAACTAGAAAAAATATATGATGTACATTATTGTGCAAACTTCCGCCGAAAATTAGTTTGAAAGAGATTTAGTTAGTAGTTCTTTTTTTAAAACATCATAAATCGTAAACTGCAATTTGTCTTTCAAGTTTGTACGGAACCCTCAGTGCGCGAGTCCGACTCGCACTTGCCCAGTTTTTATTATATTAAATAGACATGTATGTTTATTTTATATAATAAAGACATTTGTTTCCTTATTTTCTTATTAATCTTTTCTTTATTTTATGCACCTACCATGTTTCCTCTTCACTATCCTTGGTTGACTCATAGAGAATGCCTAAGGCATTAAGTCCGCCTTTGTACCTTTGTGTTGCATGAAGTTTTAATAAATAAATTCAGACAGACCGCAGTCGGACGGACAACAAAGTCATTCTATAAGAGTTCTGTTCTTTCCTTTTGAGGTACGGAACCCTAAAAAAAGTATCAAACTGCTGGCTGAGATAGAAAGAAAGTACATCCAATACTCAGATATGTGATAAAACAGCTTCCAACACTTTCTTCTATAACTTCCCACAAAATATAAACCCGGTTTAACGTTGTTTATTTATAAATAAGTTATGTGTAGATTCATTAACGGTGCGTTAGCTGCGCGCCACTCTCGTTGTGTATTCTGTCAGAAATAGGTGAAAGACAGAAGGCTGAGGTTACGTTTTTACCAAAGGCATATATTGTTTTTAGTGAAAAATCGTTAAAAAGCACTTCTCGCTCTGGGTGGAGCGTGAATGAGTGTAGAATTTTACTATCTAAAGGGCACTTGTGTTCCTAAGGTTGAGTTTTGCGTTTTAGGGCCGCGGTAACTCTTTCAAACCTCTCCGTAGGTCTGACTTAGTTTCTTCTTCTTCTCTCGCGCCGGGCCTTAGGTTACAGGCCATGGTAAGCAGCGAGGAGAAGTGGTAGGCGGTCGCCTCTAGCAATGCTAGCAAAGGAGGCGGCCGTACGCGCTAGAGGACGGCCCTCACGCCCCAGCCGCCGGAATCCCGATCCCGATTTCCAGCCATCGTAGGCGCTGGTTTGCGGACGCTGACGGTCTGACTTAGTTACCCCTTATTCCCGTGCTTTTTGGCACACCTTAAGTTTAGATTTTTGAGCTTCGATCAAAGACCAATGGACGTCTAATAAAAAAGTTACCATTTAAATATTCCGACCCCAAAGGGTAAAACTGGAAACTATTGCTAAAACTCCGCTGTCCGTCTCTCTGTCACTAGGCTATATCGCATGAATCGTGACAGGTAGATAGTTGAAATTTTCACAGATTATTTATTTCTGTTGCCGCTCTAACAACAAATACTAAAAACAGAACAAAATAAATATCTAAGTGGGTCTCCCATACAACAAACGTGATTTTTTTGCCGTTCTTTGCTACGGATTGTACAGAACCCTGCGCGAGTCCGACTTGCACAAGACCGTTTTTTTAAATTGTTCAAATCTATAGAACTTCTCAGAGTTATGTTTTAAAAGTGCACCTTCTACCCTTATATTTTTAGGACGATGCCGCGAGCGTTAGCGATGCGTCGCCTCGTACGGTAATTAGTGATTGCTAACAGGCTTATTGGCTTATGACGTCAATTCGCTACACTCCATATTGTTTTTGTGAGGGTTTCGGCGGCAACAGAAACAAATATTGTGATTCGCCACCTGGGTATAATCCACCATGACATTTTTTTACGGGAATTATTTTTATTTTTCTATTTTTTATGGCGGGTAATAATCCAATGACTTCTCGCTCTCTAGGGCGTAGCGCAAGAGCATGTTAGATTTTTATTAACTAACAGGACACCTATGTTCCTTCTTTGCCTAGCTTTCCAGGACTCCGGGTTTCCTTTTCGAAAGTCAACCCATGGCCCTAGTAGGCTTCGGCCCTGCTGAGCCCCTACGGTTTTGCTGACATCTCTTTGAGGATGACTCGGGTTCGGTCTAGACGATTACCCGAAGGCTGGACGGTGAGCTACCCATTGTTCGTCGTCCACAAACCCACACCTATGATGACTGGAAATCGGAATCGGGATCCTGGCGGCAGAAGCGTGACGATTATGTTTTCGCAGAAGGGAATGATCGCCGCCAGTCCTCCTCGCTCCGGAATTTTATTTACCTAATGGTAACTTCAGGCGTCCAGTAACTAACAATATCTTTGGGCGCATTCTCATTACGTTTGCCGGTCAAGCCAGGCTGTGGCTGAGCAGAGGCTGTGATCTCTGTCACACAAGACAGAGAAGTTTGCAAGGAGTAAGGGAAGCCCTTTGAATGGCACAAAAATGAATGTACTTAATTCATTTTTTAATGGCTTAAAATTCCGGTTTTGGTAAAAAAAATATATAATTGATTTGGAATTTATCTAAAATATAAGTTGGTTTATTTTATTATTTAGTTTATTAGTATATCTATTCTTGTACTCCTGTTCTTTGCCTTTACACTCTCTTTTGAGACGCAATGTTAACGTCGCGGAAACTTGCAACGTTAACGTCGCGTCTGCTCAACGTTGGCGCTTACCACTAGAAACTTATGACGTTAACGTCGAGTCTGCGCAACGTTGGCGCTGCGCAGGCGTTGGAGAAGCGCCAACGCTCGTAAAATGCCAATGAGATAGCGGCCTAAGAGTGTCATTTTCGAAGTGCATTTTCATACAACCACTCTTACGTGATTGTGATGTTATTACCTTATTTGTATCAATATCATTCTTTAAATATTTTGGAAACACAGCAATCTTGTGGATATTATTTAGGCTTCCATAAAAATCGAAACATACATTTGTCTAAAACTAATCTTTAACGTAAACTTTGGTCTTCCATAATGTACTCATAAATGAAAAATATAAAAAGTACATCAATAAAAGCCTTGCATTTTTAATCGAGATTCTGAATAATGTCAATTTTTGTGAAAAACTTTTAAGGTTTAAAAAAACACGTATATTTGGAACAAGTTTTGTGAAATATCCGAGTAAATAACGGAATTACGTTTTTTCAGAGTTTTTGGGTGTTATCTCTATTTGTTTTTAAAAATCGATTTGGTTGGGTTAGATGAAGCAACAAGCTTTTGCAAACCATACTCGATGTTGACGTTATGCGAGTGAAAAAGGACCCTATTAATGAATAAGTAAATTTTAAAAATTGGCAAGATCCAAACTACTCTACTTAGTTTATAGCCTATATTATACCTTTAACATTGGACACACAAGCGAATACAATTCAACCTCTGCACTTTCCTCCACATACGATTCTGAACCAGAAAACAAAGGTTTCACAAACGTGTTTTAAAACCTTTAAACCACACGAAAACCCCAGCGTTATCTCAAGTATGTAGATTTATTTCACAAAGTTTCGTCGCTGACTGAACGTAAGATAAGGGAGGACGACAAATCGCGGACTTTGTAATGCATTTAAATTATAGTTTTGTTTTGCAAAGTCTTGATTTATTTCTTCTTCTACAATTAAGGTCTTTGGTGTGACTTGAATGTCTAAATTGTTTGAGGTGTGTTTGTTTACTCTTGTGTACTTTTTGCACAAGATATAATTTTGACGACCCTGTTGATCGATTGACTGTTGCATTGTGGGTCTCTGATCCGATTCTCGTAAGGAAAAAAATATAGCCTACATGTTATCTGTTTGTCAATGCACCCAGCTTGGGGCAAACGCAAAAAAAAACGGTATGTGCTAAACGTTATTAAGATGAGTTTAAGGTACAAAATCGTAATCATTCGGGTAAGGTCGACTGCCCACGTGACTGAGCGTTGAGATGACGTCAGAACAAAGGAATCGGAAGCGTGGCCTACTCGAAGCGTTCGACACAAACGAAACGATCGTAACTTGGGTAGGGGGGGGCTGGTGTCTGTCGGCGTTGCGAAGGCAAGCGTGTCAGGAACTTAAAATTGCAGAATTGGGAAAACTTGAATGATAAGTTTAGAAGTGGGTATTTCTGGTACTGAATCATTTATTTCAGACATTTTCCATAGGTACATTGAACACAAAATTAAATTAATATAAAAAAAAAACATTAAGATAAACAAAAATAAATAAAATTTGGACATTTTTTTTCAGTGGGAAAATCCTTTAACATCCCCCGCTCTTGGGCGGAGCGAGAGATAGTGTCAGACTTTTACGGACTAAAACCCACTCCTGTTCCTTCGTTGCCTTACGTACCAGGGCCGAGTCTTCCTTTCAGAATCAGACCCTTGGCCCCAGTAGACTTCGACCCGGCTGGGCCCTTACGGTTTGCTGGCATCTCCTTAAGGCGCGCGTGAAATAGTAAACGACTGTGAATCAAAAGGTTCGCAGTCGTTTAGAAACTGTAACAAATACATGGCAATAAGTTTTTTTAAGGGTTCCATACCTCAAAAGGAAAAAAACGGAACCCTTGTAGGGTCACTTTGTTGTCCGTCTGTCTGTCCAAACCTTTTATCTCGGAAACGCGTGGAGGTATTGAGTTAAAATTAAAATTACTCAGTTCTGCCAATCCAAACTTCTATGTTAACGAAAAAAAAGAGACGGCCGTTTATGTAGCAAAAAAAGGTATATTTCGACACTCTTGCTCCCGTTGACCTAGAATTCTGAAATTTGGCATAAAGCAAGGTCTTAAAGCATGTGTAGGAAAAATCTGAAAAAAAATGCGATTCGGAAAAATCCTTAAGACATAATTCGGGAATTGCAAACTTTACATAGGTTTGTACGGAACCCTCAGTGCACGACTCTGACACGCACTTGCCCAATTTTTTAAGATATAAGCTAGTGCTTGACTGTGATCCTATATGATGGTAAGCAGTGATGCAATCATTGATAGTGAAGCGCATTAGTTTATTAAGAGCCTATTCACTCTAAAGACACCTAAATTATAATCGGACGGGAAGATCGCAGCAGACAAATTGTTTCAGTCCTTCGATATATGTGGTATAAACGACTAGGCAAAACGCTTAGTCCGGACTGTAGAGGTGTTAACAATGTAAGCACACACTCGCCGTACGTCGAGTTGTCTGATGGGATTTCCACGCACTCTGTCCAAAATGCATCGCGCATACGACTTAAAGTGTGAGAATTCTTGCTTTATAGTAGTTAAAAATCGTGCAAGTACGAGTCGGACTCACGCACTGAGAGTTCCGTACAAACTTAGCTATGAAAACAGTTCAATTCCCAAATTGAATGAATTGAATTGTTACGAAGATTTTTCCAAATCGCAAAAAAGCTTTTTTTTGTGACATAACCACAAATACTCTTTACTCAAATGCTCTGTTTTCTGATTTTTCCTATACTTGTGCTATGAGTCTTTGCTTCATGCCAAATTTCAGGATTCTAGGCCATCGGAAAGTACCCATTGAATTTTGATTCCCTTGAGAGTGCCGAAATATACGTTTTTTTGCGTCATAAATGGCCGTATCTTTTCTTTTTTTTTCAAACCTTCAAGGGACTGCAGAATTTGAGTATAACCCTAAAAATGGTCATATTGATCATCCATCTACGGCTCGATTTCGGCAACCATCGCTTGACCCAAAACATTACCCGTATGACGAAATATACGTTTTTGCGTCATAAATGGCCGTATTTTTTTTTCACAGTTTCAAGGGACTGTAGATTTGAGTATAACCCTTAAATAGTCACATTGATCATCTATCTACGGTTCGATTTCAGCAACCATCACTTGACCCAAAGTACTGCTGATAGAATTTACCCACAAACTCTATCACTATTCTCTCAATCCAAAATCCCCGTCTCTGTAAACAAGGTTTGAACCCAACACAGTTCAGCACTAACGATGTTTATTACACTATCGCTTGTTGACTCCACACTTAGCATAATATGTCGCTCACGTGCCCGGATTAACCTTTGTTTATCTTGTACCTACTATATTGGCTTTATAATATTGATGTTCTAGTTATGTTAATATGAGGCTTAGTTTCAACTTGACGCGTGGTTGGAGATAGAATCTGGATTTGCGTAGGCTGATTAAGGATTACAGTAAAGATAGAGTACATAAACCACTACAGCAATCTTGCTAAACTACGCTTAACTTAGTGAAGTGTAGCTTAGCTAACTATATATATGTATCATAGTCGGCTTATAATGTTCCCACTGCTGGGACTCAGGCCTCCTCTCTAGGAGAAGGAATGGTCCGTAATCCAACACGCGGGCCCAGTGTGGGTTGGTGAATGTCACATGTCTTCGAACTTTTGGTTATAGGACATGCCGGTTTCGTCACGATGTTTTTCTTCACCGTTTTGAGAGCAGTGGTGATGAAATAAATTGCACAAAGTAATGCGCCTGGCTGAGTTTGAACCCGCGACCTACAATTCGTAAGTCGGGGCCATTACCACTCGGCCACCACTGCTCAGTAGTTATTACTCGTCTATACAAGACAGTCTACTTAGAGCCGCTTGTAGACACAGAGTATTTTGTAGGGGTTTTGCCCGAGTATATGTCATTTTTGCGGTCCAGTGACAGGGATTTAATTAAAAAAAATAACATAATAACTATTTAAGATTTTTGCTTACGCCAGACCTTTTTAAAAAACATTCTTTAATATTTTATGTAACTTTCAAATATTTCCGTGACGTAATCTCGTAGATATACACGTTTGAAATCGTAAGTTGGGGCCTTATTAGTGATTTTTTTTTTATCGAGCCAACTAATTTATATCCAGTGGATTTTTACCCAGTGGTTGGTCATATGGTCGCGCCAAAAAACGTGTTGCGCCGACCCCAAATAACACGGGATAAGGGCAGAAAGATGATGGTTGGTCATATGGTCAGTTTTAATAAAATAATTTTTCATTGAGATTTGTTTTTGTAAAAACGTATTGCGCCGACCCAAAGTAACACAGAACAAGGGCAGGAAGATGATGATGATGATCATGGTGATTTCTTTTTGTTAATTTCCAGAAGTTCAAAAAACTATAAAATTAGAACCTGGCCTTAAAGGAAAATTTCAATGCTGCATAGAAAATATCTCGAAAGTAGCGTGATTTATTTTCTTTTAACCCAAATATATTCATAAAAAGTGATGCTACCTACACGTGCGTAGCTGAGACATAACTTGTTATGGGACAACACCTTTACGTTCAATAAATTGTTGGCAAGATTACACTGGGCTTAAGTGATTTTGGTGCCGCCAAAACTGTAACTGATTTTTAGGGTTCCGTACATCGAAAGGAAAAAACGGAACCCTTATAAGATCACTTTATTGTCCGTCCATCTGTCTGCCTGCCAAGACCCTTTATCTCAGGAACGCGTGGAGGTATTGAGTTGAAATTAAAACCATATACTTTGGTTTTCGGATTCTTGAAGCTGAAAAAAAATATACTTCGGTTTACTTATGTGGCAAAAAATCTAGATTTCGACACTCTCGAGGAAATCAAAATTCCCGTTAACCCAGAACCCTGAAATTTAACATAAAGAATGGTGTTATAGCACAAGTATAGGAATAAATCTGAAAACTATAAATTTGTTGTTACGTTACATTTTTTTTTTGCTATTCGGGAAAATCTTCCGAGACTCCATTCCGGAATTGAACTATTTACATAGGTAAATTTGTACGGAACCCTCAAGGCGCGAGTCCGACTCGCACTTGCCCAGTAAAATGGGTGCCAAGATTACAACCGCATACTTATTTTTTTTTAATTACGTGTAGTTTCAGAGATACGAGATATGTCTTCTAACGACCACTATGACGATCTAAAACTTCTATACGATTTTATATCAAGTTATTCATCAAATTATATATTATACGACTAGCTTTTGCCCGCGACTTCGTCCGCGTAGAAGTCGAAAATGGTTTTATTAGGTTCTCTGAGATACGCAAATATGAAATATTATTTATTATCTTCGTCATGTGTGATAGTCCATTGAATTGTATGGCCAGCGATATAGTATCTTAAGATAAAATATTATAGTATCTTAGCCGTGTGCAGCGCCCCTTAGTGAACTCCACTGCGGGTGACGTAAACTACGACAAACTTATTATTTGCGACTGGTACAGTAATCGGGTCTAGGGATCGAACCGCAAAATTAGGTTTGTTTTTCATTGTATATACTTTTTCGGGACAAAAAGTACCCATTGTACACCAAGTTTTATCGTAATCGAACTGGTATTTTTTACGTGATGCCTGAACAAACAGACAGACAAAACATTTTTTAATCACATTTTTGGGTTCGGTGTCGGTCTAGTAACACCTGCCATTTATTTTTTTGATATTTTCAATGTACAGAATTTTCACTTCTACAGATTTATTATAAGTATAGATTACCAGCACCAAAAACTTTTTATATTTTGTAGACCTGTATTATGGTTTTTCTTAGAACCGGATTCAATTTCAGACACGTGTTTCTTATACGTGTATTTTGCTTTAAAATTAAGTGAACACAATTGTTTTGTTAATAAAACAGAGATTGATAAAATTGGCCGTGTCATTTGAGAATGAAAAATATACTTTTGAATATTTATTTTTTTTAAGTTAAAATTCATCAAGTAACTTCTCCCGTTCTAGGTGAGGTGAGAAAGAGTACAAATAGCGGCACGAATCTTGAGCGCTAGACGAAAGAGCGGGGATCGTTTTGCGCATCTTACAATATCGGCGAGCCAATCACTGTACCAGGATTTCACTCCCCGCCCCCGCATTTCTCTTCATACCACTATTAGAGGCCCGATATTTCACTTCTGCGTGTTTCTGCGCAAGTAGAACCGGCTTACTGACTAAAACCCACACGTTTCTTCAGTTGCCCTTTTTTTTTTTATTGGGTGGGAAAATCATCCTAATGACATCCCCGCTCTTGGGCGGACCGAAAGATAGTGTCAGACTCTTACTGACTAAAAACCCACTCCTGTTCCTTCGTTGCCTTCGTCCCAGGGCCCCGGGTTCCACTTTCACACTACCCGTGGCCCCAGTAGGCTTCGACCCTGCTGGGCCCCTACGATTTGCTGACATCTCCTTGAGGCGCGCGTGGAACAAAACGCGCCGTCGACGACTTGGGCTCGGTCCGGACGGTTACCGGACGGTCAGACGGCGAGCCACCCATTGCTCGCCGTCTGCAAGCCCGCGCCTACGGTGGCCGGAAATCGGGATCGGAATCCCGGCGGCGGTTGGAGCGTAAGGACCGTTGCCTCACGCGATCGGCCGCCTCCTTAGCTAGCATTACTGCTTCGCAGAAGGAGGCGACCGCCTGCCACTCCTCCTCGCTCCGGAGCATGGCCTGAACCAAGGCCCGGCGCGAGAGATCACCGCCGCCGATTGCCCCCACGAGGACACGGCGTTGCTCTGCCCAGGCGGGGCACACCTCCACTGTGTGCTCCACCGTGTCCTCCGGGTGGGCCACACAGTGGCGACACCCGGGCGTCGTTTCCGCACGAATCCGGTGCAGGAACCTCCCGAACTTACCGTGTCCGGTGTGGACCTGCGTCATGCGGAATGTGAGGACGCCGTGAGGTCTTTCCAACCACGCCTCAAAGAGGGGACTTACCGCCATTATTGTGGCGTGCCCAGCACGGGGTCGCGACAGTCGCTGTCGCCATTTCTCCATGAGAACTCGCCGGAGCTCTGTCCGCCATTCCGCGACTTGTTGCGGCAGCGGGGTTTCGCCCCGGCGTTGCATCTCCATGCGCCGTTCGTGCATGAGTGCAAGGACTGTTGCCTCCAGCTCCCATGGTTTCTGGCAAGCAAGAAGGCTCGCCGCTTCGCGGGAAATCGTCCGGTATCCTCGCACCATCCGTATGGCCATGACCCTCTGGCACGCGTTCAGCCGGGGCGCCGGCTGCTTCCGCAGCCCCGGCGCCCACACCGGCGCGCCATAAAGGGCCATGGACCGAACGATCCCCGCGTAGAGCCTCCGGCAGGAGGCGTCTGGGCCCCCAAGGTTGGGCAGGAGCCGCCCGAGGGCAGCCCCAGTCCGATTTAGTTTGGGAGCCAGACGTCGGAAGTGCTCGTCGAAATCCCATCGGCTGTCGAGAACGAGTCCCAGGTACTTCATCGTTGACCCAACGCCGATGTGGACTCCTCCCACCGTTAGCTGGGAACCCGGTGGTGGCGCGTTCCGAGGGCCGTGAAAGCACATGGCCTCGGACTTGTGCAATGCCACCTCGAGTCCCAGCTCCTGGATCCTGCCAACGACTGTCGCGACCCCGTGTGTCGCTAGTTCGACCGCCGCCCGGTACGACTCTCCCTGCGCCAGGACCAGCGTGTCGTCTGCGTAGCAGACCACGCTGATCCCGTCAGGGAGGTCGCCGCGCAGCACGTAGTCGTATCCGATGTTCCACAAGGGCGGCCCTAGTACCGATCCCTGCGGAACACCGCACGACATCTCTCGACGTTCCCACACCCCCTAGTGACCAGGGTAGGTTATGTCCCTGTCTGACAGGTACGCCTCGACCACACGACAGAGGTAGTAGGGCATCCGGTGATACCGGAGTGCCCTCCCAATGCTACTCCAAGGCAGGGAGTTGAAGGCGTTGGCGATGTCCAGAGACACCGCCACGACACACCTGCCCTGGGCCACTGCATCCCCCGTCGTGAGAGCTCGCACGCACATGATGGCGTCCACCGTGGAGCGCCTCCTGCGAAAGCCGAACTGGCCGTCCGCCAGATCCGGCCCCACCCGTGTTAGGTGTGCGACGAGGCGGTCTGCAATTACTTCAGTTGCCCTTTGCGTTCTGATAATCCCACAGCCCTAGCAGGTCGATGTCTCAGCGGGCCTGATGATCAGATCATGCTTCTATTCTTATCCCAAATCATTAGCAGAAAATTTAATTAAATTAGAGTTAGCCTCACTTAATATTGATAAATGATATTTATTTTGCAAATAGGTTTAAAAAAACACTTTTACACGTCTTTTTTTTTTCGTCATTTTAAACTAAATGAAGCCGGTGTTTCCTAGCTGACTACTCTGAGAAGAAACACCGAAACAAACCTAGGGGTCAAAGTCTCTTTTAAAGTCTATACAGTAAATATGTAATGGTCAAATCACATGAGAACAGTGCAGATTTGTCTGAGATGGTCTTTTGAAGAAAGAACCATACAGATTTGAGTGGACCTGTCCAGTCAGTGCAAGTAGTTGTCAGTATAAGCAAAGCTTAACAAGCTAGCTAAGCTTAGCTTAGCTTTCAGGACTACTAAGGAGCTCAACGATTTGACGAACAATACCAATGAAAGGACGATAAACGACGAAGCGAAACGCTTAGTTCGGACCGTTGAAGCAATATCGTTATAGTTGCTTATAATAATAAAATACGTATATATGCTAATATTATAAATGAACATATACTATGATACATAATAAATCGTTATTATAAAGAACTAATAATAATAGTTAATTCATTTTATTTTATTCTTTATTAGCGACCCTCTCCGGCTTCGCACGGGTGCAATGCTGATCATTGTGGGTTGCACGTAAAAGATTGACTTATACCATTGCAGATTTTTTTGTAGACCTTTTTAAGGTGTACAATACTGTTTTACATTATTTTGATCTATCTCTTAGGGTTCAGCCAGCGTTTGCAATTTAAGCACAAATAATGTGTTTATTTACGACATCAAATTAGAAACCTCTAAAATCATCAGTGTTTCTCTACTATATTGTGCGTGTATTATACATATAAAACTTCCTTTTGAATCACTCTATCTACAAAAAAAACCGTATAAAAATCCGTTGCGAAGTTTTAAAGATCTAAGCATACATAGGGACAGACAGACAGAAGAAGCGACTTTGTTTTATACGATGTAGTGAAGCACACAATACAGAGATGGACTTCTGTAACTTAGGTATTTTATACCGGTCAAAATTTGACAAAGACCAAAACAAACATTGGTAGGTGGAATATTGAATACTAAACATTATAACCAACTTTATTTTTAATATTCCCATCAATTTCTTTGGACTCTTTAACACATTAAAAACTTTTCTGAAAATATCTCATTCCGCGGGGCCATATATACAACTACCTATATTACAGAATCCCTTGAAAATGAGTATACAATACCTATGTATATATTAAGATAAATATATAACATTCTATTATTATGTCCCATACATGTGTACTCTGAACCTTAAGCCTAAGGCATTTCATTAACCTGAGTAAACCCGAGTTACCCTTTTGGTTTACGGTATCTATCTCTACAGTTTCCTATTAAAGGTATGAATTAAGCAATTTCCGTACTCGTCCTTTTCCGGTTACGTAAATACTCGTGTTTGATTATTATTATTATTTTTATTTCGAGTACCAAAGACTCAGTTCCATAATCACATACAGACAATACATATCATAAAATTACATACAATGAAATGTTAAAATCAAAATTAAATTAAATTAGATTGCATTGGATTATCATTAAATTTCATTGGATTGTCATTAAATTTAATTGAATTTTATTACAATGTCAGTCAGTCAAAAGAATTGTATTAAATATTAAAATAAAGTGGTGGCCGAGTGGTAACGGCCCCGACTTACGAGTTGTAGGTCGCGGGTTCAAACCCAGCCAGGCGCATTACTTTGTGTAATTTATTTCATCACCACTGCTCTCAAAACATCGTGAGGAAACCGGCATGTCCAAAAATTCGAAGACATGTGACATCCACCAACCCGCACTGGGCCCGCGTGGTGGATTAGGGCCCGTTCCCTCTCCTAGAGAGGAGGCCTGAGTCTCAATAGTGGGAACATTATAAGGCCGACTATGCTATTAAAATAAATTGTATAAAATTAAGATTCAAATAAATTTCATTCATCATCTTCCTGCCCTTATCCCGTGTTATTTGGGGTCGGCGCAACACGTTTTTTCATTATTATATTAAAATAAATTAATCGTTAAATTACAATTTCCTAACAGGAATTGGAATAGCAATATGTCTTCCACATCCATGTCGGATATATGGACAGTCTAGCCTGTCGGCGATCATTGCCAGGATGATATTGGGGCTGGCTGATACCCGGCGCACCATTATGATCAAAGTACTAAAGACATGCGATCTCTCGCGCTGAGTTCTAGTTCATTCCGTGGTCTGGAGTGAGGGGGAATGGGATGCACTCGTTTCCTTCTGTGAAGTAATTCTAGCAAAGAAACCTCACGCGATATTCTCACGCCCCAACTGCCACGACAGGAGATGCCTTGGGCGTCGGCCGCTCGATAACAGTGTGGGCCGAGACCCAGTCGTCGACCGCGCGTAGTGTTCCGTGTTCGCCTCAAAGAGATGTCAGCAAAGCCGTAGGGGCCAAGCAGGACCAATGCCTGCTAGGACCACAGGGAATTTCTGACATTTCTTGTCAGAAATTTGCTTGCTCAGCCTTGACCCGTGGTCCCATAACGAAAAGGGCAACTATAACATACAAGGGTGGTTTTAGTCAGTAAAAATCTGACACGCCCTTTGCTCCATATTAGAGCAGGAGAATTAATTGGATGATTTCTGACAAAAAAAAAAAAAACCGGGCAAGGGCGAGTCAGACTCGTGCTCTCAAGGTTCCGTGCAAATATGTATGTATTTAGAAATATATAAGAATGTTTATCAGTTGTCTAGTACCCATAACACAAGCTTTGCTTAGCTTGAGACTAGACGGTATTGTTCGATAGTTGGGGTGGGGAATATTATTGTTATTATACTATATATGTTATATCATATCAAACGATTGTTATTCTGCAGCATATTTTAGAATTAATTCTGTAAAAGCAGCATCAGAAGATACGTAGGTATTTATTCAGAATTACCACTCAGAGTAATTAGTTAGGCACCGTTCTACGGGAGGCTGTCGGGCAATTTATACTGGATTCATTGAATTTATTATCCACTTGCATGTTTAATAAACTTAAAGACGAAATTATCTAATGACTTTCGGATTGTTTGTTTTAATGATATCATGTTTTCTGTTTGTGATTTGGGGTGTCGAATTGTGGAATAAATTATTTATTTATTTAGACTTCATATACACCAGTCAACCTTTGGGTTAAAACAGACAACACTGTGGTAAGTGTGCATAATTAATAAATAATAGATATTTCAAATAGAATGAAATGACATTAAACAAGTTGCTAATTATTAGACCAACAGAGGAGTGACGGACATTGGATGGTCGATGGGGCCAAAAGGTTCTGGAGTGGCGACCGTGTACTGGAAGACGCAGCGTTGGGAGGCTTACCACATGGTGGACCGATAACCTGCTGACTGGTGGAGGTCGCGGGAATCTAATCGATGTGAGACGCACAGGACTTTTCGTCAGTGGACGTTTTTCGCGTCCTAACCTTTTGATGGGTCTATGAAGTTGGTATTTTTTTCTTAGCGTCAATTCAACTTTTTTAAATTTTTTACAATTTTTTATTCTCCTGGCTAATCAGTCAATGATAATTTAAAAATTTAACTGTATTAAAAGCGCCTGTTCGAAAAAATTGCCACGTTCGTGAAAAGTAAAAGGCAACTGGCGGAACACCAGTGGGCTTTAGTCAGTAAATCTGAAACTCCATTTAAAGTTTTAGAGGAAACATTATGTGAATTCCCACCTTAAAAAAAAAGTTGTAACAATGGCATCCATATTATAACGCAAGATATAAGTTAAAATTAAGATCAGTATTGTATTTTTCAGTCAGAACTGAAAGATATTGTTTCGTAGTAAAAAAATCCTTCTGAATCATCAAAAAAAAAAAGTTACAGCTCCATTATTTTTCACAAAGAAAAAGATTGTGTTACTACTTAAAGCTTCCAAATCTCTGGTTCCATTGATATTTGAGATCTGGCGCAGAATAATGTAACTACGCTAAAGGGTTCTTCAGGGCGTACCATAGAACACGGAACGCGCTGACTCAGACTAGATAAAGCGTAGAAACGAGCCAAGAGGATAACTGGTCATGATGCATTTGTCGAGATAACGCTCCAAAGTCTTGAGCATCTACGCCGAGTTGCTAGCCTCTCGGTTTTCTACCGGTTGAATTTCAAGGAGTGTGCGTAGGAATTGCATAACTTAATTCTGCCTAACCCGTTTTATCACCGAACCACCAGACGTTCGGTGATGCGCCACCCGTCTATGGTGGACATTCCTCCTATACAAACAAAATTGCATTGTGAACACATTCATTATGCGTATAGCTAAGGTGTCGAATTCCGTGCCGGAGTCTTTTTCTTGATAGCTACAACCTAGGGGTCTTTAATTCCAGAGTGAATAAGTTACTACTAGGCAAGCTTGCTACACCACCGACAATATCAGCACTTAGCATTAGGTGAGATAGTGGTCAAACGGAAGCTTGTCAATAATAATAATAATTATATATTTGTGACTTCGAATACACTGAGTACAAATTTCGGGTGTGGTGAGGTGTGTTTTAGTTAGTAAAAGTCTGACACTCCCTCTCGCTCCACCCAGAGTGAGAGAAGTGATTTGATGATAACATAGTATATGTATAATTAGCCTTATAATACGTTCACTGCTGGGATTCGGGCTTCCTCTCTAGGAAAGGGAATGGGCCGTAATCTACCACGAAAACCCAACGTCGATGGATATATTTTGGCCTAGGACATGCCAGTTTCCTAACGAATTTATATAATTATGAAATAAATTACAAAAAGTAATGCGTTTTTTGTTTGAATACAATAGAATAGAACACAATACAATACAATAAAATGCAATGCAATTCAATACAATGAAATACAATACAATAAACTTTATAGGTGATGTTTTCAAAATGCCGTCTCTAGCCGTTGCCGCTGTGGTGATTCCCTACTCTGTGTGGGTTTCAAACCCTTGCGCTATTTCTGATTTTCGAGAACGGAGTGTTTGCCTAACCTTTGATTCGGTCTTTCACGGAATTTCAGACGCTCATTAAATTCTGATTTTAAATTGAGAATTTATGAAGAGCGCAAATTAATTTTGTGGTCCTAGGGGACTATTTAAGGACCAAGATTCAACGTTAATTTTAAATGTGAGACTACTTAGCATGAGACGCGGGGTTAAACAATGTATATCAATTACATTAATTTATTCAGTCTGTTAACCTAAGTACCTCGCAAAGATTTAAAGCCATTGTAGATAATTTAGACTTATCTTGCAAATATTTTATTATCTGCTCCATTTTACTTGTAATAACATTTCTAAATGATTGCTGTGAACACTAGAAATGAAGAAATCATATTCAAGGCAATTGTAGCAACCCTCACTGGGCTCACGTGGTGGTTTATAGCCCACTCCCTTTCCTTAAGAGGAGGTTTGAGCCCCCGCAATTGGAACTTTATAACGGTGATTATGCTTATTATTGTATCATAGACAAACAGACCGCGGCAGACCACGAAGGAGATTGAGTGACGATCTAGATATCTTTCTTAAGGGCATGCTACTCGACATACATTTTCCCTGCATGAACTTTGACACTTCATAAATTACTCAAAAATTAAAAAAAAATATAACAATAGAAGCCTTGCAAATTTAATCAAGATTCTGAATGACGATAATTTTTTTCAAAAACTTTTAAAGGTTTAAAAAAAAAACACGTATTTCCTGGAACAAGTTTTGTAAAATATTCGAGTAAATCACGGAATTACCGAATCCTAACAGAGTTCAGGCGTCATGTCTCTTTTTTCGCGTTACCTTTTCGTCAAATATCACGTTGGATTGCGTTAGATGAAGTAACAAGCTTTTAAACCAAGCTCGATGTTGACGATAGACGATTGAAAAAGGTTCCTCTTAAGAACTGCAAAGAAAAGGCGAAAATGCGTGATGGTGGGAAGGAATGGAGAAAAATTTCTACCTAGAAATAGGACAATACGGTTTTACCAACATGCCAAAGCTATTTATTTACCAATGAAGGTTTTTTAAAATGACGTTTACCAGGTGGCAACACTGAGTCGTCAGTTCCAGGCACCTGTCAAGACGCTTATGTTAGGCCTAATATCCACCGACGCGTGGCTTCATAGACGCGTATTCGTAATATAACAAAACTATAAAACTGTGCTGATGAAGCGGCAACGACACGACGGCAAGACGCTACCGCTTCGTCGACAGTTTTGTATGTACTCGTAAGCTTCACGCAGGCAACTGTGTACACAAAACGTATAATTGCGAATACACGTTTGGAGGTATGCGGAACAGAGTGTAAAGTCCCGCAAACCTCGGTTGAAAAGGGAGAATCCTCCGACCATACGGGTGTTATGTCTGGTAGGCAACTGCCTGGTAGATGATTTCGGGCTGTTCTGTATGTTCGAATCGCGCGTAGAACTTTGATTGCGCGATGCAGGATTAGTTATTATGTGACACCATAGATGTCGCTACACACGTCTATGAAGCTACGCATCTATGAACAGTAAGACTTAATGACATTTGTTAAACGCGAACTGGAGTTGTGAATTTATCTGAAAAATCTCAATAGTTGCATATTATTATGTCGATTGCCAAAAGGAGTAAACAGAGGTAGGTACCATAAACTAAATCCACATTTCACTAATTATATCATGCGAGTTAAGCAGTTATGTTTGAGCGTTCGATTCTCGAGTAAACAAATATTTGTATGGTTAACAGATCCGTTCCGCGTCTGGTTGTCTTATGTAAGTGAGTATACAATTTTCTGAACGTATTTGCGATACAGAAGTATAGCTTCTAGTGTAGCCTAACGTCAAGCAATTAAAAAAAAATGAAGTCATAACCTAAGCGAGTCAATGACCATCAACCGGTTACATATCTAGACCACGAACTGATAAATTCTAGATGAAAAATCCCAGTAAAACTACCCTACTCTGGTATCGAACTCAACTCCTCACGACGCTACGAGAGCCTATAATTTAACTTGAAGAATATTATTATATCTAACAAGTACTGTCCCACGGTAGGGCAAAGACCTTCCTCCATGTATTTCATAAGGTTTCCTGCTTTGGGCCACTTCTTGTCTGTTCTTAAGAATAAGACTTATAACTAAACTTAAGTGGCAATGGGCAGAGCACATTGCTCGCCGAACGGATGGCCGTTGGGTCCGAAAAGTTCTGGAATGGCGAGCACGTACCGGAAGACGTATCGTTGGAAGGCCTCCTACAAGTTGGACCGATGATCTGGTAAGGGTTGCGGGAATCCGATAGATGCGAGACGCACAGGACCGTTCATTGTGGCGACACTTGGCGGAGGCATATGTCCGACAGTGGATGTTATTCGGCTGAAATAATGATGATGATGAAGACAGATGAAGCAGTTGAGCGAACTCCAATTCGTGCCTAGTATTAAAATGTGTTATGTCAAACTACTTTCCTGAAAAAGAGTTTCTTTGGTATTGCTCAAAACATTTATAATAAAATACCTGATGAAGACATGTAAGTCGTCCTACTATTTCTTTCGTGGTCTACAGCGACTTCGACGTCATCGCGTAAAAAGGGTTTTTTTTTAAATTTTAATTGCTTTTGTCAGCTTTTGAGAAACATGCTCGCGGGATATTATACTATGTGCTATTCCAAAACATGGCCTAGCCATGTTCCAAATGTCTTCCATAACTGGCTGTTTCAGAGTTACTTTTATTGTTGAAGTGGGAAGTCATCAAATAACTTGTCTCAATATGGGTGGAGCTGGACAACGTTCCAGGATCACGATAACTCTTTCGAGCCTTTCCATTTGATTATGATTGAGTAACAAATACACACACACGCATAAACATACAAACACCATGACATACAAATTATAGCCTTAATAATATAACTGTCAGTTTTTCACCACTTTCCTAACTCGACTGTTAAATATAAATAGAACGCCATTTTTTATCGTGAAACTTTTATCTTCCCTTTGTTTTAGTGTTTTGTTTTGTTCATAATAATATTAATTGTTTACCAGATACTGTGGGTAAAGTATCGTTGGAAAAAAAAGCAGTTTCTATGGTTATTTCCTAGGAACTTTGGTGAAAACAAACAGACTGCTTTAATATTTATACAGAACTAGCTAATACCAGCGGCTTCGCCCGCGTGAAAATAGGGTCCTCCATACAAATTTCTAACCCCCGTTTTACCCCCTTAGGGGTGGAGTTTCGTAAAATCCGTTCTTAGCGGATGTCTACACCCTATAAGAAACCTACTTCCCAAATTTTAAGTTTATATGTGTTATAGTTTCTGAGATTTTGTGATTAATCAGTGAGAGCGGTATTTCGCTTTTTTATATATAGATTAATAGGTTTTATACAAAAAATATGCAATTAAGCATTATATGTCAATAGTCAGTCAGTAGTTCTTGTCTAAAAGACCATCTCGTTGCTTTTTTGATTTGCGAGATTAATGCCCACTTAAACTGACTAAAAGTAAATCGTATAATAATGCTAAAAAAATGATCTCTTCTATTTTCAAAATTCAGCTTAGTGCCGCCGCACATGGGACACATGCCACAGACACAGTGCCGCCAAGAGAAGCAAGAAGCGGCCACAAAAGAAGCTGAAGCACCGACAGCCACTTGTGGCCGATGGCTGCTACTTTTTTTAACCTATACACGCAGTATCATAATGGACTCTGACGAAGAAGGTTTAAATACGCGAGAGGCGTGTGACGGCGTTTTGTATCGGCGTTTAGTGGCCGGCTCGGGCCAATAAGTAAGAAGCGGCAATTTGTAGCGTGTGGCAGCCACCGGCGTCAACCGTGTGTGGCACATCCATATAAAATGTATGAAACCTACAGGAAATATGCCGGTGGGGGCGTTTTGTGGTTATGGCCGGTGACCCATGTGCGGTGACTCTTAGCGTCGAGAGTGTTTTAATTCCAGCGAAAATGAATTTAGTGAACAACTGCTGTCGTCAATGTATTTTTGTGGATTGAAAGTTTTAGCTTCCAAAGAGAATACAAAAAAGTCACAAAATTATCTCCGTGTTTTTTTTTTGTCTCACATGTATATTATGTTATATAACTGTATGGTATAAAAAAAAAACTGGAACAATTTATTATTTGTTTATTAAAACTCGCTAATATTTGGTACTAAACGGTCGTTTTGTTGTATATTATTATCGAAAATGTGTTTTTTTTTACCATACGTTCCGATAGTGGGCTGAATATTGCAAAAAAAAATAAATTTGAATTTGAAATCTTTTGCCTTCTTGTTAACTTTTAGAAAATCATCCAATGACTTCTCTCGCTCTTGGGCGGAGTGAGAGATCAGACTTTTGCTGACTAAAACCCACTCTTACGTTCCTTCTTTGCTTTGCGTTCCAGAGCTCCAGGTTTTCCTTTCAGAAGCGACCCCATGGCTCCAGTAGGCTTCGGCCCTGCTGGGTCCCTAAGGTTACAATTAAGTACAGGTCAGCCATTACCAAAAGCCAGTTGATCCCGCCATCTTTACTTGAGCTAGCATTAAACAGATCAGTCATTAAAATCAAATATTCTAAACCTTTATTAATCTTTAGAGAAACGAATAATTTACTAATAATAATTATTCACAGTAAAATTATTTAGCTCAATTATATTACTAAACTGTCAGTCAAACGTCTAGAGATGGCGTAAACGTCAAATTTATGATATTAAAGGGTCTTGTCAGTAATATTAAACACCTAGTTCACATAGGCCTCATGTTATTGATGACACTATGATTTTGAGTTGGCCTAGTATTTTAAGGGGGGCTTAAGTAGACTACGTGGTCAGCTTATATTGGTTTTGTGAACAACAACCTGGGTAGAGCACCGCCGCGTCCTTGTGGGGGCGATTGGTGGGAGTGATCTCTCGCGCTGGGCCTTGGTACAGGCCATGATCCGGAGCGAGGAGGAGTGCCAGGCGGTCGCCTTTTTCTGCGAAGCAGTAATGCTAGCAAACGAGGAGGCCGCACGTGCGAGACAATGACCCTCGCACCCCAGCCTTCCGATCCCGATTTCCAGTCACCGTAGGCGCGGGCTTGCGGTCATCGAGAAATGGGTAGCTCTCCGTCCGACCGTCCAGTGATCGTCTGGACCGAGCCCAAGTCGTCGACGGTGCGTATTGTTACACGCGTGCCTCAAGGAGATATCGGCAACCGTAGGGGCCCAGAAGGGTCGAAGCCTACTGGGGCCAAGGGTCTGATTCTGAAAGGAAAACTCAGCCCTGGTATGAAAGGCAACGAAGGAACAGGAGAGGGTTTTTAGTCAGTAAAAGTCTGACACACTCTTTCGTTCCGCCCAAAAGCGGAGTATGTCATTGGAGTTTCCCAACAAAAAATAAAATAAAAAAATAAACGAAAAGTTGAAACGGTTTTTTTATAATAAATAGGATACAGTATGACGTATTCCATAGCACTTTAGCAAACAAATAAGTTTGAACTTTTCGATGTTTTTTTTCTTTTTTTTAGGTGGGAAAATCATCTAATGACAAACCCAGTTCAGTAAAAGTCCAAGTCTGTGCAACATATTTTGTGATTTAGTAGGCAAAGAAAGGAAGAGTAGAGATATGTCTGATATTATTGTAATCTAACTCCCCCATAACGAAGCAAGGGTTGACTGGTAGATAATGCCTCATTGCAATAAGTCCGCGTATGTAACTTTACTGTACAGTAATAGGCGAACTTGGAATATGCCTGGATCAAATTCTCAACAGTGTCACAATATATTGTATATCGGCCTCTATTTTCTGGAATCATGGGCAACGAAAAGGTCCATCCTGTATGGTACTGTATCATATGCCCGTTGTGAGCGATCTCTCATCAAAGTATTCCTGCCACAAATTTTTGCAGATCTGTTTGACAGTCTGAACAAGGTCTGTATATAATTGTAAGCAAGTCTATGTGATCCCTTCGGAAACTGATGTTATTTATTTAAACTTTATTAGTTATTTTAAATAACAGCAGTTTCGTTTAGGTTTTCTAGATAATAATTTCTTGAGAGCAGTGGTGGCCGAGTGATAACGGCCCCGACTTACGAGTTGTAGGTCGCGGGTTCAAACCCAGCCAGGCGCATTACTTTGTGTAATTTATTTCATCACCATTGCTCTCAAAACGGTGAAGGAAAATATCGTGAGGAAACCGGCATGTCCTAGAACTAAAAATTCGAAGACATGTGACATCCACCAACCCGCACTGGGCCTGCGTGGCGGATTACGGCCCATTCCCTCTCCTAGAGAGTAGGCCTGAGTCCCAGCAATGGGAACATTATACGGCAGACTATGCTATGCTATGCTAATTTCTTGTGCTCGTTAATTTCTTTTTCTATGTGATAATGTATGTTGCTAACATTTATAATTCTGAGTTTCTTTAACCACTTAGGTACTTTCTAAGAACCCTAAATTGATGTCAACAGCACTATCTTTTACAAAAACTAGGTACTCAGACTTTTTGCCATTCTAAGCTGTTACGACTAGCATAAAATATATACTTATTTCTTTTAAAAGAAACAATACAGACGCTCTATAAAACATTTTGTTTTTACCTTATAACACTTAAAACCTAACATAGAAAATGTAGGTGACATTTTCGTAAAAAGAATTCTAGAAATGGGAGAAACTTCATTAATTTCAGTGTTACGCTTTCTAACAAAGCATTTTTTGTTGGGACGGGTTGCACCTTCATGCTAAACTTAATTAAAAAGTTGAAATTCTTTAGAGCTGGTTTGGGACAAGCATTGCATTTTTCAGTGAATTATTACTTTAATATGCACGTTTTCAACCCAATATATATAATACATATTTTTTTACACCAAATGACAGTTATGTGTGCCATGATCAGCCCGAAAATCGGGATCACTAGGTAAAATACGCACCTACAGATAACTTCGAATCAGGATTCAATTTTAATGACACTAGAAAGTGTTGGGGAAGACTTAGTCTAGCGGGAGTTTTACACTATTTGGTTGCACAGATTTCTATCAAAAACATATTTGAGATTCTCCTTCGTTTTTTTTGCCAGTTTAAAATGATGAGACCTTTTATAAATTCCTATTAATAACGACGGAATTTTTTATCTACCAAAACCGCACACCTACCTAACTACATTGATTTGTGATCTTTCACTTTTATCCTGATTGCGTCACAATAACACTCATAAACTTTCTGTAAAGATTTATCACGTAAACTCCAGAGCGTATCTCTAACACAATATTGCAAAGTTTTTCGAGACACAAGGCAACTTCCTTAACTTCGGTTAACTTTCGGTGCAATCTGCCGGCAACCTGAATGTGTCACATGTGATATAGGTTGGTTGACACCACGACTTTTGAGACAGTTAGTTAAGGCTTTACTGACAATCTGGGTTATATAGGTATGTCTGCGTAACAAAGAGGAAGGGTAACTACTGATAATATTTTATTTTTAAACATTTTTTTTATTATATTTTTATTTAGTTATCTGAATTTGTGCAATTATTATTATTATTTTCTCTATTAGTATCTATTTTATTTGAATTCATAATTTTAACTAGATATGCTTAATTTATTAAATTTTAATACTGTAAATGTTGAGCACGTGTATTCTGATCTTTGGATATTTTCAAGAATATGGAGTGACTTCTGTACGGACTCTGCACTCAGTGATTTATTAACTTGTGACATTTTAAAAGTCAAGATAAAAGTTTTATTTAATTATATTACACCAACTGTCAGACATGTGAATAGAAAGAATTATTTATTTAAGCAGTACTTCATTATAGATGACATTATGATGTATCTATCCTAAGTAAAGTCGATAGATTTTTTATCTACAAGGCCAAAAACTGAAGTTAATAAAATTAAAGCGAAAAAATAAAGTTAAAATGCAGTTGTGTGATGAGCACGATCATTAAATTTTATATGGGTATAATTTATTTATAATATGTATGTATTCAGCTGTCTAGTATTCATAACACAAGCTCTGTACCCATAGATTTAAGTTTATGTATAAGTTGTGTTAATTTTATGGTGTACAATAAAGTTTATTCTATTCTATTCTGCTTTTTTTTTAAATTGATATAAACCAGTGCTTGACTGCGATCCCACCTGATGGTAAGCACAGATGCAATCATTGATGATGAGGAGCACTAGTTTATTAAGAGCCTATTAACTCTGCTTGGGACTAGATGGCGTTGTGTGATAGTTGCGGAATATTATTATTATATGGGTTATTATATCTCAGACCCCTGGGGTCCTGGATCTTTGGAAGGTGTACGAGGAGTCAAATCCAATTCACAAAGACCCCTTTGATGCTTTTAACGGAACTTAGTCTTATTATTATCTCTTTATTTCTCTTATTAACATATAATTTACATTCTTAAATATTTCTTAAAAAATAATTAAAAAAAAAACATTTGAAAATATAAAAAAATGGTTGGAGCAGGGTCCAAGCTACCAGTGGTTAGGGCTCCAGAGACAGGGACCTCCTCACAATGCGAGCTTCGACAGATGGTCGTCGAAGCTTTTGAATATAAAGCCATTGGCAGTCACGACAATCGGCACAATAACCGTCGAGTCCACATTCCACATGTCAATTATTATTATAACCTGCGTAATTAGATGGTGACTTTCCCTGCGTATACCTGACTCTTGATCTCATATAGTAAAATGAAGCTACATATTATTGTTATAACCTTTCAAATGGCATATGCCAAAACTTCACACAGCACTGCAAACACATTGCAAAAGAGAGCAGTGACCTCTGGCATACCAGTCAGGACCACTAACCACTAGATCAATAGGCAAGTCGACATTATAAGGCTGACCATGCACCATGCACCATGTTATGTTGAAATGTTGCGAGAGCTCAGTGCCAAACGTGTTATATGTGACGATACAGCAGATAAAAAGGGCCTAAGTCCAATGTGGGGAGATTGACCGTACAAAGCTATTGTAATTTTTCATCTGCATTGCATGCATTCGTTAAAAATACACTGTCCGTCTTGTGATTTATAGCCATCAAAGTTTAGATTAACTTGGGGAGTGCAATATAGCAACGCCAGTGCCTATTGAATATCAATGTGGCGAAACTTCTAGTACAGAAGTTACACAGCACATAAGACTCGGTTCATATTTCCGAGTTTCTAGTCCAACATTGTAGAATACCGAGAGTTTGAGATATGACTTACTATTCTGAGATATCTGATCAGACTTTTGAAATGAACATCTCTCATCCGACATCTAAGTTTAAAGCAAAGAAACTGTAACGAAAGAGTTACAAATGTTTTTGAAATTGCGATGTTTTGTAAGCTTACGATTTTTGAAGTATTTACATCAAAAAAACTTGCAAGGTTAGGATCACTGTAATCATTTATACATCTATTGAATCTACCTATGATAATAATTAATTACATAAATTTTTACTTTGCCTTCATGCTCTCTCCTAACTTTGCTGTGCCCGACAGGGCCCATATTGATCTTGACAATATTTTATACCATCTATGTACATAATATGCAATACAATAAAGTATTGAGTATTTTATAATGAAAAATCTTAAGCATTTATTTACACCAAAAAAAAATAAAATAAAATTATACATCTAAACCTGCTGGTTACTTGTCCGATAATAATATAAATATCTGGCTAAGTACTGTGAGAGGGATTCATGTACATGTTGTTTTTAAATTGATTTTCTTTTAGTTACTGTTTTCTAACCGTTTTAATTAATTAAAATAAATGTATGAACTTACAAAACATCTGGAGCTAATTAAAAAAAGTTGTTTCAATTCTGCAGACAACAGAAAAAAAAATCGTTGCTCGCAAAATTGCCTATATTACAATAGGCAATTTATTTCAGGTTTCATATTTTAATAATATTTTAGACATTTTAAATTACTCATCATTATCATCATCATTTCAGCCGATAGACGTCCACTGCTGGACATAGGCCTCCCCCAAATGTAGCCACAAAGAACGGTCCTGTGCGTCTTGCATCCATCGGATTCCCGCAACCTTCACCAGGTCATCGGTCCACCTTGTAGGGGACAAGCACCTTGTCCCATGGGGGGGGGGGGATTTAATTACTATTATTAAAGATTTCAAACGTTTTTAATTTGAATTGCCCTTCTGATCTTAATTATTCGAGCACTAAGCAGTGTCGCAGGCGGTACGTTGCATAAAATTAACCAGTGTTCAATAATTTGAACAATCTGCGAATACAAATATTTTAATTAATATTATATACTAATTATAATGCAATTGTAAAAGATTTTTTTTAAAACTAGAGTTGGCCTAGTGGTAACAGCTCTATTACGAGTTGTAGGTCGCGGGTTCAATCCCAGCTATTACTTTTTGTAGTTTATTTCATCACCACTATTCACAAAACGGTGAAGGAAAACATCGTGAGGAAATCGGCATGTTCTGGAACCAAAAAATCGAAGACACAACGAAGTTCTTGCACATTCTTCTCTATAGAGATCTATGCTTAAGAATGTGCTATAATTAGCATCATTTTTCTGACTGACTGACTTCTTGACAATTCAAAAGTGCCTATTAATGGTTTATTTGAAATAAATACTTTAAAGCTTGAGTAAAAACAGTGGGACAAAAACAGTGAGAGAGAAAAACACTGCTAATAGCACTGTTTTTCTGAGCCGTGATATTGATGCATGACGCGTCTATAGCTAATACGTCATTGCCTACAACATAATAAAATAAACTCTTTCCTACAGGTAACAAAGATTTGATGAACTGTCAATATAAACCTGGATGCTGTGCTTCGTATATATCCATGTCAAAACCCGGCTACTCCACGGTGACGTGAGAAATCGTGCCCGCCGACCTCTAAAATACAAGTATCAATACTCTATGAAAATGGGATTGACGATAAAAATAGTTTCTTGTCAGGCTATATTAAGATTTTATTATGCTTTTAAGTGTGTAAAATCTGATCAGACATGCGAACTATTTTCCAACTACCAATTTAGGTTTATCCTGCAACTTTATTTCTTTTGTTCATACATGCCAGTTAGGATGATCATTATAGAATCATTATAGAAAATCTACGTGCGGATTGCGACAAGTTCTTGACGGAATTGAAGGTAAAGTGCAAAACTTTACGCACTCAGACTATTGCGTTATTTATGTAGGAGAAGAAGACTTTCGCAAAACCAACAACTATTTGGAATTAGTTATGTTTGTTAGAGAAAAAATGATAGAATTGAGTCATACCAATTTTATTATTTGTTTACCAACATTTAAATTTATGATAGATGCTAACATAATGTATAACAGCCGTGTAGAAATATTTAATAATTTAATCTATTTGGATATAAACACATATAACTATGCATATTTACTTGACTCAAATCTGAACTTATCTTATGACTGTGATACTTACCACAAACGCTATGGAACCTTAAATAACAGTGGTTTAAATACAGTTATGTCGGATTTACAGGACCTGATTCTTAGCTTAAGCAACTTGAATGCTACGCACTCAGAAGTGAACTGCAACCCTCAAATGAATCATAGTCAACATGATTTTTCTAATAATTTACAGCAACAAAATTCTTTGTTTTTTCGTTAATTACCTTAACATCTTACACCAGAACATAGCTGGTTTAATTAATAAATCCGATTCACTGACTGTAAAATTAGTAGAATTAAGCGACAAGGGAACTGTGATAGATGTTCTCTGTGTTACAGAACATTTCATACAAACGGGTTATGAGAATTTATTGCACATTCCGAATTTTTGCCCAGCTGCTTTCTTTTCTAGGAACACAAAAAGAGGAGGAACAGGTATTTTCGTAAGAGCAGGATTGCAATTTACAGAAATATCGGACATATCAAAACAATCCGTTTCAGGCATCTTTGAATGCTGCGCTGTAGAATTAATAGCTTATAAAATTATTATTATTTATATTTATAGAATTCCAAAAAATAACTATGACGTGTTTTATGATAAATTAGATTGCATTTTAAATAAAGTTAGTTTATTTTCGAACAAAAAAATCGTCTTGTGTGGCGATTTTAATATTGATGTCTTGAAAAGGAACAAAACTACACGAGAACTTGAATATTTTCTTATGAAGTACAATTTAAAACTAGCGCTTTGTACTCCCACTAGGTTGAAAAGTCAAACCTATATTAACAATTTTGCTCACAATTATCGAAAAAAATGTACGGCTGAAGTTGTAGATTTAATTCTTTCGGATCATACATCTCAGATACTGAAAGTACCAATACACAAAACTTGCAAATTAAAATATTGGAAAACAAAAAAGCAGAACATATGTATGGAAAATTTAATTATGTTTAAAAGACATCTCAGCTGTCTATCTTTTAAGCAAGTATATGAAGCTAAGGATGCAAACGAAGCTTTTGATCATTTCATGGATGATTTTCTACTTTTATACAGATTATGTTTTCCAGAGAAAATTATAAGCATTAAAACGAGCAAAAAAACAAAATGGATATCACGTGGAATAAAAACATGTAGTAATAAGCAAAGACAATTACTTTGGGCCTATTGATTGAATTCAAATTCCAAAAATAAATTAATCCTTAAAACTTATACCAAACTTTACAGGAAAATTATTACCTTAACACAAAAAGCACAAAATAATCATTTCATAAGTACTGCTCCAAATAAGTCAAAAGCTACCTGGCAAATTATAAATAAATCCAAATTTTGTCTACCATTGGAGCCAGTAATGTGCATGAAAAGAGATAATTTGACATTAACAAACCCCTTGGACATTGCAAACGAATTCAACGATTATTTTATTGACACAATTGAGAATAATATTAAAGCTGACATTACATTAATTAATACAAATATAAACAATCAATCATTAAATTCTCTATTTATGCAACCTGTAACAATTGACGACATAATGCAAATAATCTGTAGTCTCAAAAACACAAATACTGTAGGATACGATGGAGTCTCCACAAAAGTGCTCAAGTTTACTAAAGAACTAGTAGCACCTCCATTAGTACATATAATTAATTTGTACATAGTTGATGGTGTTTTCCCGTATAAGCTCAAAAAAGTAATAATAAAACCTTTATATATAAAAGATGACAAAACCAATTTTAAAAATTATAGACCCATAGCAAAAATTCCAATTATCTCTAAATTTTTTGAAAAAGTGATCTATAACTCTTTATATCCCTATTTCGAAAAATACAAATTATTTTGCATAGAACAAAAGGGTTTTCGTAAAAACACTACAATAAATATGGCATTATTTGACTTGCTAGCTAACATCATGCCATCCGTAGATATAAGAAATCCAGTCTGTGCAATATACACTGACATGAGCAAGGCTTTTGACTATGTAGACCATAAGATTTTGTTGCATAAATTAAATTGCTATGGTATAAGAGGGAACGTCCTAAAACTAATAATATCATATCTGAGCAATAGGCTTCAATACACGGAAATTTCTAGGATATGTCCTAAAACTAACTTAGAAACCATATATGTTTCAAAACCAAGACATTTAAAATATGGCGTCCCACAAGGTAGTGTATTGGGTCCGCCATTTTTTTTAATATACATAAATGACCTCCCGAAAGCAACAACTAACAAAATGGTTCTTTTTGCAGATGATAGTACAGCTATAATAAAATCTACTGATTCAAATAATTATAATATTGACATTAATACCTGCTTAAGTGACATTATAAATTGGTTAGATAATAATAACTTGGTTATAAACCTGAGCAAAACAAAAGTCATGCATTTTTATCAGCGACGAGAAAACCCGAACGTTTGCATTTCCTACAAGGGCTGTGATATTGAACAAGCTACTGTGGCTAAGTTCCTAGGTATCATAATTGATAGCCAACTTACATGGAAGCCTCATGTAGAAGAACTATGTAAGAAACTTAGCAAATCCGCATATGCTCTTTTTCAACTGTCCAAACAAGTTAACAGTCAGGCTCTTTTAACAGCGTACCATGGACTAGTTGCGTCTGTTTTGCGCTATGGAATTATTTTCTGGGGGCAGTCTACTGATAGGGAGCTGGTATTTAGGATGCAAAGGCGATGCATCAGGTCAATGTGCGGTCTTAAGACAACAGATAGCTGTGTTCCCTATTTTAAATCGTTAAAAATTTTAACTTTTCCTTGTTTATATATATTGGAAACAGCTTTGTTTGTGAAATGTAACCTTCATCTGTTTAAGAAAATTTCAGAGGTCAAGAAAAATCCAATGCGGAGTCAATACAATAATCAATTATGTCAAGTTAAATGTAAAACTGCACTAATGCAAAAAAGTTTTTTTGGTATTGCCCCACGCATATATAATAAAGTTCCTAACTTTTTAAAAAATATGACAAAAATAAATTTAAAAAGGCGCTAAATGAATTTTTAATTATGAAAACTTATTACACGATTGACGATTTTCTTAATGACCAAATTAGTGAACCAATTGATTGACATACTGATACTCTGTTTGAAATTATTATTTGATTCTGTTGGACTTACTTTTTATTTCCGTTTGACATTATTATTTTGATCCTGGTTGACTTACTTTTTATTTCCATTTGACATTATTTAATATTATTTTAATTTTTATTACTATGACCTTTATTAAGCTGACATTTTTAACATAAAATATATTATTTTTAAATTGCAACGGAATTAAAAGAATTGTAAAAATTTGCATGCCAATGTGATGGTAAAATATGGAGGACTCTGTTATATAAAAAAAACACCTATGTACTAGCTATACCCATGTTTGCAGAATAAAGATTATGATTATGATTATGATGCTCAGGAAAATTCACACCGTATTTCATCCAGCCACCAGTTTTTTTTTTCGGTTAGAAAATCATCCAATGACATTCCCTGCTCTTGGGCGGAGTGGAAGATAGTGTCAGCCTTTCACTGACTAATAAACCACTCCTGTTCCTTCATTGTCTTTCATACCAGGGCCGAGTCTTCCTATCAGAATTAGACCCTTGGCTCCAGTAGGCTTTGACCCTGCTGGGCCTCTGCGCTTGCTGACATCTCCCTGAGGCGCGCGTGGAACATTACACACCGTCAACGACTTGGGCTCAGTCCGGACGGTTAACGGATGGTTGGATGGCGGGCTGCCTATTGCTCGCCGTCCGCAAGCCTGCGCCTACGGTTGCCGGAAATCGGGTGGCGTTTTTTCCGCACGAATCCGGTGCAGGAACTTCCCGAACTAACCATGTCCGCTAGGGACCCGCGTCATGCAGTGGACGCCGTGTTGCCTTTCCAGCCGCTCCTTAAAGAAGGGACTTACCGCCATAATTATGGCGTGCCCAGCACTGGGTTGCAAGAGTCGCTGTCGCCATTTCACCATGATCGCACCACTAGTTGGCGCCACTTAGCCGTCTGATCTTTTCGCTTGAAAACGTATATATATGACGTTGCTGTCTCACGTTTGACGTAGACGTTGACGTCTAACTAATGTCCCGTCTTGACAGGTGCCAGGACCTGACGCCTCAGTGCTGCAACCGTCGTCATCGTAGAACACCCTTGTAACGACGAACACCTACTCGTACGTGGTCCGACTTGCACTGGCCTGATTTTTTTTTACGTTATCAAAACACGTCGCAAACCAAATAAGAGCCTAAAGCCAGGTCTCAAAAACCAGGTGTCAAACGGAAAAATCGTAAAAATGAACCCTGGCTGAAGTATAATCGACGCTGCATCTGTGACCGACTGGCTTTTACAAATGTTTAATGGCCAATGGCCCGACTTCCATGACTGACCTCGTACCAGCTTTGTCAAAGCAAAATGGCACAAGACGAATTAGAAATAGAGTTACTTTTTGCTTTTGTGTTGCAGGTGAATTGGAAAAGCCGTGGGTATGTTCATAGCTTATGTATGATCGTATGGCGTTTGAAGACTCATAAATAGTGGGATACTTAGGATTTGTCATCCATTACTATTTTTTTTTTAGCGGGGAAAATCATATAATGACCTCTCGCGCTCTTGGGCGGACAGTGAGGGTGTGTCAGACTTTTACTGAGTAAAAACCCTCTCCTGTTCCTTCGTTGCCTTTCATACCACGGCCGAGTCTTCCCTTCAAAAGCAGACCCTTGGCCCCAGTAGGCTTCGACCCTACTGAGCCCCTTCGGTTTACTGACATCACCATGAGGCGTTTGGAACAGTATGCACCGTTGACGACTTGGACTCGATTTGGACTGTAGTCCGCAAACTGGGGTGTATAACCCCAATTCATCATCATTTCAGCCGAAAGACATCCACTGTAGGACATAGGCCACCAATAAATGTCGCAATAATGACCGGTCCTGTTTTGTTTTTAAGGGTGGAAATTATCCAAAGACTTTTCTTGCTCTGGGAGCAAGAGGGCGTGTCAAATTTTACTGATTAAAACCACATCTGTGTTCTTAAGTTGCCCTTTGCATTCCGGGACTACGGGTTTCATCATCATCATCATTTCAGCTGAAAGACGTCTACTGTTGGACATAGGTCTCCCCCAAGCGTCGCCACAACGACCGATTCTGTGCGTCTCGCATCCACCGCACTCCCGCAAATCTCACCATGTCGTCGATCCACCTTGTGGGAGGCCTTCCAATGCTGCGTCTTCCGGTACATGGTCGCCACTCCAGAACCTTTCATTCCCATCGACCATCTGTTCTGCGAGCAATGTGCCCTGCCCACTGCCACTTAAGTTTGGCGATTCTTCGCGCAATGTCGATTACAATAATTTCGTGCATTATTTTAGTTACATAAATACATGTAACATGTTATATACGAGAACGATAAAGGAAAACGTGCATGGTTGTAGTCGAATTGACAACGTTCTTATTTTAAAAATCGGTTATTGACCACAAACGAAGTTTCACTGCAACAAAGTTTTTATTAAAAACACTGAGTGCAACGCTGAAACTAATTTTCTCAACTCAGTCGTATCCTCTGTTTCCTCTGGCTTCGTAGATCTAGCTTTAATAAAGATTCTAGCGCCAATAGCTCGGTTCACTCTATTTACGTTTGACGCGACCGACGACTACAAGACTGCTGTTTCAAAATACACTGCTCTATTAGATAGTTTTGTGTACAACATTTTGCTAGTTTCAATTACGATGTTTCTCCAGTTTTTAGGGTTACGTACCTCAATACAAAACAACGGAACCCTTATAGCATCACTTTGTTGTCCGTCCGTCGGTCTGTCTGTCTTTCAAGACCTTTTATCTTGGGAACGCATGGACGTATCGAGTTGAAATTAAAACCATATACTTAGGTCTGCGGTCCTTTGAAGCTGTAAAAAAATTATTTTTTTTTGAGTTAACGAAAAAAAAAAACGTATATTTCGACACTCAAGTGAATCAAAATTTATAGGCTACTTCTCATTGAGCTAGAATCCTGAAATTTGGCATGAAGCAAGGTCTCATAACACAATTGTAGAAAAAAAATTGAAAACTGTAAATTAAAATCTTCGTAACTCAATTCGGGAATTGAACTGTTTTCATAGCTAAGTTTGTACGGTACTCTCAGTGCGCGAGTCCGACTCGCACTTGCCCTCTTTTTGTAGTGAGAAATGGTTTTCATAAAGTTGGCTGGCTTTCTTAGTTGGGGTGTTGGTTGGTGTGAGAGTTTGTTAATATTGTTAAAGTTCTATAAAAGATTTTCAACAAAATTGTCTTACAGCCATTGATGAGAACGTGCTCCGTAACCCGGTTGTTTATTTCGCCTGAATTCGGAACAGGAACCTCCTGAACTTACCATGTCCTGTGAGGATCTGTGTCAAGTGGAAGGTGAGGATGCTCTGGCACCTTTCCAGCCACTCCTCAAAATTTGCACTTATCGCCATGATTATGGCGTGCCCAGCGCTGGGTTGTGACAGTTACTGTCATCATATCGCCATGAACCTCCTCCAGTTTATGCCAATTTTTCCGATCATGTCAGCCATCGAGACATCGACATTGACTACCTACCAGAAACCGTAGGCGTGGGTTTGTGGACGACAAGCAATGGCTAACTCGCTGTCCTCTTGTCCAATAAGGACCAAGCCCAAATCGTCGATGGCTGGTTGTATTCTACGGGCGTCTCATAGAGATGTCAGCAAACCGTAAGGACCCAGCCAGCCTACGGGTGCAATTTCTGAAAAGGAAACCCGTGGTGCGGAATTTCTGAAAAGGAAGACCGCAAAGGGCAACTGAAGGAACAGGAGTGGGCTTTCAGTCAGTAAAAGTCTGACACTATCTCCCGGCTTGCCTAAGAGCGCGATTTGTTGTAAGTTGATTTTTCCACCTAAAAAAAGGATAACGCCATCTACTGGAATTACTAGAACCAGGCATAATCAATTTTAATCTGACATTTTAATTAAAGATGGCGTTGTTATCGGATTTTTTTTTTCGTGATATTGGACATATTTTCTCACCGTTTAAACCTTCTCTGGACTATCATGGATATTTCCAGTAGCCGTTCTCGAGTTTTAGTGAGACTAACGAACAGCTATTCATTTTTATGTATATAAATATAGATATCCTAAAATTGGCCGGTGGCTTGGGTTTCATATTTATCATAGTACTTATTAGTTTATTATATTAGCATATATGTATACGTATTTTATTATTATAAGCCATTTAATTTAAATTAAACGGCGATACTAAATTCTATTTCAAATATCTGTCATTTATTTATTGTGCACACCTGCCACAGTGTTGTTTTTTTTAACCCAATGGTTGACTGGTAGAGAATGCCTTGTGGCATTAAGTCCGCCTATGTACCACCACTGTATATGAAGTTTAAATAAATAAATAATAAATATGATACCCTGATTTTTTTTATATTTATTTGCTGACATGTAAAACACTGGATAATAAGCATGCATTAAAATTTCATGTCACAGTATTAAAACATGCACCCTGTAAGAGCACTGCAAATTTTACATATAAAATTATTAAATTCCATAACATTATATCGATTCTAATTAATATTATCATTACAATTTATTAAATTATGCTAAACATTAGTCAATAATTAATTACATCTTTTTTAAAATAAAATAAAATAATTATCAATTGACCAGTGCCTTGACAGTTGATACTGTTCGTTTTCGTCAATTTTTTTTTCGGAACATTGAACACGCCACAAGACTCCAGCACAACGAATTACAAAATCTAATCCGAAAACCGTGCATATGTGGTTGAACTAAAAAGTAAAGAAATTAAACACTCGTATCTTTTTACTACTCTAGTTAACGTTTTTATTACATACGTTAACTTAACCTAAACTGGTACAGTCTCACAAAATTGTGTAATGTCATTGCCGTAATTGTAATCTCTTATTTAGTAATATAAAAGTTTTAGCCGACAACCGTAATGAGATTATCCTTTCGTAATTACACCAAAGGTTGAATAACTTAATGTTATTATGGCCAGCAATTATGGGCAAAGCTTCATAATAGCTACATTTTATTCGCATAATTCTTATTTTATTTTATTTTGAAAATGTTTTACCTGGACTGAAATAGAGTTTGACGATTCTGGTGTTTCTTCCGGCTATGTCGGTAACCTTGGTAGAAATAATTTTGTTCAGATTTTTTAGGGTTCATTTATTTGGAGATCATTTTATTTTCCGTCTGTCTGCCTATCTGTCAAACCTTTTATCTCAGGAACGCGTAGAGGTATCAAGTTGAAATTAAAACCGTATACTCAAAGTTGGGGTCCCTTGAAAATGTGAAAAAATCAAACTTCTCAGTTAACGAAACATTTATTATTATCGATAGAATCGCGTTTGACCACTATTTCATCTGACGTAAAGCAAAGATGTGGCCGATGATGGTGCACGCTTGCCTAGAAGTGACCTATTCACTCTTGACTTGAAACTGACCCCTGGGTCCTGAAAGGCCCTTAGGATAAAGCTATCAGGAAATAGACTTCGGCAGGAAATTCCACTAGGTACTTAGCTGTATAAACAATGAATGTATTCCTAAAACGCTTTGTGTGTATGGTTAACAACAATGTGCTTCTTCAATCTATAATATTTTAATTAAGTCATTTATTAAATTTATAATGTTTTAAATATAATGTAATTTTAAGTCGGATATTCCTTTTTTTAATGATATAAACTAGTGCTTCACTGCGATCACACCTGATGATAGACAGTGATGCAAATGTTGATGAAGCGTACTTTCTTTAAGAGTGTTTTCATTCTCGCCTTGAAGACACTTACATAAGAATCGGACGGGAAGACCAGAGCAGGCAAATTTTTCCAGTCCTTTGATGTATTAATAAATAAAATAAAATAAAATAATAAAGCCATTTATTCCATGCACCAATAAAAATCAAAATAAATAATTCCATTCACATTTCATTTTAATAATATTATTATACTTAATTTAGTTTAACCGCAAATTCAATAAAATTTTGATTATAATTTCTCTAAAATGTAGTTTGATTTATAATTTTCGTAACACTATTATTATTTATGTATATTTAATTATTGTATTTACAAATGTCGATATGATTAAATATTTAAGTTTTAACATTTTCCATCGATGTACGCGTTATAAATGAAGTGGCAAAGTGCTTTGTTTGAACCGTAGAGGTGTTAACAATATTTTTATGTTAATTGAATTTTTCAGACACGAGTTACTGTGCGGCGCGCGTAAGGCAACGAAGGAACAGGAGTGGGTTTTTAGTCAGTAAAAGTCTGACACTATCTCCCACTCCGCCCAAGAGCGGGGGATATAAGATTATTTACCCACCGAAAAAAAAAACTTTTCGTAAATTTTGTTGTTTATTACAAGGTTGTATTTAAATCGTCGTAGACGACGTTAACCTCAATTTTACCTGATTGAAAGCAATGAATATTTTACTGTTTACGAATGTATTGAATGAGGGACCTTAGAAGATGCCTGTTTACTCTTCCTTTAAAAGCTGATGCACTAGCTTCTGACATTTCATAAGTGCCCATGTAGGCCCAAGTAAAATAAAAAAACTTTTGACTTTGACTTCGACTTTGATAGGTTGTAGGTGACAAATGTGGAGAGAGAGTTCTACATGAATCCTTTAAATTTATTCTACAGTTATTATTTAGCAGAAAAGTTTTCTGATCCAAAAACAGAAAAACCTGTCGAAAATCAAATTAAAAATTCATAATTCACTCCAATACACACCTATTTTACCTTTCTGTATAATCTGGGACTTTTCTCTTTCAAACAAATGAAGCACCCACGTCAAAGTTTGGAAATTTTATTCAATATCCAATAATTTATTCATCCTAGCATGAAGATTATTAAAAATCCCTTGACCGGTACAAGAGAACTTTAAATTTATTATGACTGGAGTTGATCGGGGTGCTTCAACCTACGTTAAATGTGTTTGGAAGTCCTGCAAACTTTGTAAGAAAAAAACTTTCTTTCATTTTAACTTTTATGTCAACATTAGGGCAGGGCGGTAGCTTTTACTTGTAGGTAGATGCTCGAAAAATGTAAGAAGCGGCAGTGTGCCTTTTCAAGGTTTTTACAAATTTTGATGTAGCGTGACTGAAATCGACAGAAAGTTAAAAAGAGTTTCTTATACAACAGTTTCCTCGTGAAGGAGATCAGCGACAATAATCTCTCGCGACGGGCCTTGGTACAGGCCATGGTCCGAAGCGAGGAAGAGTGGCAGGCGGTCGCCTCCTTCTGCGAAGCAGTAATGCTAGCAAAAGAGGTGGCAGTACGTGCACGCGCGAGGACGCGGCCCTCACGCCCAAGCCGCCGGCGTGCATTGGGTAGCTTGCCGTCCGACCGTCTGGTAACCGTCCGGACCAAGCCAAAGTCGTCGACGGCGCGTACTGTTCCACGTGCGCCTCAAAGAGTTGTCAGCAAATTGTAGGGGGCCAGCAGGGTCAGGAAGCCTACTGGAGCCAAGGGTCTAAGTCTGAAAGGAAGACTCGGCCCTGGTGCGAAGGCAACGAAGGAACAGGAGTGGGTTTTTAGTCAGTAAAAGTCGTGGATTCGATTCCCACCCAGGACAAATATTTGCGTGATAAGCACGATCATTTATTCTGTGTCTGGTTGTAATTTATCTATAATATATACTTCTAAAAAATAAATAAAATAAAATGAAATAAAAAATAAACTTACACTACCCTTCCCCCCTTCTTCGTTTTCCTTCTCTCTTTTGCCTTCTTAAATTATACTTATATATTTCTATATAAATATATATATATCTAGAAATATATAAGTATGTTGGTGTATTGTAGTCTAAACGGCGTTGTGTAATAGATGTGGAATATTATTAAGAAATCAACATGTTTTTCTCATCATCATCATTTCAGCCGAAAGAAGTCCGCTGTTGGACATAGACCTCCCCAAGTGTCGCCACAATGAACGGTCCTGTTCGTCTTGCATTCATCGAATTCCTGCAACCCTTACCAGGTCACCAGTCCGCCTTATATGAGGCCTTCCAACGCTGCGTCCTCCGGTACGAGGTCACCACTCCAAAACCTTTCGGCCCCAAAGACGATCGGTTTTACGAGCAATGTTGGTCATTGTCTCTTAACTTTGGCGATTCTTCACTTTTTTATTCAAAGAAAATAAAATAGTAACACAAACAAATGTTTCCATTTCCAAATAAAGCAACATTCATTTAACTAGTCGCTCCAAGGTATTTCCATAGCGTGTTTAATAGGAATTCAAAAAGATTCGTCGGTATCGTGCCATTTTCCCTAATCGGTACATTTCGCCCACCTCAATAAATCGATTCGACGTCATCCGATTCGATTCTCGTTGGCTTGATCTAAAATAGATGTACAATTATTGAATAATTTTGCCACTTGGATTGCTCGCGATACGAAGGAGGAAGGAGAATACGAAGTTGTATTGAACTATTGAAAAAATTAGGTACAAACAGCAGGAGATATACAGATGGTGTGATGAGTTCTCGCATTTGCTTTTTTAATTAATTAATTTATTTTGCTGCACTCATGTTGTGAATAGATGTCACATTATTGTATTGTTTCAAACATGGATCCCGGTAGGGCACAGCAAAATTTATACTGTTAATATTACATTATACAAATTAATGAATACAACAAACATTACATACAAATTATAACAGTTGCGTACATTAATTATTATGCTAAGTCATTCTATATTATTATTATTTCATACATTTTTTTTATTGATCTAAACTATCGCTTGACTGCAATCCCACCTGATGATACATCATTACATTAAAGGACATTACCCACGCTCTATATATTTTTGGTATGGCGAATTTCGGAGATGAGAGGTTCATATCGGCAGGCGGGGTTGCGGTGTTTCACAGCGGTGTCAAAGATACGCTTGGAAAGCGTTTCATGAACTGCCAGATGGTAGGCATTTTGAGATCTAAATGAATACTGATTTCAGATAACAGGAGGCTCCGAGGATTTTCAGGAATCGATTTTGTAGCATTTTTGGGGCTTTGCATATGCGAAGACAGGGTAAGCATATGTCATGATGGTATGCATGACCACTGTAAAAATGCGCAATTTGCACTTGAGTGACCATTGCTACGGACTGGCAGGATGTAGTAGAGCCTGCTTTGTGCGAAAGTGGTATGCGAACAAATCTGCTATATTTACTCAGCAAAGGTCAAATGCTGGTCTAGGATCACACCAAGATATTTAGCTTGCTACTCCCAAGGGATCGGTTTACTATACATTGTGATTAGAGTGGGAGCCTTGAAGGACTCTTGTTCATATGGGTGGGAAAATGGAAGCGCTCCCTCCATGCAATAGTGGAAGGTACGATTCAACAAAAAGTCTCGCAAGATAAGTACAGGATAATCTGGCACACCGAGTTGATTTAGCTTATTTAATAAACCATTGTGTTAGACTTTGTCAAAAGCTTTGGCTATGTCGAAGAACAAGATACTCGTCATTGCGTTATGCTGAAAACCAGCGCTCACAGCACCAACGCACACAATAAAACCCACTTTGATAGCAAATTGTTGCATGGATTTAGCTATAAGCTAAACCAATTTGAAATCTATAACATCAATTGTTTGACGATAACTGAATGAAAATGATATATAGAGTATGGTAAGTAAGTTTAATAATTACTTCTCAATAAACTTACTCGAAAATTCGCTCAATCCCTACCGTTTTTAGGTACGCAATAAAATTACTGTTTTTTGCACTACTGCAGAAAAGAGCGCAAACTCATCCCCCCTCAATTTATTGTATGTATCGTATCGGGTTGGGCGCTAAGCGACCCCCTCAAGTGGCACGTCAATCCTTTCATCATCATTATCATCAGTTCAGCCGAAAGACGTCCACTGTTGGACATAGAACTCCCCCAAGCGTTGCCACAACGAGCAATCCTGTGCGTCTCACATGTATCGGATTCCCGCAACCCTGACCAGGTCATCGGGGCACTTTGTGGAGGGGAGGGGAAGCCTTCCAACGCTGCATCTCTCGGTTCGTGGTCGCCACACCAGAACCTTGCGTCCCCTTCGAACATCTGTTCTGCGTGCAATGTGGCCAGCCCATTGCCACTTAAGTTTGGTGATTCTTCGAGCTATGTCGGTAACTTTGGTTATGGTTATAACCCTTTCTGTTGCCTTTTAGGTGACTTTAAGTCTTCTTATGAGACCGATGCCCACGTTTCATAGACTTTTGTCTTGATACATTGTGGTATATTCGACGAGAAGATACGGTAGGTTTTCCGGAAGCTGCCTAACTGATCCAGATTCGCCAATTGACCTCTTTCTCGAAGTTAGACCTACCTAACTGGATCGTCAGTCCCAGGTAAACGTAGTCGTCCATAACTTCGAGTGTAGAGTCTCCAATCTTGATAGGAGTGGATGCTACATGGATGTTAACCGATTTGACGCATATGACTCTGCCATCGTCAGTCTTCAGTTTCGTGAGCGTCAACCCCCGTTTATTTATCTATTATTTTCGTACTTACGATGATAAAAGATAATTTTCAATACACTTGTATTGAAAATTATTATTTGATACACGTGTTACTCTATTTTGTCACTGTTGCATTCGGCTCCACAACACCCTCGCCTGAGGCTCATGCGAATTCCACCTCAGTCGCAATGATAAACTTTCTCCACTTCTATCAAAATATTGTATTGTTGTGGGTCCATGTAAACTAATATTTTAGGATTATTTAATCTGTGGCAATGGTGGTTCTATACTTAAAAAGTACCCAAGCCGAGTGCTTTGTGAATTCGAGCACTGTAAATAATTCCGAGCAATACCAGTGTTTCAGATTTATACCAAAGCTGCATATCGAGTGATACTAGTGATTGGAATAATTTGGTTACTGCCATGAATCGATTTCAAACGTCATTCGATTTGGATCTCGTGGGCTTGACCTGAAAAAGATTGATGTTCAATTATTGGAACTTTTTATCGTTCTAATTCTATTTTTTGACAACATTTGTAGTCTAAATTATATTGTATGAAAACTGTTCTCGTGGGTAACTTGAATATTTTCTATAATAATATTTTACTTATGACATTTCAATTTTGTTCGGCAAATTGAATTATATTCAATTTTCTCCAAATAAAATAGATCCATGTATAATAATGCGGATGGAGATGGATATGATCGGAGTTTCCTTGCGTGATCAAATTAGTAATGAAGATTTTCGCAGAAGAATCAAAGATTTATATCGACCTAACCCGAAGAATCACCAAACTTAATATGAATAGTGTGCAGGTTATGCTGATAAGCAAAAAACCACAGTTGTGTAAGCCAGACCTCTCACTGAGCATTCCGTACAACCAAAGCATTTACAGTTTACTTTCTTTTGATTAGGCTGTACAATAATAGTGGGCAGGACGCATTGTTCGCTGAACAGATGATTGATAGGGCTGAAAAGTTCTGGAGTGGAAATCGCGTGCCAGAAGGCGCAGTGTTAGAAGGCCTCTGACAAGGTGGACCGATGTCCTGATGAGTCGCGGGAACTCGATGGATACAACACATATGAGACCGGTACTTATGATGACACTTTGGACAGGCCTATATCCAGTAATGGCCGTTTTTTGGCCTGAATGATGTAGTATTTTATTGAAACAGCTACTCTGATATAAATTAAACAAAATGAAAAAAAAGAATACATTTATAAACTTTGTTTTTTTTGCGTAAACATTATTTCTAACAGGTACAGAAAAAATAATGTACTTACCTAATAAATTAACTTAATTTTTCCTTTACATACACACAGCTTAATAACCAACGTAGAATACGACGGGCAGTGGAATCCCCTGCCATTTTCAATTCATTAAGAAAATGTATATTTTCCTTAATAGTAAGTAGGCTACCAACTTTTCCGTAGTTTTCTTTGAGGTCGTTGAATTAATGTGCTCCTCACTTTTAATAAATACTGCTTCTTTTTTCGGCCGCTGCGAAGGCCAGACGGTCAGTAAAAATGATGAAAGTAGATGTCGGCAGTCAAAGGAGTGTAATTAAGTGCAATGTAACCGTCTTGCTGGTTTCTGGGGTGAGCTGAGTTTGAGGAAGTGATAGAAAGGCGTTTTTGGGGTTCCATAACGAAATATGGAAACGAGATACGATGACAGAGAGACAAGATATGACGTAGTCATAGTGTCTTATTTCCACTATTTGGGTTGTCTGTCAATACATCTGGCTGCCAAAGTGCTGTATCTTTATTTTTCTGACCAGACCTGGCCAAAATCGGGTCCAGTGTTACCATTGTTCTAATTATTTTGGTCCGATTATGTCTTTTCTTTCCATACTTCTCTATTAAACGTTATGTCAGTAATTACCGCCTTTCCAGCCATAGCAGCTTTTACCCAATCCTTTCACCTTGTCTTCAGTCTATCTGATGATCAATACACAACGCAATTTTTTAATTGTAATAAACTAGTGCTTGACTGCGATCCCACCTGATGGTAAGTAGAGATGCAATCGTTGATGGTGAGGCGCACTAGTTTATTAAGAGCCTATTCTATTATTGATCTCTCTTGTGACTCAAAGGTTTACTGGGAGAAAACTTATTGTTGAATTATGCTCGCCTTTGTACATGAATTGTCAAACTACTGTGTATAAACATATATATATATATATGTATAAGTACTTTATTGTACACAAAAACTTATATATATACATATATATATAAGTGTTTTGTATACAATAAAGAATTAAACAAAACAAAAAACATGTTAAGTTTAACTTGTTACGATCTATTTTGCTTTCAAAATTAGAACTTTAATAATACCTCTGAAACTTTTTCTTAGTCCCAATAATGACTCATTCAAAAGGTGACTGCTGTAAGAAAACATGGAATTACGAAAATTAATTACATAGTGAAACGTACCCATTTGGCGGGCAAGTTTAAACGAAACTGTGCTGCCTTTAATAACAGTGTTTTTAGTGTCTATAAACACGCAATGTGTTGGTAACTCAAATTTTCGGGACATTTTTGGTATTGTAGTGTATTATAATATATAGTTTTATCGGTTTTAAGTATGAACCTGCCCTGACACTCCGACACGTGGCTGCTGCAGATCTTCAAGGAGTTGGTGAGATGACCTATAAAACTAAGGAGATACTGCAGCCCGCACACTACCCATATACTACTCCTGGAAGACACGGTGGAGCATACGGTGGAGGTGTGCTCCGCTTGGGCGGAGCACCGCCGTGACCTCGTGGAGGCAATCGGCGGCAGCGACCTTTTGCATGGGGCCCTGGTTCGGGCTATGTTCCGGAGCGAGGAGGAATAGCAGGCGGTTGCCGCCTTCTGCGAAGCAGTAATGCTAACGAAGGAGAAGGCTGCACGCGTGAGGCAACGAAGATCCTTGCGCCCCAGCCGCCGTAATTCCGACCCCGCCTACCAGCCACGGTAGATGCGGGCTTGCGGATGACGAGCAGTGGGTAGCTCGCCATCCGGCCGTTCGGTAATTAACCGGACTGAGCCCAGTCGTCAACAGCGCGTAGTGATCCACGCGCTCCTCAGAGATGTCAAATAACCGTAGGGGCTCAGCAGGGCCGATGCCCGCTGGCTAGGCCGCGGGGAATTTCTGAAAAGGAAACCCGTAGTCCTGGAACGCAAAGGGTAATTGAAGGACACAGGTATAGTTTTAGTCAGTAAAAGTCTGACACGTCCACCCACTCAACCGAGAGTGAGAGAAGTCATAGGATGATTTTCCCACCATAAAAAAAACCATATACTACTACTAAGGGTTTTATTGACTAATTAAATAAAAATCTGGCACCCATCCTTCCCACTCACTTTTCAGAAACTCCCCGTGGCCTAAGCTGGCATCGACATTACTTTGCCCCGGCAATTTTGCTGACATCTCTTGGAGGCACGCTTGGAGCATTACACATAGTACGCCTGCCAGGGCTCTAGGAGAGTTACCGTTGCTCTCGCAAAGGGCACTCAGGTGAGTTTTAGTCAATAAAAGTCTGACATCTGAGTCATTATCTGGCTCTCGCTTCACCCAGGGCGAGAGAAATTTGTTGATGATTTCCCACGTAAAAACAATAGATGATTTTCTTAAAAATTGGAAGAAGAAAGGACATGTCATGATCGTTAAAAGGAATAGAGAAAGGTTGGCCTAGCAATGGGACAATACGGGCTAGTAATGATAAAATAGAAGTAATAGACCTGAAGTAATAGAACACAGCTTAGTGTAATTCACTATTGTGGAGCCTATGAAGGTCACAGTTATTATTAACTTGCAAACTGGCATATTTATACTTTTAAGGTTTATGTTTTAAAAAGTTTAGGATTGATAGATGTTCAAACAATAGATAGGGAGACGTTATACAAAAGTCGAGACGTAATTTTTATACAAAATGTATTTGAAAGTACTTAATACAATATACTCGTAATAATAGTTAAAATCCAGCCAGAAGCATTTAATTGCGTCTCACCTATTACACTATGCTGCGAGATGGTTTAAAAGAGTAGCCTCAGCCCTGGCAGATAACTAAAAAAAGACGGGCAGACTTTAATCAGTAAAAGTCTGACATTCTCTCTCGCTCCACACGCTCCAGACAAGTTATGTGATCATTATCCATCAAAAAAAGCTTAGTTCATTAAAAAAATAATATTAATATTGTAAGTCTACTAAAAAGTTGAAAGTAATATATATCTAAAAATAGCATACGTCACATCAAGTCTATATTCTCCAAAGATACAGGTGTATACACATTTGCCTGTTTATGTTTACCTGACTGCTATTTTATAGTAAAAATATATAATAATATTCCACAACTATCACACAACGCCTGCTAGTCCCAAGCTAAGCAGAGCTTGTGTTATGAGTACTAGACAACTGGTAAACATACTTAAATATTTCTAAATACATACATATTATAGATTAATTACACCCAGACACAGAACAAATGATTGTGCCCATCACACCAACATTTGTCCTGGGTCGAAATCAAACCCTCGACCTCCGGCATAGCAGTCAGGGCCACTAACCACTGGACCAACAGGCCAGTCGCTAAATAAACCGTGGTAACTACGGTTTATTTAGCGACTAACACAGCTAATGGATTTTTTAATTGTTTTGCTTTATATTAGAACGTACTATGATTATTTTTAATAGCTTTAGTTTTCAGCAAAAATACATCACAAACTTAGTTTTTTGTCGTCCTCAAAAATGACTTGGTGGAAGACTTACCGCGGAACCCTTAGTAGGCGAGTCCGACTCGCTCTTTGCCGAATTATGATTACGCGAAAGTAAAAAGAGTACCTATTAAAGTCTTAAAAATAGATTTTTTAAAAATCAATATACTCGTATATCATTTGTTGATTTCTATTGTGAAACTGTATGATTTCAAGTTTCTCTGTTAGTATCTTATCATTTAGCTTACAAGCATACACGGCCAAGAATAGGTATTTTATATTATCATTCATTTGGCTTTCAATCATTTTTATAATAAAAACTTGCTGTATTAAAAGTATTTAGAATTTTCTATATTCAAAAGATTCACAAAAGTTATGTGTATTAAAGAAACAAACTTTTCAAAACTAAAATCGAATTGAGGTAAGAAATTTGATATTTTAAAATTAAGTTTTTTGTAATATGATAGATTAACTTTTCGTATGACTTGAAATAGCAGTAGAAAAAAATTAATGACCTTAAAAAAAAGTTGCCTCATACTAAAAATTTGTCCTGTGTCGTGGGTACGTTTACAAATATGTGAACTCACATACACAAGATACCCGTATACTATGATTAATTGTGTATCTAAGGCCATCTTCGGTATTTCAAACCCTCACCATGGAGTCGTTTTAAACCTGACCAAATTAAAAATTACAGCACTAAAAGGCCATAAGGTTTTTTTTTAAGTGGGAATCATGCAATGAATTCTCCCGCCTTAGGGCGGAGCGAGAGACTTTCACTCAGTAAAACCACTCTTATGTTCCTTCTTTGTCTTGCGTTCCAGAAAAACCCGGGGTGTTTTCGTTTTAGAAGCGAACCCATGGCCGCAGTAGGATTCAACTTTGATGGCCCACTACGGTTTTGCTGACATGTCCTTGAGGCGCAACCCTACACGCCGTCGACAACTTTGGCTTGGTCGAGACGGTTACAGGACGACCGGACGGCGAGCTAACTTTTGCTAGCCGTCCGCAAGCACATGCCTACAGTGACGAGAAATCGGGGTCGGGATCCCGGTGGCTGGGGCGTGAGGAAGTGCATTCCCTAACGACCGCGGCCGCCTTCTTCGCTAGCATTACTGCTTCGCGGAAGGAAGTGACCACCTGCCATTCCTCCTTACTCTGGACCATGGCCTACACCAGTACCTGGTAGGGGAGGTCGCTTCCCCATTCTTCTCGGGGGCCTCGCCCCACAAGTGGATGGCATAAACTAGTAGGTCCCCAGTAGACCGATTGCGGGGAAATCCGTATGTCAACTGGTCTGTGTTCAAGGTATGTCATGAAACGCGAGTTCAACACATGCTCCATAATCTTGCCGGATATGGAGGTTATTGAAATCGGTCGAAAGTGGGCAGGATTGGCACGACTGCCCTTTTTGGGCACGGATTGCACGTTGGCAAGCTTCCAGGACTTGGGCACTATACCAGTCCTAAATGAGAGGGGATGCAAGCGCGTCAATACAGGTATAAATCGGGTGCACAAGCCTTGATAATAATTGCTGGTATGCCATATGATCCATTTGCTTTATTCACGTATAGACGACACAGTGCTCTTAGAACTTCTTTTTCCTTATGCGAACCACAGGCATGGAAGTATCACAGTGAGGCAGAGTCGGTGGAGTGTCACTACTAGTGTCAAGATGAGAATAATGAGCGAAGAGAGATGTAAAGAGACCTGCCGTCTCTCTCACCGTATGTGCCAGTGTTCTATAAGGTTTTACAGAATGCTCTGCTACCAGACGGCTGTGCAGAGAGTTTTGTGCCAATATGTGTAAAGCGGTTAAAAATGGACTTTTTAGTGCCTTTTTGTAAGACTTGGCAGCATGGTAGAAGGTTATCTTTTTTGAGTTCAGATCTGGAGGTTTGCGGTCAGCAGAGCGTCAGCCAAGGCGAGAAACGCCAAATGCTCACGCTCTTCAGCTTGAAGGCAATCGGCGTTGAACCATGGGTGAGCTGAGCCACCGATGGGTACGTCGCTATAAGGTATGAAATACTCCATAGCTTGACGTATCACATCGGATACAGCATCCGCAAAGCTCGCTCAATTTTCAGAAGAGAAGCAGACCTGGCTCTTTTAATTTAATTTTGGTTTTAATTTTGACATTGATACTATTTTTTTATTTAATTTACTTTTTATTTTAATTTTATTGTTTCCATTTCTTTGATTTCCTTTATTTTCTTTATAAGCCATTTATAACATAATTATATTTAAGTAATAAAGTGAAGACAGGAGCTAGGGAATTCATAAAAATGCTTGTTTAATTTATGGCAACAAAGATTACTATTATTAGTAGCACTATGTGTGTCTCGTTAATACTTGAAATAAAGACTTCGTTTATTTGTTTATTGAAACTTTAGGCACTAGTAATAAACACTGTATAAAGGCGGACTTAATGCCTTAGGCACCTTCTGTCAGTTGACCTTAGGGTGTCTTTTTTTTATTGGTTGGGAAAATTATCTTATGACAAATCTCGCCTTGGGTGGAGTGGGAGATAGTGTCAAACTTTTACTGACTAAAAACCCACTCCTGTTCCTGCTTTGCCTTCTTCCTAGGGCCCTGGGTTTCGTTTTCACACTACCCATGGACCTTAGGGTGGTAAGATTTTATATCATACTGACTGCTGCCAGTGACTTTGCTCACGCGGAAATTGTACTATATAACATAAAATATATTCCGCCAAGTATCATGTCTCATCTAGGAGAGGATAAGGGCCATAAGCCACCAAGTAAGCCCAGTGCAGATTAATGGATGTCACAGGTTTTAAATTTTTGATTGGCTCTAACACATGCCGGTTTCCTCACAATGTTTTCCACCATTTTGAGAGCAGTGGTGATGAAATAAATTAGGTACATAATGTAATGCACCTGGCTGGGTTTAAACTCACAATCTGCAACTCGTAAGTCGGGACCGTCACCACTAGATCACCACTGCTCTGCATTTGTAATAACCCACATAATGCGGCTGCCTCCTTTTGCGAAGCAGTAATGCTAGCAAAGGAGGCGGCCGGACGTGCACGCGCGAGGGCGCGGCCCTCACGCCCAGCCAACGGGATTTCGATCCTGATTTCCGACCACCGTAGACTCGGGCTTGCGGAAGGCGAACAATGGGTAGCTCGCCGTCCAACCGTCCGGTAACCATCCGGACCGAGCCCAAGGTGTCAACGGCGCGTGCTGTTCTACTCGCACTTCAAGGAGATGTCAGCAAACCGTAGGGGCCCAGCAGGGTAGAAGCCTACTGGGGCCAAGGGTCAGATTCTGAAAGGAAGGCTTGGCCCTGGTGCGAAAGGCAACGAACGAACAGGAGTGGATTTTTTGTCAGTAAAAGTCTGACACTCTTTCTCGCTCCATCCAAGAGCAGGGGATGTCATTGGATGATTTTCCTACCGACAAAAAAAACCCACATCATAAATACTAAGTATATCCAATATTTAACTAATACAAAATACTAGGTAGTGTTTACCGCTATTTTCTTGAGAACGTGTGTAATGTTCTGAGAACAATGATAAATGATACCTATTTGCTTGCAGTAGATGCATTACAGGGACACCGCAAAATAAACACTATAAAAGTATAAGAAATTGGTAAACAATATTCTAAATTAGCTGTTGTAAGCTGCTTCGCCCGCGTGAAAGTGGAAAATTGTTTCAAGGGACATGGTCTACCCATGTGCTGAGTTTCATCGCAATCGCTACAACCATATGAACATGAAGGAGTAGCAGACATACACAAATATACAACATTGATTTTGGTAAATACGAAACCAGAATATAGTTTGTTCAGAATCAGTAACTGAAACCATTCAAATATTCTTTACACCATGTTATCATTTTTCACAAAAATATTTGAAAAAGGTCACAAGTTGGAACCCACCGACACTAAGTACTACACAGGTTACGGCAGGTCATAGCAAGCATTAAGTGCCAGCGCACAGCTGGGTGCGGGAGCAAAACAACCTCGATGGATGGAAAAAGATGGCCCGCTGACTATGTATTTTTGCGGATAACCAGGTAACATAACAAGCTTATAAATTTCTGATTTTTCGTGATACCGTTATGAAATTTTGTAAATAGATTCTTTGCATAAAAATACTAGACACGTGTTTGGCATATACTAAAATGAATGTTGTATATAAGCTTAAAAAAAACATAGAAATATTTATTTCGGAACATAAAACAATTGACAAGAATGATATAGATAACGATGGCAGCTGTAAAAGTTATAAACTGTGTTGCAACTATCAACGCCCATCTTTATGTTAAGAAAACAATGTCCCAGACATAACAATAAGTGTGTGGTGTGGTAAGCTGCATCTATATAACATTACTAGCTGCTTCTTGCGGCTTCACCGGCTTGATAGTAATTAATTTTGACTGCTACTATTTGAAAGCAACAGTCTTTTATGGTAATATATTATGTTATGTTCTCTTGGGATATTTTTTTACTTTGACACAGGCAAAGCCGCAGGCAGAATGCAGTAGCTGAAAAAACTTTTTTTGCACTCCTGCACTGCTTTTGATCCAGTTTATTTATGGACCTAATGACAGCGTCAGCGCACGGCATTGCCGTGGCTGAATACTGGGCAAGGCAAGGAATTTAAATTGAAAAAAAAAAAACTGCGAAAACAAGTGCGAGTTGGACTCTCGCACTGAGGGTTCCGTACAAACTAAAATTCTCGAAGATTTTCCGAATTTCAAAAAAAAACTTTTTTTGTTACCTAGTTTACAACAAATTTACTGTTTTCAGATTTATCCCTATACCTCTTCTATAAGACTTTGCCTTATGTAAAATTTAGCGATTCTGGGCCAACAGGAAGTACTCTATGAATTTTGATTCCTTTAAGAATATCGAAATATATGTTTTTTCCGACATAAATAGCTGTATCTTTTTTATTCGTTAATATAGAAGTTTGATTTTTTCACAGCTCCAATGGGACTGCAGACTTAAGTATATGGTTTTAATTTCAACCCTTTCCTGAGATAAAGAGTATTGACAGACAGACAGACAGACGGACAACATAGTGATCCTATAAGGGTTCCGTTTTTTCCTTTTGAGATACGGAACCTTAAAAAAAAGAAGTCTAGCTTTGCCATGGACACGCTAAGAAGAAGTAATCTAAGTCCACAATTCCATATGTATACTTTTCTATAGTTAAAACATACGTAAATATAACAAACTACCACCATAAACAAACTGTTAACATATGCAATTATCCGAACTCCGACCCACAAAGTAACAGCCCCCCTGCCACTCAAGCATTGTCGAAATTGTAAGTAAACATTAATAAGTTAAATAAGCCAAACAATGTAATTTTAACTAGTTACTGAACTACAATGTAATTTACCTATCCTGGGGAAATGCATAACGAAATACCGTCCGACATTCGACCAGTCCATCAAGAACTGTCGATAATGCGCAAAAATGAACCTCTACACCTTATAATGATCCTAACAAAGCAGATATTCCAACGTCGTTGAATAACGTGATAGTTCGAGTGGAATTGGTGAACATGTCACGTAAAGTGTCCAACTAATGGGTATCGATTTTAATGTAACGCCTGTAAACATGATTCGTGTTATGCTAGTTGAAAGTTGAAAACAAATAGAACTGTCTAGAAAGTGATCTGAAGTTGGTTACCCCATTAGCTTTTGTAATGGAGGTTAAGCAAGTGGAAAAAAAGGGTAAAATGAACATAAAACAGTTATATATTTACCAAACATGTATTTTTATCCATAAGGTTCTCAGCAAAAGTATACAGACCAATTTATCATTTACGAAAGTAAAACAAGTTACTGAACGTAGTACTCGCCGGGCCAGTTTCATAATTTTACCAAAAATTAGAACTAAGTTTGGCAAAAAACAGTTGACATTTGAAGGAGCACAGTTGTACAAGAAAATACCTGCTTGTATCAAAAATTTACACTCATTCAATGTATTCAAGACTCAGTTAGCTGAATATCTAACAGCAAATAATACCTTTCTCTAAAACGGAATGTATTGAATGGGTGTACCGTGAACATTATCTAATGCAGTGACGAACCTATTATTAATATTAGCATAAGGTTCTCTGTTCTCATGTGAGTGACTTTGTGTCTTTTTTGAGAATAAATATCTTTAAACCTAAAATATAGTCTCTGACATCGTCAAAACTGTTAGGGCTTTGATCTTTATACACGTGCGCCCTATGGGTCGGCTATACAAAAAGCCCGTATGCTCTGCGAGACCAATATGATAACGCTTTTAGGGTTATGTTGGGGCTGCCGAGCAGTGGTGGCCGAGTGGTAAAGGCCCCGACTTACAAGTTGTAGGTCGCAGGTTCAAACGCAGCCAGGCATTACTTTGTGTAATTTATTTCATCACCACTGCTCTCAAAACGGTGAAGGAAAACATCGTGAGGAAGTCATGTCCTAGAACCAAAAATTCGAAGACATGTGACATCCACCAACCCGCACTGGGCCCGCATGGTGGATTACGGCCCATTCCCTCTTCTAGAGAGGAGGCCTGAGTCCCAACAGTGAGAACTTTATAAGGCCGACTATGCTATGCTATGTTATGGGGCTGCCTCGCTTTTGCAGTGCGTCGGGGATATTCGCGGAAGCAGGCGTGCCTGATTTTTACGCTGTCACACGAACCCGACTATCATCCAACACCCTGCCCCCCTAGCCAAGTTACAATTGTTTCGTTTGCGATGAACGCCTTGAGTAGTGAACGCCGTGGTCAGAACAAAGGAATCGGAGGCGAGGCCTACTCGAGAAGTTCGACGCAAACGAAACGATCGTAACTTGGCTAGGGGGGTAGGTAGGTATTGTGGCCGATAGGATGGAGAGCCTGATAATGTGGCACTGGATGACGACTCATCGTGCGTCATTTAAATATATTAAATAGTTTAGTCGTTTCAATTTTTGTTTGATTATGTGTAATATATTTATGTAAATGTAATTTGTTTCTATATGTGTAATTTGTTTTTGTGTGTGTAAGTTGTTTCTGTATGTGCCATGTTTTATGGATTCTGATTGCCCGAAATAAAAAAAAAAAAATTATTATTTATTTATTGAGCGGTAAATGGATAGATCATGTCTTGTAATAGAACATAGAATACTTTTTCTCTTGTGAGCATGTTCGAAATACTTAACTTGTAACTTGAGAGGCTGACACTCCCTCTCGCTTCACCGAAAGCGGGAAGAGTAATTTGACGACTTCCCACTGAAAAAAGAAAGTGTTGAAATACCTAATCCTCCACATTATTACCTGGGCACACCGAAAACGGACCCAGAAAGCTGACAAAGCTCCCACGTTGAATAGCACGGCAAAGAATGAATTTGCCATTTGGGCGCGCTAGGTCAATCAGTCGGCAAGAAATATTTTTCTAAATATGACGCCTTGTCTTGTGTTGAACGGCCTCCCACAAGGTGGACCGACGACCTGGTGAGTGTCGCGGGAATGCGCTGGATGGGAGACGCACAGGATCGGTCGTTGTGCCGACGCTTGGAGGAGGCCTATGTCCAACAGTGGACGTCTTTCAGCTGAATTGATGATGATAATGACGCCTTGTCTTGTCTTGGTATGGTCATGTTAACGAATATAAAGAGTTATGAATATACATATGCATGGCTGGGGAGGGAGAGGGAGGCCAAAGAAAAGATGGATGGATTGTGTGAACAGTGATATGAAAGAAAAGGAAGTTAGTGATAGTATGACGTTTGACAGGATAGAATGGAAGAAAAAAACGTATTGCGCCGACCCCAAATAAGATGGGACAAGGGCAGGAAGATGATGATGGCTGGGGAGGGAGTGGATGGATTGTGTGAGGAGTGATATGAAGGAGTAGGAGTCAATGATAACGTAACGGCTGATAGGATATAATGGAAGAAAAAAACGTGTTGCATCAACTCCAAGTAACATAGCATTTGAATCCCATGGCCAATTTTCAACTAGCAGTTATTTCAAAGAAACTTGATAGAACAAATGATAAAAATGGTTTTCCTACGTTGTTTCAATGGATAGAAATAAATTCGTTCTGAGAAGGATCCTTGCAAACATGTTTACGTCCAGACGAGCTTCGTTAGATAGAATTTTATTGACACCTGAAGCAGATAATAATGGGCTAGGAGGCACTATTATCTTGAGCTTCTTTTAAGGTTCTGGATCCAAAAGACGCCATCGAAAACCGTACAGTTTTTAAGCCTTTGGAGCCTATTCGTCTGTGTCATAGAACGTTTCTTTAGTTAGGTACTAAGTCAACTCAGACGACGAGCAACAGGCAGCACACCGTCTGACTATTCGGTAATGACCAAGCCCAAGTCGACGGTGCGTTATGTTCCAAGCGCTGTATCTTTCTGTATCTAGTCTGACACTATCTCTCGCTCTGCCCTAGAGCGGGGGATGTCATAAGATGATTTTCACACCGAAAAAAAAATCCAGATCATTGGTCCACCTTGTAAGAGGCTTTCCAACTCTGCGTTTTTCGGTACGCGGTCATCACTCCAGAACTTTCCAGCCCCAACGGCCATCTGTTCTGCAAGCAATGTGCCCTGTCCATTGCCACTTAAGTTTGGCGATTCTTCGTGTTATGTCGTCAACCTCGGTTCTCCTTCTGATATCTTCATTTCCATTTGAAAAAACCAAGAATGCTTCGGTTGTACGGAATCCTCGATTAACACAAATTGTTGTTTGTTGTTTATCAGTACAATCTTTGCTGAAAAGTAGTCATCATGAAACGGAAGAAAAACAGGGTACTTTGTAACATTTAATAGTGAGAATGTTTAGTGAAAGAAACAATCGGAAGTCGTTACGCTTGCAATGTTACTTAATCACTATAATATTGTAATGGCGAAAATTTGTGTGTATGTGTGTGTTTGGAACAATTCGCCATCTCTTTTATATGAGCGTATCCTAAATTTGGTGACGTTATATTTCAGCGTGTCTTCAGCATAATTTTTCTGTAACTTCACAGTTTCCACCAGATTTCAAATGTTTCTTTTTTTGATTTATAATAACTGCTACTTATTTATTTATCAAATAAATAACTAGCTTTTACCATCAGCTTTGCCCTTATAAAAATAGAAAATATATGCCTATGTTACTCAGTGATAAAGTAGTACTGGTGGTTTTTTTTAAATTTTATTTACCAGTTTTTTAATTTATCCATTACAAGCGAAAATACATTTTTTTCTAATTTATAATATTATTATTATATTATACAGTATACATCAACAGACAGAGTCATATTATACTCAGGCAGATACTCAATAACTAGGTAGATATTAAAAAAAAAAATCATAACTAGCAAATATTATTAGAAATCATTGATTGATAGTATTTGGGGGTAGGCGGAACAGAGAGTGAAGTCCCGCAAACCTCCTTTGAAAAGGGAGGATCCTCCGGCCAGACGGATGTTGTGTCTGGTGGGCTACAACTGCCCGATAGATGATTTCGGATTGTTCTATATGTTCTAATCGCGCGGAGAACTTTGATTGCGCGATTCATGATTTTCTTATGTGACGCGATAGATGTCGCTACATCACTCCCCTCCGGAGATCGGAGATCGATGGTTCTTGATGCTTCTTGATGCGTGCCAAGCCTGTGGTAAGTTAGTTCCAGTGGGTCGGAACCGAATGCCGCATAGTTCTCGGTGAGTCGGAACTGTCTGCGGTGTTGCCCCAGTGAGTCGGGGTGGTGCTATCCCAGTGAGTCGGGATGATGCTGCAGGCTCCAGTGAGTCGGAGTAGTGCTGCTGGCTCCAGTGAGTCGGAGCGGTGCTGTGCGACGTAGTGGCTTGACTGCTTGCGTCGACCAGGAGAGGTTCTTCATTGCTCTTCATGTGACTGGCCGAAGGTGCAGTGTGCTTCGCCAAGGTCGCTGATGAGGCTGAGGGTGATGACCAGGTATGACCATGTAGGCATGCTGGTGGTCAGGATACCCTTTATAGCCGTGGGTGCTGGCTGTATGGCTCGCTGCTCGAAAGCTTGAGGAAGTGATGATGACGTCACGAAGTAGTGTCTGCACGAAGGCTGCGCTGACGTTCTTTGTCGAGGGTCACCAGTTTGGAGGTATGCGGAACAGAGAGTAAAGTCCCGCAAACCTCCGTTGAAAAGGGAGGATCCTCCGACCAGACGGTATGTTATGTCTGGTGGGCTGCAACTGCCCGGTAGATGATTTCGGGCTGTTCTATATGTTCTAATCGCGCGGAGAACTTTGATTGCGCGATTCAGGATTAGTTCTTATGTGACGCGATAGATGTCGCTACAAGTACGATGGTTACCGACATAGCACGAAGAACGGCTAAACTTAAGTGGCAATGAACAGGGCACATTGCTCGTAGAACGGATGGCCGTTGGAGCCAAAAGGTTCTAGAATGGCGATCACGTACCGGAAGACGTAGCGTTGGAAGGCCTCCTACAAGATGGACTGATGACGTGTTAACGGTTGCGGGAGTACGATGGATGCGAGACGCACAGGACCGTTTATTGTGGCGGCACTTGGGGGAGGCCTATGTCCAGCAGTGGACGTCTTTCGGCTGAAAAGATGATGATGATGATGATGATGATTAAACAAAACCGAAGTAAAACTAAATTACAGGACTTTTTTTGTTTTGAGCTGGGAAAACATCCAATGACTTCTCCAGCTCTAGGGTTTGTGTGTGTAGGGAGTGGGTGGGCGTGTCAAACTTTTACTAACTTAAACCACACCTGTGTCCTTCAGTCACCCCTTGCGTTCTAGGAGTGGTGAGTGGTGGTGATTGAAGGACAAAGGTGAGGTTTCGTACGTTATAGACTTAGAAAACGTTGAGGTATATGGTTAAGCGTTACTAGGTAATAATAGATGTTTCAATACATTTCTAACAATTAGTGTTTATTATTTAATTAATTGTGTAAATTTGTAAATACTTTAAATACCTAATGCTCAAAGCATTAGGTTCATATTAAACATTCGTCTCTGTTGCTAACATTATTATGTTTGATTGATATTTTTCTAAAACTTAAATACCTATAAGGAACGCCCGGGTGTCGCCGATTGCGTGAGGCAACGGTCCTCACGCCCCAATCGCCACCGGGATTCCGATCCCAATTACCGGCCACCGTAGGCGCTGGCTTGCGGACGGCGAGCAATGGGTAGCTCACCGTCCGACCGTCCAGTAACCGTCTGAACCGAGCCCAAGTCGTCGACGGTGCGTACTGTTCCACGCGCGCCTCAAGGAGATGTCAGCAACTATAGGGGCCCAGCAGGATTGAAACCTACTAGGGCCAAGGGGTCTGATTCTGAAAGGAAGACTCGGCCCTAGTACGAAAGGCAACGAAGGAACAGGAGTGGGTTTTAAGTCATTATATTATTATTTATTATTATATTTTAATAAATGAGTTAAGAGCGAAGAGAATTGCTAGTCGAGTCAAAGCTCCAAAGCCTTGAGCATCGACACCTAGTTGCTAACCTGTCGGTTTTCTATCCGTTGTATTTCGGGAACTGTGCATCGGAATTGCATAACTCAATTCCGTCAAGCCCATTCGATCGTTCTGGATCACTAGACGTACGGCAATATGCCGCAAAATGTGGGCATGGGTTTGTACACATTCATTGTGTGTACGTGCTAAGTAGTGGAACTCGCTGCCGGAGTTTGTGTTTCGTGATAGCTATAATCTGCCCCCCTAGTCAGGTTACAACCGTTTCGTTTTGATTCTCTTTTCGTCGATCGCCTCGAGTCAATTTCAACACTCAGTCACGTGGTCAGAATAAAGGAATAGGAGGCGTGGCCGACTCGAAGCGATCAACGAAAAGATAATTGAAACGAAACGGTTGTAACTTGTCTAGGGGGGCTGGGGTTCTTTTTATCCGTAATTTATTCCATCTTTGACAACATTATCGCGTGTCATAATGGTCAAGCGTGAGCCTGTTAATGATAATTCAATAATTATATACGTTTTCTTAACTATTTTCATTTTCTAAACTACTTATTATGTTAGAATAATACCGGTAAGATATTTTGCTATTTCATTGTTATCGACACCTTAAAAACATGAGTGGTAATTCCAAGAATTTTTCTACTGAAAGTTAAAATTAGCAATAGCCATTGATTTTTTATTTTTAAGCCACATTTATTTCCTATTGTTTGGGTTTTTTTATTAGATTAGTTTGGTTGCAACTGATGCAACAAACTGTCCCAATATAAACAAACCTCTCTTTGTAGGGAAAGTTGCTATACTGTGAGGTCAAATTAAACTGGAATTTAACCTACAGTTTGATCGGTCATCCTGTTTACCTACTGGCACTATTTCAGTGAATATATCTACTATACCTACATTTGTACAAAGTAGGGACTTTTAGTATAGTCAGCACATTTGCGGCCGCCCCCATTTTCCTTTGTTTTCATTACCGTCGCAACAGTGTATTTTATTTATTTAAATCGCCAAAAAGTAACATTTGCATTCAAATGATCGTGAACTAATGTTGCTTGTTCAATTACTCGTAGACAATGACGTTAGGAAATCTTCTGTTTTCTGCTAGCCTAGTACCTATGAGTACTTAGTGTTTGGCAGCTGTGTTCATTAATTTTTTTTTGTATAATATCTCCAAAACCACCAATCAGGCTTATTAAAAGGTATCATGTAACCCAAAGATTGAATTGTGATGATCATATAAACGGTCTCTCCATGTAAAAACCTGGAATTTAGCTTCATCCAATTAAACTGGAAGCCTTCCCTGACACAATCAAGGTTAGGTTAGGTTTCAATAAATTCATTAGTTTCCAACATTCTTGAATGTCACAGACACAATGATATTTTAAATAATTTAAACGTAAGTACCCAAGAAGTAAAAAAAATCATTAATTTCAGGTACAAATCTACATAAGAAATAATTTATTTATTAAAACTTCATGCAACACAAAGGTACAAAGGCAGACTTAATGCCTTAGGCATTCTCTACCAGTCAACCTAGGGTAGTGAAGAGAAAATATTGTAGGTGCATAAAAAACAAAAACAAAATAGATTATTAAGACAAACAAGGGTACAAATGTACCTATATACATATAATTATGTATAAATAAAATAAACATACATGTATATTTAATTTATGTACCTACATATATATATTTATATAAAGTAAAAGAAGAGGGTTTTTGAAACGACTCCGCTATCATATTAATCATCCATATTAAAAAGATTAAACAAATACAAAATTCAATCAATTAAAACTATTAGCAGAAAAGCAAAATAATAATTACCTATTAGTACTTAATTATTAATATTAAATCAACCAAAAAAAAAAAACAGTAGATAGAAATCTAAATCATACTATTATTATGTATGAATATGTGCGTGTGAGTACGTATGTATGTTATTTACACTTCACGTTCAAACGACTGAATGGATTTGAATGCAGGTAGTCCTTGTCTTAGAATGGACAGGAGATATTGATGTTGGGGCCTGACAATAGCATATTCCTACCGAGTTGATGGGGAACTGGTGGCCATAATTTTGAACTCATTATAAATTCCGACCATTTGAACATCGCTGTGAAGGTCGAGCGTTTCATCGGATCGATATCCTTACATTATAGTCGTATTCGTAAATAGATTTTTTTTTTAAATTGATATAGACCAGTGCTTGACTGCAATCCCACCAGATGGTAAGCAGAGATGCAATCATTGATGGTGAGGCGCATTAGTTTATTAAGAGCCTATTCACTCTAGCCTTGAAGACACCTAAATTATAGTTGAACGGGAAGACCGCAGGAGGCAAATTGTTCCAGTTCTTCGATGTATGCGGTATAAACGACGAAGCGAAACGCTTAGTCCGGACCGGTGAAGTTTCAACAACGTAAGGGTGGATACCATATAGATGGTAGAAAGGAGATGGCGGATTTATTTCTATTATATTTAATCATTTAAAATTTTCCTGAGGCCGTCTTCTTTTTCTAAAACACAAATTAGTTTTGCTATCTTTACACTCGTATATATTATTATAATTCTTCTGTACGTATGCTTGTCACCTAACTTCTTCTAAACAACTTAACCGATTTGAATGAAAGTCTGTGTGCATATTTGAATGGGTCCTGGGAAGATTCAAAAATACAATCGTAGCAATCGGGTTCACTATTTTTTCGGACAACGTCTAACGGGGCCGTAACAATGCTCCCGACCAAATATCGGCAAAATAGTAGCCTATGTTAATGAAGATAGGCAATAATAATATTAGACAAGCGTAAGTGATCGAAATCTCGTGTTCTAGTGTTGGTTGTCAAACTGCTTCGAAACAGCTTAACTGATTTTTATGAAATTTTTGTGTATATTTGGTAGGTATATCTGAAAACAGGCTGTAGGCTATTTACCTCCTGTCAAATGCCCCAATTTTTTTCTTTAATAATATAATTTTAAGCTAGTTAATCCAGCAACTGCATCAAACTGTTTGAAATGACTTTTTTCCAATGTTTCGGTTGTTTTTTTTTTGTGTTCGGGTTTTTTGATACTGTCAATATTTATTGATATTTGTAGATGGGCTATGCTTGGAGTTTCCATGCGTGATCGAATCAAAAATGAAGATAACCGCAGGAGAACCAAGGTTGCCAACATAGCACGAATAATCGCCAAACTTAAGTGGCAATGGGCATATTGCTCGCAGAACAGATGGCCGTTGGGGCCGAAAGGTTCTGGAGTGGCGACTGCGTACCGGAGGACGCAGTGTTGGAAGGCCCCCTATAAGGTGGACCGATGACCTGGTTGAAAGGTGAACCTGAAGGTTGCGGGAATCGGATGGATGCAAGACGCACAGGACCGTTCTTTGTGGCGATATTTAGGGGAGGCTTATGTCCAGCAGTGGACTTCTATCGGCTGAAATGATGATGATGTAGATGGTTTTATAATGCAATATTAGACCTCTAAAGAATTTGTATGCTCTACAGTGACTATCAGTAATTTTAATCAAACATAAACAAATCATCATCTTCCTGCCCTTGTCCCATCTTATTTCGGACAAAAATAAACAAATAAATTCGCAAAACGACCTTGACTACATGTACCATTTCAAGATGTGAATCGTTCCTTAGGCTTCCCCTAATGCCAATATTTATGTAGTACATACGTGACACGTCATTCTTCCACGAAGCTAACACTCATATTGCGAGTTTATCTTGTGCCGTGCGACGTAAGAAGCAATTTATTTTTCTTAAAGACCCCGCGGTCTCATGAAGATTGATCGCCTGAGCAATGACGCAGCACCGTTTGATTGACATTGCAATTTACTTCGCTTTTTTAATTTATCCAATCGTTGTCTCGGGGTGCGTTTAAATTGATTCAGTCCGAATGGTTCGATTGAGAGATGCTTGAATTGATGGTGTTTTATTAAGAGGGGCCAACCCGAGATACGTTTTAGCTAGGACCGCGGAGAATTTCTGAAAAGGAAACCCGTAGTCCTAGAACAAAAGGTAATTGAAGGACACAGGTGTGGTTTTAGTCAGTAAAAGTCTGACACGCCCTCTCGCTCCGCCCAAAGCGCGAGAAGTCATTTGGATAATTTTCCACCTTAAAAAAAAAAACTCGAGATACATTTCTCAACTTCAACAACGGCTCTGACGTGGTTTTGATGTTATTACACATCTTTCTTCAGATATTTTGGAAACACAGATATTTTGTGGCTGTTATCTAGGTTTCTACAGGAATCAAAACATAAATTTGTGTAAAATTTATCTGGAACGACCTCCGGTAACGTGCTTTTTTCCGTGAATTTTAGCTCTTCATAATGACATTAAAAATGTAAAGACAATATGAATATACTCATATATATGTAGAAACCTCGCGCATTTAATCCGAATTCTGAACGAAAATGTTGTCTGTATGAAAACTTTTAAGGTTTTAAAAAAAGACGTATTTCCTGGAACAAGTTTTGTGAAATATTCGAGTGAGTGACGGAATTACTGAATGCCAACAAAGCATTCAGGCCTTATCTCTCTTTTCTGCCTTTTTATCAAACATTTCGTTGTTTGAAACAATAAGCTTTTGAACCATGCTCACTTTACGCTAATTTTTTTTTTTCGGTGGGAAAATCATCAATAACATCCCCCGCTCTTGGGCGGAGTGTGAGATAGTGACAGACTTTTACTGACTAAAAACCCACTCCTGTTCCTTCGTTGCCTTTCGTACCAGGGCCGAGTCTTCCTTTCAGAATCAGACTCTTGGTCCCAGTAGGCCGGACGGTTACCGGACGGTCGGCTGCGGGCTTGCGAACGGCGAGCAATGGGTAGCTCGCCATCCGCAAGCCCGCGCCTACGGTGGCATGATAGCCAGGTATGGATCTTAAGATGAGGAAAGAAGATAAGTCATAGTCAAATATCATCACAGCATTAATGTTTCCAGATTGTCGATTAGGATCTATGATTTATTAGTACATGTTTTCTTATATTCGCCTTTATTTTCTACTATTTTTCTCTGCGTCACTCAAAGCTTGACTGCTAGAAAATGCCTAAGACATTAGGTTCACCTCTGTTTTTTAAGTGCATTAGGCATCTAATAGATAAGTAATTTTATAAGATAAGTATTAAACTTTTTCAAATGTGTAGGAAAAACAGTGTGAAAGTCTGTAAATAGGTCTCGAAAAAAATTTAAAGTCTAGATGTTTGTATGGTAATCAATAACTCCTAAACGGTTCGTTAGATTTAAATGAAACTTTGCATACAAATAGACCATGACCTTGGAAGTATATTTTCGTGGAATGATTTGTGACTTTTACGTGGGCGAAGCCACTAGCAGAAGCTATAAATACTTTGTTAAATATAATTCGGCCATACGTTGATGAGAACGTGGCCGTAATTCGGCCTACCTTATACCGTTAAAACTAATCCCTCAAACCAACTCACATCCCAAAATAGTTTTAAAGCGCCCCTTTTAGATTAATGCGAGAGTTATCAATCGCGCGATATGAGTGGAGCAGATGCCGCCTTTACAAATGGATGCCATACCGTGACGGACGACATTACGTTTAAACGCTCCCAGCGGAGCAGTGCGAACGACGCTTTGCATAGCATTAGCATGTTTAGCGAAGATTATTGTTACAACCTACCTAAATATTTGACGGAATTTTGCTACAGCACTTTGAGTTGATGAATTGTAAAATGGCTGTAACTTTAAATGTCAATTTAGGTTGAAGTTTCAAGGAATGAATTTTGCGAGAAGATTACTTGACATCGTCGCTCTTGGGGTTAATTTGTATAGTAAAGGTTAATTTATGTATGTATAACGATATGGAAAACAAGAACAATACATATTAACCCTTTTGATCGCGAATAGAACTACCAAAATCGTGATTCGATATCACAATAACCCGGCGACCCTGATAACAAGCAATAGGTAGCTCGTCGTCCGGGCGTCCGGTAAGAACCAAGACTCCGTTTTCGACGGAGCGTAGTGTTCCATGTGCGTCTCTAAGAGATGGCACGGCCAATGCCGCTAGGGTCTTAAGAAAATTCTGAAAATTAAACCTGTGGTTCTAGAACGCAAATAGTAACTGAAGCTTGGCAAGGCATTTGTCCAGCGAATCTGAAACGATGATTATGAAGATTTCGACAAAAAGTGTAGTAACATCCGTTACCGAATAAGTAGGTCTTATGTATTGATAAATTATACTGAAATCCTTTAAGAGTTTCGGGTGTGAAACTCCCGCACTGGTTTGAACGAGAGGGAGTGACAGACTTTTATTGACTAACACTAACCTATGTTAAGTTGAGTTTTGCGTTCCAGAGTGGCATTGTTTTTTTTTTTTTTCAAAAAATCCCGCAGAGTCCATTTAGAGTTTACCAATGAAATATGAATCATTAATATGATCAAAACATACGAGTAAAATAGAACAATATACAGTGTTCTATTTTTTTATGATACGGTTCCAAATATTCCAATCCTATTGAAAACATTTTATGTTTCGCTCCATTGAGTTCCAAAATTTATAATTTTAATTTCGTACTAGTATAAAATGAAATGAAAATTGAACGAATAAATTCGTAACAGATAGACAATCATGAAACCAAGGCATATTTTTAGTATTATTTGGTGGAAACAATTTATCTGAAATCGAATACCTACAGTTTGTTTTACTTAATACCTTTTTCTTTCTTTATGCCTATTTATAACGTCACCGGCCAATGTAGATGTGTGGGTCTGTGAACGACAAGCAATGGGTAGCTCCGTCCAGCAGTCTGGTAAGGACCGAGCCCACATCGTCGACGGTACGTAGTGTTCCACGCGCGCCTCAAAGAGATGTCAGCAAAACCGTAGGGGCCTAATAAGGCCGATGCCCGCTAGGACCAGGGGAAGTTTCTGAAAGGATAGCGTGGTCCTGGAACGCAAAGGTTAACTAAAAGATACAGGTGAACTTAAGTCGGTAAAAATTTTAATCCCTCTTGAGCAAAATTATCAAAATTATCCAATGACTTCTTCATTGGATAATTTTCTAGCTAAAAAAATAAACTGGACAAGAGCGAGTCGGACTCGCGCCCTGAGGGTTCCGTACAAATTTACCTATGTAAATAGTTCGATTCCCGAATAGAGTGTCAAAGATTTTTCCGAATTGCAAAAAAAAAAAATGTGACGTAACTACAAATTAGTTTTCAAATTTTTTCCTATATTTGTGCTATGAGACCTTGCTACATGCCAAATTTCAGGATTCTAGGTCAACGGGAAGTAATCACAAGTAATTTTGATTCCCTTGAGAGTGTTGAAATACACTTTTATTGCGACATAAACGGCCGTATATATTTTTTTCCTTAACTCAGAAGTTTGATTTTTTCATAGCTTCAAGGGACCGCAGGGCTGAGTATAAGGTTTTAATTTCAACTATACCTCTTCGCGTTCTCGAGATAAAGGGTCTTGACAGACAACGAAGTGATCGAATAAGTGTACCGTTTTTCCTTTTGAGTTACGGAACCCTAAAAACGCCTATTTATCACACTTTAATGTAGATATCATTTTACGTAAGTACGCTTTCGACCAACAATTCTAGACTAAGAATCAAGAACAAGATCATATCACATATGTATGTGGCCCCAAGTGTCGCCAAAATTATCGGTCCTGTACGTCTCGCATCCATCTCCCGCCACTCATCCATTCCTACGCCTTTCACTAGATCTTATGTTAACTTCTAGGATGCCTTTCAATGCTGCTTCTTCCAGTACGGGGTCACCACTCCAGACCCTTTCAGGTCCATTGACCATCTATTCTGCGAGCAATATGTCCTGCCCACTGACATTTTAGTTTGGCCATTGTTGGCCATTTTAGTGCAGCCAAGAGGTACATTATTTTTAATATATATCACACTTTTACACTTTATTTTTATTTTTATTAACTATGACATTTTTCTTTCTTTTCGTTTGTATTTTTAAACTACACTTTGTTGTGAGACACAGAGTTACAGAAGGTAATAATAGCACTGAAAAATTCAGGAAAACTTAAACGTACTTCCTTTGTTTCGTAAGCAAAACAGTAATTAAGAGTATTTTACAAAAGATTGGAATCAAACTGTGTCGTATTCCAACGTCGTTTGGAGCTTAAATTCAAAATGGACAAACTCGGGGAACGTCCTCAACTTGAAGAAGCTATTATTAAAGTCAAGACATTGACTTGTCTTATATGGCTATAAAATTGGCGAAATTATTTAAGTAAGCAACTTATTAAAACTGACCAAAAAAACCGCTTTTGAGACTTTTGTTTTTAAGTTGGGAAACTATCAATGACTTCTCTCGCTCTAGGGCGGATCAGGAGGGCTTGTCAGACTTTTACTGACTAAAACCAAACCTAGATTCTTTCAGGTGCCCATTACGTTCTAGGACCATTTTGCTTCTTTTCTTTTTGTTTTTTTTAGGTGGGAAATCATCTAATGACTTCTTCCAGCCAGCGCGAGGGCGTGTCATACTTTTGACTAAAACCCACTCCTGTTCCTTTTCTACCTTCGTTCCAGGGCGTCGGGGTTCACTTTCGCACAACTCATGGCCCCAGTAGGCTTTGACCCTTCTGGGGCCCTACATGGGTTTTACTGACATCTCTTTGAGGCGCACGTAGAACACTATGTGCCGTCCCGTGACGTTCGGATACCAGTCCAGGTTACCAGTATCGGTTACCAGGCGGCCGGATGGCGAGCTACCTATTGCTCGTCGTCCACAAGCTGGTACTTAGCGTAGGACGTTCGTTCCCTCACGCGTATGGCCTTTTCCTCTACTAGCATTATTGCTTCACAGAAGGAGGCTACCGCCTGCCATTCCTCCTCGCTCCGGACCATATATCGTTGCCTCCAATTGCCTCCACAAGGACATGGTGGTGCCCCACCCAAGCGGGGTTCCCCTGCTATTTATTCCTTGCAGGTTGAATTTTCAAAAACTTCTTGTTAGTAGTTAGTAGTCTCAGTATTTTCTGCTGTACGTTAATGTGTCAGTTTGTTTCTTTTTTTATATATCTAGACTAGCTTCTGCCAGCGGCTTCGCCCGCGTGAAAGTCGTTTTCTCCATACAAACTTCCAACCCCCATTTTACACTCTTAGGGGTGGAGTTTCGTAAAATCCGTTCTTAGCGGATGTTTACACCCTATATAGAACCTACCTGCCAAATTTTAAGTTTGTAGGTGTTATAGTTTCTGAAATTTCGTGATTAATCAAAGCGTATTTCGCTTTTATATATATAGATTATAGTGGAAGAAAGCCAAAATTTTGAATGATTTGACAATTGTGTAGAGCAGAGATATACTGGGAGGATAATTATATTAAGAATAGGAATATTTTAAAAGAGTTGCATTTTAACAACGGTCATCATCTTTCTGCCCTTGTCCCGTGTTATTTGGGGTCGGCGCAACACGTTTTTTTCTTCCACTCTGCCCTGTTACTCGTCATGCTATCACTAACTTCTTTTTTTTCATATCACTCTACACACAATCCATCCATCTTTTCTTTGGTCTCCCTCTCCATCCATCCACATGTAAACTCATAACTCTTTTAGTAACATGCGTTTCATCTCTTCTCTTCACATGACCATACCAAGACAAACGATTCCCTTTCAACTTTTCAGTCACTGGCGCCACTTTCAAACATTTTAACAACGGTGTACAATATCATCTCAAATCTTTATTGCAATCCATAATGTACAAGTCAGGTAATAAATAATAAAAAATTGTAACAATTATAAATACTACTTAATACAAGGTAGCATAGATATGCTTCCATTATCATAATACACTACGAGTATACTACTACTCAGCTCACTGTTAACAAAATTCGAATAAAATTTCCAGCATTTCCACAACACGCAAATTTCATCCAAAGGCACGAAATTAGCAACAAAATACAACATCATTAACTTATCAACATGATGGAAGCAGCTCATTGTTTCCGAAATACGTTTCTAAAATTTTCAAGCTACTGGCTGTATTTACTCGTGAATTTAATGGCCCTACCGTCACTTTGATTGGCCGAAAGAAACAAAAGACGGGCAATTTATTATGACTCCCAGAAGTCGGGAGTGATAAAGGATTTTCTAATATTCCAAACTTGAAAATTTAATAGGCGTCGAAGATTCATTATGAGTATTTATTTCTATTGGGGGATCCGTGCGGGTCTTATAAATTGTTTGGAAGGAGATTTCGTGTGGATTGACTACATGTTGCAATGTTGTGTTTCATTTTTTATACAGATTTATTTTTATCTGATTTTAATTATTTTGATCTGACTTACTTCGTGCATATGATTGTGTTAAAAATTTAAACATAAATATTTTTATAAATACGAGTAAGTGCGACCAACATCAATTAAAAAAAATGAAATTTCGGCCCGGAGGAGATGGTGGAGCACACGGTAGATGTGTGCCCCTCATGGGCACAGCACCGTCGTGTCCTCGTGGGGGAGATCGGCGGCAACGATGTCTCGCACTGGGCCGTTGTACAGGCCATGATCCGAAGTTAGAAGTGTAGAGTGGCAGGCGGTCGCTACCTTCTGCAAAGGAGTAATGTTAGCAAAGGAGGAGGCTGCACATGCACACGCAAGGGAGCGGCCCGAACGGCTTAGCCGCAGGGATCCCGATCCCGATTTCCGGCTACCGTAGGGGTGGGCTTGCGGATGGCTAGCAATGGGTAGCTCGCCTTCCGATCGTTCTGTAACCGTCCGGACCAAGCCCAAGACGTCGACGGCGCGTACTTTTCCATGCACGCCTCAAGAAGAAGTCAGGAAACCACAGGGGCCCAGCAGGGTCGAAGCCTACTGGGTCCAAGGGCCTGGTTCTAAAAGAAAGACTCGGCTATGAATATCAACGAAGGAACAGGAGTGGCTTTTAAGTCAGTAAAAGTCTGACACGCCCTCTCACTCTGCCCAAGAGCGGGGGATGTCATTGGATGATTTTACAACCTACAAAACAATAAAACTAAAGTGTGCAAAATTTTGAAAGTCAATGACCATAACTAAGAGTAGTTACTGTTTTATTAGTAAAATCATTTACATACTTAAAAATACTGAACTAATTATAATAAAGTAACAAACAACTAAACTTAATAGATAGGTTTGTACGAGTAGAAGCTAAACATAAAAGTCTGTATAAACGCAAAAGTCAGTGAGCATAACTAAAAACAAAACCAGACAGACTTCTGAAATTGAAATTATTTTGCATAATTTAGTATTTTTATGTCGAAGTCGGTTGAATTTATTAACAAAAAAAAAACCTAATAAAAATTTTAAAATATTTTCTCACAAACTACTTCATGCTAAAAGTCAAAACCACGCACTTAGTGTATTACAGTAGTCGAAATAAAAACCCTTAAACCGAGCACAAATATGGCGTAACTACACTAAAACTGTACCTAATCATTATTTAAAAGCTCACAGTTTAACTCGGTACTCTTAGTAATCATTTGGTTAGCAACTGAAAACTAAACCTTCGAATATGAACTCTATCAAGAAAGCGACAAAGTCGATTTTCAGATTCAGGCATCGTACGTGCTTAACACATTACAAAATAACACTGCTCATCTGGGCAAGTTTACCAGGCGTTTTCATTTGAAAACCGCAAGAGAGTCGCTGAAATGCCGGATTCGTTTTACTAGATTTGGCGTTCTTCCAACTTCGGGGCAGTAAATAAATTATGACGCGAAATGTACGTAACGTAGGTAAATGCAGCGATGCTTAGATAAGGCCTAACGAGGCCATGGTTTTAGGCCGGTTTTAAGCTTTTATGTTTTTGAATGTAACCACTAAAAAAAAAAAACGAAAAATATGCGAGATTATTATCTATATAAAATGCTTTGTCCTGAATGATTGACGGATCAACGCACAGCCTAAACCGCTGATCGTAACGACCTGAAACATGGAGGGTATATTCTTTGTATGACGTAGGCAACCGACTAAAAAGGATTTTTCGAAATTCTATCCCAAAGGGGGTGAAAAAGGGGGGCAAAGTTTGTATGGGACAACGCGATTCCTTGGGCCAATCTACTTCAAATTTTGCATAAACATTCTTTAACAGAAATGATGGAAGACAAGTTACGTATTTTATTGAAATTCAAAAAACATATAAAAATCCTATTAGAACCATTTTAGACTTCTACGCGGATGATGTCGCAAGCAAAAGCTAGTCTATATATATTAAAGTAGAAACTGACAGACTGACATGTCAATGTACAGCCTAAACTAAGACTAGGAGCATGAAGTTTTGCACAAAGCTTCCATTTATGACGTGAGCGACCACTAAGAGAGGATTTTTCAAAATTCAAACCTAAGGGTGGGAATGAAACGGGCGTCCCCAGTTTGTACGATGAAAACCAACTTCACGCGGATGAAGCCGCTAGCAGAAGCCAGTTTATAAATATTTGTGAAACATAATTAATTTGTTCTCAAAACGGTGAAGGAAAATATGGTGAAGATACTGACATGTCCTTGAACAACAACAAAATCTAATAGATGTGACATTCACAATCTTGCACTGAGCCCACGTGGTAGTTTTCTCCATTTTTTTCTTTTAGAGAGGAGGCCGGAGTACAACCAAGGTTACGGACATAGCCCGAAGAGTCGCCAAACTTAAGTGGCAGTGGGCAGGGCACATTGCTCGCAGAATAGATGGTCAATGGGGACGAAAGGTTCTGGAATGGCGACCACGTACCGGAAGACGCAGCATTGGAAGGCCTCCCACAAGGTGGACCGATGACCTGGTGAGGGTCGCGGGAATCCGATGGATGCGAGACGCACAGGATCGGTCATTGTGGCGACATTTGGGGGAGGCCTATGTCCAACAGTGGACGTCTTTCGGCTGAAATGATGATGATGACGATGATGATGAGAGAGGAGGCCAGAGTCCCGGCATTGAGAACATTATGTTAATCATGTTTGTATCTATTTATTTATTTTATAATATATGTACACACATGAATAAAGAAAGAAGATACATTATCGTTCATTATTGTTTATCTATATTATATTCTCTATTATAAAAAATACCCAATGAGCAGGTGAGGGCCGCGGGTGTTAACTGGAAGGGAGACGTACAAGATCAGACGTCGTGGTGACCTCTATCATTAGCTACGGTTAATTTTCTGACTTTAGCTAAGTAATCATAAAAATATTCCACTTTAATTACTTTTTAGGGTTCCGTACCTCAAAAGTAAGATACGGAACCAGTACTAACAATTTTGTTAGAGATTTTGTTTTGATACGGGAACATATGTTTCTTCCCAAAAAAAGTCGACATATTTTGGCTACTTTGTTAGCTTATAATATACACGCAGTTATTGATAATTTAACTGAGATTAGGTTAAGTGATGAATCAGTATTATCTAGTATACCTAATAATACTGATATAGATTCTTTAAACTTTTAAAAGCGACAAAAGGGAAGCCTAATAATAATATTTTATTATACCATCAAAATATTAATCGCTTCTCTGGCAAAATTCTAGATGTGGAAATGTTAATAGATAAATATCATATGGACATCCTATGTTTTTGTGAAACCTGGTTAAAACCAGATAGAATGCTCTTTAATGTAAACAATTTTTCAGTTGCCAGTGCGTATAACAGATCATCAATAGGGGGTGGTACCTTGATATTATGTAGTAATTCTTTAAGATATAAGGAAAGGAAAGATATCACTGTTTGCTCTGTTGATCGCTTATGTGAGGTAGCATGTGCAGAGGTTGAAGGCCGAACTTTCTTATGTGTCTACAGACCACCTGCATCAAACTTGACATCTTTTTTGATCATAATAGAAGAAATACTCAATAAACTTATTAGAGATAATAAATTAGTTTTCGTTTGTGGGGACTTAAATATTGATTTACTAGTAAATTCACCAGAAAAATGTAAACTTCTTTCATTGTTTAGTTCTTTTAATCTAAAATGTATTTTTAATGAAGCCACAAGAATTACACCTACTTCAGCTTCATGCATAGATAATATATTTACTAATTGTGACATAAAAGACTCATCCCTAATTAGTGGCGTGAGATCTGACCATACTGGTCAACTCGTATCTTTCGAGTCAATAAAAAAGTTTCAATTAGATTCGACTGCAGAGTTTAGACCGCTTTCTAAAAATAAATTAAACTATTTTAATAACAATGTTCATAGTAGTCTCTCAAAAGCCAATTTTGATTCACAAGACCCTAATGTAAATTATAGTATATTATTTTCTACTGTATGTCAAGAATTTAATAAGGCGTGTCCAATTAAAAAAGTTCAGATCAATAATAAATCCAAATTTAATGAATGGGCTACTGCTGGAATTAGAAAAAGCAGAGATACTTTATATCAGCTATATCATGAAAAATCATTATTGTCTGGTCTTAACTTGCATAACCATGTCAGACTCTATTCAAAAATATTCAAAAGAGTCTGCGCCCTAGCTAAATCTAAGTCAGTAAGTAAACAAATTAGAAATTCTAATAATAAAATTAAAGCTGTCTGGAAGGTGATAAACAAGGAAACTGGAAAGACAAACCAACAAGATCGGAATGAATTGTCCCTTAGAATTGATAATAAAATCATCTCAGATAGGACTGAAGTGGCTGAGACGTTAGAAAACTTCTTCGCCAACATCCCAATATAAGTTACGAAATCTCTCCCTTCTTCATCTTTGTCAGCTGAATCTTTTTTGAAAGAAAATTTCACTAAGGATGTACCAACTTTTAAATTTAAGCGCATCTCTGTTGATTTAATTAAAAAAACATTCAATAGTCTTAACATGAAAAATACTGAGGACTTATGGGGTATATCCGTTAAGGTTCTTGGAGATATTATCGATTCAATTGCTCCTGTCCTAACAGGCATATTTAATCAATGCCTAGACAGCGGCACATTCCCTGATTTGATGAAACATAGTAAAGTAGTACCAATTTTCAAATCAGGTAGTAAGAATGACCCTTCTAATTACAGACCTATATCTGTGCTTCCAGCAATGAGTAAAATATATGAAAAAATCATGCTCGACCAGATGTTGTCTCATTTTAATTCGAATAGGATTTTGCATAGTCATCAGTTTGGCTTCACGAAAGGAAGGTCAACGACAGATGCAGGAGTGAAACTCATCAGTCACATTTTGGAATCCTGGGAGAAGTCCCAGGATGCTATTGGCATATTCTGTGACCTCTCTAAAGCATTTGACTGCGTTGACCATAATACTCTAATCTGTAAATTACATCATTACGGAATTCGTGGTCGAGCTGCTGATCTTGTTTTTTCTTATTTATCTAACAGGCAACAAAAAGTATTCATTAATGGGGCGACGTCCTCGGGGTCTTTAGTAAAGATGGGCGTGCCTCAGGGTTCAATTCTTGGTCCTTTCCTTTTCCTGGTTTATATTAATGACCTTCCTTACATGATGGCTAATTTATCAAATGTAATTATATTTGCTGATGACACTTCCCTTATTTTTAAAGTAGATAGGAAAGATGCGGATGTCTTGCATGTCAATGATAGTCTGGCTGTTCTTTCGAAATGGTTCGCTGCTAATAATCTCTTATTAAATGCGAATAAAACTAAATGTATAAAGTTCTCATTACCGAATGTCCCTCAAGTTGGCGTCAATCTAATTCTTGACGGCAACAGACTTGATGGTATTACGGAAACAACATTCTTAGGTTTAACCATCGATTTTAAACTGCAGTGGGGCGCTCATATTAGAGCTCTTTCAGGTAGACTGAGCTCGGCCGCATATGCAGTAAGAAAAATAAGGCAACTGACCGATGTAGCCACAGCTAAGTTAGTTTATTATGCTTATTTCCACAGTATTATGTCTTATGGCATTTTACTGTGGGGATCTGCAGCTGATGCACAGTCAATTTTCATATTGCAAAAGAGAGCAATCCGGGCTATTTATAAAATGGGTCCTCGCGAGTCCCTTAGAAATAAATTCGAAGAAATCGATATACTGACTTTGCCTTCTCTTTATATCTTAGAAAGTATTATGTATGTTCGTAAAAACCTAGGACTCTTCAAAATTAGAAGCGATTATCATAACAAAAATACGCGTAGTAAACACGAAATTATGTTACCCAAATGGAGATTAGTTAAGACCAGCAAGTCATTTTTAGTAGACAGCATACGCTTTTATAATAAGCTGCCAAAAGTGGTGACTGAACTTAGCGAAGGAAAGTTCAAAACCCATATTAAGCGTGTCCTAACTAAAAAAGCGTATTATAAGGTTAAAGACTATGTCGAAGACACGCTTGTTTGGCAATGACTGCTTCTGCACATGTGGCCCCCTGGTAGCTCATAATATTTTGTAAATTTATCTATTGACTGCTCCACATTTGTTGTAATATATACATTGCTTTTGCAATATTTTTTATTTTTTATTTATTTATTATTGTTTATATTGTTGACATATTGTTTATTAATAATTGTAATTATTTATTTTGCTTGCTTTTGTTTGTATAGCCTCTTTTTTGAAATGTGAATGTGAGAACACTGTAGACTCCGCGAATTCTTAGGTTGCTTTTTATTATGATTATTTTTATTGTACTTTATTGACCAGTCTACACTGTCCTTACATAATAAATTCAATATATTGTAAACAGAAGGTATTGTATCAACAAATTCTTTTTTAAAAGAGTAACCATGGAGTTTCTTGCCGGTTCTTCTCCATAGGAAACGACCAATTTGGAACCGTGCACTAGCTTCTGACGTTTTATAAGTGCCCATGTAGGCCTATGTGAAATAAAAATCTTTGACTTTGACTTTGACTTTGACTTTGAGTAAAAGTATCATACTTTTACTGATTAAAACCACATCTGCGTCGTTCAGTTGACCTTAGCGTCTTTTTTTGCTTTATTTAATTTTACGTTGTTTTGTATTTTATTTATTTGTAATCAATATAATTCATGATAATAATATAGTTTTAGAACGAGGACCTGGTGAGAGTCGAAGAAATGCAATGGATGAGAGACGCACAGGACCGTTAGTTGTGGCGGTACTTGGGGGAGGCCTATGAGAAAATCATGATGATGATGATGATGATGAATAATGTAGTTTTGACTTTCTGCATATGTTAATTTATTCTGTTAGTGCAGAAAGTAATGCTAATAAATAATTAATAAAATTATTTGTTACACAACATTAGTTTAAGTATATTCGAAACTCGAAACACGTGTCTAGTATATTTATGTAAAGAATATATACTACTCTGTTAAGAAAGTACCGGGAAAAGATCAATAATACACAAAATGTCTGTTATTCATCCAAATATATAATTTTATCACCTTCAAAGTATGCTCCTTTAGAAACGATACACTTGCGCCAACGAATAATCAGTTCATCAAAACATTTTTTAAACGCTGCTTCCGGAATTGAGTTCAGTTCTCGCCGCAAATTCTCCTTTATGTCTTCTATCGATTGAAAACGGGTGCCACGAAGTGGTAATTTGAGTTTAGGAAAAAGAAAAAAGTCAACAGGAGCCATATCTGGTGAATATGGTGGTTGCTGGATGGTATTTGTTGAGTGTTTGGTCAAAAATTCGTTCACAATGATAGCCTTGTGCGAAGGCGCATTGTCGTGGTGCAAAATCCAAGAATTTTCTTTCCACAAATCTGGCCTTTTTCGTCGAATTCGCTCTCTTAAACGCCGCATAACGCTCAAATAATATTCTTTATTTACCGTTAGACCTTCCGGTAAGAATTCAGAGTGCACAACACCGCGATAGTCAAAGAAAACAGTCAACATGACTTTGACTTTTGATCGACTTTGGCGTGGTTTTTTCGGTTTCGGTTCAGTTGGAAGGCGCCACTCCGAAGCTTGTTGACTAGTTTGCATGTCAAACTCGTAAACTCACGTCTCGTCACCAGTAACAATGCGTTTCATGAATGTTGGGTCCGAACTGACTCGTTCTAGCATGTCCTCAGCGACTTTCATGCGATTGAGTTTTTGGAGAAAATTCAGATCTTTTGGGACTAGCCGAGCAGCAACATGTTTCATACCCAAATGATTAGTTAAAATGGTACGGATCGACTCGTGAGATACAGAAAGTTCGGCGGCTATCTCTTTCAGAGTTGAATGGGGATTTTCAGTCACTATTTTCTTCACTTTTGCGATGTTAACTTCAGTTGTAGACGTTGACGGCCTACCAGAGCGAGGCTAATCTTCCATCACATCTCGACCGCTTTTGAACGCTTTGAACCACTCATAAGCACGAGTTTTTGATAAAGTCGATTCACCGTAAGCCTTCTGTAACATTTTCAGTGACTCCGAACACGAAATTCTATTGGCGATGCAAAATTTAAGACAAACTCTTTGTTCGATATTTTTGTCCATTATGAAATTAGCAATACACACTATATATGATATTACTAAAACCAGCACTGTATTTAATATAAATAACAGATGCAACTCAAACTCCGCGCCAAAGTAGAAAACAGTTGTGCCAATCTAACAACTACAAAAAAACAAAAATTTGAATTTGGAACCATAAACAAATCATCCATTCCCGATACTTTTTTGACTGAATGTATACGAAATTTCATAACTGTATCATGGAAAATCACAAAGTTATAAGCTTGTTATGTCAGCAAAAATACGTAGTCACCGGGCGACTGAGGGGGTTGTTTTGCACTTGCACACAGCTGTTTGCTGGCGCCTCATACCCGCTATGACCTGCCGTGACCTGTGTTGTACTTAATGTCGGTGGTGTCCAACTTATGACCTCTTTAAATATTTTTAAAAAATATAACACGATGTAAAAACTATTGGAATTCATTCAATTACTGATTCCATACAAACTATATTCAGATTTAACATAAACCAAAAAATAATGTTGTTTATGTATTAGGAAAATGAAACACAGTTTATTACAATTAAAATTAAACTGAAAATCATGCTTAAAACTTCAGACGAAAATTCTGATTTCAATTTTCTTAATTATTCCAGTAAACGTTAATTAACTAATTGACAGTGTATTTCAGATGATAAAGTTATCATATTAATAAGTAATACCCTATCAGTGTCAGGGTAGGCTTCATTGAATAAAGGACGATAAATTCTGTCATTGGAAATTCTGATAATACATTTAATGGAAATGAAAGCTTTAATTTAAAGTAAGTAAAATATTAAAATAGTATCAATAATATGAAGTAAAAACATTATTCTGATAAAGAAAAATCGGTTTACAGTCGACCAAACTTACCGTCCGTGTGTGGAGTATCAGCCATCTCAAGGTCAAAGCGTTACGCTTTGACCTTGAGATGGCTGATACATATAACTTTAGTATTGTTTAAATGTCTAATTTAAACAAACATTATTAATTGCTGTCCGTTCAACCGATTTTGACATTTATTGCCTTGCTGGTATGGCAAATGGCAACTGCAATAAAAAGTTGGTATTTTAACCACTTTTTTGCTTTTAATGCCATCCCTATGCCCACGGAATAGAATTCAAAATCGGTTAAACGGACAGTAACAAAGGTTTTTCCAAATGTCTAATCTTATTTCGAATGGTGTAATATAGTGAGTTATGGAGTTCCGTAGAACGCAAGGTCAGCTCCAACTGAAATATTTAAAAAAGAAAGAGAAAAAGAGGTTGGGTATTATCCATCTGATGACTTCTCTAGGTCTGGGTGAAGCAAAAAAGAGTTTTTTTTATTGATACAAACTAGTGCTTTACTGCGATTCCACCTGATGGTAAGCAGTGACGCAATCGTTGATGGTTAGTAGTTGGATAATAGCTTTCATCATCTATTGATAATTTTTTCTTCTCAGTCGTACACTCCTGGCGGAGTGGTCTTAGTCATTGACCGTCTGGTAGGTTTGTTAAGGGTTTTGCAAGACTTCTCCATCTCTACACGCAGTGCCACGAATAGAGTTCGTGGCACTGCGTGTACATTCAATGAAGGAACAATTGATAATTTTGGATGAATAATTTTATTAAGTAAAGTTTTTTTTTCGTTAGCCTGTTTTGTGTCCCACTGCTGATCGAAGTCCTCCTCCTTCTCTTTACAATACCTCTCTATTTTAAGTGATTTCTGGCCAATTTTTCCCCGCGAACATCATGACATTGTCAGACTCATCCTCGCTGTGGTGGACCTCTCTCAAGTGTCTGGTGAGTGAAGTTCTTCGCCCATTAATCCTTGTGAATCCGGGTAATTTAGCAAGTAATTTTTGTCATAAACTAAATATACATTTAAAAAAATACTTGTGACAAAAACAGTCATAAAACAGCTAATTTATACAAATTATCTATTCCCCAAACAAAAGTTAAACGCCGGAAAAGTAAACACGCTAAAATCTTAAATTTTTCAGCAGTAGCTTTAATTCTGACGTAATTTATCTTTCCAACAGATCGTAGCCAAACAAAAAGGGGAAATAACAGTGTCTATCGCTGTCTCAACACTATTCATTCAACAACAAAAGAATTCGACGTAATTTGGTGGTTATCCAAGCGATGTCATGGGTCTAACTGACAACTGCGGGAAGTGATGTTACATATCGACATGTCGATGACAATGCGAATCTGCTAGAAAATGGTCAAATGTTATTGTATTTTTGTTTGTAAATGTATGTTTGAAGAAATGAATATATAGAGACGATAGCGATAAATTAGCGGTACAACCTCATCGGTCAACGAGCACTGGGTGACTCACCGGTAACCGTCCGGACCGGGCCCAAATGGTCGACGGCAAGTACTGTTCCACGCACGCCTCAAGGAAATGTCAGCAACCGTAGGGGCCCGGCAGGGTCGAAGCCTACTGGGGTCATGGGTGATGCGAAAGGGGGGCCCTGGAAAAAATGGCAAAGAAGGAACAGGAGTGGGTTTTTAGTCAGTAAAAGTCTGACATTTCATTAGATGATTTTCCCACCCGAAAAGAAAAAACCGTCATCAGGTCAGGTTTTCTGGTAGAGGGCTCATGGCGTAGAATTAAGAGAGTCCTTTTTCAGTGGCCTATCGTCAAAATCGAGCATGGTTCAAAAGCTTGATACTTCATCTAACGCAATCCAACGCGATGTTTGACGAAAAGGCAACGCGATAAAAGAAAGATAATGCCTGAAAACTCTGTTAGAATTCGGTAATTCCGTGATTTACTTAAATAGAAAACTTGTTCCAGGAAATACGTGTTTTTTATTTAAATCCTTAAAAGTTTTTGAAAAAAATTGTAGTCATTCAGAATCTTGGTTACATTTGCAAGGTTTCTAATCGTCCAAACCACACAGTACTATTTTATAGCTGAAAAGGATTGTTTAAGACTACCATCCATAAATGTCGCCTTACTGACTCCAACGATTCCATTTTCGTGACGTCTAATACGTCGTAGCGTTTCACCCCACTCTTGTACTAAGGACTCAATAAAGTGTCATAATCGCCGACACGACCATACCTACTTAAATTGTCGATACCTCTACGGTCCAAACTAAGCATTTCGCCCCGTTGTTTATACCGCGTACATCAAGAGACTGGAAAAATTTTGCCTGCTGCGGTCTTGGCTACTGATTATAATTTAGGTGTCTTCAAGGTAAGAATGAATAGGTTCTTAACAAACTAACGCCTTTCACCATTAACAATTGCATCACTGCATACCATCAGGAAGAAAATCATTTTAAAAAAGTGTAGCTGTTTTTTGGTCAAAAAATATGTTTACAGAATTGTCTGTAGCAACGGAAGTGCTTAGTCGCCGGTTATTTTGAATGGTTATCGGAGCTTAAGTAACGTCACTGGGGCTGATGAAATGGTGATGAAGTAGTTATCTACTTTACAGTGAAGAAAACTTACACAACGAATGTAAGAAAGGCTTTTAAATGAAAATGGGACATGCCTTACTTAAAATAGAAACTTTTACAAATCATCATAATCATTTCAGCCGAAAGACGTCCACTATCGGATATAGACCTCCCCCAAAGGTCGCCAAAATGACCGGTCCTGTGCGTCTCGTCTCTATCTTATTCCCACGACCGTCACCAGGTCATCGGTCAACCTTGTTGGAGGCCTTCCAACGCTGCGTCTTCCGGTACGTGGTTGCCATTCCAGAACCTTTCGTCCCCATCGACCATCTGTTCTGCGAGCAATGTGTCCTGCCCACTGCCACTTAAGTTTGGCGATTCTTCGGCCTATGTCCGTAACCTTGGTTCTCCTGCGAATATCCTCATTTCTGAGGCGATAACGCAAGGAAACTCCGAGCATAGCCCTTTCCCCTTTGCTTTTACTAATAATCTGCATAAATGAAAGGCAAAGTCCTGATTTACTCACTGACTTCTTAACGCTCAGCCCGAACCCTTGCACCTAGAACGCTGGAATTTTACACAGAGGTTCCTATTATAATATATACTAAAAATTAGAAAGTTTTTGTTAAAATTTACCCCCTAAGGGTATAAAATGGCGGTTCACAGTTTCCAATTCAAATTCTATTTTTTTTTTGTTGCAACTTGTATTCATTTGTCGCTGTATCTCACCCATATGATGAGTCATATTTAACAATAGTAAAAATTTTCAGTTAAAATAAAATAATATGTTACTAGTCACTTTTTACTTCAATATAGTCTAGTCTAGTATATTTATCTTAGATACATAATCATCAACATCTTCCTGTCCTTGTCCCGTGTTATTAGGAGTCGGCGCAACGCGTTTTTTCTTCCATTCTGCCCTGTCACTCGCCATACTATCACTAACTTCCTATTCTTACATATCACTCTTCACACAATCCATCCATCTTTTCTTTGGCCTCTCCCTCTACACCCATCCACATGTATACTCATAACTCTTTTAGTAACATGCGTTTCATTTCTCCTCTTTACATGACCATACCAAGACAAACGATTCCCATTCAACTTTTCTTTGGCCTCTCTGTCCCTCTCCATCCATCTACATGTATGCTCGTAACTCTTTTAGTAACATGCGTTTTATCCCTCCTCTTTATATGCCCGTTTATCTTAGATACATAATAATATTTGTAATTTATAATCATACAATTTGTGTGAAGAAAGCTACTTTCACGCGGATGAAGTCGTTGGCAGAAACTAGTATATTATTACGTCTTCAATGGCGTTAAATAAACGAGCGATCATCAACTAAATAACTTTATTTCTATTACATAACGTATACAAAAAAATAATTGCAGCAACTGACGACAAATGAAGCAGTACATTTTCGAGTATCGATTCAAATTAAGCAGAGTACATCCCTAGTTTGAGATGCTTACTGCGAGTATTATTGTAAAGGAAAGCCTTTCAAAACGAGAGGACTGGCTTTATTATAGCTTGTACGATGTCAAGAGGAATTTATCGGACTGTGACGTAATTTGCTATGGAATATAATACTGCCCTGAAATTACCAAATCTTTTCATTGATGTGGACTTATAATATTGAAAGCAGCTTAGTGTAAATCGGTCGTTGGGAAGTTATCACTGAGTTGCAAGGACATTTAGTATTTTTTTGGTATTTTAGAATAAATATGGACTGACACTTTTGCTTTAGCACTAGCATTATGGCCGATCTAAGTTGCTGTTCTTACTTAGCAATAGTTTTTAAGAAATCAACTTCTATAAAAGAGCAAACAATAATAATTATAACTTTTTTAACACACAGGCAGTGTCTTTTTAAGAAAGTTATAGGAAAATAATATAGGGATCGACGCACTACAATGATATCGCATCGGTATTTGTATCTACGCACGCACATACAACCATTAATAGCATAGCATAATCAGCTTTTTTAATGTTCTTACTGTTAGGACTTAGGCCTACTCTCTAGGAGAGGTAATGGGCCGAAATACACCACGAGGGTGACCTGTAACAATCGCCTTTAACATATCTAATAACAATCGCCTTAAAAGTTGTTAGCTTGCTTAAATATCACATATAGTATCAACCGTATTTGATACCTATAAAAAAAACAATTTTAATTTTTGTCTCGTCATAAAGTTGTGACCGTACGGTTAGCTGGTTTTAAGTTAACGCTCTCAAAGCTGTGGCGAAATGATAAGTACCTCAGATAAGGACGGTGGGAGCTCGTTTTTATCCTTGTGTTCCTATTTTAAACGTTTTCCGGGATTTTTATTTCTGTGGTAATTCTGCAAGAGAAAAATATTCAGTGAAACACCCAACAAAGTTACGGGCGAATGAGACGAATTTATGAAGTTTTGGGACTGAGAAATTCGGCCATAATTGGTCAGGTACAAGATATGTAAATAATGTGAGGAATTATGCAATGTAACAATTTTACTTAGTTGCAAATTTTTATTTCATTTATCTGCTGTTACTTAAAAAAAAAAAACAAGCTAACCTAACTTGTCTATTAACTCTCACCTTAAAGATCTCGATGAAAAAGCGATAAAAAATAATAACAATAGGTCTTGATCTATGAAATTGCTGTCTTTTAAAACGGTTTGCTTTGAAGTGCTAAGGAGCACTTACTCCTAAAGCCACAGTCAGTCATCTTTATTGCAGAACACAATACAATAAATTATAATTTTCTGGATGCCATTTCAATGCTCTAGTTAATTGTGTTTTACCAAATTAGGCATGCAAAATCGTAGTAAATTAAAAAAAAAAACATTTTGTGAGTAAGATACATAATATATGTCAGAGATTGATACTAAATGATGAAAGAGAACCAATTTTAAAAAACTAAGGTTTGTCTGAGGTTGTCTTTTGAAGAAGAAACCATACAGATTTGAGTGGAGCTGTCCAGTCAGTGTAAGTATTTATCAGTATTTACAAAGCTTAACTTAGGACTACTAAGGAACTCAACGACTTGACGAACAATATCAAGGAAAGGGTACGGGTAAGGTACATTTGGGTAGGCGGCAGAAAATACTCAAATTGCCAGACATACGTTAAAATGACTGAAAAGGGAAAAAAGCAATCAAAATAGTCCTCACGTTCAAAATATCTATTTCTCTCCGAAATTCGCTAAAATCCTGTAAATATAAACATAGCGTCTATGTGTCGTCAAGAAACGCTAACACGACACATAGACCCTGGGCGGCAGTTAAATATTCTACACCCAATACTCAATACTCAATACTTTATTGCATTCCATAGTACATATAGGTGGTATAAACATTGTTAAGATCAATATGGACCCTGTCGGGCACAGCAAAGTTAGGAGAGAGGACGAAGACTAAGTAACAATTCATGGAATTAATTAATTAATTATTATTATAGGTACATATTTTTTTATTTTGTCATCGTTATTTTTAAATTAAGTACTAAGTTATTTATGCATGTTTTTATGTTATTATATTGTTATGTCTATGTATTGGTAAATTATGTCTAATATTTAATTTATTTTTGTTTTTGTTGTCATTATTATTAAATTATGTTAATATTGAAATTAATTTATGTTTGTATATTATTATAACGTCTTTGTTTAAGCATATTATGTAAGGTATTTATATTTATTTTTATCATCACCTTTATTAATTTATGTATTTATTTAAATTAATTATGTATACATACTATAATTATGTCTGTGTATAGTTTTGATAATTGATGTCAGATATCTTAATTTGTTCCTGTCTTAATTATTATAAAATACCCCTTACTGATTTGGGACGTAGTCTTGACGGTATGTTCAGTGTACCTATAGCAAAAGTTACTTGTAACATACAAATTGTAGTAAACCAACGTGCCACATGTAATTTTTGAGTTCTCAAACCCACCATATGACCTCACAGCCTTTAAAACTGAACTTCGAACCCTACTAAAAATCGTTTTATTCGAATAATATTTTCAATTTATTTATTTATTATTAAGGTAAAACCGCATCCGTGTACAGCATTTTACAGGTAAGGGTAACAATTGGCCTAAGTCTTACACAGTCGCCAATTAAAGGTCAACCAGCATTCACAAAATAAGGAGTGATATAAATAAATTTAAATTGCAATAGAACAAAAACAGATCAAATTATCAACACTAATACATGAACAAGAAGTACTACGTACTAGTTCTACTTGAAGTTCTCTCAATCTTAGTTCTGTCTTCGTCATAATTGTTGTATTTCAAATTCTCATAATTAAAATGATTTCTTATTTATCATAGTATTTATTAGTTTATTATATTAGCATATATACGTATTTTATGATTATAAGCCACTGAATTTAACTATACTACATTCTATTTCAAAAATATTTGTTATTTATTTAGTATGCACACCTACCACAATGTTGTCTTTATAACCCAATGTTTGACTGGTAGAGAATGCTTTGTAGCATTAAGTCCGCCTATGTACCACCACTGTTCATGAATTTTAATTAATAAATAAATAAACAAGATCAAAATCATACATTGTAATTGAAAAAGAAGAAGAATTTGTTATTTACTAGTGACTATTACGGCAATATTACAAAGAATACCAGAGCACTATTGTCTGAATGCAACATTCTCTTTGAAAGTAATGTAGACTGATATTTCCTTGGAAATACTTAAGAAACAGTACAATAGGAATAATGAGAAAGGAACCAGTATCTGTGCATTTAGTATTGCATCGACGACGTCAAGATCATTAACATTTTCTATTATTCATAAGAGATTTATTTTGTCAAGCAGCTAGGTCGTTTATTTTTGAATCATTAAACAATATTAAAGTGTCATTAAAAAGGAAATTTATGAGAGAAATGTTACGAAGGGTGTTCTTTGTAAAAATAGGTGCTCGGTTACTGGATCATTTAAATATAGAAGATATTCCCATGCTGAGAGAACAGTTAGTAAAAAAGATATGTTAGATAATACAAAGGTTACGAAACGGGAAACGTGAACGTGGTCGTGGTCATGGTCGTGGTCGTGGTCGTGGGGAACATGTAAACACGTTGAATTTATTCCTATCAAGTTATTTTTTTTATATGTTATGAACTAGTGTTTGACTAAGATCCCACATTGATGGTAAGCAGTGCTGCAATCGTCGATAATGAAGTGCACTAGTTTATTAAAAGCCTATTCACTCTAGCCTTGAAGACATCTAAATTAGATATGGGGATAACCCCTTGCTGAGTGATCAGTTAGTAAAAAAAATTGTTAGACAACAGCAACACTTTTTTCCATGGCTTTTTACGCGTATTTCCATGTTTAATTTATTCATAAAAAATGACTATTTAAATTCTTATAAAAAAACAGGAACCTACCTACTGGCTTGAGATTCATCCTAATTCTATTTGATTATATGTGAAATTCTAAATTTCCATGACCCTTTTAAAGGTATATTTGTTCGATCAGCCTACAAATTGTAGGACCTACATGCTAAAAGGTTGTTTTCTCACTTGACCTATCTATAGATAAGTCACACTTTTTTATTATGTGGGAAATCATCAAATGACTTCTCCCGGTCTGGGTGGAGCAAGAGGGAGTACCAGCAGTTTTGGAAGGAGATATCAACCTACTATCGGTCTTTCGGACCACTGCAAAACGTTTTTGCTCACCAAAAGTTCTCGCGCGCATTTTATTCCTCGGTAGACTCAGAAAAGAAAGTTAATGAACTGACAAACTGTAAGTATGTGCATGCTCTTAAATAATTATTCACCAAAATAAATCTCCAGGGTCTGTGAGACCGAATGTAGGTGGTTAAGGGTTAAAGTCACCACTTTAAAAATGCAAGATAAACTAACGTTGAAGAAAAGAAAATATTTCGCAATCATGACGATAAAAAAAAGAAAATATTTTATACAATATTTGACTCGGCATAAAATCAGAAAGAAAAAAAAATAACAAACGCAGTTCGAATAGTGAACGCCGTTTCATTACTGCACGTTCCGCGATTGAAAATACTTGGCGTTGATTTTTTACCTTCCACTATGCTTTCAGTATACCTTTGTTTCCTTTGCTTTTGATATAGACTTGCTACAAATTTGTTTTCGTTCAATTTATGTAACTAAACAACGATGGAATATATAGTAAACGTATTTTTTTTTTTCAAACTGATTGACAGATTATAGTTTTGGACTTGAATTACATGGTTTATAAATTTTAGTTAGTATACTGTTAGATATTCAAAGCTCTAATTAATTAAGTTACTTCGTAAAATAAGTTTGCTTTTGTCTAAAACAAAAGTAACCTAAGAACATACACACACACGAGCGGCACGTCACCAACGGCAGAAGTAACTGCAGCCGACGTGTCGACAGCGGCCATAGACATTCCAAATTTGAAAATCAGCGGCAGTCGTCGTGTGTATCAAGTATCACAATAGGTCGACGGTTGCATTACCTTTGTCGTTGGCAACATGGCGCTCGTATTTATGAGCTCTAAGTTACTCCTTATAATAATAAAACCTTTTATAAAATGTAATGCAAGCAATATTGCTAGCATCAATGCGGCATGCTTAGGTACATCACAAACACTTCATAGTTTACAAGGAATTAATTAATTTATTTATTTACAAGCACTTGTACAACGTTACAGAGGATGTCCAAGGCGTTGTACAGTAGAAACTTACAAACTAAAACAATACATTTAATAAAAATAATAATAACCTAATAACAAATCCATACACATTGAAGAAGAAGAAAAAAAACTAACTAATTAACATATAATTTAGAAATAAAAAGAAGATACATATACTTTATCCCTCAAAACAAATGAAGCAATTTTAACTTATTTTTTATTTTTAAGGAATGACGAAATATATTAATACCTAAACATTGCAATAGCGGCTTTAGAAATTGAGCACTATATAAGACACGTCTTGCCCGCCTCCCTAAACCGCTTACTTCTTGATTGCTTAATCCTTTCAATGTGGTTGCAAGACTGAAGAGAAACTTCGGGCTTGAAGCAGAATGTAGAGGTAATGAAGAAAATAATAACCACTTTGGTGGCACGGTTAGCGCTATGACTGAGCTATCGGCTGCGTGTCGTGGATTAGAATACCGAACAGAACAAATAATTGTGTAGCCAACAGATGGTTATTTTGAGCCTGGTTGTCTTATGAATGTGAGTGACGTAGTAAATCTTTGTTAATGCACTTATGTGACAGAAGTAATTGAAACCGACGAACGGCGAGTATCCACCCTTACGTTGTTGAAACTTCAACGGTCCGGACTAAGCGTTTCGCTTCGTCGTTTATACCGCGTACATCGAAGGACTGGAACAATCTGCCTGCTGCGGTCTTTCCGTCTAACTATAATATAGGTGTCTTCAAGGCTAGAGTGAATAGGCTCTTAATAAACTAGTGCGCCTGACCATCAATGATTGCATCTCCACTTACCATCAGGTGGGATCGCAGTCAAGCACTGGTTTATATCAATTAAAAAAAAAAAAAAAAAAAATAATAATACACAACTCTTAGTTGACACTTCGCGTGACCCAAGGGCTGGCTTTTACCTTGGTCAGAGATTAAGCATTGCCATACAACGTGGCAATGCCGCAAGCCTTTTGGGCTCACTTCCAGTCGACAGCGATGCGGAGGAGTTTTATGACGCCATATTTTACTTAGGAGTAGCCGTTAATGTATATATATAGTTTTAATTATTTAAGTGTTTTTGTATATAATTTTGTATATATATATAAATATAATATGTAATTACTAACAAATAAATATTAATTCTTTACACAATGTGTGTGTGGTACAATATTAAAAAAAAAAGAAACTAGAACATGGCCGACAGGACTGCAGTTTTTGGGAGAAAAATTATGTAATAACTTTTTATAAATTAACAATTAAAAAGAAACATACCATGCTACCGTTTTTTAGAAAATAAACAAAAAAAAAATAACGTAAAGGATTAGCATCATTTGATCATAAAAAATGTCCACCTGCCCATTTCCATGCAGGCAATAAAATTATTTTTGTTGATTCAAATGTTTCATCCATTGATTTACAATAACGACCGGCTATATATCAAGGAATATTAGGGAAAATCTGTTATTTTATGTGTTTATTCATCATAAAATATGACGAATGGTTAAATTAGAAATAATGGTAAACAATTTTCTGGTTTAATCAGATAGCAATCAATGCTGTCCTCGATTGGGACATTTGAATTAATGTGTCCCAAATGTGGCATGTACCAGCATATGTACCGGTACTTGTTAGGGTTGCGGGGATGTTTGAAAAATTAACCGCGGCTCTAGAACGTTAACGCAACTGAAGGAACACAGGTGGGTTTTAGTTAATAAAAATCTGATATGCCCTGTCTGCGAAAGGCAAACGAATGAACAGGAGTGGGTTTTTAGTAAGTAAAAGTCTGACACTATCTTCTGCCCCACCCAAGAGGGGGGATGTCATAAGATGATTTTCCCACCGAAAAAAAAAACACGCCCTGTTGCCCCACTCTAGAGCGCAAAAAGTCATTTAGTGACTGTACACCTCAAAAAACAAAAAGACAATAAAAGTCTTTGATCTTTTAGCTAGTAATCAAATTTTGGATGGAAATGATAGATTCTATAAGTAGCTGTAACGCCAAAATTTATACCCCAATTTTGTTATCATTCGTTTTTTGAACGGCCTTCTACTATGAAAGCAATGTTAAAGACGTATTCAGGTGAAAAAAAAATGTGTACCTCGGAAAATGAGAATGAAAATCTCTGTTTGGAAACTAAACCAGTCGGGTAAACTCAATACAAAACCGCATGTCATCAACGGCTTTACCTTTTACCATCTACGTTGGAGTTTCTTGAAACAGACTTGAACTAGCTGGATGCAGCTGCATTTTTCTCATAGTACTTATATGTATAGTAGTTTTTGGCCCTAACACGATGTCTTGAGAAAAGGATAGCGCTATACGGAATGTATAGCTCCGTTCTTCTTCCACACCGGAATTATGTAGATGTCATGGGACGTCACTTATTGGTCCCATTAAACTAAAGGCGACATTGCGGCTGACCAAGTAACCCAGTAAGTGGTTAGATGAACTTGACTTTTATCAGAGAGACTGGACAACAATGGCAGAAGACAGACGTGAGTGGAAAAGGAATACGAAGAACTTCGCCCAGCAGTGGGATATAATGGACTAATTAGAGTTCATATCATGTAAAAACAACAACTTGCTATTAGACTGAAGAATTTGGAAAGGAAATCGTCATTTTCTTCCTGCCCTTGTTCCATCTTATTTGGGGTCAGTGCAATACGTTTTTTTTCTTCCAGTCTATCCTGTCAACCGTCATGCTATCACTAACTTCCTTTTCTTTCATTTCACTGTTCACACAATCTATTTATCTTTTCTTTGGCCTCCCTCTTTCTTTCTCTAGTTTGGAAAGGCAATATTTAAGAAAAAAAAACATGAGCTGTAAGAGAAATAAAAAAAACTGCACTCGGCCGAATAAAAACACTAAAAATGGCCAACTTATCACCAAACAAACGTGAAACCGGAATAGCATCAGTTAATCAAACAAGCCTAATATCCTTTATTAATTCTAGAGCTTGCCAAGAACGTGTTACTTATTGTTAAGTACAACTTCATTTGCGAAACTATAGGTATAGGCATCCACAGACGCGACAATGTAGAAACCACAAAGTAAATTTTCTAAAACCATAGGATATTTATTTATTTATAATAAGCACACCAACAGCACAGTCACTTACAATTCAAATAAACTAACATCTAAAATTGGCATATCAGTAACCATGCAAATAACAGGTATGCATGACATTGACAAAATTAATATAAGAGACAAACAGAACAAAAAAGTGTGTCCAAAATATCTAAATCCAGAACACTACATATACGATAGCTATGATACATATCGCTGGCCCCGGGCAATATAGCGGTAAACGCCGGTTACGCCCTTTTTAATGTTATTTGATTTTTGGCTTCTCTGAGTATCAGTCTATCACTCTTATTTTTTTCAATTTTTTAAAATTAATATTTCTTTAAAATAAATGACAATAACAGCTTTATTGCATGAAAAATTATCTTACGATTAAAAATGTTTTATTGCATTACTCTATGAACCATAACACAAAAAACCGGTGAACATCTTTACACTACATTTCTAAACAAAGAGTAACAGTAATAAATTTAACCGATGATACAGCAAAGCTTTGGCTGTAAAATTTCCCTGAAGAAGGTGGTAATCGGCTGGTACGCTTCTTATAGTCCTGAATCTCAGTGGTTGATGTATTTATAAAGTCATTAAAGATGTTGCAATTGAAACAATAGCGTCTATAATTTGTATTATACATTTTTTCAATTATTTCATTAAATATTTATACCAATACAATTATTTTTAAAAGGTTAAATAGGTAAAAAAAATAACTTTCATTTGACGTTTTGCACGCCTGTTTTGGATCACTGTACGCTGCACTATAAACAAATTAGCTTCTTTTATTTCTCCTGTAAAAACTGATTTTTGATATTACCGCTTTATTGCCCGGGGCCAGCGATATGATAAAAATCGTATACATTTTGCGAGAACTGAAAATCTCCGGCTGTCATCCGAGTATCTTCGAAAGATTTTGCAATACTTCAGTCATATTGCAAGAAAATACGGTGGCGACCTCAAAAGGCTCATTGTGGTCAAAAGGTTCAAAGTTCAATCAGGTCAAAAGGTTCAATTTTAGGTCCTTTTTTATTTTTAGTTTATATTAATGATTTACCCTATTTATTACAAAATAAACTTAATATGGTGTTGTTTGCCGACGACACTTCTTTGATTTTTAAGATAAATAGAAGGACTAATAATCTTGACGACGAAAATAACGCCCTACTGCAGGTCCAAAACTGGTTCACTGCTAATAATCTAGTTTTAAACGGGAAAAAAACTAAATGCATAAAATTTTCCTTACCAAATGTTAAAGGTAGCGATTGTGATGTAGTATTAAACGATGAAAAACTAGAATTTGTCGATAAAACTGTTTTCTTGGGGATTACGCTTGACTCAAGGCTACAATGGGGTCCTCATTTAACATCTCTTGCAGGACGGCTTAGCTCAGCTGCATATGCTGTTAGAAAAATCCGCCAATATAGTTTTTATGTTGCTACTGGACTTATTTGACATAAATGAGCATGGCAGTTGAGAGTTTGTCATGCTCACTCAAATGTCTCACTGATGGTGGCGCGGGTGTTGGATCATTCGGTTCCCTTCAAAATGGTTGAGCTGAGTGGTGCTAATATTAGCGTCATGTCCGTGAACGGGCGCTGTCAGTTGAGGCTGGTCATCTCTTAGCGGCCAGTTGCTATTTTAATATCTATATTTAGTTTTTATTTTTATTTACATTGTTCTCACATGATAGCGACAAGAAACATGTAACAGAGATATTTGTAATTACAAAATATGATTGAAAAGAGTGTCCATGGAGTTTCTTGCACATTCTTCTCCAAAGAGATCTACGCTTTGGAATGTGCAATTAGCATCATTTATTTATATTTTTCTGACTGACTGACTTCTTGACATTTCAAAAGTGCCTGTAAATGGTTTATTTGGAATAAATGCTATTTTGATTTGATTTGTGACCGGTAAAAAGATAGGCGAAGACCTCATGAGTGCAGCTCAATACGTTGGTCCGACTAGATTCGCATCACCCTTGACTCTACGGTATACAATGCCCTACACACCACCAGAGACAGAAACAGATGGAGGGGAATATCATACATGTAAAAATGATGAAGCATCCCAGGTCAAGACTCTCAGTATTGAGTCTCAGTTTTCTCACGATGTTTTCCTTCACCATTTTGAGAGCAGTGGTGATGAAATAAATTACACAATTAATGCGCCTGGCTGGGTTTGAACCCGCAATCTACAACTCGTAAGTCGAGGCAGTTACTACACGGCCACCACTGTTCTGTTCCCTATCTGATGGTAAGCAGTAATGCAATCATTGATGATGAAGCACACTAGTTTATTAAGAGCCTTATTTACTCTAGCCTTGAAAACACCTATTATAATCGGACAGGAACACCGGTTATAGCCATATCGTGTCGAATTATCGTCCTGTCTATGGCAGCCTTAAGGAAATACTTGGAATCTTTCCAAATGAATAACTGGTTGATAAGGCAAGGTTAATTTAGCATTGTTTCCAAGCGCCTGGTTGCTTCTATTAAAATTAGTTAAACTGGCTGAGTGCCTTGATTGTGAGCGTATGCCTTTGTACTATTAAAGTGCTTTATCCAATCTTCTGTCACTTTTATATTATAAGTAAAGTGTCTTCTGTGTTTGTTGTATAAATATATATACATTAGCTATCTATACATTTTATAGAATAACACCCTCCAACCATTGGCCCACTCCTGATCAATGACTTTTTTCAAAAAGCTGTTGCCTAGATTCCAGATTCAAATCCTTTCTTGAATGAAAAGATTTGCGACTTTACACAAGTCCAATTTTCCTCGGAATACCCTTGTGAGTTACTTGACGAGAATCAAAGGGAATTGAACGCATTAAAATGTTTGTTAACGACCGCACTGACGCGTGTTAGCCACCAAGCTAGTCGCCTGACAGTGTAAGAATAATAATAATAATATTCCACAACCATCACACAACGCCGTCTAGTTTTAAGCTAAGCAGAGCTTGTGTTATGAGTACTAGACAACTAATAAACATACTTATATATTTCTAAATAGACACATATTATAAATATCTAAATTAAACCCAGACACAGAACAAATTATCGTGCTCCTCACACAAACATTTGTCCTGGGTGAGAATCTAACCCATATACCTACCACGCATAGCAGTCAAGGCCACTAACCACTAGACCAACAGGCCAGTCTAAAGTGTTTTCTAAGTCTGTCTAAGTGTCTTTCGTATATTTGAATTTCTTAAGCTAGAATTATGATCTCTTTTATATATTAAAAATATATTATATATTAAAAAGTATATAGTAATTTGATTTTTTATAAAACATTTGGGAAAATATTGAACAAAAATGTCGATGTTATGTTTAAAACATACAAAAAGCGGGTTTATTATTATATTCGACGTATAATTGTATATTATCAAAAAAGAAGATAAAATAATCGAACTCGCGGCAAATGTCGTACAGTACCGACAAAATGCAATATTACTCACTCCCCATAGAAAATATCGTGATAATTTATAACCTACGTCCTTTCTCAAGCTATAGTCTATCTTTGTACCAAAATTCATCAAATTCGCTGTAGCGGTATGAGCGTGAAAGCTTAACAGACAGACAGAATTAATTTCGCATTTATAATATTAGTATGGATTATGAATTATTATTCTCTGTATTCATTTCAATATACATATAAATTCTATATTTAAATGTTTCAATAAAAATAAAATAAACATATTATTTGTTTGCGACCGACAGTTTCAATAAAATACGAAACCAAAAGTTTTGTTATAATTGACCCTTCGCTCGATAGATAGATGGCATTGGGATCAAATTAAAAGTCGATATGGTTTCGTTACCGCGATTTGGTTAGGGCCAGCAACAAACCTCAAAATATACGATTGATATAGATCAGTAGGCAGTGTTTTATTTTTATATCTACCTGTATGCACATATAGAGAATCAGTTCAAAATTTTAGTACTGAGTGTTTCCGCTGCGGCGCTCGGTATTAAACGTTATTAAAATATACAACATTTAAAAATATAATATTAATATTTTTTATTATGAGCCTGTTATGTCCCTCTGCAGAGCAAAGGCCTCCCTTTCGTTCTTCCAATCTTCTCAGTACTTAATTATTTCTGACCAATCCTTAATATAGAAGTCCAATTCGTCACGCCAATACCTTTTTGGTCTATCACGTCGCCAGTTCCTGCGGTTCGGGATCCAGCTAGAATATTATTATTATTTAGTTTGTTAAAAATAACTATCAAAATTGTAAAAGAGATAATAACATTTTTTTTTTTTGTTTATATAAATCAATTCTTACTCTCTTGACCCAAAGCACATACAATCTCTGGATCAAAGCCATACAAAGCTGCAGTCACAGATATGCGTGATAGTACAAGGAACCCCTGGGGGTTCCTGATAAGGAACTACCGTTTTAATCCTCCAGTTTGTTAGAAAGTGCATCGTTAAACCTGATTTATATCCAGGTGATGTATTAGTAGAGAATAGTACAGAAGGTTGACTCCATACAACGTGCAAAAATCGGCTTAGGTCGCAAACGTACGTGCCCATGTGTACTGTCGTACTCTGCGACGGTTTGCTTGTTTTATCTCGTATAAGGTCTTTGTATTTTCCTTCAAGAATTCAATATTAGCACATCTTGTTACAATAGTTATGTCCGAACTCCATTAAACTAGACATTTATTTTTTCTACCTAATTTTCAAAACGTTTTAAGGTATTTTTTTGCTCTAGAATAAGAGCAAAAAAAGACCTTAATTATTCCCAAATCGATTTCTAATGGATATTGTGATCTAAAATTAGTGTATTTTTGTGTCTCGATAACTGAACACTTCATAATTATGGCGGTAAGTTAGGTGGGAAAATCATCTGATGACAAATCCCGCCCTTGGGCGAAGCGGGAGATAGTGTTAGACTTTTACTGACTAAAAACCCACTCCTGTTCCTTCTTTGCCTTCATCCCGGGGCCCCGGGCTTCGCTTTCACACTACCCGTGGCCCCAGTAGGCTTCGGCCCTGCTGGGCCCCTACAGTTGCTGACATCTCCATGAGGCGCGCGTGGGACAGCACGCGCCGTCGACGACTTGGGCTTGGTTACCGGACGGTCGGATGGCGAGCCACCCATTACTCGCCGTCCGCAAGCCCGCGTCTACGGTGGCCGGAAATCGGGATCAGAATCCCGGCGGCGGTTAGGGCGTGAGGGCCGTTGTCTCACGCGATCGGCCGCCTCCTTTGCTAGCATTACTGCTTCGCAGAAGGAGGCGACCGCCTGCCACTCCTCCTCACTCTGGACCATGGCCTGTACCAATGCCCGGCGCGAGAGATCACTGCCGCCGATCGCCCCCACGAGGACACGGCGGTGCTCTGCCCAGGCGGGGCACACCTCCACCGTATGCTCCACTGTGTCCTCCGGACGGTCCACACAGTGGCGGCACCCAGGAGTTTCTTCCGCACGAATCCGGTGCAGGAACCTCCCGAACTTACCATGTCCGGTGAGGACCTGCGTCATGCGGAAGGTAAGGACGCCGTGTTGCCTTTCCAGCCACTCCTCAAAGAGGGGAAGTACCGCCATGATTATGGCGTGCCCAGCACTGGGTTGCGATAGTCGTTGTCGCCATTCCACCATGAGATCCCGCCGGAGCTCTTCTCGCCATGCCGCGACTTGGCGCGGCAGCGGAGTTTCACCCCGGCGTTGCATCTCCACGCGCAGATCTAGGGATCTAGAAGGACTGTTGCCTCCAGATACCATGGTGGCTGGCCAGCAAGGAGGCTCGCCGCTTCACGGGAAATCGTCCGGTATCCCCGCACCATCCGGATGGCCATGACCCTCTGGCATGCTTTCAGCTTGGCCGCCGGTCGCTTTCGCAGCGACGGCGCCCATACCGGTGCCCCATAAAGGGCCATGGACCTAACGATTCCTGCGTAGAGCCTCCGGCAGGAGGCGTCTGGACCCCCTAGGTTGGGCAGAAGCCGCTTGAGGGCAGCCCCAGTCCGATCCAGTTTGGGAGCCAGACGTCGGAAGTGCTCCTCGAAATTCCATCGGCTGTCGAGGACGAGTCCCAGGTACTTCATCGTCGACCCGAAACCGATGTGAACTCCTCCAACCGTTATTTGGGAACCCGGTGATGGCGCATTCCGAGGGCCGTGAAAGCACATGGCCTCGGACTTGTGCAGTGCCACCTCGAGTCCCAACCGCTGGATCCTCTCCACGACTATCGCAACCCCGCGTGTCGCTAGTTCGACCGCCGCCTGGTACGACTCTCCCTGCGCCAGAACCAGCATGTCGTCTGCGTAACACACCACGCTGACCCCGTCAGGGAGGTCGCCGCGTAGCACGTAATTGTACCCGATGTTCCACAAGGGCGGTCCTAGTACCGATCCCTGCGGAACACCGCACGACATCTCTCGCCGTTTCCACTCTCCCTGGTAACCGGGGTAGATAATAATAATATAATAATAATATTCCACAACTATCACACAATGCCGTCCAGTCTCAAGCTAAGCAGAGCTTGTGTTATGAGTACTAGACAACTGATAAACATACTTAAATATATCTAAATACATACATATTATAGATAAATTACACCCAGACACAGAACAAATGATCGTGCTCATCACACAAACATTTGTCCTGGGTGGGAATCGAACCCACGACCCCCGGCATAGCAGTCAGGGCCACTAACTACTAGACCAACAGGCCAGTAGATGATGCACCTGTCCTTTAGGTAGGCCTCGATCACACGACAGAGGTAGTCGGGCACCCGGTGATACTGGAGTGCCCTCCTAATGCTGCTCCAGGGCAGGGAATTGAAGGCGTTGGCGATGTCCAAAGACACCGCCAAGACACACCTGCCCTGGGATACCGCGTTCCCCGTCGTGAGGGCTCTCACGCGCATGATAGCGTCCACCGTGGAGCGTCCCCTGCAAAAGCGGAACTGACCGTCCGCAAGATCTGGCCCCACCCGTGTTAGGTGCGCGACGAGGCGGTCTGCAATTACTCTTTCAAAGAGCTTGCCCACCTCCACCTGTACCAGTTTCCCCGTCTTCCAGCGAAGTGGGAACTGGCCCCTCTCCAAGCATGCGCTTAAGAGCCCCCTTAGTCGAGGTCCGAGTTCCTCCATGGCCAGGACCCAGGCTTTTCCAGGCAAGCCGTCGGGTCCTGGGGCGGTATTTTTGGCATTGAGCCTTCGTACCGCCACACTCATCTCTACCTCGGTCACCTCTGGAACATTGTCGTCGTCGTCGCCGTCGTGGTCCACGTCGGACACCGCAGGTGGCGGAGCCATGGGCGGGGGAGAGTGTTCCCCTCTCGCGGGGAACAGAGAGCTCACCACACCCTCTACAAGCTGTGGCCGGAGACTCTGCGTCAGCGGGGGAGCCCAGGGGCGGAGCTTGTCTCGCAACAACTTATACGGGCGTCCCCACGGGTCTCCGTTCAGAGTCCCCAGCCACACATTGCGGGCCTCCAGCTTGGCCCGCTTTATCTCCGCTCGGAGGGTGCGCTTCGCCGCTCTGTATCCCTCGTACAGCTCCGCCTCTCTAGCCTCCGCATCCGGCGGGCGGATGCGGCGCCTGCGATGTCTGGCGTACCGGCGCCGCGCGGCATTGCACGCACTACGCAGTGCCGCAATCTCCGGCGACCACCAGTATACCTGGCGCCGAACACGTCCTGGCTGGACTCGGGGCATTGCCACGTCGCAGATTTGCGACATGGCCTCCCGGAGCCACTCTGCCTCGATGTCGATGTCGACAGGCCTGTCCGGTGCTTGCACCCAGGCCTGTACCATCGCGCCTTCTAGGAGAAGCTCCCGGTCCAGCTGCTTCAGCGCCCACCGTGGACCACACGGGGTCTGTTGGACCGGCGCGGTTGAGGTCTGGGCGGAGACGTCAAACCGAATGTACCGGTGGTCTGAGTACGTCTCCACTCCCTCCATGACGCGCCAGTCGACGACACGTGGCGACAGAGCGGGGCTGGCAAACGAAATGTCCACCACTGACTCACCCCGCATCCGCACACACGTGGGGACAGAACCCCGTTTTAGGATAACCAGGCCTGTCTCCAGAGCCCAGTCCTCCACCATCCGACCCCGTTGGTTCGTGAACCGGGAACCCCAAGCCAAGTTCTTGGCATTGAAGTCCCCGCAAACGACCACGGGGAGGGATCCAAACCCAGCGACGACGGCGTTCAGCTCCATAAGGGAGTTGTGGAGTTCGGCGAGAGTTTTATTCGGGGAGAGGTACACCCCAACTACAGCCATCTCCCCGAAACGTGCTGCCACGCAACCCCGTCCTCTCGTGATACCTTCGAGGGACGGGGTACCAGCGGCAGCCGACGAAATTAAGGTCACCGAGCCGTTCAGGTCCTGCACCCAGTCAGCCCTGGGCAGGACATAGTACGGCTCGGAGACTACGGCGATATTGATCGACCACTGCGCCATGCTCTGGAGCAACAGATCCTGAGCGGGGCCGCAGTGGTTGATGTTCGCCTGGAGGAGACGTAATGGAGCCGTTATTAGTAGCCCAATACAGTCTCCTGCCGAGCCCCCTGTGAGGGCCCTGCTGCGTTGGTTGCAGCAGCAGCGTCTGTGGAAGCGATGGCGGCGGTGGCTAATTTGGCGGCCGCAGCAGTGAGCACATCCGCTGGAATGGGCCTCGGGACCTTGCCCTTGACCTTGGTGGGGGGATCGCAGGACCTGCCCCCAGCCCGGTGGTCGGCTGGCTTGCCTGCCGCTTCACATGCGTAGCAATGCGGCGCTGCACTGCAAGTGACGGCCTTGTGACCGGGCTGACCGCACTGAAAGCAGCGGTCACTGCGATCCACCTCCGCTGCGCAACTGGCCCCCACGTGGTGTCCCACGTGGCAGCGATAACACCGCAGAGGTCTGGACTCCAGCAGTTTTACCCGCGCGGAGACCCAGCCCACCAAAAGCCGTCGGCCCTCCTCGGTGATGTTCTTGGCCGCCGATACGGGGCAACTTACCGTCACTGCCCCCATACCCGTGCTGTCAGCACGGATGGTACCTGCCCGGACCTGGTCAGTAGAGCACCCTCCCGTCTTGACGACGGCGGCCACAACCTCATCTACCGTCACGGAGTCGTCCAGGCCCATAATGCGCATGTCGACGCACTTTGTGGGCCTGGATACTCGGGCCTCCTCCGCATCTAAAGACGCCCTGATTTTGCCGGCCAGGGCGTCTGCGGTGGGGCCGCTGTTCGCCCCGGGGACCTCCAACATAAGAGCCCCGGTCGCGGTATGCCGCATCCGGAAGCCCCCGGCGATACCGAGCTCGATGAGGTCCACCGCCCGCCTCGCTTTTGAGATAACCTTGCCGTAGGTCACGCCCTTCTTTTCCGCAGCCGGCTGTAGCGTAATAACTACAGCTGCGGATGCCGGGACGCGAAGCCTAGCCGCAAGGGCTCTCTTACTACGCTCCCGCTGCCTTTTCCGCTTCTTGGCCGTCCTTGCCGCCTTGCCCACCCTTTTCTTCTCTCCGACCACTTGCCACTCGGCGTCGGCCGGAGATTCTGCAGGCTGGGGTAGCGGGGGAGGACGGCGCGCTACCATGGCAGGAGATTTTGCCGCCTTAGCAACCACCACCGCCTTGCTTTTTCTAGGGGCGGCAGGATTCCCCTGCTGCTGCTTAGCCAATGGGGCTGGCCTCGCAGGCTCTGACACCATCGTGGGCCCGCGTTTGGTTTGCCCCGACGGGCCCGGCTTAGGCGCAGTAGCTGTGACTGCAGCAGCGGCGGCGGCGTATGACGCCGCCTTCCGTTGGACGGAGGCCGTGAGCGGTGGGCGCAGCACGATGCCCTCCAGAACGGAAAACTGCTGCTGCACCCGCTGCTGGAACTGCTGCTGCTGCTGCTGCTGTTGCTGCCGGAAGGCAGCCAGCTCTTGCCGCAACAGGGTCAGCACTTCACTCTCCGGTTGGGGTTGGAACTGGGTCTGGCTTTGCCCCTGCTTACGCCCCCCTTTTAGCACCACCTCAGGACTAGCTCTTCGGAGATCGGCCAGGTCCGCCTCGAGCCCCTCAATCTTCTTGTTGAGGGACTTTTTGAGGGTCTCTATGACGGTCTCAAGGGCCTTCGCGATTGAGATCGTGGCTTGGGTTTTGGCCCTTCCCTTGGAGGACTTTTCCCTTTTCTGTGCGACGCTTGTTAAAGCGTCTGCCACGACCTCTGTGAAGTTGGCCATTGCCTCCTTCATGCCGTCTGACTCACTGCCAGAGAGCTCTGGCTCCAAGGGGCCAGCCCTACCGCTTATCGCCCCGGGATGGCGCCCCTCCCCAGTGATTTCTAGGGATCGGCAGGCCGCCTCCAGGGCAGTGAGCCCTCTCCCCTTCCCCGTTTTGCGGCCCGCCCCCCGCCTAGCGGTGGAGATTTTGCGGGCCGAAGCTTCGTCGGAAGACGACCTCTGGCCTTCTCCTGACATGGGGCGCTTTCTGAGGAAGTGATCCCTCCTGGACGAGGTTTTTTCAACCTGCATTCTCTCCGAAGTGAGTGAAGATGCGGTATCGGAATCTGACACCGTATCTCCGCTCACTTCCCTAAGGCCGGAGCTCCTGCCGACCTGCTCAGTACCTGCGGGCACCACGGACGTGCTAGGAACGGGTCCCAGGGACTCCACGTCGCCGGCAGGTGAGCCACCCTGGCTCAATGCGTCCATCGAGGACGGTACAGGGTCCGAAGACCCGAGGCGGTAGTTGCCCCCCCCAGAATACGAGGGGCAGCCCGAGCTCTGCTCGGGGAGGGATTCTCCTGCATGCAGGTACCCTCCTGGGGTAGTTATTTTTTTACTACTCGCGCTCATATTTATTGCTAACTAGCATTGCCTTTTTTTGCAATGGGGTGGGGTCCCCAATAACACGTTCGCCATCATGGTCACGTCTGATAAGCAGACGCGTACCCGAGGCGAACCCACTCTCCCGAACCACTGTCCAAAAGCACCAACAGCTGTTAGTGCCAGTGCTCCTGGACAGTGCACCCTCCATGGCGGTCCGTCTGGACTCCGCCTGTGTGTGTTCCTCTTGGTCTGGTCTCTCACTTGACGCCTTCCGGCATGAGTAGCTCTACCGGCATAGCCCTCAAGATCACAGAGACACGCAAACCCCACCACGACGACAACGTGGGAACACAGTTGGTGGGGAAAGCATGTGTATGTGTGCGTGCTCTTTCGCTTGTTGAAAGGAGTGGACCTTCTGTACTCAGTATTGTCTGCTGTCCGTAAAAGCTAAGGATTTTAAGGAATAAGTTCAAGTGGACTTCTTATGAGAGTGGCTCTTTAGGAACCCAACTTTTTATGAAAGTAGCGAGTCGAAAAATTACGATGTAATGAAAGCTAGTTCCTTATTCTGTTTGGTACAGGAGAATATTTTTTGTACGATATTTTTGATAGTAGAAGCAGAGAAAATTACTAAAGTTTTGTATCTTGGTATATTTAATACAGTTCGTTTGTTTTTAGGTGATGTTGTGACGTCTTTGCGAAAACGTTTGAAAGAGTGATCATCGCCCAAAAATGCAAAAGTGAACTGGAGACAAGTAAGTTTTAGCCATTTAGCCAGTTAAATTCTGATACGCCCTCTCGGTCCACCCTAGTGCGAGAAAAGTCGTTTGGTGATTTCTCACCTCAAAAAAGGTTAAACGTCTTTGATAAAATTAACCCAATTTTCCCCACACCCATAAAGTGTTCCCACTGAAGAGTTAATGAACGACAGACAACGAGCAAGAACAAATACTACCAATGCTAACGAGAGACCAATCGAACAATTTGACGATATAAAAGCCCATACCCGTCCCGATCCCATCAACTCAGGAAAAATCTTAACAGCGCGAAGTAGCCCAAAGTACAGCGCCAGCTCTCGGGAAATTAGATTACTAATTTATACAAACTAGACGGGTTATGTATGTTGGGTATTTGTTTGTAATTTTGGATTGCGTGAACCGATTTTAATAATTCATTTCATTTGAAATAAAATACTTTCTGAATACTAAAATATGTAAATTACGTTTTAAAAAATGCTTGCATATACCGTTAAATTACAAACTTAGTTCAGAAATTATTTTGTACAATTTTTCAAAAACTGGTCAACCCATCAAGGTCAAAATAATTTCTCTAGAAAGTCTTTATAATGTTCTACTTTTGAGGTTTTTTTCATATTTTCTAGAATTATAAATGAGTCTCGAAGATTTTACAGACTTTGTCTTTACTTATGCTATAACATTTTTGTTTATTACTGAATTTCAGGATTCTGTACAAAGGGTTTTGATTTTAAATGGATTTTGAATTGATTTTTATTTACTTAAAGCACAAACGACCTCATCTTTAGATTGTGTTGACTCAGAAGTTTGATTTTTTCAGTGCTGCTTACCCCACGTAGGACCGAAAACTGAAACTTAGTGTAGCAGACCTGTTTATTTGATATTAATTTCAGCTTCATACCACCATGCGTTCTTAAGGAAAAGGTTGTTGACAAGTGGATAGAAGGACAAAAGAACATACAAACAAACGGACAACAATCATAAAGGATCCGTTTTTGCTGCCTAAGGTAAGGAACCCTAAAAATTAAGAACAGACACAAAATCCATTAACCTACTTCAGTATAAGCGATTTGAGACAAAACCTTTTAATTATCTGGAACAAAAAGAAAACATTAGCAAAAATTCAACAAACAAGAAGCAATTGATAATAGAAATGCGACATTTTTTGCTGAAAACATGAAAAAAACAGTTCACGGAGACGTTATTCATAATCTTCAGTAAATATTCAAAGATGGTATAAAAAATCATGGTTCAGTAGGTCACAATGGGCGCTGGAGGTCCTTTGTGAGCGATGTCGAGTAATCCTATAGCTTTTATTTTATGTCCACTTACTTTGAATTTTATTCGAATGAGTTGTATTATTGCGATTTTATTTTATTTTCGCTTTTAATGAGTTATTTTGTTTGATTGTGGATATTTTCTGAGAACTAGTTAAGAGTGTTTGATTTGGATTAGCGGCAATATATTGTATACGGCAAGGTCGCCAGTCCTTTGGGTACATTACGACGCCATAATTTCTGGTAGTCGGGGTTGGAATCACGGCGGTTGGAGCGTGAGCAGATTTGTTCCCTCACACGTGCAGCTTCCTCTTTCGTTAGCATTACTGTTTCGCAGAAAGAAGCGAACGCCTGCCATTCCTCCTCGCTCCGGACCATGGCCCGAACCAGGGTCCAGCGCGAGAGATAGAGGTCTTCCGGGTGGTCTACACAATGGTGACATCCGGGCGTTTCTTTCGACTGAATCCGATGCAGGCACCTCCCAAATTTGCCATTTTCGATGAGCACCTCCGCCATGCAGAAAGTGAGGAAGCCATGTTCAAAGAGGTGAGGTAAGGAGGAGCAACTCCTCAAAGAGGGGACTTACCACCGTTATTATGGCGTGCCTAACGATATGGCGTCGTTGGGCACGCCATATTCCCGCGGCCTTCACTAAGTCATCGGTCCATCTTATAGAAGGCCTATAATGTTATAATTTTTAGTTTGATTTAATTCGGAATACCTAAGATTGTCAGAGATACACAATTAATCATATCTGGGTCTAGGTATCTTGTGTATGTATGTGAGTTGTCGTGCTTGTGAACGCACCCACGATACAGGATTAACTCCTAGTGTGTAACAATAAAAAAAAACTGGGCAAGTACGAGTCAGACTCGCGCACTGAGGGTTTCGTACAAACTTGAAAAGTAAATTGCGGTTTACGATTAATGAAGTTTAAAAAAAAAACTACTCACTAGGTCTCGTTCAAACCAATTTTCGGTGGAAGTTTGTATGGTAATGTACATCATATATTTTTTTAGTTTTATCATTCTCTTATTGTAGACAGTCACAGGGGGGGGGGAGACATTTTACCACTATGGAAGTGTCTCTCGCACAAACTATTCTGTTTAGAATTTATTGTTTTTTTTTTCTATTTTTGTGTGAAAATCTTAATGCGGTTCACAGAATACATTTACTTACCAAGTTCCAACAGTATATTTCTTATAGTTTCGGAAAAAAGTGGTTGTGACATACGGACGAACAGACAGACAGCCATGACGAATCTTCCGGTTGCGTTTTTTACCATTTGGCTACGGAACCCTAAAAACTAAATCCCTACAAACATTTATTTCTAGTGTTGCTACAACAAGTTTCATAACAACTGAATAAAACCTGTCAAATACGTCAGTATCTAAAAAATAAATGCATTTAAATACACAGCTCTCCTTATGATTTAATGTGAAACATAAAAATATTCCCTAGGGTAGTGTCACAATATTTATAGCTTGTCTCAAATGCAAGCCTGGCCGTTTTTAATATCAGTTCGTATTACATGCCCGCGTAATGTCTTATAAAATTATTATTGTCACTGTAAATTGTGAACTGACACTTTATTACATCTCCTTTATAAGTTTTATAGTAAATAGTAATTTTAATTTCCTTTTTATAGCCTCACATGCTGCGTCTACATCGTAAGTACTTTTTAACCGACTTGTGAAAAATGATGAAGTTCGCAATCCAATTTAATTTTGTGTATAGATACCGGCACGAATCTTGAGTGCTGAAATATTGGGTATCTTTAGTGGTATGAAAAGAGATGCGGGGGCGGGGAGAGCAATTCTTATACAGTGATTGGCTTGCTGATGTGTACGATGCGCAAAGCAATCTCCGCTCTTTCGCCGAGCGCTCAAGATTCGTGCCGTTATCTGTACTGGTTTTGGTTTATTGTAATTCTCATGAAATACGCTAGCTATAAGTTGGATCAATGGTTAATTATTTATCTATATTTATTTTTTTACACCACCTAAATCATCAATAGACTTCTCACCGCCATATCTGTAATATCTCCTAATCAGTTTGAATTTACAGCATCTAGATCGACCACTGACGCTATCCAAACAATCAGAATACTGATGAAAAAACATAGGATCAACAATAAGGACCTACAACTAACATTTATTGACCTCGAGAAAGCATTCGATCGAGTACCACGTAAGTCAGTTTGGTAGGCTCTTCGTGCACAAAATATACTAGAGTATTACATTGACCTAGTCAGGGATATGTACAATAATGCTAGCACAAGAGTTCGTAGCCTGGCAGGGGTCAGTGATGCATTTGAGGTCAAGGTGAGCGTTGTGGACCGCCCGGAGGACACGGTGGAGCACACAGTAGAGGTGTGCCCCGCTTGGACAGAGCACCGTCGTTTCCTCGTGGTTCGATCGGCAGACATTTCTTGCGACGGGCCTCGGTACAGGCCATGGTCTGAAGCGAGGAAGAGTGGCAGGCAGTCACTTCCTTCTACGAAGCAGTAATGCTAGCAAAGGAAGTGGCTGCATGTGCACGCGCGAGGGCGCGGCCCTCACGCCCCAGCCACCGGGAGCTCGCCGTCCGACCGTCTGGTAACCGTCCGGACCAAGCCCAAGTCATCAACGGCGCGTACTGTTTCACGGGCGCCTCAAGGAGATGTCAGCAAATCGTAGGGGCCCAACAGAGTCGAAGCCTACTGGGTCCAAGGGTCTGATTCTGAAAGGAAGACTCGGCCCAAGTACGAAAGGCAATGAAGGAACAGGAGTGGGTTTTTAGTAAGTAAAAGTCTGACATGCCCTCTCACTCCGCCCAAGAGTTGGGGATGTCATTGGATGATTTTCCCACCTACAAAAAAAAAAGTGAGCGTCCATCAGGGTTCTGTTTTCAGTCCGCTTTTATTTAACTTGGTGATTCATTCTTCTGGCTGCTGATAATGTACAAAATATGCAAGAACTTCTAAATAAGTGGACACAACCATGGAACGACATGGCCTGAGGGTTAGTATGTCATAATCTACTATTTCCCACTACATTATTATACAACTTTGTTTACCAACAAATCCACGGTTTTAACATCACAGAACTGAATACAAGACCGTCCGCAGTAGATCACAAATCAAGGTTTTATCGCGGGAGGCCGGTGCAGGGAACTATGTATCATAAGAATATCGTCGATCGGTGCCAGATGCGATTTATTGCGGTTAATGCTGATATGGGCTGGATGTGGCTTGGATACATTTGAATTTACCTGTATGTGTGTTTATTGATTTAATCTCTGAATCTCATCCATCTTTTTATCGGGCAAGTAAACTCGCCGCAAAGATTGATGATAGTGGAAGTGGATTAAGGTCAGTAGTGTACTGTTGAAGAGTCTTATTTTGTTTTTTAACGTTCCGTACCTGTAAAGGAAAACAACGAAACCTTTATAGAATCACTTTCTTGTCCATCTGCCCGTCATGAACTGTTATCTGGAAAAGGCGTGGAGGTATGGAGTTGAAATTAAAACCATATACTCAAATCTGAGAGCAGTGGTGGCCGAGTGGTAACGGCCCCGACTTACGAGTTGTAGGTTGCGAGTTCAAACTCAGCCAGGCGCATTACTTTGTGTAAATTTCATCACCACTGCTCTCAAAACGGTGAAGAAAAACATCGTGAGGAAACCGGCATGTCTTAGAACCAAAAATTCGAAAACATGTAACATCCACTAACCCGCACTGGGACCGCGTGGTGGATTACGGCCCATACCCTCTCCTAGAGAGGAGGCCTGAGTACCAACGGTGGGAACATTATAAGGCCGACTATCCTTTGCTATGCTTCTCAAATCTGCGGTCCCTTTAAGCTATGAAAAAATTAAAGTAACACTTTTTTTGCATTTCGGAAAAATCTTTGAGATTCCATTTGGGAATTGAACTATTTACATAGGTAAGTTTTGTAGGGAACCCTCAGTGCGTAAGTCCAACCCGCACTTGCCTAGTATTATTTTTGTGTTTAAGAGTCTTATCTGGCAGTAAGTCATTGTACCCTGGGCTGTTCATGAGCAAACTTATTGAAAACTGCAGGTATAGTTTTTTTTTTTTAAAGAAAAGGTTCTTTACTACTAGAAAATTATATTAATGTTACTTTTGGCTTAGATTGCAAAGATATAGACTGTCTAGTCTGTGGCTATGTATTATTCAATCTTCGACACATATATCAAGGTGCAGTATGCACAACCACATGCATCTACAACGACCTATACGGGGCCAACGTCAGAGCTATCCAGTTGGCTAAATATTTATTAATATAATATATAATTTTTCTGACAAAATTTGATTAAAATCGACACGTAAGCAGAAGAAGGCTTTCTATTAACTGTGTGTATTACTTATATAATAAATAGGTTTGTTATCCTCGACCGAACTTAAAACTCCAACCTTTTCTTGTAGCATAAGCATGATAAGCCTTACAATTAATATTCCTTATGTTGTAAACTGCTAGGACTCAGGACTTCTCTCTAGGAAAGAGCATGGGCAATCCAATGGAAAATCCTCCATTTTCGAATTTTTGGTTCTAGAACGTGCCAGTTTCAGCACGATGTTTGTCTTCACCATATAAATCAGTGATGATGAAATAATTTACTCAAAGTAAAACGCCTGTCTAGCTTTAAACCCATAACCTCACCACTGCTCTTCTTATTTGTCTTCTATATATATACTAATGAATAGCTGTTCGTTAGTCTCGCTAAAACTTTGGTTTTGAAATATTCGAGATAGCCTAGGGAAGGTTTAAACGGTGAGAAAAAATGGAACAAATCACGAAAGAAAAATCCGAATACAACGCCATCTCCAATTAAAATGTCATTATAAAATGAATAATGCTGTTCTGGTAATGCCAGTAAATGGCGTTATCCTTACTATTAGGCGGTACAAAGTTCGCCCGGTCAGCTAGTATCTAAATAAAATAATAGCTCATTACAAATTAGGTTTTATTGATAAAAGTTTACTAGAGCTAAAATCACACCTGTCTCATCCAGGGCACGCCACAATTATGGCGGTAAGTCCCCTCTTTGAGGCGTGATTGGAAGGACCACACGGCGTTCTCACCAAAAGTCTGACACTATCACCCGCTCCGCCCAAGTGCGGAATTTGTCATGAGATGATTTTCCCACCCAATAAAAAAAAAACCTGTCTCATCCAGCTCCTTTAGATCTAAACACATCTCTTCACCATCAATATTGCTGTCATTTAAGACCAGAATAAAATATAACTACGGAGCACATATTGGTCGTATAAACAGTAGAAAAGTACTTTATTTTATTGATTTTTCTTATTTACATAGATATATTTTCTTTTATTCTTGTAGTGTATATTGGTGTGTGTGTATTTTATTTTATTTTAATAAGTACAATGACAGACTACAGACTAGGACAATTTAGACAGTTAATACAGAATACAGTACATAAATCTGAAATCCAATACATAGCATTCAATGCTTAATGTGCTTCATTAGTGACAGAAGGGTGAAGTATAAAGGAGAAGTTAATAAATGAAACTAATGTAATTACAATTTATACAAACAATTTCTAAATTCGTTAAAACTATTCAAGAACAAGTCTACCTCAGGGCATATTTTATTATATTGATTACACATTCTGGATAACGGGTTATTCTCAGAAACATTATTGTTACTAGAGAAAATATCATAGTGAATATCATCTATCAACCCGAGTTGGGCCAGCGTGCTTTATTACGGCCTATTCTTTCTACTATAGAGGAACACTTAGTGCCAACGATAGGATCATAATAGTGTGGCGACCATGGACGCCACACTATTATTACTAATATTACAAACTGACATGTTCTACTTTTATTTATTTATTATAACTTCATGCAACACAAAGGTACAAAGGCGAACTTAATGCCTTGGGCATTCTCTACCAGTCAACCAAGAGTAGTAAAGAAAAAACATGGTAGGTGCATAAAAAAAAGAAAACATTAATAGGAAAACAAGGGATCAAACGTTTATAAATAAAAAATAAACATACATAAATATTCAATGATTTCTACCTTCTTTTTTCTATTTTTTTTTTCTTTCTTTTTAAGGTTTCTGTTTTAAAAAGTTTAGGATTGATAGATGTTCAAAAGATAGATTTAAATAGGTAAATGTCAATAAAAGAAGAGATGTAATTTTATATATAAAATGTATTAGAAAGTGCTTCATTCAATATAGTAACAGTGTAATTCAACTATAATCCTTTCATTTGCGTCTACCCTATAACAATATGATGATTATGCTATATGCTTTTTTATATGGAGAAAAATCACCAGTAGAAATCATTGAATGATTTCCCTTCAATGACTACTCCTGCTCTAAAGCGGTGCGGGAGTTGTGTGTTCTTCAGTTGCCCTATGCAATATGGGATCTCAGGTTTTATTTTGTGAAAAATTCTCTAGCGGCTAAGCCATGTCCTGAAATAGCAAATAGAATTTTATCGCGGAAGTATTTTCTCTTGGAACAATTTACTACTTGCAAGGGGGTGAAGCCGCAGGTAGCAACTGGTTATTGATATATTTAAAAATGAGTTAACTTATTAAATAATGAAAATAACCTCAGATGACTAATAATAAAAAATATTATTTCCAGAGTCTCAAGTTCTTTAACTTAAGTGAGTTGTCCATACATTTTTGTTAAAACTTTTTCAAACGAGTTTCAGTGAAAGTCCAATTCTCAGAAATGTACAAGTGATATGTGATAAGCATAATTAAAATGTCTGTTTTAAATAATGTCTGAGAAAGGATAATTTTCTTCGATATCGTCAGTTCTCATAAGTCACGTGGGTGTCATTAAGGCCAAATGCGAGCACAAAGCGTTTAATTCATAAATAATTACTAAAGTATAGTCATTGATAATTTTTAATTTACCTAATTTCTAATGAAATATTATTCAATCACAGAAAAATATTCACAAAACCACCTGACAGACATGTTAGGAGAACTAGTGAGGACCATGTCGTCAAAATTGCATTAAACCTGCCGGAACAAAAAAAGGGCAGGGTTCGCCCGCCATCGACCTGATGTTCTAAAATCGAGAGGAACCTCAAGTTAGCCCATTTACCAGAGCCGACAACCTAGGCTAGAACTATCACCTATTTTCATCATACAACTCGATGTAGACAAACGTCAAAGATTTCTGCTCATAAAGCGTCCATGCTGCGTGCACGAGGCAACAGTCAAGATTTTACTTCGCCACTCACAGCCGTGACCCGTGCCTCATTAAGACACCATGGCGGCGCTGCCAGTTTGTTAGTCACGCACGTTACCTAATTTTTTAATATCTTGTATATAATTATAACCTATATTTACGAATAAATGATTCTGATTCTGCAGTTGACCATACATTTTTTTGGTGTCATGACCTGGCTACGCCGCCATGGCATTCCAGTGAAGCACAACACTCATTGGATATTACATCAAGATGTTGTTCAGTAATTTCTAACTTTGAGAAAGAGGTCAATTGTTGAATTCGACTCGGGTGGGCAGCGTTCGGGAAGCTGCGCGGTTTCAATTTACCACAGTGTCTTAAGACAAAAGTCTATGACCAGTGCGTGCTGCCAGTGATGACACATGGCACTGAAACATGGTCGCTTACAATGGGCTTCATTAGAAGGCCAATCATCCAAGGAGCAATAGAAAGGGCTATGCTCGGAGTTTCCTTGCGTGATCGCATCAGGAATGAAGATATCCGCCGGAGAACCAAGGTCGCTGACATAGTCCGAAGAATCGCCAAACTTATGTGGCAGTGGGCAGGTCACATTGGTTGTAGAACGGATGGTCGATGGGGTCGAAAGAGGGGCGACCATGCACCAGAAAACTCAGCGTTGGAATGCCTCCCAAAAGGTGGACAGACGACCTGGTGAGAGTCGCGGGAATACGATGGAAGCGAGACGCACAGGATCGGTCGTTGTGGCGACGCTTGGGGGAGGCCTATAAGCCCTTTTGGCTGAAATGACGATAATGATGATGATGTGGTTCAATAAAACACTCCCTCTTACTCCATCAAGAGCGAGAGGAGTTAATTGATGATTTTTCCCTTTAGAAAAAGTCATCACTATTCTAGCCACATTTTCTATTAATCCATAAATTTGCATTAATTGTTAGACCCACTTACCATAGGAAACAATAAAATAAAATCCAAAACTTTACACACGCTTGTCCTATCTGCAAATTGTATATTTATTAAACATTGTAACATCATTCCATAAATTTACATGACGTAACAATATTCAATAAGCCCAGCGCTGAACAAACGTTACTGAAACTTTGTCCAACTTTTAGAACCGGAGAAGCCTACGCCACCGATAGGTAAACTTTACTGTTAAAACACACTTTAGTATTAAATTGAAAGCTTGCGGGATGGGGATACATAGTTTCTAATACAACTTTCGGGTTTTGTGTAGCTGGTACATAAGATGGGGGAAATGATCAGAGTTTTCGATCATATCCTGGTTATTTTGTATCGATTAAATTGTTATTGTAAATTTAAATAAAAAATCATAACAGCATCTGCTGGCCAAATGGGGTATCTATGACCCATCGCAGACACCTTCCTGCTTGTCACCCACAACTACGTGCACCTTCTATGACGCCAACAACAAATTTATCCAAAGTAATTATTAATTAAAATCATGCACTCATTATACAGATTTCCATTCCATTAAAATTAAAATTGTAATTTTGAATTAAAAAATGTTAATATCACAATGAAAACTAATAAAAATATAAAAATAATAATCCTGTCAATAATAATAATAATATCCATAATACCCATGTCAATTATAATAATCATGTCAAAACTTACAATTTGTAACCTAAAAACTCATATACACTATAGAAACACTTTTCAATTAAAAACTTCGTCAAGCTACTTTTAAATCTAGAAAAAGGTAACATTTTTATAAAATTTGGTTATTAATTATACATTTTATACTCATAATATAACTATAAAACCTCAAAATAAATACCTATAAATGTGAGATTTGTCCTCGGCTGAAATATCTTATTAGTATACATAGATCATGGAGCATAGTAACTTGTCGCCTGCTCGAAAAGTCTCTTGTGTTTGAAAACAAAATATACAGAATTTGAATATATAAATACATGGCAATGTTAATATTTTATGTTTTCTAAAAAATGGACGGCATGACTCTATTTGCTTTAACCCAAATATAGCTCTCACACATTTTTTCTGCATTAAAAATGCTTGATCAATCTCTACACAACGACCCCACAGGATATAATGTTTATATAGACATGGAAAGCCATTATTGCGTCAATTCTAGATACCTCGCAGCTAATACGCTTCAAGGGCTATATAAAACTATTTATTTTAGCACCCCTCGAGCGCCGATTGTACAGTCTGTACAACTTGAATGATCTTAAAAAAGCTAAATTATCGTTTTGTACACACGTTTTTACGATTTTTTTTTAGCCGAAAAATTTGGTTTATATCTTTTTTTTTTCTAGAAAAATCCAGAAAAAAATTTTTTTTTCTTTATTTATTTTTGATGATTTACGTAAAAACGCGCAATTACGTAATAATAATACCCCTCGCGCGCCAGGGGTTAATTTGATTATTATGTACATAATTATTTTGTTATTTATAGAAAAAAGAACATGATAATTGTATTAATTTATAGACATAAGAGATACAAAAGTCCTCAAACAGCCAAGAACACAAATTCATTCATACTGATCCAAATCTTTCATCATGCATTGCATAGAATGCTGTTGCAAGCTCATGTCACCCCAATAAAAGACAAATGGTTTTCTCTCATGCCAATGAAATAAAACTGTAAACACAGTAACCGACAAAGTTACTCACGTTTACAAGACAAGACCAAAATGGCAACCCCTTTTGTGACAAGGACAGAGATAATTCGATTATTTGGTCTATATGGTCGTTGTTTGCAAGTCTTGTGACCCTACTTTGCTACTACTAATGGAAAATTGACATCTTAAGGACCCCGCATGTGAACGTCTTTACATAAATAACATTCATTGGTTATAATCGTATTCATATTTTTTTTGCAGTTAGAAATCTTCAAATCTCCACCGTAGGCGTGGGCTTGCGGACGGCAAGCTACCCATCGCTGGCCGTCCTCAAGCCCGTCTGGTAACCGTCCGGACTGAGCCCAAGTTGTCGACGGCGCGTATTGTTCCACGCGCGCCTCACGGAGATGTCAGCAAACCGTAGGGGCCTAGCAGGGTCGAAGCTTACTGGAGCCATGGGTTTGCTTTTGAAGGAAAACCCGGCCTTAGTATGAAAGGCAACGAAGGAACTAGGAGTGGGTTTTAGTCAGTAAAATCTTCCAATTACATTTCCCGCCCCGCTCAAGTGCGGGAAATGTAATTGGAAGATTTCAAACCAAAAAAAAAATTTTTTTTCACTGACTAAATCCCACTTATGTTCCTTCATATTGCGTTATAGGGCCAGGATAACTCTATCAAAAGTTTCCGTAGACGATGTGTCCGTTGTAATTCAAATTTTGTTTCTAAACTTTTGTAGATATAGATTTTTGCAGTCCACAGGCACTATCATGAGCTGTTAACGCGATCCATTTTGCGACGTAAACTGAATTGTTAAAAGGATGGAGTTATATAGGGTGTATAGCTCCATCCCTCTTTCGTGCTCACACGTCTAACATATTAACACTTCCGGGTAAGGCTCCTGAGCACCATATTAAAGTGAATTATATCAAAGTTAATTATTTTTCAATATACTTACTCGAAAACCCGCACTTATTCCACCGCTTTGAGACACGCAATAGACTATTTTCCGCACTAGTGCAGAAAAGTGCGAGTGCTCTCCTCACCACTATTTTATTACATGTATCGTATCAGGCTGGGCGCGCGTCGAACCCTACAAGTCGCCGGTCAACCTGCGCTTATTCATTTCTTCGTAAGTGCATTAAAAAAAGTCGTTTGATACACTTGCAAATTTGTTTGTGCAGTATTTGGCTCCATAACACACTCGCCATTCCTCCTTTGTCTCAATGACATACTTTTTGCACTTACATCAAACTATTCCGGAATAAATAGGTTCCAAATTTCAATTCAATTCTACTAGTTTACCAAAAAAACATGTTGTTGTTAACACTTCAAATTCCAACCACCCCAACAATGGATTAAAAAGCGCGTAAAATCAAAGGCCGGTCTCAACAATTTATAAGTTCAAAGTAACATAGTGAAACAGCCGTAGTTAGCACTAAAACTAATAAAATTGCTCCACAAACTTTATACAACGTCGTTTTCTAAACGATTGCTCGTATTATTTGGGTGTCTAGGCAAGTAAAATGGATAGTAAAGAAGGCCAGCTTCACACAAAGCGCTAGAACGCAGGCACACGTGGACACGTTTCGCGACGATCCAACACGAACGCACAATTGATACTCTATTGCGCTGGCCTACATGACCATTCGCACGTGGGTGCGGTGTGGTGTCGAGCAAAGCTAAGCAGGACGCGTTTAGTTGGTTTAATATTTTCACGTGAACTCTTGGAGTTCGATAGTTTGTTTTAAATAAATTGTAGTTGAAGCGACGACTTTGCATGCACGTGTTACAGAGCCGCTGCGTCGCGTTAATTTGCGTGTTTAACTGCGTCGGATGGCTTCGTAATCGCGTTCACGTGTAACCTCACGAAAAATTTTGTTTCAATATGCCGTACGTGCTATGTCGGTGACCTTGACCGGAAGACGTAGCGTTGGAAGGCCTCCTACAAGGTGGACCGATGACCTGGTAACGGTCGTGGGAGTACGATGGATGCGAGACGTACAGGAACGTTCATTGTGGCGGCACTTGGGGGAGGCCTATGTCCAGCAGTGGACGTCTTTCGGCTGAAATGATGATGATGATGATGACGCCGTACGTACACAAGTAAGTGTGCGCATCTGTCTTTGCTCCTTATTCAGAGCTGACCTTCTGTACCTCTTCATCTAATGACAATAGGCATTCCAGTGTCTCTGACGTTTGGTCAGGGATATTAACAAGTTAGGGTTGCAACTGACTACATTGTAACATTTTATGAGTTGAAACTTTGGTGAACGTGCACGCATAACCCTGTAAGTGATTTCTTGAAGACTGTGAATCTAAATTGAATTTTAGATTTATTCCACTGGTTTAAGTTTGCAGTTCCTTTACATTGTTGAAATTGAAATGCGGTTTGCTGAATCAATCAGTATAAAACACTAAATTGAAATGGTCTTAAAATGTAAATGTACAAATATAATTAACGATATATTAATCAATGGAAGCTTTAAGATACAAACGATTTACGATATACTTATTAAAGTGAAAACTACTTTAAGCGTGCTAAAGATTTTATTTTTCTGGTATTAAATTAACCATCTCGGCTATGGAATGCTTATTCGGGTAAGGTCAGTTGAAGTCCGCCGATCTTACTCTGAACGTAATCGTGATTTTGTACTATCCAATTATAATTTAGATATCTTCAAGGCTACAGTGCTCTTAATAAACTTGTGCGCTTCACCATCAACGATTGCATCATAGCTCACCTATATCAATTTAAAAAAAAAACATAAACTAGTGCTTGACTGCGATCCCATCTGATGGTAAGCAGAGATGCAATCATTGATGATGAGGCGCACTAGTTTGTTAAGAGCCTATTCACTCTAGCCACACACACACAAAAAACTTCTTCACAGCTTCTTCTTCTTCTTCTTGTCACATAAAAAAACTTTTTTTTGGGGTGGTATCCTCATGGATGTCCTTAGCCCTAGGGTGGAGATGTCAGTCAGACTTTTACTGACTAAAACCACCCCGGTGTTATCGTAAACTTGTGTCGGGAGCTGCGGGTGCAGTTCAACTTTCGCTGCCCCGGAATAGTGTTGACTCTATCCCCGTTGGTCTCGTCCCGTATTGGAGTGTGGCTCTCCTATGCGTAAAAAGTCTCTCTCCTACGTCTAAAAGAGGCGCACGTGGAACACTACGTTCCTCTATCTTGGGTCCAGATTGATAGGTCGACGGATGTCCCCTTATTCTAATCTAACTTCAAAATAATCTAACCTAAAAACTATCTAATCTAACCTCACCTGGATGAAGATTTCACTTCAAACGTGTGATCTTAAGCTCACACCTATTTTTAGGGTTCACAGAACCCTTATAGGACTAACTTTGTAGTCTGTCTGTTCGTCTGTCTGTCTGTCAAAATCCTTTACCTCGGGAACGCGTAGAGGTATCGAGTTGAAATTAAAACCACACATTAAGGTTTGCTATCCCTAAAAGATGCGAAAAAATTAAACTTCTGAGTTAATGTAAAAAAAGATGGCATCTATGTCACAAAAAACGTGTATTTCGACATTCTCAAGGAAATCAAAATTCATAGGATACTTCCCGTTGACCCAGAATCCCTAAATTTGGTATGAAGCTCATAGCAACTACATAGGAAAAAATCTGAACACTGTAAATTTTTAGTATAATGACAAAAAAAGAATTTTTTTTAGCTGTTCGGAAAAATCTTCGTAACTCAATTCGGGAATGGAACTGTTTTCATAGGTAAATTGGTACAAAACCCTCAGTGCGTAAGTCCGACGAATTTACTCGATTTTTTAAATTGAATCTGCGAATGTGCCTTTAAAAGGTTGACTTCTAACTCTAATTTCACATATTTTAATTCCAAAATAAGCTTTCACAACATGAATCACATGCTGGATTGCTCTAAGTGCACATTCTCCAGCACTCTGGAGGACTTAGTGAGTGCCATCAATTCTGCAGTTAACGTAACCACCTACTGGGCCCAAACAGTTTAACAAATTTACCATTAATTCGAAAAGAAGAAGAAGAAGCTTTCCTACAGCCATTCCTCTCGAGATCGTTTGCTTGTGTAAAGAAAAAGAAAATAATCACAACTACAACTGAATTATAATTTTAATAATATTCCACAATTATCACACAGCGCCGTCTAGTCCCAAGGTAAGCCGAGCTTGTACTATGGGTACTAGATAACTGATAAACATACATAAATATTTCGAAATATATACATATTATAGATAAATTACACCCAGACACAGAACAAATGATCGTGCTCATCACACAAACATTTTTTCTGAGTGAGAATCAATCCGACGACCTCCAGCTTAGTAGTCAGGGCCACTAACCACTAGACCAACAGGCCAGTCAAATGTGTGTGACTCTTTCACACTCAAGACGTAAATCGTGTCCTGGAATACCACATATAGGATACTTTTATCCCAAGATAATCTTCATAAAACTATCTCAATTCTACAGAAAAACCAATTGAGTGGTAATATCTATCCAATAAGGTCACAACTATAACTGGCTCCAAAATGCAATAAACTACAACAATTGATTCGCCAAGTTCCGCACTGATTTCCCGTATAATAACATCGAAGTCTCTAAAAGATCCGTATCAGATTATCTTACTCCTAAAATTGGGTGAACTGAAATGGGCTAACTGTGACCCATTTACACGAGGGTGGTTTCTCGCTCGATGAAATTCGAAAATGTCCATGCATGTCTCGCAAGGCGATTGTGACGGTGAGCAATGGGTAGCTCACAATCCGATAACCTGATCAATGATTCGTCCAGCACCTTAAAGAGCTTTCAGCATGAAAGTGTAACTATTCGTGATAAAGTCAAAACTGAACAGATTTTCATGCAATTTTCACTAATAGACAGAGTGATGCATAAAGAAGGTATGTCTTCTCCTCCTAATGTAGGTCTCCTCAAGTGTCTATTTTTAACCGACTTCAAAAAAAGGAGGAGGTTATTAATTCGGTTGTATTTTTTATGTGTGTTACCTCAGAACTACTTCATTTATGGACCGATTTGCAATTTTTAATGATTGGATCTATGAATAATCGAGGGAACTCTTCAGATATTATAGATAACTATATAGTAATTTTGTCAAAAAGCAACATTTGATGAATTGGAACTGATGAAGAAGACCAGAAATTGCCAATGAAACTTCATATTCACATAGATATCACAACGAAGATAGTTAAGCGACTATGACAATACAAATAAATAAATGGTTCTGAATATTTATGTTGAAAATGATATCATCAAAGTGACCTGATGATGATGACGGATTTAGAAAATAGGCACAACTCTGTAATTAACCAATGTATCCTAGCCGTGTTTGGGCTTATTAAAATTGTCATGAAATCAAAACTGTGACAAACAGCGCAGCAACTGATCACTCAAACATTGCGACAACCGTGCTGTCAAAACAACAAAACAACCATGTTCGCCACATTGACGCGTCATTTTCACTTTCAGCAGACTAGTACGTGACAAGAGTCAAATATTTTTGACTAGCTTCTGCCAGTAGCTTCACCAGCGTGATAATAGGTTTATCCATACAAACAGTAGAACCCCGATTCATCCCCTGAGGAGCTAAAAATAAAAAAAAAATCCTTTCTTAGTTCTCGCCTAATTCATAAAAAGAAACCTTGTGCAAAATTTCATGCTCCTAGTCCCAGTACTTTCGGCTGTGCGTTGATATGTCAGTCAGTTTCTCCTTTTATATATTTTTGATTCCCCCAAAAAATTTTTGGTTGAGGCAAGAAGCTTTCCTCGTGTAAATGTGCTTCAACAGTGAGCTAGCGATCTTGGTATACGATAAGCTTGCTGTGTGTGTGTCATGGTTTATTACTTGTGTGATGTGAATGTTCCCTAAACAAAGAGATGCTTTCGTGTTTGCAGTGTAGTTATAGTTTTTAATATATAGGGGTAAAGAAAAAAATTTGTGGTTTCAAAAATATTTCTTCTTTTTTCTTGGCCAATTTTTCTAACAACATGGTAAACATTTTCATTAAACATTTTTATCATACTTAACAATATACTTATCATCCTTTGTCGTACCATGGATGAAATGAAAATATCCAGAAAAATTTTAAACCATAGACATACCGACATCTGTAGCATTTTTAAAAACCGAATCGTAAGTGAATTTTTTATCGTTTTTTTTTTTTTATTTTGTCTTTGCACGTTATTGAATTTAGTTTTTGATTCAGAATACAGACATTTCTTTTTTGTACATAATGGAATGTGGATGCTAAATAACACATACCTACTAATATTCTTGCAGTATTTCGCACTAAATGCATCAAGTCAACCTTCTCGGCAAGTTTCGCTCAGGTAGCTCACTACAATAAAATTCTCAGCTCCATTTTATAGAGGTTGTGCCTGTTTCAATGGCTCCACATTTTCTCTTGTTATTTAGATCCTTGATATATAAAACTAAACCAATTTTACATCACTGTATTCACTCGAAATCAATTTGCGAATAATTGAAATAACAATTCGGAAAAATCCCGCCGAAAACTCGAACTGATATCTATTTTCAGGAATCACAATTATTGCCTAGAATACTTTTTGGTGTCGGCATTTATTTATTTCGAAATACAAACACTACTTTCAAAATTAGAATTGCAATAATAAAACCTCTCTACAAATATATCTCGAGGTTTCATCGCATGGTACACATCCGTGTGATATATTTTCGTGTTTGGAATTCCGTCTCAGATCTCGAACCACGTGTGCCTCCGGACGTGAGTGGCAGATGCGCTCACAGTTTACCAAGCTCGTCTTCCATAGTTTAGATTTTATTTTGATTGTGGAACAATCATACGGGAGCTTGTCTTAGATTTTTCTTTAAAGGTTTAAAGTTTCAAAACTGTTTTAGAAATTTAAAGGCCTTTAGGATACTTTATAAAGACCATAACTGAATGTATATTTTTGTTTATTTTTAACTAGCTTTTGCCCGCGACTTCGTCCGCGTAGATGTCGAAAATGGTTTTATTAGGTTTTTTGAGATTCGAAAATATGAAATATTATTTGCTATCTTCGTCGTGTGTGATAGTCCATTGAATTGTATGGCGAGCGATATTGTATCTTAAGATAAAATATTACAGTATCTTAGTCGTGTGCAGCACCCCTTAGTGAACTCCACTGCGGGTGACATAACCTACGACAAACTTATTATTTGCGGTTGGTACAGTAATCGGGTCTAAGGATCGAACCGCAAAATTAAGTTTGTTTTTATTGTATATACTTTTCCGGGATATAAAGCAGTGTGGTGCCCAGGATATTTAAGAATAATTGTACCAAGTTTCATCGTAATCGAACCGGTAGTTTTTTTGTGATGCCTGAACAAACAGACAGACAGGCAGACTGACAAAAATTTTTTAAATCTTATTTTTGGGTTCGGTGTCGGTCTAGTAATACCCCCTGCCATTTATTTTTTTGATTTTTTCAAAGCACAGAATTTTCACTTCTACAGATTTATTATAAGTATAGATGGTTTTCTGAAACAGTACTCAGACCTCAGGCATAGCCTCTGCAAAGAGAGTCTAGTTGACTCTAACGATTAAGCTATGATATGTCTAGTTTTTCAGTTCGATCATAACCATTGTAATAGCGCAATGAACTGAAATCGAATCCTGAAGAAAAAATTGAGTAAAACGGGAGTATATTCTAAACTAACAATAATATATCTGTTACCATTCAATGATTTTCTAAAGCGGCCTAAGACATCGATGCCTTCTTTCTCCATCAAACCATTCACCCCGACAGGCTGCAATTGGGCTAACCGATTACATTAATGTTAGTTTAGAGTATGCATTTCATACATAAACAAGAAAGCTTTAAGATTTCGGGATTGTTCAGGACTGTTAAATTATTCTTTCGAATTGCCCTTTGCGTTTCAAAGCCACGGTAACTCTTTCGACTTACCATGCCTTTGGAATTAAAACCTACCTGTGTCCCCGACATAGGTAGGTTTTAATTGCGTGGACTTACGGACGACGAGCAATGGATAGCTCGCCTACCCGTCCGGACTGAGTCCGACTCGTGTAGGGCGCCGAGTGTCCCACGTGCGCCTCATAGAGATGTTAGTAAAAATGCAGGGGCCCAGCAGGCTCGAAGTCGGCCAGGGCCATGGGTCGCAAAAGGCAACTGAACGAACATTGATGTAGTTTTAGTCAGTAAAAATACCTTTCAACCCCTCCCTAAAGCGGGAGAAGTGATTACTATGATATCCCACCTAAAAAAAAGTAGGTTTTAGTAAAAGTCTGACACTTCTTTTCACTCCACCTAGAGCGAAAAGAGTTATTTAGTAATTTTTCACAAAAAAACGATCGATCAATGAGCGTCAATAAAAAAAAAGATTTTCTAAACCAGTAAATAAAAGACAAAAAAGATAAGACTTCATCCAGTTGCCAGCAATCCTAAAAAGATCATTGACCTAAGCTAAATTAGAAGCACAAAAATGGCTTCTAGGACGTTACATCGCGTCAAAGATGGCAATGTAATCTGAATACATAGCACTTAGTGTTGACCGGGAGTCAGGGTAGACCCCTGAATATTGTATTGCGGATTACGTCTACCAAAGGAAAAAGTTAACGTAATTTGTTCCTGTGTTTTTCTTACTGCTCTCACTAATATTCCAAATGGGACACTTAGTTTGGGCTCGGAAAAGGCTAGATACATTATCCTTAGCTGAGATTTTCGGACTGTCTCTCAGAGATCTTACGGATTAGGGATCAGACGGATTTCGTTAGGCATAAAGTGTGTAAAAGAATAAATGCCTTCCTGCTTGCTAATTTAGGGACCTAATATTAGATGAGTGGAGAATCCTCATCATTTAAATGACAAAATTACACCCAGACACACACAACACACAACAAATGACACAACTGACTGGGTGTAATTTATCTATACATATAAAAGCGAAATACAACTCACGAAATCTCAGAAACCAAAATTAAAATTTGGCACATAGGTGCTAGGCTTTGGCATAGGGCTTTTAAGGTGTAGACATTTGCTAAGAACTGATTTTTCGAAATTCCCTCTCTAAAGGGATGAAACGGGGGTCCAAAGTTTGTACGGAGAAACCGAATTTCACGTGGGCGAAGCTAGTTTACAATATGTTTGTGTGTTTATATGTTTATGTGTTTAGAAATATATAAGTATGTTTATCAGTTCTCTAGAACTCATCGCACAAGTTCGGCTTAGTTTGGGACTAGATTGCGTTGTGTGAAAGTTGTAGAATATTATTATTTTTATTTTAGATGAAAGACATTCACTGTTGGAGATAGGGCCTCGTCCAAATATCTTCCCTACAGCTTGGTTCTCTGCGTCTGGGATCCGACAGATTAATATAATAATATTCACACAACTATCACACAACGCCGTCTAGTCCTAAGCTAAGCAGAGCTTGTGTTATGAGTACTAGACAACTGATACACATATTTAAATATTTCTAAATACACACATATTATAAATTTATCTACAATATGTGTGTATTTAGAAAATATTTACACCCAGATAAGAACAAATGATTGTGCTCATCACACAAACATTTGTTCTGGGTGAGAATCGAACCCGGCATAGCAGTCAGGGCCTAACCACTAAACCGACAGGCCAGCCTATTTTGTGGGAGGCCTACGAACGCTGCGCCTTTTAGTAAATGGTCGATATTCAAGAGCCTTTTGGTGCTATCGACCAAATATTCTGCGTGCAAAGTGCCCTGCCCACTGCCACGTAAGAAGAATTTTAGAATTTAATTGCTAGGCTATATAATTGAAAAAAAAATCGAGAGATGATTCAGAATTATGATTAGGTATCACATTTCTGACTCATCTTTCGATCAGTCAGATACATCAAGGTAAAGTAATGAATCATTTCTTAATTTACAAATTTTGTCGGCATACAAATTTACCGACTTCCAAAGTTTCTTTAGTCATCGATGTCAACTATAAAAATATTATTAAGTTGGCACTTAATTTTTACCACGAAACTTAATTAAGAACTACGTCCCACTACCCTAAATAGTTCAAACATTTTACCCCAAACTATGAACGACGAACGTACCTAAACCGAAAACTTACTATTACAACGCTCCGCGCTAATTCTATCATACAAAATTAATTTCTATTACGCTTCCATACATTTATATTATAATTACGAACGTTAATATTAGCACTTTCGTGAAATTATAGAGCTTGTTAACACAATCCTCTTAAGGGTGCCCTAGCCGGTCATTCATCCATACAAATGTAGTATGGCTATAATTTCTTTGTTTGACGGTGTAATTTCAAAATAAGAAAGTGATATCGATTTGTTTGGTCATAATCTGTCCCTGTATAAAAATAAAACAGTAAAAAACATAAGTTTTGAAGTTACTTGCTTCGAAATTCAATGTTTTTACACTAATTTGAGCATCTTTAGGCATAAATAAATAACTTATAGAGTTTGAGTGTGGTAAAATAGTTTCCATAAAGTGATAGATTATTTGTTTAAACGTGAAATAATTTTATTTTGTATTGATAATTTCAGTAGGTTTTTCATAATATCTATACACCTAAAGGTCTGTTCATGTTACGAGCGCTTTTTGTTATAAATCATCGTATAGATATATTATGACAGTGTGTATTCATGTATGCTCTAACTTGTGATTATTCATCAAAGAATTTCGAACTGTCACACATAATATTGGATGACATAACATACCAACAAGATCGAGCTTCCGACTAGTGCAACCTTAAATCTTAAATCTGATGTAGCATCCATTTAAACGTGATTCGCAAACGGGTTAACTCTGATGATTGCGTCGGCACATAAGGGGTATTTGCCATTGATCAATAGTCTTAAATGTTCTAACAATGGGTTCAAGAGAATAAGACATCCCACTTGAGATGAGAGGTAGGCACGATGTGTCGTCAAGTGCTATTATTCGATCATTGTTTGTATGGGTAACGGTGTTTAGTTACACGATTGGCCCATAGGGATTATTGTCCATTGCGGGCAGTTGGTTTTCGATAGGTCGTGTCTGTTTTTACCTACTTTTGCAAAGTAGACGAACTAATTGTATATGTGTGTACATTCTTCTCGAAGGTCTCTGGGCACATGTTTAAGATAAGACTTTTTCTGGTAACTGTTTTTTTTCCTGCTTACAAAACGCGTATGTTTTGATTTAGCAACTAATTACACTGATTATGATCAGAAATAGTTAACCTTTGTCTTGAAGTGACTCAATATAAATTAGGTAGATTTTTAGGGTTCTGTACCTTAAAAGGAAAAAAAACAGAACCCTTTTAGGATCACTTTGTTGTCCGTCTGCCTGTCTGTTAAGACCCTTTATCTCGGGAACGCGTGGAGGTATCGAGTTGAAATTAAAACCATATATTCAATTTTGCGGTCCCTTGAAGCTGACAAAAAATCAAACACCTGAGTTAACAATAAAAAACTTTTTACAAAAAAAATATAACCGACTTCACAAAAAAAATACTAAAAGGATCAAAATAACTTTAATTTCGGAAGTCGGTGTTTCTCAGTAAGTATTGTTTGTTTTTTATTTGAACCGACTTCCGAAATTAAAGTTATTTTGATCCTTTTAGTATTTTTTTTGTGAAGTCGGTTATATTTTTTTTGTAAAAAGTTTTTTATTTCACACTTTTTAGTTGCGATACACTTATAAACAGAGTGCCTATTTCTCATGACAATTCCAATTTACCCAAACACTAATACCCTAACGCTAGGTTATATTGTTTTATTATGATGATTTAAGTTACTGTGTCTACCTTCCACCTTCCGGTTTCATCATCAGATCAGTTCGATAGTACCTTATAGCCAAAGTGCATTTCATGACAATTCTAATAAGTCCAAACACGGCTAGGTTACATTGATTAATTACGGAGTTCCAGTGCCTACCTCACGGCTCCGGATCCTGATGATGATGATATCATCAGATCACTTCAATGATAACATTTCCAGCATAACTATTCAGAACCATTCATTTATTTGTATTATCATAGTCGCTTAACTATCTTCATTTGGATATCTTTGTGAGTATGAAGTTCCGTTGACCATTTCTGGTCTTCTTCATCAGTTCCACTTCATCAAATGTTACTTTTTGACTGTAAATGCTTAAGTTCTCGATAAAAATACCAAAATCACTATATAATTGCCTATAATATTTGAGGAGTTCCCTCGATTTCGCCAAGATTCCATCATCAGATCCTGACTTGGTGACTATGGGACCATTTGGGAAGTATACTCTTTCCAACAAAAAAATAATTTTTCAAATCGGTTGGCAAGCGACGAATTTATGCGCGAACAAACATAAAAAAAAAATACAAACATCCGAATTGAGAACCTCCTCCTTTTTTAGAAGTCGGTTAAAAAAGAAAAGATACGACCGTTTATGTCGTAAAAAACGTATATTTCGACAATCTCAAGAGAATCAAAATTCATAGAGTAATTCCCGTTGACCTAGGATTCTGAAATTTGGCATAAAGCAAGGTCTTATAACACAAGTATAGGGAAAAATCTGAAAACTGTGTAGTTACGTCACAAAAAACAACTTTCTTTGCGATTCGGAAAAATCTTCTATCTATTCAACTAATTTTGACTTCTATTCGGTAGGCATAAGGATGACATTAAAGACGAAAAAGTGGTTACAATACCTATCGCAGCTCAGCTCCGGTAGGCCTCGATTCGGGATTTTTATTTGAGTTAAACTACTTGGAAGGGAAGATTTTTATATTTTTCTTCAAATACTACATAATTTCATTATAAAAGTCACGTCAATACTAAAAAACAACACACTTCTTTTTTGTATTAAATTTTTAAATTTGATATAAACTAGTGTTTGATTGTAATCCCACCTGATGGTAAGCAGTGATGCAATCGTTGATGGTGAGGTACACTAGTTTATTAAGAGCCTACTCACTCTAGCCTAGAAGACACCTAAATTATAATCGGATGGGAAAACCTCAGCAGACAAATTGTTCCAGTCCTTCGATGTATGCGGTATAAACGACGAGGCGAAACGCTTAATCCGGACCGTAGAGGTTTCAACAACGTAAGGGTGCATACTCGCCGTAAGTTGGGTTGTCCGATGGTAGAAATGAGATGGCGGAATCAAGTCATGCAATTCTCGCGCACACTCTCCAAAATGTAAAACACCAAATGGCTGGTTATTCTAGAAATGCTAAATTTAAAAAAAGTATATTTTACAAGCCAGTCCTTTAGCTATAAAAAAAAAACAACTTATGGGATCTCTTTTCGATATCACAATACCAACTTTTTACTGCAGCCACCATGTATCATGCCACCTACGCAATAAAACTCAAAATCGGTTGAACGAACAGTAAAAAACTTTTGTTCAAAATTCTAATCTTAATGCGAATGTAGTATAGGTAGGTTTTAAATTTTGTTAATGCATATTAGGTGAGGGGTCTATTTATAAGAGGGGACAATTTAAAATATAATTACTCAGCGTCACATTATCTTGGCGTACCATTATTTCCCACTTCCGTGTACAGGGTACTGGAACGCATCTCAAAGCATGAGATAATCATGGCTAAGCTAAATTAATGCAGCGTTTAGTCGCATTACGAGTGTATCTTACACTACCTAGCGACAGACGGAAACAGTGGATTTGGGCGTAGTACACTTACCCTCCCAGCCGCAAGGATCCTGATCCCAATTTCCGGCCACCGTAGACGCGGGCTTGCGGACGGCGAGCATTGAGTAGCTCGCCGTCCGACTGCCCGGTAACCGTCCATACCGAGCCCAAGTCGTCGACGGCACGTACTGTTCCACGCGCGCCTCAAGGAGATGTCAGCAAACCGTAGGGGCTCAGCAAGGTCGAATCCTACTGGGGCCAAGGGTTTGCTTCGGAAAGGAAAACTCGGCTCCGGTTTGAAAAGCAACGAAGGAATAGGAGTGGATTTTTAGTCATAAAAAGTCTGACACGCCCTCACGCTCTGCCCAAGAGCGAGGGATGTCATTGGATAATTTTCCCACTTACAAAAAAAAGTACAGTTAGCGTTTTTTTGGTAGGAAATTATAAAATTAGTTTTTTTTCTCGTTGTGTTTCTGTATACAAAGTTGACTACACTGTCTTCTCATACCTATTAATATTATAATATGGCAATATTGTAGAATCCAAAACTGGTTCCAAAACTGGTTCACTGCTAATAATCTAGTTTTAAACGGGAAAAAAACTAAATGCATAAAATTTTCCTTACCAAATGTAAAAGGTAGCGATTGTGATGTAGTATTAAACGATGAAAAACTAGAATTTGTCGATAAACCAGTTTTCTTGGGGATTACGTTTGACTCAAGGCTACAATGGGGTCCTCATTTAACATCTCTTGCAGGACGGCTTAGCTCAGCTGCATATGCTGTTAGAAAAAACCGCCAATTTACGGATGTTGATACCGCTAGACTAGTCTATTTTAGTTATTTTCATAGCATCATGTCTTACGGTATCTTACTATGGGGACGGGCTGCAGAAATCGACTCAATTTTTATATTACAGAAAAGAGCGATCAGGGCTATATACAATCTTCGCCGCTGCGATTCTCTAAGGGAACTGTTTAAGGACATTAACATAATGACGGTGCCTTGTCAATATATTTATGCAAACATAATGTATGTTAGAAAAAATCTTAATCTTTTTAGCAAAAGAGGCGATAGACATAATTATGTTACAAGAAATAGGGACCAATTAGTTCAACCAAGTTTCAGACTAGCAAAAGTGGCCTCTTCTTTAATGGGGTACTGTTTGAAATGTTATAATAAAATACCTTCACAAATATTAGAACTCAATGAAACGAAATTTAAATCTTGTATTAAACGCACACTATGCAGGCAAGCATATTATAAGTTGGAGGATTATATACAGGATAAAAATGCTTGGCTCAATGCTGGTCCAGCTCCACTACCACCGGGGTGTACAAATTGATTAGTATGGAAATTATTTTTTAATGTTTTTTTTTCTTGAAATTGTAAAATATAAGTATTGTATTATATGTATAGAAACATTTTTTTCCACAGTTTGTAAATGTGAGTACCATGGAACTTTTTATAGTTTTTATGTTGCTACTGGACTTATTTGACATAAATGAGCATGGCAGTTGAGAGTTTGTCATGCTCACTCAAATGTCTCACTGATGGTGGCGCGGGTGTTGGATCATTCGGTTCCCTTCAAAATGGTTGAGCTGAGTGGTGCTAATATTAGCGTCATGTCCGTGAACGGGCGCTGTCAGTTGAGGCTGGTCATCTCTTAGCTGCCAGTTGCTATTTTAATATCTATATTTAGTTTTTATTTTTATTTACATTGTTCTCACATGATAGCGACAAGAAACATGTAACAGAGATATTTGTAATTACAAAATATGATTGAAAAGAGTGTCCATGGAGTTTCTTGCACATTCTTCTCCATAGAGATCTACGCTTTGGAATGTGCAATTAGCATCATTTATTTTTATTTTATGACTGACTGACTTCTTGACATTTCAAAAGTGCCTGTAAATGGTTTATTTGAATCTTTTTTTTTTTAAAGTAGTCATTCTTACCGGTTCTTTTCCATAGGAAATGACCAATCGGAACCGTGCGCTAGTTTCAAACGTTTTATAAGTGCCTTTATCAGTTTAACTAAGGATGTGAAACGGGGAGGAAAGCCTCCCAGAAGGTAGACCGATGATCTGGTGAGGGTCGCGAGAATCCGATGGATGCGAGACGTTCAGGACCAATCATTATGGCGACATTTGGTGGAGGCCAGAGAGCAGTGGTGGCCGAGTGGTAACGGCCCTGACTTACCAGTTGTAGGTCACGGGGTCAAACCCAGCCAGGCGCATTACTTTGTGTAATTTATTTCATCACTACTGCTCTCAAAACGGTGAAGGAAAACATCGTTAGAAAACCGGTATGTCCTAGAACCAAAAATTCAAAGATACGTGACATTCATCAAACCGCACTGGGCCAGCGTGGTGGATTATGGCCCATTCCTTCTTCTAGAGAGGATGCCTGAGTCCCAACAGTGAGAACATTGTAAAGGCTGATTATGCTTATGCTTGGAGGGGCCTATGTTCAACAGTGGACGTCTTTGGGCTGAAATGATGATGAGGATGGTGAAACGGGGATCCAAAATTTGTATGAAGGACCATATTTTCAAGTAGACGAAGCCGCTGGCCGATGCTAGTACCAAATAAATTTAATAAAGGATCTAAGTATTCAAACTCTTTTTAGAACCTGTTCTGTCGTCTATTTTTTTTTTTTTACTTTTATTAACCATCACTAACCATGACATTCCTACTAACAGTCTCTTTACAACAATAGGCGTTTAAAACTAGATTACTGTCTCGTGTCGGGCATTGAGTCCGACATATGTCGGACACGACACATCGCCCCGTGTAATGTGGCGTTAAGAACGATTGTCTGCACTGGATGCTCTAGATTCTTGGCTTTGCAGGATTCTTCGATGGTTTGAATCGATTTTGAGGTAAAGTTTAAAATTAAACCGAGCTACAATGTTTTATAAACTGACTTTTTCAATTATTGTTATTTGAATACCTAACATGTAATTGTTAATTACAAATTTTTTACCAAAAACTTTTACTTAGGTAGATTTCCTCATCAATCGTTAAAGGAAAACATTGTGAGGAAACCGACATGTTCTAGAACTGAACTTTCAAAGACATGTGCTGTCCACTAACCCGCACTGGGTTCGCGTGGCGGATTACAGGTCATTACCTCTTATAGAGAGGAGGCCTGAGTTCCAGCAGTGGAATTATGCTTCCTTTTTTTGAGGAATTTATTTATTCTTCTTCTTCTTTCGTGTCGATCTTATTCAAATCTACTGTAATCAAGTTTTAGCTCTATTGTTTTTGTTTGGTTGGAATATCATCCAGTGGCATCCCCAGCTCTTGGGCGGAGCGGCAGATAGTGCCAGACTTTTACTGAATAAAAACCCACTCCTGTTTCTTCGTTGCCTTTCATACAAGGTTCGAGTCTTCCTTTCAGAACCAGATCCTTAGCCCCAGTATGCCTCGACCCTACTGGGTCCCTACGGTTTCTGACATCTCCTTGAGGCGCGCATGGAACACTACGCGCCGTCGACGACCTGGGCTCGGTCCGGACGGTGGCCAGAAATCGGCCGCGAGGGCCATTGACTCGCGCATGCACGTGTGCCTTTGCTAGCATTACTGCTTTGCGTCCAGAAGCCCGCCTGCCACTCCTCCGTGCTCCGGACCATGAGACAGATCTGTTGTTGGCTTCGTATAGGTCGTGAAAGGTGCAAGTAGTTGTGTTAGCTGAGCAGGAAGGAAGGTCACGTATGTCCTGTGAAGGGGCTCCATACTGGCACTGTATTTGCGATTGATCAATACTATGTATAATAAAGAGTAACCATGAAGTTTCTTGCCGGTTCTTCTCCATAGAAAACGACCAATTTGGAACCGTGAACACTTTTGACGTTTTATAAGTGAAAAGAAAAAAAAAAAAATTGTTTCATATAGGCCTACATGGCCTATATGAAACAATTTTTTTTTTTTTTTAATAAATGTAGTTTATAGTAAATGCACTGCAAGAGTCCACGGCATGCTTTAGAGAGTAAATTATGTTAACACTAGAAAAAAAACTCCATCGACTCTAATAGTTACATTAATCGGGAAAATAACACTAAAAAGTGCTCGTAAAAAGTAATAAAAAATATCATTGTTACAATTCAAACACATTAAATAAACATTAATCTCAGTATTATTATGAAATATGCTAGTTAACTCGGGCGTAGGCCTTTTGTCATTTAGCTAATTAATTACAGAATTAACTATGCAGGAAGCATAATCCACGTATCTGTTGTGTTTGTTCGATAAACAGTATGTTGCAATGTGGATATTAGCAGTTGGGATAAGATAGGAATACATTATTTCATGTTTTGTTTTGACCTTCAACAGGGTAGACTGATGACCTGGTGAAATTTGTGGGAGTCAGCTAGATGCAAGAATAACTGGGCAAGTATGAGTCGGACTCGCGCACTGTGAGTTCCGTACAAACTTACTAATGAAAACAGTTCAATTTCTGAATTGAGTTTCGAATCGCAAGAAAAGTTTTTTTTTGTGACGTAATTACAAATTTACAGCTTTCATATTTTTTCTTATACTTGTGTTATGAGACCTTGCTTTATACCAAATTTCAGGATTCTAGGTCAACGGGCAGTACCCTATGAATTTTGATTCCCTTGAGAGTGTCGAAACACACGTTTTTTGCGACATAAAAGGCCGAATCTTTTTTCCGTTAGCTCAGATGTTTGATTTTTTCAAAACTTCAAGGAACTGCAGACTTAAGTATATAGTTTTAATTTCACTCGATACTGCGTTCCCGAGATAAAGGGTCTTGACAGACAGAAAGACAGACAGTCAGACGGACGGACAACAAAGTGATCCTATACGGGTTGCGTTTTTTTTCTTTTGAAGAGGGACGGAACCCTAAAAATAGGATCGATTGATGAGACGATATCCACGGTGAGAAGGCCTATTTCTGGAAATAGGCCTCCCTAAAGCAATGTTGTAGGACCCGGTTCACATGCATGATGTGGATTGTTTTGTCTGGCAGTGGCATTATTTTCTGCGCCAAGTCTTTGAACTCCTTAATAGTACTGAGTTAAGCTACACGAATACTGACAAATCCTTGCACTAACTAGGCAGGTCCATTCAAGTCTGTGTGATTCTTTTCCTCAAAATACCATCTCAGCCATTGATCTGCATGATTCTCATACGATTTTACCATATTTTATTTTTATGTATGGACTTCAAAAGAGATTTGGACTTCTGAGGTTGTTTTGATAACTCTTCTTAGGGTAGTCAGCTAGGAAACACCGGCCTCATCTAGTTTGAAAAGACGAAAAAATTGACTTGTAAAAGTGTTTTTTAAAACCTGTTTGTAAAAAAAATATCGTTTATCGATACTTAATGATTTATTACTTTATTTTTTTGATTTATATAAATACTTACAAATACACCACTATTTTTTTAAAGCGGGATCGTTTGAAAGAGCAACAAAAGGAGTGAAGAAGGAATTGAAGAAAGAAGGGTTTTAGTCAGTAAAAGTCTAACACTCTCTCACACTCTGCACTGAGTGGCAGTACCTAGTTATTTGGTGACACCTTTACACTTAAGGGGCACATACCGTCCCTTAGCTAACAACTCCGCATGAGGTATTTTTACCAACTTCACAGGAAACGAAAAAAACTGTGCGGTGTTGAGAAGCCAGCCGACTTGCACGCTATCACTACTTTTCGAATTATGAATTCTGATTGGCTGAAATCTTTATCATGCGACCAATGATTACACGCCCAATGAGCAGCTCCATCTAAAGGCATTAACATGTAAAAACCGCCAATTTTTGACTTGAGCGGTGTTGTAAACTAAAGGACGATACGCGATCGTTTCCTCTGAATCCACGCATGCTCTTCTTGGTTCATCAACTTTTTGGTTGTACTTATAAAAATGTTAGGTATTAGTTTAATTTTCAATCTCAACGATGACGTGTCTTCAAAGAAACCATGCGATCAGTTTCGGTAATAAACTCTACTGTGTACCTATATTTCTACTTGAAGTTTCATAGCGCCGACTAACCAAGCTATTCCCCTATAAATTGGAACCAACCAAAATCCTTCACTGGAATCCGGGCCGGACGTGTGCCGGACGATCGCCGTTCACGGCACGTTAACCGGATGGATGTCTAGTGTCCGTCATTGTCCAAACCTTCCACATCTGTTTGTCAGCCACCGGCGTCACTTTGACCATATTACTTTGATTAAACCAATCTTTATTGTAAAAGATACCGTAACTTTGGATAGTAAGGTAGTTTTTGAAGTGGCAAGAAAAACAATACATTTTGCAAACTTAATCCATGTATTGTCGTTGGGGAATCAATTAATAATGTTGGTGATGAATAACCTAGCATGTTCGCGGTAGTGTAATCTCTGTTGAGTGTGAAGGATAGGTCGAAAAGTTTTTGTATTCCTCTTCGCTAAGTTAAGTATAGTCCCAAAGTACATCCGATTTGATGTTTTATCAGCCAGATACAATACTGTACACCTAAACTAAGTTCTCATATTATAACACCTGGAACGATGTATATTTGTTAGATGAGTTGTGAGCTAAAAGAGTCACTTATTTGAGTTCCATTAAACGCAAGACGACATCGCGACAGACTAAAACAAAAGTTGAGAGATGAGCTAGAATCTTACCGGAAGGAAAGGCCCGCAGTAGCAGAAGACAGACATGTGTCAAAATGTAAATGGAGCACTTCGCCCAATTTGAATTACCATTCATTTGATAACTCTTTAACTAACATCCTAAAATCCAAACTTAAGGAACTTTCCTTTTTTATAATTGATAGGCTCGCGTTTGACCATTATATCATGGTGACCTGATGGTAAGTAATGATGTGGCCGACGATGGAGCACACTTGCCTAGAAAAACGTGCTATGGATCGCAGTATAATAAGTGTTAAGCTAAGGGATCGCGTTCGAAACACTAAACTTCGCCCCAAAATATATAGATCGTTGACATGGCTCAGAAGACTGTCCAGTTTAAGTGGGACCGGGATGGACATGTATGCTCTATCCCGTTCAGACAATGGACCGGTAGAACTCAAACTTAGTGAACTCAAACTTAGTACCCTGAAATCGCACAATGGGTTCACGGAAGACCAAGAAGGAGGTGGTGGTACGACTTAAATATCTTCCTTAGGAATTGGCAAGAAAAGGCTCAGAACAATAGAAGAAATTTTTTTTCTTAGCAGTGGTACAGTATAGGCTAGGTATTGTAATGTATAAAAAACTCATATCACAGTATTTTTAATTGAACTCCTCCGAAATGGTCAGACCGATTTTATGACATTTTTAATCTATATTTGGTAGGTCTGCAAAATAGGTCCAAGGCTATTTTAAATTCCCTATGGGTGTCTTTAATACCGTGCGGATTTCATCACGCATGCGGAATTGCTCCGCATGTGGGGCTGCTGCCCAATATCACGCTCCGCATCCCGCGTGTGTATTCCACGCATTACAATAAATACTTGTATGAAAAGGACATTTGTGGAGGCTACGCGTACGGAGCAATCCGTACGATATTAAAAACTCCCTAAGTGGTAAGTCTATTATCACGAGGGCGAAGCAGCTGGGAGCAGCTAGAAATACTATAATAAGTAAGAATATTTACTTATTTAATTCTTTATGCATACAAAAGTACAGAGCAGACTTAATACCATAAGGAATTTTCTATCAGTCAAGCTTTGGGTGAAGCAGAGACAAATTATTGTGCTAGGTGTAATATTATTATCATCATTAAAACATACTGTATTTTATACAAATATATACCTAAATAATAATATAATATTGATAAATTAATCAACATCAATAGAATCATACAAATAATAGCAATTCTCCGACTATTATATCAAAATTGATTGTAAACCACTGCCTATAGATATGTACCATATATGTTAACAATATAATTACTGAGCACATTGTTATCAATACATAAGGTGATGTAATTCAAATTGATTAAACACTGTGATCAATCTTAGTGTTGTCAACTGTTGTGTTTATTTTAAGGCCTTAGCTCCCGAGCAGTGCTATAAAACAGTGATTTTCTGAAGCCAGTAACTTGGTAACGGCTAAGTAAATGGGTTTAAAAAATATGTATATATAATAGATTCTTAGATAAAATAATCAATACATTACGAATTTTTCGTACGACTAAAAAAATATGCAAAAAAAAAAATAACAATATGATATTGTTTTGGCTGGTTTTCCCTACTTCTTTCAAACGGCTTCGATTTTTAGAAATATGTTTACATAAAAAAAAATGTTAGTTAAACGTTCTTCAAAATGTACGTAGCAAATGTAAATAAATCAATATATTTTGCAAAAAAAAAAATGGTTTTAAAGGTCAGCGGGTCTCTATGCGGGCGCAGGCGGCAGTAGGAGTGTCTACGACACATTCGCTCAAGCTCATTGATTTGTTCATTCAATCAATATTTCATACATTCGTGTGCGTGAAGCCATCTTGCCATTGTTCATTACACTAAAATACTTAATTATTGAATTGTTAAAAGTTCCAAGTAAAAACCTATTTTTCTATCAAAAAACCTTTGTTTAATTTATCATAAACAAGGAGTATGTGTGCATTTAGCCCCGGCCAGATGTTTAAGGGACTATACGCCTTAACAGGTTACCAATTAAATTGTGGTTCAATGAGTTTTGCGTTTGCCAATTAATATTGTTCATAGAATTAGATACACTTACTACACCTGATTTGTGTATTTGATTAGTGTATGATATTTTGAAATTGTACATCTAAACACAATTCGCAATTTCACTAATTTTCGATGTTAGTGTGGTATTGTCAATTAGTCAATTTCAGTTTTGTAGTGGTAATTTCTACTATCAATTTCTGGTAAAATTATGCATAAATATGTATAAAATATTAGTTTTAGTATGCGAAACCCGCAATACGTGTCTAGTATTTTCATGTTAAGAATCTATATACAAAATTTCATAACTGTATATTGAAGGTAACGCCACAATTATGGCGGTAAGTCCCCTCTTTGAAGCGGTTGGAAAGACCACACGGCGTCTTTACGTTCCACGTGACGCAGGTTCTCACCGGACACGGTAAGTTCGGAAAGTTCCTGCACCGGATTCGTGCGGAAGCGACGCCCGGGTATCGCCACTGTGTGGACCGCCCGGAGGACATGGTGGAGCACATAGTAGAGGTGTGCCCCGCTTGGGTAACGCCGTGTCCTCGTGGGGGCAATCGGCGGGTCCGGAGCGAGGAGGAGTGCAGGCGGTCGCCTCCTTCTCCGAAGCAGTAATGCTAGCAAAGGAGGCGGCCGATCGCGTGAGACAACGGTCCTCACGCCCTGACCGCCGTCCGACCGTCCGGTAACCGTCCGGACCGAGCCCAAGTCGTCGACGGCGCGTACTATTCCACACGCGCATCAAGGAGATGTCAGCATATTGTAGGGGCCTAGCAGGGTCGAAGCCTACTGGGGCCACGGGTAGTATGAAACCCGGGTCCCTGGGACGAAGGCAAAAAAGGAACAGGAGTGGGTTTTTAATCAGTAAAAGTCTGACACTATCTTCCGCCAAAAACCCACTACCTCCCAAAAACGGGATTTGTCATAAGATGATTTTCCCATCCAAAAAAAAAAAAACTGTATAATGAAAAATCACAAAGCTATAAGCTGTTATGTTACCTGGTTGTCCGCACAAATACATCGTCATCAGGCCATCCGTGCAACTGAATCTGACGCATAACGACCGCTATGACCTGCCGTGACTTGTAAAAGTTATTAGAATTGATAGAATTACTGATTCTGAACAAACTATATTCAGGATTCGCATATATGTCACCGTCAAATTGTAAATACCGTTAGCTAATTATGTCTCGCGAAATAATTATAAACTATCGAATGATTGTGAATTGAAACATACTGCTTACAAATTAACGTATTATTTTTCGGTAGATTATAATATGTCGAAGTGAAACTGGTAAATTGTGAAATGGTATAAAACGGATCGCATCTCGAGCGCTGATTGGTGGACTCAACCAGAATACCATGTACCCCACGCCGCCATATTTGTGTAGTGATTGAAAATTTATTTCATATTGAATAAACTCACAGCTTTAGAATTAGCTAGATGAAATTTGTGGAAGTAAAATGAGTATGTGATTAACCAAAGCAGTTCAGTTTGAATGATAAATAAGTTAGTATTAGTCACCTAACATAGCGCTATAACACAAACAACACAAACTGTGCTGGCTTACAGTAGTAAGACCGACCAATCAATGACACTACCAGACAGTTGACAATTTAACGCACTGTAGATTATGATTAAACAGTTTGACTTTGATAGATTTAATCTTTAATCTTTCTCATTTAATCTTTCGAAAAACTAATGCGTTAAATTGTACGGTTCACAATCTTTCGATAGTTTACAATCTCGCGAGACAGATTACTATTTAACGGTATTTACAAGTTCACGCTGACATACATATATACCAAAATTATTTTGTATTATTAAATCGTGTATGTACTCATTAGTTTAGTTTTAGTTTGAAAAAATAAACGTTGCTCCACGCTAATAATATTGTAAATCCATCCACAAACATGTAAACTCACATACACAAAGTATACACACACACACATAATAATTTTTTGTCCTAGGAGTATTTTTCCTTGGTTGATATTTGACTTTCACGTGGGCGAAGCCACTTACAAAAGTCATACATCTACATTAATATTATAAAGGAGTAAAGTTTGTTTTTATTTATTTGGTAATCTCTAGAAGTACTGCCCTCCTAGCCAAGTTACGATCATTTTGTTTGCATCAAACGCCTCGAGCAGGCCACGCAACCGATTCCTTTGTTCTTCCCACGTGACTGAGCGTTAAGATGACGTCAGAACAAAGAAATCAGAGGCGTGGCCTGCTCGAAGCGTTCGACGCAAACGAAACGATCGTAACTTGGCTATGGGGGCTGATCCAATCGGTAAAATTTTTTCATCAATAGAAAACTGCTTTATTCCTAAGTGACATAGACTATTTTAAATACGTGGGTGAAGCCGCAGGCAAAAGCTAGTTATTAATATTTGTTCAATCACACCTACTACTAAATATTTTGTAGTCTTTAACTGTACTTGTGCCTTATTCAGGTACATCAGGTGAAAGTAATTAATTGACACAAGAACTGATAATATATTTTAATACTAACTGAACTGTGAAGCCGTACCCGCTCCAGGTCCATCGACCAATGTCTGCCTGTGGGAGAATCTACGATGATACAGATTCTATTTGTATTTTTGGTGTACAATAAAGAATATCTATCTATCTATCTATACAGGTTTAATACGTATTTTTACATCAAAATATAATGCAGGCACTCAGGGGACCGCAGTGAACTTCCCACAGACTGACAGTGGTCGAAGAACCCGGAGCGGAAACGGCTCCACAGTTCATTTAATACTAAGATAAGAACTAATTGGTCGACCGCAGATTCATGTCAGGTGTTTTTTAGGGTTCCGTACCTTAAAAGGAAAAAACACGGAACCCTTATAGGACCACTTTGTTGTCCGTCTGTCTGTCTGTCTGTCAAGACCCTTTATCTCGGGAACACGTGGAGGTATCGAGTTAAAGTTCAGGTTTCGCATATACTAAAAATAATGTTGTAAAAAAAACTAAGTCGAGGATCTAGACTACTACATGAATTCCAAATTAAATGAAAGATAAACAAAACGAAGGTAAATTTATTCACTTGTCACCTCACATTATAAATACTTTTACCTTTAAAAATCCAAAAAATGTCTCTCAAACATGAGCTCTATAAAATACCCAAAGAAAATAAACGACACTGTCATAAAACACTGTAACTTTTCACTTCAATTTTATCGATATAAATCAAGATAACCCCTCTAGTGATTTCGTTAAATCGTGAAAATTTTGCAAAAGCTATACTTTGTGAAGTGTGTACGTGATGTGAAATCAAATGGCCGAAGGGTTAACGACTATTGTTTTTTTACAAACGCCAGCGGTATATCACTGGGCCGCACTATTTGGTTGGTCCCTCGCGTTTTTTACCTTAAATGTGGATGTTTGGGGAAAAATAGAATGGGCACTGAGGGCATTTGTAATTGAGGGTTTTTTTTTTGTTTTCTCATCAAATTGTCATTCAGTGATAGGTTCCATCATTAAATTAAAAAAATGGTACAGGGTTATGCTTATTCTTATGATAGGTACTAAATCAAGCAAAATCTCATGCATGAGGTTGCGGGTTTTAAACCGTGCAAGTACTAATGTAATTTTTTCAATTCGTGTGTATTTTTTAGGTAATTAGAAAGAAAGAAAAAAAAGAAAAGAAAAGAAAGAAAAGAAAGAAAAGAAAGAAAAGAAAGAAAAGAAAGAAAAGAAAGAAAAGAAAGAAAAGAAAGAAAAGAAAGAAAAGAAAGAAAAGAAAGAAAAGAAAGAAAAGAAAGAAAAGAAAGAAAAGAAAGAAAAGAAAGAAAAGAAAGAAAAGAAAGAAAAGAAAGAAAAGAAAGAAAAGAAAGAAAAGAAAGAAAAGAAAGAAAAGAAAGAAAAGAAAGAAAAGAAAGAAAAGAAAGAAAGAAAAGAAAGAAAAGAAAGAAAAGAAAGAAAAGAAAGAAAAGAAAGAAAAGAAAAAAAAAAAGAAAAGAAAGAAAGAAAAGAAAGAAAAGAAAGAAAAGAAAGAAAAGAAAGAAAAGAAAGAAAAGAAAGAAAAGAAAGAAAAGAAAGAAAAGAAAGAAAAGAAAGAAAAGAAAGAAAAGAAAGAAAAGAAAGAAAACAAAGAAAACAAAGAAAAGAAAGAAAAGAAAGAAAAGAAAGAAAAGAAAGAAAAGAAAGAAAAGAAAGAAAAGAAAGAAAAGAAAGAAAAGAAAGAAAAGAAAGAAAAGAAAGAAAAGAAAGAAAAGAAAGAAAAGAAAGAAAAGAAAGAAAAGAAAGAAAAGAAAGAAAAGAAAAAAAAAAGAAAAGAAAGAAAAGAAAGAAAGAAAAGAAAGAAAAGAAAGAAAAGAAAGAAAAGAAAGAAGTTAAAGAAAGACACACACAGAGTCACATTTATCGATTGTTTATTTGTAAGAAAACAAAGTGCCAGCAATTCAATTTACTTTTAATAAAAGCGCAATGGTGAACCCCTTAGGCCACGGTCACGAAGTCAGCGGGCAACGGGGTAGCAGCAGAGGCAGCGTGGTGAGCGACGAGGTAACGCAGACCCGATGTTGAAGCCAGCAGATAGATCACGCGGCGCTAGCGCGGTATTATGACAGATTTGTGTCTTTGTTCGTGAACGTAATGTCTGACCACTGGCAACAATATCTCTTTGATAAAGATTTCTTCTTAACGTAGGATTTATTGTGAAACAATCTTATAATATAACACGATTCCAATGGAGACGCGTGGGCACAGCTCAACTGGCGCGCACGCTGCCACCACGCCGCTCCCCGCGCTGCTACCTTTAAGGCCAATTCCATATTAAATTTATGCATTGGAACGCGTCATTGTCCAAGCCGCCGCCCGCACTGTCGCCCGCACTGCCACCACTGCCACTGCGTTCCGCCTGTGCCGCCCCGCGCCCGCTGACTTTATGTCCGAGGCGTTACACTGTAAACTGCGGGACCTATTGTTGCCACTCGGGAATTTCGAGTTAATTAACTTCGCCTGTCTTTCCAATCTTGACCCGTTAGTTACTTACGTGGGTTCGCGCAAGTTCGATACAGAGAAACAACGAATAACTCCTCTGAGGTATTTATTCTCTGAGGTTTTCTTCCGGGAGTAGCTACTGCTACTATTTGTTTTATACCTACTGATATTGTTATAAACTGTTGAGTAGAATACAAGCTAAGTATGTTCTTTTCAAGAACTTAGCGTATACCCTTATTTAATTTTGTACATTACTGCATTGTTTTAAGACTATCATGAGTATCACCACAATGACTGCACGCGTAGGGAACGGATTTCCTCACGATCCAGCCGCCAGAATCCCGACCCTGATTCAACGAGCGATGGATAGATCGCCGTCTGGCCATCCGGGAACCATTCAGACCAAGCTCGAGTCGTCAACGGCGCCCAATAAGGCCGAAACCAACTGGAACCATGAGTTGGCTTTCGTAAGGGAAACCCGGGGTCCTGGAACGCAAGGCAAAAAAGGAACACAGGAGTGAGTTTAAATCAGAAATAGTTAGGAATACAGTTACTTTATTATAAGATAAAATATATAACATGGCTATCTAAATAAAACGGCTAAGCAAAAACGTGACATGAAAAAAAAAGGAAAATAAGTATAGTGACCCACAACAACCTTGGCAAGATCAGAACATCAATATTGTCATATAACGAAGTTACGTCAATCCAGAAGAGAATTGGCTGTCATTCAAAGTAACTCAATTATTACATATTTTTGTCTTTATTTCCCAATATTGACCTGAAAATAGTATGGAATTTACGATAAATTTATTTAATTATTTTTTTTTAAAGAAACGTTGCTTCTTATGATGATAAGGTATCAACATTTTAGCCGAAAGACGTCCACTGTTGGACATAGGCATCCCCCAAGTGTCGCCACATTGAACGGTCCTCTGCGTCTTGCTTCCATCGGTTTCCTGCAACCATTACCTGATCATCTTCCCACCTTATAGGAGGCCTTCTAACGCTGCATCTTCCGGCACGCGGCTGCCACTCCAAAACTTTTCAGCCCCAACAGCTATCTGTTTAACGAGCAATGTGCCCTGTTCATTGCCATTTAAGTTTGGTGATTCTTCGTGCTATGTCGGTAACCTTGGTTTTCCTGCGGATATCCTCATTCTTGATTCGATCACGCAATACAATACCTACAGCTAAAGATAAACTAAAGATACATTGTATGTTTTCTTTTAATTCCAAGATCAGTCTGGGTACACCTCACGACTTCGTGCTATCTGTGTTACAACAATTTTATCAGGAAAGTACCTTTCGCTTCAGTACAAACTTGTTTGTTGTTCTTTAAAACCTGCCTATTGCTACCTGCATCGTACCTGCATCGTGGGATTCACAAAACACGACCCAAACCAAACTATGCTAGCTCAGCTATCTGTAAGCCATATAAATATTTGTTCCGTGCGGGCATCGAACCCATGACAACCACTGCGTCAGCCGTGTCCCCATTCGTAGGACAATATCTAGTTACCGTAAGTGCAGGCATGCAGACGTCGAGTTATGGTTAGTTCGCCAGCCGGCTGTCCAGGAATAGCCAAGCATGGGTTGGTGGTGGTTTGTGATTCGTAAGCATCTCAAAAAAAAAAATGAAAGCAGGATTGACGGCGCCAGCTAGGGCCAATGTCTGGCAAGGGTGCGGATTGTTCAAAGAAGTTACAGTGGACCTCACAAAAGGGTAAATGAAAGAATACTATGGGTTTTACTCAGTGAAAGTCTGACACCATGCGTCCTCTATAATTACAACTGTTAAACTGCAGGGCAGTGATCCAAGAACTCTTCTCTTAAACAGAAGACACAAGGATTTAATCACCATGCTTGCTCATAGCCGGTTAGTGATTTCAGTCTGAAAGCTGTTACAATAATTTTTAGGAAGGCCATGAAGGCTGTTTTGATTAATCGCCTTATAAAACAACTTTGTATAAGCAATAACAAATAACAAACTGACTGAACGATCAAGCCATAACATATTGATTCAGTGTTCAATGCCCTTTAAATGTCAATCGGTTACTAAACGTGCTTGTATACACATTACTACTGAAGTGGGTACATTATCGAATATGTCGGCACATCATTAATCAGGTACTTATTAGGAATGCCCGCCTTGACAAAATATTTAAGACTTCGTTTTGTGATGAACTTTAGAGGTTTTAGGTGATCAAATCAGAAACCAGAAACGTTTATTTCAAATACATCGATTACAGGCACTTTTGAATTGTCAAAATGTCGGTCAGTCAAAAAAAATTGAAGCTAAATCGCACGTTCCAAAGCGTAGCGTAAATTTCCTGCTATGTGAAAGGTTAATATGATTGTTGTTTTGACATATCTACAATATCTATTTCGCGTTATGCCTGGTCGGATTCGAGCCATCATAACGCAATGTATTCGCGAAGAACTCTCGGCGCCTTGCGCGTCCAATACAACAACGCCTTTAGGATGTTATTGGGGCTACCACGGTTTTGCAGCACATCTGGAATGTTTATGGAGGCGCGTACAGATGGATTCGCAGCCATTTTACGCAAGAATGTGGCCTCCTTATTAAGCAGGGTTCGTGCGAGCGGCAATGGCATTCTGGCGGTTGTTGTTGATAAATTTTGCTGCCCTATACTGAAGCATCAAATTAAGGTGCTGATGGAATAGGGTTAAACTAATTATATTGTGACATTTTTAATCTTTTTAATGTACTAACACCTAGATGATAAGTTTTCTACTAACCATTGGATCAATGATGTCTGAATGAATAAATTATTATTATTATAACGCGCAGTTAGGTCGAACTGCTTTGCCCCGCGCACTTACTGCGGCCACTTGAATGAACGAGCTATGGCGTGACGTGCCCGTACGCGTTCCGGCGTGTTCGGCCCATGCCTGCGTGCCCTCTAAGGGTCTCAAACGAAGTTTTTATGTTTGAGTTTGCTGCACCGGGCCCACTCCACGCCCGCGCCTCCCGTCTGGCTGAACACTAAATTATTTTTAATTTAGCAAGCTTGCTTTCTTATCGTCGACCACATCATTACTTATCGTACCAAGTGAAACATAGTGGTCAAACACGATCCTATTGATAACAAAAATAAACAAAACAACAAGGTCCAATTGCAAAATAAATCACTAAATGCATTTAACACTTAATATTTTTAAAACAACACCTTTATAATCAAACGATTGATAGAAACCGAATGACGATCAGTACTCATTTAGTAGTAAATATTTAGTAATGGGCAATGGTAATTTTTTTATGGACTCCGTACCCAGTGTTGTATCAAGTTCTGGCATAATAATATGCCATTCGGAAGGACATAGTAAAATATAGGTATTTTAATTTCATTGTAACGCACCAAAAGACAGACTTGTACATGAAAAGAATAATGAGTCTTTTTTTAAATAGGATTTCATCGATGTTGCAGGTGATATTTCTATTTCATACTTGTGACTTCGATATTTTTTTGTCGTTTTAGAAAAAAATATTAAATAATTCACTTGTGAACGAAGCCATTGTTTCCACACTGAAATTTATTTAGTGTGAACGTAAGTTCATTCTAATAAAGAAACCTAGGTAAAGTCAGGCGGTGCCTGGATTGCAATGTATGGGCAGCTGACCATATCTAGATTTTCATTTTTTTAATTTCTAACCCATCATGTTACCAAAAGAGGATCGCCGACCTTTTCTCATACTTTTTCCGTGAACAGACGCTATCAGTTGAGACTGGTCATCTCTTAGCTGCTAGTGGCTTATTTTAATTTCTATATTTAAAATTTATTTTTTTAATTTATTTACATTATTCTCACATAAAATAAAAAGAGACAAGAGACATGTAATGTTGACCAAAAGTAGTCTTTAAATAAATTATTATTATTTTTTATTATAATAGTAGCGATAAGAAACATGTGACCGAGATATTTGTAATACAAAACATGATTTAAAAGGGAGAGTGTCCATGGAGTTTCTGGCACATTCTTCTCCATAGATATCTACGCTTTCGAATTAGCATAATTTATCTGTCTGACTGACTTCTTGACAATTGAAAAGTGCCTATAAATGTTTTATTTGAAATAAATGCTTTGAATCTTGAATCTTTATCAATACAAAGAAGCACTGTGTAAGTTGAAAGACAGAAAAAAGAAGAATCTATCTGGATCTATTATTAGTCTGTACACCGGCACAGCCTTCAGGACGGAAGTCTTAATTAATGAAGTTACGAGTAGCTCACAGTTATATGAGTTTGACCTATATTGTTGTTTTATTGTTTTTGCACTGACACCCTGGCTGAACTTCCACTCGGGCATCGAAGCTTTTTTTACGTCATGCTCCTTCCAAGTTTGTGGTACGGATTTAGACTCAGTTATTAATTAGTTTCGTTGTCTCTTTTTATTCGACGGCTAGTTAGATGTTCGGGTTTGTTATTACGTGAATATTTTAGATTTTTATAGGAGTTTGGAGTTTTAATATGTAGAGAAAAGGATTAGTTTGTTCAGGCCGTGATGAAATATTTGTGATCAGAAAAACGTGTGAATTACTAAATGTTTTTAACAAAATAAAATTATTGAAGAAGGTTGCCTGGTGAAGGTTGCGGAAATCCGATGGATGCGAGACGCACAGGACCGTTCTTTGTAGCGACATTTGGGGGAGGCCTATGTCCAGCAGTGGACGTCTATCGGCTGAAATGATGATGATGAAAATTATTGAAAGACCAATTTTTATCATAGGTTTGATTTTAATAATTCTTGTACCAATATTTAATGTACCATAAAATTCTGTTGCTTTTTAATCGACTTTAAAAAAGAGGAGATTATATGTTCGGCTGTATTTACTTTTTTATATGTCAACCGAATTCTCAGTCAATTGTGGACCGATTTTAAATTATAAAAAAATATAAATATTTGAAAAACTTTTTCCATAGAAATACAACCGACTACAGTGTAAAAAAAAACCTAAAAAGTGCAAAATAACTTTAATTTTGAAAGTCGATGTTAAATAACGAAAAGACAAAACTATCATAGAAACACCGACTTTCGAAATTATTTATAAGACACATAATTATTATTATTTAGGAAAAAGTTTGCGTCTATGTTTGTTACACACGATATATGTGTGTCAATCATAGACATGTTCTTCACATGAGAAGGAATTGTCGATCTTTTACTAACTACAATCCACCCGTGTTCCTCAAGTTACCCTTCGTATTCTAGATCCGCAATAACCCTTTCCTAATTTATTGACTTTTATCTTTAATTTAATTGACTTTTATTTTTATTTATTTTTTACCCCTCAAGTTGAAGGGTAAAATCTACAAGTCCGTGATAAGGCCTGTCATACTGTATGGATCAGAATGTTGGGCTGTGAAAAAGACGGATGAAAAAAGATTGCATGTAGCGGAGATGAGAATGTTAAGATGGATGTGTGGTGTGACGAGAATGGATAAAGTGAGAAATGAATATATTAGGGGAAGTTTGAAAGTGGCGCCAGTGACTGAAAAGTTGAAAGGGAATCGTTTGTCTTGGTATGGTCATGTGAAGAGGAGGGATGAAACGCATGTTACTAAAAAAGTTATGAGTTTACATGTGGATGGATGGAGAGGGAGAGGGAGACCAAAGAAAAGATGGATGGATTGTGTGAAGAGTGATATGAAAGAAAAGGCAGTTAGTGATAGCATGACGAGTAACAGGGCAGAGTGGAAGAAAAAAACGTGTTGCGCCGACCCCAAATCACACGGGATAAGGGCAGGAAGATGATGATGATTCATTGTTATTATCCCGATCTCATTATTTTTTTTTAATTTTCAATCTTTTTTTTTGGATCTTTAAGGTCTGAAATAAAGCTTTATTATTATAATTCTGCAGTCCTTGTAAATAACATCATGCTATGCTTATCAGAACTCTGTAACACAATATAAATCAAGAGGTATCCAGTGATTGATTGTTTCACAACTTTTCTCAAACTCATGATACTTAAGTTATGTTTTTATATCTATCGCATCAATCATCATAAAACATTAGACCATAGATGAAAATATAATGCTTAAATTACAAATACATTTGAGTGCTTTTCAAATACAAAAGTTAGACTGAAACTCGCACATTGAGCGTACCGTGAATACTTACCAATGTAAATAGTTCGATTCTCGAATCAATTCTCGAAGATTTTTTTCTAATTCAAAAAAAGTAATAATTTTGTGATGTAATACAAATTTTATAATTTTCAGTTATTAAACTTTTTCCTTTGCTTGTACTATGAGACCTTGCTTCTTGCTAAATTTCAGGATTCTAGGTCTAAATGGAAATACACTATAGGTTTTAATTTCATTATGAATATCAAAATATACGTCACAAACAAAGCATAAATAGCTTTATCTTAAGACTGTGTTGCCTTAGAAGTTTGATTTGAGTTCACTGCTGTCAGATCTGAGTGTTTGATTTTAATTTCAGCTTGATACCTCGACGAATTCCTGAGAAAAAGGGCGTTCACAGACAAACAGACGAGCAACAGAGAGCCCTAAATTTAAAGTTTCTTGTTGACAGCTAAGAATCTTCTAAGAGCGAGGGAACACCCGTCATAATCGCATGACTATCCTGAAAATAAGTAAAGCGATGAGAAGTTGGACACTGACAATGATAGGCAGTTAACAGACGGGAACTGGACATCTACTAGAATCTTATATCGGCGCTAGAACTTACCCTAAAGCCCGTCTGACAGTCAGTACTACAATTTTTTAACTGAAACTATGACTATTATAGGTGAATGTTTAAAAGGCTATATGAAATAGTACATTTTGATACAAGTGCAGAAAGTTGGTCCTTGTTACCGAGGCGAAATTCGCACGAGCCGTAGGCGCGTGTGTTATGGAGCCGAGGGCTGCAGTGACAAATATGCACGTGTATCAAACGACTTTTTTCAGTACACTAACGAATATATGAAATAGGGGGGTTGACGGGCGACTCGTAGGGGTCGACGTGCGCTCAGCCTGTCATGATAATTGTAATAAAATTGTGGCAGGGGAGAGCACGTGAACTTTTTTGCACTAGTGCGAAAAACAGTCTAGTGCGTGCCTAAAAGCGGTGGGATAAGAGCAGGTTTTCAAGTAAGTGTTTTGAAAAATAAGTTGTGTTATCATACCGAACAGAAAATGTCTTGAAGAACTACTGATCTATAAAGGAGTAATTCAAAGGCAATTTAGCTATGTCACTGACGGACTTATAGGTCTTTAACTAACATCAAAATAGAGCTTAGTACACCCGCAGCTCGCGGCAGTCTGCAGCGAGGAGGAGTGGCAGGCGGTCGCCTCCTTCTACGAAGCAGTAATGCTAGCAAAGGAGGAGGCCTCACGTGCACGTGCGAGGAAGCGGCTTCACGCTCCAGCCACCAGGATCCTGATTCTGATTTCCGGCCACCGTAGGCGCGGGATTGTGGACGGCGAACAATGGGTAGGTCGCCGTCCGACCGTCTGGTAACCGTCCGGACTAAGTCTAAGTCGTCGACGGTGCGTAGTGTTCCACGCGCGCTTCAAGGAGTTGTCAGCAACCGTGGGTGCCCAGCAGCGTCGAAGCTTACTGGGGCCATGGGTGATGCGAAAGAGATCCCCGAGGCTCGCTTCTGAAAGAAAAACCCGGCCCTGGCGTGAAAGTCAAAGAAGGAATAGTAGTGGGTTTTTAGTCAGTAAAAGTCTGACACACCCTTTCGCTCTGCCGAAGAGCAGAAGATGTCATTGGATGATATTCCCACCTAAAAAAAATTTGGTCCGATACTTGCTAGGGCCACGGAAATTCTTGAAGGAGTTACCGTGCTCCTGGAATGCAAAGGCTAACTAAATGAACACGAGTTTCAGTCAATAAATGTCTGGTACTCCCTCTCTGTCCACCCAGAGCTGGTAAAGTCATTTGTTGATTTCCCATCTAAAAAAATAACTGGGCAAGTGCGAGTCGGACTCGCCCACTGAGGGTTCCCTACAAACTTACCCATGAAAACAATTTAATTCCCGAATTAAGTTACGAAGATTTTTTTGAAAAGCAAAAACGTTTTTTTGTGACGTAAAAACAAATTTACAGTTTTTAGATTTTTTCCTATACTTGTGCTATGAGACCTTGCTTCATTCTAGATTTTTGAACTCTAGGTCAACAGGAAGTAAGTACCCTTTGAATTTTGATTCCCTTGAGAATGTCGAAATATACGTTTTTTGTGTGTCGAAATACGCGTATAAATACTAAATACTTTCTCAGTCATTTTGAACCTTTTAATGTTTCCATTTAAATCCCGATCAGTTTAATCAATCAGAATTGATTGAGTGAACACATACAAGTTGAAGTCATTCAAATGATTACCTTGAACATTTTATTTGAATTTTCATTCAAAGAATCTTTTTCAATGTATTTATTTGTGAAATGGATTGGTTTGGTAATGTTTTATTAAAACTTTTAAATTTAATTCCAGTTGCTACTTTTTTTTCACAGCTAAGGTGTCTAATTTTGAACAATCCGCAGTCCTGGCGAGCGCCATATCTCTTTGAGGCGCGAGTGGAACTCAACACGCCGTCGACCCGTGTTTGGTCTTAACCAATCGGTCGGTGACAAGTCATGGCTCGCCGTTCGCAAGGTAATCGTCCCGCGACTCCCGATATCTCGGGCGTCTCTGTTTGTATGTATTGTTTGGCAATGACTGCTTCTGCACATGTGGCCCCCTGGTAGCTCATAATAACAATATTATGAGCTACCAGGGGGCCACACACACACATTTACACAAGTAAATGTATCTATTAACTGCTCCACATTTGTTGTAATATATACTTTTTTTCTTTCTAAAACATTGCTTTTGCAATTTGTTATTTTATCACTATTTATTTTGTTAACGTATCATTTATTAATAATTGTAATTATTTATTTTGCTTGCTTTTATTTATATAGCCTCTTTTTTATAATGTGAATGTGAGAACACTGTCGACTCCGCGAATTCTTAGGTTACTTTTTATTATGATTATTTTTATTGTACTTTTTAGTACAATATTGACCAGTCTACACTGTCCCTACATAAAATCTACTTATGCTGTAATATGGAAATATTGTAACAACTATTTTTTTTAAAAGAGTAACCATGGAGTTTCTTGCCGGTTGTTTTCCATAGGAAACGACCAATTTGGAACCGTGCACTAGCTTCTGACGTTTTATAAGTGCCCATGTAGGCCTATGTGAAATAAAAACTTTTGACTTTGACTTTGATTTTATCAGGGTGTCAGAGTCTCGTATCCGAAGTGGTATCTGACCTGTCGCTGCCGGCCATCGCTCGTTTCATGGTCAGGGGCGCCGAGTCGTGGGATGCAGTGAATTTCTTCTGTGAAGTCCTAATTTCGCAGAATGTGGCTGCGGAGAGGGAGAGGGAGGCCGAGGCCACTCTCCCGTGCCGCAGCAGGCGAACCGGGCGTCACCGGAGGGCAGATAACGCCCTCTTCCAGCCCCCATAAAGAAGTCCGGATGGACGGCGGACTCGGGGTCGTCCGCCGTCCCCCATCCAGCAAGATCTGAGGCAGCGGCGCGTAGTGTTCCTCGCGTCTATGTATCCTCCCCCGCGACGTCCAATAGGGGCCTATTGGACGACACTGAGCAACCTGACCTGTGGGAAGGACACATCCCCGCGGCAACACCGAGGTGGTTTTTAGTCGGCAAGAGTCTGACAAACCCTCCCCGAAGGACATTCATGAGGATTTTCCACGCCGGCAAAAAAAAAAGGGTGTCAAGGTTATCTCTGCCTTACAGATTCAGCCGCCTCTTTTGCTTGCATTACTGCTTCAGAGAAGAAGGTGACCGCTTCCCATTCTCTCTCAATCTGTATCATATCTGAACTAGGGCCGGATGTAGATGTCCTCACCGCCAACGCCTACGCAAGGACAAGGCGGTATCCAGTAACTACTTTTCTACTTTATAGTATGTGCAACATTAAAATGACCTAAAACTTCTCCAATGTTTTTATTTACCTTCGATACACTTCCATACCTCCATTTCTTCATGAAACGTGTAACTTCAATACTTTACTTGTTGTTTTTCATTATCATCAGGTATCATATAAGCTGAAAGACGTCCATATGTACATAGGCTTCCCCCTAAACGTCGCCACAACAAACGGTCCCGTGCGTCTCACAACCATCGGATTCAAGCGACTCTCACCAAATCATCGGTCCACCATATGGGAGGCCTTCTAACTGTTCCTTTCGGTATTGGTTCTACAATCAATGTATCCTACCCACTGCCACTTAAATTTAGTAATTCTTCAAGCTATGTCGGTAGCCAGATATTTCTACGTAAAGTAAATTCTTTTCTTTTATCCGGGTTGCCTCACTGTACGAAGTACAGTGAGGCAACCCGGAAAGCGTTGACAAATATTTGAACCACAATAAACCCGGACTCAGGAAAAATGCCTATCTGTAGGTGAATATTTGTTCTATGAAAGAATCGTTTACTGCGTCAACTGTGTTACAGTTATAGTAAAAAAAACGCTCATGTACCATACATAATTTTCAACTTAACGGAGCACCAGAAACGACAGCGTGTCCAGTGATGCCGTAAAATGATAAAAAAGTTTAATGGAGGACAGTCATTGGCTGTCTATAATATCGTGACAGGTGACAAAACATGGGTGTACTGCTTTGACCCTGAAAGAAAAAGCCAGTCGGTAGAGAGGGTCTTTCTTTTTGAAGATTTGTCGACGAATATTAAGAAAATTCGAAGTGTTAGTAAAAAATGGTAGCTTCTTTTTATATAGTATTGCTTGAAGATCAAAGGATAGTGACTGCAGATTGGTATATCAATACTTGCTCGCCCATAGTCTTAGAAAAAGTCCGTGAAAAGCATCTTCGAAGCAATGTACTTTTCCACCACCATAACGCATCCTCACATTCCGCTAAGGTAACAAAAGCCTATTTGAAGGCTTCAAATGTAGAATTGATGACGCATCCGCCTTACAGCCTGGACCTCGCACCGTGCAACTTCAATATTTTTACAAAAATAAAAGACAAAGTTAGTGGCACACGTTTTACGAGTCCTGAATCGGCGGTGAACGCGTTCCATAAAGCCATTAAATAGGTCCCTAAAGAAGACTGGTCCAACTGCTTTGTACAGTGATTTCAGCGAATAAAAAAATGCATTAATTACAAGGGAATAATATACTTTGAAAAACAATGAAAGTATTGTAAGTCTTATCTAGTCTTATTTATCAGAATCCAAAAACTCTCAGTAAGCTCGAAGTACAACAAAAAAAATAATACAAGTAATGACCGACTCCACCTTTAGATTGGTGTTTGAAATTATCGCAATTCTTGGTTGTTCTCTAATATAATATCAAACACTCCAAAATTTATATTAACCTGCACTTGGAGTGTTTACCCGAGATACATTTCTATACAACCGCTCTTACATGATTATGAAATTATTACACATCTTTCTCCAGATAATTTGGGAACAGATATATTTTATGAATGTTATCTAGGTTTCTATTAAAATCAAAACATAAAATAATGTAAAACTAATCCAGAAAAGATCTCTGAATATTTGCTATTTTGCGTTAACTCATATTATTGATATAAATTAAAAAAGTAAAGAAAATTTACTTATTTTTATATTTTTGTACCTTACGCATTAGATTCAAATTCTGAATAGTGTTTTTTTTTCTAAAATACTTTTATCATTCAGTAGTGTTTTTTTTTTTTATTGGGTGGGAAAATCATCCTAATGACATCCCCGCTCTTGGGCGGAGCGGGAGATAGTGTCAGACTCTTACTGACTAAAAACCCACTCCTGATCCTTCGTTGCCTTCGTCCCAGGGCCCCGGGTTCCGCTTTCACACTACCCGTGGCCCCAGTAGGCTTCGACCCTGCTGGGCCCCTACGATTTGCTGACATCTCCTTTAGGCGCGCGTGGAACAATACGCGATCATTCAGTTGTGTTCAAGTTTAATCTGAAAAAACATTATTATTATATAATATACAAGGACACGAAAAAAAAAACACAAATTTCACAAGAAAAGTCACAGAATTAGCTTTAACGTTAACGTAACGCTCTGTTGAATATTAGGCAATCAATTAACATAATTTTATTAGTCGTATTTACTGCCTTCGACGCAAATAATAGGCTTTATTAAAACTAACTTTGTTTTATTATACCCATTAAGTGTCGGACTATCACGCGATATTAAAATGGGTTACTAAATTTTGTGAAAGTTCGTGAGTCGTTTTAGGAAATTCTCCAGAAATGTGCAAAATGAGTAGTACATGTTGAGACGTAAGATAAATTCTGTGTGAGATTTTTTTTTGTTTAAATTGATATAAACCAGTGCTCGACTGCGATCCCACCTGATGGTAAGCGGAGATGCAATCATTGATGGTGAGGCGCACTAGTTTATTAAGAGCCTATTCACTCTAGCCTTGAAGACACCTAAATTATAGTTGGACAGGAAGACCAAAACATGCTTGGAATTAATTTATTTGGTATACGAGTATGTGACCGATCCTTGTGGCGTCACTTGGGAGAAGCCTTTGGAAGAAAAGATGATGACGAATGTAAGACTTTACGTTGCTTATAATACTAACTTAATTACTGTCTATGATAAATATCAATCTAAGTTAGTATATATGTGTGTGTGTGTATGTTTGTTACTCCTTGACTCTCAAGGGTCTGAACGGGTCTCGATGAGATTCGATACACGGATATACAATAACACATGAGATTTATATCCCAGGAAAAGAGTCCCTTCAGATATTTTTTCTTTTTCGCGCGGTTGAAACCGCTAGTGAACGCTAGTCACATTGAAATTATAAAAGTGAAAGTTTGTGAGTGCAGGACGCATGTGTATGTTTGTGACATTTTCACGGTCAAATCGATCGAACGGATTTTTTTAAATATGTAAATATTTGCAAACTTTTATTTTTGGTGTGTTTATTTCAGGCAAAATGAATACATAAAACACTTAACTAATTAAAACTATATATACACTAAAATGAAAAACTACTCGCTAAAATATGGAATCATAAACGGATTTGGATATTTAGCACACGTGTAGATCATAGCCTGAAATAGCACATGAAGTACTTTTCACCCCAGAATTATGTTTCCTAATGACAATTTAAGACAACAGCTAATTGGCAAATAAATTTTCATTTTTTTTTTTAAATTACATACATGTATACAGAAGTCTGTGTCACGATGAGATCTCAAGGACTGACCGGAACAAAATATACCATTCATTATTTACTTTCACAAATTTGCCAACAAAGTACATGTGAATATAATAGACACAATATTATCTGTACGCATAAGCATTCGTTCGAGGCATTTAATCCTACGTCTAACTCCAATGCAGAAAGCGGGATTTATAAGGAACGTAACAGCTGTTTTGTACACTTGGCTAAATTTACATCTACCCAGAAATGATACACCATTTTCATCTTTGACTTTGAAATGTTAAGACCTATTTTCCTGTAACAATAACTCTCAATTAGCGACGCCTGTTTTCGTTGGCCTCAGTACTCGGAAGATTCTTAATGTGTTTAGTGTCTATAGTTATATAGTTAACACATTTTTTTAATAGTTCATTCTGTCTTTGATATCTTAAATTTGGTGTCTATCGTATTAAGAGGGTCCTATTCCACTCGGCTATCGTCAACATCGAGCATGGTTTATAAGTTTATTACTTCATTTAACGCAATCCAACGCGATGTTTGACGAAAAGGCAACGCGAAAAAAGAGAGATAACGCCTGAAAACTCTGAAAACATTCGGTACTTCCATGATTTACTCGAATATTTTACAAAACTTGTTCCAGGAAATACGTGTTTTTTTAAACCCTAAAAAGTGTTTTAAAAAATATTTTCGTCATTCAGAAATTAAATTTGCAAGGCGTCTATCGTTATATTTTTTTTTTGTCTTCTTTATAAATTATGACGTTATATTTTCTTTGTAAATTATGAAGAGTCAAAATTCATGCAAAATAGCAGATTTTCAGAGGTCTTTACTGGATAAATTTTATACAAATTTATAAACTGATTTCAATAGAAGCCTAAATAATACCCACAAGATACTTTAATGTAACCGTGTAAGAATGGTTACATGAAAAACAATGAAAATAAATGTCGAATTGCATCGCCTTAAGTATATTCATTTAATAGTTGTTGCATACTCACTGGTAGTAATGATCACTAAAAGAAAAACCCTTAATTAAAAATAAATCTATAATACTGGCTCGAAAAACTCCTTCCCATTGTATCACAAATTTAATAAGCCAGGCAGCATTGCAACGCAGTATGGCAATGCTTAGCCTCTGTTCAAGGGGACCTTGGGTCACACGAAGTGTCAACAAGGCGTTTAGACGGATCACTATACAATTTGTGCCTTAAAAAACTACCAGTTGTCACACAAAGGATATAATTATTTAGGATATATTATTAATTTTCAAATCGTAATAAAAGTCATCAGAAGGCTAACAGTCACCCAAAGGGCAATGGAAAGGGCTGTTCTCGGAGTTTCCTTGCGTGATCGCATAAAGAATGAAGATATCCACAGGAGAACCAAGGTCGCCGACATAGCCCGAAGAATCGCCAAACTAAAGTGGCAGTGGGCAGGGCACATTGCTCGTACAACGGTGGAAAATGCAGCGTTGGAAGGCATCCCACAAGGTGGACCGACGACCTGGTGAGAGTCGCGGGAATGCGGTGGATGCGAGACGCACATGATCGGTCGTTGTGGAAATGCTTGGGGGAGCCCTATGTCCAACAGTGGACGGCTTTCGGCTGAAATGATGATGATGATGATTATGAATGAAGGTCAGATAAGCTGTCACTTCACGTAAAATATATGTAGTCAGCCGCATCTGGGTAAAAGAATGAGAATATTGAATACCATTAAAAAAATAAATGTTATATCTATCTATCTATCTATCAATCTATCTATCATAAAAACATGAAACACTTAAGGTTTTATTTTAGAATTGTGATCCTGCATATTTCGCTATTTGCTGGCATTTTTTTTTATTATTTATAGGCAAGCGTTTGACCACTATCTCACGGTAACCTATTCACTCTTGACTTAAAGACACCTAGGTTGTAGCTATCAGGAAACATAGACTCCGGCAGGGAATTCCACTCCTTAGCTGTACACATAATGAATGTGTTCCCAAAACGCTTTGTACGTGTGGGTGGGATGTCCACCATGTACCGATGATGTAACGCTGTACGTCTAGTGATCCCATGATGGACCAGACTTGGTAGAATTAAATTGTGCAATTCCAACGCACACTCTGGCATATAAATATTCGAACCATTGTTAGTTTTTTTTCTTCTTCAATGTGTATGGATTTGTTATTAGGGTATTATTGTTTTTATTAATTATTTTTTTTAGTTTCTACTATACAACGCCTTAGTCATCCTCTGTAATGTTGAAAAAGTTCTTGTAAATAAATAAATTGTTTGGATGAATAAATGACTGAAGGATGAATAATAAATATGTGATTAATGTTACGTAAAAGAATAATTAATTAAATGAAATTATTACAATTAATTACAATCACCACATCTAATTTGTACAAATAGCATTAAAACGGTAAAAATAAAATTGACAGTTATCTTATTTGATTTAAGGATGGTTTTAAATGACAGCATCATTTCATATATACTTACTGACAATTAGTGTCTCTGGAATAGGCACTAATTGTCAGTATATGATATGAGGTAGTTGTGTTATCTGAAAAAGATCATGGAATGTGCGTGTGTGTGTTTTTATGTATAATTTTGTACAAACCAAACTGAAACTTAAAACTCTTGGGCCGTGGGGTCCGCTACGCTTTTTAAAGAATTATCCAGATGCTTAGTTGACACTTCGCGTGACTCAAGGGCTGGCTTTTACCTTGGTCAGAGATTAAGCATTGCCAAATAACGTGGCAATGCCGCCAGTCTTTTGGGCACACTTCCACGGAGGAATTTTATGACGCCATATTTTAGCTAGTAGTTTTAATTAGTTAAGTGTTTTTATTGAATTAAACGTAGTAACTCAAAAAAAAATTATACAATAAATCATATAACAAGTAAATATTCCAATTCATTATACCAACAGTTTACTAAGAGATAAATATTCTAAATACCACTCACTTATCTTTTCATAAATTCCCAGTAGTTTAGGTATATAGGCCGGCTTTCCTTGAGACACGTTTGAGTTACAAAGAGCGTCGATATTTTAATCTATTTCTCAAGGGAATATCTGCCTGTTCGCATAAAATGCAGATCGAATGTGCCAGATCCGGCCTCTTGATATTATTTCTAACATGACCTAGAAAGTAGAATGAACTATACTTTGTAAGTATAGTGTTAAATGAAACTTATACTATTAGATGTATTTAGAATATCAACTTCTCCCGCATATTAAATAAAAATAAAAAGCATTTCATTTCAGGCAACTAATAGCACCCATACAACAATCACAAAACAGAACACACACACATAAGCAAATACATTTACACTATCGGACATAGTTAGCAACATGTCTGCTACAGCAATGTCCGATATAAGGGCAATCAATTCGGCCAGCAATCATCGCCAGAACTGTATTGGAGCTGCCCCGCACCCTGCGCACCAAGGACGCGCACCGCTTGCGCATGGTGGTGTGAAAACAGTCGGTGCGCGCTTCCGCAAACATGTTTGAGGCACTACAGAAGCGGGGCAGCCCCAACACCGCCCTGAACGCGTTGTTGTATTGGATACGGAGGGCACTGTACACCGCTTGTGTGTAGGAAACCCATAGGCTGCACGCGTACAATGAAGTACAAAAAGCTTTAAAAAGTGTGATCTTGACCCCATTTGAACACTGTGCAAACCTACGGGCTATCATATTTGCCCTTTTAGACAGTGCCCTTCGCTTCCTTTCCAATATTATACATATTGTAATAAATATAATTATGTAAATATGGACGATTAGTTGTCAGGAACTTTTTATTTATTGCTGAACGGATTTAGGATAAGTTAGAAACACGGGTCGAAGGGCTGGCCTGAATTAGAACATAGGATACTTTATATTCAGGTAATTTATTCCCGAGGGATTATTGTAGAATTTTACGTCAGAGAAACTACTAGATTAACCCATTTCACCTTAACAAAACACTATCTGAACAAGAGTCCTTAGTATTAAATTTCCGATTCAATAGCACTCTTCTCATTAGCCTTTCATACAATTATGTAACCCTCAAATGAAAGGGTATTAATTTTACAAATAAATATACCTAAAATAGTGAATAATAAACCCACCACTTGATAACATTATCGAACAGCAGTTATTAGCCAGGCGCATTACTTTGTGTTATTTATTTCATCACCACAGCTCTCAAAACGGTGAAGGAAAACATCGTGAGTAAACCGGCATGTCCTAGAACCAAAAATTCGAAGACATGTGACATCCACCAACCCACACTGGGCTAGGAGAGAAAATGGGCCATAATCCATTATGGCCCATTCCCTCTCCTAGAGAGAAGGCCTGAGTCCCAACAGTGGGAACATTATAAGGTCGACTATGCTATACTATGCTTATTAACTGTACACATGGCCGCATTGATAAAATATAAACAACACGTTTAGATGACAATCGGTCATATTGCTAAAATTGTACAGGAATAATGTTGATACATGATCGTCATCCCATATTTTGGCAATTACCCACAGGTGAGCCACAGCTTTGACTGCTGTGGAAATCAGTTTTCTCAATTTTTTAAGGAATTTATGACAGGTTTTGAAAGTTTCGTATACTTAGGCTTTGTTTTTTTATTCTATTCTATTATGTTTTTAACAAGCGTTATTTCACACTAGGAATTGGGTACTCCTGTATCGTAGAAGCGTTCATAAAAAAGTATAGTTACATACACAAGGTACCCATACCCAGAACAACTATTTATTCGGTACTTAGCGATTCGGAAAAATCTTCGAGACTCCATTCGGGAATTGGAATATTTACATAGGTAAGTTTGTGTAGCTATTGTAATTGTTATTGTTGTTATTCTGTTGTAATTTTGTATAGCAGGATCTGTCACATGAGTGATAATGATTTATGTGAAAGGACCTTGGTGAAGAATAAATACAAATATTGTTTAATTACTATTGTTATGACAAAACTCTTTTTCATTTATATTTTGATAAATTTACAGGGCCAATTTTATAGTTATCAGAATTCTGTCACTTTATTTATATTTTTTCAAAGCAGTTTTATTTTTTAGACAAATCAAAATAGTTACAAATCATCTCTAAATCAATTAACGTATTTTTATATTAATTCTATAGTCAATTAATATCTAGTTAAAATTAGTAACTTTATTGTCAAAAGCCACTGCAAAATATTTGCATGATTTACTTTTTTCTTTTCATCCGAGATGAAACCTAAGTTATAAGTTAGGGGATAATACAAGGAAGCAATAGCAAAAAGAACCAATTCTTTAAACTATAACCGAATGAAGATACTTATAGAAGCATTGCTAGTACTTTTTTGTTAGGCGTTAACTATTTTTCTTATATTATAATTGATGTCTTGAGGACTCGAGTTCTTTACAACACTAAACGCTTTCTACCACACCCGGCGTTATATGTTGAAGTGAAGGATGCAGAATAACACATTAGAGAAACAGTGTAGTATATTTAACGATGAGAAACTTAGAATATCAAACATGGAGCATTTTTATTTAAGAAAAATAACGCCTGATAAAAAGCAATAGCGATCTACTAAATAGTCTCTAAGTTCGGTTATGGTTGGTAGACATAACTCTTTTTGCTTTTGATTTTTTATAAAGTCCTTTATTATATGGCCAAGGTTTCACTATTTGCGAAAAAGAAAACTATGCCAGCTATGTATGTACATAAAATAATTATTAGTCTAGAAAAAAAATTGCGTAATTTAACAATTCCTTTTAGCGTAATTAAAAAATTCTGTACTACATATTTTTAAATATTGGTTGAGATAACTACGCATCAAAAAACTGGCCCCAAGTAACCTTCCATTTAAATCCTACCAATTGCGGCCCCACAAAACATAAATCCCCGTACATTTCCAAACAAAATATATACAAGTCCGTATCCGAAATACAAATTGCAATAAACTAATTTGTTACATTCGTGCAAATGAAAACCTTTCATAAATCAGCCTTAGGATCACAGAACTTGGACACTACTAGAGGCAGCACGATTAGCACTTTTCATGTGTCACTATTTATTCGTGACACTAAAGACGTGCAGAAACTGATGTCAAACATGGCATAAGTGGTGAACTGAGTACATTTTCTGCACTACGACTTTGATCCAATGTTTTTTTTTTAATTTGTTTATCATAGTAGAACGAGACTTTTATTGATTTAAAGCTACATGTCATCCCTTAGCTAACAACACCGCATAAGTCATTTTTATCAACTTTACTGGAAACGAAAAAAACTGTGTGGTGTTGAGAGGCCAGCCGACTTGCACGCTGTCAATATTTTTCGAATTATAGGTTCTGATTGGCTAATATCTGTATCATGTGACCAATGGTTAGATGCGCAATGAGCAGCTCCATCTAAAGGCATTCAAATGTGAAAACCGCTAATTTTCAACTTTACAGGAAACAAAAAAAAACTGAGCGGTGTTGAGAGGCCAGCTGACTTGCACGCTATCACTACTTTTCGAATTATGGCTTCTGATTGGCTGAAATCTATATCGTGTAACCAATGGTTAGATGCGCAATGAGCAGCTCCATCTAAAGGCATTCAAATGTGAATACCGCCAATTTTCGACTTGAGCGGTGTTGTAAGCTAGGTGACGATGTGTTTTTCAGTGTCCCTTTGCGTTCAAGGCACTCAGTCACTCTTGCAAACGTTCTTACAGTCAAGCAGGTCATCACCAGGTCCTATCTGTTGTGGGTATTTTCATATATTTTTAATTTTGTTTTCTTTTTCACGCAAAATTAACATAGTTTTTCAAAAGTTCAAGAGCTAGTAGTGTACAATTCGAATCGCTCGGAAAGAATCCAGAAAGAAACTGAAACATTTAAATAAATAAATTATAATGAATGTCATATTTGCATAGTAACCTATTGGCTACCAGGGCGTTCTTTCAGATCCAAACAGGTTCTTTTTTATAAAATGTCATGTTGATACTGCGCTTAAAGTGGCTAGAAAGACAACACGGCGTCCTTACCTTCCGTCTGACGCAGGTTCTCACCGGATATGGTCAGTTCGGGAGGTTCCTGCATCAGATTTGTGTGGAAGAAACGCCTGGGTGACCATTGTGTGGACCGCCTGGAGGCCACGGTGGCGACGATCGGCGGCAGCGGTCTCTCGCACCGGGCCTTGGTACAGGTTTTTGTCCGGAGCGAGAATAAATGGCAGGCGGCCGCCTCCTTCTGCGAAGCAGTAATGCTGGCATGCACGTGCGAGCTAACGACCCTCAAGCTCCAGCCGATACCAATTATCGCCCAACGAAGATGCGGGATTGCGGGCGACGAGCAATGGATAGCTTGCCGTTCGACTGTCCGGTAACCGTCCGGACCGAGCCCAAGTCGTCAACGGCGTGTAGTGTTCCATACGCGCCTTAAAGAGATTTCAGCAAAACCGTAGGGGCCCAGCAGGGTCAAAGCCTAATGGGGCCATGGGTGATGCAAGAGACAACTCGGCCCCGGCTTGGAATGAAGATAAAAAGTGGGTTTTAGTCAGTAAAAGTCTGACACACCCTCTCGTTCTGCCCAAGGGCGGGAAATCTCATTAAACGATTTCCCAAAAAAAAATGTATTTAAAACTTCTTCAAAATTACTTTAATTTCCACATTAAAGACGCATTTTGATGCGTTCTGGCAAAGCGATTGGTGAATTCATTAATCAGTAAGTCAGTAGCTATCGCAGCGTCTAGAAACGGCAGTCCATTTCTAGACGTCTGTCGGGCGCTTCAATTCCATGTTCTGTGGTTAGGATTGACGCGGTAACATTTGCGTTTTATCACCATCTTTTCTGGGGGTACATTTTAATTAGAGAGTAGGTACCTACTGGGAATATGGAACTTAGGGAAACAGGTTTTTTTAGATAATGATATTTTGTTAGTGCTTTGTATTGATTAATGTTGAAAAGCCTCAGATACAGTAGGGGACAAATGATCCCGTAACATGATGCACAACGCTCTATCAACGTGACCCGCAACTTGCCCCATTTTTTTTTTTTTTTTTATAAACCAGTGCTTGACTGCGATTGATGGTGAGGCGCACTAGTTTATTAAGAGCCTATTCACTCTAGCCTTGAAGACACCTAAATTATAGTTGGACGGGAAGACCACAGGAGGCAAATTGTTCCAGTCCTTCGATGTACGCAGTATAAACGACGAAGCGAAACGCTTAGGTCGGACCGTTGGAGTTTCAAACACGTTAGGGTGGATACTCGCCGTACGTCGGGTTAGTCGGGTAGAAAGGAGATGATAGAATCAAGTCATCAATGCATTTACGTGACGCGAGACACGTTGTTGGACGATTTGACAGCATTGTACGTCATGATCGTGGATTTTTTTCCCCTAAAGTATATGAGACTTAATTTGACACTTTATAGTGCTCCAACTGATAAAGGGTGACGAAGTAAATACAAAAATAGTCTCCAAAAACAGCAATAATCACTTACTCTTCAACGTTGCCACCCAATCATAAAGTTTGTTGTGGCAATTTTAATTGAAATCGATCTAATTCTTATCAGCTTATTCTAATCAATTTAATCTTTTAAGCAGCTTATAATTTTAAAAATTTATTTTTCCGTCAGTAGCAAGAAATCTTGCTGTATTTTTCTAACTCCTTAGTTTTTTTTTCTATTGCAAGTAATGTCCATAATTCATGTGTAATCATCATCATAGGAGATGATTCTAAAGTATCACCGATGTTCTGGAACTCAAAGAGCAATTAAAAAGACAAGTGGGCTTTAGTTAGTAAAAATCTGACATTCCCTCTCGCTCGCTCCAGAACTGGAGTAGTGATATGATGATTTCATAACTAAACTTCAATAAAAAAAACTGGGCAAGTGCGAGTAGGACTCGTGCCCTGAGGATTCCATACAAACATATCTATGCAAAGAGTTCAATTCCTGATTGGAGTCTCAAAGTTTTTTCCAAATCGCCAAAAAAGTAAAAATTGTGACGGAAAACAAATTTTCTGCTTTCAGACTTATTCCTATACTAGTGTTATAAGACCTCGCTTTATGAAAAATTTTAAGATTCTGGGTCAACGGAAAATACTCTAGAATTTTGGTTCCTTTGAGTGTTGAATTTTGGTTCCTTTTTTTCCGTTAACTCAGAAGTTTGATTTTTTCACCGCTTCAAGGGACCACAGACTCGACTTCAACTCGATACGTCCACGCGTTCCTGAGACAATGGGTCTTGACAGACAGACAAACAGACTGACGGACAACAAAGTTATCCTATAAAGGTTCCGTGTTCTTATAAGGGTTCCGTTTTTTTTCCTTTTGAGGTACGGAACCCTGAAAATATCATTAACTACTTAATTTTATTCAAAGTAAGTTGGGGTCGCCATCCAGACCAAACAAATGAAGCTGAGTACCAGTAACAGATACGAAGACAGCAGACGACATGGGGCGGCGGCAGCCGTCGACACATCGGTGGTAGTGGTCGACACGTCGGTGGCAGCTATGAACGCGTCGACGAATAGGCCAGTCAAATAATATAATAATATTTTGAAGTTATATAATAATATTTTGAAGTTGAGCAGTGGTGGCCTAGTGGTAACGGCCCAACTTACGAATTGTAGGTCGTGGATTCAAACCCAGCCAGGCGCATTACTTTGTGTGATTTATTTCATCACCACTGCTCTCAAAACGGTGAATGAAATCATCATGAGGAAACCGACATGTCCTAGAACCAAAAATTCGAAGACATATGACATCCACCAACCCGCACTGGGCCCGCGTGGTGGATTACGGCCCATTCTCTCACCTAGAGAGGAGGCCTGAGTCCCAACAGTGGGAACATTATGAGGCCGACTATGCTACGCTATTTTGAAGTTTCAAGTTTTGATAATTATGTAAAATCAAGACTCCGAATAAAACAATTCATTACTTAACACCCAAACCTCTAAACTCAGCACTGAATGCTATATTTTTTAAGTAATCCCCTGTCCTATTATCAAGTTATAGTCACAGTCTGCTCACGTTCGAAAACAATGAAAATTTTCCACCGCGGTTCTTTGAAATCTAACAAAGGAGCAAGTCAACGGTCACGTTTGACCAAAGTCACCAAGTTCCTGGTGTATGACGAGGGGTTGGCAACTAAGGAACGATGGCTGATGACTAAATATTTCAGATGATAAAGTATTACGTACTTTTGTTTGCTCGCAGAGATTCTGACTGAAAAAAAAAAGTATAATTATGTCGACTAATCTTTAAACGCGTTTTTGCTCGACAATTAAGGACCATGCATGTTTATGTCACAAATAGTAGCCTATGGTAATGCAACTCGGCAATAGTGTAGGTTTACCTTAGATAAAGAATGTTCAAAATTGGATTTGTGTTTCCAGTGTTCCATTTTCTAAAAACAGAAATGAATGTATATTTGAAAATACCTATTCATTGAAATTTTACTTTTCATTGAGGTGGTTAATCATTCATTGATTTTTCCTACTTTAGGGTGGAGCAAATGAGCGTGTCAGAATTTTAATGACTAATACCCACATGTATCCTTCAGTTACCCTTTGTTTTCCACAAAATTCATTTAAAAAATTTGCGCGGCACGTTGCTTTCTTAATTGGTTTCAGATAAAAATAAACTTTATCAATCCAATAAAACGATGAGTTTTAATATCCATGTATAAAAACACACAAGATAAAGGTAACCGTAGTTTTTTCAAGCATTTTTTTTTCCCTTTGAACAGTTTCTAAGTTTAAAACAAAGCAATTCTTCTTCCTCCGCAAGTCGTAAGTCTTGATTGTCACAAAGAGCTGTACACGTAAGATCGGATGCATACCGGTCACGTTCCAGACTCCTAGACGACGCAGCGATGTCTTTTTAAACAAAGTGAAAATCTGCACTCGTAGGTATAAATGATTTAAAGGTTTTGTGATGCTGTAAGGATAATCTTAGATTTCCGCTTTTTTTTTAAATATATATAAAAAGAAAAATACGTAAATTATTTTCATTTCATAAATAATAATAATTGACATTTATTTTTAGGCAATCAATCTTATAATTAACGCAAATACAAAAATAAAAATACAGAAAGTATAAATCAATAAATATATTGAATAATTTTCATTACTTTTTTATAATTGACATCTTATTCAATAATAACTAAACCGTAGACAATGATAATTGACTATGTCCGATTTTAATTACATTAATAATCAATCCTGACTAAATTATATATATTTAATACCATATATATTTAATTGGATACATAAATTACTAAAAAACATAATCGCTGTAATTTTTATGATATCATAACCAACAATGTATTTTTTTCCAACTGACTTAGAAATAACAAAGATGCGGATAGATCGTGAAATCCCCCCTCTTTGCCCGTTTTTTTTTCGTTATCTGTGGTAAATAATTGAGAGTTCTCAGTTTGATTCTTTTTACATCATAAATGCTAGTAACGTAAAATCTTAAAAAAAAATTAAGCTCCATTGCATAAGATGTTGGATTCTTCAGAATAACGTTTATAAAAAGGTTAAAGTTATATTTATAATGGATTCATATCACAAGTTCTTACTATAAAAAAACAAAAGCCTTTATTGCTTTTCTTTTCGTAATACAATGAATATTTTACATGCCTTAAAACTAGTTTATAAATGTATATAAAGTATTATTTTCTAACATTTTACTTTTACTTTTTTTATTTATGTATCGCTAAGTGGTTTAGCTTCGTCTTCCCATCGTTTCGTCTGACGTCCTTTATTTCTTTTTCCATCCTGGGTACCACTCTGTTATTAATCTCATCTACTTTTCATTTTAATCTCTTAACATATGTAGTTGTGTATAGTTCTTACTATGAACCAACTATCAAGTTCTTTAAAAACTTTTTCAACAATAGACATAATATCTTCATCTCAAACATCTTTAAATCCCTGCACACACAAAAAGTTTCATCCCCCATTTCAAATCTCGTCCGAAATAAGTCGTGGTTCTAAAATCCGTAGTTTCGTTTCTCACAGAGCTGCATTGTGATCTCATCGAAGATCGCCTGTATACCGGTCACGTCTCGTAGCACCGCTACGGGGCTACGGTGCTACGCGGCTACGAATGTCTACGACACCGAATTTGTCGCTGCGGCCGATAAGGTTTTATGTAGACGTCTTTTATTATGGAAACCACCTTGAGTATTGGAATAGCGGCTTTTCTTTGTAGCATTTAAATAGTTTAGTGTCAAATTATTTTGGATTTGATCATTTAATAAAATATGGAATATTATGCATTGTACGGGCGCTATCAGTTGGGACTAGTCATCTCTTAGCTTCCAGTTGCTATTTTAATATTTATATTTAGCTTTTATTTTTACTTTATTTACATTGTTCTCACATTATAGCGAAGAAACATGTAACAGAGAAATTTGTAATTACAAAACATGATTGAATGAATGGAATTGGAAGAATGGCCATGGAGTTTCTTGCACATTATTCTCCATAGAGATCTACGCTTTGGAATGTGCAATTAGCATATTTTTTTCTGACTGACTTCTTGTCATTTTTTTTTTCAGGTTTATTTGAAATAAAATGATTTTTGATTGTGATTTTTTGATTTTGCATAAAATCGCAGAATATTTGTCAGTCATTGCCAATAATGCTGATTTCGATGTAAACTTTCATACAACCGCTCTTACGTGATTATGAGCTTATCACACATTTTTCTCTGGATATTTTGGATACACAGCTATCATCATCTGGGCTTCTGTAGAAAACTCAAATTTGTGTAAAACTGATCTAGAAAAGACCCCTGGAAATCTGCTATTTTACGTGAAGTTTGGCCCTCCATAATGTAATCATATGTTAAAAATTTAAACAAAGTACAACCAGAGAAGTCTTTCAAATTTAATCGAAATCCTGAATACAATTTACAATTGCAATTGAATTTTTTACAATTTTTCAGAAAAACTTGTGTTTATAAAAAACACGTATTTCTTGAAATTAATTTGTGAAATATTCGAGTAAATCACCGAATGCCAACAGAGTTTTTAGATGTTATCTCTCTTTTTTGCATTACCTCTTCATCAAATATGGCATTGTATTGCGTTAAATGAAGCAACGAGCTTTTGAACCATGCTCGATGTTGACGACAGGCGAGTGGAAAAGGACCCTCTTAATAGGCAATGTGATCTCAGCTTGTTCACTATCATATACGATTGTTTTAGCTAATGAATCAGCAATACCAATACAACACTGAATTTGGTGATTAACATTAGTTACTTTTTTTTAAATTGATATAATTAAACTAGTGTTGCACTGCGATCCCACCTGATAGCGAGCAGTGATGTAAATGTTGATGGTGAGGCGCTTTAGTTTATAAGAGCCTATTTACTTGAGCCGCACCTAAATTATAATCGGACGGGAAGACCGCAGCAGTCAAATTGTTTTAGTTTCTCGTGACGAGACGAAACGCTTAGTTCTGACTGTAGAACTCTCAACCATGTAGTGTACTCGCCGTACGTCGGGTTGTCCAATAGTAGAAATAAGGTGGCGGAATAAAGTCATGCAATTCTCACGCACACTCTCCAAAATGCATTCTGTAAAATACCGAAAGGCTGGCTCAAAGCTTTACAGATTAGACTTAACCAAATCTAGATAACCAATTGGCCTCTTCGCACACTTTTCCACTACTTCGTCGCAGAAGAAAGTGACAGCATCCCATTCCTTCTCGTTCCGGACCATGGCCTAACTCAGAGATGATAATTATAGAGAAGATGCTTAGTACTTACGTACTTCAAATCTAAGTCATAGTCTATCTGTGTGGTAAGTATTAAAAAATCTGTTTTGACGTAAAAATCACAGTAGTACCCATACAGTTTTTTTTAACGTTGTAACTCAGCTATCGAATGAAACATGCAAAAAAAATATGAGTAATTAAGAAAGTAACTAACAATAAACATAAATCTGAAATACACTGAAACACAAACTGTATTTACTGTTTATCAAAAACTATAATTCTAAGTCCCTTCACCTTCAGAATTATTTTGCACTGAAGCACATGAAAATGGTTCACCGCATTTTGTGTTGCGGTAATCCTAGTGTCGAGGGTAGGTACAGTCAGACAAAGGATTAGGTATATAGATAGCTTAACATGCAATACTTTTGAACAGTATTCGAATTAGGCTTGTTAATATATGTTCCATATTTTTATTGCTACAAACAAAAAATTTAAAGTCTTGTGTGGCAGTAAGTAGGTATTATATTGCTCTGCACTACTGCTAAAACAGATAGTCAATGGGACTGAGAGTTTTGGAGTGGCGACCGCAGATCAAAATGCGTGTACGTGGCGGTTACAAGATGGATTGATTAACAGATCACGGTCAAAATCACAGAAAGCCCACTAGACACGTATCTAGTGGGCTTCCTGTTAGGACTGTATGTGGACGGTACTTGGGAGAGGCTTTTGTTTGACTTCTTTTAGCTGCAATTATGATTATGACTAGTCTTAGTATGATTCAAACAGCGAGCTTTTCAGTGAGACAGAGTGAACTGAACTATTTATTTTGCTTTTTATACTTTCAGTATAGTTACGTTCAAATACATTACACGCCATTTAAAAAGATAACGTTACCAGCTTTGTTTTGTTATAAAACTTAAACTAAACAAAATGACACATACACAAGCGCACTAGTTTTAATAAACTAGTGCGCCTCACCGTCAACGATTGCATCACTACTTACCATCAGGTGGGATCGTAGTCAAGTACTAGTTTATAACAATAAAAAAAAACTAAGTAGTAAGTACTTATCAATACCAAAACGCAGTTTATTAAAAAGATGAATATTTTTCCCATTTACTAATCTCTTTTGTTGACTGTACCATGTTATGACGTGAGTTTGCAGACCGTTCACATAGAGTGCATTGAAGTGGGCTTCAGTATTGGTCAAAAGAGGCTGTTGGATACTCTTTCGGCAGCAATAGCGGAGGTTGGTTCAAGTATTTGGCATAAACTGGCAGGAAAGATGTGTCTTGTTTTTGCTCATCACTGTTATTGCTTAGTAAGTTCTTTTCAATGAGCAAAACAATTGATCAATTCAAGACTTTTTTATTTCGATTAAAATCTATGTTAGTATCTACTTATGTAAATAAAATATAGGCCTTTTTTCAAAAGTTAGACATTTTTTTTTTGGTGGGAAAATCATCTTATGACATCACCCCCTCTTGGGCGGAGCGCGAGGGTGTGTCAGACTTTTACTGACTAAAAACCCACTCTTGTTTTTTCGTTGCCTTTCGTACCAGGGCCGAGTCTTTTTTTCAGAATCAGACCCTTGGCCCCAGTAGGCTTCGACCCTGCTTGGCCCCTACAGTTGCCGACATCTCCTTGAGGCACGCGTGGAACAGTACGCGCCATCGACGACTTGGGCTCGGTCCGGATGGTTAAAGGATGGTCGGACGGCGGTCTACCCATTGCTCGCCGTCCGCAAGCCCGCGCCTACGGTGGCCGGTAATTGGGATCGGAATCCCGGCGGCAATTGGGCCGTGAGGACCGTTGCCTCACGCGATTGGCCGCTTCCTAGACAATTTTTCTTGTAAGAATAAACATCACGACTTGACCTATATACTGAACAAAAAAGTCCCATTTATATTCTTTCGATAAAAGTTGTATGACAATTGAAACATCGGCCTTAAAAGCTGTTCTTAATTTCCATTCAGGTTTTCATTCAAGCAAAATATTGCTTCTCACCATATCGCCCTTCAGAATCAAAGCTTGATAATGCACACAAGTATTTTATGTTACCCTTGTAAGTCCTTGTAACTTATGAGTTGTCTCTCTCACGGCGGCACACCTGTGCTTCAAACGGTGTAGGTTGTATACAGGGTGTTCCAAGACTTTCACTCCATGTGGTGAAGTCACAGAACGCCTTGTATACAGTCCTAAAGTGTTTTTTTTTTTAAATGCCGTATTTACAAAAAAATATAGCAAATCGAGTTTAATGTGATTAGAATTTTAAAGTTCCTACGTTCCCGTTTGACGCACGTTTATTTATTTATTTAAACTTCATGTACAGTAGTGGTACATAGGCGGACTTAATGCAACAAGGCATTCTCTACCAGTCAACTTTTCGGGTTAAAGAAGACAACACTGTGGTAGGTTTGCACAATAAACAAATAACAGATACTTCAAACAGAAAAAAAAATTAGTTATTTATAATAATAAAAATACGTATATATGCTAAAATTATAAACTAATAAATACTTTGAAAAATTTCAAATCAAAAAACTTAATAATAATTCTGGCGAAGACCGAACTAAGGTTGAGAGGACTTCAAGTAGTAGTTCCGAATTTTACGCTTGAAGGATAATTTACTTTCAGCGTTTTTGATGTCAAGGGGAAGCACATTCCAGAGTTTTAAGGTGGAAACAGCATATGAGTTGGACATAAAGCTAGTACAGTGAGGGAAGGTTAAGATTATGAGAACTGCCCACTTTAAAATATTGTTTAAAATAATCAGGAGCAAAAGAATCGTTCACTACGGTGAAGAGCATGCAGAAGGATCTGAGGGATCTCCTGTGCATTTTAGCGGTAACTTGGTAAGAAAACTTGTATCGACTTTTTTTACGAGAGGAATCATGACACCTCCATCGCTCTGCACCGCGACTTTTCTTTAATTAAACCTCTCCTTGAGTTTTACAGTTGAAAAAGTGTATAAGCTGGCCTAGCATTTCATTTAAATTATATGTTAGTTACCTCTGTCACGTAACCTATGGTACTCGGTTTGCTTACTAAAAGTAGCATGTAAGAAAAAACACACTGTACATGAAAGGCATATGAATAATATAATCAAATTTCCAGGAGATCGTGCTAATGTGGGATTTTTACTTAGCCACATGATTTATTTATGCAACCTCATGAATTTCTTGGACGATTTTTTCTGCTGTGGTCGGGTCAGTTTGAAAGGTTAGCTATTTCAAAGTTTTGGACTCGACTTTAGATGGAATGAAATTATTTTTAATAATCGCTTGTTCGAAACGAAAAACTTTCTAAATCGAAGAAATATTTGCGTTCAGATCAAATCTAAAAATATCATTTGCTTAAAAGAATACTCTTATAAGTACGCGGTTTTTGCTCACACGGGAGCTAACACTGGCAGGCCTGTAACCAGCAATTTGTGTTATTTGACAATCATAGTGATTGTTCAACTCAAAATCACCATTTCTGCCGATAGACGTCCACTAGTTGAAAATAGCCCTCTCCCATGTGACACCATATCGACCGTTCTTGTGCTTGTCACATTCATCGGATTCCCACAACCTTTACCAGGTCATCAGTCCACCTCTATTACCTTTTGGCTGTATTTAAACCTTCTGATAATGCCTATTTGTGAGCGACTACATTTCAGAGCCATGTCATGATTGATAACACGCAATGGTCATAGACTTTCGCCTTGAGAAACTTTGTTATTCGAACGAGAAAACACCGCGCTTTCCAAACGCTATCCAGGCGAGTCGGATTCGACGATTGACTTCTTTCTCGAAGTTAGACCTACCCAACTGGACCATCTAACCCAGGTAAATGTAATTGTCCACAACATCAAGTCACGGATGTCAATAAGAGCTGATCAACACAACAACATGTTAACAACCACTTGTATCCCACACAAGACAGTCAGTTATATATGAGGGTAAATAAAATAACATAAAAATTTTAAACAATTTTCATAACTCATCTCCAAAAGCTAATCATGTCATTCAAATCTGAAATTTGTCACAGAGAAAGTGCAGAGAACTTGATATTCAGCGCAAACTTGCTCAGTCAAACATAAAGTAAATGGATGATTGCGGTACTGCAAGTCAAAAGAGCAGAGACTGTACCTACTCCTAGTTCTATAATGTATTACTGAGAATATTCTATCAAACTTCGTCTCAAAACTTATTTGATTTAAGAATGATTTTAAGTCAAGAGATGTGATGGCTTGTGTCAAAAGTTTTTTATGATCTTAATATTTGTCTTATCTTACTAAGATTATGATTAAAATATTGCATTGACAGTAATTTGCATACCAAAATAAAAGGGTTTTGATAAAGAACGTTAAATGATAAATGATATTTATTTTGTAAGTAGGTTTAAAAAACACTTTTACACGTCAATTTTTTTTTCGTCATTTTAAACTAGATGAGGCCGGTGTTTCCTAGCTGACTACCCTGAGAAGAAACACCGAAACAAACTCAGGGGTCAAAGTTTTTAAAGTCCATACAGTTAATATGTAATGATCAAATCACATGAGAACCATGCAGGTTTGTCTGAGATGCTCTTTTGAAGAAAGAACCATACAGATTTGAGTAGACCTGTCATTGTAAGTATTTGTCAGTATTCGTAAAGCTCAACCCAGGACTACTAAGGAGCTCATCGACTTGACGAGCAATACCAAGGAAAGGACATTTTGGTAGGCCGCAGAATATACTCAAATTGACAGACATACGTTAAAATTACTAAAAAGTTTATTTATAATAACCAGCCCCCTTAGCCAAGTTACGATCGTTTCGTTTCGATTCTCCTCCGTCGAATGCCACGAGTAGGCCACGCCTCCTAAGGCGTGGCCTACACCCTAGATCTTTAAGACAACATCGACTAGATTTCCTCGAGGCAAGCGTGCTCCATGGATAGATAGATAAATAGATATATTCTTTTTTTAATTTTTTTTTCGTTGTTGACGACATCATTGCTTGCTTTGTGAGACAGTCGCCAAAGGCAAACTCATAAATAATAATAAAAAAATCTTTCAGTCAAGATTACAAGACTTCACTTGAATCAAATTAAATTTACAATCAGATTCAAAATCGGTTCCTTCCTCGAGTTCAAATCGAACCTTTGTACATTCCAAAGTACCTAATCTTTGCTTGGCCCAGTTTCAAATTCTACGCGCTCTTTCATCAAAAACGCGAAGTCAGAACTTGAAACAATGAATCTTCGTCAAACTTTAATCAGAATTAAGAATCCTAGTTTTGATTTGAAATGGTTTGTCATGGATGATATCCACATAACTCCAGTTTGTTTTCTATATCTAGATTTTGACTAACTTTTTTTTTATTCTTGATATCTTCGCGCTTGACCGCTATCTCACCTGATGGAAAGCGACGATGCGGTCGACGATGAAACGCGCTTACCTAGAAGTAACCTATTCACTCTTGACTTAAATTAAAAATGTTATCTACAAACTACTTTAAAAGATTAACTTATTATATTTCTTAATAGAATAATCGCGTACAAAAATTAGATCTTCGCGAAGTAAGCAATCTTTATAGGATTTTTTTTTTTTTAAAAAAAACACTAACCAGACGAGCCACCAAGAACTGCCCCTTGCAGTAGGCGACTAGGCCATTTCGCCTGTTCTTTCTAGTTGTAGTTCACTTTGCGTTATTTATTTTCATCACCACTGCTCTCAAAACGGTGAAGGTACATATCGAGAGTAAGACGGCATGTTCTAGAACAAAAAAAGTCGAAACATGTAACATCCACTGACCGATACTGGGCCCGCGTGGCGCATTACAGATTACTACCATTTTTTTTTTTTCTAATAAGAATGCCCAATGAAGCATTATGAGGCTGTGAGGAGAAGGAATGGATCGTAATCCAGCTACACGGGCCCAGTGCAGTTTGGTAGATGTCACATGTTTTCGAATTTATGGTTCTAGGACATGTCGGTTTCCTTACAATATTTTGCTTCGACGTTTCGGTAATGGAATAAATTATACAAAGTAATGTATCTGGCTGGGTTTAAACTCGCAACTTACAACTCGTAGCTCGGGGCTGTTACCACTGGCCCACCACTGTTCTCCTACTCCCACTTGTCTGATAACAATATCGATATACCGATTTTTTTTTTATAATTAAACTTCGCTGAACTCTTGCAGTTTTCAAAAAAGGTGTAAAAGAACACGATCTTTCTATTTCGTCGTAGTTGCTTATAAGTATTTTTTATTCAGTATGTATTATTGCGCTCTCAACCTCATATCTAGTGACACAGACATATTCTGTTGTTCTCTGGGTGAATTCACAATAAATGCCTGTGTAATAAGTTATAAACTAGTGTGAATAATATATGTATATATGTGTATGTTATATAAATAAGCAGAAAAAACAAAATACACTCTATCACATTAGGTTACCCTGTAAAGATAGTTGTAAGTTGGAAAAATAAATAAATAAAAATAAATAAAATTTATTCTATCTATATATTTATGATATAATATTTTTAAATTGTATTTATCGATATTTGTTATATTGGTACTGTTCTTCTTTTTCTTTCCAATTTTACACACGGTGTCTACATCTCTTTTTTCCAATTTTCCTTTCGCTCGTATGCTGAAAGAGATTTCCGTAGGTACTTATTTTTCTGTTTCCGTCTTCTTTTCTTTTATGATATAAGTACATACATGAATTGTAAAATAAGTATTAAAAGAGCTTTGCTACAGAAATACGTATTAATAATATACTGTCATGATTGCCACGCTGTAATGAAAATGGTATAGTAAGTACACCTGCACACTAAGGCTTAAATTACCAGATCATTCATCTGTGTTAAGGCAAACACTGACTAATGCACTTCCCTTGTCGCGGTCCCATCGCTCAACATGCTCTTCAATTTGTCCAATTTAGAAGTCGCTACACGCATGCCTGATGCTTGGTGGTCTGTCATATGATCGCAGAAGGTTCTGGCGAAAGATTGATTGGGCTGTAATGTACTGGAAACGTGGTATGATATTTACTGAAATTAATATTTTGGTATATTATTATTTCGTCACAATCCGTGTATTATTTATTTATTTATATATACTTTGCTGTACACCAAGAGAATAAATATTACAATATAACTATTTATAGATTAGAGCAGTGATGGTCGAGTGATAACGGCCCCGACTTACGAGTTGTAGGTAGCAGGTTCAAATCCAGCCAGGCGCAATACTTTTTGTAATTTATTTCATCACCACTGCTCTGAAAACGGTGAAGAAAAACATCGTGAGGAACCTGCATGTCCTAGAGACATTCATCAACCCACACTGGGCCCCCGTGGTGGATTACGGCCCATTCCCTCTCCTAAAGAGGAGGCCTGAGTCCCAGCAGTGGGAACATTAAAAGGCTGATAATGCTATTATTTGTTACTATATATACTAAATTTTAAGTTTATTGGCCCGAAGAATGTTTTTTTTTTTTTATTATTAATAAATGATTAATAAAAAAATTCAAAAACCCCTTTTTAGTACTCGCTTACATCATAAAAAAAAACATTGTGTAAAATTTCAAGGTCCTAGTTCCAGTAGTTTCGGCTGTGCGTTGATATGTCAATTGGTTTTTCTTTATATATATATATCATTACCAAAAGCAACAACAACACAACATTACCTATTTATATATAACCTATTTATATTTAATAAGGTAAAGGAAAATTGTTCCTTTGGTAATCGTCGTATTTTTTTGGTACTTTTTATTATCAGTTTGGAAATAAAGAATGATTCTGGGTTATGCTTGCTTTTGTCCATACTCCGTCTTTTTATCTTCAATTTAACTATAGCCTACTAAAATAACAACGAAGGCAATGAAGATTGTTTTCAGTATAATTATTGACAAAAAAAAACTGGTCAAGTGCGAGTCGGACTCGCGCACCGATGGTTCTGCACAAACTTACCTAAAAAAATAGTTTGATTCTCGCAGATTTTTCTGAATCGCAAAAAGATAAATTTTGAGATGTAATAACAAATTTATCGTTTTTAGATATTTTATTTACTATATCTATATGACACCTTGCTTATTGCCGAATTTCATGACTCTAGGTCAACGGAAATTATCCTATAGTATTTTTTTTCCCTTGAATTTTACGTTATGTTGTATTCCACAACAATCACACAACGCCGTCTAGTCTCAAGCTAAGCAAAGCTTGTGTTATGAGTACTAGACAACTGATAAATATACTTATATATTTCTAAATACATACATATTATAGATAAATTACACCCAGACACAGAACAAATGATCATGCTCATCACACAAACATTTGTCTTGGGTGGGAATCGAACCCACGACCTCCGGCATAGCAGTCAGGGCCCCTAACCACTAGAACAACAGGCCGTATGTACATAAGAACAATCAAATTGGCCGTTATTACCTGCTCATCGCTCACAGTTCGACTTTCATTCAAAGTGGTACCAGCTCGAAAAACATGATAATACTCGTCAGTTTAATACCGAAAATGAATAAATATAGGCGTAATATTAATTGAAGTGAATACGCGAGGGAATGGAGAATTGTTACGAGTCACATTCTTTTATTAAAACACGTACATTTTTAATTATTTCAGTTTGAGCACTGACGAGATATGAAAACCATGGAGTGTATGTTACGTTATTAATTATTCTCATTTTCATTGTTCCTTTTGGTAATGCAAAATATAAGGGATAATGTGAATAAAAAACTCCTATTAAATCTACTTTTGCTTTTAAATTTACCATAAAATTCGAACGTTATTTACTTACACAAAAATCAAAATTCGACACTCGCATCGAATAAGGCAGTATCTCGGATTACAGTACAAACAAAATTCAAACGTGGCTCTATCACTATAAGGTTCATTTTGGAAAAAAATACTGATTTAATGTTGCAACCTTGTTCGTTGTGGGTGTCCAAATGTTAATATTTTCGTTTGCTGCGTTTCATTGTAACCTCAGAATATTTATATTCGATTTTGTCAGAAATAATACAATTATTTTGCTCTGCTCTGCAAGATGAGAATAAATATAAGTATCTTTTTTATTTTCTCACTATTACAAACATTAGAGACGCACTTAAACAATTGTTAGTGTTATTCTAGTTTATTGTAGGAAAGTATACAATGATCTATGACTTTGAGTTACAACACATTTATTTTATTCACAGCGAGTACAAAGGAACTGCTTATTTTTATAGAAATCAGATAAAACACATGTAAACGAAAGTGTGTAAAAATAAAAGAAGAGTAAAATATAATCTAAAGTATCAAATAAACTTAAACATATACTAAATACTTAACTCCCACAAGGTGGACCGATGACCTGGTGAGGGTATACACCGTATGTGGATGCGAAACACACAGGACCAGTCTTTATGGTGACACTTGGGGGAGGCCTAGGTCGAACAGTGGAGTGGTCGTCTTTCGACTGAAATGATTATGATGAAATACTTATGCTTGGCTTAAACACTTCGTACGCCTTCCAAAGGTCCAGAACTCCGTGTCCTGAGACATATAAAGACATATAGAAATAATACTTAAACGACAAATCTTTATTTATTTATTTATTATTTATTTATTTAAAACTTTATACACTAATGAAACATTGTACAAAGGCGGACTTAATGCCGTAGGCATTTTCTACCAGTCGACTACCAATACCATAAATATATATGTATATAAATACAGAATTATCACATCATTATCAGAAAAGTGAAAGACTTCCCATTATTTCTGACTAGAACAGATATTACTTTTCGTTTCTTTACTTTTTATAAATATTAGTACCTATATTTTATATTAATTTTATTTAATGTATGTTTATTTAAACAATTTACTTTTGTGCCCTTGTTTTCTTAATCGTTTTAATCTCCGTCCGTAGTTGACTGGTAGAGAATGCTTGAAGCAATAAGTCCACCTTTGCACCTTTGTGTTGGATGAAATTTTAATAAATAAATAAATATTAGATACACGTAAACCATAAGCATATGGAGAAACAAATAAACACTCTAATAAGTAGGTACAATACCTTAGAATTTTCAACACTGAAAATCATCATCACAGTTAATTTGTATGATTTCATAACACGTAATAAATCACTTGGTAAATCTGCCACAAATCATTTAACTTGATTTATACTCAAGACGTTACATAATGCACAGGTTACTTACGAAATGATTTATTCATAGGGAGCAGGTTAAGGACCTACCATCGACTAGGTAAAATAATATACCTACATAAATATAGTGGAGTAGAATTAAATAACTCAATACATCTCGTTCTATCAGTGCACTTATAGGGATTTTTACTGATAACAGATTTTTTTTTATAAAACATATTGGCCAATTGCGAGTCAAACTTGCACACAAGTAAAGGTAGGGTACTACAATATTAAGGTTAAGTAAAAGACGCTGATAAAATAAAGTGTCTTGTTTGGGAACCCTCTTTCATTTTTACTTTTATTTTATTTTGATTATTTTTTGTAGTAGCGACGATAGAAATACACATGTTGTAAGAATTTCAGCTCTCTACCTCTTACAGTTTATGAGATGCAGTCCGCTGACAGACATACGGATGGAATGAAAAACGAACAGCGTAGGCTTTGTAATAGGGTCCCGTTGGTACTCTTCGGGTACGGAACCCTAAAAATCATAAAAGAGACATCATCTTCCTGCCTTTGTCCCATATTACTTGTGGTCGGCGCAACTCGCTTTTTTCTTACATTCTGTCCTGTCACCCGTCACGCTATCGATAACTCCCTTTTCTTTCATAGCACTTCTCACACAATCCACCCATATTTTCTTTCACCTCCCTCTCCTTCTCCATCCATCCACATGTAGGTTTCATTTCTCCTCTTCACGTGACAATACCAAGACAAACGATTCCCTTTCAACTTTTCAATCACTGGCACCACTTTCAAAGTTCCTCTAATCCAATTTCTCACTTTATTCATTCTCGTCACACCACACATGCATCTCAAATTCTCAATCCTCAAAAATCATAATAGAGTAAGATCATTGTGTATCCATCAGGTACCCTTCGCGTTTTAAGACCACGGGTTTTGTTTTCAGAAAATACCCATGACCCGGTTTTCTGATATCTCTTTGAAGAGCGCGTTGAATACTACGCGGTGTCGACGACTTGGGCTGTGTCCGGACGATTACCGGACGGCCGGACGGCAAGCTACCTACTCCTCGTCATCAGTATCTGATAGTTGGGGTAAGTGTCGCGGTACTTAGGACGTGAGGATGGCCGTTCCCTCACTCTCGTGGCCGGCTCCTTTGCCAGCATTACTACTTCGCAGAAGCAGGCGACTGTCTACCATTCCTACTCGCTTCGGACAACCTAATAGCGGTGATCACATTTCTATCTGTGCAGTATATTCTATTACTTGACAGTTTTCACTTCCATCAGATTTGGGAAGTTTAATAAAAAAATGAAATATTTTTATTTGCTACCTACTTGAAAAGATTGACAGGGTATGTAAAATACCTCCATTATTATTTATTAATTTTCTACAATCCATCTCCCTGCCCATAAAAGCTGTCCAATGATTACATCGTTAAATTGATTAAACAGTTTCCAATACGGGAACGATGCATCGAATTGACACCCATGGGCGTGACATGTTTTAATTTTAAATTTTATAAATTTTAATACATCAGAATCATAAAGTATTTTTATTAAAAACTAGCTTTTGGCCGCGGCTTTATCCGTATACATAAAATAGCTTATATCACTCAGGAATAAAGCAGCTTTCTGTCGGTGAAAAAAAATTCGCAATCGGACCAGTACTTTCAGAGATTAATCCTCGAAATAATAAAAACAGAAAAAGAAACTTTACCTCTTTATAATATTAGTATAGATCATGGCTGCTATCAGTTTATTTAAAATGAAATCAGAAAAGTTTATTTACAGGCACTTTTGAATGGTCAAAATGTCAGTCAGTCAAAAAAAAAGTAAAGCTAAATTGCACGTTCGAAAGCGTAGATCTCTATGGAGAAGAACGTGCAAGAAAAAATGGGTAAAGGTAGTGATAGTCTGCAACAGTTTCATTAATAAAAGTGTGTAAACTAACACAAAACTTTTTTTTTTTTAAACAAAGATAAATGTTACTACTAACAGTCTTTTCGAAAAAGGAATGACGGTTAGTTTTTATTTGGGTAATCATCAAATAAATTCTCTCGATCTGGTTAGAAAGGAAGGTAAAAAGGGAGGGTCAAACTTTCCCTGGCTAAAATCCACTTGTGTTGCTTCAGTTAATCTTTGCTTTCCAGGACAACAGTAACTTTAATGGACAATCCCACAGCCCTAGGAATGAAAGATAAGAACTAAATGAATTTATTTATTATATCCTTTATTGTACACTAATATAAACATAAAAGAAAACTAATCTAAAACACATACGTACATACAATGGGCGGCCTTATCGCATTCCGCGATCTTTTCCAGGCAACCTGGAATGGACAGTAATTGCCTAGACAAGAAATGAGGCTGTCATTGGTGTGACAGAACCAGCATTAAACATAATATATTATATGGATGTATGTACTAAAACATTTTAAAGAGAACTAGATGGAAAACTCAAATTAAGTTTACCTCATTCTGTCTGTTACCTCATCATGTGTACAAATATTGAATTTAGAAATAAAACATAACACAGGAACTCAAAGGGTGGGTGCATTATGTCTTTACCTCTACAGACGGTCTAAAAGGAGCCTGAACGTTCTCCGTATTCCATTTCAAAAGTATATCAAAGGAGTCCATCCTGAAAACACCACATCTCCTCCCATCTTGCAAGTATAAGTTTCAAAGGCAAATGGATGACATAAGCGTCACGTCCAAAGTGTTAAATTAAATTTACGATATGACAGGGAGCTACGGTGTCTATACTCCCAGCCCGAGAGCTGTGGGAATACGCCAAAGTGCAAACATTTTCGTTCGGGACGCCTCCAAGTTATATAGTGATGGCAGACGAATGGTGCCAAAGAAAATATGCCGAGTTCTGTGCGACTTCGAATCTTGGATACCAAAGGGAAAAGTGTCTGCTTTTGTATTACAGAGAAGTCTTGTTAACGCGTAGTTATTATTTATTTATTTATAAAGGTTCGCCAACAGCATATATATTATGTTACCGGCATTCTGTATAATACATGTATTCTATGCAATAACCAGGCAATGTATAGAATTCCTGAGGCGTTCAGGCAATGAATGAAATATTATGAATATTATTGTTCATTACATACCTTACCTAGGTAATGTATACAATTCCTAGGGATTGAACAGAGTACCTTCTGGTCCACCGGAAATGTGTAAAATAAATAGATTTTGGATCTATATAATGTTCCCTAATAATAATGAGAGCAGTAGTGGCCGAGTGGTAACGGCCCCGACTTACGAGTTGTGAGCCGCGGGTTCAAACCCTGCCAGGCACATTACTTTGTATAATTTATGTTATCACTACTGCCCTCAAAACGGTGAAGGAAAGCATCGTGAGGAAACGTGAGGAATATGTCCTAGAACCAAAAAATTCGAAGACCTGTGACATTCACCAACCCGCACTGGGCCCGCGTGGTGGAATACGACCTATTCTTTCCTCTAGCGAGGAGGCCTGAGTCCCAGCAGTGGGAACATTAAAAAGGCTGATTATGTGTGTTATGTACAACATTTAGAACTTAGGCAGAACCAAAAATTCGAAGACATGTGACATGGAGGACACGGTGGGGCACACGGTGGAGGTGTGCCCCGCCTGGGCAGAGCAACACCTTGTCCTCGTGGGGGCGATCGAGGAAGAGTGGTAGGCGGTCGCCTCCTTCTGCGAAGCATTAATGCTAGCAAAGAAGGAAGCTGCACGCGTGAGGCAACGGTCCTCACTACCCAACCGCCACCGGGATTCCGATCCCGATTTCTGGTCACCGTAGGCGCGTGCTTGTGGACGGCGAGCAATTGGTAGCTCACTGTCCGACCGTCCGATAAACGTCCGGACCGAGCCCAAGACGTCGACGGCGCGTACTTTGCGTCGACTGCGCGTACGTTCCATGCGCGCCTCAAGAAGATGTCAGTAAACCGTAGGGGCCCAGCAGGGTCGAAGCCTTCTGGGGCCAAGGGTCTGATTCTGAAAGGAAGACTCGGCCCTGGTATGAAAGGCAACGAAGGAACAGGAGTGGGTTTTTAGTCAGTAAAAGTCTGACACTATCTCCTGCTCTGCCCACGAGCGGGGGATGTCATAAGATGAACATGTGACATCCACCAACCCGCACTGGGCCCGCGTGGTGGATTACGGCCCATTTCCTCTCCCAGAAAGGAGACCTGAGTCCCAGCAATGGGAACATTATAAGGCCAACTGTGTTATGCTATGTAAAAATTTCAACTGTCTAGCTATCACGGTTCATGAGATACAGCCTGGTCACAGAGAGATGGCGAGTGGAGTCTTAGTAATAGGACTAGGCCAGAGTGGGGTTAGGTTAGGTTAGTAATAGGGTGTCGTATTTACCCTTTGGGAACAAAACCCTAAATACTAGATTGTTAGAAATGTCAGAAACAACTTCATATAAATAAACAAATAGTAAGTGCAATCAATAAAAAAATCCCACAAAAGAGAAATCATTTTACTTTCACATAAACAAACAAGCCATGCGCTTTCTAACAAACGCGCAGCCCGCAGAAAGCCAACCACATAATGAGAGAACAAGAAAAGATCCAGACATTGTCTTAGCATATAAAATGCACGGAGCGAGATGAATATATCGCGTATTAGCCACGAACGTGGCCAAGATTAATCTTTACTTACACAGAAAGGAACATGATACTTTTATTGTTCTCTTGGAGAACAACGCCATTGTTTTACGTCCCCCCCTCCCCTTCGCCTTTAACAAATGCATTCGCAAGCAAGAACAAATCTACGCACGCGACCTTAAGGGGGATATACATACTCTGGCGCTGACTATGTATGTACATTTTATGTTGTGTGTTACGTGATACAATATATACATTTGCTAGGATGTGATAATGGTGTTTTATTAAGTATACCTACTTTTTTTCTTTGATTTATTTTAAGTGTGTTTAAATATCGAGAACAGTGGTGGCCTAGCGGGTTCAAACCCAGCCAGGCGTATTACTTTGTGTAATTTGCTTCATCACCACTGCTCTCAAAACGGTGAAGGAAAACATCTTGAGGAAACTGACATATCCTAGAACCAAAAATTCGAAGACATGTGACATTCACCAACCCGCACTGGGCCTGAGTGGTGGATTACGGAACATTCCCTCTCCTAGAGGAGGAGGCCTGAGTCCCAGAAGTGGGAACGTTAAAAGGCTGATTATGCTTTATTATGTGGTTAAATATTGGTACTGTCTTTTTGTGGAGCCAATACACTGCATCATTTGATTGCCCTAGACCCATTTTATGGCCGGTGCAAAACGTTTCTTTCATCCATTCTTTTCTGTCAGCCGTTACGCTATTACTGACTCCCTTTTCTTTTATATCACTCCTCACCAGAAAATATAGATGTATTGTATATTCATATTTTCTTTGGTCTTTCTCTTCACATGTATATTCACAAATCCACATGTATAATCACAAGTTTTTAAGTAACTTGCGTTTCATTCCTCTTCTTCGGATGACTATACCAAGACAAACGATTCCCTTTGAACTTTTCAGTCACCACTTCCAAACTTCCTCTAATATACTTTCTTACTGTATCAATTCTTCAGAAAAAAGAAAGAAAGAAAGAAAAATATTTCATTTGGCACACATATACACAGAGTGTTGAAAAACATGTTGAAACTTCAATACAGTTCAATTTTTTTTTCACATAGATCTACATGAAAACTTTTAAAATACTAGAATCTAGTATACGGGTCAATGGGTCAATTTGATTGTTTTGTATAGAGGATAATCTGGAAGAAAAAAATAATTAATTGATTTTACATGTTACAATATAAAACAGTATCAGGGGACAATGTAGACCTATCAACATAGTAGCAAAAAAGTACGATAATAGTAGATTATGTGACTAGAGGATAAAGCAGTTTCTTTAAGTTGCGAGCGGCGTGTTCGAACGTCAGTGAGGGAATTACATAATTAACTCCCGAGCATTGCGAGAGAGTTAATTACTTATGCTAATTATTCACTAAATAAAAAAGCTATATATTTCCTACTTTTACACGTGCTAAGCCGCAGGAATAAACAACAAACAATGTCTTGATAAAATAATATTAAAAATATAAATACGTAAGTATACTTGTGCATTGCTGTTGACACCCTTGTGGCGTCTTTGGAATTTCGGTGTCAGGAATAGCTGACACCTGTGTGGCATTTTAGCGAGTTGTATGCGGCACCTGGCAAGGATTTTATGAAAATAGAGTTGGTAATGAATGTGTTAATTTACGATAAAGGATTTTCAAATAGTATTAATAGTTTCGGTATTTAAAACCTTCTTCGTTTAGCACTAATATAAATAAATAAAAACTTTAACTGTGTTTTAGGTTTTGATATATCTTACCTACCTATATAAAAATCAATTGCTGTTTGTTAGTTCCGCTAAAACTTAAAAAAGACTTGACTGATTTTAATCATATTTACTTTGTTTATTTGCTTTGTTTTGTTCGCATTAACATAGGGGTATAAAAGAAAAAAAAAAAAACAGTCTCTCTCAATAAATTTAAAATTTATTATTATTAAAAGTAGAAAAATTTAAAATTTATTGAGAGGTGGGAAGTAATTTAACGGGTGTGAGAGCTTTAGGCGGTAGTTAGTACTCTATACAAACTTTCTATGTAACTTTTTGTATCTGTTTTTGCCAGCTTTAGATTAACGAGTATTTTCAACAAAAATGTTCACCTAACTATTTACTTTGGCTTTATTCAGAAATCGAAACTTGATGATTTTATAAAACTGTAATGATTTTTTATTTTTTGGAATTTTAAATTAATAAAATTTACGTACGACACAATTTTGCATATTTTCATGAATAAAGATACTACCTACTAATCGTATTCCATCACCAAATTGCTAGAACAAGCACACAAAAATATTCCATTCTATGGCTTAAAAATAATTGCAGCTCATATAAAATTGGCTTCCTTAAAAAAGAAAGCACATACTGGGTTCCGTACCTTTATTTTTTTCAGACTGCACGTGCATAATTTGTCTAAATGAGCTTCGCCGGAGGTGGGTGCCCGCTTTTATTCCGCTCTACTGATATTAAAAGTTGGTCAAATGTGCATCTCTATTGTGCCTTTGGTTCTCATTGTCTCTATTCTAGCCTAAGCGGAATATAGTGTTTCTATGCAACCAGTAATTTATTGTGGGCGGAAAGGCTTAATTGTTTGTTACTAATTTGTTTGAGCCCGGGTTTCGTATATATTTTATTTTATATTCACCTGTATCTTTACATGCAAAAAGAGGAACTGACTGACTGAGATATAAACACAGCCAAAACTAATAGGAATAGAAGTATGAAATTGTACACAAGGTTTTCTTTTATGACGTAGGCGAGCACTAGAGAAATTTCCAAAATTTACTCCCTAAGAGGTTGAAACGGGGGTCCAAAGTATGTATGGAAAAACTTACTTTCAAGCGGGCAAAGCCGCTGGCAGAAGCTAGTTTAAAATAAAATCTATCTATCACAGCACCTACTATGAGGTGACAATTTAGGAATGTGCTATTTGAAAACAGTTCCTAAAGTATGTGGAATATCACAGAATTATACTTTCATAAGCTTTTGCACAGTGTTTCATTAGTGCATTAGTTTTAATAAATAATATTATTATTAAATATATATATTTCGTTCTGCTCTCAAAACGGTGAAGGAAAACATCGTGAGAAAACCGGCATGTCCTAAAATCAAAAATTCGAAGACATGTAACATTCACCAATCCGCACTGGGCCCGCGTGGTGGATTACGGCCCTTTCCCTCTCCTAGAGAGAGCAGGCTTGAGTTCCAGCAGTGGGGACACTAAAAAAGGCTGATTATGCTATTTATTCCTTTTCTCATAACTATAGTTATTTACATGTATGTAGGTTATATATAGGTTATTCCTTACACTATAAATGATAATTTATAATGTAAGGAATGGGAAATAACCTATGATTTCGTGTACAGATTTTCTCGAAAGTTTTAGACAAAATATTGTTCTTTTCTTACGAAACCTTGAACCAAACGTTGAAAGAGTTTAAAGTTTTACAAAAAAATATAGGAAGAATGAAAATATTATTTAATAGGATTTTCATCAAGTGGTCCCAAATGGACCGCAGGTATGTGGGATGAGTTGATGAACTCTATCTCGGTAACGCTTCTATACATTTTCGTTATTTTTTTTTTGTCAACATATTATTTTAATTTCCGTTTTCAGGCATTTATCAAATCATTTTAAATATCTTTTTCAATAAATATGAAAAAGGTTTGAAAATGTCGTCAATGGTTTCGATAAAATTATGGTACGTGTTTTTTTGCTGGATTTGGCGAGGCCACAGCGAGGTACTCTACAGATTTTCCAAGTACTGAAAAAACAAAACTTTGGCGGCCGAAAATACTGCAATCAAAAATCAAAGCCTAGACTCCAAATGTAAAATAAAATAAAATAAAATATTTTATTGATTAATTTTCCGCAACTGAACCCTAAATTCCTAACTGGCCTACGTCTAAAGCCTGATAAATGAGAGCAGTCGTTAGCCCATTAATCTGAGTGCTACAGACGTCAACGACTCACCTCATCCATTGCCTACGTCTAATTGCCTAGACCTTTTATATCTAGTCGGGATCATTCTGAGATTAGACAGTAATCACTGACGTAACTCAGTTAAGAATTACATTTTCTTTTGGCATGCCGAGTTTATCTACATATATAAAAGGAGAAACTGACTGATTGACATATCACCGCACAGCTGAAACCACTGGGACTTGGAGCGTGAAATTTTGCACATGAACTCCTTGTATGCCAAACTGAAGTGGCAGTGGGCAGAGCACATTGCTCGGAGAACAGATGGTCGATGGGGCGAAAGGTTCTGGAGTGGCGACCACGTACCGGAAGACGAAGCATTGGAAAGCCTCGCACAAGGTGGACCAATGACCTGGTGAGGGTCGCGGGAATCCGATGGATGCGAGACGCACAGGACCGGTCATTGTGGCGACATTTAATAAAAATACTGTGACTAGGAGTTTGAAATTTTCCACAAGGGTTCCTTTAATGATGTAGGCGAGCAGTAAGAGAGGATTTTTCAAAATTCACCCCCTATAGGGATGAAAAGCGGGTCCTAAGATTGTATAGAGAAACCTACTTCCACGTAAGCGACGCCGCGGGCAGACGCTCGTCATATATATAACATAGCATGAGAACAGCTGTATAGCATGATAACAGATGTTCTGCGAGCAATATGCTCTGCGCAGTGCCACTTAAGTTTGCGACTCTTTGGCCTGTGTCGGTAACTTTGTTTCTCCTGTGGATATCTTCAGTCCTGATTCGATTACACAAGGGAACTCCTAGCATAGCCCTTTCTAATAGTCACCCAATCCATCCCACCCTTTCCCAAAGTCACCCCATCGGCAAAGTCGTTGGCTTAAGCAAGTTGTCAAAAGTGTAGTAGTAGCTAGCTTAAGTTTGAACCCGCTCGACGTATACGACTCGTAAGTCGAGACCGTTACAACTGGACTATCAATTCTTTTTTTTTTTCGGGGTGAAAATCCTCATGGATGTCCTCCGCCCTGAGGTGGGTGGAAGAGTCTATCAGACACTTACTGACTACCAACACCCTGGTGATCCCTCGTACTCTTGTGTCAGGGGCTGCGAGTGCAGTTTGATTTCCACTGCCCCGGATTAGTGGTGACCGGATCCCCGTGGGTCTTGTCCCGTAATGGAGAGTGGCTCTTTTATACGTCTAAGAGAGGCGCACGTGGAACACTAAGCGCAACCATTTTGGGTCTAGATTGATAAGCCGACGAACGTCCCCTAATCCGTCGACCCTGAACCTTAGGGGAGTAGGAACTGAGCCACCACTGCTCCAACAAAACAGCACTTTCAATGAAATATTATCATTCAATTTAACGATAATTTCAATACCACAAGACTTTCAAAATTGTTGAGCCAACCGCTTCAAAATTCAATACCAACTTCAACAATTTCAACATAACTATAGTACCATCTTTCACAAAGTTCGGATGTCTTGCGGCGGTCATCCCGAGTGTCGTCAAGGGGGCTATAATTCAGTTACGGTCCACCAGGGAGCAATGTACAGCAATGTACGAAAATGTACGGGACCTCTCACTGTGTGAACAAGTTTACACGGAGCAATTAAAAGTATTATAAAAGGTCTGCGAGTTATTAGATGTCCTGTTTTATTGCATACATGACCTTTGTTGAGGTCGTTTTTATTGTGAGATGGGTCTTGAGGGATAGTATAGGGCAATTGTGGTTGTTAGAGTATATATAAGTTAACTTTTGTAAATAAGGAGGTCTTACTGGTCTTTTCATTACAACTGGTAGGTTGCTTTTTGCCCGGTTGAAGCCAATAGGGTCGCTTCAATTATACAAATCAGTGGGAAATTATCAAATAACTCTTTCCACTCTGGGTGGTGTGAAAGGGAGTGCCAGACTTTGACTGAATATCTAAAAGCTAAAAAAAAAATTATAGAAAATGAAAAATAAAATCTAGAGGTTTTTGGTAAAAAAATCTAGGTTGAAAAAATTACTAACCTAAATTAGAAAAAAAAAATTGTGGGAAACGTAAACATAATTAACTTTTTTATTAAAATGTTATAAAGGTTACAAACTACAGTTTAATTGAAATAAAAATTACAATAATAAGCCCTGCTCCCGACACCGGTGGACAACTAAAATTAAAAAAATATGATAAATAAAGAAAATAATAATAAAAAACATTTATTTCAGGCTTGAAATACCTATAGTAAAATAAGATTGTGATTGCATTTGCAATTTGGAGACGTAGAAAAAAAAAAAAAACAGTGCATCGAGTTTGGGCACCCAAAAAGACCGCTGAAAACGTCCACCTGTTTTTAAATATAAAATATGGAAGCGATACTTGGAAAATTTTAGGAAACAGCAGCTGTGTCATATTTTGTACCGGCCAGTGTATACTGTCCTACTTGGTAGCTTACGGAAAATCGATAGCCACTTCCAGACTATGACTTAATGTCTCCATAATGTATTGAAAAACTTTTCCCGTGACGCTTCCGATATTTTTCTCCGAAGTTTTATAGGTACAGAAGTTTGTGAGGAAGATTGTTTTTGCCTCGCCTAGCCGAGTTTTTGTCTTGTCCTTTTTTTTATAGAAACAGCTACATATAATTACTTACAACTTGTGACCCACGGATGCCCCTCAAGTTGAAGGGTAAAATCTACAAGTCCGTGATAAGGCCTGTCATACTGTACGGATCAGAATGTTGGACTGTGAAAAAGACGGATGAAAAAAAATTGCATGTAGCGGAGATGAGAATGTTAAGATGGATGTGTGGTGTGACGAGAATGGATAAAGTGAGAAATGAATATATTAGGGGAAGTTTGAAAGTGGCGCCAGTGACTGAAAAGTTGAAAGGGAATCGTTTGTCTTGGTATGGTCATGTGAAGAGGAGGGATGAAACGCATGTTACTAAAAGAGTTATGAGTTTACATGTGGATGGATGGAGAGGAAGAGGGAGGCCAAAGAAAAGATGGATGGATTGTGTGAAGAGTGATATGAAAGAAAAGGAAGTTAGTGATAGCATGATGAGTAACGGGGCAGAGTGGAAGAAAAAAACGTGTTGCGCCGACCCCAAATAACACGGGATAAGGGCAGGAAGATGATGAGCTACATATAATTACTGAAAATTAAATTTAGCGTTTTTAAATTATTTTTTTCACACAATGCCTCAAGTCTTAAACTAGATAGACAATTGATCATCATCATCATTTCAACCAAAAGACGTCCACTGTTGGACATAGGCCTCCCCCAAGCGACGCCACAACGACCGATCCTGTGCGTCTCGCATCCACCGCACTCCTGCGACTCTCACCAGGCACTCTCGTCGGTTCACCTTGTGGAAGGCCTTCCAACGCTGCGGTTTCCGATGCGCGGTCGCCACTTTTGAACCTTTCGGCCCCATCGAGCATCCGTTCTATGAGCAATGTACCTGCCCACTGCCAGTTTAGTTTGGCGATTCTTCGGGCTATGTAAGCGACTTTGGTTCTCCTGCGGATATCTTCATTCTATTCTATTCAATTGATAAACATAATAATATATTACATCCAGACACAGAAAAAATGATCGCCCATCACACAAATATTTGTCTTGGGTGTGAATCGAACCCACGACTCCCGACACAGCAGCCAGGGCCACTAACCACTAGACCAACAGGCCAGTTAATGTCATTTCATTGGATCTACGTGATATTTTAAGGGTGGGTTTCTGAATTAAATATTTGGTATGAATAGTTAAGAACAAAGTAGATATACAAAATTATTTTTATTATAATCGAAACTTGAATATAGTTTGTTCAGAATCAGTAACTGAATCGACTCCAATAATTTATACACCATGTTAAATTATTTCTCAAAATATTTAATAAAATTACAAGTTGGACACCACCGACACTAAGTATAACACAGGTTACGGCAGGTTATAGCGAGCATTAGATAACAGCGCACAAATAGGTGCGGAAGCAAAACAACCCCTCAGTCTCCCGGATAGCCCGGCGACCGTGTATTTGTACGGTTACAGTTTTTCTGACATGTCTTTGAGGTACGCGTGGAACACTACGCGCCTTTGACGATTCGAGTGGGACGGCGAGCTACCCATTGCTCGTCGTCTGCTAGACCACGCCAATGGTGGCTGGAAATAGGGGTCAGAGTCCCAGTGGCTATGGCGTGAGGAAGTCCTTGTTCTCACGTGTGAAGCCACTTAAGTGTACATTGAGCTTAATTTCGGAATCGAAGGTGCTAGAATAAAATTCATATTTTTTTTACTTAAAGGAGGATGCCGGATTTTGTATAGCTACCGTCCCCACCCTTCAACAGACATAGGATACATGACAGGTGATTCATTCCTATCCACAAAAGACAAAACAGCTGATTTGGTTGTTAAAATATGTGGAGTATTTATTTAATTTTAAAAAAAGTTGTAGAAATTAAAGTGTTTATTTTTCCATAAAAAGACAATTACTATTAGCCATCTATTGTAATATGATCAAGAATTTGTCATGTGTGTTCATTTTAATTTTTTTTTTTTTTTTTTTAATTGATATAAACGAGTGCTTGACTGCGATCCCACCTGATGGTAAGCGGAGATGCAATCATTGATGGTCAGGCGCACTAGTTTATTAAGAGCCTATTCACTCTAGCCTTGAAGACACCTATATTATTGTGTCTTCTTACGGAGTAACCCCATGTAACATACAATGGATATTATGTGCTCACGACTTTGGTTAGGTTAAGTTAGAATAGGTTTTATAAAGCTTTAGCAGCATACTTTTCAGTAATTTCGCCATAATAAATAATAAGAATAATGATTTAATAAATAAAAGAAACTCTATTTAACTAGATGCTTCGAATGACACCTGTTGAATCTGTTGATACCCCAACAGATTTGAAACAGGTGTTATTTTTGAGGACAGTTTTACGCAATGCCCTTTGTCAAATATTTTTGTAGAATCGTTTAGAGTTCGCCGAGCCACATTAAAAAATGACTGTATTATGTTATGAGTAAATTTAAGGTCTAAACACTTAGACTAGGTTAAAATATATGTTTTATAAAACCTAAACCCCATACTTTTGAGATATGTCGCCATAATAAAAAATAAACTCTATTTAACAAAAAATTCAAAACATCTATTGAATGACACCTGTTTCAAATCTGTTGGTGGGTGGGGACACTATTATGCAATGCCCTTTAAGAACAGATTTTAATATAATAGGAGTTTTCTAAAGTAAAGCTAAACAAATTATTTTTACACAAATACTTTTTGTTCCTATAAGTAAACCTACGATTAATATTGAAAGGGACCACAATCTAAGTAAACGACCGTTACAAGAGGCGATTATTATCGATAGGTCTATTCATAAAATGTTCCACCGATTTTATTATTTATGAACTACGTAAGTGGGCACTTATCACTCGTGAAGTTAATAATTAATGATGTTCGACAATGTTTTCAAAGTCGAGAAGGATAAAGAAATCAAGAATCTTTCAGAGGCAGTCTGGCGAAGTTGGAACCATTTTGACAAATTTTAGCCATAATTTCTGTTGGAAGTTCTTCAACAATAATGGTTAAATAAATAAAAGGACAGTAAAAATAGAACTTCTTCTGTTTTTATTTTTGTCCTTTTCTTTTATTATTCTTTTTTTGGTTTTTTCCTACTTTTCACTTTTGTTCAGTATACATTGGAACGCTCATGCCCCAATTTTCCGGAGGTAGGTACTAATGAATGCGACACATTTTTAACTAAATCTTTATTAATGTACATAGATTATTGTCAATTGTGTTCTTTGTTCGAATAAATTTGATTTGATTTCAAGTGGACTTTATGAGCATTAGTATCCGGCTCGAAGGACCATTAAATGTTCGATCAGTACACCTGCAGCAATGTTTGTTGCTGTTGAAGTGTTAATTTACTAATGACTACGTTAACGACATAACACAATTAATTATAGGAGGTTTAGCGTACGAAACTGTACGAGTAGAGTAGTACCAGTGAAATACATAATAATAATTAAACTGATATTTTCTCTCCACAACAACTCTGTATCTATAATAACCAAACCATACCAAGTGTGTCGCACACAGAAGCTAGTAAGGCCAGTTAGCTTCTGCCTGCGGCTTCGCCGGCGTGAAAGTAGAAAATTATCCCAAGGGAATATACTCCCAGGATAAAACGATTTATTTTTAAATTATTTAATCCTCAACTACCTTAAATTCGTTATTAATTTATTTTGTTAACATCTCATTTATTGATATTATAATGTGAATGTTAGAACACTGTAGACTCCACGAATTCTTAGATTACGACGACTTACTTTTTTATTATGATTATTTGTATTATTGTGCCTTTGGGTACACACTGAACACATACACTATTGACTGGCCTACATTGTTCTTACAAAATATCTATTAATACTGTAATATAGAAATATTGTAACATCAACCACATTTTTTAAAAGAGTAACCATGCAGTTTTCTGCTGGTTCTTCTCCATAGGAAATGATCAATTTGAAACCGTGCACTAGCTTCTGACGTTTTATAAGTGCCCATGTAGGCCCGTGTGAAAAAAAATATTTTGAATTTTTATGGAATAGGTTCCCGGTCGTAGTCTACCCCTGTGCTAAAATTCAACCAAACCTGTTAAGCCGTTTGAGCGTCATGGAGTCACTAACTTACTCACATGCATGTACAGACTTTAGCTAGAGTTCTTTCAATTACAAATTTATTTTATTACTTGTTTGATGTGCTGCATTTTGCGTTGTGAGAATATGATCTTGTTGTATCATGAGATATTTTTTTTTTATTAAGTAATAATCTTCTCATTTGATTTGTTTTTTATTAACTGTATAGGTGATTACCTTTAAGTTGTATATATTATGTGATCTAATAAACTGTTAAAACTTGATTATTAAGTAAAATTTATATGACTTAGACCTAGTAACTTAAAAGTTACGTCTGAATTTCATTCAGCATTTGCATTCTTATGAATTTTTTTTGGAGGTTTCCATACAAACGACGATTTTTTTTTGCGTTGTTTGCTCGGTTTTAATATTTTAGTACGAAACCCTTCATGTGAGAGTCCGACTCGCAGTTGGCCAGTTTTATCTGTATGTTTATTTTATAATCGAATACATAAAACACTTATCTAATTAAAACTATATATACACTAAAATGAAAAACTACTAGCTAAAATATGGCGTCGAAAAACTCCTCCGCATCGCTGTTGACTGGAAGTGTGCCCAAAAGGCTGGCGGCATTGCCACGTTGTATGGCAATGCTTAATCTCTGACAGAGGTAAAAGCCAGCCCTTGGGTCACGCGAAGTGTCTACTAAGCGTTTGGATAGTTCTTTGAACAGCTTATGAGCACTCGGACCCCACGGTCCACGAGGTTCAACCCCAAACGGCTCAAAAATATAACTGCCGACGAGGTTGTTATATTTCCGCCGCTTGAGGTTCTCCGCAGCAGCAGCGGCAGCACCATAATTGTAATCAATATAATTATAATCTATATTTATTGTCTTTTAAGGAAACGATAGGATAGGCTTTATATAATTTGTTTTCTAGACATTAAATCCGTAGAACAATTTATATTAAAACGCACTGTCGCATCTCTGTCACAACTCCACGTCAAGCCTGTCTGTGAGAATCTTTCAAGTCTACTAAATTATTCTGAACCTAGAAGTTTTTTATTAGAAAACTAACTTGTAGTAGACTTCTAAAACCTTAGCAAGATGGTCACGGTAACCGAGACTAACAGAAATCGGAAATAACAAAAATAATCTAAACCGAAACTGATATAAAATTTCATGAGTTCTTTTTTTTTTAAGGGGCGAAATCATCTCATGTCTTCTCCCACTAGGGTGGAGCGAAAACTACACCTGTGTTTCTTCAGTTGCCTTTTGCGTTCTAGATCCACAAGTATCCCTTTCATACGTTATCCCATGGCCCTACCAGGGACCAGCGCTTGTGGGCCTAAATTATAGGCGGATTCTAAATTAACGGTAACCACAGGTTTTTTTTCGTTTTATCCGGCCAAACAAATGATAATCTAAAGTAGAAATAAAAGTCAAATCTTAGTTGTTTGTATGTTAGTTTTATAGTCCTTATATCCGTAACCCAAACTTATTGTATTTATTTATTTGCTGACACATCAAACACTGAATATATTGAGTATTAAAACATGCATCCTGTAAGAGCACTGCAAATTTCACGTACCAAATTTTTAAATTACATTATATTACATCGATTTTCTTATTATTATTTTTATTACAATTTATTAAATTATGCTACACATTAATAATTAATTAATTATATCTTGTTTTAAATCTGTCAAAACTATGTCATAAAAAAATATCCGGAACTAGCAGAAAATCTAGAATAACTTCATATCCGTACCATATCCGAAACCAATATATTATTATTCCTATATCCATAACATCCTTGGTCCCTTGAACTAATTAAACATTGTTCTCTAGAACATGAATTATACTCACAAAGCTCATTATTGTTTAGAAGAAATACCACACAGTTATTTTGGCAACAATACCTAATTGGATAGCGCATATTCAGAACTGGATTAATCAGATCAATTATTCAATTCTCACACATAGGTACGCTTGATCAAAATATCATAGTACGGTGATCGGTTTTCCACAAATCTATGCTGCAGTATTAATCCGATACTCGATATGTCATAGTATGTATGTCTAGTTATGTATGAGAAATTTGAATGCTCCTAGCATTGGAAAATGTAATAAAGATACATGAAAAAATGATGTTTGAATTATTATTTTTCTTGTGATTAAGTTCAGAGATTAAGTAGATTCTATTTTTTGTTATTGATACAAACTAGTGCTTGCGAAGCAGTAATGCTAGCAAAGGAGGCGGCCGATCGCGTGAGGCAACGGTCCTCACGCCCCAGTCGCCGCCGGGATTCCGATCCCGATATCCGGCCACCGTAGGCGCGGGCTTGCGGACGGCGAGCAATGTAGCCCGCCGTCCGACTGTCCGGTAACCGTTCGGACCGAACCCAAGTCGTTGACGGCGCGTATTGTTCCACACGCGCCTCAGGGAGATGTCAGCAAATCGTATGGCCCCAGTAGGGTCGGAGCCTACTGGGGCCATGGGTAGTGTGAAAACGAAACCCGGGGCCCTGGGACGAAGTCAACGGAGGAACAGGAGCAGGTTTTTAGTCAGTAAAAGTTTGACACTATCTCCCGCTCCACCCAAGAGCGCGATTTGTTATTAGATGATTTTCCCACCTAAAAAAAGTGCTTGACTGCGATCCCACCAAATGGCGGCGACAGAGGAGCACTACTTATTTTACTTGTTATGTTTGTATCAGAGAATATGTAACGGAGGTGCAATTCCTATTTCAAAAATTTAGGACTCACAATTGATTTTGCACTTCCTATCCTGATTTCGGTTCTTATATCGGAATTTTTATATCAGAGGTAAAAATAAGTTTATAATGTCGCCCCAGAAACCTCCATCCCCCGATAGAAAATCGAAGTCGATTACTCTTTCACTGGTTGTTTTGTTTCGTATTTAGAATGTTGTAAAGTCACTTTTCACCTGTACTTATCCGAATTTTTGATAAGTTTTAGTAGTGTTTCATTTTGACGGTTCTGCCTCCGCCTCCTCTTCTAATTTTAGTTTCGATTCCGACGAACCAAATTTAATCATTTCTGTTCTAAATTCGAATCCGATATAGGTAACCACTTTTGTCACATCTCAATCCCTGAACAGCCGTTGGAACGTGTAGAAGTAACAAACTTAAACACAACACTCAGAAATTTTCGTCATCGTAACATTAGTATGATAATTATAACCGTGATACAGAATATAATATAATGGGGTATAATACCCCAAAATGAATACACAATACCCAAAAAAAGACAAAATTTAAAACACACCAAAGAAGTAATTCAAAAGAATATTCCTTCGTAATCCCGACAAATGGGGCACCGAATAAAAGCCGAGCTCAGCAAATCGCTCGACAAAGGTGCAGACTTAATTTTTTAAATCAACGGATAGAGGAAGCACGTATAACCACCGCGCTGCACTTTTTACTTCATGGTTCCGTTGTTCAAGTAAAATTATATTGCCAAGACTTTTGTGATGTAACTGTTAACTTGAAGCGGAGCAGATAGTGCAAATTATGTCTCAGAGTTGGAGTCAGATCTTTTTGCTTAATTGTTTTATAGTAGATTCTGGGTTAGAGAGTTTAGATTGAGATTTTTTTTCGCAGCCAAATTTTCATTTGAGACCAGTAAATATAAACAACTCTTATGATATTCGCTGGTTTGAAATGAAAATTTATACATGGTATAAAACTAAGTCGCTTTCCACTTCGGCATATTTATTTGCTAACTCCTCCTAACCCTTGTAACTTATTTTGATGCGGTTTTCACTAATGAAAAGAGCGATTAACAAGGTGGTTTAATAATTGAAACTTAAGCCTGGTTTCACACTCCAACGATCGGCGGCAATGACCTCTCGCGCCGGGCCCTGGTACAAGACATGGTCCGGAATGAGGAGGAATGGCAGGCGGTCGACTCCTTCTGCGAACCAGTAATGCTAGTGAAGTAGGTGGCCGCACGCGTGAGGGAACGGCTATCACACCCTAGTCGCCGACGCTAGACGACGAGCAATGGGTAGCTCGCCGTCCGGCCGTCCAGTAACCGTCCGGATCGAGCTCGAGTCGTCGACGGCGCGTAGTTTTCCACGCGCGCCTCATAGATTCAGCAAACCATGCTCAGCTGGATCGACGCCTACTAACCCATGGGTTGTGCAAAAGACAACCTCGGGGCCTTGAAATGAGAGCAAAGAAGGAACAGGAGTGGGTTGGGCTCACTCCGCCTAAGGGCGCGAGAAGTCATTGGATAATTTCCCACTGAAAAAAAAGTCTCACATCCCAAAGTACATTTTGTGAAGGTATAAATCTAGACAATATTTATGCTGATCTTAAACTTGCAAAGAAATACACGTTCAGTATAAAAAAAAAAAAAACACAAAAAAAGAAAAAAATTTAAACTCTAACCTAGTTCTTTAAAATTACTTTCGGAGCTACTTAGAATGTAAAGATTGTAAAAAATTCTTTCTACTTCTTTACAATGGATTTTTTACAACCGGCGCAAACTAAAACGAATCTGACTCGCACACTGAGGGTTCCGTACAAACTTACCTATGGAAACAGTTCAATTCCTGAATTTAGTTACGAAGATCTTTCTGAATAAAAAAAATGCTTTTTTTTTAGTGGCGTAAATAAAAATGTACAGTATTCACATTTTTCCTTAAATTGTACTATAAGACCTTGCTTCATACCAAATTACAGGATTCTAGGTCAACAAGAAGTATGCTATGAATTTTGATTCCTTTGAGAGTGTATGTAATAATACGTAATATTATTTTTTGCGACATAAACGGCCGTTTCTTTTTTTTTTCGTTAACTCATAATTTCGATTTAGCTTTAAGGGGTCGCAGACTTGATGGTTTTGATTTCAACTCGATAAAGAGTTTTGGCAGACAGACAGACGGACAGCAAAGTGATCCTTTATAGGTTCCGTTTTTCCCTTTTGAGGTACGGAACCATAAAAAATAGTTTAAACCTGTTAGACCCAAACAACATTTTGAAGTTTCAATTGATTTAAAGCTTCATTATTATTATTTTTTTCTTTGTGTGTGTTGCTGTGTCTCACTAATATTATAGCGATAGTTTGTGTATGTGTGTGTTCACTTTTGTTACTCCAAAATTTTATCCAAATCTGTTTAACAGTTTGAGTATGAAACTGAAATGTATAAACAGATTTTAATTTTAAGAACTTTACACACGCCTTGAAACAGATCATGAATACTTTTTGTTTGGGATGATTTCCTAATTTCACACAGGTGAAGCCACAGGTAGAATTTAGTTTATTTCTTTGTCATCACTAGCCTTGTAAACAAAACGTTTGGCAATATCGTCGATAGTGCTGTTCTATAAAGACTTTTTTATTATTGATAGACTCGTGTTTAACAACAATCTCGATTATAGCGTGATCCGAACAATAAAGCTTATAAAGGTTATGTAGACGAGGAGTGTCAAAATTCACTGTCTAAAACTAACTCGTGTTGTAGCCCCTTGCATTCCTGCGCCCTGATTACTCTTTCGAGCAATTTTGCAGCACTGGTATCGTTTTTAGTGGGTCCCGTCAATTAAGGCTCTAACGCCCGAGCAGTGCGATAAAACAGTGACTCTCTGCAGCCTACTCCTCGGTAACGGCTGGGTTAATTGATATTTAAAAAAAAAAATGTTTATCATGAATTCATGTACAACCTTATCAACATTTAATTTTTTCCTGCAATTACAACAAAAGTGTTATTCTTAACAACAATATGAAAACTCTTTAACAATATGAAATTTTTTGCGCTTGTTTTCCCTACTAAAATAGCTGGTTAATTGTTCTTCAGAATGTACATAGCACATGTAAATCAAGCAATATTCACAAAGAAAATATATTTAAAAGTTTAGCGGTGCTCTATACGGGTGCAGCTGGCCGGCATTAAATGCACACATACTTGTACTGCCGCTTTAACTGCGGCCAGATGTTCCAGGAACTATACGCCTTAAACCGACATCTTAAGCATATAGCATAATCATCCTTTTAATGTTCCCACTGCTGGGACTCAGTCCTCCTCTCTTTCGGAGAGGGAATAGGCCGTAATTCACCACGCGGGACCAGTGCGAATTGGTGAATGTCACATGTCTTCCAATTTTTGGTTCTAGAATATCTAGTCTCCTCACTTTGTTTTCCTTCACCGTTTTGAGAGCAGTGGTGATGAAATAAATTACACAAAGTAATGCACCTGGCTGGGTTTGAACTCGCGACCTACAACTCGTAAGTCGAGGCCGTTACCACTTGGCCACCACTGCTCCCATCTTAAGGCACGTGTGAAACCACAAATTATCGACTCAGGCCAGGGTCATCATCGGACGGGAAGATAAGATAATGTTAACCCAAATTACACACAGTCACTTATAACGGAAAACTTTTCTCATAGTTGCTACCCATACTAGCCGCTCCAATCATACGTCGATAAAGTGTATAGACTCCGTTGTACTCAGTCTCTTCAATTGCCCATCATTGTTCATTATATATTCCCTTTGATCGGTCAATCACTCATCAGTGTTTCTTGTCTCAATCTTGGAAACATTTTCCATTAATTAATTAGTGGTCCTTCTTAGTGTATAAGATGTGGTTGTTTTAACTTGGCTGTCTATTATTGTGGCATTATTAAATTGTTGTATTTATAACACAGAATTATTCCACGTTTGCATGAGTGGAAATTATCTGTGAAAGTTTGTGTAGTGTTAGACCTCCCAAAGACTGGCACAGCAAATAATTTTTATGTAGTGTTCTTAATTTTGTTTTTTTTTTTAGGTGGAAAGTCATCAAATATTTTTTCCCGCACTGGGTGGAACGAGAGGTTAGGCTTTTACTGACTTAAACCCAACCGTGTTTCTGTAGTAGCAGCCTTTCTAAATAAAATGTTTTTCTTTTCTTTCTTCATAGATAGGTAGACAAAAAGAAACTACAGAAGATTTTCTATGCAAAATGTTTCTGCGATGCAACTGTCTGTGAGAGCCTTTAGCAGTGTTAGATTTTTTATTATTACTACGGATAGGCTCGCGATTGACAGCTAACTTACCGGATAGTAAGCGATGATGTGGCCGACAACGGAGCACGCTTGCCTAGAAGAGTAACCTACTCACTCTTGACTTAAAGACCAAGAGGTTGTAGCTATCAGGAAACGCAAACTCCGCCAGGATACCACTCCAATTCCAACTTTAAACATATTATTTCAACGAAGAAATGGTACCCAATTAACAAATACATAATCGGCTCGTTACATTTTCCAGCATAACATTGAGAACAGCGTTTACAGCATTTTAGCAGGATATAAGCCCCAAATCTTTCTCAAACACGAACCTCCTTTGAAAGTCTCTCATATTCTGTGTCCCAATTTTATTGACTTGTTTCAGTAAAACATACAAGTCCTAATATCAGAAAAACAGTATCCAGTGAGCTACAAACAATCGCCGCTCTCCCTAGATGTGGTAACAATGTTTCCAAAAAAGAACATCTACGTTGTTTCGTTTTTGCCATCATTTGCAGATCCCATACAAAAAAATAGACAAAAGGGGATATGCCCCAGAACCCTTTCATTCGCTGAGATAATAGCCGTTTTTTATTTTTTGAATCGGAAACAGTTACAGTTCGCTGGATTTTTGGTTCCTGTTGCCTTAATTCTACTTTGTTTAAGAATTTGTGTGAGATGCATTGGGAATTGTTTTTTAAAAATCTTTTTTGTTTTTTTTTTGTTTCTCTTCTGAAAGCCAAAGGCTTCCACGAATTCACGTACTAGGAAACTGACAAAATAATTATATCTGGAAAGTCTTTTCTAGTACACTCAGTGTAATATACGAATGCCTCCCACAAGGTGAACTGATAACCTGGTAAGGGTTGCGGCAATCCGTTGCGGGATTAACGTCTACTTTTTCTTAAAAAGAGGAGGTCTGTATTCCAAAAGCGAAACATTGAAATGAACTTTGATATTTATTTTGTAACTTGCTAATCATCTTTTCAAGTACAACCTACGTATTAAAACTGCAGTTGCGGAATTATTTACTACACTAATAGAAATTTCTCAAAAAACACTTTTGTAAACTTCATATAGGTATTTATCTTATTAAATATAGGTGAAAAATCTAATTTTGTTAGTTGTTTAGTTTGGGCTGAGCTTTGATGAGTCAGTCAGGGAGTCAGGACTTTGCCTCTTATGAAGTCATCTCAACGCCCAGTCACGTGGTCAGAACAAAGTAATCAGAGGCGTGGCCTAGTCGAGGCGTTCGACGCAAACGAAACGAACTTGGCTAGGGGGGCTGGTAATGCCAGTATATGGCGTTACTCTTTGACAGTTTAGCTAAAAGGTCAACAATCATTAACTATTAGCAGATACGAAGTTCGCCAGGTCAGCTGGTAAATAAATAAATGGCGATCCGTAGAAGACTTCATAAAATAACCACATCTATGCAACATTATGTCTGTGCATATGACAGAATAGGTAAATTAGTTTGTCAGGCGCAGTGGCCCGACAATCCTTTGTGTCATCAACAAAACAAAGTTATTCATATAAAAGTTGGTACATGCTATCTCGGGGCTGTTTTAAAAGTTACTGCGCTACATTCATTTGACCTATTTTGTTATGTTACCGCTGGATGAAAAGGATTTTCTGAAGAATTCTGGAAAATGAAAAATATCTTGTTCTTTGTTGTGGACAGGGTATCAAGCAGTTCTTCTATATTATTGTGCAATTTGCTTGGAAGGAGTTCCTGAACAGCTATTGTTCTATCAAGTCGTATTTTTGGATTTTTGGACATTCTGTAATCAAAAATATATCTAGAGTTGTAAATAACATTCTGATGAGTACTGCTGAGGGTATAGTCTGGTGTGCGATTCGGGGAAGTATTTGAAGTGATCTCATCTGGAATTTCTGAATAATAGTAGATAGTAAATTTCTAAATAACCGCTGCAGAGCACTTCTGCTATTTGTGAAAATAACAAAAAAATGAAGACTCGACCCTGGTACGAAAGGCAACGAAGGAACAGGTGTGGGTTTTTAGTCGGTAAAAATCTGACACTATCTCCCGCTCCGCCTGAGAGTGAGATTTGTCATTAGATGATATTCCCAACTAAAAAAAAACCCTATCGTTGTTAACCATAGCGTTTTGTAAGTATGTAAGTGCCTTTGATACCGCAACGTGCTCCGCCGTCATTATGCATACACTACTGTTACAAATTTTAAACAATCTCTTACTATAATGCCTCCAATCATAAAAGGCGGCACCAAGAATATTCCTTATTTTAGAACTATTCTTATATAATTTTAGCCAACCATAATATTTAGTATGAATTTTTTCCAAGGTACTATTTTTCAAAATGTTAATATCTTATGTTTTTTTACACTGTTTCATGTAATCTAAATGGTCTCTAATATTATCTCCTACGTTTATATTTGAAGCTCAAGTATCTTCAAATATAAACGTAAAAGAACATTCCTAAAGCATGACTAGATGACACAATTTCGTCTTCATGATAATATAGTTCTTTAAGATTAGATATTAGATCATATCATCCGAAAGACGTCCACTGTTGAACATAAGCCTCCCCCAAGTGTCGCCACAATAAACGGTCCCGTGTGTCTCGCATCCATCGGTTTCTCGCAATCATTACCAAGTCATCGATAAACCTTGTAAGAGGCCAACACTGCGTCTTCCGGTACGCCACTCCAGAAGCTTTCGGCCCTAACTGTCGACTGTCGACAATACAAATAAATAAATGTTTCTAAATTGTTATGTTAAAAATCGTATCATCGAAGTGACCTGACAATGATGATGGAGCCGGAAGATAGGCACCAGAACTCCGTAATTAATCAATGTATCCTAGCCGTGTTTGGGATTATTAGAATTGTCATGAGATGCCCTTTGGTTATAAAGTAATATCGAACTGATTCAATGATGAAGCCGGATGCTGTCTCGCCTTGTATGTCTACCGTTATAAAGTGTTAACTCTCATAATCTTCCTGCCCTTATCCCATGTTACTTAGTGTCGGCACAACACGTTTTTCCTTTCATTCTGTTTACCGTCACGCTATCAATTACTCCTTTTTTTCATTACACTCTCCACACAATCCGTCTATGTTTAATTTGGCTTTTCAATCCATTTACATGTATATTCATAACTGTTTTATTGACATGCGTGTTAACTATCGTGAACTAACTAAAAATCATGAAACATAATTGCTTCCCTCATAATTATTGCTGTATGATATACTCATTTTGCCAATTTAATACATAAATTGTTTGCAAGTATATTAAATACCTGCAAACGAACGCTGATTAAAAAACCATTCATTTTGTATTAATCACGAACTGCGCCATTTTTAATTCATCATTCAACCTTAACGGCCGATGCATTTTATAAATACGCTTTTAAATATTAATTCCTGATTAATTTTTGCGTTGTGCACCCACATGACATTTATGTGTTGTATGAATACTGTGAATATTGTGTGGAGAGTGAAAATAATTTTTTTTACTAAGATTCCACTTTTTTAGAAAGAAAAAAATAAATAAATAATCATCATCATCATTTCAGCCGAAGGACGTCCATTGTTGGACATAGGCCTCCCCCAGGTGTCAACGGTCTTGCACGTCTCGTATCCAACACATTCCCGCGACTCTCACCAGGTCATCGGTCCACCTTGTGGGAGGTCTTCCAACGCTTTATTTTCCGGTTCGCGGTCGCCACTCCAGATCTTTCGGCCCTATTGACCATCCGTTCTACGACCAATGTGCCCTGCCCACTGCCACTTAAGTTCGGCGATTCTTTGGGCTATGTTGGCAACCTTGGTTCTCCTGCGGATATCTTCATTCCTGATGAGATAAAGCAAGGAAACTTCGAGTATAGCCCTTTCCATTACCCTTTGAGTGACTGTAAGGCTTCTGATGAAAAATCTTGCAATGCGAAATCGTTCGGTATCCCCGCACCATCCTTATGGAAATATTACCAATGCTCAGGCTTGCCATGGAACTTAGCGCTGTCTCTCTCGAAGTACCAGGCTACAAAAATAAGAATTCTTTGCAATGTGATGATTCTCATATCAGACGTTATGATGCTGAAAATAATAAACTGACTCGCTTGAATGACAAGCACATAGTGTTCTACAGGAAATTAATATTACTTCCTTATACTAAATAGTGTCAGACAAACAAGGTTCTCACCAATCTTGGCCTGTTGATCTAGTGGTCAGTGGTTCTGATTGCTATGCCGCAGGTCGTGGGTTCGATTCCCACCCAGGACAAATGTCGGTATAATGGTCGGCCACGACCATGTGTCTGAGTGAAATTTATTTATGATATGTATGTATTTAGAAATATATATGTGTGTTTATCAGTTGTTCAGTACTCATACCATAAGCTCTGCTTAGTTGGGGACTAGATGGCGTTATGTGAAAGTTATGGAATATTATTATTATTTATCATTATTAAATAAACCGATCACTCCCGACCGCCACAAGTTGATAGTAACCAGAAACACTCTTAACTAAATAAATAGATAAATACAATATTTATTAGATGCAACACAAAAAATGAATAGACAACACACGAAAGCACAATAAAATTACTAAACAAAGCACCAAAATAAACCAAAATTAAAAAAAAAATAGGTACAGTCACCAACATCAATATTAAAGTACAGAATAAAATTATACATAAAAAAAAAACGTTAAAAACGAGAAAATTAAAGTTGTCAAAAAATTAATGGCACGTTTTGACTTTTGTCAAAACGAATATTTAAATACTTAATCCGCAAAAAGAATACTGGCAATATTTCAGCATATAATTTAACGCGCCAAAAAAAGTATGTATTTTTTTAAAACACTTTATGTAATTAATTATTATTTTATTGTTTCTTTCAGTTTCGTTCCAAGTTACATTCTAGGGGTCTTTCTCAAATGTCAAAATGGGCATTTTATTTTTTAAAGAGTAAATACCCATAAACATGGGTTCTGTACTTAGTAAAAATTTTATAAGACAGATAAATAATAATAAAATAAAAATTGTTTATTGACACAATAATTTACAATTGTATTTAAGTATGCATAGTCTTAGGATATTTGTTACAATGATGAATAAGAGACAGCAATACGATGTGCGCTTCAAGGTTGCATCAAATGGGAGTCCAATTTAGCATATCTGTCAGGCAACTTATTGTTACAGGAACACTGGCGGGTTTACTCGGCAATAGTCCTATAAAAAAAAATGTTTTTGTCTGACAAGTAACAAAGAGAAATTTCCTATGTAAAAAGCAAAAATTTCATATTGAAAAGCAAATCGTAGTTCTAAATGAATATTGAACACCATATCGTATTTTTGCTAGATACTGATGTATGTACAATATATTCTTATTTGTCAACAACGGTCTGTATAGATTATAGACACTGATCCGTTGTTTTAATGGATCTGGAATACCGTTCGATCATGTCAGCTCGGTTATTGAAAAAATACATGTGCTTTTTGTGCCTACTATGTATCCCAAATAAAAACTGGTTTTGCTCATGATTTTTTCGTGAGAGCTGCGTAACCTTTTTTTCTTTAATTTGGCAAAGTAGATATCCTAAAAATGTTTCTGCTGAAATCAGTTTCGGTAGGAGCCATTTCAGTTCTTAGTTTTGTTTTAACCTGTAATAAATCCTCTGTCTAAGACAGGTAATTATTATATTGATGAAGGTTTATTGTTAATATTGGTAGGTCTTGCTTAGCCACAATCTCACCCACCTGATGGTAAGCAAACATCATCAGGGTGGTATGGCTGACGATAAAGAACGCTTGTCTAGAAGTATCTTCTCCACTCTTGAGTTACCGACCACAGATTTCAGAAAAAAACAAGCTACGGTAGGGGATTCCACTCCTTTGATTTACGCAAAATGCATGCAAGAGTAAAAAAAAATTTTTCTTCAATTTAAACTAGATGAGGCCGGCGTTACCTAGTTCACTACCCTGAAAATAAACTTCGAAACATATTCAGAGGTTAAAGTTATTTTTTAAGTCCGTACAGCAAAAATATAATGGTCAAATCATAGTGAGAACCGTGCAGATAAGTTTTTGAGATAGTTTTTTTAGGAACCACATATATTTGTGTTGATCTGTTCAGTCAGTACAAGCATATATGCATTCGTTTAGATCAACAGTCCTGCTAACTAAGGATTGAGCTCCTTGACTTGACGAATAATACCAAAAAAAGGAAAATTTGGTAGACTGCATACTGCATAAAATACTGAAACTGACAAACGTATGATATAATTATTGCGAAAGGATAACAATCTGCATAATCCTCACATTCACAATAATATAATAAGTTTAATAAAAATAGCTTAATTAAGAAACATTAAAAACGATTGTTAGATTCTCTTTAATAACAATAACCATCTTATTTGTTGTTTTAATTTTTTGGAGGTATGCGGACCAGACGAGTGTTATGTCTAGTGGGCAACTGCCCGATAGATGATCTAGGGCTGTTCTATATGTTCTAATCGCGCGAAGAACTTTGATTTCGCGATACAGGATTAGTTCTTATGTGACGCCATAGATGTCACTACAATTTTATTATTCTTATTATATGTATACTTTATTGCACACTTTAACTTAACACAGGACTAACATTTATAAAAATAAGTGTGTAATGTGTGTGTGGCGGTTTTGAAATGCAACCAAGCTACATTTTCACTTGGATATTTGCTATCCTAAAACATATCTGTTCTCATTCCCCATAGTTCCCTATTTCTCAATACAAGCAATGCAGAAACCACATAAATAACAATTTTAAATATAAACCGGACTTTCATACATTTTCCTTTTAAAGAACAACAAACAAGTTTGTACTGAAGCGAAAGGTAATTTCCTGATAAAATTGTTCTAACACAGATAGCACGAAGTCGTGAGGTGTACCCAGACTGATCTTGGAATTAAAAGAAAACATACAATGTATCTAAAGTTTCTCTTTAGCTGTAGGTATTGTATTGCGTGATCGAATCAGGAATGAGGATATCCGCAGGAGAACCAAGGTACCGATATAGCACGAAGAATCGCCAAACTTAAGTGGCAACGGGCAGGGCACATTGCTCGCAGAACGGATGGCCGTTCTTTCGGCCCCCGAAAGATTCTGGAATGGCGACCACTTACCAGAAGACGTAGCGTTGGAAAGTCTCCTACAAGGTGGACCGATGAGCTGGCAAGGGTTGCGGGAATCCGATGGATGCGAGACGCACAGGACCGTTTGTTGTGACGACACTTTGGGGAGGCTTATGTCCCTATGTGCTTATGTATGTGATGTAGTGAACGTCCTTCGGCTGAAATGATGATGCGTCTCGCATCCATCGCATTTCTGCGACTCTCACCAGGTCATCGGTCCACCTTGTGGGAGGCCTTCCAACGTTGCGTCTTCCGGTGTGATTGGTTCCTACGGAGAACTATAATATTAATTTCTACTATTACTCCTTTTATAACTAAAATCAGTATCATAAAAAAAAAATCAGCAAAACCAAAATTATTATGTTTTTTATACCTACCTTTTTTTTTTATTGGGTGGGAAAATCATCCTAATGACATCCCCGCTCTTGGGCAGAACGGGAGATAGTGTCAGATTCTTACTGACTAAAAACCCACTCCTGTTCCTTCGTTGCCTTCGTCCCAGGGCCCCGGGTTCCGCTTTCACACTACCCGTGGCCCCAGTAGGCTTCGACCCTGCTGGGCCCCTACGATTTGCTGACATCTCCTTGAGGCGCGCGTGGAACCAATAAAAGCTCTTGATAATCACGTTTACAAATCGTAGATCTTGGCTACATTCACAAGAATATTAACCACATACGTGTTAACAGTATAAATCGGCGTTAGCCATTTTATTACATAAACGACTTTGCATTGCATTCAGGATTTCTGGCCAGTTAACAAATTAAGGCATATGTTACGAGATTATTTTGTTGGATGTTTTTATTTCGGACTCGGACTGTACTGCGGATACATAAAATGCAATTATAGTCTAAAAAAAATTAAATGTGAGCTGTAGCATAGCATAGCATAGTCGGCCTTATAATGTTCCCACTGTTGGGACTCAGGCCTCCTCTCTAGGAGAGGGTATGGGCCGTAATCCACCACGCGGGCCCAGTGCGGGTTGGTAGATGTCACATGTCTTCGAATTTTTTTGGTTCTAGGACATGCCGGTTTCCTCACGATGTTTTCCTTTACCGTTTTGAGAGCAGTGGTGATGAAATAAATTACACAAAGTAATGCGCCTCGCTGGGTTTGAACCCGCAACCTACAACTCGTAAGTCGGGGCTGTTACCACACGGCCACCACTGCTCTAGCTGCTCTAATGTGTGGTGGAATGGCGACAGCGACTGTCGCGACCCAGTGCTGGGCACGCCATAATCATGGCGGTAATTCCCCTCTTTGAGGAGTGGCTGGAAAGGCAACACGGCGTCCTTACCTTCCGCATGACGCAGGTCCTTACCGGACATGGTAAGTTCGGGAGGTTTCTGCACCGGATTCGTGCGGAAACGACGCCCGGGTGTCGCCACTGTGTGGACCGCCCGGAGGACACGGTAGAGCACACGGTGGAGGTGTGCCCCGCTTGGGCAGAGCAACGCCGTGTCCTCTTGGGGGCGATTGGCGGCGGCGATCTCTCGCGCCGGGCCTTGGTTCAGGCCATGCTCCGGAGCGAGGAGGAGTGGCAGGCGGTCGCCTCCTTCTGCGAAGCAGTAATGCTAGCAAAGGAGGCGGCCGATCGCGTGAGGCAGCGGTCTTCACGCCCCAACCGCCGCCGGGACTCCGATCCCGATTACCGGCCACCGTAGGCGCGGGCTCGCGGACGGCGAGCAATGGGTGGCTCGCCGTCCGACCGTCCGGTAACCGTCCGGACCGAGCCCAAGTTACCGACGGCGCGTATTGTTCCACGCGCACCTCAAGGAGATGTCAGCAACTGTAGGGGCCCAGCAGGGCCGAAGCCTACTGGGGCCAAGGGTCTGATTCTGAAAGGAAGACTCGGCCCTGGTACGAAAGGCAACGAAGGAACAGGAGTGGGTTTTTAGTCAGTAAAAGTCTGACACTATCTCCCGCCCCGCCCAAGAGCGAGGGATGTCATAAGATGATTTTCCCACCGGGAAAAAAAAAAAAAAAAAAAAAGCTGCTCTAATGTGAGCTGTAAAAGGTAACATAAACAAAATGAACACAGTGTCACTGTTTGCTATATATATTCGGTATGCGTGTTTTTAAGTATTTATTGCACATAATATATAGTATGTGCATCTGTTTGAATATTATTTCAAAGTTGAATATTATTTTAAAGTCATTTTTAGTAGACAGCATACGCTTTTATAATAAGCTGCCAAAAGTGGTGACTGAACTTAGCGAAGGAAAGTTCAAAACCCATATTAAGCGTGTCCTAACTAAAAAAGCGTATTATAAGGTTAAAGACTATGTCGAAGACACGCTTGTTTGGCAATGACTGCTTCTGCACATGTGGCCCCCTGGTAGCTCATAATATTTTGTAAATTTATCTATTGACTGCTCCACATTTGTTGTAATATCAATCTTCGTTTCATCACTTATTTCTCTTGATTATATATTTATATTTTGTATGTATGTATATGTGTATCTATTTTAGTATTAAGTTTTTGTTTAGTTTTATATTTGCACCAAGTGCAACCCCATTTTGTGTCCAGGCAATCTCTATCCATTCTGGGTTGCCTGGAAGAAATCGCCGAGTGCGATAAGGCCGCCAATTGTATGTTTTTTATTGTATTACAATTCAATTTCTTAAATTTGTAACTAGGTATGCAATAAAGTATATATAAATAAATAAATAAATAAATAAATAATATATACATTGCTTTTGCAATATTTTTTATTTTTTATTTATTTATTATTATTTATATTGTTGACATATTGTTTATTAATAATTGTAATTATTTATTTTGCTTGCTTTTGTTTGTATAGCCTCTTTTTTGAAATGTGAATGTGAGAACACTGTAGACTCCGCGAATTCTTAGGTTCCTTTTTATTATGATTATTTTTATTGTACTTTATTGACCAGTCTACACTGTCCTTACATAATAAATTCAATATATTGTAAACAGAAGGTATTGTATCAACAAATTCTTTTTTAAAAGAGTAACCATGGAGTTTCTTGCCGGTTCTTCTCCATAGGAAACGACCAATTTGGAACCGTGCACTAGCTTCTGACGTTTTATAAGTGCCCATGTAGGCCTATGTGAAATAAAAATCTTTGACTTTTGACTTTGATTTATTTGATGTTGAATTTTATTAGCAAACCAATTGAATGACAACCCTATTTCATTTCCTGTATTTTTTTTTTGTTGGAGGTAATTATAATTTTTACTTATTTATAAATTATTTTAGTATAAAAAGATATCTATTTTGATAAATTCTCTATGAATCTTGATTGCGTCACTAGCGTGTAAGTGTGTACGTGCGCAGATACAACAAAATAGATAGATACAGAAATCAAACTCAAAGTCAAAGTCAAAAGTTTTTTATTTCACATAGGCCTACATGGGCACTTATAAAACGTCAGAAGCTAGTGCACGGTTCCAAATTGGTCGTTTCCTATGGAAAAGAACCGGCAAGAAACTCCATGGTTACTCTTTAAAAAAAAATGTTGTTACAATATTTCCATATTACAGCATATGTGGATATTATGTAAGGACAGTGTAGACTAGTCAATATTGTACTAAAAAGTACAATAAAAATAATCATAATAAAAAGTAACCTAAGAATTCGCGGAGTCTACAGTGTTCTCACATTCACATTATAAAAAAGAGGCTATATAAATAAAATCAAGTAAAATAAATCTCATGTATGTACTTCACTTTTCATACCTACGCTCAACGGTAAAATGCTGTTTAAGCATTCTTCATAATGTACATAGCATATATAAATCAATAAAATTGACTGGCCTGTTGGTCTAGTAGTTAGTGGCCCTGACTGCTATGCCGGAGGTCGTGGGTTCGATTCCCACCCAGGACAAATGTTTGTGTGATGAGCACGATCATTTGTTATGTGTCTGGGTGTAATTTATCTATATATGTATGTATTTAGAAATATATAAGTATGTTTATCAGTTGTCTAGTACCCATAACACAAGCACTGCTTAGCTTGGGACTAGACGGCGTTGTGTGATAGTTGTGGAATATTATTATTATTATTATTATAATCAATATTTCGCAAAGAAATTGGATTTTAGAGTGATTCTATCTGGCCAGATGTTCAAAGGACTATACGCCTTAAGTATTGGTACCATGTTCCACGAAAAGTGTCAAATGAATTAAAAGTGTATATAGTACGATAAAGTGTATTATAATGATCATATTAACTCGCAGAGGGCCCCTCTGCGAGTTAATATGATCATTATAATATCTGAACTAATACGAGTATTATAGAAAGGAAAGATTTTTATTTTTGTTTGTATTGAATAAACTCAAAAGCTATTGGACCTATTTTAAAAATTCTTTCAGCAATAGAATTATACTTTATACAACCGCTGGCAGATAAATAACAGAGAATTAATTTTTAAGTTAATGAAGAAAAAGAAATTGCAATGTTTTTGGGAATAACTCTAGATTCTAAGCTTCAGTGGGGCCCACATATAGATTTATCAAAAAACCTTAGCCCTGCAGCATACGCTGTCAGACAAATTCGAAATTTAAATGACTTAGAGATAGCCCGTTTAGTTTACTTTGGCTATTTTCATAGCGTCATGTCATACGGCATTCTATTGTGAGGAAATGCCGCTAATATTCAGACAATTTTTGTTTTGCAAAAAAAGGGCTATTCGTTCAATTTATAAATGAAGTCCCAGATACTCCCTCAGAGATAAATTTAATATATTGACTGTACCTTCTCAGTATATCTATGAAAATATTTTGTACGTTCATAAAAACAAAAACTTGTTTAAAATATACAGTGATATCCATAACGTCAATACTAGGAACAAACACAAATTTGTGGTTCTCACAACCAGGCTCAAAAAAATAGGGGGCTCATTTAGATGCCAATGCCACTTTTATAATAAACTTTCCAGTCACTTCCAAGAACTTAGCCTAAATAAATTCAAATATTTTGTAAAGCGAAAACTTTTCCAGAAGGCTTATTGTACTCTAAAAGAGAATCTTGAGGACAAAACGGCTTGGGATTGACCTGCTCCAGTACTGATTAAAATTGTAATAATATGCTATGCTATGCTTTATATTTATATACTTTTTTTTCTAATGGTCCTTTTTATTATTATTTTTTTTCGAATTTGACTTTGATCGTTTTTTTTTTATTTTACATTTTGGGATTGATGACTTTTTTATTTACATTTTGACATTGATGATTTTTTTTATTTTACATATTGTCTTTGATGATTTTTTTTAACTTTGATTTAAAATTTGACTTAGATCTTAGAAGGTCCTTTGTTTTTTTTACCATTTGATATTGATATTTTTTTTTTTTTTTTATTCTTTTATATTTTACGACTTGCAATAAGCAACTTCGTAAAGTATTGCATTATTATATATATATATATTTTTTTTAATTTGCCGTTTTATGTGGATTATTTTTCCTTTTCTGTAATTTTAACATGATGTCTTTTGAGTATTTGATGCAGCCTACCCAAATGTCCCTTCTTTGTTATTGTTCGTCAAGCCGTTGAGCTCCTTAATATTCCTAAGTTTGAGCTAGACAAATACTGATAAATGTTTGCACTGACTGGACATCCACTTAAATCAGTATGGTTCTTCAAAAGACTATCTGAGACACTCATCTGCATGGTGCTCATATAATTTGACCATAACATGTTTACTGTATGGACTTTAAAAGAGACTTTGACCCCTGAGCTTGTTTCGGTGTTTCTTCTCAGAGTAGTCAGCTCGGAAACACCAGCTTCTTTGAGAATAAACTGACGAAAAAAAATGTATGTGTAAAATTTACTTAACACCTTTACCTTTTATTTACCATGATTGATGGACTCCTCAACAAATATTAGAGTAACGCGTGAAAAGTCAAAGTATTCCACTTTTCCGGCACGTCGATGAAAACTACTGGAACAGAACCAAGTAAATAGAAGCGCGCCGTATGCGACACGGGTGACCTAATATTGATGAAACTTGTGTTTACAATAGAGAGGGCGAGACTCGAGTCAAAGTAATACCGTTATTGGCAAAACTTCTGTGTTCGGCAGTTCACCTCGGAGATGTGTTCTACGAGCATGTTACGTTGTAGGTACATACGTACATTTGAGCTAGATTCTTGCTAAGGGAAAATTGTTAAGCGCGTGTAAAGCAACTTCAATTATTTGGACTTGGTTCATTTTTTAGGGCTACGTACCTCGAAAAGAAAAAGCGGTACCCTTATAAGATCACTTTGTTGTCCCTCTGTCTGTCGTCCAAGATCCTCTTTCTCGGGAACCCGTGGAGATATGGGTTTAAAATTAAAACCATATACTGAAGTATGTGATCTCTTGAAGCTGTAAAATAATCAAACATCTGAGTTAACGCAAAAAAAAGATACGGCCGGTTTATGTCGGGAAAAACTTATATTTCAATACTCTAAAGGGAATCAAAATTCATAGGGTAGTACTTTCCGTTGACCCTGAATCCTGAAATTTGGCATAAAGCAAGGTATTATAGCACAAGTATAAGAAAAAATATGAAAAATGTAAATTCATAGGGTAGTACTTTCCGTTGACCCTGAATCCTGAAATTTGGCATAAAGCAAGGTATTATAGCACAAGTATAAGAAAAAATATGAAAAATGTAAATTCATAGGGTAGTACTTTCCGTTGACCCTGAATCCTGAAATTTGACATAAAGCATGGTATCATAGCACAAGTATAAGAAAAAATATGAAAAATGTAAATTAGTCATTATGTCACAAAAAAAACTTTTTTGCACAAAATTATTGTCTTTAGATTTTTCCCTATACTATAAGACATTGCTTTATGCCAAATTTTAGGATTGTGGGTCAACGGAAGGTACCCTGTGAATTTTAATTCCCTTGAGAGTGTCAAAATTTACGTTTTTTATGACATAAACTCCCGTATCTTTTTTATTCGTTATCTAAGAAGTATGATTTTTTCAGTGTCAAGGGACCACAGACTTCAGTATGGTTTTAATTTCAACTCGATAGCTCTACTCGTTCCTGAGATAAAAGGTCTTGACAGACCGACATACGGACAACAAAGTGATCCTATAAGGGTTTCGTTTTTTCCTTTTGAGGTACGGAACCCCAAAAATACTAAACTTTGTTTATTCAGAAGACTAGCAATGGTTTTAATTTATTTTTCAACAAGCTTCTGCCTGCTTCAGTCGCGTGAAAGTGAGTTTTTCCATAAAAACTTTGATCACCCGTTTCATCCTTTTTGGAGGTGAATTTTGGAAAATCCTCTCTTAGTGCTCGCCTACATCATAAAAGGGATTAGGTGCACAATGCTACATTCGTAAAATAACATATTGACGCAAAATGCCACATTCGCAAAATGTCTTTTATCAAAATGCCACACTAGCAAAATGCCACATTATCAAAATGACACATTCTCAAAATGACACATTCTCAAAAAGTCATGTCTGGGAAGCTTAGTGCAAAATTTCACGCTCCTAATTCTAGTAGTTTCGGCTGTGCGTTGATATGTCAGTTAGCCAGTTTCTCTTTTTATATATATAGATAATAAGTATACACACTACTCGGGCTTGGTCCTTATCAGCAGCTTAACGTCGAGGTACTCATTGCCCACATTTACGGTGACAGAGGATCACTTTGTGACTTCCGGCATCCGGGGCGTCCACAGTCGCAGCGGCTGGGGAAAGAAAGAATGAAAGAAAGAAATAGAGTTTATTTACGTCCAACATGGCGCATACCTTAAAAAAAAATAACAATAGCAACTTATAATATAAGTGGTAGGATATGCGTTACATGCGCGCAAAACAACCAACGCTCAGCACAATGGGATCGTATAAGACAGAGCGGAGCGTGGGGCGAGAGAATGTCCGTTCCTTTACGGCTGCGGCCATCTCTGCTAGAATTACTGCTTCGCAGAAGGGGTTGTCCGCATTCCATTCCTTCTCGCTCCATGCCATGGTACGGAGCGAGAAGGAATGGATGCCTGGTTCAGGTCATGACCTGAACCAGGGCCCGGTGCGAGATGTTACCACCGAAACGGCCCCGGGTGGGTTTTAATTAGTAAAAGTCTAACAACCATGGCTGAAAATGTATTTGAAGATGTACCACTAAAAAAAAGCAAGTACTTAAGTACCTAGCTTTTTTTTTGAGATGGTAATTCATCAAATGACATTTCTCGCCCTAGAGAGGAGATGTTAGACTTTTACTGATTAAAACCTATGTTCTTTCATTTACCCTATGCGTTTTAGAGCCTTTCTTTTAAACGTTCCCGCAATGTACCTACCTCTTACATGTTAAAATAGTAATAATAAATATACTTGAATACCATCATCCTCTACAAAATCGCAAAGAAAGATATTACATTTCAAATACACACAAAAAATATTCACATTCACAAACCCAATAAACAAGTAAAAAAATATCAATCTCCAAATCTAAACTGAAACTAGAAATCAATTTCAGAAACAGAAAAACCCTTCCATTTTTATCCAAATGACATTTGGGCATTTCGGCCGCTAGCTGGCCGGTTCGAAAAAACCGAAAACCTCTCACTACGGATGCGAAAAAAGAATGGTCTAGGTAAATCGAGCCAAACGAGGTTAGAGAGGACCCGTCTCGCAAAAATTTGATTTGTAAATAAAGCCCCTTAGAAAGGACAAGTACTCCTACACTTAATTCAGAAATCAGTTGATTCAATTGCGAGACTTCGTCGTTTGAGGGCCTGACGACTGTTATAAACTTCGAGCATCGACGATTATTCTGTTTTGTGTCTGTATAAATTAAGGATTGGTGACGGACGACACAGTTTTTTAGTGAGAGACTTATTGATCGCTGTCTGTCTGATTTATACTATACAAGTATACAAGGCACCAGATAAATTTGAAATAAAGTACACTGATTTTTTCCTAGTACATGTACACCATTTATTAGGTACTAAAATGTAAAGAATTCCGATAGATTTCGATTCAAGATTGCTTTATTTCTTAATTTCCATTTATTAAAAACTAAGAATGTCAATAAATTTAGGACAGTCAATGACCGTTATTCGAAGGTCATCTGGCGCCTCGGTAACCGTCCGGAGCGAGCCCAAGTTGCCGGCGGCGCGTATTGTTCCACGCGCGCCTCAAGGAGATGTCAGCGAATGTAGGGGCCCACCAGGGTCGAAGCCTTCTACTAATCCTCTTATAACAAATCTCGCTCTTTGGCGGAGCGGGAGATAGTGGCAGACTTTTACTGACTAAAAATCCACTCCTGTTCCTTCTTTGCCTTAATCCCGGGGCCCCAGGCTTCGTTTTCACACTACCCGTGGCCCCAGTTTCCTTTTGAGGTACGGTACCCTAAAAAAGAAATTAATAGGTCCAGATCAGAAAATGCCAGACAGCTAAGTAACTGTTGCTTGTTGCTGGTTTTCAACTTAATAGTTTACAATAATGGTCCTGGGTAACCTAATGACATAGGTCTTTAAAATATGAGTTTAAGGTTAGAATAGTATCACAGAAACGTTTTAATGTCTAATTATGTGCAATTCATACTTTATATACATAAAAGCGAAAGTTTATGAGAGTGTAAGTTTGTTAGTTCTTCTCGCTCGAACGGCTAAACGGATTTCGATTAAACTTGGTACACAGGTAGACTATTTCTTGGAATAGCACATATATATTTTTTACACCACCTGCTCGAAAGTGGCCTTTTATATGTCATACAACCATCACGTAAAACAAGGCATTATGTCCCTAGGGAGATAATGTAGTATAGGCGATCCCTAGGGAATAATGAGATTCGAATTTGGAAGAAGAGTTTAGTATTTGAAATTAAAAAAAAACACAGCAAGTATGCGAATTAAAATGTATATGCATCTAATAGGTTTATTCAGAAATTAAACTGGCCACTAAGAAAAAAAAAATATGGCTACTGACGAGGCTCTAAAAAAAGTAATGAAAGCGCGGGAGCGTTACAGAAAATCAAAAATATACATCTTTATAGAAGTGAACTTTGTTTGTTTCAAATCTTATAAATAATACAAATTTTTCTCTAAGGTATCTAGGTATATGTTATTTGTTTTAGTAAATTTACTTTTAATTATCTCACAGATGGTGTAAAAAGTAGAGTATCCAACACAGAGATAAAGCTGTCTTTGTCTTGGGCGTCTTGAATTCCTCACTTCACTCAGGTTTCTACATTAACTCCCTCACTATCATTCTGGATTAAGCCATAGCAACCTTTGTTTAGTTCGGAATTCAACATGCCGCCCGCGACTTAAAGGTACTGCTTTATCCCCTGGTCACATAATCTACTATTAGTATGTTCCATTGGTATAATTTTCTATCATCACACAGGTGAAGCCGCTGGTAGCAGCTAGTCTTAAATACCATTTCATTTCTACGATAATGCGATACATCGAACTCAGACTTTGAAAGTAAAAAACAAAGTACTTAACTACGTGATAAAATGTAATTTATGTCCAATTAACTCTGGAAACATTAATTAATAATTTATATTATAATTTAGTTTCAAGCATGTTTTCATTGACATTGTTCCAAGCATATTAATAGTAAAACACTGATTTTTATTATGTTGCTAATGTGCCGCCATTTTATATGGGATTATTATTATTTTATTTAACCTTTTTTTAACCGACTTCTAAAAAAGGAGGAGGTTATCAATTCGGATGTTTGTATTTTTTTTTATGTTTGTTCGGGCATAACTTCCTTGCTTGCCAACCGATTTGAAAAATTCTTTCTTTGTTGGAAAGGATATACTTTCCAAATGATCCCATAGTCACCAAGTTGGGATCTGATGATGGAATCTTGGCGAAATCGTGTGGGAACTCCTCAAATATTATAGGCAACTATATAGTGATTTTGGTATTTTCATCGAGAACTTAAGTATTTACAGTCAAAAAGTAACATTTGATGAAATGGAATTGATGAAGAAGACCAGAAATAGTCAACGGAACTTCTTACTCGCATATATATCACAATGAAGATAGTTATGCGACTATGACAATACAAATAAATGAATGGTTCTGAATAGTTACGTTGAAAATGGTCTCATCGAAGTGATCTCATGATGATGATGGAGCCGGAAGGTAGGCACTGGAAATCCGTAATTAATCAATGTAACCTATTAGAATTGTAATGAGATGCACTTTGGCTATAAGGTACTATCAAACTGGTCTGATGATGGGGCCGGAAGGTGGAAGGTAGACACAGGAACTTCATAATAACACAATGTAACCTAGCAGTGTTTGGGTTAATTAGAATTATCATGAGAAATAGGCACTCTGTTTATAAGTGTAACGCAACTAAAAAGTGTGAAATAAAAAACTTTTTACAAAAAAAGAATAACCGACTTCCCTAAAAAAAAAATTCTAAAAGGATCAAAATAACTTTAATTTCGGAAGTCGGTGTTAAATAAGATACAAATGATACCGAGTAACACCGACTTCCGAAATTAGTTATTTTGATTCTTTAGTATTTTTTTTTAGTGAAGTCGGTTATTCTTTTTTTGTAAAAAGTTTTTTTAAAGTGAGAAATCATTCAATGACTTTTTCTGTTCTAAGGTGGTTCGAGAAGGCGTGTCAGACTTTTACTGACATTAAATTGTCAATTGTAAATGACATTATTGGCTAGCGTGAGGCGCACGTAGGACGCTACACGCCGTCAACGATTTGGGCTCGGTCCAGATGGTTACCGGACGGCCGGACGGTGAGCTATCCATTGCTCTTCGTCCGCAAATCCACGTCTACGGTGACTGGAAATTGGAGCCGGAATCCCGACAGCTGGGGCGCAAAGAATTTTATTTACCTCTAAGAGAAAGCTATAGTTTTTCGACCTATTACCCAGCCTCACATCCATGTTTCTAGCTTGATAAGTTTTTAACGATAATCCTAATTTGTATTAACATTAGAATACTGATGTAAAAAATTCTAATGTTTTTGTAATATTTGGCAACAAATGAACTTTCTTGGCAAACTTTACTGAGGTAGTCAACACAACAATAAAATTCTCAATTCCATTTTACTGAGATTGCGCCTGTTTCAATGATGCCACATATTGCAAAGTTGTGTAGACACTTGAGATACAAAACTACACCAGTTTTACATCACAATATCCACTAGGCATCAATTTTCCAATAATTGAAACTACCTCTGAAAATTACTAGAAATTATCCTGCCAGAAACTTCCATTTTACGTAAAGTTTCCAAATATAATGTTGAAACAGAAATTATCAGAGGGAATGGAGATTTTAACGAATACCGAAAAATAAACTTTTTTACGGAAAATAGAACCGATTTCCAAAACAAAAAAAAAGATGCAATACAACTGTTATTTCGGAAGTCGGGTCCTATTTTGTAAAAAAGTTTTTACTGTTTGTCGAATGAGAGTGAAATAGGGTTAACTGTACGTAACTGTACGTAGCGTACCGAGTGGCATGATGCTATATTATGAAATGTCGTAAACTGTACATATTAAAATACGATCGTAGCAATCGCAAGTCATTTAATTTATTGAAATTATGTCTTAAATATTATGCTTCCATTAAATGCTATCCATATCAAATTAGCGATTATCATCATTTCAGTTGAAAGACCTCTATTGGCCTATGTCTAAAGGCCTTCCCCAAGCATCGCCACAACGACCGATGCTGTGCGTCTCGCATCCATTGCATTCCCGCGACTCTCACCAGATTGCCGGTCAACTTTGTAAGAGATCTTTCAACGCTGCGTTTTCCAATGCGCTGACGCCACTCTAGAACCTTTCGGCCCCATCAACCATCCGTTCTACGAGCAATGTACCCCGCCCACTGTCATTTTAGCTTGGCGATTCTTCGGGCTATGTCGGCGACCTTGGTTCTCCTGCGGATATCTTCATTCCTGATGCGATCACGCAAGGTAAGTCCGAGCATAGCCCTTTCCATTGCCCTTTGGGTGACTGTAAGCCTTCTGGTAAGGCCCATTGTAAGCGACCATGTTTCAGTGCCATATGTCATCACTGACAACACGCACTGGTCGAAAAACTATAGACTTTTGTCTTGAGACACTGTATTATGTTAGACGAGAAGATACTGCGCGAAATTAGTATTTATACAGAAAATTGCGGACATTAAACATAAGGGTCAAATACAAAATCTCCGTCTCCTCCTTTTTTAAATCAGTTAAAAATCATTTATTTAAAATTTAAGTAAACATTGTTATCTTTTTTCTCAATTAAAATAACTTTATTAAGTTGCGTAATTTATTTATTTTTGTCGTCAACCTTGACTTAAACCTATAATTTTAAAACTCTATGGTCAAGCTATACTTTAACAGAAAAAACTATTTCTTTGAATTGTTTTAATAAAAAAGGTGTGCGAATAAATTTATACTTTACTAGTTGGACTATATCCTTAAAACTTTACGACATAAGAGTAAAAAAATCAATTTTATTATTTCGATTTCTATTAAAAAGTGATCCGTAAATACTTTAATATTATCAAAGTGTACAAAGATCGTCGGACATGAGTGGGAATCGGACTAAACATGAAATATTTTTCCATTCAAAGTTTACTCACATACTAAATTAATATTATTTGTGTCCAACTGTAAACTTCAAAGGCCTCGTTTTATTAATTATCTACCTGAATATTTAATTATCCATTAATTAGTTTCATATATGTGACTTTCATCCCTTCAAAATTTTTAATTAATTTCGTAAACAAATAACTTTAAGGTACTTCCTGATGAACGTAAATAAAATTATACACACAATATTAAACAAAACGCAATTTTAGACACGTTGAGTTTATCCTCACGGATCGTATCTTGAGAATGGCCAACATTACTACAATATTACTGCAATTTATCTTCCCTTTAACTTGCAAATTGTGTTTGAAGTACATAGATAATATTTGATATACCCTCCTCTCGCTCTCACACTCAAAATTCAGTACGCGCGAAAAGGACAAAACGATACAACAGTTACGAAATTGCGGCATATCTAACTCGAAGTCATGAAACAATTCTACACCCAAACATTAAGATCGAATTATGTACGTTTGCTGAAACTATTCGTGTTAACGTTAAGTATATCGTAAAGGGATGTACTAGGACATCATGTCTGTATGAGTGGTATGGGACAACTCGTTGGTTACAGAATACGATAGTCCGGTGTCTAGTGCCCGTAACAAACTGTTAGTAGTGGTCGTCTACTTTGTAACGAAGCTCGGCGACAATCACACACACATACAAAGAATTACACCCACACTATACGCCATCATGAACGTAGAAACCACACCGATTACATCGATGTGTGTGTATACTTCTGTATCATTTACACAAATGCTGTCGCTGTGTGTTTCAGTCTCCAAAAGTCCACACAGAGATATTCGTTTCTGTTCGAAATGATGAGACCAACCGTGAAAATGGTTTAACTGCTCTGTGGCAATAAAATGCAGCCATCAAGTTCTTGCGAAAGATGCGCCCAGAGAATTGGACTATTTATTGAATTAGTCGTTTTATGTTGTCATGTTAATGCTTATCGTAAAGAATCAGATGCTAAAGAAGAATGTTTTATGATTACGATTATTGAAATTCTGTCTTTCATTAAAATTTTAACGACTTAGGTACTTACCTACAGTAATCTAAGTAAAAAAGAAATATATTTAAGCCTAACATTTTTAAGTCTGTTTTCCCAGAAACATTTCATGCAATCATCATCATCATCGTCTTCCTGTCCCGTGTTATTTGGAGTCGGCGCAACACGTTCTTTTTCTACCATTCTGTTCTGTCACCCGACATCATATCACTAACTTCCTTTTCTTTCATATCACTTTACACAATCCATCCATCTTTTCTTTGGATTCCCTCTCCTTCTCCACCCATCTACATGTATATATGGAGAGAGAGGGCACTTAATTCACGTATATTCATGCAATATAATATTTATTTATTAAAACTTTTGCTATAGGAACAAACACTGTACAATAAGGTTTTTTTTTTTTTTTTTTTTATTGGGTGGGAAAATCATCCTAATGACATCCCCGCTCTTGGGCGGAGCGGGAGATAGTGTCAGACTCTTACTGACTAAAAACCCACTCCTGTTCCTTCGTTGCCTTCGTCCCAGGGCCCCGGGTTCCGCTTTCACACTACCCGTGGCCCCAGTAGGTTTCGACCCTTCTGGGCCCCTACGATTTGCTGACATCTCCTTGAGGCGCGCGTGGAACAAAACGCGCCGTCGACGTCTTGGGCTTGGTCCGGACGGTTACCGGACGGTCAGACGGCGAGCCACCCATTGCTCGCCGTCTGCAAGCCCGCGCCTACGGTGGCCCTGTACAATAAGGTGGAGTTTGTGCCTGAGGTCCTTAGAGTGGTTTTTTTTAGGTAGGATTCCGCCGCCGGGATTCCGTACCCGTTTTTCGGCCACCGTAAGCGCGGGCATGCGGACGGCGAGCAATGGGTGGCTCGCCGACCGATCGTCCGGTAACCGTCCGGAACGGGCCCAAGTCGTCGACTGCGCGTACTGTTCCACGCGCACCTCAAGGAGATGTCAGCAAACGATTAGGGCCGAGGAGGGTCGAAGCCTACTGGGGCCCAAGGGTTTGATTCTACAAGGAATACTCGGCCCTGGTACGAAAAGAGTGGGTTTTTAGTCAGTAAAATCTGACACGCCTCCCCGCTCCGCCTAAGAGCGGGGGATGTCATTGGATGATTTTTCCACCTACAAAAAAAACAACATCTTGCGAATGTGTTAAATTTATTAAGTTATTAACCTGTAACACGTTAATATTTGCAGATTAATGATCTTTGTGGCAAAAATCCAATAATATAGATATCTTTCGGCAGAAATGATGACGATAGTATGCAGTAGTACAATGAAGAAGATGAAGGTACTCGTAACATTTCTGTAGCTTCTATTTAAAACAAACTATATGTTATCAATGACTCAACAAATCGCCCAAATACATATCTAAATTAAATCAAATTAACTGTAACTAAACACATTTTTAATGGAACGATTTGCACCGGCAAAGTAAATAACTCGAATGAACGATTCACCGTAGGTACTAAAAACTCCAAAAAGAACTGAGTTTCGTTTTAAAAGTCATTCAATTAAGTGGTCAGTAATTAACTTTGCTAGAACGTTCCAGTAATAACAAATGACAATCAAAAGGAACGAAATGAAAGAATAAAAAACACTTACTTAAGTATATTGCACTTAAGGGTTTTTGATAAATTAACTGTCAATTTAAGAAAAGAATAAGAAGTCTTTTTAACGTGGAATATAATTTGAATTCACTTAACATTTTTGTTAATTTGGACCAAGTTTAAGGAGCCTGTCTGTTAATGAGTTCGTTATTTAATTAAGAACATAGTGTATCTAACTTTAATGAAGGTAATTATTTTTATTACTCGTCTCTTGAAGTAATATTATGATTTATGCTAATAGGTACTTGAGTTTAGGTATATAAGTTCTGGCTGCTGCCAGTGGTTTCGCCCGCATAAGAAAATTGTCACAATGGAACATAATTCCGGATGGAAGAGTGTGCCAGTCTAATACAGTGTGGATAATCCAATAATTTCTCTCACTCTAGGGTGGAGCGCAAGAGCGTATCAGACTTTTACTAACTAATACAACACTCATCCGTCATTTGCCCTTTGCGTATCGTTCCTTTGCGTGGCCTTCAGGCTTTGTGACGAGTCCTCCGAGCGGTCCGCTCAATGGTGACACCCGGACGTTTCTTCTGTCTGATTCCGAAACAAGATCCTCCCGATATTGCAATGTTCAGTGAGGACCTGCGTCAGGAAGGTGAAGACGTCTTGGCCCCACAATTGTGGCGTCGTGCCCATCAGGAAGATATATTTTGAATTACCTGCTTTTCAATACAAAGAATATTTTTTTCCTAATAAGTTCCTAGCACGATCATGGAATGATATGATATAGTAGGCTGACTCCTTAATGAATCTTTCTTATTCCACAATTTCTGTGGGAACACCGTACTATGGTTGTCGATTTCGCAATGATTTCGTAGTATACTGGCTCTAAGACAGACTGCAATACTTCAATGTACGGAAAACGAGCAATAGAAAAGTTACACTCGACTACTCAACTAGGGATGTACCGAAGTCGCCAATTGTGTGTTGCGCTTCGCAAAATTAATAGTTTGTGGGGCTTTTTGCACCAGGCCCGTGGTCCCAACTTACACAAAAAAAAAATATATACCAGTATTTTGGGACCACAAATAAAATAACAACAGATTTTTTGGTAACTGTACTTTAATGCCTTTTCCTTGTGATCTCAAAATATTACAAAAAAAAAAAAAATTTTTAATAAATAGCCGGCAGTTAGGACCGCGGTCCCGGTCCAAAAAGCCCCAGGACCCAAATTAAAGATTATGATGCTGACTCTTCATTTTTCTTTGGAAGATTTTTAATACGTGTATAAATAATCTAATAATACAGATGCTTCTACATCAACCACATTGTAACGTTACAAATAAATTTAATTTAATACAAGCACACGTGTAAGTCGACTGTAATTAGGACATAGGATACTTTTGTTGCGGTAGTACACTCACGTGAGATAATTTTCTTCATCCACGTGGACAAGGCCGCTGGTAATAGCTAGTTTATTATTAACCTCCAGTATGGTTCTAGCTGGAGTTTTTAGGCGGCGGTGATCTCTCGTACCGGGGCTTGGTACAGGCTATGGTCCGGAGCGAGGAGGAGTGGCAGGCGGTCGCCTCCTGCGAAGCAGTAATGCTAGCAAAGGAGGCGGTCGATCGCGTGAGGCAACGGTTCTCACGCCCCAACTACCACCGGGATTCCGATCCCGATTTCCGGCCACCGTAGGTGCGGGCTTGCGGACGGCGAGCAATAGGTGGCTCGCCGTCCAACCGTCCGGTAACCGTCCGGACCGAGCCCAAGTCGTTGACGGCACATACTGGTCCACGCGCGCCTCAAGGAGATGTCAGCAACTGTAGGGCCCAACAGGGTCGAAGCCTACTAAGGCCAAGAGTCTGATTCTGAAAGGAAGACTCGGCCCTAGTGTGAAGGCAACGAAGGAACAGGAGTAGGTTTTTAATCAGTAAAAGTCTGACACTATCTCCCGCTCTGAGCGGGGGATGTCATAAGATGATTAACCCATAGATTCCCTTTGTACCCATAGATTTAAGTTAGTGTAAAAGTTTTGTTACTATTTTGGTGTACAATAAAGTTTATTCTATTCTAACCCGTCGAAAAAAAAAAGCTGAAGTTTTGCAAACCATATTCTAGCTCTAAGACGGAGTGCAATACATCAATGTACGGATAGGGAGTAATGGAAGTGGTGCACTCGACAAGCGTCGACTAGGGACGCGCCGTCTTCGCCTATTATGAGCTGCACTTTGCTAAGTTAACGGATTTAAACGCTAGTTTAGCTTTTTCTTCTATATTTTTTAATGCTTATATTAAAGAATAAGGTTAAAGTGGTAACGGCCCCGACTAGAGAGCAGTGGTGGTCGAGTGGCAATAGCTCCGACTTACTTACAGTCAAGCACATTACTTTGTGTAATTAATTTCATCACCACAGCTCTCAAAAAGGTGAAGAAAAACATCCTGAGGAAAACGGCACGTTTTATAACCAAAAATTCGAAGACATGTGACATTCACCAATCCGCACTGATTACGGTTCGTTCCCTCTCCTAGAGAGGGGAGGCCTGAGTCCCAGTAGTGGTAACATTGAAAGGCTGATTATGCTTTTGCTATTATAGTATATAAAGCGCGGATCCGCGGAATATGAAAGGAGTGGAGTGAAGCTACTGACTAGTACCTTTAGACTAACAATAAAAATATATATGAGTGTTATATAAATAGATATTATTATGAACTAGCTTGCTTTATTAAGAGTTGGGAAATCATCGAATGACTTTTGTGGCTCAGGGTGCGAGAGACAATGTGAGACTTTTACTTACTAAAATCCTTCTATATTCCTTCAGTAACAACTGAACAGTTGTCGTTCCATGTCTGCGGTTACTCTTTCGAACTATCCCGCAGCCTATATATTTTTTTTTTAAATTTGAATTAATAGAAATTGGTGAAATATGGATGTACTTATGTATATATACATAAGAAAGGGCACATAATATAGAAAGTCAGGCTGATGATGTTATATCAGGTCTATTAATAATATACTTTCAAAAAATGCCCTCGACTGGATAGATATAAGAAGAATAATAAATACTAGAAAAAGATCCTAATTTTGAGATGCTGCAGTGTCGGTCTAATTTTTTCTCGAGAATGCCTTGTCTTCTCGAAAAATAATGTGAAATCGTATAGACGCTTGAAACTTTTTATTTTAAATAAATTACATATTATTATTATTCAAGGGTTTTAAATTGGATAATCCCTCTATAATCTGCACTTTGGACAGTGTTAATAACGCCACTGACGTCGCAATAAACGTGGTCACCTACTCGGCCCAAATACTTTGAGGCAAAAGAAAGAAAAAGATTTGAATAATATTATTTTATTAGAAAAGAAAAGGAGAGCAGTGGTGGCCGATTCGTAACGGCCCCGATTTACGAGTTTTAGGTCGCAGGTTCAAACCAAGCCAGGCGCATTACTTTGTGTAATTTATTTCATCACCACTGCTCTTAAAACGGTGAAGAAAAATATCCTGAGGAAAACGGCATGTCTTATAACCGAAATTCGAAGACATGTGACATTTACCAATCCGCACTGGGCCCGCGTGGTGGATTACGGTCCTTTCCCTCTTCTAGAGAGGAGGCCTGAGTCCCATCAGTGGGAACATTATAAGGCCAACTATGCTATGCTAGTAAAGAAAAATGTTCTATCATCAATTTAATGACCATAATTAAATTAAAACAGATCCGTCCGTGATAAGACCTGTCATACTGTATGGATCAGAGTGTTGGGCTGTGAAAAAGATGGATGAAAAAAGATTGCATGTAGCGGAGATGAGAATGTTGAGATGGATGTGTGGTGTGACGAGAATGGATAAAGTGAGAAATGAATATATTAGAGGAAGTTTGAAAGTGGCGCCAGTGACTGCAAAGTTGAAGGGGAATCGTTTGTCTTGGTATGGTCATGTAAAGAGGAGAGATGAAACACATGTTACTAAAAGAGTTATGAGTATACATATGGATGGGTGGAGAGGGAGAGGGAGGCCAAAGAAAAGATGGATGGATTGTGTGAACAGTGATATGAAAGAAAAGGAAGTTAGTGATAGTATGATGGTTGACAGGATAGAATGGAAGAAAAAAACTTGTTGCACCGACCCCAAATAAGATGGGACAAGGGCAGGAAGATGATGATGATGATGAATTAAATTAAAACAGAATTTAGTTTTAAAAAATACAGTAAACCGTCAACTCGACCTTGAATGCTATTTATTTCCAAATCATTGTAAACAATTATAGTAACGCGTATAATTAGGCAGAAAATAAACAATGATCGACTAATGAGCGATCTGCTAATCACTATCAGTTTGTCGGTCACTCGATACAATTACGCAAGATGAGTGATTATAACACCGGAATCATCTTGATTTCGTGTTTATTTCCATTGAACAAACTAAAAATAAATAAATAAAATCGTATGGAAATGTGTCGAATAAAATCGAATAGATAACAAAATTGTAGGTAAAAACAGTAAATTAGCAAAAAATAATTAAGTCCTGCAAATGATTTACTAGACCATGGCCATGACCATGGGTTGCTTTTGAAAGGTAAACCCAGGATCCTGGAACGCTAGGTCAAGAAGGAACACAGATGTGGTTTTAGTTAGTAAAAAACACACCATCTCGCTCCACCCTAGAACAGAAGAAGTCATTGGATGATTTCTCTGCCAGAAAGTGCAGGAAGACATTGTGAGCAGAAATCAGGTTCAAAATCAGAGTGAACCTGTTTTGAACAAGTTTTTTTTTATCGCTGTGAAATCTTGGCTAGAACTGTGATAGACCGGTGAACATTGCTGTCACTTGCTTGAACCAACCCACGCAGCTTAGACTATAGTCAATGATTCCTTTTTTTATAATAATAATAATAATCAAAGTTCAACCCAGCCAGGATAAAAAAAAAATGGTCAGACATTTTTAAATATTTAACCTCTGACATTTAATTTAGTGACCATTTGTAGAAGTTAGTTGATTGGTGAATTGATACTGCTGCTTAATAGTTAAATTAAATAGGTATAGGTATATTTATAACTAAAGGTTAAGAAATACAAAGGAGCGAGAGAGCACACGCGATGACCGCTAATCGTGTACTGAATGCTCGACTAATATAAATTAGTGAAAAGAGGTAAAAATGCACGAATAAATATTAGTGCATTATTAGTGTACGGTTTCACCGTACACCATTGTATTTTGAATTTAATAGATTACCTGATTAATTTAATTTATTTTTGTGTAATTTGAATTTTATAGCTACAAACTTAGTTTTAAGTAAAAATTGTTACTTACCTTTATATGAGTGCAAACTTGAAATAAATGATATATTATATTGCATTACTAACATAGGATAACATTGTTGTTACTAACCTAATAGATTCTTGTTGATTGCTGATGGAAATAAATTATTATTATATTGCTTTATTGTATTGGCTTTGATTACTATATGTATCTTAATACTGACTGGCCTGTTGGTCTAGTGGTTAGTGGCCCTGACTGATATGCCGGAGGTCGTGGGTTCGATTCCCACCCAGGACAAATGTTTGTGTGATGAGCAACGACCATTTGTTCTGTGTTTGGGTGTAATTTATCAACAATATTAGAAATATATAAGTATGTTTAACAGTTGTCTGGTACTCATAACACAAGCTCTGCTAGCTTGGGACTAGACAGCGTTGTGTGATAGTCGTGGAATATAAATAAATAACATGAAAATATAACAGAAGAAAAAAGATGCCTAAAATCCAGCAGCCCAGTAAGTAAATCGTTGTTGATGACCATGCGTTTGCACGCAAGCACAATTAGATATAGTTATTTTATATCACTAAGGCAGCCTTTTTTTGTCCTCACTAACGTAAATTAAGTGTTCTGACAGACTGATGAAAATGAAGAATTTATCATCCCTCTATCTAAATGCAAACAACAAAACGACATGTTCCAAAGTCAAAGTCAAAAGTTTTTTATTTCACATAAGGCCTACATGGGCCCTTATAAAACGTCAGAAGTTAGTGCACGCAAGTGTCTGCCTAATCAGGTTATATCACAGATAACCTAAACCTACTCGTAAATCGCAATTGAGTTCAATATCCTGGGTACTAGGCTACCATAAATTATCAGAACATTACTAATGCACCAATCGTAAGCACGGACCGATCTTTGTCCTTCGTGTCTCAAGGAACTGGATTATACTGGATATTTCTACTGGTGATAACGCTTTGTTTGGGTTACATTCTGATTACATCAATGTAAGGAAGGGAGTTCTAAAGTCTATACGATGAACACTCAATGTTTTTTTACATTGCTGCTTGTTGCCAGTCTCATTTATGACTTGTATACTGAAGGCGCAATGAATGTAAATTAAAAAAAATCAGTCGCATATCGATGAAAAGTCGAGAATGATGTATCTGTGACACGTGCTGCTGGGTGGATAGTAATAAACAATTAGTTTGAGTCGTTTGAGTTTTTGCCATTTCAACATGTCTTGTGCGTGTTCTCTCCCGGTTCAGTGGAAAAGACCGATGAATATTGCTCAACATCAATTCGCCGTTATCGGCTTCAAAGCCATTTAGAACCGGTCTGTCATCAATAATTATATCGACACAGTTTCAGTCACGGAAAATTTTGTAGCGTACGAAATTAATCACAATGTGCCATTCTGAAATCTTTTGGTGTGCGGCTCATTTTATTTTAGGTAATAAAGTCGTAGAAATTAAAATTTTACTATTTAAAAACTTTTCAGACCACATGACATTAAAAAAATATTTTTATATTTCTGAGTAAATCTAGAGCTTTTCTTCACTCGTAAAATAATGTAATAGTGATTTTTAGAAAACTCATACAAGATGCGGACTGGCGATCTCTCGCGCCGGGCCTTGGTTCAGACCATGGTCCAGAGCGAGGAGGAGTCGCAAGCGGTCGCCTCCTTCTGCGAAGCAGTAATGCTAGCAAAGGAGGCGGCCGATCGCGTGAGGCAACGGTCCTCACGCCTTGACCGCCGCCGGGATTCCGATCCCGATTTCCGGCCACCGTAGGCGCGGGCTTGTGGACTGTTCCACGCGCGCCTCAAGGAGATGTCAGCAAATCGTAGGGGCCTAACAGGGTCGAAGCCTACTGGAGCCACGGGTAGTGCGAAAGTGAAACCAGGAGCCCTGGGACGAAGGCAAAGAAGGAACAGGAATGGGTTTTTTAGTCAGTAAAAGTCTGACATTATCTCTCGCTCCGCCCAAGAGCGAGATTTGTCATAAGACGATATTCCCACCCAATAAAAAAAAAAACGGTATGCGGACGACAAGTATTACTTGTCGTCCGGTAGCTTGCGATCCGGCCATTCGGTAAGAACTGAGCCTAAGCCGTCGACGGTGCGTTGGATCCACACGTGCCTCAAAGAGATGATAGCAAAACCGTAATTGCTCAGTAGCGCCGTATGACACAGGTGGAAGTCCATCTAATCAGTAAAAAAGTCTGACACGCTCTCTAACTCCACCTTAGAGCGCGTGAAGTCATTGGCACGTCACCCCTCTGGACATGTAAAGTTATTTATTTAAAAAAAATGTATCCTTGTCTGTTTTCAATGTGAAATAGCAAATTCCAATACATTCTTCGATATATTTTGAAAATGTACTATAAAATGTCTATACCGTCAAAGAACAGACGATGGCTTTCAGAAAACCCAGGGGACATTAGCTAGTACTCTCTCAAGTTACTAGGCTTCATTTTATATTGATGTTTATGCTAACTTTGACGTTTCTTGACACTCGACTTTTGTTTTATTGTTATGAGTTCAATATTCAAAGGAGCTAAGACTTAGCTTCAAAAAAATTTCAATAATCTATTCGATCCAGAAGGTCGTACATTGGGCACGCCACAATTATGGCGGTAAGTCCCCTCTTTGAGGCGTGGTTGGAAAGACCTCACGGCGTCCTCACATTCCGCATGACGCAGGTCCTCACCGGACACGGTAAGTTCGGGAGGTTCCTGCACCGGATTCGTGCGGAAACGACGCCCGGGTGTCGCCACTGTGTGGCCCACCCGGAGGACACGGTGGAGCACACGGTGGAGGTGTGCCCCGCTTGGGCAGAGCAACGCCGTGACCTCGTGAGGGCAATCGGCGGCGGTGATCTCTCGCGCCGGGCCTTGGTTCAGGCCATGCTCCGGAGCGAGGAGGAGTGGCAGGCGGTCGCCTCCTTCTGCGAAGCAGTAATGCTAGCTAAGGAGGCGGCCGATCGCGTGAGGCAACGGTCCTTACGCTCCAACCGCCGCCGGGATTCCGATCCCGATTTCCGGCCACCGTAGGCGCGGGCTTGTAGACGGCGAGCAATGGGTGGCTCGCCGTCTGACCGTCCGGTAACCGTCCGGACCGAGCCCAAGTCGTCGACGGCGCGTTTTGTTCCACGCGCGCCTCAAGGAGATGTCAGCAAATCGTAGGGGCCCAGCAGGGTCGAAGCCTACTGGGGCCACGGGTAGTGTGAAAGCGGAACCCGGGGCCCTGGGACGAAGGCAACGAAGGAACAGGAGTGGGTTTTTAGTCAGTAAGAGTCTGACACTATCTCCCGCTCCGCCCAAGAGCGGGGATGTCATTAGGATGATTTTCCCACCCAATAAAAAAAAAAAAAAAAAAAAAAAAAAGGTCGTACATTGACTTTTTATTTATTTAATTATTTTTGTGTACACATGTACACAAGAGGCGGCCTTAATGCCTTATACATTTTCTATCAACCTTGGGGTGACGCAAAGAAATTGTGGGACGTGCAAAATTGAATATTAAGCATTTCTTTAGCATCTTTCTGCGAAGCAGTAATGCTAGTGAAGTAAGTGGTCGCAAGAGTGAGGGAACATATATCCTTACACCCCAGCCGCCGCAGGATAAGCCCCAAGCATCGAGAATCACAAAGCGATCTCCTGCCATCGTAGGCGCGGGTTTGCGGACGACAAGCAATGGGTAGCTCGTCCTATAAAGACCAGACCCGAGTCGTTGACGGCGCGTAGTGTTCCTCGCGCGCCTAAAAAAGATGGCAGCAAACCGTGGGGTCCAGCAGGGCCGATGCCTGCTAGGACCTTGGGATTGGTTCTGAAAAGGATATACTCATAGTCCTGGAACACAAAATGCAACTGAAGAAACATAGGTGTGGTTTTAGTTAGTAAAAGTCTGACATTCCGCTCCAACTGAGAGAGCGAGAAACACATAAAATTAATAAATACAATGTAATAATTATATAATATACCTATACTCTAATTAACATTTCGACTAAATATACGAATATGATTAAACAATTGGTACAAAGAGATAAATGAAACCAAATTATTGCTGTAATAATACTACTGCCAACTTGTCACGAATGTGCTCGTGAACTTTAACTTTGAGGGTTTAGGTCCTTTGAAAGACATTCTTATTAGAGTGACCACTTGACTTGTGCTAATTTCAGTCTACATTCACCATCGGACTTCCAGACGTACGATGATGCGCCTAGGGGCCCAGCATGGTCGAAGCCTGCTAGGACCTTGGGATTGGTTCTGAAAAGGATATACTCATAGTCCTGGAACACAAAATGCAACTGAAGAAACATAGGTGTGGTTTTAGTTAGTAAAAGTCTGACATTCCGCTCCAACTGAGAGAGCGAGAAACACATAAAATTAATAAATACAATGTAATAATTATATAATATACCTATACTCTAATTAACATTTCGACTAAATATACGAATATGATTAAACAATTGGTACAAAGAGATAAATGAAACCAAATTATTGCTGTAATAATACTACTGCCAACTTGTCACGAATGTGCTCGTGAACTTTAACTTTGAGGGTTTAGGTCCTTTGAAAGACATTCTTATTAGAGTGACCACTTGATTTGTGCTAATTTCAGTCTACATTCACCATCGGACTTCCAGACGTACGATGATGCGCCTAGGGGCCCAGCATGGTCGAAGCCTACTGGGGCCATGGGTAGTGTGAAAACGAAACCCGAGGCCCTGTGACGAAGGCAACGAAGGAACAGGAGTAGGTTTTTAGACAGTAAAAGTCTGACACTATCTCTCGCTCCGCCCAAGAGCGGGATTTGTCATAAGATGATTTTGCCACCCAATAAAAAAAAAACTGGTATGTAGTGGACACCATCCATACGTAAACAATGTTTCTTGAACACGTTGGAATTCCTTGCCGGAATCTGTGTTTCTTTAGGGACAATTCTAATTCATGAGTGAAAAGGTTACTTCTAAGTCAAGCGTGCTTCATCTTCGACAACATCATCGCTTACCATCAGATGAGATAGCGGTCGGGGGCGCCAGCTTTCAAAAACCTCATGGGTGCTCATGCTCATTTGATGGATTCAAAAAAGTTGCGAAGTGTGAGAAGAGAAAAAAAATGCACACTGATTGACCGACAAATAAATAAATGTCCTACTTACATACTGCGTACTTTGTATTATTACTAATTATGTTTGATAAAAATATAAAATGAAGCCAATATATAAAAATTTAACCTAAAAGGTGATTACTGATCTGTTTTTTGATGTCTATTCTTAGGGTGCTCGGCACCCACTGTTTATTTCTGATAGGTACTCGAGCTCTTGAGCACCCACTGAGTCGGCGCCCCTGATAGAGGTCAAACGAGTACCATTAAAAAAAACGTGAACAAAACAAAAAGATTAGACAAGTAACGTATAGCACGTGACGTTCAGTTGTTTTAGGGGACTGAACTACTTATCAAGAAGTCGAGAGATATTTTATATTACAGTATTTTTTTCTGTGCCTCACTTTTTTTAGGTGGGTAAATCATCTAATGACAAATCTCGCTCTTGGGCGGAGTAGGAGATAGTGTCAGACTTTTACTGACTAAAAACCCACTCCCCATCCTTCATAGCTTTCGTCCCAGGGCACCGCGTTTCGTTTTCACACTACCTATGGCCCCAGTAGGCTTCGACCCCGCTGTACCCGTACAATTTGCTGACAACTCCCTGAGCCACGCGTGGAACAATACGCGCCGTTATCGACTTGAAGTCGGTCTGGACGGTTACCGGACGGTCGGACGGCGGACTATTCATTGCTCGCCGTCTGCAAGCTCGCGCCTGCGGTGGCCGGAAATCGGGATAGGAATCCTGGCGGCGGTTGGAGCGTGAGGACCGGTGCTTCACGCGATCAGCCGCTTCCTTTGTTAGCATTACTGCTTCGCAGAAATAGACGACCGCCTGCCAATCCTCCTCGCTCTGGATTCCGTGCCTCACTGGGACGCTATGATGGTGGTGCCAGTTCGTGCACCCAAGATAATGCATGCAGCTTTATGTTGTGTACCTCGCCTAGCCACTGTGGGTCATACAGTCAACTTACATTTTACATTAAGGCCCGTGTCTCACTGGGTCGTTATGGTAGTGCTGAAAATTCAGGCAGTCAAGAAAATGCATGCAGCTCTGTGATGTATACCTCACCTGGCCACTGTTGGTCACGCAGTCACCCATACATTTTTTTGACGTCATTACCTGGCTACGCCATCATAGCGTCACAGTGAAATACGGCTCTTAAATTGTTGTTAAAGTTTTTAAGCACAGATAGAGATACCTATCAATATCAGGGCGATATAAAGTCACATTGCGATTGACTATACGACGGGCCCACTAGGGCACAATGTCTGTCAGGGCTACAGGAAAGCAATGGGCAACTAAAAGAACACGTGAATATTTTTATAAGTAAAAGTCTGATATTCCATTGATTCACCCGCGGCGAGAGAACTTATTCGATGATTTCTCACACCAAAAAAGATTAAATCAATCACGAAAATAAACCAGTGGATTTTTCCAGAACTTGTATTATTTATGAATATCTAAATTACCTATATTATAAGTTTGGTCACGATGTATGAAATTGGTTTTAGCAGCCTGTATCAGCTTCAAGTTATCTGCCTCATGCATTATATTGATCTTTCAACCTAACACGTTATTTCTACATGTGAGTAACGTCGTACAAAATTGTGGTGCAATTAAAATTAAATGATAAGTCGGTTTAGTTATACAAACCGGGTGATGAACATCTTCTTAAAGTGTGTTATTCATTTAACAATAGCCATATTTAGAAATAACTATGATAATAATGTAAATGTACCAAAAATAAAACACAACTAAAAACTATCACACTACACACAACTTCAACTTAAAGGGCTACAAAAGAAGAAAGGAGGTCAAACAATTTAATGTATGTGTTTACCATTACTTCCCCTCTTTGAGGAGTGGCTGAAGAGGCGCAATAGCGTCCTCACCTTCCGCATGACACCCAATCTCTCCAGACAGAGAAAAAGCAATGCGAAATAAGAGCGATAACGCCTGAAAACTCTGTTAGCATTCGGTAATTCTGTGATTTTCTTGAATATTTTTCAAAACTTGTTCCAGGAAATACGTGTTTTTATTTTAAATCCTTTAAAGTTTTTTAAAAAAATTGTCGTTATCCAGAATCTTGATTAAATTTGCAAGGCTCCTATTGTTATACTTTTTTACTCGACTACGGAGGGTTATGATTTTGACAGGCTATGTATGTATGTATGTTCAAATGTTCCCTCATAGATCTTAAACTACTTAGCCGAACTGGACAAATGAGGTATCGTTAGAACTGGCTTAATCGTTCGCTGAACAAGTGGCGTGTCACAAAACTCAATATGGTGCCCTCTAGTGGACAAAAAGTATTGTTTTTAAAAAGGAAATGAAAGATAAATACGCCGTGTTTGGTATTATTTGAAAGAGCTTCACCTGTAAATTTCGAAAATATTGCTTAAATTTAAAGTGACGCTCTCTAGCGGACAAAAAGTATTGTGTTTAAAAAAAAAAGATAAATACGCCATGTTTGGTATCATTTGAAAGGGCTTTACTTGTTCATTTCGAAAATATTGCACAAATCTAAAGTGGCGCCTTCTAGCGGACAAAAAGTAATGTGTTAAAAATAAAACGTTAAGAGAAATACACCGAGTTTGATACGATTATCATTTGAAAGAGCTTCACTTGTACTCATCAAAAATATCAACAAAATTAAATGTGGCGCCCTCAAGCGGTCAAATAATTCGATTTTAATAACACCAAACTAGTTTAAATAATAAAAAGTAAAAAAAAATAAAACTCGACTACGACAAAAGTCAGTCACACGTTATATAGGTACCAACCGTAATACTTTAATAACATGTGACTACGGCTTTTCTTTGTGTTTTGTTCTTGTTTCTCCAGTAACCTTATTTATTTCAGCATCATAAAACACTTTTACAGCATCGTTTTTTTTGTCGTAGTCGGGTTTTAGATTTTTTACTTTTTATTGACTTTTTAAGTTTTTGAGTAAATTATGAACTTCATGCAAAATAGCAGATTTTCAGAGGTCTTTACTGTATTAGTTCTACACAGTTTTCAGATTTTTTCTTATATTTGTGTTATGAGACTTTGTTTCATGCCAAATTTCAGGATTCTAGGTCAACGGGAAGTACCCTATGAATTTTGATTCTCTTGAGAATGTCGAGATACACGTTTTTTGAGACATAAATGGCCGTATCTTTTTTTTCCTTTAATTCAGAAGTTTGATTTTTACATAGATTTAAGGGACTGCAGACCTGAGTATATAGTTTTAATTTCAACTCGATACCTTCACGCGTTCCTGAGATAAAGGGTCTTGACAGGCAGATAGATTAATAGAAAGAAAGAAAGAAAGAAAATATGTTTATTTGGCACACCATGATTAATTAACAAATAAAAGATTTAAAACTAAAACTAAACTTAAAAAAAATAAGGAGAAATAAAATTAACAATAAAAAAATATGTCTCACGGCTACGCCAAATGGGTCCAGATCAGCATAATGCCAGACAACTACGCAGCAGTTGCCTGACGCTGGTTTTCAACTGAACCTTAGAATAACAATAAGGAGGAGATACAATAGGGTGTAACAATGGGTGGTTTTATTTTAGTTAGTGCCGCCATAGCGACCAGTTCTGTGCGTGTCGTATCCCTCACCAGGTGGTGAGGGTTGCGAGAATCCGATGGATACGAGACGCGCGAGACGCGAGATTGATGACCTCATCAATCTAACTTGTTGGAGGTCTTCGGAGGTTTTACGGTACATGGTCGCCACTCCAGAACCTTTCGGCCCCATCGACCATCTGTTCTGCGAGTAATGGTACACAAATTTATTTGTAATATTCCATTCAGCTGGTCTTAAAACGAATATAGGTCATATTCAATCACTTCGGATAGTTACAAAAACAGACAGTAACGAAACCAAAATAATAATAAACAATTTAAATATTTATAATTGTTTTATCATTAAAGTAAAGCATACTTGCTTAATAGTCTGCCGCATGGGTCCCTTATCAGCGACACGCGACCCAGTGACTTGGCACGCGTGGCTAAAACCGGTTTGAAACCAATTGCTGATGACTTTTCACCTAAATATCGTTGTCAGTCCGGAGATGAGTGATTTGAGTGAACAAAGTAATTATGTAAGGTGACTCTATTGCGTACAAAAGACTAAATAACTGTTTGCCTGATGTTCTTAGAGATTTAGTTTGTTTTAGAAACTAGAAAAATCCGTGTAGTAAGTCTGATTTTTTTAAGCTAAATGTTATAAAGAATAGATGTAGGTTTTGTAAAAAAGGGGGGTTCTGGGGGCGGGTTCCGTATCTCATAAGGAAAAAACTCATCCCATATAAGATCACTTTGTTGTCTGTTTGTCAAGACCCTTTATCTTGGACACGCGTAGAGGTATCGAGCTGAAATTAAAACCATATACTCAGGTCTACGATCTCTTGAAGCTGTGAAAAAATCAAACTCCTGAGTTATTGACCAAAAAGATACGGTCGTTTATGTCGCAAAGAACGAATATTTCGACACTCTCAAGAGAATTAAAATTCATAGGGTACTTTCAGTTGACTTAGAATCTTGAAATTTGGCATGAAGTAAGGTTACATAGCACAAATATAGGAAAAAATCTGTAAATTTGTAGTAACGTCATAAAAAGAAACTATTTTGCGATTTAGAAAAATTCCCTCAGTGCGGGAGTCTGACTCGCGTCCGGTTTTTTTAATCAACAAATAACTTCTCTCGCTTTATGGCGAAGCAAGAGGGCGTGTCAAATTTTTACTGACTTAAACTCACCTGTGTTACTTCATTTGCCCTTTGTGTCCTAGGGCCACGTAAGGCCGCGTTGACTTTCTCAAACGTGCCCGCAGATCTATCAGGCATCGGCCCTACTTGGTCCCTTGAGTTTTGCTGCTATCTCTTTGAGGCACGCATAAAACGATACGCGCCGTCAACTTGGGCTCGGTCTTTACCCGACTACCGGACGGTGAGCTACATATTGCTCGTAGTCCACAAGCCTACGATGGGAAGAATCTCACAGTAAAGTAATTAATTGTACTTAGCCCTGAAAAAAAAATCCACTTTCCTCTCAAAAAGTGATCTTGAAAACAAATCGTGAAATAACAATATCAGTAAAATTCTATCTCTCCATTTCATATAATAGTGGTGTCAATAAGTTAGAAAACGTTTTTCTTTCTTTCTTCTCCAGTTCATGATAATATAGCAATATCTTTTCAGAATCATTATTGTATTCTTCATCCAACATAACATTAACGACCTGTTATGAATATAATGAAAGTCAGTATGACGATTATAAAAAATGCTGTGTTTTAAATTAAAAACATAAAACTCGCAAAGAAACGAAGCTTCTAAATCAACTGTTTTATGATACATTTTAATAGCGTAAGATGAGACCTGAGATATAGTAATTTAAATAAAATGAAGACTGGTAATATAGGAGATAAACGCAACATTAGATTTGATGCTATAAGATTACGTGAACGTTTGAAAGTTACTGTGGTTCTGGAAGGCAAAGAGCAACCGTAGGAACCGTCGCTGGGATTCCGATCCTGATTTCCTAACGCCGTCTGGTCCTCCGGTAACCGTCAAGACCGAGCCCAAGTCGTTGACGGCGAGTAGTGTTCCACGCGCGTCTCAAGGAGACGTCAGCAAATCGTAGGGGCACAGCAGGGTCGAAGCCTACTGGAGCCATGGGTTAAGTGAAAATGAACCCCAGGGCTATGGAACGCGAGGGAAAGAAGGAACAAACGAGAGGGCTTTAGTCAGTAAAAGTCTGACACGCCCTCTCGCTCTACCAAGAGCGAGAGAAGTTATCAGATGTTCATTTTGATGTCGAACCAAACCAAAAAAAGATTTAATAAAGTAATTGTTTTACTAGACCTGCGTTTGTGTCATTTTTTTTTTCTAATTATACGATGAAGAATTGTATCATTTCTTCGTGCCTCTTTCTAATTATAACTGCAAATTTTTAGAAACTTATTTTAAGGAGGAATACCTATGAATGTTTTTAAAAAGCTTTTTGTAGTATTTAGACAAGGAAACATAAGTACTAACTCTTTTATTTTTTGGCTGGAAAACAATAAATCAACTTTTCTAATTTGGTTAGATCGAATGTCAGATCTTTAAACCCACTTGTGTTACTTCAGTAGCCACTTGCGTTACAGGGCTACGGTTCCTCTTTTCCAATAACCGCGCAACCCTGCCTGATAGGGACTAACACTTAAAAACAGTACATTAACATAATATAATGGAAATAATCCCCAAAGTCTTATAACTTCAGATAATCCCACACCCACTTAATATCACATGGAAAAACCCCCATTACGCAATCTTTACTACATATAAGTACATCAAAAAATATTGCTTCAATTTTAATATTTTTTATAGAAACTCTCCACAACAAATGAACGTCGTGGGTCGTTTTAATCCATTGTTCCACCTTCACTGTTATGATTCTAAATAAAAGCATTTTATTGTGTAATAAATAGTTTTTTTTTTATTGATTATGTAAAATTGTGTGTACAATAAAGAATAAAGAATGAAAAAATTTTACATTACAATTTGATTCTTCGAGTAGGGCCTGATAATAATTCTTTGGCATCATTACTAGGGCTGTAGGGACATTTGAAAGGATTACCGTGGTCTTGTAACGCAAAGGTGCCCTTTGCGCTACTGAACTGAAACAATACAGGTGAATTTTAATCAGTAAAAATCTGATATTTGTTCTCTCTACACCCAGAGGGTAAAAAATTATTTAATAATTTGCCCACTTCAAAAACAGTGACGACCAAATGCCAGTTTGAAAATATCGTACATGCTATAGCGTAACATATCATAATCAGCCTTTTAATGTTCCCACTGCTGGGACTCAGGCCTCCTCTCCAGGAAAGGGAATGGGCCGTAATCCACCACGCGGGCCTAGTGCGTGTTGGTGGATGTCACATGTCTTGGAATTTTTGGTTCTTGGCCATGCCGGTTTACTCACGATGTTTTCCTTCACCGTTTTGAGAGCAGTAGTGATGAAATAAATTACACAAAGCAATGCGCCTGGTTGGGTTTCAACCCGCGACCTACAACTCGTAAATCGGGGCCGTTACCACTCGGCTACCAATGCTCTTGCCACTGCTCCACCTCTGCCACAACTCGTACATCCTAATTAAATCAGTGTCTACTTCTATTTCAAGCTGTTCAGGTATTATTGATTATCTAACATCCTAACAACATCCAAGTCTACAGACATTAATATTTCAACCAGCTTCACCCAGTTGCTGTACCTGCGTGACAATGGAAAATTGTCCCAAGCAACCATACTCCTGGGTTAAAAAATATAATTTGTGCTTTGTGGGAAATCATCTAATGACATTTCCCACCCTTGGGCCACCTTTTACTGACTAAAACCCACTTATTTGCTCCTTCTTTGCCTTGCGTTCCGGGGCCCCGTGGTTCATTTTCACTTAAACCATGGCCGCAGTAGACTTCGACGCTGCTGGGTCCCTACGATTAGCTGACATCTCCTTGAGGCGTGCGTGGAACATTACGCGCCGTTGACGACTTGGGCTCGGTCCGGACGATTACCGAAATATAATTTGTTTTGACATGGTCTATTCATATGTCTATTCAAATCTGTATAGCCGTTTGAACGAGAAGGACTTACAAGCATACAAATAAACATTCACTTTTATAATATTTGGTGTGACATACTCTGTCACTAATATTGACACACACACACATACACACAGTGTCATAGTGTTGGTTGTCGAATTCCTCCGAAACGGCTTAGCCGATATTAATATATTTATTATTTTGTATATAATTTCGTAGATCTGAAAATAGGTCACTGGTTATTTTTTACCCTTCTACTCCCACCTCCCATTTATGTCTTTGGTAATTGATATGGTAAAACAACGTTTTCCGAGTCAGCTAGCAGTAAATAAAACAAAAGGTCGTTTACCTCTGTTTGTTTCTCTACTAACTCTCTCTTTTCGCAACGGATTTTGTCATGGTTTACACTAAAAAACCTAGAAAAAACCTTAGACGAGAAGGCTTTATTGTTATTTGTTTATTATCCTTTCGCATACCGTCATTAGAGACACAATAGAAAGAATGAGAGAGCAAACTCCAACGTTCGCCTGGAGTTTAATGAATTAAGATTATTTGTACCTATGCAAAGCCGGGGCGGATCGCTAGTGTATAATATCGTAGAATAGGATCTATTTCTGTACTATAATCTTTCCACTGTAATTTTGCTTTTTATCGTTTATTTGAACTGCACCGTTTATTTCATTGTCAATGATTTTTGTACAGTTTTTGTCAACCTTGCTGTGGTTAGTACAACAAAAGACTTGTCTGGGTTTATTGAATTAAAGTTTTTATTCTTTTTATTGGACTCATTGAATGATGAAAAAAGGAGATTTTTTAGTTGTTTAAAACTGCAAAAATTTAGAAATTAATATTAACAATTAAGAACACAAAAAAGGACATTAACATTTTTAGAAAAAAAAACTTAGGTATGTTTTAGTTAGAACTGACCAGGTGTTACAAAAATAAAAACGATGTAAAACACTTTTGCACTACACACACACGCTACACACTACACTATTGTCTACATTTCTTTTAATTTCTCCTTTCGTAGGTCTGCTGGAATAAATTTCTTTGGAAATAAGCAGTACCTTTGTACTCTTGTCTACTTTGTATTGTCATATTCTGTTTTTGTGTGTACATAAATAGTAAAATAAATAAAAATGGTAGAATTCAATAACTTTATAGTACAACTATAATCCGACAAAGTTAAAAAATACACTAAGTTGGCTAAAGAAATTATGAAATAATAGGGGTTAAAGTGTGAAATTGCCGTTTTTTAAAACGGGTTGCTTTGAAGTGTTATATCTTTGAATTGACTTGGAATTATAAGTTCAAATAAACTTTATATTAAAGGTACGTTACTCTTTTTTTAAAATTAGGAGTATATTGGTTAGGGCCTATTACAAGAAAACAATATTACAAGCACTATTTTCTATCAATTACAAAAAAAAACTTCGTGCAACATACAGCCAAATGGGGTGAATAGGAACTAAGGGGTGAATAAAAACAAAACTTCAAATGGAATATTCACGACATTTAAATATTTTTTGCTGCATTTAACTATATCAATTGATTAATGGATTGTTATTCTAAAAAGTCGATGCTTTGTTAGACGCCGATAATTTGGTATCAAAGTGAAAAACCAAACCAAAGTTTTGTTTCTATTCACCCCGTTTTACGGTAGTTAGTCAACCAAAGGTGATAGAAAGACAATCAAGAAAAATCTAGGACTCCAAAGTGAGCATGACCCAATACTAAAAAAAGTACTAAAATAACAATGAGGTTTTACCACACACCGAAGAAAAACAGCCCAGTAAGAACTTGACAAGCTAAAGAGATAAAAAAGTTTCAAATTGATGGTAGAAATTGTGTATAGTAATAAAATACTGAAATGAACTGAGACCATTGTTTTTATTATGATTTATTATACCTTTGTCAAGTTTTAGAGCTCAATCACTCTGGAATTCTAGAATATTTATTGATTGATAAAGGGCATTGCGTAAAAGTGTCCCCACCCATCAACAGAAGTGAAACAAGTGTCATTCAAAGCGTATAGTTGAATAGAGTTTTTTTTTTTATTATGGTGACATCTCAAATGTATGGGGTTTGGGTTTTATAAAACATTATATTTTAACCTAACCTAACCCAAGTGTTTTAGATCTTAAATATACTCATAACATAGTACTGTCGCGTGGATGTCGGATGCGCTTTGGCGAATCCTGTACGATTGTACAAAAATATTTGACAAAGGGCATTGCGTAAAACTGTCCCCAAAAATGACACTTCTTTCATTAATTCAGTTATTTTTTTATTATCTTTTATTATGGCGACATACCTCAAAAGTATGGGGTTTAGGTTATCTACACTAATATTATAAAGAGGAAAACTTTGTTTGTTTGTAATGAATAGGCTCAAAAACTACTGGACCGATTTTAAAAATTCTTTCTCCATTCGAAAGCTACATTATCCACGAGTAACATAGGCTATATTTTATTTTGGAAAAAATAGGGTTCCGTAAGATATTTGAGTTTTTCGGACACAAGGTGTAAAAAGTCAACCAGAAAAGTTACTTATTTTGCGTACGCTGCCTAAACTATAAAAGATAGAACCATAAAATGTTCTAATTAATTGTAGATCTTATAAATATCTACCAAAGTTTGTTAGGAGAAACCTCAACCTTCACGCGGGCGAAGCCGCTGGCAGAAGCTAGTATAAAATATTTTTATTTTAACCTAACTTAACCTGACCTAACTTTAAGCTAAGTCATTGTTTTCAATGCTGAAGGTCGTGACCTTAACAAATAACTTTCTTGTGTACAATATTTTGCCATGTCGTCTATCTTCGTCGATGTGTATGGCGTCGCAGACTGTGTTCTCTATCTTGAAACGGATTTGATTTGACAAACGAATGGGTTCCCGGCTCTTTTCCCATCTACTATTCCCATCAGCAACATTTTATAGTCACTTTTTCTGGCAATGTGGCCATTATATTCAAAATTTCTTGTTTGAAATATGTTGGTAAGCCTTATGATGTTTTAAGTTCAACTATTCAGGAAACGTTAGCCGAATGTTCAGTCCAGTAAACCCCGAACAGTTTTTTCCAAAATTATTTTTGTTCTTTTTGACATTATTTTTCTCTGACGGGATAAAACTGTGGCTACTTGTTACCAAGCAAACCCAATAATCAAAATTGCTCATGCTAAGTGGAATATACCCGAGGTATGAGAAACACATGTCTAGCAAAGGACAGAGAGTCAATTGATGATGAACAATATGGGACTAGCAATCTTAAAACATTTCCCAACGATCATAATGCAGTCTGTTACAGCTATCAGTTTTACCGACTAAGTTCTTAGGATCTCTTTGAGACTTATTTTTAGCCTATCCTGTCTCTTTAACATCCTCTCTCAATTTTATCCTAAATTCCGTTACTTTTACTGAAAAAATATGTTTAAAGTACTGTAACAACATGACTAGGCCACAAATTTAAACAATATTCTATTTTCAGAACAAAGTAATCGAAAATTCATTCACTTTTTTTGTCCTTTAAATTGAAGCTCGCGTGAAGCGGGGTAAAAAATAGCTATATATAGAAATATAGTTAGATTTACAAATAAATAAATATAGTTAGGTACTGTTTATTTATGTACAAAAGACTATATATATCGGGGTTCAAGACAGTTCGTTATCAGTGTGTGTTTGAGCTTGAGCTAAGTAACTCGTTAGCTTCAGTGTTATCACTCAAGATGATTGAGACTATCGTTCCAGCGTTCGCTGAGCTGAGTGAGTTTGCGAGTATTGGGGTGAGTTCTTTTACTTTATTGTTTTCATTTTTGCCAATATCAAGAAAATTATAATTCTTTTGCCCTTATTCTACTTTATTTGGGGTTGGTGCTTCTTTATTTTTCTTTAATACATCTCTGTCAGTTTATATCTCAGTAGTCCTTTTTAAAAATATCATCATTTACTACGTCTGAAAGTTGACCCGTGGCTTCTTATGCCTTTCCATACATATAGCATTCACATTTAAATTCATCACGAAAACTCTAATACGGATTTCTTCTACTCGGTCATTTACAAATTTTTTATTTTTTATTTTATAAACTTTTTTTTATTTTATTTTGACTAATGTATCAAAATTTTGTCCACTTTTTGATATCTAGTCTTTGGTAAAGAATTCTGACATCCAGTAAAGTTTGGGAATATTTTGCTCTAAAAATAACATTTACGGGATAATTACTCTAAATTTCACACCACTATACTTATTTCCTCCAACAATAAAATTTTATATAAATTAAATCCAAATATGGTAAAAAAAAAACTTTCTAAAAGTTGGCGACAAATGTGATTGCCCAGGGTGTTTCAACTTTTGTCACTTAAATGCCAGAAAACAATATCACTGACTCCCAATAGTTTTATATCAATCCATTTATAAAAAGACTAACCAAAATATGAATCTCACAGGCTGGTGGAGAAGTAGTCTTCGCAACAGATGACTTCTTCGCAACGTGCGAAAACATGATAGCCGACACCGACCCGATATTCATTGAGGATAAGTACACGGAGTTTGGCAAGTGGATGGATGGGTGGGAGACCCGTAGGAAGAGGATAGCTGGCCATGATTGGTGTATATTGAAGCTGGCCACCAAATGTGTTATTCGAGGTATGTATTCTTTGTAGTCTACATAATTATACTTATACTGTCAAACTAATAAAAATATAAAAAGTTTTAATTTTTTTAACATAAACATCAAGTTAATAACATTAATAATAATTATATTATTGAAGAGGATTTCATAAACGACCAAATCCATTTCGAGAATCTTGAATTTCAAGTATAACCTAGTATGTGTTGTGTGAAATCACAAAAAGATATAATAATTGAGTAAATGGAGGTCAATAATCCATTATAATTATAAGTTTGAGGTAATGTTTGTTATTTCAAGATAACATTATTATGCAATAAACACTGACCTATAAAAATCATTAGTCTGTTAACAATAAAACCATATTTCGGCAGTCTACAAAACTGTTTACACAAGAAAGAGAGATAAAAAGCTCATTATGAACTATGAATGAAATTAATATAAGAAAGCGTTTTTAGCGAGATTTCTTCGAAAGAAGTTCAATTGCTGTTAAATTATTATTTTCAAAGTGTACTAGGAATTAGTGGATTCTGTAATGTAAAATTAATGTAAGTCTCTTAAGTATCAACACATCTTTATAATATAATTATGCACCTGATCATTGAAACAGGCGCGATCTCGGTAAAATTTACGTATTGCTGAGAATTTTATTGAAATATTTGCTACTTCAACGAAGCTTGTCGGAAAGACTAGCATTGCATTATATATTTACTGCAAAAACGTTAGAATGTACTACATCCATATTGTAATGCAAAATATGGTTACAGTATTATGCATCAATAATTAAATATTTTCTAAATTTAATACTGGTTAAATGCACAAACTGTGCAAAGTCAAGAGAAAAAAAGTAAGACTATTCCTACTATTAATATACTAGAGTATTGATTGACAAGTGTTAGTGATGTCTCTATTAGCAAAACTATTGTCGAAACTCCAAAATGTGTGTTATTTGACTTGCACTACCAAATTTTGGTTGGTCTAATAAAATCCGAACCCGATAAAATATATATATTATTCATATTTTTTATTTAGATTATAATTCTTATTAATTTTATTTATAATTCTTTTATTCTTGTATTAAATTATTGACTATATTTTTATGTTTTGTTTCAGGTCTATTGGTCGACACGGCGTTTTTCACGGGAAACTATGCGCCGAAGTATTCGATACAAGCAGCGTGCTTGACTCCTGAAGGTTTGTTATTTTTAATCAGATATTTTATAAAACTTGTAACTACTGCTTTTTTAGTAGCGTTGGAAGGCCTCCTACAAGTTGACAGATCGATATCTTGGTAACGGTTGCGGGAGTCCGATGGATACTAGACGCAGAGAACCGTTCATTGTTGTGACATTTGGGGGAGGCCTATGTCCAGCAGTCTTTCGGCTGACATGATGATGATGATGACTGTTTTTTTTTAGCCTGCGAAATTATCCAATGACTTCTTCCACTCTAGGGTGGAGCAGGAGAGTGCGTCAAACTTTTACTGGCTAAAACCACACCTGCGTCCTTATTTAGTTACCTTTGCGTTTTAAGATCACGAGTTTCCTATTTAGAAAATTCTTGTGATCTTAGCGGGTGTCAGCACTGATGGGCTCTTGCGGTCTTTCTGACGTCTCTTTGAGGCGCGAATGGAACAATACGCGTCATCGTCAACTTGGGCTCGAACTGGACAGTTATCGGACGGCCGTTATAGCATGCGATCATGGACTTACTTATATTTATAAACAATAATAAGTAAAAAAACCACAACTTTAATACAACAGAGCTTGTGTTATGATTACTAGACAACTTGTAAACACACTTATATATTTCTAAATCTGCCTGTGTATATTTCTACTGAAGATAGGTAAATTCATATGATTTTCTTTAGAAAGCGCTATCATATGAGGATAAAGAAACTTCAAAGGAAGAGGATAAAGTAATACATACAAATGATTACCTATATACCGCATTTGATCATAAATAGAATTCAAAGGAAAAATAAAATAAATGTAATCACGTGGGAAAACGTAAATAATAATATAATTTTCTATCTATGCATTTACATGTTACTAAATAATGAAGTATTTTTTAGAGTTATATCTGCATAAAGGCAAATAATAACCATTTCATAAATTTTAAAGGAAAATAAGTATCACTAAAAAGTCTAGATATTAAACATAAATCTGGGTCCATAGGAAAACCTGCGACTAAATTACACTAAAGACAATAGTTAGCCTTACAATGCGAGTTTCCTGCTTGAACTGATTGCTATCCGTAAATCCTGTTTTTACAAAAAACTCTATATTTCATTTGCCACAAATACACATTCTAGTACAGTCAACGAAAGAGAACCCTTTTATATATGTACTATATATTCCTACTCTGAAATGCTTTTTTTTTATTTGTTGTCACCACTTCTGCCCCCTAGCCAAGTTACAATCGTATGGTTCGTGCCGAACGCCTCGAGTAGGCCACGCCTCCAATTCCTTTCTTTTGATATCATCTCAACGCTCAGTCACGTGGTCAGAACAAAGGAATCGGAGGTGTGGCCTACTCAAGTCCGAGGCCATGTGCTTTCACGGCCCTCGGAACGCGCCACCACCGGGTTTCCAGCTAACGGTGGGAGGAGTCCACATCGGCGTCGGGTCAACGATGAAGTATCTGGGACTCGTTCTCGACAGCCGATGGGATTTCGACGAGCACTTCCGACGTCTGGCTCCCAAACTAAATCGGACTGGGGCTGCCATCTCGCGGCTCCTGCCCAACCTTGGGGGTCCAGACGCCTCCTGCCGGAGGCTCTACGCGGGGATCGTTCGGTCCATAGCCCTTTATGGCGCACCGGTGTGGGCGCCGGGGCTGCGGAAGCAGCCGGCGGCCCGGCTAAACGCGTGCCAGAGGGTCATGGCCATACGGATGGTGCGAGGATACCGGACGATTTCCCGCGAAGCGGCGAGCCTCCTTGCTGGCCAGCGACCATGGGATCTGGAGGCAACAGTCCTTGCACTCATGCACGAACGGCGCATGGAGATGCAACGCCGGGGCGAAACTCCGCTGCCGCGACAAGTCGCAGCATGGCGGACAGAGCTCCGGCGAGTTCTCATGGAGAAATGGCGACAGCGACTGTCGCGACCCCGTGCTGGGCACGCCACAATTATGGCGGTAAGTCCCCTCTTTGAGACGTGGTTGGAAAGACCTCACGGCGTCCTCACATTCCGCATGACGCAGGTTCTCACCGGACACGGTAAGTTCGGGAGGTTCCTGCACCGGATTCGTGCGGAAACGACGCCCGGGTGTCGCCACTGCGTGGCCCACCCGGAGGATACGGTAGAGCACACGGTGGAGGTGTGCCCCGCTTGGGCAGAGCAACGCCGTGTCCTCGTGGGGGCAATCGGCGGCGGCGATCTCTCGCGCCGGGCCTTGGTTCAGGCCATGCTCCGGAGCGAGGAGGAGTGGCAGGCGGTCGCCTCCTTCTGCGAAGCAGTAATGCTAGCTAAGGAGGCGGCCGATTGCGTGAGGCAACGGTCCTTACGCTCCAACCGCCGCCGGGATTCCGATCCCGATTTCCGGCCACCGTAGGCGCGGGCTTGTAGACGGCGAGCAATGGGTGGCTCGCCGTCTGACCGTCCGGTAACCGTCCGGACCGAGCCCAAGTCGTCGACGGCGCGTATTGTTCCACGCGCGCCTCAAGGAGATGTCAGCAAATCGTAGGGGCCCAGCAGGGTCGAAGCCTACTGGGGCCACGGGTAGTGTGAAAGCGGAACCCGGGGCCCTGGGACGAAGGCAACGAAGGAACAGGAGTGGGTTTTTAGTCAGTAAGAGTCTGACACTATCTCCCGCTCCGCCCAAGAGCGGGGATGTCATTAGGATGATTTTCCCACCCAATAAAAAAAAAAAGGTGTGGCCTACTCGGGGCGTTCGGTGCGAAAGAAACGATTGTAACTTGGCTAGGGGGGCTAAATGAGTGAAGGCCCAATCTTGTCCTAGCTTAGGCAGACACAGGTCATTTTATGTCTTTGAGTATTTCGGCTTTTAGATATAGCATTTTCGCTACACAATTTTTTCCGTCCTCTGTCGTTATTTTATCCGTCACAATATAACACCATTACTGTAGTATTATTATTTATTTAGCCTACACTCTCCCACTGCTGGGAAAAGAGATGACCTAGACACGTTTCCAGATCATCTCGCCGCCCCTTCCCAGGTCGACCTCCAAATCGTTATTATTATTATTATTATATATTCAGTGCTATACACAAAATAGTGATTTGATAAAAACACTTAAAATACATGCAACTGTCGTTTGGTATACTAAACTTCTTTGTCAGCTGTACCTAGATATCTAGTACGGCAAAGCACTTAGTTCTAACTCAATGAGGCGTGTCCTGGCAATTTGCCAATGCTATTTACCGGACACTCGTTATTTTTGCCAAAGAAAGGTCTTGGAAACTGAGACTCTTTATCCCCGGGACCTAATCAATCATAGACCGGGGATACTATTTCAAGTATATTACGTAGTGTTTCACTAAATCTTTGTTGAACTGTTTCGTTCTCGTATTAGGTATGTCTTTCAATCCTATATTCTCAATCATTTGACAAAGCAAACAGCTTCTAGAGTCTAAAAGCTTTGTCAAATGATTTTCCTATATAAACAGATACACAATTATCTTCATGGCTTATTTCTAAATAACTTGCCTAACCTAGTAGATAATTTCATACAGACTTTTATTTAGTGTGTTGGATAGAAATAGATCCTAAAACACTTCCGATGTCCCTGCTATTCGTTTTTGACATTTATTGCTTAAATATTTACGTTGAAAACGAATTGTTGGACCAAATTATAAATGAAATAAGACTATAATAACCATAGACTGGAAATGGAAGCAATGCAACTAGAATTTCCTTTTAAATACTTGAATTGTAACAAAACCTGTGTTACGTAAGTGATCAAGAAGTTGTAGTCTTTATGAAACGGGAGCTTTAAATCTATATATACATATCATTATCTTCCTGCCTTTGTTTGCCTTGGCTTGTTCTTTTTCTTCCAACGCTATCACTGACTCCTTTTACTTTTACATCACTCCTCACACAATCCATCCATCTTTTCTTTGGCCTCCCTATCCGTTTTCATCTATCTAGGCGTATTATGTACAAATATACTTAAACTCTTTGAGTAACATGCGTTTCATCCCTTCTTTTCACATTACCATACAAACTATTCTTATGACCGACATAAGACAAAGGATAACCCCTTTAAATTTTCGACTATAACTGCATAGTATAGCATAGCATAGTCGGCCTTATAATGTTCCCACTGTTGGGACTCAGGCCTCCTCTCTAGGAGAGGAAATGGGCCGTAATCCACCACGCGGGCCCAGTGCGGGTTGGTGGATGTCACATATCTTCGAATTTTAGGTTCTAGGACATGCCGGTTTCCTCACGATGTTTTCCTTCACCGTTTTGAGAACTGCATACATAGATGCAAATTCACGAAGAGTTTTTTCATAAGTGAACTAAATGACCTATTTTTTTAACTGTAATGCAGTATCCTCTATAATCCTTAGAGACTAAAACTTTTTGCAGTTTACCGCTCATTTGGGTACCTACTATAATGTTTACGTATATATTATGATGCCCCGGAGGCCTTGTGGAATAGCCTTACCAAGGAATATGCCGTAAAATATCGCGTTTATTGGCCTACGGATACCTGTTACTAAGGTGGTCATTAAATACAATTCATTTATGAATTTTTCTTGGTGAAAATATTTGATAAGGCTAGTGGCTCGCCGTCCGACCGTCCGGTAACGATCCGGACCGAGCCCAAGTCGTCGACAGTACGTATTGTTCCACGTGCGCCTCAGAGAGATGTCAGCAAATCGTAGGGGCCCAGCAGGGTCGAAGCCTACTGGAGCCATGGGTAGTGTGAAAACGAAACCCGGGGCCCTGGGACGAAGGCAATGAAGTAACAGGAGTGGGTTTTTAGTCAGTAAAAGTCTGACACAAGATGATATTCCCACCTAAAAAAAAAATGGTGAAAATATTACGTGCTATTATGTCATGACGTGGTCATAATACCAAGAAAGGCTAAGAGCATGTTTGACTGTAATCTGTTTTAAAGAACAAAAAATTGTATGCTACAGCTTAGTAAGTCAGAATGTATGAAGAGGTTACTCCCATATTTTAAGAACTTCTGAAGTAAACATTCACTCTACTCAGTATCTATAACAACGAAAAAAAATTAATTCTCAAATCGAGGACTTTATATCAATAAGTAACAAGTATAATAACAATTCAATTGAGTTAACAAGTTTATTAAAAATTCGATTGACAATTTGCCTGCTGAGGTCTTCCCATCCGATTATAATTTGGGCGTCCTCAAGGCTAGAGTGAGGCTCTTAATAAACTAGTGCGCCTCACCATCAACGATCGTATCACTGCTCATCACCAGGTGGGATCGCAGTGAAGCACTAGTTTATGTCAAATTAAAAAAAAGGTGTCTTGACTTAAAATATTATGAATGTGTGAAGAAACTTTGAAAATATTGTAGTATTAAAATCCTGTCTTAATATAAAGCGGTCAGCTTAATTCAACAAAATTACTTTCTTTGTTACAGAAGAAGAATCGCTTCCAACAAGAGTCTCCAAAATGGGCACAGCATGCAGCAAATTCGACTTGAAACATATTGAACGACTTAAGTCGGACAAATGGGATGAGTTAGTGCCGGTTACAGCCCTAAGGGCCGGCTATGAGGAGACCAGACTCAATTTCCAGAAGGTAATTTTCTAAAGACGATTTTTGTTTCTCTTATTATGGGTCGAAGGATCTTTTTAACTGTTTGTACTAATTTATTCACAACGTAAACATCGGAATCCAAAATGTTCCAATCATTATCGAAATACAGATTATTAGCCATGGTACTGCAAATCCTGTGTACGTACCATTTCTGTGAAATCATAATCCTCTGAACTCGAGCTTGAAATAATTTAATTGAATAGATAATATATTTCCGCTAGTACCATATACTGTGAATTAAGCTGGCTGGAAAATAGAATTTAAAAAATTGTTACTTTTTTACAACTTTAATTATGTTGAAACATCTTCACCACAATCCTTATTTTCCAGAGTAAATTGCGCGCAATATTTATCTAGATATAATAAATGGTACAGCAAATATGATTGACTCCTTGACTCCTTTAGACCAATACCAATTTATATAAATCCCCAATAAATATTGCATTGCTTTCAAATTGCAATTTTTCCGAAATCGCACTTCGTCTAAATTGGGTTTCTGAAAATAAGACGGATGGACTTGTGTCTGTATTGCAAGAACTTTTAAAATAAATCCGATTGAACGTTGAAAACTCATTACGTAGTATATTGAGGAAAAGAAACGGAAAACTATATTAATGTAGCCTAAAGAAATAAAACGTAATGCAATTTCAACAGTACACAAAATGAACTACAGTATCGTCTCTTATGAGAAAAAAAAGCACAAAAATAAAAACCGAACACAAAAATAAAATACGTTCTGAAAAGTATGTTACAAAAAAATACATTTATAGACATAGTGATGCTTAGAGGTTAGCCGTAGACCAATGCTACTTGCATGTTAATACAACAAAATACGTGTGAGGAAACAATGATCACACATACGTACTATATATACATAGATGATCAAAATTGTAACCCTCTTGTTTAGGAGCCCAGCAGGGTCGAAGCCTACTGGGGCCAAGGGTCTGCTTCTGACAGAAAGAGTCGGCCCTGGTAGGTCAGGAACAGGAGTGGGTTTTTAGTCAGTAAGAGTCTGACACTATCTTTCGCTCCACCCAAGAGCGCGTGATGCCATAATATCATTTTCCCACCGAAAAAAAAACCCTCGGCTTGTTGGCTTTGTCGTAGTCGGCCAACAAAGTTTGCAATAACTTTAATATTCAAGCAGTAATAAAAATAGATTATGAAAATTCCCTAGAACTTTGCAAATGAGAATAATATCCAACAAAAACTAAGCTAAAAATTGAAACGCCCAAAAATAACCCCATAATTTCAAATAGAAAGTTTGAAACAATTTTGCGACATCCCCGCTTCTAGCACTAATTTATTACACACTAGTGTGAAATTAAAAAAATCCAGGAATAAACTCGTAGAAATTAAACATGAAACTGTACTTAAGATTATTTTTATTTCAGGTACTGAGTGATGACGCTTATACCCATATTCGTGTGAACATTTTCCCGGATGGAGGCATTGCACGCCTGCGGGTATTCGGTGAAGCAAGACCAGAACCACCGCCGAGAAATCAAATTATAGACCTAGTGTCTTTACTGAATGGTGCGGCTTGCCAAGGTAACGATAATAATATTGGAAGACGTGTGTAATTAATTCGGTTTCATAGCGAAGATAAAATAGATCAGTTAAATAATCTTACATATAAGAAGATATATGGTTTTAATAAGCATGATTTGATACATTACAGTCTTATGATGTACGCTGAAGTGTGCGATAGATTTTAAAATTTTATTCTCATAAATTAAACCAACACATTATCCCCTTTCATAGGTTTTTCAAATGCCCATTACGGACATCCCAAGAACGTAATTAAGCCTTCAAGAGGCAAATGTATGTCAGACGGTTGGGAAACAGCCAGAAGATTGGACAGACCCAATGTTATTGAAGCCAATGATGATGGAACAATGAAAAGCACAGGTAAATAGATACTAAATCAAATATAATTTTCTAAACCAGTTCACAGATTTCGACAAAATAATTGCATATTATAATATCACCATTATGTTATTGACCAATGTTGGTCAATAATGTCAATTTCTAAATTCCCGAAAATAGCCGTTTGATCAAAATTTCAACCATTGCTTCTGACGTTTATTTCGGTACAAACCTATCAATTGTTTATTATGGTTTGACCTTCCTGGAATCAATACTAATAAATTATATTTAATAGTAGCTGGAACTTATAAAATATTCAGTTTAAAATCAGTGTCTAACAGTAATATTATTTCATAAAGGTCAAGAATGGGCAATCTTCAAATTGGGCTTCCCAGGAAACATTAAGCAAATTTGTGTGGACACTAACCACTTTAAAGGCAATTATCCTGACTCCGTCAAGATTGAGGGGGCATACTTGGGGCCCGATTCGTACCCGGAGACAGATGTCAACTGGTGTAATATTTTAAAGCCTAGCAAGGTAAGAAAGTTTTTTTTTTTGATTTACGTTTATATTTTACCGAGAATTTTTTATTGGTGTTCCCATTATCAACTTGTACTTAAATTTTTGTTCTTATCTGTAATTTTTTTTCCGATTTATTCCTTTCTAATACCAAAAACGAATATCACTTGTATTTGTTGGAAATTATAATTTATTTTCCATTCCAAATGAATACCAACAACTTGTATTCGGTACTTTTTTTTTTCAATATAGTCTCTCAAAGCAATTTTACCGACTTTACCTTATATCTTTGAAGGTGTTTATAAATATGAGTCGAAACAAATAGTTATTTTTATAGAATAGTTGTTGGTATTAAAATGGAATATTTTTTTTTTCCCTTTATTTTCTTTTTTCAAATTCAAAATAATTTCCCAATTCTAACCCTTCAACCTCAGCGGTTCCCATTTCCTAAACATTACTCTTCATTAGCAAGGGTAAATAAATCGGAAACCGCCGTTGAGTTACAAAATCCAATTTATTAAAGCCTCCATTCAATTACAGCTATCAGCCCATAATGAGCACTGGTTCGACTGTGATTCGGGTGTCATCACACACATTAGAGTAACGATGGCGCCAGACGGCGGTTTCAGCAGAATTAGGGCGTTGGGATACGCCGACTCGCAAATTATTTGAGACTTTAGATATCATGAAGCAACTCTGCAGTAACTATGCATAAGCGTTTTTTTTTTAACGTATTAACCTAGTTTTCATTTGGAATATCTTTTTGTATTAAAACTTCTGTAAATTCGAAACGAATTCTTGTTGCTAGTAGCAGATCTTGACAATTCTTGCAAATGTATAAATGCCTGTTAATAATATTAGCCGTATTACAAAAACGAGCATGGTCTGTATCTGCCCTCAAATAGAAAATGTATTCGGCACTGCTGTAAGCGACTGTACAATGATGCGGAAGCCAACAGAGCAGTTGTAAGCGCTATTGTACAGTTGCGCACAGCTGTATTTGGTGCATAGGTTCTTATCATAGATACTGGTTTAGATGCAGTCTTGCGCCACGTAATATCACTGAAGCGCAGTGAGGCAGAAAATTGTTATAATAGCCTCATATTTTATTCTATCCTGTTATATAAGTAATTTAAGCTTCTTAAAAATGTATTTGATTTAAATTTTTATTTCCTTTTGCACTATCTGCAAAGTGTTAAGTGGTGTTTTGTATTGCCGTCCTGTATTATTTAGTTTTAAGATCCTGCCTAATAGAATTTAGTGAGCTTTATATTTTTATGTTGTAATGTCTACGAGGAATGAATATTTTGTGATTTATAATTTTTCATAGCAGCACGAGCAGTGGTGGCCGATTGGTAAGCTTAGACTTACAACTTATAGGTCGCGGGTTCAAACCCAGTCAGGCGCATTACTTTGTATAATTTATTTCATCACCACTGCTCTCAAAACGGTGAAGAACATCATCGTGAGGCTCCTTGAACCAAAAATTCGGAGATATGTGACATCCACTAACCCGCACTGGGCCCAGTCCCTTTTCCAGAAAGTAGGTTTGAGTCCCAACAGTGGGAACATTATAAGGCCGACTATGCTATATAATTTTTCATTCCATTTTTTTTTGTGAGGAATCTTAAACATCTAAAAGTTTATTTATATAAATATCAATTGATGTAGTACCTGTGGGTAATTTACCAAAGATGATTCCTATTGTTAATATAAATATAGTGCCTTTGTATTACTTAAAATAACTTGAGTTTGTAAGTGACTAAAATAACTTAGTTCTTGATTACTTTGAAAGAGATACACGAAGTTCTTGCTACATATGTATATCTTTATGGGTTTAAAAATATTTCTGTACTAAATTGTGAGACACGCTTTTTTGTCACATGAATATTTGATTAAAATGTCTAAAATAATAATAACTTGTGACTTTCAAATATTCAAGATATTTCTATGTTGTCAAGTATTACTAATAAAATAATTATAATTATATCACTGTGTTTTTGTGTTAGTTTACTTGCCATCCCTTATTTTTTATGTCAAAACATGCGATTAAATTTGTGAATCAAATATTCAATTACAAAATTCAAACTATAATTTAAAAAAGATCGAAATGGATAACATTTTTTCTTTATTTTTTAAATTATATGATATAGACTAGTGCTTAACTGCGACCCCACCTGATGGTAAGCAGTGATACAATCGTTGATGGTAAATCGCACTAGTTAATCAAAGATAACTGTTATTCATGGCTTTCAAATTTTATTTGAACTGGTATTGTAAGATTTTTTAGAACGTCTTATTAAAAAAATCATTTGAAAATCCAATCAGAATTCAATCACTAACATTTTCAAAATGAGACCATTTTCGTATTCGTTCGACATCATCGAAATTAATATCAAATGAAAACGTTTAAATTTTATCACCAAAATGTAAGCCCAGCAAAACAAACATCACATCTTCCAAAGCCCGCTAAAAAACTACACTAAATAAACGAGAAAAAAAAATCTCACAAGTATAAAATGGGCATATAGATGCCAATATTCCTCGCGGACAATTTCATGGAGATCAAATGTATGTAAGTCGAGCCCTAACTTTATATTGCCACTATAAAATGGCAATATATTTGAGAGGCGTTTAAAATAACAAAATATCTTCGGCAATCCCTTGTGGACTTTTAACCAGAGTTTGGCAATCTCCCGAACAATTTCCGGCTTGAAACTTTGTGGCTCACGTGAATCTGTAAGTCGCAACTTGTGGTTAGGACCTGAGGCTTACGGGGATAGGGAACGGTTATGCTGAAAGTGAAACTTCAACAAGCCCTAGGGTACACGCCTGCAGCTGGTGTGAAGTTCAGAGTGTTCAGGGTTCAGAAGTAACATTGTTTGCTCTATGAGCCATGTTTTTATCAAGTTATCACAATACATGAGTAAACACTACTAACAAAAAGGAGAAGATAGGTAATTTTTCCTTTTTAATTCATTAAACCTCTCATTCTCTTTCTATTGTGTTTTTGATAACGATATTCGAAAGGTTAATAATAGTTAGTGCTTGACTGTGATTACACCTGATGGTAAGCAGTGATGCAATCGTTGGTGGTGAGGCGCATTAGTTTATTAAGAGCCTAATCACTATAGCCTTAAAGACACCTAAATTATAATCGGATGGCAAGACCGCAGTAGGCCAATTGTTCTAGTTCTTCGATGTAAATAATATAAACGACGAGGTGAAAAGCTAAATGTAGTGACGTTTGAAGGAGGCCAATATCCAACAGTGGATGAATTTGGTCTTAAATTTAATGATGATGAACATGTCCATATTTTTTTAATGAAATCACAGAACAGAGAAAGCAAAAACTTGCAGTAAGAAAATATGAAAGTTGTAAAAGATTTACTAATACCTTCACCACAAATTTTTGACATAATTTTCATAATGACTACGAAAATACTAATTTTCGAAATTATTTATTTTTTTAATCTATGGGGAACTAAGTTATGAAGCTTTTCGAAATATTACACAAAGTGCATTACAAGCTTAAATTGGAATGGGCACGCCAAAATTATGTTGGTAAGACCCCTCTTTGAGGAGTGGCTGGAAAGACAACACGGCTTCCTTACCTTCCGTATTTGGTCCTCACCGGGCATGGTAAGTTTGGGAGGTTGAGGTGCACTGGATTCGTGCGGAAGAAACGCCCAGGTGTCACCGTTGTGTGGACACGGTGGAGCATACGGTAGAAGTGTGCCCTGCCTCGGCAGAGCACCGCTGTGTCCTCGTGGGGGCGTTCGGCGGCAGCGATCTCTCGCGCCAGGCCTTAGTACGGGCTATGGTCTGGAGTGAGGAGGTGTGGCAGGTGGCCGCTTGGTGGTCGAATTAAGGACTTCCTCTTATTTTTGAAGTCGGTTACAAATAATATTACATGAAAGAAAAATGAAAACAGGAAAAGCAATTCAAAAATAAAACAATCGAATTTCAATAGAAAAGCAAAGTCACAAAAGCACGTCAAGCACTTATATCTCACCTACGATACATAAAAAAAAAACTGTAATGAAAATTTTCTCGTAAAAAAAATCTCATATTCTGTGAAGTCTACAGTCGTTGAGTCTTTGAGCTACCTTACTTTGTAAAACGAATATCTGATAGGGTAAGTGTACCGATTAACTGGTATCGCATTTGTCTTCTATTTTAATAATCTTACTCTACTTTAGCCCAAATAAAATTATTTATTTTATTATACAGAAAGCTTACACACTAATAGAAAAAAATATATAAAGAGCGTTATATTATTAAATTGCTAATTACAAGCAAAAAAAAAATCGATAAAAAGAAAGTAAATACAGGTCAACGCCATTCAGGTATTAATTACTAAGGAGATTATTTATTACTAACGATTGCTAGGTACTAATAAACATTTCAGTTTCATTAAAAATATACTGTTCTGTTTCTGACAAAAAAGCAATATTTACGGTGTTCTGCGATAATCACTGAGTAGATATAGCCATCAGGTCATAGATTACTTCCATTATTTTAACGAGACCTATTTGCTTGAAAACCTACACTTTCCTGACTTTTATTACAGACAAATGCCAATTACTCTCGAAACCCGATCCGATCAACAAAGCTAATTATCATTCATTATGTAGAAAGTACGACGGCCGACAACTGGGGAGTTTACCCCAATATTTTAAATAATACAGCTCATATATCAACAGGGTCAGTGAAATGTGTGAAATTGTAATTTTGTGAAGCGAAGACGTACCCTCGACCTGTGTTTTGGAGTTCCATATCTTAGAATAGAATAAAGAAAACCATTTCGGTTTGGTTTTTTTTTATTTCTTATGACTATTTCACTTCCTTTATATAGAGGTTAGTATAGCTTATCAGTTATTTTGGCGTAACTGAATAAATACAGGTGTGTTTTAATCAGTTAAGTCTGATACTCTCTGTCGATTCACCCAGAGCTGGAGAAATTATTCGATGATTTATCCTACCTTAAAAAAGGCACCTGGAGGACACGGTGGAGCATACGGTGGAGTTGTGCCTCGCCTGGGCAGAGCACCGCCGTGTCCTCGTGGGGGCGATTGGCGGCGGCGATCTCTCGCGCCGGGCCATGGTACAGGCCATGGTACGGATCGAGGAGAAGTGGCAGGCGGTCGCCTTCTTCTGCGAAGTTCCGTAATGCTAGCAAAGGCAGCCGCACGCGTGAGGCTACGGTCCTCACGCTTCAACCACCGCTGGGATTCCGATCCCGATTTCCGGCCACCTCAGACGCGTGCTTGCGGACGGCGAGCAATGGATAGCTCACCGTCCGACCGCCCGATAACCGTCCGATAACCGTCCGGACTGAGCACAAGTCGTCGACGGCGCATACTGTTCCACGAACGCCTCAATGAGATGTCAGCAACTGTAGAGGCCCAGCAGGGTCGAAGCCTACTGGGGCCAAGGGTCTGCTTTTGAAAGGAAGACTTGGCCCTGGTATAGGAGTTGGTTTTTAGTCAGTAAAATTCTGACACTATCTCTCGCTCCGCCCAAGAGCGGGGTATATCATTAGATAATTTTCCGCCCAAAAAAAACCTTATAAAAAGCGATCAATAAGTAAGATCTTTTAAATTAATTTCTTGTAGACGAATATCAGGTTATTTACCTAATTTCTCAACTGATTTCATTTCAGAACTAAGTCTAGTAAAAAACATCTAACAATCACCAATAAAAAAAAAACTTGAGACCTCTCACACTTGGCTTGTAACGATAAATAAAAAACCTTCTTAGAAGCGACACGTATTTTTATTTCTATATCGGAGTCAGAGCCGTGAAGCCGAGTGGAAGTAACATTTGATAATGAAAAGCTACGGGAGTGTTCGAGTGATATTACTTTTTTTACTCGATACAAAATTAAAATCGACTATCGATTACATGTTCTTTACGAGTTGCCAGTATTTTAAGAGCCTTCTGAAGAGAGTTTGTTTAATAACTTGCTTCTGTTAGTGGTTTTACAAACGTCAAAGTCAACAATTAAACCAAGAGAACATATTCCCGGAACAAAAATTATCCTAGGACCCATTCCAGGACCAATGAACAAAAACAAAGCGTAACTTTTTACGAGGAAAATGATTACAAGTTGTGAGAGTGGTTAGAAATATTGCTCACAGAAAAGATGGTTGATGGGGACGAAAGTTTCATGAATGGTGATCACGTATCAGAAGACGCAGCGTTGGAAGGCCTCCCACAAGGTGGACCGATGAACTGGTGAGGGTTGCGGAAATTCGAAGGATGCGAGATGCACAGGGCCGGTCATTATGACGACACTTGGGGAGGCCTATGTCAAACAGTGAACGTCTTTCGGCTGAAATGATAATGATTTGGTAATAAAAAACTTACATGCACCTAATTTTTTTATTCCCAAAATAAATTATACTTGGTAGGAGAATATCAAACCATATACCTAAAACAAATACTTAATAAGAATAGTATGGCAAATCTGCGTACGTTATTGTTTTGCCAAACGTACACAATGTTGTCAATGACAATTGGAGTTTTCCCGAATCTAACTTTAAAATTTCTGACATCGTAACCAACAAATATGTCAATGTGCCACCGGTACATGGTAAAGATTCCACCCATATGTACAAAACGTTTTTGGACTACATTCATTGTTCGTACAGCAGCAGCTACAGAGTGGAATTCACTACCGGAATCTATGTTTTCTGATATTTACAACCTAGGGGGCAAGCGTACTGGGTGGTGAGATAGTTGTCAAGTGCGAGCCTGTCAATAATAATAATAAAAAACTGATTGCGACTGCGTCTGAGGTTCCGTAAAAACTTACCCATATAAATAGTTCAATTCCAGAATCGAGTCTCGAAGATTTTTCGGAATCACAAAAAAGTAATTTTCTTATGACGCAACTCCTAGTTTTCAAACTTTTTCCTATACTTGTGTTATAAGAAGTTGATTCATGCCAAATAACAGTATTCTAAGTCAACGGAAAGTACCTTACAGGTTTTTATTTCCTTGTAAGTGTTAAAATGTACACCATGAGCAGAAACGGCCTTATTTATAGATAGCGTTGACTTAGAAATTTGATTTTTCTATTGCTGCTTGGAGTAGCAGACCTGAGCATTTACTAGCTACTATGCGATCTTGAGAAAAAATATTTTCACAGATAAGGGTTCCGCTTTTGACGAATTATGTAGGAAGCCAAAAAAAAAATCAAAAAAATACCGGAATACATAACACACGATTTCCATTCAAGAAATATCACCAATAGGTGTGCACAAACGCACATATGTACCAATGTATGTATAAAGTCTCGATAACCCTTGATAAGTCGACACGTGTAGGTACATAGATACGAAGTTCTAGAGCGGCGCTCATCTGCTAATAACCGGAATTTTGTGGCGAGACTGATACGGGTAGGAACACGATCAAATTACCTCGAACTATGGTCGATGTGATTACAAAATAAATATATAGCAAGTAGGTAGGATAGGATGTTAGAGATTGAAGGACTTGTGACATGTATCAGAGTTGCGCATATCGTGGACGATTCGTTAATAGGTCACAGAAATGTAGATGTGTAGATCGAAACCCTTGTCTTCTATGTACCTCAAATGTAAAAAAAAAATAGGTTAAATTTACTCCTGAGAGAAGCTTTCCTAAATGTAAAAAATAAAAATAAATTTATGCTGTTATTTAGCATTCTCCTCTGAAAAAAAAAACGTTTTAATTGATCTAGTAGTTTTTGGGTTATAAATATAATTATGTTATTATAAAAGTATTACATTAAACGTTTATTGCAGTGGTTGAGCTTTTTACAGTATTAGCTGCCATTATTTTCTTTTATTTGACGGCATAATACATTTTTTTCTTCTATTCTGTCCTGTCATCCGTCACGCTATATAAAAATATATTGATATATTTCACAACTATCACACAACGCTGTCTAGTCCCAAGCTAAGCAGAGCTTGTGTTATGAGTACTAGACAACTGATAAACATATTTATATATTTCTAATTACATACATATTATAGATAAATTACACCCAGACACAGAACAAATGATCGTGCTCATCACACAAACATTTGTCCTGGGTGGGAATCGAACCCACGACCTCCGGCATAGCAGTCAGGGCCACTAACCACTAGACCAACAGGCCAGTCAAACTATCACTACCTTTTTCTTTCATTAAGTCTTCTCATACAATCCATCCACCCTTTCTTTGGCCTCCCTTTCCATTTCCATTCATCTACATGTATAGTCATAACTCTTTTAGTAAAATGCGTTTCATCCCTCCTCTTCACATGACCATACCACAAGAAGTACTTTCAACTTTTTAGTCACTGCCGCCACTTTCAAACTTCCTCTAAAGTTATCAAAAAGTAAAAGGCCTGTTTTGACATTTTATGTTTTTATTATTAACGTTATGTAACCGTCTATATATATAGAAGAAAAGTGGTGGTCGAGTGGTAACGGCCTTGACTTACGAGTTGCAGGTCGCAGGTTCAAACCCAACCAGGCGCATTACTTTGTGTAATTTATTTCATCACCACTGCTCTCAAAACGGTGGAAGAAAACTGGCATGTCCAAGAACCAAAAAATTTCATAGCCCATGCCCTCTCCTAGAGAGGAGGCCTGAGTCCCAACTGTGAGAACATTATAAAGCCGACTATGCTATGCTAACCGTCTATATTACATTATGTTACCATTACGTAATGACATTAAAACACTATAGGTAATTAATTATTATTTTACTGTTTCTTTCAGTTTCGTTCCAAGTTACATTCTACAGTCTTTCTCAAATGTCAAAGCGGGCCTTTTATTTTTTAACGAGTTTAATATACCCATTTGTCACTTTATCCGTTTTCGTCACACCAAAAATCAATTTTAACATTTTTATTTCCGCCAATTTTTTTATAGGTGGGAAATCATCCAATGACGTCTCTCGCTCTCGGGCGGAGCGAGAAGGCTTGTCAAACTTTTACTGACTAAAACTCACTCCTAGTTCCTTTGTTGCCTTTCATTCCAGAATCGGGTTTTCCTTTCAGTAGTTAACCCATGACCACGCAAAAGGAGGTGACCGCCTACTACTTCTCTTCGCTTCAGACCATGGCCTGTACCAAGTCCCGGCGCGAGAAATCGTAGCCGCTGATCACCCCTACGAGGACACGGCGGTGCTTTGCCCAGGCGGGGCATACCTCTACCGTGTGCTCCATCGTGTCCTCCGGGCGGTCGACACAGTGATGACACGCGGGCGTTTCTTCCGCACGAATCCGGTGCAGAAAAGGAACTTCCCATGTCCGGTGAGAACCTGATACATGTGATCATCTTTCATCCATCTTTGATCCATACAGTTACAGAAACCAACAAGGAAAATGACAAAAATATTCATGCAAAATCGAGGTCACCGCCCTTCCTTCAAGACGCAAAGCGTACAAAACTAAACATCTAAATTATATTCAGAACATCTTCAGTTACATACCTACAAGTGTGACTCGTCTGCCTAGCGGGGCATACCTCTACCGTGTGTTCCATCGTGTCTACGGCTGGTCCACACAGTGATGACAAGCGGGCGTTTCTTCCACACGAATCCGGTGCAGGAAAAGAACTTCCCGAACTTACTATGTCCGGTGAGAACCTGATACATGTGATCTTCTTTTATCCATCTTTGATCCATACAGTTACAGAAAATTACAAAAATATTCATGCAAAATCGAGGTCACCGCCCTTCCTTCAAGACGCAAAGCGTACAAAACTAAACATCTAAATTATATTCAGAACATCTTCAGTTACATACCTACAGGTGTGACGCGTCGTGACGTACCTCTATAATTGCCACTTGCGATCCCGTGTCACACCCATGTCAAACGGCCGCCATTTGCACTGAAATATTCCCTATAAATTGGCTTTCATAATGCCATGACGACGGTTTATCAATAAAACCCTTGGGCTCTATAGAGGTATCAAACGTTTAAATTGGTTTTTTGATTTCCATGTTGCTCTGTTTGCGTAGGATTGTGAGTTGGTTGTGCCTAATGCAGAAAGGAAGTTTTTTTGTTGAAAAATATGTTTAATGATTTAATAACCTATTATGGAATATTAAAGGTAAGCGCAGTTTTATGACATAAAACATTTAATTATAATTTAAAAACTATAACATCGCGAAAAACACTCATAATTCAGTGTTCGACTTTTAAAAATGCTAGAAAGAGCTGTTGTGTTGCGGCGACAAAGGGATATGCATAAAATTAGATCAAGCGAATTCCCGATCAAAATTTGGCTGGCATATTTTTTTAGCGTATATTGATGAAAAAACCGGGCAAGTGCGAGTCTGACTCGCACAATGAGGGTTCCATACAAATTAACTTATGAAAACAGTTCAATTCCCGAATTGAGTTATGAAGATATTTTAGTTACGTCACAAAAAAAGTATTTTATTTCATCACCACCGCTTTCAAAATGGTGAAGAAAAACATCCTGAGCAAACCGTGTGAATGTCCTAGAACTAAAAATTCAAAGACATGCGACATTCACCAATCCGCACTGGGCCCGCATGGGCGCACTGGGCCAGAGTCCTCGCCATGGAAGCAAAATAAGGGTGATTATATTATAACCTAATACATAGTTTGAATTTAAAAAATCTTGGAATGATTTGACTGAGCTAATAAAATGGTCAATAAACTATTATACCAGACAAGATTGGAAATTCTGTGACAAGCGAATAATCTAGTTCTGTCAGAAAAACCACTTTCTCCATAAAATTACATTTATAAAATTCATCAAAATGTTGAAATTGAATTTGCGGACGATCACATTACGAATCCTATTAATGCGTTGAAATTAAAATATATTTTATAGATACATTTTGGAACCTTCTCGGAAAATCTTGATACGGTTAGAATATTATTTTAATGTCCATTTTGGATTATAAAAACACAGTCTAGCTTCATATAAAAGACTAGCGTTTGGCCGCAGTATCACCCGCGTACATCAAATATTATATATAGTCATTCAGAAATAAAGTAGCTTTCTATTGGTGAAAAAAATTTTACAATCGGACCAGTACTTTCATAGATTTTCTCCTACAAACAAAAAAAAAAAAATTAATGGTTGAAGTGTTGATAATATAACCAGCCGATTCGTAGGTACCTATTTTTAGACGGGAAATCATCAAAGAACTTCTTCCACTCTGGATGGTGTTCATTGACCTCGAAAAGGTATACGACTGGGTACCTCGTGAGGTTCTGTAGTGGGCCCTTAAGGAGAAAGGTGTGCCTGTAGTATGTGCTGTTGATCCGAGCGATGTACGGTCAATGTAGTACCCAAGTTCAGCCTACAGTGGGCACTACTGGTAGCTTCAATGTGGCTGTCGGTTTACATCAAGGGTCGGCTCCAGCCTCTTCCTGATGATAATGGATTCTGTGACGTCGAACAAACGGGAAGAGGCTGGTGAATGCTGTTTGCTGATGACATTATGCTGGTTACCGAGATTGGCCTAGAGGTCCAGAACGAGAGAGTGTTGGCCTGAAATTGAGTAGAACCAAAATGGAGCCTTTGTTCTGTAATTTCGGTGATCTCTCCAATTCAGTGCCTTTAACTCTCGCCGGAACGCCCGTACCAATCTGCTCCGACTTTCGGTACCTTGGGTCACTCGTTCAACGGGATGATGAGGTAGACCGACATGTAACACAAGGATGCCCCTCAAGTTGAACTCAAAAAAAAAAGTGATAAAATTTACAAGTCCGTGATACTCCATTTAGTACCCGGAAACTCTCTTTTATTATTTGAGTTGCCTTTTGCGGTCCATGGCTCCGGTAACTCTTTCGGACAATCTCGCAGGACTGGCAGGAGGCGATACAGAGCTTTTTATTGTTGATGTATCATCAAGTGCGAGCCTGCTGGAAGCCCTGAGGGAAAGTGACGATGTGGCCGAAGATGGAGCGCGCTTGCCTAACCTATTCATTCTTCACTTAAACGAGCATCTTTAGATCTCCAGGCTATAGATATCTGGAAACGCAGAATTTAGCATGGAATTCCACTTCATAGCTGTACGCACAATGAATGTGTAATCCCAAAACTTTTTGTGCATATAGGTAAAATGTCCACCAAGTACCGGTGGTCGACTTACACCTGGATCTGTGATCTCTATTTTTATTTTTTTATTTATTAAACTTCATGCAACATAAATTAAAAAAGGCGGACTTAATGCCTTAGGCATTCTCTACCAGTCAACCTATGGTGGTGAAGAAACAACATGGTAGGTGCATAAAAGAAATTTTCCACTCTATGGAGAAGAACGTGCAAGAAAGTCCATTTCACTATATCAATCAGACACGTCATGCCGGGAAAAAATTGCCGATTGCGATAAGGCCGCCGATTGTATGTTTCTTTTATTATAAAGTTTCAATTAGTAACTTGTAATCTTGGAGTTCAATAAAATATATATAAATAAATAAATCATATTACATAACATAGATACTTACTGATTCTCAACTAGCATTTGCTTAAAATAACAAACAAATACAACGTACATATTTGCCAATTAGGTACAGTTATAAGCCTGACCAAGCGTTATATTTCACTCTGTGTTCCACCAATGAATATTGCGCCAAAGAAAATATTTACCGCTTAAAGCTTTGGAGCTCAGCTTGTTTTTCCTCTACCGTAGCAACGTATTTTCCTTTGGAACTTCAGAATATTTTTCCATGTCCGTCCCGAAGGTACGGCATTTGAAAACACGGATCGCTGATACCAGAGCTTATTCTATTAGAAAATTCTTCGGTCAATGGCTTGTATTTAAATTTTGTGCCTTTTTTGTTTAATCCTTTTTAAATAAAGCACTATAAAAGTACATTTATTATATATAGTTCGTAGTGTCTCATTTCTAGAAACAGACCTTGCTTCTCCATTCCCTCTATCATTAGAGGGAATGGAGACACAATTCCTTGCTTACTTCTTCCAATTCTTAAGGAAGACATCCAGATCGTCCCACTATCTCTTTCGTGCTCTGCCGTGGTCTCGTGTTGATAGGAAACTTAACTATCCTAAACTAAATATTTATCTCAAACCTATATACATATATAAATCGTGGCTAGATCTTAAAATTGGTCACTTCATGATATGGCCATCTAAAATTGGCCAGATCCTTTAAACGTTGAAACATTTGATGATATGTTAATCCTCCTTTGGTCGTATCATTGATGTAGGATTTCTATTTCTGTTTTTTTTTTTTATTCTGTACATGACATGCAGATTTTAGACATGTGATGCAGAGAAATGAGGATCAGATGTTGATGAAATTTCTTTTTCAGCTGTGTAAGGATATCATGCGATCAGAAATAACGAAACTATCCGCAGAAGAATCAAATTTATCGACATAGCCCAAAGAATCATAAGAGGCAGTGGGCAGGGCACTTTTGTTGTAAAACAGATGGTCGATGGGGCCGAAAGGATCTGGAATTGCGACCACGAACGACGACGCGGCGCGAGCGGGACGAAATTTATTTTGTAATATAGGATATATAATATCATGTGTTATTATATCTTATGTGTTATTATTGTGTAATTATATTAAGAATTTGAATTTCTATTTTAATGATTATAGCTAGAGAAAATTTAAATAAAATGGGTTTTTTGGTTATTTTTTTTAATTTTTTGTTCTTTTTTTATTAATTATATTATATATAACTTTTAGAACAATAAATATGTTTATATTTTATTTATTTTTTGAGGGGGTATTAATTCCTACTTTATTATTGATTATTAGGTTGGTATCAACCTGAGCGTATTCAGGCTGGTATGTATTTATTGTTTTATACATTATTTGTATCTTTATCATTATTCCACGTGCCGGATGTTGCAATGTTAGAAGGCCTTCCACAAGGTGGATCGATGAACTATTAAGGGTCGTGAGAATCCAATGAATGCGAGACGCACAGGTTTGATAGTTGTGACCAATGTCCAGCCATTAACGTCTTTCGGCTGAAATGATGTTTAAGCCGAAATAACGTGTTTTGTATTTTTTTTCTTTATTGACAATAGATTCAGACTAGCTATATAATGAAGGGAAAAATAATGAAAAAAAAATTAAGAAAAGGTATTTATTTTTGAAAAAAAAAGACATGACAAATGTTACGAAACGTGAAAGGATCGAAAACAGTTGTTATTTTTGTTAAAACACATGGCTATATCGCACCTTTCACATTCTGTTTGGGCTGTTCCAGTCATCATCATCATTTCAACCGAAAGACATAAACTGTTGGACATAGGCTTCCCCCAAGCGTCTCCACAATGACCAATCCTATGTGACTCGCATCCACCGCATTCCCACGACTCTCACCACTTTGTGGGAGGCCTTCCAACGCTGCGTTTTCCGGTGCGCGGTCGCCACTCTAGAACCTTTCGGCCCCATCGAACATCCGTTCTAAATGTGCCCTACCCACTGCCACTATAGTTTGGCGATTCTTCGGGCTATGTCGGCGATCTTGGTTCTCCTGTGGATATCTTCATTCCTTATGCGATCATGCAAGGAAACTCCGAGCACAGCCCTTTCCATTATCCTTTGGGCTGGGTTCCAGTACAACCTGGATATTTACACTGAAGCCTTTTGACAGTCCAAGCAGGCCAGTGCCCTAACTGATCCAATCTGACGTCTTTAGGTGGGATATACTGACAAGGACCTTTTATTCTTTTTGTCATGGATGAGTGCTTCTACATCACTAGAGGGTGAAGAAGGAAGCCATACCCATAATCCTTTACTGTACAATGAAAACATGTTTACTTGAGGACATAAGTATACAGATTGACGAAGATATATAATATTGCTTGTCTATTATATAGATAAAGCATTCGTATCGAACAATATGATGTTATTGATTCCGCTATCAATCCCTCAAGCTTACTGAAATCTAAACATACCAAAATATAGATGTAATTTGAGGTCTATTATGGCAGTCCTTGCTATAGTCAGTACGTTGCTTATTATTAGCAGTTCGGACAATACACGAGACGCCTATTGTTGGTCTTGCCATTCAAATCGGTTCAACTGACGACGGGACTAGGGTGAGAAATATGACCCTTGTGTATGATGAAGTCGAGTACAGTGACGAGCATATATGGGTGACAGATATTCAAAATTTTATAGTGATTTTCTCGTAAATTATTAATAGAAATGTTTTTTTTTATGAAATACATCTTTTTGAAAAGTTTTAGGGTATATTTTTTAAGTAAATTGCTTTTGAATCTTGCCTAAGTGTACCAATGTTGGTGACGTAAAGTAAAGAAAAATATGTAGGGTAAGTTATGGTTTCCGTACCTATCTGTTTCGGTTGGAGAAAGATCGACTAAACATATTTAGTACGAAGGTATGTATGTAAGGATATATCTCAGTAAAATTTCAAAGATAAAATTGTGAACTGAAAAGTTTTTTTTTAATAGTTTTTCAATAGTTTTTTTTTCTTATGACATAGTAATATGTGATTTATTTTATTTTATTTTAATAAGTACAGTGATAGACTACAAAGAAGAACAAAAACATATTAATTGTTAAAATCTAAACGATGCTGCATAGAGCTTGGATATAAAATGAGAAAAAGAAAAAGATTGGCAAAAAGTGATATTTCATATTTTCTCTTCAAATTATGTAATTAATGTTGGGTAATACGACTAGTTAATTCTATTCCATTCTATTACAAAAAATCATTTAGAAATAATAAATATCTAACAAATAACGCAGGACTGAAAACCTGTCAAAATTTAAAACGTTCACCAACCCGAGATACATTCTTATACAATCACTCTTACGTGATTATGACGTTATTTATTACATAATTATCTTTCTCTAAGTATTTTCATCAAACGCAGATATCTTTTGGGTAAAATTTGGCGCTTCATAATCATCATCATCATCATCATCATTTCAGCCGATAGACGTCCACTGCTGGACAAAGGCCGCCCCCAAATGTCGCCACAAAGAACGGTCCTGGTCGTCTTGCATCCATTGGATTCCCGCAACCTTCACCAGGTCATCGGTCCACCTTGTAGGGGGCCTTCCAACACTGCGTCTTCCGGTACGCGGTCGCTTCATAATGTACTCATAAATTAAAATAGTCAAAAAATATATTTTATAATCAGAAAGAAATGTGCCTCCCCACTCGCTCTCGTTCGTGACAGCACCACAACACTATACTGAGTGTTTTTGCAGATAGGTCGAAGTACCCCATGCTGCAAAGAAGGGTGCAGCTTCATGTCGAAGAATAGTTGTATATTTTGTGGTTTTTAAGATAATTGTTACTAACAAAATATGGACCTCGTCCGAAATAAATGTTTTATTATTATTATTATCGAAATTTTGAATTAAAAAAACCATGAACTTTCAAAGTCGCGTTACGTTTACGTTACGTTTTCCTGGGTCTAGTTTATTGAAATATTTGAGTGAATGACGGCATAACCGAATGCTAACAAAGCGTTTAGGTGTTTTTTCACGTTGCCTTTTAATCAAACACTGCGTTGGATGCACTAAGGAGCCTCTAACTAAACCATGCTCAGGTTGACGATATAAGGGTTAGGAAAGGCCCTCTCGAATCAAAATAATATCTAAATACCAGGAAGCCTAAAGTTAGAGTCAAATTTAATTTTATACTCTACATAAAACAAAGAAAGACTATATAAAATTATTTATATAAAACAATTCATTTTTATTATTCTGTACTAAAGAAATGTCTTGATCAATTGTCTTTAAGGCAGGTTGCTTGAGCATAAAAATGGAATCAGTAATTAAGTATAACGTTACTGAGGAAAAAGGAAGTCTGAATACAATTATATCTTTATTACAATGGACTAAGCACCGCTACTTAAAACAAAGGAGCCGAAACCGAAAAATAATACAGTTTCCTCATTCATCATCTTATAACTTCTTTCACTCTAGGGTAGAGTGAGAGAGCGTGTCAGCCTATTACTGACAAAAACCACATGCAAGTTCCTTCAGTTGCCTTTTGCGTTCCAGGACCATGAGTATATTCTTTTCAGAACCAAGTCCATGTCCCTAGCAGGTATGGGCCCTTACAGTTTGCGGACATTTCTTTAAGGCGTGCGTGGAACGGCCGTCAAAGACTTCGTCTCGGTCCTTAAAAGACGAACGGTCGGCTAACTACCCTTTGCACGTCGTCCGCAAGCCCTCGCCTACGGTGGCTGGAGATCAATCTGCGATTTCGAACGCCCGGGGCCTAAAATCCGAAAAAAAAATCCCCGATATAGGACGGAGCGAAAGGGTGTGTCAGACTTTTACTGACTAAAACCACACCTATGTTCCTTCTTTGCCTAGTTCTCTAGGACCGCGAATTTCCCTTTCGGAAGTCAATCAATGGTCCCAGTAGGCTTCGGTCCTGTTAAGCCCCTACGGTTTTGCTCACATCTCTTTGGGGCGTGCGTGGAACACCATGTGCCGAAGACGACTCGGGCTCTTTCATCACAGGATGAGTGGATCGCGACCTACCCATTAGCTGTCGTCCTCATGCTCGCACCTACGACGGCCGGAGATTACTCTACTGATTCCCGACACCCAAAGCGTCTCCTAAAATAATAGGGATAAGTTATTAATTTTTCAGTATAAAATATAATCTTCCTCTTTGTTTTCTCCTGTTCTCTTTATTTGGGATCAGGTTTCATCACTAATCGGCGCCAGGATATTCTATTCTGGGTATTGGTATTCTATTCTGGCTAATTTGAAGTCTCTCTCGATTCTAAACTTCTTTTGTTCGGGCAAGTTTGTGCAATTTTTACGATTTGGTCCTTGCTTCTCCTGCTAACATGCCCAGTATAAAAAAAAAAACATAAATTAAATTCACATACCAAAATTAAGCTTCTGTAAGATATCATTGACCTGAAAAATGCCAAAAACTTAAAAAAAAAATCGCGGGTACATCCAGTCCCACTACACCAATCTTACAGCTAATAAGATTGTTATAGTGGCCCTTCATATAAGGTTCTAAAGTTCTTCTATAAAGTTCAGTTGAAAACCAGCCTCAGGCAACTTCCACTGATTGCCATGTAGTTGTCTGGCATTTTTGCTGAACTGGACCTATTTGGCGCAGCCGTGAGACACACATTGTGTCAGTGTTTTTTTCTTAGTTGTCTTGAATTTTGTTTTACTGTGTGTGTATCCATGCGTGCCAAATAAAATATTTTTCTTTCTTTCTTTCTTTCCTTCAAACTAAATCTATCTTTTTACTTATACGTCCTTATATCTTAAAGTTCCTCGAGATTTCCGTGATTAGGGTCCTTCAAATCATAGCTTAAGTACGTGTACCTGAATCCTAATGGTGTCCCAGTAAAATCTCAGTTCATATCTTACTTAGAATTACATCGTTTCTCACAAAGATAAATAATAAGCCACGTTTACACCGTTACTGTCTTAAATATTATCTTCCTAAGTGTTTTATTAGGGGCTCAAGTGATTATGGGATGTATATTTTGGATTGAGCATTCATTTAAGTACTGTTTACAGAAAGTTTGGCTGTTTTGAATTTTGAAGTGGAAATCAAGTGAACTTTAAAGGTGAAGGTTTATGTATTGTTACGAGGTTTAAAGTAAACATTTGCAGCTATTCGAGATCGTCTTGAAGGACCAAAATCGCATCATCTTCGATTACCAATAGGCAATATCATTACGATTTCAGAAGTAGAAATCGGCTGTTTTTCTATTACCAAAAACACTTTGCCGCCATTTACGACACTTAAGGGAATTGGCCCATTCTCGTCTAGGGGCTACATTTCGTTGTTTTTTTTTCTGGTTCGGTATTTATGCTTACTAATTAATTGTGAGTTCTTACTAACAAATATACAGTCTACTAATTCACAGTTTCTAACACAAACTCCAATCCTATAAATCCACATAAAACTTGCTAATCACTATACAAACGGTCTGCTGTGAAGTTTGGTGTGACGCATCGAGCGACCTGAGGCCCTACCAGGAGCTCTCATAGCAAACCATTTTACGACTTAATCCGAACTGTTAAAGGGATGGAGCTATATAGGTTGTATAGCTCTATTCCTCTTTCGCGCTCGCATGACTGACATTCTCTAATATCATGGTAAGGCCCTGGCACGGTGCCCAATGGAACGTCGGTTACCCAAACATCAGCTCTAAGATCGCCTCTACGTATCACTACCTCAGTTTTATATCTTCCTAGTACTTTGTTTGGCATTGCTTTGATTGCGAAGCTGTGATAGCCTAGATTGGCTTTGGCAGTAGGGGTCCCATAACCATTTGCATTCGTAAGTCTTGTCGTATGTGTTAAGCCGTGCCAGTAACCAACTTCATATTATCATGGAGAGATTGTCCTGAGATTGGGTTGTGGAATTGTTCCTAAGAGTTACCGCGGCAATGAAACAAGAATGGTGATTGAAGGAAAACAGGTGGGTTTTAGTGTTATTCTTTTATTTATTTTTAATTAATAATTTTTTTATCATAATGAAATTTTTTGAAAAAGCTGAAAGTAAATTTTCCTTCAAGCGTAAAATTCGGAACTACTAAGTTCTCTCAATCTTAGTTCGGTCTTCGTCATAATTGCTTTATTTTAAGTTCTCTTAATTAGAATGATTTATTATGTATCATAGTATTTATTAGTTTATTATATTAGCATATATACGTATTTTATTATTATAAGCCACTTAATTTAATGATACTACATTCTATTTCAAAAATATCTGTTATTTATTTATTGTGCACACCTACCACAGTGTTGTTTTTTTAACCCAATGGTTGACTGGTAGAGAATGCTTTGTGGCATTAAGTCCGCCTATGTACCACCACTGTACATGAAGTTTAAATAAATAAATTTTAATTTAACATTTTAATTTATTGGACATATTATTAGTCTATTTTATCTTATTGTTTTAGTATATTATGATTTATATTTAATGATGAAGTAACGTAGATACAAGAATTACTAACAGATATTGTGGATCAAATGTTGCCTTATTAATAAATTATTATTATTAGTCAGTAAAAATCTGACATCTCTCTCGCCCCGCCCAGAGTGGGAAAAGTTATTTGAATATTTCCCCCTCAAAGAAAACTCATGTTTTCTTTAATGATATAAACTAATGCTTAACTGCGATCCCACCTGATGGTAAACAGTGATGCCAGTATAGTTGGTGAAGCGCACTAGTTTATTAAAAGTCTATTTACCCTAGTCTTGAAGACACCTAAATTATAATCTGATGCTCCAGATTTGACTGCAGCAGGCAAATTGTTCCAGTCCTTCGACGTACGTGGTATGAACGAGGAGGTGAAACGCTTAGTCCGGACCGTAGAGTTGTCAACAGTGTAAGGTTGGACACTCACCGTACGTCGAGTGGTCCAGAAGCAGAAAGGTGATGGCGGAATCAAGTCATTTAATTCTCGTTGTAATTGTTTTGAGATTATCTACTGTTCATAAATATTCTAATTATAAAAATCTTATTTACTTATTTATTTTATTATGAGTATTTATGTACACGCTTGAGTTTACATGGGGATGGATGGAGAGGGAGAGGGAGACCAAAGAAAAGATGGATGGATTGTGTGAAGAGTGATATGAAAGAAAAGGAAGTTAGCGATAGCATGACGAGTCACAGGGCAGAGTGGAAGAAAAAAACGTGTTGCGCCGACCCCAAATAACACGGGATAAGGGCAGGAATATGATGATGTACACGCAAATATATAAAAGAAGATAGATATCTTAATATACCAGCTTGATGCACTTGAGGCAATTGAGAGGCGTGCCAGGAGGATCATTGGCAATGATGCACTCGTTGAGTCGAGGCTCCAAAGTCTTGAGCATCGGCGCCGAGTTGCTAGCCTGTCGGTTTTCTACCGGTTGCATTTCGGGGAGTGTGCGTCGGAATTGCATAACCTAATTCCGCCTAGCCCGTTCCATCATCGGACCACCAGGCTTACGGCAACGCGCCACCGGTACATGGTGGACATTCCACCTGTACGCAAAAAACGTTTTGGGAACACATTCATTGTGCGTACAGCTAAGGAGTGGAATTCCTTGCCGGAATGTGTGTTTCCTGATAGCTACAACCCGGAAATCTTTAAGTCAAGAGTGAATAGGTTACTTCTAGGTAAGCGCGTTCCATCGTCGACCGCCTCATCGCTTTCCATCAGGTGAGATGGTGGTCAAGCGCGAACCTACCCAGAATAAAAAAAAAAGAAAAAAGATATCTTAATGTAAAAAAATGTACATAGGTACTGCTTATTTCAAAAAGAAATTTCTTCCAGCAGACCTGCGAAAGGAGAGATAAGAAGAGATGTTGACTATAGTGTGTAGAAATAAGCAAAGAAGAGTTTGTGAAATCTTAAATCAAACTAATAAATACTTATTTAACTAAAATTCTTGTGTCACAGTGTCTGTTATCGAAGTCTTCCGAAACGAATGGATCGATTTAAAAAAAAAAATTTTATACATATTTGGTAGGTCTGAGAATAGGTAGGACTATCAGACTTTACCTTTTTTTTACTTTATATTTTTTTTATTAGACTTTTTTACTTTTGACCTTATTATTTATTTTAATTTTCACCCTTCATTTTTTTATTTGATAACTTATTTGATACAACTTTTGAGCTTGTTATTATAAAGGAATAGTGAGTTCATCAGCTAGTTCGAAGTTTGAATAATCGTTAAGATAATAAATAGATTTTTTTAATTTTTTCTGGGCGAAATTAAGTGTGAATAGAAATTATTTATTTATTTATTTATACTTTATTGCATAACAAGTTACAGATTTACAAATTGAATTGTAATACAATATAAAACATACAATTGGTGGCCTTATCGCACTCGGCGATTTCTTTCAGGCAACCCAGAATGGATAGAGATTGCCTGGACACAAAATGGGGTTGCACTTGGTGCAAATATAAAAGTAAACAAAAACTTAATACTAAAATAGATACACATATACATACATACAAAATATAAATATATAAGCAAGAGAAATAAGTGATGAAACGAAGACATGATCACAGTGACAAGTAATGATCCTTCACAAGCCTTTTAAATACAGGCAGTGTTTGCGCACGTTTTATAGTGCGTGTAGTATCATCACTACCTTACATAATATTTCACCACGCACAATAATTTCTATTCTCACTTAATTTTCCTCCCATAATTTGCCAAAGATCCTTGACAACGCCTTATCCATCCGGTACTCAAAAACACATCAACATGTTTACCGCACTCCGCGTTTTTTTCTTCCGTAATCACCCCATCACGAAATAAATACGCAAACGAGAGGTTGGGAATTATCCCCTGCCACTAATTGAGTTTTCTTTGGCCTAAGACCCCTGAAAATGGTTCCCTGTCTTCTCAGCCCTCATACATTTTTCCTGCAAAGCGACCCGGGCAATTTAATCCCTGCATTTACGAAGTTTCTAGGCGAATTACTGAATAAATGCGACCCTCGACGTCTTAAGGCAGGTACTACTTATCTTGTGAAAGGTATTATGTATTCCGGAATTAAAATTTGGTGAGGTATTTGAATGTAATTGTTGAGGTAAGTGATTAATTTGCTTTGAATGATTAAACTTGGAACTGTATCTCAGTCGTTTTGTATTAAAATTTGCTGTTATATCTTAATGTGGAAATGGCTAACTATATATGAGGAAAACCTAAAATAAATTATCTTAAAAAGGTTTTTTTTTTATTGTGGATAGGTTTTCGTATAGCCATTATTTCACCTGATGGTAATTGGTGATTTGGTCGACTATGGAGCAAGCTTGCCTAGAAGTAACTAGACACTTTTGACTTAAAGATCCCTAAGTGGTAGCTACCAGGAAACACAGACTCAGGTAGGGAATTCCACTTCTTATTAATAATAAATGTGTTACTAAAACGTGTAGTACATGTGGATCGGATGAGATATTCACCATGTGCTGATGACGCAACGTCGCCTCGTACGTCTAGTGGATCGTTGATGGAACGCACTGCCCCCTAGCCAAGTTACAACCATTTTGTATCGATTCTCTTTTCGTCGATCGCCTCGAGTTGGCAACGCCTCCTATTCCTTTGTTCTGACCACGTGACTGAGTGTTGAGATGGTGTCAGAACTAAGGAATAGGAAGCGTGGCCGACTTGAGACAATCAATGAAAAGATTTTTTTTTTTATTTATTATTAGACATACATACAGCTATCATTACAGACAAATCCAATGCGATAGTGTAGTCAAAAATATAAATTACAATTATGTTGTCATGTCAATTTGATCCAATTCATAACATTAAATTAAATTAGTCAATATATCAAAAATAAATTAGTCAATATAATAAAAATTAAAAATCAATATAACATACAATTAAAATACAATATAAGGCAAAATTAAATCGAAAAGAAATGGTTGTAACTTGGCTAGGAGGGCTGGTCGGAATCAAATTGTTTAATTCCTATGCACACTTCTTGAAATGTAAACGATAGAAAACCGATAAGCTAGCAACCGCGCGTCGATGTTTAAGCATACAGGAAGATAGAAAGAAAAAATGATAACTTACCTCACACATACAACTTTTTTAAACCAAATAATATCACCCAGCGACACCAGCGCCAGCGCTGTGGACTCATCGCACTATGCGTGCTCTAGGCATGCGTTCGGCTGTTTTGCGCGGACATATTTATTTATTATATACTTTATTGTAGGTACATAAGAAACATAACAAAGAAAAGCTTATATCTAAAACACATACAATGGGCGGCCTTATCGCATTCCGCGATCTCTTCCAGGCAACCACGTATGGACAGTAATTGTCAGAACATGATATGGGGCTGTCAAAAGTTTGACAATAAACACCAACATTAATTACAATAGATACACAGATACATACATATACAATATATTTGATACATAAATACATACATACCAAATATATGGGCAGTGATAAGAAATGGCGACTTTCGATAATCACGGCGACAGGTAGTGTTCCTTAACAAGTCTCTTGAAGACAGACAACGATTGAGCTTCCAGTATAGAATGTTTATAATTTGTAAGCTAATCCTAAGATTGCGTTATTTCCCGCGAACAAAATGTTTTTCTTTCTTTTTTATACGAAATAAAAATAAACGAACAAGAAAGTCACTTCAGCACGTGCTACGATATTTAATTAAATCGTACATACATACTCAACGCCTCAATTTGCCCACTACTGATCATATACCAGGCCACTAAGAAAGATTTGCGAAAAAAAGTTTTCATGTTTATGGCACTGGCCACTTATAATTATTTTGAAAACTTTGGTTATTTAAAAGTAAAAATATAATTGTTCGAATTTTGAATATTCCTCCACATTTTTTCCTGAGCGAAATCAAATTAACGATGGATCTGCATCGAGAACATTTTCATGGAATGATTTTCTACGATTTTAAATGTGGCCTAAAACCTTATGATGCATTTGACCGACTTCAAATTGCTTTTATGGATGAAGGACCTTCAAAAGCATCCAGTCTGCTGGTATAGTGAGTGCAAGTGCGGTTGCTTAACTTTCGGGGATGAACAAAGGAGTGATCGTCCTACGTCGGCTGTCACGGAAGAGAGTGTGCTGGCAGTAAAAAATAATTCAAGAAAACAGACGAATTACGTACGAAGAGATTCAGCATACACTGCAGATTGGTTCGGAAAGCGTACACAAGATTCTACACGAGCACCTTAAAGTAAGGAGGATAGTTTGCCGTTGGGTGCCGCACAACCTCGCCGAAGCTCAGAAGCAGGCCTAATGGAGAGATTGCTCTGATTAAAAAATTTGAAGCAGGCTCGTCACGGCGCATTTACGACATTGTGACAGGTGATGAATCCTAGATTTATCAATACGATCCAGAAACAAAGCGTTAGTCGACAGTTTGGCTGTTTCAAAACGAAAGGAAAGTGAAGCTACTAGAAGTGCATTAATTATAAATCGATATGGCCTTTTACAGCGTGTAATTTAAGTGAATATTTTCGAAAATATTACAGAATTAAATCCAGGGACATAGCGGTTGCGGCAAATAACTTGATTTTTTCAAAGACTCATGCGCCTACGCAAATATACTACTCGGTTACTTCCACATTGGTCCCATTTTTTTCATAATCCAGTTCTGATGAGGTGATTTCCATGAGGAATTAAGGGAACTCCTCAAATATTCTAGGCAACTACATAGTGATTTTGATATTTTCATCGAGAACTAAATCATTTACAGTCAAAAAGTAATATTTGATGAAGTGGGACTGATGAAGAAGACCAGAAATGACCAACAGAACTTCACCCTCACATAGATATCACAATATAGTTAAGTAACTATGTCAATAAAAATAAATAAATGGTTCTGAATAGTTATGTTGAAAATGGTATCATCGAAGTGAACTGATGATGATGATGGAGCCGGAAGGTAGGCACTGGAACTCCATAAATAATCAATGTAACCTAGCCGTGTTTGGGCTTATTAGAATTGTGTGTTGTTTTGAGGAAGGCGGAACAGAGAGTAAAGTCCCGCAAACCTTCGTTGAAAAGGAAGCATCCTCCGACCAGACGGGTGCTATGTCTGGTGGGCAACTGCTCGATAGATGATTTCGGGCTGTTCTATGTGGTCTAATCGCGCGGAGAACTTCAATTGCGCGATGCAGGATTAGTTCTTATGTCACGCCATAGATGTCGCTACAAAATTCACTTTTGGTTATAAGGTACTATCGAACTGATCTGAAGATGGAGCCGGAAAGTAGGCACCGGAACTCCGTAATGAATTAATGTATCCTAGCCGTGTTTGGGCTTATTAGAATTGTCATAAGATGCACTTTGGCTTTAAGGTCCTATCGAACTGACCTTATGATGGAGCCAGGAGGTGGATGGGGACTTCATAATAAAATGATGTATCCTTGCAGTGTTTGGGTTAATTCGGATTGGCAAGAGAAATAGGCACTCTGGCTATAAGTGCACAACTAACACTAAAACGATCGAAATAACTTTAATTTTGGAAGCCGGTGTTAAATAATAAGTAAACAATACCAGAAACACCGACTTCCGAAATTAAAGTTATTTTGATCGTTTTAATGTTTTGTTTTTTCTTAAGTCGGTTATTTTTTTTTTGTGAAATATTTTTTCCTACAGAATTTCTTAATTGTTTTAACCCGTCTGGACTCCCTCCTCATTAAATGATATTAAAAGTAGGTTGTCCTGTTATTTTATTAAGAAACCTGAATCCACCTCAACTTTGCAATGGCACGCGTTTACTGGTAAAATCACTAAAAACTCAATAATATAGTGCACAATACTCACTGGATTTGGTACCAGAGAAGATATATTGATTTCCCTCAAATTCTTCTAATACCATCGGATTTAGCATTCCAATATAAACGACTACAATTTCCGCTAAAGATATCTTTTGCAATGACCATTAATAAATCGCAGCGTCAAACTTTCAACGTTGCAGGCTTAGATTTGAGCGTTGAATGTTTTTCACATGGCATTATATATGTCGTTCTTTCAAGAGTAACCTCAAAAGAAAAAATGTTTGAGGAAAAGGAGGAGGTTCCATGTTCGGCTGAATGTATTTTTTTTTATGTATGTTCACCGATTTTTCGGTCAATTGTAGACCGATTTAAATTTTTTTGATAGAATGTTTATGCTTCCGAGTTGGTCCTATAGAAATATTGTTATGATCTGATCATGAACTTCGAAGATATGGAACAAATCTCCTCATAGGATATCAGTAGAACCGTCGTAACAAGTAAAATTACTTTGTTTATACGTGTAGTCGATGGTTGACTGAAAGAATGATTTCATCTCTGCTTGCCATCAGGTGGGATCGCAGTCAAGCACTGGTTTATATCAATTAAAAAAAAAGAAGACGGGGAATATATCGAACTGATCTGATGATGAAGCTTGAAGTTAGGCACCGAAACTCTGTAATAAATTAATGTAATCTAACCGTGTTTGGGATTATTAGAATTGTTATGAGATGCACTGAGGCTATAAGGTATTTAAGTTTTGCTGGGTACTTTTATAACTAAAAAGTGTAAAATAAACATTCTACAAAAAAAAATACAACTGACTTCAATGTAAAAAAAAAACATAACTTACAACGTAACGTTAATTAAGAAGGAGACAAAACTGTTTTAGAAACACCGACTTCCGAAATTAAAGTTATTTTGCTCTTTATGTTTTTTTTTTTATATTGTAGTCGGTTATTTATTTTTTGTAAAATGTTTTTTTATAATATAACGTGATCAGCATTGCGCCCGTGCGAAGCCGAGGCAGGTCGCTAGTAATAGATAAATTACACCCAGACTCCGTGTCTCTGACAAATGATCGTGCTCATCACACAAACATTTGTCTTGGGTGGGAATCGAACCCATGACCACCCACAAGGCAGTCAGGGCCACTAAACCTCTAAACCTACGTCCAGTCAACTCCAACTCGTTTAGTAACATGCGTTTCTTTTCTCCTCTTAACATGATCAAAACAAACGTTTCCCATTCAACTTTTCTGTCACTGGCGCCATTTTAAAACTGTCTTTAATATGCTAATTTAATACATCCATCTCAACATTCATAGTTTAAAATTATTATATGTAATAAACACACATTCTCTTTGTTAAGATTTCTTGAAATTAATATTGTCTTGCAGTAACCATTTTGCTTTTCATATCTTAATTTGCAATGTAGTGACAAAGTGCAGACAAATTCTTCACTTTCAGTTCACAGTTTTAATTGCGAGGAAGTGAAACAAAGAACCTTACTTTGATTCTCTTCCTGCCTTCAACTTTTGTTACTTTGAGAAACTGTACTACGAGAACGATATCACTGGTAGTTTTCAACAACGATGTCAGTAAACAGTACCTTAATAATTGGTACCTTTGTTACGTACTCTCAACGAAATTGATATATATTTTTTTTAATTTATATAAACCAGTGCTTGACTGCGATCCCACCTGATGGTAAGCGGAGATTTTAAGGATAGGACTAGAACGTCAGATAATGTATGCATTTTTTCTTAGTCAACACCTGCACAGCACCTGTCTCAGTCTCGTACATTTTTAAAGGCACTTACAATTTGGATGTAACACATTCAAATATTTTTTGCAGTATTTGACAGCAAATGTATCGAGTCAGTCTTCTCGGCCAGCTTCGCCGAGGTTATCAATGCTATAACAAAATTTCCAGCTACATTTTCCCGAAATAGCTCCTGTTTCAATGATTCCACATGATTTTTAGGGTTTTGTACCTAAAAAAAAAAAATTGGATTCTTTATAGAATCAATTTGTTGTCCGTCTGCCTGTCAATACCCTTTATCTCGGGAACTCGTGGAGGTATCGATTTGAAATTAAAACTATATACTTACGTCTACGGTCTCTTGAAGCTGTGAAAACATAAAACTTCTGGGTTAAGGTAAGAAAAAAATATACGATCGTTTATGTCGCAAAAAACGTATATTTCGACACTCTCAAGGGAATCCAATGTCATACTTCCTGTTGACCTAAATTTCTGAAATTTGGCATGAAGCAAGGTCTTATAGAACAAGTAAGTATAGGAAAAAATCTGAAAACTGTAATATTGTAGTTACGTCATAAAAAAAATATTTTTTTAACTCAATTCAGAACCCTCAGTGGGCGAGTCCGCCTTGCACTTGCACAGTTGTTTTTTGAGTTGGATAATCAACAAATATTTTTTTTCACTCTAAGTGGAGTCAAAAGGAATGTCCAACTTTTACTGACTAAAACCCGCCAGTGTTCTTTCAGTTGCTCTTTGCGTTCTAGGACCACGGTGACTCCTTCAAAATAATCTGCAGCCTTGGCAAGCGTCGCTTCGACCCTAACAGACCCCGTCAATTTTGCTGACATATCTTTGAAGCGAGCGTGGAACACAACGCGCCGTCGACTTGTTCTTATTGGACTGAAAGATATGATAGATGTATGTTCTATATCAAACTAGCGACTCGCCCCGGCTTTGCACGGGTGCAATGCTGATACCACCGCAACCGCTATGTCCCTGCATTTTAATTCTGTAATATCTTCGTAAATATTCATTTAAATTACATCGTGTAAAGCCATTATTTCTCGTAAAAAGTAAAGAATATTGGTTATTGTGGGTTATCCCTAAGAGATAGACATATACCATCGCGGACTTTTTGTATACCTTTTTAAGGTGTACAATTAAATACTGTAGTACATTATTTTGATCTATCTCGTAGGGTTCAGCCAGCGTTTGCAATGTATTTACGACATCACATTAGAAACTTCTAAAATTATCAGTATTTCTCTACTATATTATGCATGTATACATACATATAAATCTTCCTCTTGAATCAATCTATTTATTAAAAAAAACCGTATCAAAATCGGTTGCGCAGTTTTAAAGATCTGAACATACATAGGTACAGACAGCGGAAAGCGACTTTGTTTTTGTGAAGTGATTATTACAGTCTGTTTCTGTGTTTCATCATTCTAAAGATGGCAATGACCACGTTCAGCCAAAAGTTTATTTTTATTATTTGTCACAAAAATCAACGCCCATAAATGTAGTCTTCATCATCATATCAGCTGAAAGACATCCACTGTTGGATGTAGGCCTCCCCAAGTGTCGCCACGATAAACAGACCTGTGCGTTCCGCTTCTATCGTATTCCCACAACCCTTACCAGGTCATCGGTCCACCTTTTAAGAGGCTTTTCAACGCTACGTCTTAACACACTTACACTCCAGAACCTTTCGGCCCCAATAGCCATCTGTTTTGTGAGCAATGTGCCCTGCCCATTGCCACTTCAGTTTGGTGATTCTTCGGGCTTTGTCGGTAACCTTGATTCTTCTGCGGATATCTTTATTCCTGACTCGATCACGCAAAAAAACTCTGAGCCCTTTCCATTACACGTAGACGTACATCAAAAGTGGTAGTAGTTGTACTAAATACACACATACTTCACCCTAGAAATAAGTAAAGTGATTCGTTCGTAATTGGATGGACCGACACCAACACCAAAGTTTGGACAGTTCGTTCCGTGTTGGGCTAATTCTGTGCACACCAAACTCACCCTTTAGTCGACAAAAGTTTCTTAATGGAAAAGAACTTGACGAACTGAACGATGGAATACGTAAGGACTGGGAACATTATTTTGGTCATAAATTACTTGTTTGCTTTGTGAAGGTGGGTCTTAAATAAAGGTTTTTTCGTTCTTTCTTTTTCTTTCTTTCTTTTCGGTGACTTTTTTTGGTGATGAAAACATTAAGTTTATTAGTAAATTATGCCTTATTTAACTCCTAATTGTAATAATAAGTTTCATTACCATCATTTCAGCCGAAAGACGTCCACTGTTGGACATAGGCCTCCCCCAAGCTTCGCCACAACGACTGATCGATCGTGCGTCTCGCATCTAACGCATTCTCGTGACTCTCACCAGGTCATCGGTCCACCTTGTGGGAGGCCTTCCAGCGCTGCGTTTTTCAGTGCTACTGAAATTATTTCGTTCCCAGCATTTAATTTTAAAATTTTTGTTTTATTGTAAAAAGTAATAGTTTCTGGCAACTTTGTATATACATGTTACAGACAGTTAGCTTAATTCGCCATTCAATGAACAGCTCAGCCTGATAATTAAACGCCATCGTATAATTAGTAGCCTGCATGATGTTCAGCCGATGCGTCTAATATAAAATTTAATGAACTGGCTCGTGGATACTTATGACTGACTTAAAGTACAAGATAGGTTCGAAGGAGATAACGAGGGCCCACTCTTCATTTTAGTTACTGGGTTAAAGCGAGTGAGCTAAGTGAGACCCCGTCATCCCTTCATGTTAGGTTCCTTTAAACTCTGCACACAGGAGAAACTTTTATAGGAATAAAAGTCCCGCTAAACGGAGCTCAGTTAGTTTATTTGACTTACGAATGTCGTCAACATATTGACGGCTGAACGCAAATCATAATAAATAATTTTACGATTTGCTCCACTCTCACTTAAATATATTATGTGGGCTAGACAAGTCAAGTAATTTGTCTGGCTCTTTGACTGAATGGCTAAATACCATTTGGATGCCTAGTTGAATAGCAGCGTTTAGTAAATAACTTAACTTTTTTTTTAATCTTCAGCATTGTCTTTAAAATGCAAATCAAGTTTATTAAATACTTTTTGGACAAAAAATCTGGATGTTTTTCTCTATAGTAATTATTTTTTCCGGCTGAACTACTCTCACACTCCTTGTATTATACTTATTTGGAACTGTTACTTTATACTCATCAGTAATGGTATTTTATCTAAGCCTTTTAAATAATCAATTCTCAACTTAATGTCGAATTTTGCTTATTGACTGCAGCATATATACAAAAAACCTTAAGAACAAGTTTTATAAGCCCATGCATATTATATTTCCAGCTTATTTCACAATGCCCTGAAGGCAATGTAATTTGCATAACAGTTAAATAAAATATAGTGTAATGATTTTAAATATTTTTTGTATAGGTATTTAAATAGAGTAAAGATTTAACTATTCAGAATTTAACCAAATTTTTTGTAGATAAATCATAAAAAAATTTAAAATATTATCTAGATTTTCAGTCAGCTACATACGAATTACTGACAGGTATTAAAACTATGGATATCTAAATCAATATGCCCCAATAAAATTGTGTGAAAATCGCTGAAAATGAGTTAGATATTGCACTGATAAACAAACCAAAAACTCGGTCTTACAAGAATCAGTTAACCCCTCGGGCGCCCCGGTGTATTATTATTACGTAACTGCGCGTTTTTACGTAAATCACAAAAAAATATTTTTCTGACTTTTTCTAGAAAAAAAAAATATAGAAACCAAAATTGTTGGCTAAAAAAATACCGTACAAATGTGTGTACAGAACGACAATTAAGCGTTTTTCAAGGTCATTCAAGTTGTACAGACGTATTCCATGTACAGTCGACCTTCGAGGGGAATCTCCTCAGATGAATTTAGCAATACCTGCTACTGAAAACTCACGATTTGAGCTACCCTTATTTTTTAAATATCGTCCGTACTTCGACAGAAAAAGAGGAAAAAAAAAAGTTTAAAAAAATTCATGCAAACACGCATTTGTCAAATACAAACAGTGATTCATAGAGAAAGAGGACGAACAGAAGTGACCAAAACTTTTGCTTAAATTCAAGAAAAACATTTCTTTACACTTAAGCGTTGCTTTCTTTGTTCTTTTGACACACTTTGACTACAGTTTCAAAAAGTTTCAATCTCTAATTAGAGTATATTTATTCAAATTAATTGTTCGAGCAAACAGCTAGTCGACTCTTCATGTGACCAGAAGGCATTTTTTTACTTAGGATATCAAACAAATATTTTTTTTCGCTCTGCGTGGGGCGGAAGGGAGTGTCACCCTTTCAGTATTCACGGCATCCTTACCTTCCGCATGACGCAGATCCTCACCGGAAATGATAAGTTTGGGAGGTTCCTGCACCAGATTCGTGCGGAAGAAATGCCCGGGTGTCACCATTGCGTGCACCGCCCGGAGGACACGGTGGAGTTGTGCCCCGCTTGGGAAGAGCAACACCGTGTCCTCGTGGAGGCGATCTCTCGCGCCGGGCCTTGGTACAGGGGTGGATTTTTATTCAGTAAAATTCTGACACTATCTCCCGCTCCGCCCAAGAGCGGGGCATGTCATAAGATGATTTTCCCACCGAAAAAAAAAGCTGTTTCAGTATTTCTTCAGTAGTCCGCAATAAAGTTGCGGTGTAGGAATCTCAGCAGGCGTCGTCGGCTTTAAATGGCCCAACGTCATCAGAATGCTAAGCTTTTCTTTGGTCTAATCCGCATTGCTGTCAGCAGCGTTCTGGGCACTTTTCCCATTGACAGTGATGTGGATGAATTTTTTGATGCTTAATGATTTTTTGTTTGCGTTTGTACATAGTATATATATTATCTTCAGTTTGTATCTAGGTATAGTAGTATAGCAATTAAGTTATTTAGGTATATTCCTCAACTTTCATTTTTTTTTTTCAATATTTGCACAATGTATTTTAATAACACATTATTCAAATTTTTTCAAGTCGGTATAGATTATTTTCTCCATCATGATTTGAGCTAAAAGACGTCAGATATCATCATTTTCTTAATCAACAACAAGAAAGCATCAAGAAGCAATAAAGATAAGATAGCGTTATATGAAAATAACGTAAAAGACTAGGTTGATTTTCATAATAAGTTTCTTAACAATAAAAAGTTAAGACAATGAAGTCTTTATTATCTACGTTTCAATAATCCTAAGTCACAGTATCATACCGAAGTGCTCTTGAGAAGTTTATGTCAAAGCTCGTTTTATTTCTTTGAATAAAGTTTTTGTAATCATTGTAAATCCGAAATTACAGTGCAACCGTAACCGTTTCATTAGGTTCTAGAAAAGTTTTGACAAAAATAAAATGATATATATCATTTATTTCTCTCAATATAGGTACATTGTAACAAGATTATTTTATAAATTTTGCCTGAAGGCTAAAAATCTTTGTGAGAGCTGGAGTCTGAACTAGGTTCAAGACCTGTGTGACAAATCACCATTCTCAGATTTTAGAATATATATGTATTTTATTATTATAAATAACTTATTTTTTATTTTATTTTTTTTCTGTTTAAGGTATCTGTTATTTGGTTATTGTGCAAGCCTACCACAGTGTTGTCTTTTTTAACCCAAAGGTCGACTGGTAGAGAATGCCTTGTTGCATTAAGTCCGCCTATGTACCACTATTGTACATGAAGTTTAAATGAATAAAGAAATCTCCAGACTCACATCCTCTTGAACATAATCGCATTTTGCGGCACATAAACATGAACCTTATGTTTGTAAAATTATGAGCGGGAGATATTTGTAAAATGACATGTTAAGTGTAAGTGATATTTTTATTGAAATGTGTGTGTGTGTTTATAATGAATGTGATTAAATTTACTTTATGATTTGATACTTTCTAATCAAATGGTATGGTATCAAATAGTATGGTATTAAAGATTTTATAATGAACAAAGCATAAAGAAATAGTGGAAATTGATTGAGATGAAGAGACTTGTTATTATTATAACTGGCAGGAAAAACGCAAAAATCCTTAATTGGAAGGGAAAGGTAATGATAGTACATTTAAAAAAAAAAGATATATTAAGTCCTAATAAATTACGATAACCGATACCCAAAATTTTTATTTGAAAGAACTAGCTTGGAAGAACTCGCCTACCCACAATTTGCTCAAAACCAAACCCACAAATAATGACACAGAAAAAAATAAAAAAAATAAAAAACGAAAAATAGTTTTTGTAAAATTTTTACTTTTTTGGTATACAATAAAGTTTATTCTTAGTAACACAAATTCAAATCACACAACACAAAAATAAATATACATTCAACACCAGATCAAAAAAATCATTCTGATGCAAATACTTTCAATAACAAACACCCCACAAAAACAGGTAAAATGTCTCACCACCGTTAATTTCGTTAAACATTTAAGCCAACTTTAGCCAGCATTATCAACGGCTAATCCACTAAGTCCCACTATCAGAGCGAAGTACTTTAGATAATTCAAACAAGAAACATTGGAACAACATTGTTTGCGCTGTTTTAATGGCCAAATATTTGTGTTGAGCGCACTTCGAACGTGACTACGGGTGAAGCTCAGTGATACAATTGGGTAATAATAATGCCGGTTTATGGTTGTTCGTCAGCTGCTCGATGAATGATTTGGGTGCAACGCGTCAGCAATCACCTTAATTGCATGTTGCAACTTAAGGGCGTCAAGTGACACGCGTGCGCGACTTTATGCCAATAAAAAAAATAATATTGACGTTCAATTTTTAGACGTTACCATATTTCTCAATTGAAATAATATTATTGACATTATAAGTGTATGGTATCTCTGAAGTGGGATTAGGCCGGACATGTCTGCCGCATGTCAGATGACCGGTGGGCTAAAAGAGCCACTTATTGGGTCCCACTAAACTCAAGGCGACACCGCGGCAGACCAAGGCGAAGGTGGAGAGATGAACTGGATAAATACCAGAAGGACTGGGCCGCAATGGCCGAAGACAGACTTGTGTGGAAAAGGGAAAGGGAGGCCTTTGCTCAGCAGTGGGACATAAATGGGCTATAAATATATATATATAAGTGTATTTAATTCGTTATTGTTGACGTTTATTTTTTTTTTGTCAAAACTTTAATTTCGGAATTGGATTGGTAAGAATAAAATATAATATAATATTAGGATGATTAAAAATTGCAATACTTGTAAAAGGTTGATAAGTCATAAGTACTAACATTGTACACTTAGTTCACAAGGTTTTGACTTTGACTTTATACTAAGGTTTTATGACAAAATAGCATTCTATTAGCCGCTAGTACTACACTAGACTACTACTAGTTTCTGGGTACTATGAATGTCCAAGGGAAAAAGCCATCACTTGCTTTGTGGGTAGTGGAGTACCCAACAGGTACATGTTGAAGATAGGGGGTTTCCCTGTATTTATTGAACTGAATGAAACAATAGCTAAAGTTTTTCTTAACACAACGTCAAAAATATTAGTATGAAGCTTGCTAATTAAAGCTAATTGCTTTCTAGTACGCGCGTAACCTAGCGTCGTTGACGTCACATGTTCGGTTGCGCATCCTTTTTCTGTTAATTGACAGTTTCCCCTTCCACTTCCAAGGTTTCTACCTAAGAATCCTTACAAATGTAGTGAAAAGAGAAACTTATTTAATTTTGAACGTTTTTGTAGATTATTTTTTTTAGATTTTTAATATAAGGTTACTTTTCGATACAAATAATAAAGAATCGAGTCAACTAACGTATTAGAAATGTATCCAAAATGTTTAGAATTGATATGCGCGACCAAAACGTCATGAGGTCGGTGTCCTTTACATTTTGGAATTTCGGGAATCGCTGCCATTTTATCTTACAGCTAAAAATGCTCTGTTCACGGAAGCTGCCACTTGTCATGTCTTTGTCCGCGGAAACGATTGTCAGAAAATCCAAATGTGTGGGATTTGTACGCTACCAAAACGTCATGTAGTCAATCAAGCTGCGGGATTGTTCGGAAGAGTTACCGCGGGCCTAAAACGCAAAGGCAATCCTTCAATTACGAACGTACAGGTTTTAGACACTACTTAAAATAATCATATCCAATATCCAATAGATTGCTTTGGACAATTTTTTAACGACACATTTTCACTTTGCAAACTTTAGTTTTATCAAATTTGGATTTGGCCAATTCACTGTCTCTTTAGATAGATACAGGTCTCTCCTAGCTTAAGAGACATGGTTCATAATTTTTTTTGTATGCCTTAAATTTTCTGATCACAAAACTATGCGTCTTGTATTTCTGCCGTCTTGTTTTGAATTGTGTCTTTGAGTATTGCTTGAATAAATAAACTATATTATTATTATTGTTATTGACACCTAGGCCCTTCTGTCGCAAGACATTGTCGCTTGAGCGTGTCCAAACGTAATTTTATGAATCTTGACGTAATTTTAAAGATGGCGTCACGCCGGGACGTTGACTTGTCCAAGACGGTTCGAATTAGTTTTGGCTAGCCAACGGTTAAATGGATAAACTTAGAGTAGTGATCTTATTGAAGTAGATTCTAGAATTTGCATGAATGTTTCATTTAATTCTTGGGTTTGAGTAAATTAGTTTACTTTATTGGATCCTTCACTGTGAAATGGAATAATAAAAACACTACATTAATGACAAAACCATTATAGAAAAGAATAGAAAACGAAAAAAGTATTTGCCATGGAGACGAGCATATATGATTAACTTTCTAACTTGAAATGTTGAAGATTGTGTAACATCGTCACTCGGCAAGCTACCAAATAACTAACAATTTTCTAGGTAAAACCAGAACACTAAAGCAATTGAAAATTACAGGAACAATGTAACTTGATGATAACAATAATGTCTGACTAGATAAAGCAGACAATTTATAAAGAACGAAGACATTGAAGAGAATATGTTGACATTAAAAGAGAATAATAGACAAGAATTATGCTGGATTGCAAATCGCTGACGAATCAAGAGCTCAATAAGATTTGACAACAATGACGGAGAAACACGACAAAAGGCTCAACATGACAGATTTGCAATCGATTTTCCTAATAATAATACTGTCTCTTACAAAGGAGGGAGATGAAAATAATGAAACGTCCTTACGAGTCAACGAAAAACGTAAAAATATATATTCTTTTGAGTCGTCTGTCCCAACGAATTAAGATTGATTACCTTGCTTGCTACACTTTCTCTTTAGGCGCGAATTTGTTCTATTTTTAAGTGGAAAAGGCCCTTCTCAGTTTCGTTGTCATTTCCAAAATTTTTAATGAGAGATTATAACTGAGAATGATTTGACCGTATCTTTGTTTTTAATCGCTGAGAAGGGTTAGTGTCAAAGGATTATTATGATTAAGATTAGGCGAAATTTGTTTTTGGTTAAAAATTGACTTAAGGATGAATGATTTCTGTGATAAGTATCATATTTTTCTATTATAAAAATCACGAATCATTTACAATGGGCTTTTAGCGAAACCTTCCCCGTATTTTTTAAAGTTTAAGTTGGGAAATTATCCAATGACTTCTCCTGGTCTAGGGCAAAGCGAGAGGGCAGATGCACGTTCCCTCACGCCTGTGGCCGCCTCCTTCGCTGGTATTACTGCTTCTCCGTGTATAATGACATTTGAAATTACTAAGAAACTATGTATAACACTCCCATACCTACACTAGTAACCGAAAAAAATACACAATAATTTTTAAGCCTACATTTTTGCGTAAGCCAAAAAGAGTGACACGGAAAAAACCTAGTACGTGATTTTAGCGTGTCATCAAATACAGCTAAACGTGAATTACGAGAGGAATCAGAAAAAACCCGTAACGTTAACCCTGCGCACTCGCTAATTGCGTCCGCACCCATTCGTTTCGTATTTCGCCATGTTGAATTTAAATAAAATTCGTTATTCCATGACCAATGGAGGGTTATGTACGTATGTATGTTTATGTGAACGTGGGAAAAGTGTTACATTTTTTTTTGACGCATAGTGTAAGTGGCAATGCAGATTGGCAACTTGTTTAAAAATCTTGCCAATAATATTAGTAAGTGGAAATTTGGAAAATTTTAAAGCAATCACGCTTTCATGGCTAGACAGATTTGTACTAAACGTGGAGCACGATTAGATTTCATGGTCTAACCGTGAGCCAACGTTTACCAGCCCCCCTAGCCAAGTTACAACCGTTTCGTTTCGATTCTCTTTTTGTAGATCGCCTCGAGTCGGCCATGCCTCCTATTCCTTTGTTCTCACTATGTGACTGAGCGTTGAGATGACGCCAGAACAAAGGAATCGGAGGCGTGACTGACTCGAGGCAATCAACGAAAAGAGAATCGAAACTAAACGGTTGTAACTTGGCTAGGGGGGCAGGACAGAAACCATTCTATTTTATCAAGGTCATCTTTGATGATAAAGGATTTTTTCTAACCCGGTGAGACATTTCCTTGAGATTATTGATTCGCCTTCTACAGGCGGGATACGCGGACATTTGCTAGTTGATTGATAATAATTAGCAAATCTACACTAATATTATAAAGAGGTAAAGTTTGTTTTTTTGTTTGTATGAGGTAATCTCTGAAATTACTGGTCCGATTGCTAAAATTTTTTCACCGATAGAATGCTGTAGAAAGAAAGAAAGCTAGTTTTTAATATTTTTACGGCTAAATCGCAATGTTCGAAAGAAAGTTGATCTTACTTGATTAAATGCCAGTTCTTTTTTTGGAAATGTGTCTATAATATACTAACCAGCGGCTCCGCTTGCGTGGCTTAGAATCTGACCTATGTACTATCTAGAACATTCAAATTTCATCTAAATTCGTTTAGCAATATCAGCGTTAAGCAGTTACAAACATACAAATATCTGCCTATGTACACACTTTCGCCTTTATAATATTAATGGGAAGTTTGATTGCATGCAAGACGAAAGCTTCTAAGAAATAACTCTGAAAAGATTCGCTGAAATTTCAAAACTAAGGATATAAAAAAATAATAACCTTCTGTAATATAAGTACATAATTTAAGCCTCCTTCCTAGAAACAATGTATCAACACAAGCTTCATTATACAATTCATTACATACCAGTTAACTAATTTATTAATAATTTTGGTTAAAATAATTTTCAAAGTTCGACACGGATAAAAGTTTAGGCAAAAGGTGTGTCCAGACCTAGCGAATGCGCTGCTCGCGAGCCGCTTGCGAACTGCGCGCATGATGCTCATGATGCTCGCGTGCAGTTACAGCTTAAGTTTGGTGCGCCGCTTTAGTGCAGCTCCGTCAAGGATCTTAGCTAGCTTCTTTCTCGTTTGAACTATGTATGTGTACTGCGGGTGGCCCTACAAGGCGTCGGCCGTAACTGGCGGTGGCCCTGTCAATCTTGCTGAAATCTTTTTAAGGCGCGCGTGGTGTGCAACAAGCCGTCGACTCGGGCTTGGTACTTACTAGATGGCGTGCTACACATTGGCCACCTGAGCAAGCACTGTGCTAAGCCTGGCTAAGAAAATGATCCTTTTAGTGGATATTTTCGTAATATACCCTGTACCTAACTCGCACATCTCTGAATGGAAATAGCCTTGTAAGGCCTTATAGTTAGTAAAGTAAACAGGCTGAAATCCAGCTAATGATTAGCACTACCAAATAACAAGCCTGTGGCCTAATTATTTTATCGATTAGTTTTGAAATTTTAACTAATAATAATAACAAATTTATTGAAACATTGTTTCAAACGGAACCTTAAATTAAATAATCTTAATGTAATAAACATAGGTCTGTAGCTGATTGTGGGCTTCAAGTTTTGTGGTATACAGTGGTCCCCAAACTAGGCAGCGCCTGTATCTTGGGGACCAGAGTTGGATAGTAACAATAATACTATTTTTGCCACTGGAGAATATAACAAAATGTACATAAAAAGAATATAAAAAAATAAAATCTAAAATTTAAACAATTTAAAAGAAGATTAAAAACTAAAGCTTGAAAAATTGAAAAACAAAAATAAACAGTAGAATTAAAATTGTGCTGAACCTTGCACAGAACTTATAGTCTTAGTAAAAATTTTAAGTTAAAACTAAGGTGTGGCTGTGTGAGTGTGGTGTGTAGGTGTGAGTGTGGTATGTAGGTGTGAGTGTGGTGTGAAAGTGTTAGTGTCTGAGATGGGATTCCGAGTGAGAATTAAATGACGTGAGAAGGTTTTCTGAATCATTATAATTAAGTCCTAAAAGCCATTTTTTTACTGTTTTTTTACACATTGAGAGGGTGAGTGTTTTTATATCGCAGGGTAAACTACTAATGATCCTGTTGTAAATGAAGATGTGTAGGTAAGCGGGGCATCGTCTAGCTAGAAGAGAGGTTGTTCGTTACAGCGGTATATGAAAGACACGTTTGGAAGTTAATGAGCGATAGTCTGGTCGGAGCTTTATGGTTTTATGAGTATGGAGAAATGCATTGAGTATGTACAATTGACGAACACGTAAAACTGGAAATTCACTGTACAAGGAGTCTGTAGGGAAGAAAAATGTTTTTTTTAGTAGAACCTTTATAACAGCTCTCTGGGCCCTTTCGAGCTCAATTATTGTAGTCTTCCCAGCTCCACCCGAGATAGATATGCCATATTGTATAATGGTCTGGCATATAGAAAAATAAACCGTTCGCATTACGTCTATTGGAGTGCGGTCTCTCAATTTCTTAATTATGTGTATGAGTTTCCTTACTCGTCCAGAAAGGTGTTTGATGTGGGCTTTAAACGATAGATTCTCATCAATTAGTAGACCTAAATAACGAATTGACTGTGTTCGGTCAATATAATCGCATGTACAGTCTTCGTGTGAGGTGTTTGGATTGTTCAGACATGTATGAAATTTTAAGGTTAGGTTGGGAGGAGGGCTAGATGTAAGTGTTTTGTAAAATGGGATGTGTTTGGTTTTCTTTGTGTTAAGTGTTAGTAAATTGTGATTGAGAGTTTGTGCAATTGTTGTTAATCCTTCTTCCGCAAGGTAGTAAACCTGTTCCCAGTTCCTACCATAGAATGTGATAACAGTATCGTCTGCGTAAGAAATTAGTTCTGCATTTTTTAGCTTAAGGTTTAATATGTCGTTCATATAGATAATAAATAGTGTTGGGCCCAGTAAGCTACCCTGCGGAACTCCAAAATTTATAGGGAGTTGATCACTTAAGTGGTCGTCCGATTTGACGTATTGTCGGCGGTTTGTTAGATAGCTGTGAAACCACTCAAGTGGTTTTCCTTTTATTCCAACTGAATCTAGTTTTTTAAGAAGAAGATCTATTGAGATTGTGTCGAATGCTTTAGCTAAGTCTAAAAAGACCGCCATGCAACTGTCACCCTTTTCTATGATTGATGATATGGAGTTAGTTAGTAGTAAAGCTGCGTCCTCAGTAGATTTGCCTTTTCTAAAACCAAATTGTCTCTCTGATATTAGATTGTGCTTTTCAAGGAAATTTACTAATCGGATGTTTACAACCTTTTCCAGAATTTTAGATAGAATGCTAAGAAGGGCTATTGGTCTATAATTTTCAGGTTTATCCTTTGGGCCACTTTTGTGTATCGGGCTTACTGCTGCCACTTTCCATTGTTCAGGGAATACTCCTGTTTCCAAGCTGAGGTTAATCAAGTGGGTTAGAGGTGTTATAATCAGAGTTAGGATTTTCTTTATAAGTTTTACGCCAATTTTGTCAGGACCTGGGGAGCTATCATTTTTCAACTGATTGATGAAGTTAGTGACTTCGGTTTCATCAGTAGGGTGTAGGAAGAAGGAGAACGGTGATGTTGTTGGTGATGAGTACTTGCTAGTGATGGATGTCTGAGTTTCTGATAATTTTGTCAATATGGTGTCAGCCAGGTTTTTGCCTACGGAAGTGAAGTAGAAGTTGCACTTGTTGAGAGACTCGACGGGGTCGATTGAACTTGACAGTAAGTTGGACGTATTGCACTTTCGGACACTGGGGTCGTATACTGATTTTAAAACTTTCCATAGCTTTTGAGAGTTTTGCTTATTTTGCTGAATTTGTCGACTGTCGTATTCAATTTTAAGGTTGCGTAAGAGTTTGTTACAGAAGTTTTTATATCGGCGGTAAATTAGATTTTTTGTTTCGTTTGTGGGGTCACTGCGTACCGATAGATGTAGCCGGTCCCGGTGTTTCATACATCTCATCAGTCCGGGTGTGATCCACGGTTGAATATTGCGTTTACTGCGAGGAATTTTGGCTTTATATGTGTGTGATTCTATTAATTTTGCTAGGGTTCCAATAAAGGAGTCAGCCACCGAAGCTACACAGTGTTTGTTAAGGGTATAAGTCCAATCAATTTTGGCTAACTCTGTGGCCAAGCCGTCCTCGTTTAATTTGAGCACCCAGCGTTTTTTATTGCGGCTAGTATAAGTGTTTTTGAGAGGAATGTTTGCTATTACTATGTCGTGATCTGTGATGGAGCTTTTACAGACTATGCCTTTGGGTTTGGTACTGCACTTAACAAATATGTGATCAAGACAAGATTTTTGTCTGGTCGGTTTGGTGATCACAGGAAGTAAGCCATATGAAGCCAGAAGGCACATATAATCATGATGTTTATTATTAGTTGAGCTACATATGTCAATGTTGATGTCTCCGGTGATAATAAGTGTTGGATGTTTATTGGCGGTTTTAAGAAAAGTGTCTAGCGAAGCGATAAAATTTGAGAGGTTAGTAAAAGATGGTGATCGGTACAGCCCTAGTATAGCCACTTTATTGTTAAGGATTAGTAGAAGGCTATCTGTATCCTGTATTTTAGATTCAATAGCAATTAAATCGTAGTTTGCTTTGGTGTAGATGACTATCCCACCATTTTTATTGTTTTGAGTATTAGTTCGAGTTACATTGTAACCAGGTAAGTTATCCAGTATAGAACCTTCGCTTAACCAGCATTCCGTTAGTACAATGGCGTCAATGTCAAACTCGAGTCGATTAAATGCTACAGAGAAGTTATCGAAATTACGTTGATAACTTCTGATGTTAAAAGAGAGTATTTTGAAGCTAGGCTCGGAATCGTTTGTGTAAAACCTGCATTCTTCCAAGTTTTCGAGGTCGTGACAGTCTATTGCAGTAATTTCCTCTATATTTTGGACAATGTCAAATGACGCCATGGGCATAGTTTCTGAAAATAGCTGAGGAAGTACTGTGTATAGGAGGTTTAGTCACGACGTGGTGCGGTGTGAATGTTTGCAGGCAGACATATTTGGGTAAAATTGTGGTGGTGTTATTGTGATGTGTTTTCATAGTATAAGCGTTTGTGCGTAGTGATTGGTGTGATTGTGTTGGAACATAACGTAAATTGGTAAACAATAAAATAAATATTACAATATAAGAAAATGTGATATAAAAACTATTAAAACTAGAAATAATAAAAATGTACTGTTTTCTGGCCGGGTGATTTTCAGTCACGTAGTTCAGCTGAGGGAGAAGACTGGTGAACCGCCATAGTCGAAGGGCCCAGATGAAACTGTTTCAAAGTTCTGAGTTGTTCAAAAATGGGAACAGTTTCTTTCCTTTTTTTAATTGACTTCAAATTAGCAGGAAGTTCTAAATCTGTTTGGATTTTTTATGTGTGTTACCTCAGAATGCCTGATACGTGTATGACGTTTGGCACTCCGATTGGCTCGCTCCAAGCTCATAACCAATCCAAGAGCCAAACGCAGTAAACTTTTCAACCGCGTTAACGTAAAATCAACTCTCATTCAAAAGTTTTTTTTACGGTCGGCAATATTTACTTTCAGATTGTCCCATTTTTGTCAAAATCTAGTTCTGGTGGTAGAATCAATGAGGAATTGAAGGAGCTCAAATATTAATCCTCACAGTGATTGGAAGTCGGTTTTAAATAACCAAATTTCGGAATAAAAGATATTTTACACTTAGAATATTTTTTTATTGACTTCGAATGTATTTTTTTGTAAAACGTTTTTGATTCTAAAATCTTATGTGGCTGTGGGCAGCGCACATTGCTCGCGGAACAGATGGTTAATGGGGACGAAAGGTTCTGGAGTGGCGACCGCGTAGCGGAAGGCGCAGCGTTCAAAATCCTCCCACAATGTAGACTGATGACCTGATGAGGGTCGCGGGAATTCGAGGGTGCGAGACACACAGGACCTGTCGTTGTGGCAAAGCTTGGAGAAGACCTATATCCAACAGTTGACGTCGAATGGCTGAAATTATAATGATGATGACCGCACCAAATTGATAAATTCTAAGAGCCGCGATCCTCAAGACGTTCGCTACCCAAGACTCGGTATAATTGTTTTTTAGGTTTATGTACCAGAATGAATTTTTATTATAAAGCATGTACTATATGCTACTCATCCATCTATCTGTCAGCGAGCTGACATGATTCAACCCTCTCAAGGCAAACAGTGATTATTATGTTTTTGAAAAGGTACTTTTAATGTTCATACCCTACCCACTCATTAAAATATCTATATATCAACATTTGCGCCTTCTGGTACCTACCTTCTGCCGACGGGTTCCTAAAAATAATACCGAACAAGAAAAATACACGGAAACAGAATAATTTCATGAATTTCTAAGAAAACTGTATTTGAATGAGAGTACCATGAATTTATGTTATCTTAACATTTAAGTTGACATTTGACTTTTGGGGCACTTTAGGCACAAAGTATCTTTAAGACTTTAAGTAGAGGGAAGTGTTTTAAATGTTCAGGCTGCCTTTTGTGGCCTAGAGTTTGCAAGGACCGTTGCTAAGCATAAAGTCCTAGGTTAAAAAATCAAAAGTATGCCACACTTTAAAAAATTATCAATTATTTTTTAAAACCATTACGTCCTCATCTTCCACATGACGCAGATCCTCATCGAAAATGGTAAGTACGGGAGGTTCCTGCACATGATTTATGCGATAGAAACGCCTGGGTGTCACCATTGTACGGACCGCTCGGAGAACACGGTGAAGTATACGCTGGGAGTATACTGCTCTGCCGTGACAATCGAACCCAAGAGGTTGGGGACGATTGATGGCAGCGACTTCTCCCGCCGGGCCCAGGTACAGGCCATGGTCCGGAGCGAGGAGAAATGGCCGATGATCGCTTCCTTCTGCGAAGCAGCAATTCTAGCAAACGAGGCGGCCGCAAGCGCGAGGGAACGTCCCTCACACCCCAGCCGCCGGGATTCTGGCCTCATCGTGTATATCGCGAACATCGAGACACTGGAAGAATTTGCCTGCTGCGGTCTTCCCGTCCGATTATAATTTAGTTGTCTTCAAGGCTAGAGTGAATAGGCTCTTAATAAACTAGTGCGCCTCACCATCTACGATTGCATCACTACTTACCATCAGTTTAGGATCGCAGGCAAGCACTAGTTTATAACAATAAAAAAAAACTGATCCCGATTTCCAGCCACCGTAGGCACGGGCTTGCGGACGGTGAGCATTGGATAGCTCACCATCCGATAACCGTCCGGACCGAGCTCAAGTTGTCGACGGCACTTAGTATTCCACGCGCGCCTCAAGGAGATGTCAGCAAACCGTAGGGTCGAAGCCTACTGGGGCCATGGGGGTTAAGTGAAAATGAACCCATGGCATTGGGTGATGCGAATGAGAGCCCCGGGGCCCTGAAACGAAGGCAAAGAAGGAACAGGAGTGGGTTTTAGTCAGTAAAAGTCTGACACGCCCTCTTGCCCCACTCAAGGGCGGGGGATGTCATTAGATGATTTCCCACCTAAAAAAAAAAAACGATGCAACCTTTAAATACAGCGCAAATGCCCATTTAACATTGATCACAGTAACAGTTCACAACTAACGGTCGTCGATATTACTCTGTTAACTTTAACTGCACTGTTTGCAGTTACCGCACGGACTTCCTTTGCGCTAACTTCTGTTAGATCTTTTACGTATATTTATTCAGTGAAACTTTCTACGTTGTTGATAAGATCACTTTGGGGTTGTGGAGCTATTAATAGACCAACTGTCAATTGTTTTTTGTTCGTTATCTAAATGTGAAACTGTGAAATAAAACAGTTCATTTATAAAAATAATATGTTATCATCAATAAAGTTTAACGAAAAGTCAATATGGATGAGATTGGTTCTTCGACTGAATGTCAAGTGATCAGCTCTAAAAACGTGTGACAATAATATAAACTTATCTTTTTTAGGGTTTTGTACCTCAAAAGGAAAAAAAATATGGGATCACTATGTTGTCTGTCACTCTGTCTCTCAAGACCCTTTATCTCCGTAACGCGTGAAGTTATCAAGTTGAAATCAAAACCATATAGATACTCGGGTCTGCGTGAAAAAAAATCAAATCTGAAACTGTGAAAAAATCAAATTTCTTAGTTAACCACAAAAGATACGGTCGTTTATGTCACAAAAAACGTCACTCTCAAGGTAATCAAAATTCATAGGGAACTTCTCTTTGACCCAGAATCCTGAAATTTGGCATAAAACAATGTCTGGTAGCACAAGTATAGGAATAAATAATTGATGTTACGTCACAAAACAAAAAAAAAATTGCGACTCGGAAAAATCTTCGAGACTCCATTAAAGTAAAAATAAGTTTGTACGGGAGTCTCAGTCAGTCGGACTCGGCCCAGTTTCTTTAAATTATTTGATTCAAAATGTAATTGTGTTCAAGATCGAAAATAAAATTAAATGACTTTGCAAAACTGTTCTAAGCTTAAGTTAGTTTAAAACCTTTCAAATATGGTGAAAGGGGAAACTGTCAAACTCAAACTCATTTATAAAATCATTTACAGGCACTTGTGAATTATTAAGGTTGGTCATTCAGAAAAAAGGGTGAAGTTATTTGCACGTTTTAAACTGTAAATCTCTATGGAGAAGATCTGAAGACACACGTAGATACACTTTAAAAGCGTCCAAAAAAAACAAAAATGATAAAATAAAAAATTACTGTGGTAGCTTTTTTTGTCCGGTGGGAAATCATCTTATGACATCTCCCGCCCTTTTAGTATCAGACTTTTACTGACTAAAACCTACTCCTTGCGTTCCAGGAGCCGGGGTTCATTTTCACTTAACCCATGGCCCCAGTAGGCTTCGACCCTGCTGGCCCCTACAATTTGCTGACATCTCCTTGAGGCGCGCGTGGAACACTACGCACCGACGACTTGGACTCAGTCCGTACGGTTACTGGATGACCGGATGGCGCGATACCCACTGCTCGCTGACCGCAAGTCTGCGCCTACAGTGGCTGGAAATCGGAATCGGGATTCCGGCGGCCGGGGCGTGAGGGCCGTTCCCTCGCACGTGCAGCCGCCTCCTATACTAACATTACTGCTTCGGATAAGGAGGCGACTGCCTGCCACTTGTCCTCGCTCCGGACCATGGCCTGTACTAAGATCTGGTGCGAGAGGTCATTGCCGCCGAAACCGTGGTAGCTGAGACAAGTGTCAGTAACAAGGTATGCACTATTTCGCATGTGACGTCATCGTCATCTGTATAGTATATTACAAGTTACATGTGGCATGAGCAGAGCGGTGATGATGTCAATAGGTAGGTATTTATAAAATTCGACTTTGTACATGAACATGTACAAGGTTTTATGTACAATAAAGAATTAAAGAATAAAATTAAAATTAATATATTATAATTTGGTACAATTATAGGCCACTAATAATAAAGATAATCTTTATTATTGTGGCAAAAAAGTAAAGAGCTTATAACATTGAAAACATTCACAGTTTGAAAGGTGCACCTAATGCTTTAAGCATTTTTTATCAGTCAAGCAAGAGTAATGCAGAGATAATAAGTAAGGCAAGTGCATTAAAAAAGAAAATATTATTATGAAAAAATAAGTACAAAGTACATATATTATTCTCTCTGTAATAACATAGGAAATTTTGTAGTAACCTATCAGTATAGTCAAATCAGACGAGAACTTGATCAATAGAATGGTTTTATAGCTATAATCTATAATTAATTTCACAGGTAAGTGCCTACTAATACACTATCTATATATCTATCTAAGTTTTGAACCTGTGTATTAAATACAAATATTCAATTCGACTAAAGCAAAACCAACAAAATCCCATTACTTTCTCATGAATGATTTTCATTACTCTCTACAGTAACTTTAACACGTGCCGTCAATAGTCAAAGTTTACACGTGCCATCAAAAAGAATAAATATTGATATTTTTATAAGATATATTTGGATAATGGAAAAAAAATGGAAGCCTTATGTACAATAATTCTTAGAAACGCAATATTCACCTTTATTGCTTGATCCCCTAAAGCCGATGTTTCCTCTTGACCTCGAACCATTTATAAGTAGGGCAAGCGACGACCTTAAACAACATTTGTATAACAAAATAATAAATAAACAATATACTGAACATAATTGTGAGTTGTGGAACTCAGTTATACACGCGACAATGCTGCTGGCTACTGACCTTAGATTATAATCGATCGCATACGTTTCAGTACACAGGCAAACTTGATTTTGAAAATCGGGGCGAAGAGTTATAAGGAAAAAAGGATTAAAATAGTAGATTATGTGACTAGAGGATAAAGCAGTATCTTTATGTCGTGGACGGCAGTTTGAATTTCGAACGGCACCTGGGTAATAAGGTAAGTCCCGAACGCAGTGAGGGATGTATTTAATTAACTCCTGAGCAGACCGAGGGTAATATAGAAACCTGAGTGAAGTAAGGCATTCAAGACAAAGACAGTTATCCTCGTGTTGGATACTTTACTTTTTACATCTTCTGTGAGATAAAAAGACAATATACTGAAACTAATTATATAGTAATATTATGTATGGGCATATTATTCTTATTTACAAGTTAATGTTGACAATTGACACATTGGTCCAGTTATGGAAGGACAAAGTTATATTTTGATTGGTATGTTTATGAAAGTAGAGGTAGAGTTTATTGTTTGCGAATCATTTAGAACCGAAAGGTGGGGCTCAATGAGATATGACTGGAGGTCGATGGTTGAGGCTACAGAGGCGTCCAGGGATCCACATTGTTGGTTGATGATCGAAGGTTGATGCCATCTCCAATAAAGCGGCTTTATTTGTCTTTGTTTTGTATGGAATTTTCTATATAGCCCTTAGCTACTGAATCTTATTTTCAGCCACCATACTATTTAATCGTGTTATATTTGCACCCGAATCAGCCAAAAAAGTAGCGGATGTCCTCTTAAAACAGTGGCCTGTGTACAGCTCAACATTTTGCAAATTTAAGTTTTTTGGATCGATTTCTTTCGGCATGGCCCAATTTTTGTTTTTTCCTATGACTTGCCTCGTGCATTTACCATTAATAAAATTTATAAAAAATCTGTTAGAGTGCATTTTGGAGGGGCGTAAAGCTTGATATGTTTCCACAATTTTTAACGACTCTCCACGAACTGCGAAAGAACGATCACGCTTCGTTTTTGTGTCTTGTAAATTTATCACTAAAAATTTGAGTGTTTCTCGATATCTTCTGTTCATTTCCACGACAAGCGTAATTGACACCAAAAATCAGAGCGACCTTTAAAAAGAAATCGACATAGAAATGAGTAGGTACATACTTAATGTATAAGAGTAATAGGTCAGATACCTAAAAAAGCTATTCCAGTAGGTAAGTGGATACTTACTTTTGTGGCAAGTAATCTGTGATCAGGTGCTTTGTTCAAAAATGTTTCCACATTTTTAGCTATTAATAATTTTGATTTTTTTGCTCGGTGTCCTTCCGATGTCCTCTTTGAAAATACCAATTATTTAATATAAGTATGGATATTGATATTATGTTGAATACTCAGTGTTGATTTGAGCATTGAATAGGTGCACCATAGGCTGCCTGGCTTTTTTGTAGTCGATAAACGTTGAAAGTACACTAATAGGACTGATTCTGATACAGATTTGGTGCCGTTCATAGTTTTCCAAATTAGAAAATCGTTTTACGCTTTTAGATAAAGTTCTTTTGATTTCTTTGGGAGCAGGTTGTTTATAATTCCAAAAGAAGCTGACTTAATATTTTCCGCAGTCAAATCACTATCAATTGCTATCACTCGACATGTTTTGAAATTTGAAATACAAAATTTATGACTAAATTAAACTAAACTAATTAATTAATTTTATATAACGCTCCCGCTTTTTTTTTTAAAGTCATAGCCAAATTATTCTTTTGGTAGTGGCCAGTTTGATTTTTAAATAAACTTTTTTGGTATTAAATATTTTAATTCGATTAATGTGTTTTTTTTTTCAAATAATGGTTTTGATGTTCTAATTTCAAATCTTCTAGGGCGATCTCTACTACATTATCTCCCTAGGGGCAGAATAGCTTGCTTTAAGTTATGGTTGTATGACATATAAAACGGTATTACTGAGCAGGTGGTGTAAAAAATAATTAATAATGGTAAACAGGTACGCTAACCGGTAAAGTGAGTTGAAATAAATGATGCAAGATATTCAACGAATTTTTTTCCTTAATTTTCTTTGTGAATTCGAAAAAAAAACAATATTATTTTGTTACAAAATCACGTGTTCTTTGAAAATTTAACTGTATAATAACTTCAGGTAAGTCTAATTAAGAGCATTCAACCCGAGATACATTTCCATGCAACCACTCTTACGTGATTATGACGTTATTATAGATCTTTCTCTAGATATTTTGAAAACATAGATGCCTTGTGGATATTATCTAGGTTTCTATTAGAATCAAAACATGAATTTGTGTGAAATTAATCCAGTGAAACCTTCATCCATCTTTGAAGATCTGCTGTTTTGCGTGAAGTTTGGCCCTTCGAAATGTACTCATAAATTTAAAAGGTAAAGAAAATATATTTAATTTTATAGAAACCTAGCACATTTAATCGAGATTGTGAATGACAAAAAATTCGAACTATTTTAAAGACTTGAAAAAAACACATATTTCCTGGAACAAATATTGTGAAATACCCAAGTGAGTGATGGAATTACTAAATGCCAACAAAGCGTTCAGGCGTTATCACTCTTTCTTTTTTCTCTTGATCAAACTTTGCATTGAATGAAACAATAAGCAACCATGCTCACGTTTATAATAGACTGATTATTTGTTATCTAAGTACTGAAATTAAGCAAAAACTCTGTGTATTTATACAGGTCGGACGGCGAGCCATCCATTGCTCGCCATCCGCATGCCCGCGCCTACGGTGGCCAGAAATCGGGATCGGAATCCAAGCGGCGGTTGGGGTGTGAGGACCGTTGCCTCACGCGATTGGCCGCCTCCTTTGCTAGCATTTCTGCTTCGTAGAAGGAGGCGACCACCTGCCACTCCTCCTCACTCCGGACCATGACTTGTGCCAAGGCCCGGCGCGAGAGATCGCCGCCGCCGATCGCTGCCAATCGTCCCCACGAGGACACGGCGTTGCTCTGCTGTCTGCGGGGCACTCCCCCACCGTGTGCTCCACCGTGTCCTCCGGGCGGTCCGCACAGTGGCGACACCTGGGCGTCGCTTCCGCACGAATCCGGTGCAGGAAATTCTCAAACTTACCGTGTTCGGTGAGAACCTGCGTCATACGGAAGGTGAGGATGCCTTAAGGTCAATACACCTCTTAAAGGTGTGCGTTATTTCATTTACATGTTGTATGTGAATACCCCATAGGCTTATTTAATACTAGCTTCTGCCAGCGGCTTCGCCCGCGTGAAAGTAGGTTTCTCCTAACAAACTTTGGTAGATATTTATAAGATCTACAATTAGGTAATTAGAATATTTTATGGTTCTGTCTTTTATAGTTTAGGCAGCGTATGCAAAATAAGTAACTTTTCTGGTTGACTTTTTACACCTTGTGTCCGAAAAACTCAAATATCTTACGGAACCCTATTTTTTTTCCACAATAAAATATAGCCTATGTTACTCGTGGATAATGTAGCTTTCGAATGGTGAAAGAATTTTTAAAAAACTTTACAAACGAACAAACAAAATTTTCCTCTTTATAATATTAGTGTAGATATTATATATATAGCCTCCCCTTAGGATTTATAATCACATGTGCCTGCAGATAGACAGTATTATTTTGTTTCTTTACCTATTCATAATTTTAAAGTGGTATTTTCGCAAAAAAATCAACAGTACAAAACAATAATATATTTATTTACTGAAAACGGGACATCAAACAAATCATATTATTATATCGGGTTCCGATTGAGAACTGATAGAATTTTATATGAGGCTGAATATGAATAAATCAATCACAATTTCGGGATTTGGGTTTAAAAATAACTGTTTGCTTTGAATTTGAGCTGAATATTTTATTACTAATTAGTAATGTTCGTTTGGCAGTACAAATTATAATGATTAATTATGTTTTATTAAACGAATGATTAATTTGTAGTAACCCTTTTGACTTTCGAACAACCCGACCTACGGCGAATGTCCACCCTTGCTTGGTTGACACCTCTACGATCTGCCCCCCTAGCCAAGTTACAATCGTTTCGTTCGCGCCGACCGCCTCGAGTAGGCCACGCCTCCGATTCCTTTGTTCTGACCACGTGACTGAGCGTTGAGATGACGTCAGAACAAAGGAATCGAAGGCGTGGCCTACTCGAGGCGTACGGCGCGAACGATTCGATTGTAACTTGGCCAGGGGGGCTAGACTAAGCATTTTGCATCGAAGGACTGGAACAATTTTCCTGCTGATGCATTCCCGTCCGATTATAATTTAGGCGTCTTCAAGACTAAAGTGAATAGGCTCTTAATAAATAAGTGCGCTTCATCATCAACGAGAGATCATTACGTGAGATCGCAGTCTATCATTAGTTTATATCATTTACAAAAATGAACAATCTCAAAGTGAATACAGCGCAGAATTATCAGCTACTTTTGGTATTTGGTTTTCTGTTTATTTAATAATAAAATAGCTGTTAATTAAACGCCAATCAACCAAATGAATGCATCACTTGCGGATTTGTTTGTTTTTTTCTACCTTTCAGGCTTAATAAAATACTTATTGAAGTTAAAAACTTAATAATAAATGACATTTATTTAGCAAATAGTTTAATTTTTTTTAAATAACTGACTTCATTTAAAAAAAACACTAAAAGGATCAAAATAACTTTAATTTCGGAAGTCGGTGTTTCTCGCTATTGTTTGTTTCTTATTTAACCCCGATTTCCGAAATTAAAGTTATTTTGATCCTTTTAGTGTTTTTTTTAGTGAAGTGATTTTTTTTTGCTTAGTAAAAAGTTTTTAATTACATACTTTTTAGTTGCGATAACCCAAGTGCTTATTTCTCATGAAAATTCCAATAAACCCAAACACTGTTACTTCAAATTGTTTTATTATGAAGTTCTTGTGTCTACCTTCTACCTTTCGGCTCAATCATCAGATCAGTTCGATAGTACCTTGTAACCAAAGTGCATCTCAGTGCATGAAAATTCTAATAAGCCCAAACACTGCTAGGATACATTGATTAATTACAGAGTACTGGTGCCTATCTTCCGGCTCCACCATCATCATCAGGTCACTTCGATGATACCATTTTCAACATGACTTCTAACTTTTTAATTCAGAACTATTTATTTATTTGTATTGTCATAGTTGCTTAACTATCTTCATTGTGATATCTATGTGAGTATGCAGTTCCGTTGGCCATTTCTGTTCTTCTTCATCAGTTTTATTTCATCAAATGTTACTTGTTGACTGTAAATGATAAGTTCTCGATGAAAATACTAAAATCTTTATATAAATAGTTGCCTATAACATTTTTTTGAAAAAAGTCAGGCCAATCTGGAAGCATAGCCATTATAAAGAAAAACAAATTGCATATCGGTCCATAAACGACGGAGTTCTGAGGTAATACACATAAAAAAATACATCCGAATTGATAACCTCCTCCTTTTTTTGAAGTCAGTTAAAAACTCTTTTACACACCGATTTTTCGTCAGTTTAAACTAGATGAGGCCGGTGTTTCCTAGCTGATTACTCTGAAAAGAAACATCGAAAACCACTTAGTCAGGGGTCAGACTTGTCTATTTTAAAGTTCATACACCCAAAAGTAACGGTCAAATCATATGAGAATCATGCAGATTGATGTCTTAGAAGGTCGTTTTGAAGAAAGTACACATAAATTTCAGTAGACCTGTCCAGTTAGTGCAAGCATTTGTCAGTATTCGAGTAGCTCAACGATTCGTATTACTCAATTCAGGACTACTAAAGAGCTCTACGATTTGACGAACAACACTAAAGAAAGGATAAAAGTATTAATTTAGCTAACGCTTACATCATTAGATATATAGCTTTATACTAATGATTAGTATAGATTCTCTCCTTGCACACCCTTCTAACATTACAAGGTCCTTTCCAAAACATATGAATTACAGAATACACAGCTATATTTCAGCGTATAAATAACAAGGCCTTGGTGCGAGTGAGAAAGAGGGATGGAGCTATTCATGTTATATAGCTCCATCCCTTTAACAGTTCAGTTAAGATCGTCAAATAGATCGCGTTAAGAGTTCGTGGTTAGGCTTCAGGAAGGACTTCTGGCAGTTAATTACGGAGTCGTCAGCTGCTACAGAAGACGTCGACTTAAAAGTGCTCACAATATCGTGTACATGACTTGAGAATACATAGATTAAACGTGGCAAGTTCTTTGTTGTGAAGAATATGCAGTGAACCATGTTTGTGACGTCTTCGTAAAGTTGTTAGGATATTATGATATCGAAGGAGATTGCTTGAATTATTTACATCTACATATATTAAACAGGACAGAATTAAAGAAAACAACGTGTTGCTCCGACCCTAAATAAAACGGAACAAGGGCAGAAAGATGATGATAATGTATGTATATAAAACGGGAAACTGACTGACTGACATATCTACCCACAGCCGAAACAACTAGGCCTAAGAATGTATTTTGCACAAGGTTTCCTTTTATGATTGATGTAAGCGAGCACTAAGAGAGGATTTTCCAAAATTTATCCCCTAAGGAAATTAAATAGGGGTTCAAAATTTGTGTGGAGTAACACGTTTCACGTGTCTAGTTAAGTGTATTTTTAAGGATTTTTCATATTTAGAATAGGATTTGAAATTGATAGAAAAAGAAGTTTCCCTTGTTTTAGAAATGAAGTCATTTTTGGTTGCTTATATAATTATTTTGAGAAGAGTTTTTGGCGGGGTTTCTCCGAGTGAAGTTCAGTGGCTGTTTTAATTATTCTCAAATTGATTCCTAGTGGATATTGTGATGTAAAATTGGTGTAGTTTTGTATCTCAACTGTCTGCGCAACTGGATTAATATGTGAAATCATTGAAATAGGTGCGATCTCGGTAAAATGGAGCTGAGAATTTTATTGTAGTTTTAGCTACCTGAGTGAAGTTTGCTGAGAAGACTGAATCGATACATTTGCTGCAAATTCTTCAAAAACATTAGAAAGTGTTACACCCGCCTCGGTCACAATGAAATTTCTCCACTTGTGTCAAAATGTACCATTTTAACTTGTGCTAATTTTTAATAAACGTATTCCTTTTTCTAAACTCCGAGTTTTTTCTTAAAAATGTTTTACTGCAAACATCTGTCGAATGTCACAGAACTTAATATACATAGGCTTCAAGATGTTCCCATTTTATCAAGAGACCACGTATCGACTTTTGTACTTAGCATAAATTTGCATGTCAAGATATACATACATACCACTTGCTTATGCTTAGCATGATACCCTTTAATATTATGCCGCATATCGTTAACTTTATCAAGTCTTCTGAAAGATTGATGATGGTATTTGAGGTTAAAAAAATATTTGAGTGATATACGAGTACACTGATAAAAGATGTTTTTGGAAAATTTTGTTACCTACAAAATACAAGTATTTTTACCACAAAAATCGTAAGAAATCGTCAGTTACTCACAAAATAGTAACATAATTTTACAAAAACTTAAACCAATGGGTGTAGTGGCAGCTTTATTGTAGATAGTCACATCTACCAGACTACTCTAAGGTCACCCTAAGGTCAACTGGTAGATAATGCCTAAGGCATTAAGTCCGCCTTTGTACAGTGTCCATTACTAGAGCATAAAATTTTAATAAATAAGTAACTCTAGGATGTAGGTACTTTAAGAGCTTAAACTAAAAAAGTGAGTAGTCTACGGTGCACTGCAAATAGTTGGGTGTTTTGGAGTTTTAGACGGTTACAAAACAGGTGATCTTCCAGGTAAGTAGCCAATACTCTTTGCCTCTAAACATCTGGTATTACAGGTTAAGTGCGTTATCAATGTTATCCCTGAAAAAAATTTTCAAACCACAACAACAAGGGCACGCCACAATTATGGCGGTAAGTCCCCTCTTTGAGGTGTGGTTGGAAAGACCTCACGGCGTCCTCACATTCCGCATGACGCAGGTCCTCACCGGACACGGTAAGTTCGGGAGGTTCCTGCACCGGATTCGTGCGGAAACGACGCCCGGGTGTCGCCACTGTGTGGCCCACCCGGAGGACACGGTGGAGCACACGGTGGAGGTGTGCCCCGCTTGGGCAGAGCAACGCCGTGACCTCGTGGGGGCAATCGGCGGCGGTGATCTCTCGCGCCGGGCCTTGGTTCAGGCCATGCTCCGGAGCGAGGAGGAGTGGCAGGCGGTCGCCTCCTTCTGCGAAGCAGTAATGCTAGCTAAGGAGGCGGCCGATCGCGTGAGGCAACGGTGCTTACGCTCCAACCGCCGCCGGGATTCCGATCCCGATTTCCGGCCACCGTAGGCGCGGGCTTGCAGACGGCGAGCAATGGGTGGCTCGCCGTCTGACCGTCCGGTAACCGTCCGGACCGAGCCCAAGTCGTCGACGGCGCGTATTGTTCCACGCGCGCCTCAAGGAGATGTCAGCAAATCGTAGGGGCCCAGCAGGGTCGAAGCCTACTGGGGCCACGGGTAGTGTCAAAGCGGAACCCGGGGCCCTGGGACGAAGGCAACGAAGGAACAGGAGTGGGTTTTTAGTCAGTAAGAGTCTGACACTATCTCTCGCTCCGCCCAAGAGCGGGGATGTCCTTAGGATGATTTTCCCACCCAATAAAAAAAAAAAAAAAAACCTCAACAACAAAAACAAGCTTCTGCCAGCGGCTTCGCCCGCATAAATGTAGCTTTCTTCTTAGAAACTTCCGAACCCCATTTTACCCCCTTAGGGGTAGAGTTTCGTAAAATCTGTTCTAAGTGGAAATCTAAACCCTATAAGGAACCTACCTGCCGAATTTTAAGTTTGTGGGTGTTATGGTTTATATATATATAGACTAGTAGTAATTTTAGGTCTTATTACGATAGCATTTTTCTTCTTTTTCGCTTACTTGTACAAAATTGTGTAGTGACTTCTGTGAATTGTGTATATAGTATCAATACTTATAAAAGATTTCTAAATACTTGTATGCTGCTCCTAGTATGATAGCTATACCAATTCATATCCCAGTATATTTTAAACTAGCTGTTGCCCGCGATTTCGTCCGCGTTAAGTTCGTAAAACTGTACAATCACTCTGTGCTTGCAATTCATTCCGAAAGCATCGCAATAATTTATTGTACTTTAACATAAAACGGTTAAAGGTAAAAATATCCAAATTAAGAACCTCCTCCTTTTTTAGAAGTCGGTTAAACACGCAAATTACCTTCAAGAAACATGTTATATACTCGTCCAGATCCAGATGTATGACCGTCAATGAATAGAAAGAGCATGTATGGGTCGTAGCAGTGGTCATTTCTGCCTACCCCAAGGGAAAAGGCATATGTATGCATGGGCAATTATGTATGTTTCTGGTTTATGTTCTGGTAAAACATCATTGCATGATTTTAACCCCTCGCCACAGTGAGCACGCCACAATCAAATCGCAGCGGTAATGCCTGTCTTTGAGAAGTGTCTACAGAGGCGTCACGGCATCCTCTCTTTGTGCAGGACTCACCGGTTGTGGGTATTTCGGAAGGTATCTGTGTCGAATTCAGCGGGAAGAAACACTCGGGTCTCACCATTCTGCGAAACGCCGGAGAATACGATGGAGCATACGGTGAAAGTCAGTCCCGCTTGGTCGGAGCGCCGGCGCCGCCTTGTCCTTATGGGGGCGATTGGTGGAGAAAATGACAACCAGTAGCTTCTTTCAGTGAAGCACTACGATCAAAGAAGATCTTGCGATGGCAACATCTGTTGACGATAAGCTGCATATTTTTAATCAGACGGTCCTTGCACTCTATGATAGACACGCTCCTGTCAAGAGGGTGAAGCTAAAGCGTCCACCCGCCCCTTGGATGACGACAGGAATTCGTATGGCGATGAGGCGCAGGGATCGTGCCTTTCGAAAATTTAAAAAGGATCGCAGTGTCGGAAATAGAGACCTTTTCAGGACTGCAAGAAATCGGTGTAATCAGATGATACGTAACGCTAAACGCCGCCATATTCTCGAAAACATATCTTCTTCTTCTCCTGCTGATATCTGGAAATTCCTCGGAACTCTCGGTATCGGCAGACCTCGTCATGTGGATTTTCCTAAGACAATCGCTCTGGATGATATCAACCGTCACTTTACTACCACCTGTCATTTGGATTCGCAAATGCTTTCTCAGACGGTTGATTTCATTACTGGCCTACCAAGTCCTATCATTGAACCGTTCCATTTTTCCCCGGCCACCTTGGACGATATCAAAAAGATTATCCTATCCATTAAGTCCAAGGCTGTGGGCTATGACGACATCAGTCGTTATATGATTACCTTAATCCTTGACTTTCTTCTTCCTCCGATTACCCACATAATTAATTTTTCCCTTGATTCCGGTCAATTCCCATCCCTGTGGCGTATGGCTTACGTGCGTCCACTTCCTAAAATCTCTAATCCCTCCCTACCTAACCATTTTCGCCCAATTTCTATTCTTCCTTTCCTGTCCAAAGTACTTGAGGCCTGCGTTCATAAACAGTTTTCAGAATTTGTTTACCGTAACAATCTTGTTAACTCATTTCAATCCGGATTCAGGCCTGGTCATAGTACCTCCTCTGCTCTCCTTAAAGTGACTGGTGACATTAGAGAAGCCATGGAGGATACCAAGGTTACTGTTTTGGTTTTAATTGATTTCTCAAATGCCTTTAATGCTGTCAGTCACGATATTCTTCTATCTATCCTTTCCCATCTTATGGTTTCGTCTGAGGCGCTGGAATGGTTCTCTTCTTATCTTCGGGGACGTCAGCAGTCGGTTCGCGTTGACGAGAATTCGTCGAGTTGGCGTGATTTGGACTCTGGTGTCCCACAAGGCGGTATTCTTTCTCCATTGCTATTCTCCATTTTCATAAATTTTATAACTCTCTGTCTTCGGTGTTCGTATCATCTATATGCCGATGATCTACAATTATATGCGGCTGCGCGGGTAGAGAGTTTGTCTGACGCTATAGAGGATGTAAACCGAGATTTGGATGCTATCAAGGATTGGTCTGATAGATTTGGGGTATCCGTAAACCCCTCAAAGTGTCAGGCTATTATTGTTGGTAGCTCGCGTATGATGGGTAAAGTGGTGGTTAACTCTCTTCCTCCAATTGTTTTTAATGGTGCCGTCATCCCCATCAGTCCTAGCGTTAAAGATCTCGGTTTGCATCTTGACTCGACGCTTGGCTGGCAAAGTCAAGTTTCAAGTGTCTGCCAAAGAGTCAACGGGACTTTGCGGTATCTGTATCGTCTGAGGAACTTTTTGCCTGCGAAGACGAAGACAATGCTTGTGCAGACTTTAATTTTCCCTATAATCGACTATGGTGACGTGTGCTACTTTGACCTGAATGCGGTGTTGCTAGACAAGCTCGACAGGCTCCTCAACAACTGTATCCGGTACATATTTAACTTAAGAAAATATGACCATATTTCTAGTTACAGATCAGAGCTTAAATGGATGCCTATTCGCCAGAGAAGGCGTGTGCGCGCACTGACTACACTTTTCTCTCTGCTCAACTCTCCCACCCCACCTTCTTATCTTATATCACACTTTCAATATCTATGTTCTTCCCATGCTAAGAATCTGCGTTCTTCTAACAATCTTCTACTGCTTTGTCCTTCTCATACTTCTGAATTTGTTCATTCTTCCTTTTATATACAGTCCATACTTCTGTGGAATGCGCTTCCTCTTGACATCAGGACGGCCACCAGTCAATATGCATTTAAGCGGAAGTTGCGGCTTTATTTTCTACACAAATAGCGAAGTAGTCTCAAAAATCCTTTCATTTTTTCTTATATAAATAATATATATTTATGTATTATATTAAATATTTATGTATGTTTATTTTTTTTTTTAAATATATATAATATATACATTTGATCCCTTGTTTTCCTATTAATATTTTCTTTTTTTTTTATGCACCTACCATGTTTTCTCTTCACTACCCTTGGTTGACTGGTAGAGAATGCCTAAGGCATTAAGTCCGCCTTTGTATCTTTGTGTTGCATGAAGTTTAAATAAATAAATAAATAAAGAAGGTGGCTGAAACTATGAGGGATAGGACATCCTGACTCCTCAGCAGTCGCTGCAAGGGACGCTCCGGGTGTTGAAAGCCGCAAGGCAATTCCCAGCCATCGGAAACACGGGATTGCGGTGGTGCTGTCCAGCCGTCTGGTCAAAGCAGTCCTGAATCGACGGCGCGTAGTATTCTACGCGCGACTCAAAAAGATTTCAGCAAATGGATAGGGCCCTCTAGGGCCGATGTCTGCTAGGGCTGCAAGATTGATCGAAAGAGTTATCTCCCATAACAATTTTCACCTCAATAACTTTTCACTGAAGAGTTTAAGCAGTTAGACAGCTTTGGTAGAGATAAACGAAGGAGCATAATCGGGACACCGACCTTCAGCTGGATAACGTGCACTGATAGTGAAAAGCCTTAAGTGAATCCAAAAACTACCATCATCATCCGGCAGGCATTAAGTCTGCCGCTGTACATTTGTGCATAAAGGATTAAATAAATAAATCATCAACTATCTTCTTCCACAACAGTACTTATGAAGAATTGGCGAGAGCATGCTTGCATTGATTGTTGCAGGTTGATCATTTTAGGCGTTAGAATTACTTGTTCATTTACCTAGGATATTTTGGACTGTATTTAATTGACATCCCCGTATATAAGACAAATGTTTTTTCCATAGTAGGAACTACCTTATGAAGAGTCTCCAACTTATGAATGAAACTACGGCGAAACCTTGTGCGCGTGTATCCCCGTTCAATCGAACTCGCATATTGATGGCCAAACCGAGAAATTACTGACGCCGATTGCCTCTATGAGGACACGGCGGTTCACTCAAGATGGATAGACCTCCACCGCATGCTACACCGAGTCCTCCAGGTGATTCACAAAATGCTAATATCAGGGTACTTTCAACCGAACCCAGAACAGAAACCGTTCGAAACACCCACAACAGTCCTGAGCTTATCCATAAAACAATGAAATTACGGTTAACAAATGTAGCAGCCGATAAGTGTTATTCCTGAGACTGGCCTCCCTTAGAGGGTTGTTCCAGTGTTGGTCACCACTCATTGTAAAGAGGTAACGTCCAGATATTGACGTAAGGCTGTAAGGAATCTGAGATACATCATACGTTGTCGAACTGTGGTCAGAAAAACACATTCGATCCCGTTTTATATGAAGCGGTGACTGCAAATAATAAAACACACCATTATTAATCCGCAAGGTGCCATCATGCTGGAGGACACAGTGGAGATGTGCCCTGCAAAGGCGGAGCACCGCCGTGTCCTCGCGAAGGCAATCGGCGTCAGTGACCTCTCGCGCCGGGCTCTGATCCAGAGCGAGGAGTAGTGGCAGGCGGTCGCCTCCTTCTGCACAGCCGTAATGCTAGCGAAGGCGGAGGCCGCACGCGTTAGGGAACGAACGGCCTCACGCCGAGCCAAGATTCCGACCCCGACTACCAATCACGGTAGACGCGGGCTTCCGGACGTCGAGCAATGGGTAGCTAGCCGTCCTGTAGTTGACAGGATCGAGCCCAATCCTCAACAGCGCGTAGTGATAGACACAGGTGTAGTTTTAGTCGGTAAAAGATTGACACGTCCTCCCGCTCCAACCAGAGCGGGAGAAGTCATTGGATGATTTCCACCCTTAAAAAAAGAAAAAAAAGGTGCCATCATTATCATTATTATTTCAGCCGAAAGATGTCCACTGCTGGACATAGACCTCCCCAAGTGTCGCTATAATAACCGGTCCTGTGAGTCTCTCATCCATCGGACATCCGCGACCCTTACCAGGTCATCGGTCCACCTGGGGACCATACAACGCAAGGTACCCTGTAACCCCTTCCGAAAATGTGGCCGTGTTATTTTAAAGTGAATAATTAAATACATATAGCTATTTACTTTTATCGTCTTTGGATGGTATCCCTTGAATAATCACGGTCAATTAGCTTGTTACTATAATGCGAAAAATATAATAAAAATAAGCTGTAGGATTGTAAAAACGCCTCCGTCTAACACCAGTTTAACCATAACTGTAAACGTGGGCGATGGCCATACTTATGCCACTCAGAAAATTACGTAAAATACGCAATGCCATCTATCAAATTTAATATAAAGTTCAACCGTCATTGTCATCATTATTTCTACTTTGAGTCTTTAGATGGCGTTGCGATTTGCGTGTGGTGTCATATTTTACTTCACGAAAACTTTGATTTCATACCGTTTGTCTTTCATATGCTTTGTTTCATTGCGATGAAACAAAGCCTAAGTAAGATAATTATCAAGTTCCACACAATTCAAATGTATAAAAGTTATCTACATCGATTTCTAAAATTAATAATACGCACTTCACTAAAAATTTCTACAGATAATATATATTATATACGTAGATTTATAAAAAAAAAAATTGTAAGCATGCAAAAATATATTAAAAAATCTTATTTACGATGACAAAATAGAACAAAAATTTCTCCTAAGAGAGCCGCACGGGATTTGAACCACCTTCACATTACATTAAAGTCTAGATGCGAAATCACTGCGCTGCGGTCTTCGATGAATAAACTATAAAATAGACGTTCTTATATAAACGTCATAATTGACTGGTTGGCTCCCTAACGATGATAGCGTGATGATTTTCGTTTTAGAAGTTAAATTTGCAGCTAAATGAAATAATGTAACATTATAGTACGTGATTTTATTCGTCGCTTTGATTTTATTATGTGTTTGATTAGTTTGTACAAAATATTTAGAAGATATCGAATAGAAATGTCAATTTTATTTTGAAAAAATTGTAAAAGTTATTTTAATACAAAAAAAATAAGACAAAATAATGACAACATTTTTAACTGTAGCTGGGAATCGAACTCGCGGCAAATGTCGTTCAATACCTACATTTTGGATTATTGCTCACCCCCCATAGCAAATAGCGTGATAGTTTATAGCCTATCAGTTGCCCTGACCTATAAGGATTGTGTATGCAAAATTTGAACAGGATCGGTTTAGTAGTTTTTGCGCCAATTAATACCATCCCAAAAGAATTTTACTGTTTTATTATATGTATAGATTATAAATCATTTGTTTCATCGTTCATCATCAACCACATAATTCATTTATTTGTTTCGTTTAGTTACATAATCATTTGTTTGTTTTTGATATTTTATCGTCAGAAATAGAAATTGATATCTTATCGTGAACCGACGAATTGAAATTACAAGAACAGGAAATTAATTTTATATAGTTTGAAATAAACTTGTGCAGAAAAATGAAAAATTGACGGAATGGTAGACGCAATGACTCAGCGATCGGCTGCTGCGATGTGTGTCGTGGGTTCAATTCTCGCACGGAGCAAATATTTGTATTACTTGGCTATTGGTGTCTTGTGTATGTGAGCTTACATGTTTATGAACGCATTCACGCTGTAGTAGATATTATTAGTGTGCGGCATTTTTTTTATAAAAAAGTTTGAACAAAAAATAAACTTTTTGCAAAAAAAAAATAACCGACTTCACTAAAAAAACACTAAAAGAATCAAAAAACTTTAATTTCGGAAGTCGGTTTTTCTCGGTATTGTTTGTTTCATATTTACCACCGATTTCCGAAATTAAAGTTTCCACTTCATTAAATGTTACTTTTTGACTGTAAATGTTTAAGTTCTCAATGAAAATACTAAAATCACCATATGGTTGCCTATAATATTTGAGGAGATCCCCATCATCAGAACTCTAAGAGGAAAAAAAAATTTGCAAATCGGTCCATAAACGACATAAAAAAACATACAAGCGGCTCCTTTTTTTTTGAAGTCGGTTAAAAATATAACCGAATTGAAAAATTATCTGAAGATTTCTAATATAAAATCATACTACAAAAGTTTGTATGTATATCATTACGGCCGAAAAATTCTTATCAGTAGATTATTCAATTGCTCTAACAACAAAGCCTTACATTTGATCGATTGCTAAAAATACTCTTCAAATTCTTGTCGTATCCAAAAAATCGACGTCAATATCAGAATTACTGCTGCTACAATTCCAAGGAGAGAGTTAATCCTCTCAGATTCCATGACGTCACGCACTCCACATCATCCCGACAGGGTACTATGGATTATATTATTATAGGGAGGTTGGTACGTTTTTATTTATTTATTTCTAACTTCATGTACAGTAGGCGTGGTGGTGATGGTATAGGTGTATTTTATATTTTGTGCTGGTAAATCATAAAATTACCCCTTAAGCTCTGGGTGGAGGGAGGAGTATGAGGCTTTACTGGCTAAAACTCACTCGTATTCTTTCAGTTGCCGTTTGCCTTCTGGACCATGATAAATCTTTCAAGCAATGCCGCAGTAGGTTGGTAAATCATTCGGCACTAAAACAGTCAACAGTAAAACATTTTTAAGGAAAAACCCGAAATATAGGCAAAGGAACACGTTTATTAAAATTTAGCTTAAACTAAATTAGTTCAGGTTAGGTGGTACGTATTAAAGGTTCGTGCAAACGTCAGTTCGGATTCTGTCAAAGTGAGATGTGTCACTTAGCTCGTACATTCATTCGGTCTCAAACTTCCATACTATTGACTTTACCGATATAATGATATTGTAAACTAATTGATAATGTCCCACAGTGATTAAAAGTATGTAGGTAAACCGTAAGAGACTTGGAGAGTATGAGCCCTCTAGTTGCAAGCACTTCTGGCATATTCTCAGTTTTAATTCTGGGTAACAACAGACGTCCAATGTACCTATGTATGAACTTGTGATACCGGTGGACCGCTGAAAATTATGTATCTTTGAACCAACACAAGACAGTGCCAATGTAGAGCCCCTTCATGCTTAAGATGTATGTGTCATCTCCTTTCCTGCCCAGCACGCTCAACCTGTAACTTACACGAGGCTTACGACAAAAGCAGAAATAGAACTGTCATAGGCCCCCACTTACCATAAGGTAATGCACCAGGGCCTCAAGTCTGCTATTACAATAGTGTCAGAATGGTCTATCATTGATTTAATAATTGTTGATTTTGATAAGTTTGGTAATCTACTAATATAATAGCGTCATTATGACTTTCCAATGGTCAATCAATGAAACTCCAATGAAAGAAGTGGCATAGAATGGTAATCTCATACATATTGACAAATGAATATCTGACGTATGCGGTAATCTGTTAAAATTTTGACAGTCTCTTTGATCAGTGACCTACCATTAGAACGTCATTGTCCAGTCATTGCTTTTGATAAGCTCAATATTTTCTTTCTAACACAACTCTATTACGAGGCTACCGACCAATCAATTTTCGATCATTATAAATTAGCTGATTACGAACTTTTAGGAAAATGACAAAGACGTTGGAATGACGAATATTAAAAAATTGAAACTTGAAAACTTAGGCCCCAGATCTTTACCGTCCATTCAAATAGCAAAAACATAGACAAAATGGCAAGAACATTGGACTGGAGTATCTTTTGAGTACCAACACTAAACTGTCATGTTAATTGTTTTCTTTTCTGGCGAACATCATTTTTGGTAACGAGTTTTTGGAGAAAACGTTTACTGAAAACGTGACTTGGCTGAATGATTGATTTACTTTAGTGTGTTCTTACTTAATAATACACCTATGGATACTTTTAATTTTTATTAGTTTTTATACTAATTAAAATTGGTGGAGGAAATTGATTAAAACCAACACGTTGATTACAATTCTTTATTAAAAATTAATTGAAACATCCAGTCGATACAAATACGGGAACATTTATTATGATTTCAAAAGGAAACAATTTCGCTACAAAACTTTGCCACAAATTCCAGTTGAGTGCAAAATTTTAAATGGAGTAAATAGTAATTTATTTTTCGAATTTTGCTGTAACAGTTCGTTGATTTATTGTTGATTTATGTTGATAAATTCCTGATTCAAAATGTGATAAAATCATTTTGCTATCAACTGTAATTTTCTCGTAATAATTTTAAATCTAATTCACCGATTAAATTGGTCTCTGCAGTAAATTAAATTGAAAAAGCAATACAATATTTACTTATGTACTAGTTGTTCCTCATTTACAATTTCAAAATTAAATTATTTACAGCGCTTTTAACGTTAAAATTATGGCTAGTATTATTTTAGTAATTATTTTATAATGTTTTGATTTTATAAATAATTTAAGTTGCATGTAAATAAAGAATTCCAAGTTTGAATTTTGGTTCAAGTATACGTGACCCAAAATTCAAACATTTCTCTTATTCATTGTTAAATTAATAATAAAACGGAAAAGTCTTTTAAGACTAAAATTGTTTATTGAATAGATTGAATATATCAGAGAGAATTTAATTTGACAGAAGATCGCTTGAACTAATTTCAAATTGTGTTCTTTTGCTGGAAAGTCGGTCAAGGGATTTTTATTTTTTTTTATCAAACCTTTCAGTTAATTCATTTTAGTTTAAAATGGTAAGGAAACAATAAACAAACTCAGAATTGTAATAACTTTGATAAGGAAAAGTCCAATTATCCGCCGTGAAACTTCGAAGGAAATATTGATTAAATTAGTCTAATATTTCAAACTAAGTTTCGATTACACTTCTAAGACCTCATTACTATTTTATAACTTTTAATAGGTCAATTGTAGCATTTTTGTTGACCTTTATAAAAATTCTACTTACGTAATTTATTTACAATAAAAATACGATTTATTTCTTATGCACTCCAACTATTCGCCTCAATTTAAAAAAAAATCCGAAAGTGGGGCGAAGAATTGGGTCCAAATGCGGAGCAAATTATGATTTACACTGATTTTACATTGAAAGCAAGCGTACTTAAAGACATAGTTTGTTACAAAAGATGTCACTTAGTTTATGCTAACTTAATTTATAATAAGTTATGTTTGATCTAAGAAACAGTCTCCATTTAGACACGCTGTTTTTTATACTGAAATTGTAATTTAATCATTTACAGTCTCGATCTTTACATCGTTAATACTTTTCTTCATTTTACTTTATCATTATTCTATAAAACTATACTCCATTCACAATACGCTTATACATTAAAAAAGACCTTTTTTACTGCCCGTTCAAATGATTTTGACTTTTATTGCGATAGTAGTATGATACATGGTGGCTGCAGCAAATAGTTGGTTTTATAACCACTTTTTTGCTTATTATGCCATCCTTACGTCTACGGAATAGAAGTCAAAATCGGCTAAACGGACATTAAAAAAGTTGTTCAAATGTGTAATCTTATTGCAAATAGAGCATAGAATATCTAAAGCATTATTTTTACAATTATTATTATTAATAATAATAAAACTTTTACTATCCTATTCACTTCACATTATCTTCAAGCGTTATCACAAATGCCATCTGAGCTACTTTATATGTACCTCATTACACTTTGCTCATTTTTAACCTACTTACACTAAAATATATATGTTATACTTTTGAAGCACATTAATATATTTACATGTTAAACGACAATGAATTCTGCTTCTTCATTCATTCGACTTCTGAGCGTGTTCGTGGGTCACTGGGACTCGCCGATGTGTCGGCACTAGATTTGACTACACACTGAGGGTGGTCGCTTCCAGGGCCTGGCATAAAATAGTACTACTATGCGGTACCGCTTTGTGTTTGTCTGTATGTACTAACAGTAGCTTTATAAGGTTTTTTGTGTTACTAACAATATTTATGAAGTTTTGTGTGAAATAAATGTCTTATTATTTTTATTAATCAGCACAGATTTTGACTGAGAAATCATTGTAAAATTATATGTGAGTAAATAAATATAGTGCTTATGAAATTGAATAATGTTTGATTTTTTTATGTACTAGTACATATTTTAATTAAATTAATGTAAAGAAAACTATGAATACCATTAAAAGAATCTTGATATTTTTTATAACACAAGCTCGTGAAGCTTTTTAAAAAATCATGATAAAAAAACAGTCAACAACGTTAGCTCTGCCAAATCCCACACTATTCTATATACTCGGAAAGGGTTACAAAATTTTCTCTTCACTTCAACACAGAGAAATTACAAGTCGACCAACAATAACAGCCAAATCAATATAATGACGTCACAAGGGATTGAGCACAGCGGAAGCGCTCGCGGCTAACACGTTGCGATCGGTGTCACGTGTTCCAACCACGTGTCAGTGTGGAAATCCGCATAATTTTATCTCCTTTTGTTTTTCACTCACGAAAATTACACGAAGTACAGGAAAAAATTACTGAAAACTTATCTAAAATAAATAATTGCTTGTATTTGCTTAAGAACATATTAAAATTAATATCCGAAAACCAAATTTTATGTTTTTTTTTTTAATAAAATTATGACTCAAGAAAATATCTAAGTGAACCTAGAATCAACGTCCTAACAAACGATTCTTACACAAATGAAATATGGGTAGGAGATTTTATAAACGCTGTACAAAATACTGTTAACCCAATAATAATGAGACTTGCGATTAAGATCAACAAAGTTTGGGGGTATGCGGAGCAGAGAGTAAAGTCCCGCAAACCTCCGTTGAAAAGGGAGGATCCTCCGACCAGACGGGTGTTATGTCTGGTGGGCTGCAACTGCCCGATAGATGATTTCGGGTTGTTCTATATGTTCTAATCGCGCGGAGAACTTTGATTGCGCGATGCAGGATTTTCTTATGTGACGCGATAGATGTCGCTACATCACTCCCCTCCGGAGATCGGAGATCGATGGTTCTTGATGCTTCTTGATGCGTACCAGCCCACTTCCAGAGAAAGTGGAAGCCATCACCAACTACCCCGCACCTAAAACAGTCCGAGAACTTCGCAGGTTCTTAGGTATGTTGAATTTTTACAGGCGCTTCATACCTAACGCAGCTCAACACCAGGCCGCCTTGAATGCACTGTTAGTAGGCTCAGTCAAAGGCTCTCACCCAGTGCATTTCACACCGCAGGAGATGGAAGCATTCAACAACAGCAAAGAAGGGCTCTGTAAAGCCGCGATGCTAGCCCATCCCGACTGCGAAGCCAAACTGGCATTAGTGACTGACGCCTCTGACACAGCGATAGGAGCAGTGTTACAGCAGTGTAAGGACGGGGAACCATGGCAACCACTCGCATTCTACTCCCACAAGCTGAGTCCAGCACAAAGGAAGTACTCACCTTACGACAGGGAACTACTGGCGATCTATGAAGCCATAAAGTACTTCAGGCATATGGTCGAAGCACGGAATTTTGTGATCTACACGGATCACAAACCCCTTTGCTTTGCTTTCCATTCAAGGAAAGAAAAGTGCTCACCGAGACAGTTCCGGCACCTGGACTACATCTCGCAGTTCACGACAGACGTAAGACATATATCGGGAAAGGACAACGTCGTTGCTGACACCCTCTCTCGGATCGAAGAGATTGCACAGCCAGTAGATTTACACCAGCTGGCTGAATCCCAGAAGCACGACGAAGAGCTGAAACAACTGCTTAACAGCAACACCGCATTATGTCTTACTAAAGTCAAACTACCCGGATCAGAAACCGAACTGTACTGCGACGAGAAAGGTAAGATCCCTCGACCATACGTCACTAAGGACCACCGCCGCAAGGTTTTCGAAAGTGTGCATTCGTGGAGTCACCCCGGCGCAAATGCAACTACAAAGATGGTAACAGAACGCTACGTTTGGCCTTCAGTCAAGAAAGACTGCAGAGAATGGAGCCGATCTTGCATAATGTGCCAGCGTTCGAAGGTGACTCGACATAACTCTTCACCACTGGGAACCTTCAAACTACCGAGAGCTAGATTCAACCACATCCATATTGACCTTATCGGCCCGCTCCCGCTGTCACAAGGGTTTCGTTATTGCCTCACAGCCATCGACAGGTTTACGCGATGGCCTGAGGTAATACCTATACCCGACATTACAGCAGAGACAGTGGCAAAGGCATTAGTGAGTGGTTGGATCTCTCGATTTGGCTGTCCCGTCGACCTCGTAACGGACCGTGGTCGACAGTTTGAGTCGGCACTTTTCAAACACCTAGCAGAGATGGTCGGATTTCGTCACAAACGCACCACGGCTTACCATCCTGCCTGTAACGGTCTCATAGAGAGATTCCACAGGCAATTAAAAGCCGCAATCGTCTGCCACTCAAAGGATAACTGGGTCGAGTCTTTGCCACTAGTTCTACTGGGAATAAGGAACGCGTACAAAGAGGACCTAGGAACTACGCCGGCTGAGCTTCTCTACGGCGAAACGCTCAGACTGCCAGGGGAATTATTTCACCCACAGGTCGATGACACAATCGACATGTCGGACTATGTGGCACGATTAAAAGCATTCGCAAAAAGATTGCAGCCATCGCCAGCATCCCGACATGGCAGCAGAGCAACTTTCGTGTATAAAGATCTGAGTACAGCTAGTCACGTTTTTCTCAGAGATGAGACATCAGGCTCGCTAAAACCAGCATACACGGGCCCACACAAAGTCTTGCAGCACGGGGAAAAGGTCTACAAGCTCCTCATCAACGGCAAGATTGTCACCGTCACTATTGACAGAATCAAACCGGCTTACATATTACACGACTCAAACACAAACATAGCCACATACAACAACACAAACACCAACACCACAATACACACAAACACGCCATCACCCACACTTCAAAAGACAATACCCACCACCATTCCTACCGAAAACCCAGGAAATAATATCAGAACAACGCGGTCAGGGCGCCATGTTAGATTTCCCGTCTATTATCGCCCTTGACGGGCTTTGGAAGGGGGTGATGTAGCCACCTACATAATAATAAAAGCAAACTATATTTACGTATTTAAAGAAACTAACAACTTGCATTGTATAGAATCAGAAAACATAATAAAATAAATATTGTCCTAACACACTACAACAAACAAACTGTCGAAGACAAATTCTTATTAGTAGATAGTTACGAATCACCGGCGATGACGCGCCCACTGTGCGAGCGAGTCGGCTACGCACCGAGCCGGTTGAGCGAGCGGGACGGCACGCTCGTGACGTTGCGATCGCGCAGCGCCCGCGACGAAAGCCAAGACTTTCGATATACGCAAACCGACGGTACCGCTTGATCGAATCGGCTTTCGTTCGCGCATATTCTCGCACCGTACGTTCTCTTGCTTCTGCTTGTTTCTGTCTCTGTACCTTTCGCTCCTTCTATCTCAAACTAGGTTGAACTCTTGTGTGAATCTGTGAACTATCTATCTGTGCTTGTGCTAATAAACTTTCTTCTTTTCGTGTACTGTGGACTTTACTCTTCTATCGCCTTACTACCTCCTACTTCACACACACCAAGACACCTAAATTAATAGAGGTTCTTCATTGCTCTTCATGTGACTGGCCGATGGTGCAGTGTGCTTTGCCAAGGTCGCTGATGAGGCTGAGGGTGATGACCAGGTATGACCATGTAGGCATGCTGGTGGTCAGGATACCCTTTATAGCCGTGGGTGCTGGCTGTATGGCTCGCTGCTCGAAAGCTTGAGGAAGTGATGATGACGTCACGAAGTAGTAGCTGCACGAAGGCTGCGTTGACGTTCTTTGTCGAGGGTCACCAGTTTGGGGGTATGCGGAGCAGAGAGTAAAGTCCCGCAAACCTCCGTTGAAAAGGGAGGATCCTCCGACCAGACGGGTGTTATGTCTGGTGGGCTGCAACTGCCCGATAGATGATTTCGGGTTGTTCTATATGTTCTAATCGCGCGGAGAACTTTGATTGCGCGATGCAGGATTTTCTTATGTGACGCGATAGATGTCGCTACAAAAGCATTGAAGAGCGGTAATGTAAACCGAGCGGAATCTCTTACATCCGCTATCACGCACTATCGGTAAGCGACTTGCTATTATTAACAAGTGACAGAAAATGTAGCTGAAAAAAGAAAATTATAAACCACGTTCTATATAAAAATAACGACAATATACAAGAAAATACAAAACATTATTTTATTTTATTTATTACGGTAAAAAAAGTTACATGTTAAGGTGATACAAAAGAATTATTAGATAAACGAGTAAACATTATAACCCACTCTATTGTCCACTAATTAATCAATTACATGGAAAACTGAATCTGATTTTTTTTGAAAACTATTTTTGTTTTTATTTAGTTCATTAATAATAATAATGAAATACATAGTTTACTCAATAACAACAATACAGGCGATACAATAAAAAATATATTTTAAAAAATCAGTATAGTATTAAATAACGGTAATATATGCGGAACAGAATCATCAACAGTTGGTAAAGCGGTTACAGTCGCTGTCGTGCATTTTCAGTAGAACCTTTGATTAGAAAATATGACGGCATAAAAATCCACGATGTCCTAAACAGCGTTCCTTATAAAACGGAGCCTATTCATACTATAAATAAAAAACACATTGATAAAGACAATAATTTAGCCCATCACAAAGATACAGGCAATTAAAATCAGCAGAGTATTAATGAGCGGTAAAGTTAACGGAGCGGAATCCCCTGCAGCTGCTAAAGCACTGGCAGCCGCTTCCACACATTGACGATAAGCGACGTGCTCTAGACACGTGATGGCGCAGAAGTGTTGGTGAGCGCAGGCGCCGTCACATGACTCTGAGCTCTCGTGACGGACGCGATATGCGCGTAAGTACCTGGTGAAAAGAAAAAGTTATGATAGACCAAGTAAATTCTACTCACTGGCTAAAGGTACCACTAGCCTCTAGGCAAGTGAAGGTCATAGAATGTAGAAACGATAATATTGTCATAAATCCGAAATTTATGTCTACAAAAATCTCATGTCATCGTCATCATTTCAGCCTAGAGATATCCACTGTTGGATACAGGCCTTCCGAAGTGTCGCCACAATGACGGGTCCGTTGTTGTTGGATGCGTGTGGCATCCATCGGATTCCCGCAACCCTCGCCAGATCATCGGTCTACCTTGTGAGAGGCCTTTTCACGATGTTTCTTCCGTTACTCCATAGCCGGCATTGAGTCTGCCTCTGTACTCTTGTGTGCATAATGAATAAATAAATAAGTAGCCACTCCAGGACCTTTGGACCATCTGACACTATCATCATCATTTTAACTGAAAGACGTCTACTATTGAATATACGACTCCCCCACGTGTCGCCATAACGAACAGTCTTGTGCATATCGCGTCCATCGGATTCCTGTGACCCTTACCAGGTCATTGTTGACCAACCTTATGGGATACCATACCATCTGCTATATATGCAATGTGCCATTTTAGTTTAGCATTTGTTCAGGCTATGCTAAACCTCACGTTTTTAATCCTAATAATTTGGACAGCTATGACTAGAAAAATATCAAGAGCATTCTGTCTAACTTCTTCAAAGCAAATATTTAAAATAAGCAACCGAACTCTGACTTTGGATCGGTTAGTAGTAAGAGGAGCAAGAATATTTTGTTGGAACTTTAAATACCTGTGTATATTTCATAGATTTGCACGTGCAAAATTAAAACTGGGCATATTATATATAAGAAATATTGCATTTTTCACAAAAAATAAGAACACTATGTACCTATACTAAAATAATATTATTTCTTGATTTTATTTTCTTTGTCATACTGTAGGTTTAGATTGAATTTCTAATTAATGCAAGACATCAAAATTCGACTATTCTAAATCTGTATAATCAATAGCTTCCCTTACTTGTGAAATATATTAGTCTCATGCGGCGTCCCTATCTGCAGCTTATCAGCCAGATTGTGCAGAGAGATTGCGGACACCTCGTGTAGCCCGTAGTACTGCGTTAAGTTATACTCCGCCGTCCACTCGGCCAGGTTCCGGTTGGCAGCAGCCAGATCGAAGAAATATTGTGTGTAGTCTAATACCTAAGCAGAAAAAAACTGAATTAATAGTTTTTTAAAAAGGATTTTGATGATTTAAATGAGATTGTGCTATGAGATGCCAATGACGAAGCAGCAAGAATTTTTGTTTCCGCATTCAAAAATATATTTTACAACCAAAATTCATCACTCCTCACATTATTTTGGGACAAAGGACCAATTGATGAAAAACGTGTTACAAAGTTTCCAAAGAATGCTTACCTTCCCCGTATTGGTATCAAACTTGTATAGCCTGAGACCTGGGTTGGAGGAATCAGATGGGTCACGATGAGGACTCACGGATGGAGCCATGAACGTCCAGGACACAGGTCGATCTAAACAAAAACATAAAATGTCACTCAATTTATGGAAATATTGTACAGGCTATTGATTTATGAATGAATGGCGATAAAAATGAAAAACACTGCAAGTATACTACGTGTATTTTCTAGTAGCGACTGTTATGAACTATTGTTTCTAATATGAATTTACCAATTATGACAAATTTTCGTGAACAATTTTGGGATTTTGTTTATTTTTTCTTTTGACAGCAGTCGTTGTCATCCCTTGGTCGGAAAGCGCGTTTTCCCAACCACCAAATGTGTTGGCGCGTGGTTTACATCCATGTAATCGCAACACAAACCAAACAAATAAACCAAGGTCACTTTGGTTGGAACGCTGATTTGCAACCATCTGGTCACCCCTTTAAGTAACTGTCATTATTTTCATGGTTGCAAGCGCTACTGCTGAGCTTGTGGGGTTCTCCGGGTCGGTTAAAAAGTGCTATTAGGTTTCTCAATTAGAAATTACTCGGTGTGGCAGCCTGGAGTTCGGAAGTTGGTATTGTGAAACCCCCGTGTTTTGGAAAACCCCTAAAGCTGTTGGTTTTGTGCCTGATCACTTTCTGGTCGTGTCGGATTGCCATCATCATCATTTCAGTCGAAAAACGTCCACTGTTGGACATAGGCCACCCCCAAGTGTCGCCACAATGACCGGTCCTGTGCGTCTCGCATCCATCGGATTCCCGCGACCGCCACCAGGTCATCGGTCCACCTTGTGGGCGGCATTTCAACGCTACGTTTTCCGGTACGTGGTCGCCATTTCAGAAACTTTAGGCCCCAACGGCCATCCGCCACATTGGACTATCAAAATAAAAGTTTCAGTGTATTGGCGCAGACACTTGTGTACCTACTGTAATATCTCCTGTATACTTGGCTAATCACCATTAAGATTGGCCACTGTGAATGAAATTGATGATCCATCTCAGATCCATTTGATATTTTAAGACTATTGAGCTGAAGAAAACCTATTTTGGCTTAGCTGTGAGTCACACAATGTTATTTATGCGTCTTTTTTTTTTGTTTTCCTTACTAGTGTTAATGTATCCATTTTCTTTCTTTCTTCCTATTGCAACTAAACTAAATACAAAATACAGGGATTTTATTTTAAGTATTACTTATATTAGAAAATGGTTTAGGGCGTCATAATAGAAATTGCTTAGGAATAAAACATTTTCTCGCTACTCTAAATTCACTAATTTCACTGTGAAAATTTTGTGACAACTACCAGACACCATTTCGCAATTTATTGGTCCCCAAAAATGTCATCTCCTACACAAAATAAACAGGTAGGCACAGAAGGTCAACTCTGTACAACGAGTGAAAACACATGCACGCAGACATGATACGCGTTTTACGGAAAAATCAACTGTATTCTAAAGTAGTAAGGCCACAAGTACACGGAATTTTAATTCGATATAATGTAACTGTCTAAAGGAACAGCCAATTCTATGTCCTTACGAATTCATTGAAACCCATACTTTCTTTTTAAGGTGTTTTTGATAAGAACGGTTACTTAACATTCTATTTGAGTTAGTGGCGATAGATTGAAACTATCTTGAATTAATAATTTAACAACACAAGTTCTTTTTTTAGAAACCGGGAACAGGTCTTTCATATAACCTTGTAAATCGGCGCAAAGGTTTTTGCATATTTCGTTCAAAAACTATCCTGGCAATCATTCGATCTAGACTATTGTAGTTAGATCCAAGTGAAAATCTTATATGGAAAAAGAAAAACAGCATTTGGTTCACGGAAATTCGAATCTGTATTCCATTTTCAAAAAGCGAATCGAGAAATCGCGAATGTGTGAACAGCCTAGGACTAACTGCGCTTAAAATGTGAATGTGTGCCTATGGTTTTGCTTGATAAATACATTCAACCTTCTGTATCGAACTATTCTATGATCATTGCCGATAAACTGGTTTTACGGTAATTATTCGAACGCCAGCTTCGTGCAAATAAAACGTCACGACTGCTTTTCGCTGAAACACATTGAGTGTTCGTTGCTGACATTATTTAATTACAGCTGGCCATTTCTATAAAGTTCGTGTTGTTGTTATATTCTCTTATGGAGAGGGCTCTTTTCGTTTATTTTTATATATATATATATATAAATAACTAGCGACCCGCCCCGGCTTCGCACGGGTGCAATAATGTAATAAATGAAGAACCGCTCGACCGATTTTGTGCAAACTTCACATAAATCATCTACTAAATAGTCCGAACAAAGCCTAAACATTTGGTTTGGATAGATGAGCCCGTTCTTGAGTTATAAAATTACAACGAAAAGTGGCATTGATTTTTATATGAATATATATGTATTTACTAATGCTGCATCATAAAAAAATTGATTTTTTTTTATCTAAAATTTAAAAAAAAAAGGTTGGATTAGCCTTAACATTTAGGTGGATAAAAAATAGATGTTGTCCGATTCTCAGACCTACCCAATATGCACACAAAATTTCATGAGAATCGGGAAAGCCGTTTCGGAGGAGTTTAACCACAAACACCGCGACACGAGAATTTTATATATTAGATAAACTAGTACTTGACTATGATCCCATCTTATGGTAAGCAGTGATGCAATTATTGATCGTGAAGTGCACTAGTTTATTAAGAGCCCATTTACTCTAGCCCCGAAGACAAATTAAAATCTGACGGAAAGACCGCAGCAAGCAAATCTTTCCAGTCCTTCAATGTACGCGATTTGAACGACGAGGTGAAACGCTCTGTGACGAATGATGGATTTCACACTAATTCCAAGTCTGTTCCAAATACTTTCTGCTGTTATTTTTAGGGTTCCGTACCTCAAAAGGAAAAAATACAGAACCCTTATAGGATCATTTTGTTGTCCGTCCGTCCGTCTGTCTGTCTGTCTGTCCAGACCCTTTATCTCGGGAACGCGTGGAGGTATCGACTTGAAATTAAAACCATATATTTAAGTTTGCGGACTCTTGAAGCTTAAAAAATCAAACTTGTAAGTTAACGTGAAAAAAGATAATTACGAATCAAAAAACGTACATTTCGACACTCTCGAGGAAATCAAAATTCATAGGGTACTTCCCGTTGACCCATTATCCTGAAATTTGGCATAAAGCAAAGTCTTATAGCGCAAATATAGAAATAAATCTGAAAACTGTAAATTTGTTTTTATGTCACATTTTTTTTTCGATTCGGAATAATCTTACGAGACTCCATTCCGGAATTGAACTATTTACTTATGTAATTTTGTACGGAACTCTCAGGGCGCGAGTCCAACTCGCACTTGCTCAGTTTTTTTACCGATATTATAGGTATTTTACTGGTCTCTGTCTCTTTAAAAGCACTTTTGTTGAGGAACTGTATAGGGAATTTATTTCAAAGGCATTGATGTGTTCTTAAAGTGATGAATTGCTCATATATTTTCCTGAAACAAAACTTCACGGTCAGGATCTTAAGGGAAATGAAAGTTAAGAGCTACCTACAGAATTCCAAATTAAATTCTTGGTATAACTGTCTCAACATCAACAGAAGCACAACTTTTTCCTAAGTATGATTTTTTGTTTAGGTAGAAAACTCAATTCAATTCATCTTTATTGTGGATAAGAAAATGTTCATTCTACAGCCCCCCTAGCCAAGTTACGATCGTTTAGTTTGCCTCGAACGCCACTCGAGTAGGTCACGCCTCCGATTCCTTTGTTCTGACCACGTGACTGAGCATTGAGATGACGTCAGAACAAAGGAATCGGAGGCGTGGCTTACTCGAGGCGTTCGACGCAAACGAAACTATCGTAACTTGGCTAGGGAGGTAGTTGGTGTTAATTAATGTTTTGTGAATAGCTATATCTTACCTTAAGGGCGTACAATAAAATATAGCTACAACTTAGGAGTACATAAGTCAAGAGAGAATATATTACTTTTAGGCAAGCACCTTCCATTGGCGACCACATTTTATTATCGCTTACCACCAGGTGAGATAATGATCAAACGCGAGCCTATCCATAATAAAATAGGTAGAGTTTATAAAATAATAATAATAGTATTTATTCTCAAAAGAACTTAGTACTATATTACATTTTATTTGGCAATATATTTAATGACAAACAAATGAATCAAGAATCTGTACCTAAACTAGGCACAGCCTGTATTTCAGTTATCAGCGCGAAATCCCCTCGTTTTCGAATAGCCAACATTAAAAATGTAGAATAATTGTACTATAACTAAGCAGACCCTTGGCCCCAGTAAGCTTCGTCCCTGCTGGGCCTCTACGGTTTGCTGACATCTCCTTGAGGCGCATGTGGAATAGTACGCAGTCAACGACTAAGGCTCAGTCTGGACGGTTACCGGACAGATGTACGGCGAGCTACCCATTGCACACCATCAGCAAACCCGGAAGTACTTGCGGATAGCGACTATACATGTTATCTGCTAAATGTTACATAAAAATCATCCCTCAGCAACAGTAAATAAATACAAAATAATTCATCACGAAAGTATAAATACAGCTACTTTATTGGCCGCCTTTTGTTCGCAAGTGTATCATATACAAATAATCAGCGTACACTCGCTGACACTATTTAATGAATGCCGAGGCCTGTATGCTGCTGAAAGCAAATGAAATGATAAATAAATATGTCTCTCTCGTAATATAAAACCCACGGACTTTATACGTAATGCTATAATGTAATCATTTCGTATTCCAGTAGCCGATAATTACTTTTCGGATCAGTTCATTGGAGATAGCAGAATTTAATATTGTATTAATGAAAACAAAGATGTCACAATAATGCAATATTTTTGTCGTAATCAAGAAAATACATACTTGCATAATTTCTTCGCATTCATCCTCTAATCAATTAAGTGCTTATCAATAAAAAAAAAATTGATGGCACAATTTGTCCCGAAAATACTTATATTAGGAGGCACAATACATTGTGTCTACGTTCTACACGCGGCACACGTACACAAATCACGCACGTGCTTCTATTACACGTCATGCGGATACAAACGTATATGCACGTGTCGCTACGCTTCGCGCTCCAAACGCGGTAGAGGCTCGACATAAAAAATATTCGGTCAGAAGTAACGATTGTCAAAGGGGCAAAATATTATGGATTGACATGCTCTTCTGAAATTGCATGTAGTCAGTTTTTTACATTTTGATACTGATTTTTTTTATTTTTCATTGTTGATAGGCTCGCGTTTGCTCACTATCTCATGGTCGACAATGGAGCACGCTTGCCTAGAAGTAACCTATTCACTCTTGACTTAAAACACAGAATCCAGCAGGGAATTTCACTTCTTAACTGTACGCATAATGAATGTCTTCCCAAAACGCCCAAGGCGCTGGCTACAATATTTTGATACAACTGGACAGAGCCAGTCGCAATAAAGTATTTATTTTAATTAAGCCGCTGCCTGCCAGGGTTGTAGAATAGATGGAAAAAGTAACTGTGGTCATGGATCGGAAAGAGCAATTGAAAGAACAAAAGTGGGTCGCCGCACACGGACTATGTGCGGCTGGTGGCGTTTTGTGGTTGTGACCGGATACCCGTGTGCGACGACACTTAGTCAAACAGAGTGTAACACTTTCTTTCCCTCCACTTAAAAATTATTTATGGAAAATCATCAAAAGCTTGGTCATTTGATGATTTCCCATAAAATAAAAAATGATCAGATTGTCACAAAAAAGATAAAGCTATTTGCACATTCCAAAGCATAGATCTCTTGAAAAGGACTTGCAATAAACTCCATGGACCCTATTTTGGATTTATTTATTTTACTATTTATGTACACACAAAAACAGAAAAAGACAATACAAAGTAGATAAGAATACAAAGAAATCAATAAAAAAATTAAAAAAAATGGTTACATCGTTAAGCCACAGGGAAATGTAGCTAGTTTAGGAGATGTCTAAAAATACTGTAGTTATTTTAAGTCTTTATTTAATTAGTTTCTAGAGTTAAGCGTTTTACGTTAGCAAGTTTAAGGTAAAAAACAGTTAAAATTAAACACACATCTTTAAGCATAAATAAGAATAATATCGAAAGAAAACCAATCATTAATGCTGATGGCCTACATAACTTCAACTAGCCAAACTTATACCGACAAAAAGTACAAACACACCAAAATAAGTCAAGAAAAACATTTCCTTCCGAATTAAAAAGTAAATGGTGAGAGTCAACTAAGAAAATTGGATTACTGGGACACTCAGAGATGGGAACCACTACTCCGAGCATATGTGGTAGACTCAGTCTGTTTTCTTTTAATTCCAATTTTAGCCGCACTGTAGTTTTATACATCGGTATGAAACTTGACCTGGATAAAGATATGGTAGGCATATTAACAACGCAGCGATTTAAAAAATAAATAAATTAAATAAAATAATTTGTTATGGGAGAGGAGTCCATAACCAGTAAATAAATCAAGATTATTAAAACAAATAAGAATTACAACTACTATGACATTAAAAAATCAGGATAAAATTAATTTAAAATAGAAAATTATAATAAAGAAATTAATATCAAAATCACAATAAATAAATTAAAATCGAGATATAAATCAGATATAGATGAAACATGTAATATAATAAACGCACATCCTAAAAATAGTATGTTCAGGATGTTTTAAAAAATAGGTTAGTAATACTTTTTACACCAAAATAATAAAGAATCATTTTAGGATAAAAATATTCTACCTATCCCGATAAATTCTTGATAAATTGTAATTTCATAACTACCGTTTGTGTGTGCGTACTTAAATACTAATCCCATATTACTTGCTTAAGAATAGTAATTTCTTTAAAAAAACACTACCTAAGTTTAAGCAAAATTTTAAAGCCTAATTTATGACTGTTTTACATGGATAGCGGAACGAATCTTGAGCGCTCGGCGAAAGAGCTGGGATCGCTTTGTGCATCGTACACATGGGTGAGCCAATCACTGTACAAGGATTGCATTCCTCGCCCCCGCATCTCTTTTTATACCACTAAAGAGACCCGATATCTCATTTCTGCGGGTTTCTACGCAAGTAGAAATGTAGAAGTCAGCGCCCAAGATCCGTGCCGGTATCTGTAATAGGGATGTGTAAAGGGGAACGCGTTTATTTATATGTTGTATATCGTTTGTGCTTAGTATTATTATTTGCTTCTAAACTGTAACTATTTTTGGCATCGTAAACAAGTTCTAATTTCCACAAGGCTAAGGTCTTTTTTACATAGCATTGGTAGGATGACAGCAGGACAAAAATATGCATATTTAAGATGAGAGAAAGGGATAGGTAGTTAAATTGTATAAATCTGACAGCTGTCACCCACACCATCCTATACCAATTATAGCTTAGTTTTGTGTGAAAATTTAAGAGAATTTGAAATCTCATTAAATGATGTAGGGTTCAAATTCTCCGAACTTTAATGATTTACTTGTCGAATTCCACGATTACTTACGCATGTATGTGTTACTTTGATAGCATGTTCGTTTGAATTGTGTTAATCTAGTTTATTAAATGTATTTATGATGAAAATCACTATATGAACAACCATTTTGGTGCCAATATCAACAGGGATATTAAGCAAATACACATGTACATATCCAAGTAAAATATAATAATCCGTCCGATTATAATTTAGGTGTCTTGAAGGTGTGACTGTACCTAAAAGATCTACACGACATAGTGTGTGTCTACATCTCTATTTTATCGAACTCTCCTTACGCAGGTATGCTGGAAGTACTATTCTTCTGTTTCCTTCTTCTTTTTTTTATTATTGTGTGTACATAAATTGTTAAATAAATAAATAAAACCCTAGGCTGATAAAATTTTCGTTTTTCCTGAATTTTCCTTCATTAAGGTAAGAAAGTCGGCTAGAATTCCATAGGATAATGGAATTCTCTCGGTCCATTGATTAGAAGGACGATTCATGGATGCCAAAGTGGCCTGGCGCCATTCGTGGTGTTTAAAAACAAATAGGTATAACATATTGTCATCACTTTGGAGTAGGAGACAGACACAAATGCTAAAGTAAATAGGCTCTTATTAAACTAGTGTGCCTCACCATCCACGATTGCATCACTACTTACCATCAGGTGGAATTGCAGTCACGCACTAGTTTATAACACATTAAAAATAAAACTATTTGCTCTTAGCTTTTAAACCAAGGGAACTAATAATTTCGACGCCTAAGTGTATTTGATTTTGTATATAAATACGATAGTATTATAGTTAGTTAAAATTTATGTCATTTTGTGTATACAGTATACACATACAGTATATACATATGTGGGACAGAGTTATAGTAATCTGTTAAAGCATGAACGCAGCTTTTATTGTCAAAACAGAATGCTGCGGATGAAATAGAAGGAAATATGAAGAAAATAGGTTTTTTTTTAAGGTGGGAAATCATCTAAATGACTTGAGAGCATGAGAGACTTTTACTGACTAAAACCACACCTGTGTCCTTTAATTACCCTTTGCGTTCTAGGACTACGGGTTTCCTTTTCAGAAATTCTCTGCGGTCCTAGCTAGCGGGCATCGGTCCTACTGGGCCCCTACAGTAGGGGTAAATAGGTGCACTTAATGCAACAAAGCATTCTCTACCAGTCAATCTTCCATCTTACGTTGCTTTTTTTTCTTATTTTTGTTTGCATCCTTACCTTGCTATTAATGATTGTTTATTAGATTCATTAAAATTCAACTTACCATTATCATAAATAACGCGGAACGTGTCAGCGTGTAAGTGACCAAAGAACTGTCCCGCTATAATCTTGGCGTGCCTCCTGACCATGCGGAGGTACTTCGCGTTGGCATCCGCAGACATGTCGTAGGGATGCCGGGAGTCCGACCCTGGGGCTGCATGGCCTACGATGTAAACCTGTTGGATAGAAAAATATAATATTATGTAGATATTGATGGAAAATTAAATAAGGACACATATACTGCAATCTTCAACATTGAGGTATATCCGTGAAGGAAAATTATAAGTATTAATCATTACCTATTTTTACAAATATTGTATAGGGTAAAAAATTATCTCTTTTTTTCACAAAAATAACGACTCAAAAAGGGTTTAGATTTCTTTGGTCTACGCACTAGATCCGTGTTGTTTAGCAGCTTGATTGCCTCAATGTTCACATGTCTTTGAAGTTTTATGCTCATGAAGTATAAAAGTAATTTAAGTATAGGCTTTTATTGAGGTGGGAAATCATCTAATGCCTTCCCTCGCTCTAGGGCGAAGCAGGAGAACGTGTCAGCATACACCTATGTTCCTTAAGTTGCAGGCTTTAGAACCACAGATAACCTTTTTAGAAGTCAACCCATGGTTCTAGTAGGCTTCGGTCCTGCTGAGCTCCTACGGTTTGCTGATATCTCTTTGAGGCTGATGTCATAATTGAAAGTTTGGAGTTAAGGACGCGTGAAAGATAGATGGCAGCGAGCAGTGACCTTAGCTAAGTTGATAATCTACAATTGTTAACGCTAGTAGAAAACTTCTAATGTATGGGAATTACGTCATCTCAACGTTAAGTCACGTAGTCAGAACTGTGGAATCGATGGCGTTACCGACTGTAGAAAGAGATTTAAAACGAAGCGGTCGTAACTTGGTTAGGCCTGCAGTGCAGACATTCGATGAGGTCAATCTATTCTGGAGTGGAGAAAATAGCGCACAAAATCGTAATCCGATACTTATTACCTAGTAGTCATAAGTCGCTCAGTCTAGTATGACACCCCTACACATCAGGTCGTGTTTGTATCTGCTCTATGCACTAAAAAAAAATCATTTTCTGAGAAAATATGCCAAACTGCGCATTACGCTATTGCAAATCTTGTTATGGTAAAATAACTGGACCTAACTTCAGTTTATTTTCATAAATATTTTTGGTATATACGAAGTAATTAATTAGAATTCAATAATTTTTATAAATAGTTCCAGAAAATTTGCTGATTTTTTGATAACGCCATCTATTGCTGAATAGCTTAACCTCACCTTTATCATATACTGAGGCTCTACCACGAGCTCATAACGTGATCCATTTGACGACCTAAACCGAGCTTTTAAAGAGATGGAGTTATATAGATTGTATAGCTCCATCACTCTTTTTCGCTCGTACGACTGACGTTTTAAAATATCATGGTAAGGCCGCTGGCCACTTACCAAGCGATAGTTAACTAAATAATAAATTTTGACAAATTTGATTCGCGTATTTGCTATTCAAAGCCAGATGGCATCACTGAGACATAGAATGACAGTTTTTCTAAGACATTTTTTCTGATAGCCGCTCTTTTGTATCTCTTTAAATCTCTTTGGTTTCAAACAAAACACTATTACAAGTTTTTTATTAAACAATCGTGGGATAATTTACTCTACAGCAACTTAATCAGATATTAAACAACCTCTTATTGGTTCATGGGAGTCACAGAAAGCCTACTATGTAGATTGCAGAGCTAGCGTAGAGGAATATGAGACAACAGTTCTACAGGAGCTACTAAAATTCTCAAAAGTCTGCTGTTTACAGGACAAAGTAGTCACTAGTAGTAACCCTGTTATCTTTCATGAGATCATCATAGCACGCAAATTAAACTTTTTACTTGCAGTTGCTGACATCAGCCAGATATACATTACAATACAACCTATTGTTGCAAATAACGGTTGACTTTGACAATTCTTCTTTCAGCCTTGCTTACCAATACTTCCTTACAGAACATGATTTCCTGTAGCAACAATAAAAGTGTATCCACATTTCCATAAAATCGAAATGGAAACTTCTTTGTAAGTCTTATTGAGACATTGAGTGTTACTGGTGCACGAAGCTTCGATTGCATAAAGTTGTGTTACGTAAATTTTTCTATTAGACCCGAATTTATATGCGAGCATAAAATTTTATCTTTCACTGACACTTTGAAAATCTTGTGCACCTTCGTTGAGACGGAATTGCAAAACTGAGGACGGAGGATTCTTTATAAAGTTTCTATGTACTTTGAAGGATATTTTAGCTGCAAAATTTTTTTTGGGAAAGCCAGTGATTAAATGGAAAGTATATTTTGTTTAAAGACTGTAATTTTGCTTTGAAGACTTTAATTTTCCTTTCAAAACTTAAATTTCTGACTACCAGGCAATGGATGATAAAATGTTAGTGGTTATTAAAGCGTTAGTGGATATAAAATACACTTGGTATGGAAGTGACTCTTTGGCCATTAAGTCAGTAACTGTCCAAGGATCGTTTAGAGCTAGTAATAAAGCAGCCGATTAAGACTAAGCTGTTATAATTAAATGTTTAATGTTTCCCATTTTGTTTTCTAAATTAATTCGTGATAAATTGCGCAACGTTTAAGCTATTACTTCTATGAAACAATTTAGCTGTGAACGAATTTCGTTCACGGATTTTGGGATATTTGGTTTTATCCCACAAATACCAGCTATTTATTTGATTGAGTCGCTATCTAGATATTCTATCGTATTGAAGGATTTTCTGTGAGAACATTTCCCCGTAATATTTGTACATCAATAGAACAAACAGTCGTAAGAAAAATTGGATGGGACAATGTTTCAAAAGGGATACTTCAATAAAGAAAGCACTGGAGTGAAGTTGACAGGATCGAGTTGTTTTCATACGAGTGAATAAAATAGAGGTTGCATGGAAGTCTGGAATTATTTTTGTTGCTTTAGTATTGACGTCAAAGCGATCTGATGGCCTAAACTGAACTGTTAAAGGGAAAGAGCTATATAGCGTGTATAATTCCACCTTCTCGATCACATGCCTGACTTTTTGACATGTCACGGCAAGGCTCCTGATCTTTCAAATATACAAAAATCTCGTGTCTAGTCGTGTGTAACTGTGCTGAACCGACTCACTGTTCCGAAATATTTAGTGTTCCGAAAGATTGGAACATCAGTAATGTTTTAAATGCATCATTTGGAACAATTGGAACAATGAAACACTTTTTACTTTAAGAGACCTGCAGTCTTTTTAAATTCAAATTAAAACTTAAATAGGGTAATTATATAAATAATGACCTGAACTAAAAATATCTGCTTAAAATTATTCTTAAGTCAAAATTCAATTAAATAAAACTGTTACTGTATATGGCGCGACGTAACAAATCACGATTCATAACAGTCAGTGCCTGTGTTTGTATCTTATGAGCCGATGTGCCAAATGTTCCAAATGATACATATCACTGTTCCGGAACATTTCAGTCTTTGAAATGCAAATGTTCCAATAGCAAATATGACATACTTGGTCCACGCCTACTTGTATCACAGTATTTGTTACCGAAGTCCTCCGAAACGGTATGCCCGATTTTGATGAAATTTTAGTGTGTGTTTGATACGTCTAAGATTATACGCTGTAGGCAATTTTTGTCCTCCTACCCCCACTTCCCATTATTTTTTTGATAATTTATATGGCAGAACGCTTGTCGGATCAGCTAGTTTTTAGAAAAAAAGGATGTCATGTATTTGTTATACTACATGAGATCCTACAAAAAAGTAAGAAAAAAAAATGTATACAATAGGTATGTACATACAGCTCCATCAATGAGGTACTCCACTCAATTTAAAATAGCTTAGAAAAGGAAGTAATCAGTTGAGGACGCTATCCGTACCTCTCGCACTTATTTTTACTAACAATACAATATAATATAATATTTAAAAAAAATACTAATATATATATGTGAAAAAAAATTGACAATGTTTTAATTTTTTTTGCAATATTTAGTGCAGCACAAACTGGAATTACATTCCGCTTTTTCAGAAGGTCTTTTACAAAATAAGTATAGTTTCTGGGATTGTTAGACAATCGATTACATTCAAAAAGTTGCTTATTCTTATTTATACATTATAATAGCTTCTCCCAGCGACTTCACTCACGTTACGGCCTGGTAACGACTTTGGTCTTAGCGGCTAGCGGTGCGGCAAGCAGGACGGCATTGGTAAGCGGACGCGCGGCGCTATGAGCGGGATCTCTTGGCTTGCTTCAAACATTTTCATACTTTTGATCTTATCGCTCGCCGCCCCGCGCTTAGCTACCGCTCACAGCGGCAAGGTCGTAAACAGGCCGTTAAATTGTTGTAAATGGCCTATTTAATTAAGAACATGCTTTACTTGTGTACCTAATTTCATCCATTCCCGTTCAACCGTTTAACCGTGTACGAGTAACACACATACAAACTTTCACCGTTACAATATTACTACGGTGAAAATTACTAATTACTCTTTTCATAGTTTAGTGTAAACTCAAAGTCAGCGACAAAACTTTGTCTGACTTTAAAATTATTTCCCAACCAAAATGGTAATCCATTCAAATCGCAGAACCGCTCTATTCAACTTTAACTACGCCATACAGCCTCCGTTTACTCAGCCCTTAAACCCAACTATTGACTATGCCTTTCAAGAGCCTCCCACCAAAAAGGGTAGAGTATTCAACCATAACGAACAAAAGCACTATACATTTTTATATATGAAATTGACTTTAAATCCCCAGCTCAGCCTCATTGACAGCATGGGCGGAATAAATTGAATTTTCCCACACGGTCTGACTTCTGACATATCAGATTCAGAAGTCAGAACACCCGTATCTTTGAGTCTGAAATGTGTTCGGTAAAGCCTTTTTCTCTTTTATGACGTCGTTACAAAGGATGGTGATAAGGTTGTACTGTGTAATGAGAGGTATTGGATTTTTATTGATAATTTGGTTAAAAAGAATGAGTGGATCGGTGTGGTATAAAATTAAAGTACAAAGTTGAAGGGTGATTAACATTTCCTTTGTAGAGAAATAAACAGATTTTATGTTGAAAAAAGAAATGGTTTTGTTCATCGATAGTAGATTTTGTAGCATCGTATTCGACGACATTCTTTGTCTTGCAATTTATTTTAACGATTTATAACAGGCTTCCGAAGAAAAGCACAATACGACAGTGTAATACGATTTTGCAATATACATAAAATGTGGAGACGACAATGCAACAATGAATGAAAATACAGACAATAAATACCTACTCACCGTTGTATACAAATTTAACTCTTTATCTTCCTGCCTTTGTCTCTTCTTACTTAGGGTCAGCGTGTTTTATTCTTCCATTCAGTCCCGTTAACCGTCACGCTATCACCGACTCCCATTTCTTTTACTTCGCTCCTCTTTCCATCTCTTCACCTTTCCTTTAGCGTTCCTCTCCATTCTTCTACATGTATGCTTATAACTCTTTTAGTAACATGCGTTTCTTCCCTCTTCTTCACATGACCGTACCAAGACAAACGATTCCCGTTCAACTTTTCAGTCACTAGCACCACTTTCAAACTTCCTTTTGATATACTTATTTCTAACTTTATTTTAGTTTCGTCACTCCACATATCCATCTCAACATTCTCATCTCCACTACATGCAGCCCTTTTTTTTTCATCCATCTATTTCATAGCCCAACATTCTAATCTATACAGTGTAATAGGTCTTATCACAGACTTGTAAATTTTATCTTTACAAGTCCGTCCAAAAAAATCAACTGTCCCAAGTACGTTTGTATACCTTATTAAAAAAAAAAAAACCTACAGAACAGTTGCTTTTTTTTCACAATTTCAGGGTTGGTTGGTCACGGTATTACTTTCTACAAATAAGAAATTCGTCAGGCATCGTATTTGTCGAAATCACACTTCACATTTTCGATTAACCTCAAACATTTCTAACCATCAAAATTATTCCGTCACCTTTCGTAGCCAGAATATATTAGCGGAGAAATGTGATTTATACAAAAGGGGGATATTTCTGACTATAATCACGCACGCGACAAAGATTGATGCTTCTGCTGAAGAACTGTGTTTTGTGAATAAAAATAATACAAGTGTTTCTTTACTTCCATTGTACTTTTCGACCAAATTTTGTGACATTGTTTCGGTGGTCACAGTATGAGATTTTGTAGAAGGTATGTCATGCTATCAGCAAAGTTTGAAATCTGTCTTACCCTTATACATTCAGTCAAAAAAGTATCGGGAATGGATGATTTGTTTATGGTTCCAAATTCAAATTTTTGTTTTATTGTAGTTGTTAGATTGGCATAACTGTTTTCCATTTTGGCGCGGAGTTTGAGTTGCATCTGTTATTTATATTTAATACAGTGCTGGTTTTAGTAATATCATATATAGTGTGTATTGCGAATTTCATAATGGACAAACATATCGAACAAAGAGTTTGTCTTAAATTTTGCATCGCCAATGGAACTTCGTGTTCAAAGTCACTGAAAATGTTACAGAATGCTTACGGTGAATCGACTTTATCAAAAACTCGTGCTTATGAGTGGTTCAAAGCGTTCAAAAGCGGTCGAGATGTGATGGAAGATTTGCCTCGCTCTGGTAGGCCGTCAACGTCTGCAACTGAAGTTAACATCGCAAAAGTGAAGAAAATAGTGACTAAAAATCCCCATTCAACTCTGAGAGAGATAGCCGCCGAACTTTCTGTATCTCACGAGTCGATCCGTACCATTTTAACTAATCATTTGGAAATGAAACATGTTGCTGCTCGGCTAGTCCCAAAAGATCTGAATTTTCTCCAAAAACTCAATCGCATAAAAGTCGCTGAGGACATGCTAGAACGAGTCAATTCGGACCCAACATTCATGAAACGCATTGTTACTGGTGACGAGACGTGGGTTTACGAGTTTGACATGCAAACTAGTCAACAAGCTTCGGAGTGGCGCCTTCCAACTGAACCGAAACCGAACGAAAGGAGAATTCGCGGCGAGAACTGAACTCAATTCCGGAAGCAGCGTTTAAAAAATGTTTTGATGAATGGATTATTCGTTGGCGCAAGTGTATCGTTTCTAAAGGAGCATACTTTGAAGGTGATAAAATAAATTTGGATGAATAACAGACATTTTGTGTATTATTGATCTTTTCCCGGTACTTTCTTGACAGAGTAGTATACCACTTATTTTTAATAAGTACAAATACTTAAAGAGCTTATCAGAAAAGTTCTTTTTATTATTGAGGTAGAGTCTCAATAAATAGTATTCATGTACAGCAAAGTTATTACCGTTTATTTATATCCCAAAATGTCACTCAATTTATGAAAATATTGTACAGGCTGATAATGAATGATGATAATGAATATTCAAGGTGTTCTAGTAAATAGCAAAGCATAACATAGTCGGCGTTATAATGTTCCCACTGTTGGGTTTCCTCTCTAGGAGAGAGAATGGGCTGTAATCCATCACGCGGGTCCAGTGCCGCTTGGTGGATGTCACATGTCTTCGAACTTTTGGTTTTCGGTTTCCTCAAAATGTTTTCCTTCACCGTTTTGAGAGCAGTGGTGACGAAATAAATTACACAAAGTAATGGCTGGGTTTGAACCGTGACCTACAATTCGTAAGTCGGGGCCGTTACCACTCGGTCACCACTGCTCCTCTTGTTCTGATACTGTTCTCTTCACTCCTATCATTCTGTGTTCTTGTTTTAGTAAATACTACCAGAGCATAACAAACAGATAGATCCAAACCTGGATTAAGAAAAAATATGAATGAAATGATGAAAGACTTGGCATATTATCCGACTACATCCTAGTCAAACAAATTCACTAGCAAATCTTAGTTGATAATAATGTACGGATAAGTATATGATTACCTATGCAAATGCCTACTGCACCATACTTCAACAAAACATGCATGCATGAACCAAATCCCACCCACTTTATGAATCGACAACCAAATCATAGAAAATTATGTTCGCAGTTGATTCACTGGGAACCACCACACAATGTAGTCCATTGCTATTTACGGCTGTGAATTACAACCAGCCAACAATGATTCATAATTGTGGCCGCGGAATTCATATCAGTTGTTTTGTGAATGTAGATACTGTGGTAGGTTTGATTATTGAGTTATGTTGTAAAGTATTTTGATTTAAAACAAAACATACCTACGTATTATAAGGTATGAAAAGGTTAGTTTTTTTTTATTGGGTTACAAATCTCGCTCTTGGGCGGAGCGGCAGATAGTATCAGACTTTTACTGACTAAAAATTCCTGTTCCTTCTTTGGCTTCGTCCCAGGGCCTCGTATTTTACTTTCACACTACCCGTGGCCCCAGTAGGCTTCGACCCTGCTGGACCCCTACGATTTGCTGACAACTCCCTGAGGTGCGCGTGGAATAGTACACGCCGTCAACGACTTGGGCTCGGTTCGGACGGTTACCGGACGGTCGGACGACGAGCCACCCATTGCTCGCCGTACACAAGCCCGCGCCTACGGTGATCGGAAATAGGTAATGCTTTTTAAACATTACCTACAACTAACTTCGTCGTTACATCGAGGGACTGGAACAATTTGCTTACTGCGGTCTTTCCGTCCGATTATAATTTAGATGTCTTCAAGGCTAGAATGAATAGGCTCTTAATAAACTAGTGCGCCTCACCATCAACGATTGCATCACTACTTACCATCAGGCCGAATCGCAGTCAAGTACTAGCTTACATCAATAAAAAAAAAACTATCAAAAATTATTAAAAAAAAATATAGCAAGTCGGTTAGATTAAAATCTGAAAAATATATTTTCCCTCTTAAGATAACTTTCAATAAATAATATTATAAACTGTGTCTACATCTCACAGGTCTGCAAGATAAAAATAATTAAGCAGCACCTTTGTGCTCTATATCAGTATTTTTTCTTTTATTTTTTTAGTGTTTGTGTTAAGTACACACAAACACACATAAATAAATAAATAATGTATACATTACTTGAATTTTATTAATTACTGAATTAGTTCTAGATTCCGATCATCATCGTCATCACTATTTCAGCCGCAAGACGTCCACTGTTGGACATAGGCCTCCCCCAAATGTCACCACAATGACCGGTCCTGTGCGTCTCACATCCATCGGATTCCCGTGACCCTCACCAGGTCATCGGTCCACCTTGTGGGAGGCTTTCCAACGCTATGTCTTCCGGTGTCATAACGATAAATAAATAAATTTTAAATAATAAGCTTTAGAAAAAAGTATCAAATATCAAAAGTCCAGCCTTTCATGACAAATGAGAAAATTTTGCTGCCATATTGTTTGCAAAAAAAAAAAGAACAAACAACGCGGTCAAATTTAAATAAAAATCAAACGCTCCACTCAATTCGATTCAACAAATAGACCTTAAAAAACTCCAACAGCAATTTAAGGCGAAGCGATTAGATTAACGATTTTCTAATCTGTAATTTATAACGGGGCGGCGACCGTGCCGGACCGGGTCGGCCGTGCCGGACTTCCTACAGTTCCGGTACCGGACCACTATGTTGTTCTACCACTCCTTAATAAAACCGTGTTTTGAAACGGAGCCGGGTGAAGTGCGCATATTTATGCAGGAAGCTTACAAAGTACTGTTTGTAATTTGTATGCGTCAAATCGGACTTTTCGTGTCAAGGGTTGGATAAGTGTGGCGTTCCAAAGCTGTATAATGGATAGGTTTACTGGTATTACTATAGACACAATGCTAAGCAAGCTCGTAATGTCGTCGGAAGGTAATAAGTAATTGATAATTATAATTTGTTTCATTACTTCTTGGTCCTTCGACGCGAGGACGCTTGGGATCAAAATATTAAGTAGTACTTTTTAAAGTTTGTTTGGCTTTTTAAGGTTCCATAACTCAAAAGGAAAAATAGAACCCTTATCACTTCACTCACTCACTTCACTCACACTTCACTTCACTCATCACTCACCACACTCACTCACTCACCACTCATTCACTTTGTTGTCCGTCCGTCTGTCTGTCGGTCAAGACCGTCTGTCTGTCGGTCAAGCTTGGGATTGCGTGGAGGTATCGAGTTGAAATTAATTTCATGGTTATGGTTTTAAAACCATGTACAAAAATCTGCGGTCCCTTGAATCTACGGCCGTTTATGTCGCAAAAAACGTGTATTTCGATACTCTCAAGGGAATCAAAATTCATAGGGTACTTCCCGTTGACCTAGAATCCTGAAATTTGGCATGAAGCAAGTTCTTATAGCACTAGTACAAGAAAAATTCTGAAAACTGTAAATTTGTAATTATATCACATAAATTATTTTTTTTGCGATTCGGAAAATTTTCGTAACTCAATTCGAGATTTGAACTATTATAGGTTTGTACGGAACACTCAGAGCGCGAGTCTGAGTCAGACTTGCCCAGTTTTTTATTTATTGTTAGATTTTTTAAAGTTTTAATTTAATCTATATTATTGCTCTTATACTGTATATTATTATTACTAGAAATTCGTCGATAGATACTCCCCATAACGGTTAAATGTATTTTAAAATATAATATCGTTAGAATGAGTGAAAGTAGTTCAGTGTCTCTCACCAATTTATCGTCATTTCCCTTTTCTAATTCATCATTAAACCCTGAAAAAAATAGTCATAAATGTATATGACTATATTAAAAGTTTTTCAATGAGCCTAAATCTCTGCTGTAAGTAAGTAAGCGAGGAGTAGTGTGTGTGTGAGTTGTCCAGGTTACTAATCCGTCATTAATCTGTTCTTTGAGATCGTTACCATAAGTTTGTAATGGCCTTGATACCTGCACAGCTGTATGTGATACGTTGTGCATTTTGCAGTTTCCAAATCGTGCTGGATCTCCACTTCAATATTATTATATTCTTGCAATATCATTGAAGTTATAGAAAATTACGAGTCACATTTTTTTTACGCATAATTACCAACATTCTTGATTAAATCAACTTTCAGACAAAGGACCATCCCTTTGTCTGGAATGGAAATGGATCTAAATCGATTAATTTTTTTAGAAGCTACGATGCCATAAATAGACATACAGATACACACGTCAATCTTATAACACCTGTTTTTTCTGTTCGGGTGTTAAGAAATATACTCCATAAATATTCTAAATGATACTTACACCAAAAGGCACTACCTATTTGTGTGGACTAGTGGACTAATTCATTCTCAGCCAAAACTGCAGTGCTTAGGAGTATGAAATTTTGCATAAGGTTTCCTATTATAATGTAAGCGAGCCCTTAGAGGATTTTCCAAAATTCACCCCTAAAGGGAATGAAACAGGGCTTGGGCGAAGTTGCTGGCAGATGCTAGTATACTAATCAATATAATTTTTGTTCCAATATATACTCTAGATACTGTTAAAATGATCATCATGTTAGTTACTGATTGATGTCATCATATTTTATTAACATTCACTTTGTCAATAACTCAGCTAACAAAAATAAGAAATTATCAACTATTCATTGGACTACCACAGTAAAACATTTACAAATTCCACAAAACAAACATTATTTACAACACCCATTGATATTTGAAAACAAAAATAAAATATAACTGAACAATCAAGGTTATTTACAAAACAATGAATACACAGGACCAACTGTAAAAATTTACATACTTTGCAAATATTTTCCCCACCGACCGTGTTCCCACGTTGTCGTCGTGGTGGGGCTTGCGTGTCTCTATGACCTTGAGGGCTATGCCGGTAGAGCTACTCATGCCGGAAGGCCTCAAGCGAGAGACCAGACCAAGAGGAATACACAGGCGGAGTCCAGACGGACCGCCACGGAGGGTGCACTGTCCAGAAGCATCGGCACCAACAGCTGTTGGTGTTTTTGGACAGTGGTTTTGAGAAAGTGGGTTCGCCTCGGGTACGCGTCTGCTTATCAGACGTGACCACGATGGCGAACGTGGTTATTGGGGACCCCACCCCACAAAAAAGGCAAAGCTGTGTCCAGCAAATCATGAACGCGTCTCTCAATAGTTTATTACCCCAGGAGGGTACCGCCTGCACCGCAGGTGGAGAATCCCTCCCCGAGCAGAGCTCGGGCTGCCCCTCGTATTCTGGGGGGGGCAAAGAGCGCGTCAGGTCCCCTAGGGACCTGTTACCGTCCCTTGTGGACGCACGGAGCCAGGGTGGCTCACCCACCGGTAGCGTGGAGTCCCTGGGACCTGTTCCCAGCACGTCCGCTGCGCCGGTGGGTACTATGGAGGCCGGTAGGCGTTTCGGCCTCAGGGAGGTGAGCGGAGACACGGCGTCGGACTCAGATGCCGCGTCTTCACTCAACTCTGAGAGAATGGAGGTGGATGAGGCCACCTCCAGGAAGAAGAGGATCTTGTTCCTTAAGCGCCCCATTTCCGGGGACGGCCGGAGGACGTCCTCTGATGATGGGCGTGGAGCCTCGGCCCGAAAAATCTCCACTGCTGGACGAGGTGCGGGCCGAATGGCGGGGAAAGGGAGGAAGCCCACCGCCGAGGAGGCGACCCAGCGGTCCCAAAAGATGGCCAGGGAGGGGCGCCACCCCGGGGCATGCAGCGCCCAGGTCAGCCCCTCAGAACCGGAGCCTTCTGGCAGCGAGCCAGAAGGCATGGAGGAGGCGCTGAACAAATTCACCGCGGTCGTGGCAGCTGCCATTTCAGGCGTGGCCAAAAAGAGGGAGAGGGTCGCCAAGAGGCGATCCATCACCCAGGCCATGACCTCAATTACCGAGGCACTGGGGATTGTCCTAGAGCCGTTCCGGAAATCCCTCAACAAGAGGATTGAACGGCTCGAGGCAGAATTGGCCAGTGTCCGGGGCGCTGGCCCTGAGGTGGCGCCAAAAGGAGGACGCAGGGAGGGGCAAAGTCGGCCCCAGCCCTCGCCCCAGATGGAGAGCGAGGTGCTGACTCTGCTGCGGCAAGAGCTGGCTGCCTTCCGGCAACAGCAGCAGGAGCAGCAGCAGCAGTTCCAGGAGCGAGTCCAGCGGCAATTCGCTGTCCTGGAGGGCATTGTCCTGCGCCCCCCGCTTGCGGCCTCTGGCCAGAAAAGGGCGGTTTCCTACGCTGCCGCCGCCGCGGCTGCTGCACCCAAAGCGGGCCCGTCTGGGCAGACCGGGCGTGGAGCTCAGGTGTCGGAGCCGGCGAGGCCGGTCCCGGCGGCCAAGCAGCAGCAGCGGCAGGGGAAACCTGCCCCTCCCCCGAAAGGCAGAGCGGTGCCTGCCGCTAAATCGGCGGGGCCTCCCGCGGCGGCGGCAACTAGGCCGCGCCTGCCGCCTCCCCTGCCTCAAGAAGAACCCTCGGCTGGCGCCGAATGGACGGTTGTCGGCGCCAGCAAGAAGGCGGGCAAGATGGCCAGAGCGGCGAAGAAGCGCGAGCGGCGACAGCAGCGCAAGAAGCGGGCCATGGCGGCCAGACTTCGCGCCCCGAATTCCGCAGCTGTAGTGATCACACTACAGCCGGCTGCGGAAAAGAAGGGCGTGACGTACAACGCCGTCATGGCAAAGGCGAAGCAGGCGGTGGTGGATCACCTCGACGAGTTCGGAGCCTCTGAAGGCTTCCGAATGAGGCGCACCGCAACCGGGGCCCGAATATTGGAGGTCCCTGGTGCGGACAGCGGCTCTGCCGCGGACGCCCTGGCCGCAAGGATCAGGGCGTCCCTGGACGTCGAGGAGGTCCGAGTGTCCAGGCCCACAAAGTGCATAGACATGCGCATCATGGGCCTGGACGACTCCGTTGGGGTGGACGAGGTGGTGGCCGCCGTCGTCAGGGCGGGAGGATGCCAGGCCGACCAAGTGCGGGCGGGCACCATCCGTGCTGACAGCACGGGCATGCGGGCCGTTACGGTCAGCTGCCCCGTGTCGGCGGCTAAAGCCATCACGGCTGAAGGCCGAAGGCTCTTGGTGGGCTGGGTCTCCGCGCAGGTGAAACTGCTGGAGCCCAGACCTCTGCGGTGTTACCGCTGCCACGTGGGGCACCACGTGGGGGCCCACTGCGCCGCGGAGGTGGACCGCAGTGACCGCTGCTACCAGTGCGGTCAGTCTGGTCACAAGGCCGTCGAATGCCGTGCAACGCCGCACTGTTACGCATGTGCGGCGGCAGGCAAGCCGGCCGACCACCGGGCTGGGGGCAGGTCCTGCGACCCCCCCGCCAAGGCCAAGGCCAAAGTTCGGAGGCCCATCCACCCGGATGTACTCACCGCCGCAGCCGCCTCCTTGGCTGCCGCCGCTGTCGCCGTCGCACCCACCGCGGCGGGGCCCTCACGGGGGGCTCGGGAGGAGACTGTAATGGACTGTCAATAACGACCCCATTACGTCTCCTCCAGGCGAACATCAACCACTGCGCCCCCGCTCAGGATCTGTTGCTCCAGAGCATGGCGCAGTGGTCGATCAATATCGCCGTGGTCTCCGAGCCGTACAATGTCCTGCCCAGGGGAGACTGGGTGCGGGACCTGGACGGCTCGGTGACCCTAATTTCGTCGGCCGCCGCCGGTACCCCGACCCTCGAGGCCGTCACGAGGGGACGGGGTTGCGTGGCAGCACGGTTCGGGGACATTGCAGTGGTAGGCGTCTACCTGTCCCCGAGCAGATCTCTCGGCGATCTTCACATCTCCCTAATGGAGCTGAAAGCCGTCGTCGCTGGGTTTGGTTCCCTCCCCGTGGTCGTTTGCGGGGACTTCAATGCCAAGAACTTGGCTTGGGGTTCCCGGCTCACGAACCAGCGGGGTCGGATGGTGGAGGACTGGGCTCTGGAGACAGGCCTGGTCGTCCTAAACCGGGGTTCTGTCCCCACGTGTGTGCGGATGCGGGGTGACTCAGTGGTGGACATCTCGTTCGCCAGCCCCGCTCTGTCGCCGCGTATCGTCGACTGGCGTGTTATGGAGGGGGTGGAGACGTTTTCGGACCACCGGTACATCCGGTTCGACGTCTCCGCCCAAACCTCGATTGCGCCGGTCCGACAGAACCCTTGTGGTCCGCGGTGGGCGCTGAGGCAGATAGACCGGGAGCTCCTCCTGGAAGCCGCGACGGTACAGGCCTGGGTGCAAGCACCGGACAGGCCTGTCGACATAGACGTCGAGGCAGAGTGGTTCCGGGAGGCCATGTCGCAAATTTGCGACGCGGCAATGCCCCGAGTCCCTCCAGGACGTGCTCAGCGCCAGGTATACTGGTGGTCGCCGGAGATTGCGGCACTGCGCAACGCGTGCAATGCCGCGCGACGCCGGTATGCCAGATACCGCAGGCGCCGCATCCGTCCACCGGATGCGGAGGCCAGAGAGGCGGAGCTGTACGAGGGATACAGAGCGGCAAAGCGCACCCTCCGAGCGGAGATAAGGCGGGCCAAACTTGAGGCCCGCAACGTGTGGCTGGGGACTCTGAATGGGGACCCATGGGGACGCCCGTACAAATTGGTACGGGACAAACTCCGCCCCTGGGCTCCCCCGCTGACGCAGAGTCTCCGGCCCCAGCTCGTGGAGGGTGTGGTGAGCACTCTGTTCCCCACGCGAGGGGAACACTCTCCCCCGCCCATGGCTCCGCCACCAGCGGTGTCCGACGCGGACCACGATGGCGACGACGACGACAACGTTCCAGAGGTGACCGAGGTAGAGATGAGAGTGGCGGTACGAAGGCTGAGTGCCAAAAATACCGCCCCAGGACCCGACGGCTTGCCTGGGAAGGCATGGGTCCTGGCCATGGAGGCTCTCGGGCCTCGACTAAGAGGGCTCTTCAGCGCATGCATGGAGAGGGGCCAGTTCCCACTTCGCTGGAAGACCGGGAAACTGGTCCTCATCGCGAAGCCGGGGCGCCCCGCGGACTCTCCGTCCGCGTACCGGCCCATTGTGCTGCTCGACGAGGTGGGCAAGCTCTTTGAAAGAGTAATTGCAGACCGCCTCGTCGCACACCTAACACGGGTGGGGCCGGATCTGGCGGACGGCCAGTTCGGCTTTCGCAGGAGGCGCTCCACGGTGGACGCCATCATGTGCGTGCGAGCTCTCACGACAGGGGATGCAGTGGCCCAGGGCAGGTGTGTCGTGGCGGTGTCTCTGGACATCGCCAACGCCTTCAACTCCCTGCCTTGGAGTAGCATTGGGAGGGCACTCCGGTATCACCGGATGCCCGACTACCTCTGTCGTGTGGTCGAGGCGTACCTGTCAGACAGGTACATAACCTACCCCGGTCACCAGGGGGTGTGGGAACGTCGAGAGATGTCGTGCGGTGTTCCGCAGGGATCGGTACTAGGGCCGCCCTTGTGGAACATCGGATACGACTACGTGCTGCGCGGCGAGCTCCCTGACGGGGTCAGCGTGGTCTGCTACGCAGACGACACGCTGGTCCTGGCGCAGGGAGAGTCGTACCAGGCGGCGGTCGAACTAGCGACACGCGGGGTCGCGACGGTCGTTGGCAGGATCCAGGAGCTGGGACTCGAGGTGGCATTGCACAAGTCCGAGGCCATGTGCTTTCACGGCCCTCGGAACGCGCCACCACCGGGTTCCCGGCTAACGGTGGGAGGAGTCCACATCGGCGTCGGGTCAACGATGAAGTACCTGGGACTCGTTCTCGACAGCCGATGGGATTTCGACGAGCATTTCCGACGTCTGGCTCCCAAACTAAATCGGACTGGGGCTGCTCTCTCGCGGCTCCTGCCCAACCTTGGGGGTCCAGACGCCTCCTGCCGGAGGCTCTACGCGGGGATCGTTCGGTCCATGGCCCTTTATGGCGCGCCGGTGTGGGCGCCGGGGCTGCGGAAGCAGCCGGCGGCCCGGCTGAACGCGTGCCAGAGGGTCATGGCCATACGGATGGTACGAGGATACCGGACGATTTCCCGCGAAGCGGCGAGCCTTCTTGCTTGCCAGCGACCATGGGAACTGGAGGCAACAGTCCTTGCACTCATGCACGAACGGCGCATGGAGATGCAACGCCGGGGCGAAACTCCGCTGCCGCAACAAGTCGCGGCATGGCGGACAGAGTTCCGGCGAGTTCTCATGGAGAAATGGCGACAGCGACTGTCGCGACCCCGTGCTGGGCACGCCACAATTATGGCGGTAAGTCCCCTCTTTGAGGCGTGGTTGGAAAGACCTCACGGCGTCCTCACATTCCGCATGACGCAGGTCCTCACCGGACACGGTAAGTTCGGGAGGTTCCTGCACCGGATTCGTGCGGAAACGACGCCCGGGTGTCGCCACTGTGTGGCCCACCCGGAGGACACGGTAGAGCACACGGTGGAGGTGTGTCCCGCTTGGGCAGAGCAACGCCGTGACCTCGTGAGGGCAATCGGCGGCGGTGATCTCTCGCGCCGGGCCTTGGTTCAGGCCATGCTCCGGAGCGAGGAGGAGTGGCAGGCGGTCGCCTCCTTCTGCGAAGCAGTAATGCTAGCTAAGGAGGCGGCCGATCGCGTGAGGCAACGGTCCTTACGCTCCAACCGCCGCCGGGATTCCGATCCCGATTTCCGGCCACCGTAGGCGCGGGCTTGTAGACGGCGAGCAATGGGTGGCTCGCCGTCTGACCGTCCGGTAACCGTCCGGACCGAGCCCAAGTCGTCGACGGCGCGTTTTGTTCCACGCGCGCCTCAAGGAGATGTCAGCAAATCGTAGGGGCCCAGCAGGGTCGAAGCCTACTGGGGCCACGGGTAGTGTGAAAGCGGAACCCGGGGCCCTGGGACGAAGGCAACGAAGGAACAGGAGTGGGTTTTTAGTCAGTAAGAGTCTGACACTATCTCCCGCTCCGCCCAAGAGCGGGGATGTCATTAGGATGATTTTCCCACCCAATAAAAAAAAAAAAAAAAAAAAAAAAACATACTTTGCAAATATTTTGTTTGTTCGACGTAAATCGGTGTGTTTTACAATGGCACTTGTGTACCAAACTAGAATTGTTTGGGCAAAATTGTAGATTTATAAAAAATATTTATTTTTGCTTTATTTTAGCTACACACTTTGTTGTATATTTCCAATTCAAGGCAACTTTGTTAGCCCGATTTTTAACAAAATTTCTATTCGAAGCCCCCTTTTTTATATTACATAAAACTAGTTAGGTTTGGAATGACAAAAAAGCGTTTTAACTGTTTGTTATAATTTTTTTACGTAGATATTGAGTGATGTATTGCGTTTAGTTTTGACGTTTCAACGTATTAACTTTTGAATTTCTATTTTTTTGGCATGCCAAAAATTTGTACGCAACAATGTTTGCATGTCAATAAATATGTATCCATTTCAGGTCAGTTTTGTGATCTATCTTCTATATATATAAAAGAACAAACTGACAGACTGACATATCAACGCACAGCTGAAATAGCTGGGACAACGAACGTGAAATTTTTCACAAGGTTTCCTTTTATTACGTACGCGAGCACTAAGAGAGGGTTTTCCAAAATTCATCCCCTAAGAGAAGGAAAAGGGGTTCCTAAGTCTGTATGGAGAATACTACGTTTACGTGAGTGAAGCTACTAGCAACAGCCAGTTCTTTATATTTATGATAAACAATAGAATAAGAGACAATAATGATGCATAGTCAAAGTAGCTGGTAAACACTGGGCCAGAACAGCCAAGATTACTTGAGTGATGGAAACATTTGGAAGAGGTTTGTACCGTTACAGCCGGTCATCTCGTGTCCATTGAACACGAGAGCAACGATGACGAAGATACTAACACACATTACTAACAACTATAGGTATAACTCTTTTATTATACTACTAATATACTAACCCTTATCTATTTGCTGTAAGGAAAAAAATAAAAGCTTTTAATTTTATTTTATAATGACGCAATCTAGGTTAGCAATCAGCTCAGCTTTTTAACCGACTTCTAAAAAAGGAGGAGGTTCTCAATTCGGATGTTTGTATTTTTTTTTATGTTTGTTCGCGCATAACTTCGTCGCTTGCCAACCGATTTGAAAAATTCTTTGTTTGTTGGAAAGGGTATACTTTCCGAATGGTCCCATAGTCACCAAGTTGGGATCTGATGATGGAATCTTGGCGAAATCGAGGGAACTCCTCAAATATTATAGGCAGCTATATAGTAATTTTAGTATTTTCATCGAAAACTTAAGCATTTACAGTCAAAAAGTAACATTTGATGTCTGTTTATAAGTGTATCGCAACTAAAAAGTGTGAAATAAAAAACTTTTTCCAAAAAAGATATAACCGACTTCACTAAAAAAAACATTAAAAGGATCAAAATAACTTTAATTTTGGAAGTCGGTGTTAAATAAGATACAAATAATACCGAGAAACACCGACTTCCGATATTAAAGTTATTTTGATCCTTTTATTGTTTTTCTTTGTGAAGTTGGTTATATTTTTTTTGTAAAAAGTTTTTTATCTCATTTCAGTCTAGGTCTCTTGAACAATTATACTTTGAAACCTACACTAAAATTGCAAAAATCAAACAACTATTCTTTACATTTTGTCAAGTGATGGGAACATCGCTATTGAAATCGCAAAAAGTATCTTTTAAAAGAATAATCTAGTAAAGTAAGATCATTACATTTATTTATCTAAGCATCTTAAGCGTAAACATAATCAGCCTCTTCATGTTTCCACTACTGGGACTCAGGCCTAATCTCTAGGAGAGGGAACATAATCCACCACGCGGCCCTAGTGCGTGTTGAAGGATGTCACATATTTTCGATTTTTTAGTTCTAAGACATTTCCTCAAAACGTTTTCTTTCACTATCTTCTTAATTTGCATATTATTAGTAAACATTATAGTAACTTACCATTTCCTTATTAGTTGTGGCTTTGTCTAGGACAGCATCTAGCCATTCCCACTGCTTCCTCGCCTGTATGCTATTCGAGTCGCGGATACTGAACAGATTGGTGTTAAGCGCCACTATCCGGAGCTTGCTCTGCTTCTGTTCTATCGTGTAGTAGCCACCTGTTAAAAAAAATAGTTATATTGAGTTCATAGAAAGAAAATTCGTAAAGCTTTATTGATAGGCCGCCCACAAAATAAGTCAGAAAGACCTAGATTATGGTGACTTAGTGAAGGTCTCTAAAATTCATTGCATATACGGCAGAAGTACAGGATGATTCAATGTAACGACATTTGAGAAAAGTATATGCCCATCACAGTATCACTGTAATAATACGGTTCAAGGATATTGAGACCAGCTTAGAGGTCCTGGTTTCATGGTGTATCGATCGATCAAAAAGCCGTGAAAGTATTTATCAACCTTACATATATAGTTTTATTACAAGGAGTTACAAAGGGTTTAAGACTATATTAAAGCATTGAAATCACACTGCACTAAAGAGTAAACAAACATTCAAAATCAAAACCATTCAAATTATTTATTGAGAATCATAAGAACTTAGAGGCTTTTTTTACCTATGAATGGGGCAAAACATGCTAACAAAAATAAAAACATAGAAACTGAAATAAATAATAATAATAAATAACCTTATCGCCGTATCTCAATGTCGATGTCGTGAAGGAGCTTGCGCGCTCTGATAATCCCTGAGCCTATGCCGGTATTTTGGCGTATATTACGCCCAGGGTGAGGGGCTAGACTAAGAGAGATACAATCCACAAGGCAGTTTTGTAGCAACTTTAGGCATTAGCTTCCCCAAGGACCCGATCTTCCGGGAGAATTCTCGTTCTTGATATACTAAGCCATAAATAATATATATATTTCCAAAAAAATTCTTCATTGCCCATCCAAAGATATTTTAGTTAATACATTTCCAACAAAATTGAAAACAGATTGAGACCCATTCAATCATCAACTAAAAATAAAGCACAAAGCGAAAACTACAAAAACGCCCAATGCGCAGTTTCGTCCAGCAAACTCCATGTTTCTTATTTCTCGTCGACTGCAGGAACTTTAAACTTTTATAAAGCAGGAAGGCAGTAACTTAGAACTGATGGCGGGAAAGTTAGGCGTTCCAGTCTAAAGACATCAAAACAATCACCATATTTAAGTCTGCTGTGCTTGCGAAGCCATTGCATCCAGAATAAGGCATTATAGTCTTATAGAGGTTATTGCAGTCAGGATTATTTTGAAGGGTGTTTTTATTCAAATGTTGGAAATGCAGAATGCAGAAACTATAGTATTATTAGGTACAGTTTAATTTTTTCAGCTGGTGTTACACCATAACATTTTATCATTTAAAATGGACGAGAAATAGGAAAAACGAATAGATACTTTTTTTTTCATTTTACTTGTCTTTTGGAGTTCAAATCTTCAAAAAACTTTTCCCGCTCGCTTTAGTACAGCGATAGGAAGGGTCAGACTTTTACTGACTAAAACTTACCTATGATCTTTCAGTTGTTTTTTTTTTGCATTCCACGGCTGCAGAGACGTTTTTGAATAATCTCAAATCATCAGTTCAGATCAGATCAGTTTGTGTTTCATATGCCATCTCAATTTCAATAATATCATCAACGACGACTATGTAAAGTGATTATTTTCTATCACCAAGTTCAAAATAATGCAGTGCTTGCGAAGCCGTTGCATCTAGAATATGGCTTTATCCTCTTATAGAGCTCCTGGCTGATTGCAGAGGGTATTATTTTGAAGGATTATAACTAGATTGTACCTTGTGAGGCTTAATTAAAATCTAGTTTCCTGAAAGCGCAGGTTTTAATAGGATTTTACCTCCGTATAATACAAGTGTTGCTAAGATGTTGTGTTTATATGCACAATTACTTTGATTTGTATGGTGTTTAGAATACGGAGATACAGTGACTGTTACTGCCAAAATAAAGATTGTCCATAGACATAAGACAAAGAGAGTGCAAAATGCAAATGGCCAATGAAAAATATGCACAATATAATTCAGATTTATTTGAATGCAGTTGTTTAGTTATTGAAATGTATTATAGAGATAATAAAGAAGATCACAGTATATATGCTATGCAAAGACAAATGGAATGTACCGGAGAAAAATTCCAATTATGACATTAAATTTGGTAAAAATTAACACTTCTTGACTATTTTAAACCTCAAATACACTTAAGAGACCAAATGTCCCCCATCATGACGCGCAAAGCTAACTCTGGGTGACGCTGCAACGTTGTCCAGTGTAACGTAACATGTCCACCAACAATTTAGAAGAAAGAAAAGAAAGAAAGAAAAAGAGTTTATTCACGTCAAACATGGCGCATACCTTAAAAATAAAAACAAATAACAACAACGACTTATATTATAAGTGGTAGGATATGCGTCACATGCGCGCAAAACAGCCAGCGCTCAGCAAAATGCCAGGGCTCGTGTAAGACAGAGCCTAAATTTTAAACGTATTCTCATGTCATGTTGGGGGACATTTCTAGTTCTTAGTATATTTGAGGTTTTAACTACGATGGATGGACTTTGTGCAAGATTATTTATGGCTGGGAAGATTAATAAATGTTGTGAAGAAGACGGACGTGTTGCGGAATAAATTATTATAAAAACAAGACACAGAGTTTTGAAAGGAGAAATAGGAAAACAAGCCAGCGGTAAGACACAATGTAGACTAAGATAAAATAGCAAATAAATGATGATGCTAATGGTTTGCCAAAAGAATCAAGTGAACATACCATACTTAAAAGTCTGCAGTGCTTCTAATGGAAGCCAGTGCATCCACAAGTTGGTGAGGCTCTCGGACGGCGCCGGGTCCAAATGACCCAGCACTGGGAACACGAAGTGGGAACTAAATGTTCTACTGAGTAGATCCGTCATGTTTCTAATGGCTTGGATCTTGTCATCCTCGTTCCCTGTGTAACGAGCTGCTATGATGTCGCTGGAAAGAAAAGTTGGGGTTAGAAACGAAGTACATAGAAACACGAATTACAAGTACAGAAACCACTCAAAATTTGAAAAAAATGATTAAATGTCATGCAAACCTGTACACAGAATATTCTTAGGGGCTAGTCAATTGATTTGAATTTGGAACAATAAACATTCATACAAAAACATAAAACAAAAAAGATTTCAAATATCGAATTGCCTTTTTATCAATTTCTACTTTCTTCGACCAGGCGCTGGAAGGAGTTGAGTGTGAAAAATATGAGGATCACATTCTGTGTATAGTTTTGAGCTCAGAAAAGCATATAGATTTTGGTTCTGGAGATTTATTGGCTCACTTTTTTTTTACACCTCATCCCCCTTAGATATCAAATAAAGGACCGAAGAAATGGTAATGATAATGATTTTTATTAATTGGGTTATTTTTTTTCTAAATATTATTTTGTAATATAATAATGACTATCTACACGTATTGGTTTCGACTGTAAGTGCAGAGAGTACCTGTCATAAATAAATAATAAATGCTTTGGAATCATTTTGTTGACTGTTTTAGTGAAAATGTTTATTTTTTTCTTATAATTAAAGATACGTAAGTCAACTGAAAAAAGTTAAAAATAAAAACAAGAACTGTTGATTTTTTTTCTAATAAATTGTATTTCACTATGCCAATGTAAAATATTTTTTTTTATTTTTGGATATCGTATGGTCACATACACTTTTTTAGTATGAACTATTTTTAATTTATATTTTAATTTTAGATTTATTGCCCATGACTGTATTCCCTTAAATTAATTCATTCATCCGAGATATTAATTCATTTGTAAAACTTACCCAGTCCAAAGCACGAACTCGACGTTTTCTGAGTGTCTCGTGCGCATATACCGCGCGGCTGACTCGATCAGCTCGAGTGAGCTGTCGCAGGAGTAGTCTCCGAACCGGCCCAGCGCTCGGTGGTGGCCGGAACTCCCTCGCTCGTCTGCTCGTCGACAATCTGGAGTGGAAAGGTAGTTAGATAGGTTCTCTCAACATCAAAAGACGTTTAATGTTGGGGACATAGGCCTCCCCCAAATGTCACCACATAAAACGGTCATGTGCGTCTGGCATTCATCGGATTTCCGTGATCCTGACTAGGTCATCGGTCCAGCTTGTGGAAGGCCTTTCACTGCTGCGTCTTCCGGTACGCGATCGCCACTCTAGAACCTTTCGGCCCCATCGACCATTTGTTTGAGAGTAATAGGTTCTCTGCAGACTATAAACTATACAGTATTTAATGTACTGTCATTAAATAAGTTATCCATAGAAACAAAAATAAAAAAAAAACAAAATCTGTAACCTGTAAAAAATTGCTTGCATATTCCCTATTTAAAAAAGTAACTTTTCCGAATGATATCATTATCGGAACCATCAGTGCCTATATATAGTGCTAAATAATTAAAAAGGTACCGATACATTAAATAAACCACTATGTAGATACTCATCGTTGAACAAAAATTCAATCAGTCAAAAGCGTACGCAATTCTTCTATTTATAGGTACAGCGACTGAAAGCGCTAATTAAAACGATGTTTTGCATACAAATTACTGTTGCCGTACTGATACAAGCGAACCGAATTTGGGCACCGGTATTGAAAATATTCGGTGAAATAAGTCTAGAGTACTGCCTATCTATTTTAGGCTCACCCTGGGCAATGTCCTCTTTTTTTTTCGGTGAAAAATATTAAATAACCCCTCTTGTTTTTAGTGAAGCACGAGGCAGTGAAAGATTTCTACTAAAAGTCATATTTTTTTTAAGGTGGGAAGTCATCCTAATGACTTCTCGTGCTCTGAGTAGAGCGGGAGGGTAAGTCAGACTTTTACTGACTAAAACCACACCTGTGTCCTTCCACAATTACCTTTGGCGTTCTAGGACTACGGGTTTCCTTTTCAGAAATTCTCCGCGGTCCTAGCTAGCGAGCATCGGCCCTACTGAGCCCCAACGGTCTGCTGACATCTCTTTGAGGAGTGTGTGACGACTGGGCTCGGTCCAGTTAATTACCGAACAGCCGGACGGCGATCTACCCATTGCCCGACGTACGCAAGCCCGTGGACCGCGGTATTTTTTTAAGGTATGAAATCTTTAAGAAATATTTGTGCTTCACCATCATCGATTGCATCACTGCTTACCATCAGGTGTGATCGTAGTCATGCACTAGTTTATATCACTAAAAAAAATATGTGTACAAGTACATAAGTAGCAGTAAATGGCGAAGGTGGTGTGACGATCTAATCATGTTCACAGAGCTAACTTGGCCAAGGATTCTTCAAGACAGAGAGATTTGAAAGGAGAAGCGGAGGCTTTTGGCTTTGACACACAAAGAAGGCGAACAAAAAAAAACAGTAAAAAAACGTACTTACTTGTATGTGACGTCATTATATATGATATGTATTAATAAGTATATCTATCTACAAAGTATTATGTACTCGTGAGTAACACTTTTCCAAAGTTTTACCTACAACTTGTAAGTTGTAAGTTCTAGAACTATATTCCTGTTCTCAGGAAATGTTAACTGAGGTGAACATTGCTCCTACGCAAGTTAATAACTTGAGTAACTTAGAAATAGTTAACATTTTATACCTACGTCTTCTAGTGTCGCCTTGTGATGTGTAGAGAGGGTCATAGTGGAAGTCCGTTATGTGCCAAAAGTAACCTGAAACAAAAGATATATGGTTTTAATATTTAATTTAATAACAATTCGCCGAACAGCTCAAAATAGGCTCGTTTACATGCGACTTAAACATAACATGAAAAGAGAACCCCGACTATCAGCCACGGTAGATACGGGCTTGTGGTCGACGAACCGTACTTGTAAAGATATGTTGTTTTTAGGGTTTCGTACCTCAAAAGGAAAAATTGGAACCCCTTTGTTGTCCGTCTGTCTGTCTTTCTGCCAAGACCCTTTATCTAGGGAACGCGTGGAGGTATTAAGTTGAAATTAATATCATATACTCAAGTCTATTGTCCATTGAAGCTATGAAAAATCAAACTTCAAAGTTAACGAAAAAAAAAGATACGGCCGTTTATGTCGCAAAAAACGTGTATTTCGACACTCTCAAGGGAACCAATATTCATAGGATATTTTCCGTTGACCTAGAATCCTGAAATTTAGCATAAAACAAGATCTCATAGCACAAGTATAGAAAAAAATCTAAAAACTGTAAATTTGTAGTTACGTCACAAAAAAAAACTTTTTTTGCGATTTGGTAAAATCTTTGTATCTCAATTCGGGAATCGAAATTTTTTCATAGCTAAGTTTGTACGGAAACCTCAGTGCGCGAGTCCGCCTCGCACTTGCTCATTTTTTTTAAGGTTGGCAATCTTCTAATGACTTATCGCGCTCTAAGGTGGAGCGTGATGTCAGACTTTTACTGACTAAAACCACAGCTATTTTCCTTTAGTAACCTTTTTTCATTCTAGGTCCATGGATCATTTTTTCAGAAATCGTCCCATGGCCCTAGTAGGCAGCGGCTTTGCTGGATTTTGCTGACATCTCTATAAGGCCTACGTGGAACACTGTGCGCGGCCGGACGGCGAGCTCCCTATTGCTCGTCGTCCGCAAGCCCACGTCTAAGGTGGCTTACAGTCGAGGTCGGGGTCCCGGCGACTGGAACATGAGGATGTCCGTTCCCTCACGCGTGCTGCCAGCTCCTTCGCTAACATTACTGCTTCGCAGAAGGAGGCGATCGCCGCCCATTCCTCCGAAAGCCGACCCGATCATACATGGGAAGGGGCTCGGCAGACCGACCGTATTAACATATATTGTGTACGAATAGCCATGGACAATACACCGAGCTAGTCTAAGAGGATTACGATCTACGACACAATGCGATATTATTCCGATAGGATTATCAATTTATGAGTACTTCCTACGTCAATTTGCACGTATAATTTGTGTATTTAACATAAAATTATTGCGAAAAATTAGATAAAGCTGTTAATATGTGTAATATATGATACAGGCAACAGCGTCAATTAGATACCTTTGCATTAAAATATACTAGAGAGATAACAACTAACCAACTGGACAACCACAACACAACAACAACAACAACTGGACAACTGTTCATCAACTGGACTGGAACTGGTTATCTCAAAAATTAAGATAAATACGTCGTGTTTCGCATTATTTGAAAGGTCAAATGATGCCAAACACGACGTATTGATCTTACTTTTTTTTAACACAAAACTTTTTGTCCACTAGATGGCGCCACATTGAATTTTGATGATATTTTTTTACAAGTATCAGTAAAGCTCTTTCAAATGATATCAAACACATTGTATTTATCTTTACTTTTTTTTAACACATTACTTTTGTCCACTAGAGGGCGTCACTTTAAATTAGAGCAGTATTTTGGAAATATACAAGTGAAATTCTTTCAAATGATACCAAACACGGCGTATTTATCTCCATTTTTATTTTTAACAATTTGTTTTTGTACTCTAGAGGACGCCATATCAAGTTTTGTGACACGTCACGTAGCCTAAATATAAAGAAAATTAGGACAAGTCGCCTATTATAATATAAAAAATAAAGAAAATTAGGACGGTTGTAACGATGCCTCATATGTTGAGTTTCGATAACTAGATTACGAGCTATGAGGGAACAGATGAACATACTCTCATAAATAGCCTGTCAAAATCATAACCCTCCTTTGGTTTTAACGTAGTCAGGTAAAACATTTTTTTTTTATTTAGTGCTCGTAAAAATCACCAGAAATAAACAAAATCATTTGTCACTTTTACAACACATTATTACTTTAACGTTTGTTAGTTATTGATCATATTTTTCAAGCTATTCAATGTAAGCTGTTGTTTCAAGAATCATATTTATTGCAACGCTATTATATTCAACTAGCTTCTATCAGCGGTGCCACCCGCATGAAAGTGGAAACTTACCCCGAGAGAAGGTAAAAAAGTACTCTATGTGCTATTCTATGGCAAAATTTACCTGTGTGCCACATTTCATATAAATCCGTTAATTCGTTTGATTGTGAAGGAGTAACACATTTTTTATCTCTACATGAGTATGTTATTGTGACACATGTTACTAAAAGAGTTATGAGTATACATGTGATTGAATGGAGAGAGTGAGAAGTGATATGAAAGAAAGAGGAGTTAGTGATAGCATCACGGGTGATAGGACAGAATGGAAGAAAAGAACGTGTTGCTCCGACCCCAAATAATACGGGACAAGGGCAGGAGGATGATAGTATTAGTATGTTCCTTTAGCAAAGCGAAGCTATTCTCAGAAGCTAATATCTTTATTATTTTTATTGTACTTTTTAGTTCAATATTGACCAGTCTACACTGTCCTTACATAATATCTACTTATGCTGTAATATGGAAATATTGTAACAACATTTTTTTTTTTTTAAAGAGTAACCATGGAGTTTCTTGCCGGTTCTTCTCCATAAGAAACGACCAATTTGGAACCGTGCACTACCTTCTGACGTTTTATAACTGCCCATGTGGGCCTGTGTGAAATAAAATACTTTTTACTTTGACTTTGACAAAATCTTAATACAAACATTATCATAGTAAGTGCTCGACCAGACTGACATAGCGCTGTGCCTGTACGCAGTTGAGCCGTCATAATAACGCGCGCGGTCAGCTTGAACTAGTTTGAGTTGCCCGCTCTCGCGCGGCTTGCCGCTCGCAGCCCGCGTACTCACTGCGGTCACTTGTATGAACGAGCTATGGCATGAGATGCTTGCGCGCGTCCCGCGTCGAGCCGCCCGCGCCACTTCACACGCCGACGCCTGTGTTAGCAGTCTTGCCGACAACTTATGAAACTCCTACTCAGATAATATTTATTATTAGTTTAATATTAAAGTCAAAAGGAACCACTCAACTAAACAATCATAAGATAAATAATTCCAGCCTATATGTAGCTCAGAGCACTAACACAATTCTCTGGATTCCCAGAAAACACTTAGCTTTGCTCTTGTTTTCAAACAGTTCATCCTACATTCACTTTGCCTCCTACTAAAATTACAAGGTCTAAGACTAATGTTCCAAGAAACGCTATCGTAAGGTAACAATATATGTGTTATTACGTAAAACACTTGAGAGTTTGGATTCTTGGAACGGTTTATATATTCTTGAGGCTTCAGTCTAAAGGTAACTTTCCCCACACATAATGATAGATTAAAGAGATGAGATAAGTAGAGCTGCGGTATTTTTACCATCGATATTTACGAGGAACTCTTCTTTTCGTATCCATAGACCAACTCACTTATTTTTTTGCATGGTTTATTTAATTTAAAGATATTAAAATTTTCAAGTAGTGACCTAGCTAGCCTTTTAGGCATATTACCAGATGTAGAGGAGGTTTTCGAAGCCATATTTTAGATTAAGTACATATTTTGGACTAATTTTATTTGCTTAGTTTTTTTGTTTTTAATAAATAATATAATATGTATGTAATAGCTGCCCACCCCAGCTTCGAACGAACGGGTACCAATTTCTTTTTTTCGCTTTTGAAAATCAATAATTAAAATTAATTATTAGATTTCTATTTGAGTAAAGTTTTGAGGATATTGACCAACGTAGTAAAATTAAGCATACAATCAAAACTTCCCTTTTTCACCCCCTAGAGGTAGAAGACCAGCACCAAGCCATTTTTGGGAACCCAAAAATGGCTTGGTGCTGGCCCTCATCAAAAAAAGAATCCTTTCCCCCTAGCTAAGTTACAACTGTTTCATTTCAATTCTCTTTTCATCGACAGCCTCGAGTAGGCCTCGCCTCCCATTCCTTTGTTCTGACAGGTCAGAACAAAGGAATGGGAGGCGTGGCTGAAAAGAGAATCGAAACGAAACGGTTGTAACTTGGCTACAACCTTGGCTTGTGCAAAATTTTCCCTTCCTATAGGTTCGACTGTGCGTTGATATGTCAATCTCCTTCTATGTACCTAATTATATAAATAATTATAGCTGCTTAAGTATGTAAATATAAGTAAAAATTATAAAAATAAATATAAAGTAATAAATGAATGACGATATATTCGAGGTCATTTAGAAAAAAAAATATTTGAACGGTCAAATAGATGAAATCAATAATTAGAATTGCATAAAAATAAATCGAATACCCGTTTCGCTCTGCGAGTGTAGAATGTACACTCAATTTTGTAACCATTTCCACAAGAAAAAAATACTACTTAGATTGTAGACTGTATTTTACAAAAAATAATCAGACACGCAGAGTAAGTTCAATTAGGTAAAAAAAAAATATATCGCCAGCGAAAATATACTCAAGTTTTTTTCTCGTCTCCGGAGATTACCAAAAGAAAATCATGTTGTAGTAATTCGTCGGAATTTATCTGCAGGCCCGCATCGGGTTAGATGAGGCAAAAACATCTGATTAATGACGCCCCGAGTCAACTGATGAACACGTTGCGTATTCAAACATGGAGCGAGGAGTCTGACTGACTGGATGTGAATTGTTTTTTTTTAAAAAAAAGAAAGGCCAATTTTTTTTTTAGTTTGTGTGGTAAACTGTGGCAGCATATTGATAATCGTAAGATTAGCTTAACCTCTAGACTTTTACAAGAACGTTTGAAAGAGAAATCGTAACCTTAAAATGCACCATGGGTTGGCTGCTGAAAGGAAATCCCGGGGTCCCGGAACGCAAGGTAAAGATGGAATATAGGTGTGGTTTTAGTGAGTAAAACTCTAACACGTCCTCCCGTTCTACCCTAGAGCGTGATAAGTCATTGGATGATTTCCCGCCTAATGGATAATGGATATAGGTGTGTGTGCCTCGCCTGGGCAGAGCACCGCCGTGTTCTCGTGGGGGCGATCGGCGGCAGCGATCTCTCGCGCTGGGCCTTGGTACAGGCCATGGTCCGAAGGAAGGAGGAGTGGCAGGCGGTCGCCTCCTTCTGCGAAGCAGTAATGCTAGCAAAGGGGGAGGCCGCACGTGCACTCGCGAGGCAATGGACCTCACGCCCCAGCCACCAGGATTCCGATCCCGATTTTCAGCCACATTTGGCGCGGGCTTGCGGACGGCGAGCAATGGGTAGCTTGTCGTCCGACCGTCCGGTAACCGTCTGGACCAAGCCTAGGTCGTTTTTCGGCGCGTAGTGTTCCGCGTGACTCAAGGAGATCTCAGCAACCGTAGGGTCGAAGCCTACTGGGGCTATGGTGATGCAAAAGAGATCCTCGGGGCCCTGGAACAATGGCAAAGAAGATCCAGGAGCGGGTTTTTAGTCAGTAAAAGTCTGACATACACACAGTCTTGCTCCGCCCAAATGTCATTAGATGATATTCCTACCCAAAAAAAAGGCATTCATAGACTAAAATGTATCAGTTTGTCAGAAGTAAATATTTTAAAAAGATTTAATGGGTAAGTAACAGAATTTTCATACTATTTTTAATTAATAAAAATTGTATAAGAAGGTGAAAAAGCATAAAAGCTAAAAGATCAAAATCATAATAGGAAGCATTGTTAACACAACTACAATCCCACAACTACAACTAAAAGCAATCTAGTCTATTTCCAGCTTACATAAGACCATGTCAAAGCAACCATAAAGCGTTTCCAAACCGTACAGCTTAGAAATACGTATACCTTAGTAATGTAACAAAGTTGTAAGTGCCAGTCATCGCAGCCAATAGCCGGCACTTTCGAAGTTCATTATAAACTCCTACTTGTCCAAGTCATGCTTCAGGTACATCGACATTGGTTCAAATAGAAACAATAGCAGTATTTATGTATGTTTGTGATATTGATATAATGGCTGACCAATTGGTTTCTGTGTTGTCTTTAGTTTTAAAAGAAGAAAAAGTTGCCTCCACACTAGGAATTACTTCCTGTATCGTGGATGCGTTCATTAGCATATAAACTTACATATATAAGACACCTAAATCCGGAATGACTATATGTAGGCCATACACAGTCATAATGGGTGGCTCGCCGTCCGACCGTCCGGTACCCGTCCGGACCGAGCCCAAGTTGTCGACGGCGCGTACTATTCCACGCGCGCCTCAAGGAGATGTCAGCAAACGTAGAGGCCCAACAGGGTCGAAGCCTACTGGGGCCAAGGGTCTGATTCTGAAAGGAAGACTCGGCCCCGGTACGAAAGGCAACGAAGGAACAGGAGTGGGTTTTTAGTCAGTAAAAGTCTGACACTATCCCCCGCCCCGCCCAAGAGCGGGGGATGTCATAAGATGATTTTCCCAACGGAAAAAAAAATACACAGTCATAATATCCAGTCCTCTTTCTTTGTCCAGGCGATCTCTCTTTGGAATGCGCTCCCTCTGAACATCAGGACGGCTTCCAGTCGGTTCACTTTTAAGGTGATGGCTCGTAAATACATTCGTAAGAAGTTGGTGTAATCATCACAACGATGATTTGTTGGATACGTTTTTCATAATAACTTTGTTAATTTGTATGTATTTATCTAAGTATATATTTATTATTGTTTTCTTAATCTAGTTTATCATTATGTTGCACCTACCATGTTACATTTCTGCACCACCCTAAGGTCGACTGGTAGAAAATGCCTACGGCATTAAGTCCGCCTTTGTACAGTGTTTCTTACTAGTGCATAAAGTTTTAATAAATAAATAAATAAATAATATATGTTTCCAATACACTTGCTTGAAAACCCGCTCTTATCTCTACCGCTTTTAGTTCTCGTGCAGTGCAATGCGCGGTCAAGTACGGACGTATCTGCGCTGCTCAATACGAATTTTATATTCGGGTGTTATGCGGCAGTAGCAGTTGCCCGTCGTCACTATAAATCAACCACTTATAACATATTACTGTGGTACTTGATATTTCATACATGTATGAAATATCAAGTACCACTTATAACCAACGAGATGTTGGCATTCATAAAACATGCTATTGACTTCATGGACGAGGTCAGCATTCTGTAGATCTGTAAGTCCAGTTACAACGAGGAGATTAGCAGTGCCAAGGTGCTGCTTTTTCAAGGGCTAGACAAAGTTGACAAGATGCAATCCCGACAGAGGGATGGCGGCCAAAGAAATGTATAGGACATCATCACAATGATGAAGAGCACCGACCCGGACGACGTGCCCACTTTCGTGGCAAAGGAGTTGCATAAGCTGCCCCCCGTCATGTTCGACCATGTTGATGTCACCAGGTTGCTGAAGGACATAACATCCCTGAAAGCTAGTCTGGTGGAGGTACAATCTAAGCTGGAGATTTCTAATAACACCATAGGTGAATTGCGTGCCGAAGTCGAGTTGTTGCGCAACGCGGTTACGATAAGTAGGGCGCCTAACAACTCCAATGGAAATATTCGTCGCGGAGCGTAAAATGCATCCATCGGCAGTTTGGAATCGGCTAGTTGCAATGAGTCACCCGCTGCTGAAAATGCTTGTGTTTCATCTTGTTCCGCTGTTGCCGTGGCTATTTCGTCACGAAGCACGATATATTGCCGAAAAAGGACTTCATCAGACATCACTGTGGTTAAATAAAACCCTCCTTACATTAAATATTTATAATACACACACGCACAGACACACCATAACACATACACAAACACACCATAACACATGCACAACACACACGCACTCACGCATAGACACCTACTATATACATTGATTACATTGCATCCACCAAAGAATTGTAACGAACTCATTCGCCGCGGGAGGAAGACCTGGAGTTCTGAAATACAGGGCTACCCTAGTTTAGGCTCCAGTCCACTCCATTTATTATACTTTCTGTACTGTGTTACATCAATGTGGAAAACTAAATGAATTTTATTATTATTATTGGTACGAAAAGCAACGAAGGAACATGAGCGGGTTTTTAGTCAGTAAAACTCTGACACTATCTCCCACTCCGCCCAAGAGCGGGTGATGTCATAAGATGATTTTCCCAACGAAAGATTGCTATCAGGAAAAATGAACTTCGGCAGGGAATTCCACTTTTCAGATAAGCGCATAAATTATATCACACTCGTTTAAAAGATACTCACAAGAAGAAACAAGAACATTCAAAAACCAAATCTAGATTTTTCTGAGCTACATTTTTCAAAAAAAAATTTGAGGTAAGAGGGTAGATTAAAATAATCGATTTACTAACTTTGCTCAACTTTCTGTCTTTGATCATTCCCAGTGCATCTTGATAAAGTTATCTGAGGCAAAGTGGGCCTAAACATATTGTGACAGACAATTTGCTCTCCGGTATTTAGAGAAAGGTTTATCAGGCAAATTCTTGTTGGGAAAGTGTTTATAGTTACGAGTAACATTAAGTGGAGTCTGTTGAGGTTAATTGACACTAAATTAAAGGCTAAAAATATCGAGTCTTTTCAGTAAAAAATTCGTAAGCGACAGTTTACGTTTTTTGCTGAAAGGGATTTATCTTTTCGTAATAGAGATTATGTATGAAAAAACCAGGCAAGTGCGACTCGAAACTGAGGGTGCCGTATAAACTTACCTATAAAAACAGTTCAATTCCCGAATTGAGTTACAAAGTTTTTTCCGAAACGGAAAAAAGTTTTTTTTTGAGACGCAACTACAAGTTAACACTTTGTTTTTCCTATCCTTGTACTCTAAGTCCTTGCTTTATGCCAAATTTCAGGATTCTAGGTCAAAGGAAAGTACCATACGAATTTTGATTCCCTTGAGTGTGTCGAAATACACGTTTTTTTGCGACATAAACGGCAGTATTTTTTTTTTGTTATCTCAGAAGTTTGATTTTTTCACAGCTTCGAGGGACCGCAGATTTGAATATATGGTTTTAATTTCAACTCGATATCTCTATGCGTTTCTGAGATAAATAGTCTTGAAAGAAAGACGGACGGACAACAAAGTAATCCTATAAGGATTCCGTTTTTTCCTTTTGAGGAACGAAACCCTAAAAATATTTGTTATCTAACCAGTTTATCCAGTTAGACCAGCAAACAGCTGGTAGACTCTTTGCATGACAAGAAGTCTGGGCTTTTTTTTGGTCAACAAATCAGCATTGCTATCCAAAGTGGCAATGCTGCCAGCGTTCTGGGCACATTTCCCATTGACATAGATGTGGGGAAAGTTTTTATTTATTTATTTGTGTGTGAGACTAAAACACACACAGAAATATATAAAAACTTTCGCTTTTATTACTAACGAACTAAACGGCTACTCCTTTCTACTGGTGAAACAATTTTCAAAAATCGGTTCAGTAAGTAATTTCAAAGATTACTTCCTACAAACAAACTTACAAACTTGACCTCTTTACAAATACTAGTGTAGATAACTCCTAGTAACTCAGAAGAGATAATAAGGAAACCAAATTACACGCTCGACCAAAAGAACCGACCCACGCACAGAACGCAATATTTTTCTTTACATCCACGTACCATCCCATGGGGGGCGAGTTGGCAAATCTCACGGAATTCAACTCGGAAAATAAATTAGACAAGCGATTTGTATTTCTAGCGGATTAAATTGTCTTCATTTATTAGGCAGCCCCAGAGGCAGTGGGTGTCGTTAATTTGTTATATTTTAATGTATTCTGTTTCAAGATTTCTTTCTATTTTAATGATGAAATGTTGTGGTAATTTATCACTGCTTCAAGGTTGAAAACAAAGCTTTGACTGGGAACGAGTTTGTAAATAGCGTGTAGTTTTTAATTCATGACAAGATTCAGGTCTCCTCTGTAGGAGTGCGGGTTGGTGGTGGTCACATGTCTCCGTTTTATTACGTTTATCAAGTATACTTTTATTTCTTTAACACGTCCTGACGCCTAAACGGCTTGTTGCATTTTGTTTTGAGAGGTATCGTTACATTTGTTTTAGTTGTGAGAGTGAAACTGAATACGTGAGTGCATCAAAATCAGAAAAACAAAAATCGGGTAAGTGCGAGTCGCACTCGCGTACTGAGGGTTCCGTACAAACTTATCTATGAAAATAGTTCAATTTCTAAATTGAGTTACGAAGATTTTTCCGAAATACAAAAAAGTTTATTTTTGTGACGTTACAGTTTTCAATCTTTTTCCAATAATTGTGCTATAACACCTTGTTTCATGCTAAATTTTAGGATTGTAGGTCAACGGTAAGTACCCTATGAATTTTGATTCCCTTGAGAGTGGCGAAATATGCTTATATTTTTTTGTGACATAAACGGCTGTATCTTTTTTTTCCGTTAACTCAGAAGTTTGATTTTTTCACAGCACCGAGGAACCGCAGATTTGAGTATATGGTTTTAATTTTAACTCGATACCTTCACGCGTTTTCTAGATAAAGGGTCTTGATAGACAGACCGACGGACAACAAAGTGATCCTATAAGGATTCCGTTTTTCTTTTTGAGTTATGAAACCTTAAAAATGCGAGCTTATGGCTCCAAATTATATGTTTTTTCGTGATATCAAAGGGTATACGTGATTCAACAGTATTGCTCAATAAAATATCTCCTATAGTGACGATGGGGGCCTGAGGATGACCGTCTACTTACAGCTATGGCCATCTCCGTTTGCATTACTGCTTCGTAGAAGGATCACTTCCTTTTACATAGAAGAATCGTTTTCCATTCTATCTCGCCCTAGACATTGACCAGAACCAGAGTCAGAAGCAAGAAATCACCTCCGCTGATTGCCTTAATGAGGACACGTGATGACCTCCTACGCAGGGAAATCTCCACCGGACGCTGCACCGTGTCCTCCAGGTAATCCTTTAACTTGGCCGTTTCTTCAGACTCTATTCGAAACAGTAACCACACGAACTGGCCATGTTCTGTGAGCATCAGCGTCAAGCGGAAGGTAAAGACGCCATGGCGTCTCTCTAGCCGCTCCTCAAAGAGGAGGTTTACTGCCGCAATTGTGGCGTGCCCAAAATAATCGGCTTTTGATTGACGAAGTCTGATATTCAGGTTTCAGTTAAGGAATAATGATTTTATTTTCTACTTCGACTTGTTCATCACGTTTCATCGTATTCTCGAATAAATCTCACGTTTATTGAAAGAACGTTTCCTGTCAAGCCCGATTACAAAAGGATCAATAATATTATTTCGGAGGAAGTTGGAACAACTTACAATTTACGTAAGAAACACAACATCATGCTTTTATTCTCCAAAAATATAGACAGAGGAATACGTATAGCATTGTAGGGATCGGAGATGATAAAAAAGGCTTTATGTGTGTATTAGAGTAGGATTTATTTCTGCTAAATTACGCTTTCCAAATATTAGCATAGCATAGCATAGTCGGCCTTATAATGTTCCCACTGTTGGGACTCAGGCCTCCTCTCTAGGAAAGGGAATGGGCCGTAATCCACCACGCGGGCCCAGTGCGGGTTGGTGGATGTCACATGCCTTCGAATTTTTGGTTCTAGGACATGCCGGTTTCCTCACGATGTTTTCCTTCACCGTTTTGAGAGCAGTAGTGATGAAATAAATTACACAAAGTAATGCGCCTGGCTGGGTTTGAACCCGCGACCTACAACTTGTAAGTCGGGGCCGTTACCACTCGGCCACCACTGCTCTTCCACATATTACTACATTAGTTTTAGTATACGCGAAACCAGAAACACGTGTTTAGTATTTTTATGTAAAGAATCTATGTACAAAATTTCATAACTATATCATGTAATATCAAAAAGTTATAAGCTTGTTATGTCACCAGATTGTCCGTACAAATACATGGTCACTGGTCTATTCGAGCGACTGAGGGGTTATTTAGCTATGCACTGGCGCCTAATGCCCGCTATAACCTGCCGTGACCTATGTAGTACTTAGTGTTACTAGTGTCCAACTTGTGACCTTTTTTAAATATTATTGGGAAAAATTTAACATGGTGTAACATTATTCGAATCAATTCAGTTACTGATTCTGAACAAATTATACTCAGGTTTCGCATATGCTAAAAATAATATTGTATAAGCATAATCAGCCTATTTCATGTTCCCACTACTGGGACTTATGCGTCCTCTCTAAGAGAGGGAAAGGGCTGTAATAAATGCGGCTACGTGAATGTCGCATGTCTTCGAATTTTTGGTTCTAGGACATTGCGGTTTCCTCACGATGTTTTCCTTCACCATTTTGAGAGCCGAGGTGATGAAATAAATTACACAAAGTAATGCGCCTGGCTGGGTTTGAAGCCATAAACTACAAGTTGTAACTCGGGGCCGTTACCACTTGGCCATCACTGCTCTCTGGCCACCACTACTCACTTGGCCACCACTGCTCTCTTTACATATAGTTAAAAGATATCACTCTCGCCTTTCAGCATAACAGCCTTCCTTAACCCTCTTGGACAATCTTTTCATTTTTTAAACTCAATTTAATATTTGATTTATTCATAACTACGAGTAGATTATGCAAGTGGCCCACTGGAAAATATAAACTTATTCCAAGAGGACTCCCAGGATCAAAAGTAGATGAATCTATGTGCTATTTCTAGAGGTCCATACACGTTCCATCAGTGTCCCATATTGCATTCAGATCCGTTCAGCAGTTTAATTGTAACGAAGTAACAAACATGCATACATACATACATTAATACACATTAAAATTCTCGCTTAAAGCAGGAGGGAATTTCAAAAAACGGAAATTATTTTCAGTATACTATTAAACCATCGAAGCAATTATCAGACATGTTAAAAATGTAATGTTCATTTTAATATAATATTTTTTTATTCATATAAAATAATAATATTTTGAACCAGTTTGTAACTTTAGCTTTTCATATTTAATAGGTACATCATTACGGTTTCGTAATTGCTCGACTTATTTTCGTATTTGAACTTCCGCACAATTTGATGTCGTAATCCTATTTTGAGAGGAAAAAAGTTAAATGATCTTGTTAAAAAACTGTTCTTTATCGGTTTCAGAAATGTAATGTAATAAAGGTAAGTATTTTGTCTCATTTTTTTTTTATGCCATCCCAATTATCCCTGCTTTATAAAAAATACATCCTGGTTTCTAGTTATTATCATCATCATCATTTCAGCTGAAAAACGTCCACTATTCCCGAGTGTCACCATAACTAAACGATCCTATAGGTTTTGCATTCATCAGACTCCCGCGACTCTCATCAGGCCATGGGTCTACCTTGTAGGAGGCCTTCTAACGCTGCGACTACAACTCGTAAGTCGGAGCCGTTACTATTCGGCCACCACTGCTCTCATGTACTCGTTGAAATATCTGGCCTTAGTGCGGGTGAAACCGGTAGCCAAACTAAGTCAAGCTGCGATTTTATTCATTTTACCAAAGTGTAGTCACGAACGTAATTCATACTCATACATAATGATACACGCCAAGACAATATTATGACCTTTAAAACTGACATTTTACGATGATATGAAGCACCCTTTGCATACAGCCTAACGTTTGCATGATAATAACACACGATACAAGTATTTTGGATAGATTCCAAACTGCCCAAAAAGATATATATGTCTACATAAAAATCGACCTCTGAATAAAATTGTAGTCTGACGTATTGCAATGTTTACTAAGATTTATTTCACGACATATTATTTATTTATTTTTTGGGACTTGAACTCAAACCTCTAGAAGAAGAAATGTGCTTCTACCGCGTGGTGGAAGCACATTCCTCCGCCGGACCCGGTGTGGATTGATGGATGTCACACTTAAAATTTTTGGTTCGAGGACATGGTGGTTTCCTCACGATATTTTCCTTCACCGTCTTGAAAGTACTTAGTAATGATGAAATAAATTAAACAAAGTGATGCGCCTGGCTAGGTTCGAACCCACGACGGGGCCGCCACAGCTGTCTTCTGCTCTCACACTATAATATATATTTTTAGGGTACTATTATATAGTAATCTAAAAATTAACGACTAACCGAATTTTTAGAAAAGGAAGAGGTTCTCAATTTGACGGGATGTCTTTTATTTTTGTATCTTATTCAGCGATATCTTCGCCAATACTCCTTCAATTCAACAAATATTAATAGGAAAAGTATACTCATAACGATTGATACTGTTAGGTTTTTTTTTTTTTTTTATTGATATAAACCAGTGCTTGACTGCGATCCCACCTGATGGTAAGCGGAGATGCAATCATTGATGGTCAGGCGCACTAGTTTATTAAGAGAGTTCTTGGCAATCGTAAAGCAAATTGTAGATTAAATTATGACGGGCATTTTGTCATTTTCAAGGAACCTTACCAGAAAATTTGTCACTATTTAGATTAAGCTGTCCGCAATTAACAAAATCCACAATTTAAAAAAAGTTGCTAGTTTCAAAAAAACAACTGAAAAGTTTGAAATAAGTCACTCAGCAGTCTGATGGTGTCTATGTATTCACTCTATGGCTGCATCAGACTACTTAAAGTGAATTGTTTCAAACTTTTCAGTTGTTTTTTGCGCTATACATACATTTATGCGAATACTCTAAACCCATCTTCGGGCTCAATAGGTTAATAAATACATACAATTTCCAAAAAAATAAATGACAAAATAAATTTAGTTTTATTATGTTGGTGTAAAACAACAAAGATACAAAACCAGACACACATATTTTTATTCTAATGTTATACTTGTTTTTACCACAAACAAGAATATATTTGTAAAAAAAACCTTTTAGAAGAAAATATATCGTATCTCGATACTTGAAGTAATGGTAAGCCTAAAGAAATCGTTAGGCTGGAAATAAATCAGGACCGTTATTAATGTTTCGGATCTAGGATGTCCCTTCAGATAAAACTATATATTTTAGGAATTGTACCTACACAAAATATCTCTAAAAGTAATTCTGAAGTATTCTTAGTTTATAATAAAATAACGCTGCATCTTAGCGCTGCATCTAGCTATCTTTATTAAGAATTATTCTATACTAGTTTTTTTTTAGTTTTTTTAGGTGGGAAAATCATCTAATGACAAATCGCGCTCTTGGGCGGAGCGAGAGATAATGTCAGTCTTTTACTGACTAAAAACCCACTCCTGTTCCTTCCTCCTTGCTCCGGACCATGGCCTGTACCAAGGCCCGGCGCAAGAGATCGCCACTGCCGATAGCCACCATGAGGACACGGCGTTGCTTTGCCCAAGCGGGGCACACCTACACCATGTGCTCCACCGTGTCCTCCAGGCGGTCCACACAGTGACGACACCGGGGTGTCGCTTCCGCACGAATCCAGTGCAGAAATTTCCCGAACTAACCGTGTTCGATGAAAACCTGCGTCATGCAGAAGATGAGGACGCCGTGAGGTCTTTCCAACCACGCATCAAACTTACCGACTTACTGCCATAATAGTGGCGTGCCCAGCAAATATGTAGTTGAAATAAATTACACAAAGTAATGCGCCTGTCTGGGTTTGAACCCGCGATCTGCGCGAACACGTAAATCGGGACCGTTACCACTGGGTAATATGTAGTTACACTATCCTCCAGTACTTGCTTTTTTTCTGTAAATAAATTTAATATCATGAAACAAGTACTAATTACACGCGAGCCAAGAAACCAGTAGTTCAGCATTCCAATCATAGACAGGACTAGTTTATTTGATGTTACTATTTACGTAAAACGTCTGCAATTATAATATAAAAATAGTAATATATAATACAATCTTCTTTCTACAGTTTGTACATTTTTATGGGTGCTGAGACACAACCATGATGTCCTAAAACTATTTAGAATTCAAAGTTAGAAAGGAACAGTGCTATACGGCTTGTATAGCTTCGTTCTTCTCTCGGATCCCTGCCTTCCTAGCCAAGTTACAATCGTTTCGTTTGCGTCGAATGCCTTGAGTAGGTCACGCCTCCGATTCCTTTGTTCTGACCACGTGACTGAGCGTTGAGATGACGTCAGAAAAAAGGAATCGGAGGCATGGTCTACTCGAGTCGTTTGACGCAAACGAATCGATCGTAACTTGGCTAGGGGGGCTGATCCACTGATAGAAAGCGACACTATTGCCAAGTATTGTAACATATTTTTAGTATTTATACCAGATACTGGTGGTAAAAGAACGGGAATCGGGCTTAAAAGACACAAGTAAAAAGGCTATTAGGTTCATATGGAATTGGGCGGATTTCACCAGCTGCATGCATAGTAACCACTGGGTAAGAGTTTCCATGCAGTGGGTGAGAAGTGTCGTCGAGGATAGCTAAAGCAGAGTGGTCAAATAATTTACATATATGTATTATGAGGATTAGTTCATGTTGACGCTGGAGAAAAAATCAGCAGTGGAACAGTAATGGCAAGAACAAAAATTAACAGAAAGATTCATGTTTCATCATGTAAAAAACCGCATAAACAGCCATCTGTAAATTTAAAATACAAAATCCTGACTTTCTCACTGACTCCTGAACACGCAGTCTTGAATACAGAACGCTCAAATTTGCACAGAGATGCCTTTTGCTGTGTGCGAAAAACCAGAAAAGATTTTTTAATTCACCCCCTAAAGGGATGCAAGGGGGATCTAAAGTTTATACGGAGAAAATTGCTTTCACGCGGTCGAAGCCAATGGCAGCAGCTAGTACATATTAAATGTTAATAAAAGAAAAAAATAAGCAAAAGTAATAATTGGTTTGATTCTAAGCTCCTGAACTTTCACCAACCCTATCCCAATAACTACGTGAGAAGAATATAGTACTTTTTTCATTCCATTCTGTAACAAAAACCTTCACAATCTAAGAGAAATGTAGCTACCTACTGAATATAATTTTTGAATAAAACTGTGCTTTTTAAGTTTTTTCCTTTATGGTATTTTCTTTGAATAGAGTTTCCTCTTAATGTTGTAGCGATTATGATAATGTTCCTATTGTTATCTGTTTTTGGATCAAAGTATGTTTTTTTTTATGTTACTAAGGAATATATTTTTATTTATATAAAATCATATTTACCTATTCATAAAATGAAGTACAAGAATTCTACTTCCTGTGTTGTGTGTATGTTTATTAAAAGAAATAAATTTTTATTTCTTTTTTGGTCCAGTTATCAAATGACTCTTCTCAAATTTCAGGTTTTTACTAAATAAAAGTCACCCATTCATTTGCTCTTTGCGTTTTAGGGCTATGGTAACTCATTCAAACTTTCATGCAGCCCTATTTCCTGAAAATATGTAAGGCCTATAATAGTAAACTCAAATATAACCAGTTGCGAATGTCCCAATGTCCCAATATTTTTGTTCAAAAATTCTGACACTTGCTGATCTATACATCCCGATCAAAAATTAAAATAAAATATATACAGGGACTGGTCCCATCAAATGTTTTCCCCATTACCATCATAAAGTAATCACTAAACGAATTTCTTCATCCCCAAGCGTGCAAATCGTATCGGGAGAGGAAATAATCAACGAAAAACCCATTCGTCATTGGGAATAAAGATTTAATACAATGCCGCGAGCGTGAGTTGCGTGATCAACCTGTTTCGTAGGCGCGCGTCTATGTATACGTAACCTTACAATATAATAACCCCATTTGATTGATGAATACGAGTAAGCACGAAGTTTTACGAGAAACGACGAAGCTTAGTGCTGTAACTCGTTGTATTGTACGTGAGAATTATGTGCGGCGGGTTGTACGAATGACTTTGAATTGGTATTATTTATAGTAGGGGGAACATATTGTGATGTTTGTGTGAGAAGACTGTTATGATAACTGATGGCTCGTCGTTGACAGCCAGTGTATTAAAGTAAGGTTGAGCTGTGAACGTCGTGATTGTTCGTGTTGACAATGAGTAGGTGAATAATTTTTTTAGTGTTGTGTGTGTCAGCAATTTTGGCCCGCATTGTAATAAGTTTTGCATTACTTTTAAGTTCAATGAGAGGTTTTTTTTGGTGGGATTCTTTTGAGTGTAGTTCAGTGGCTAATTTAATTTTTCGCAAATGGTTTCATATTGTATATTCTAGTGTAAAATTGTTGTGTATCTCAAGTGTCTACACAACTGGACAATATGGAGAATCAAGAGGTATGTGGAACTGAGAGTAAAAACCTCCGTTGAAAAGGGAGGATCCTCCGGCCAGACGGGTGTTATGTCTGGTGGGAAACTGCCAGTTAGATGATTTCAGGCTGTCTTATATATTCTAATCGCGTGGAGAACTTTGATTGTGCGATGCAGTATTAGTTCTTATATGACGCCATAAATGTCGATACACATTGAAACAGGTGCGACCCAACAAAGGGGCAAAATACTTACCTAGTACGTACATAACCACAGGGCAATGGATTTAAAGGCATGTTGATTTACTCCAATTAGTATGATTTACTACATTGTTTTAGTTAAGGTTACGTTCTAAAATAAAAACCCCATTTACACATTATAAAAGTATTCGTGGAGCAACTTATGGCTAAGTACTAATAGCCACGCGAAAAGACTTGTGAGGTTAAGCAACGCTTGCCGGGGTCGCTTTGTGGATGGGTGACCCTCCGGGTCGTACCATAGCACAAATTTTAAGTCAATAATTTTAAAATAAAAATAATCAATTTTGGAACACATTATGCTAATAGCTAAGGAGTGGAATTCCCTGCTGGAGTCTATGTTTCCACAACATAGACTTTTGTCTTTAAGTCAAGAGTGAATAAGTTACTTCTAGGCAAGCATGCTCCATCGTCAGACAAATTATCGTTTACCATCAGGTGAGATAGTGGTTAAACGCGAACCTATGAATAATAAAAAAATATTGAGTGGGCGCACCACAGAGATGCGCGTGCCCACTCAATATTTGGAGACCTTCCACAAAGGAAAGTTTTTACCGAAGGGTGTCGTGTATCGACGATTCCGTAGAAGGATACCGACCACGTGGCAATAGAACATGACGCAGTCAAGTGCAGTCAATTTGTGTAGAAATAGTTTATAATTTGTAATGGTTTCTATTTAAATGTATTACTTTATTATTTTTTTTAGAATATTTGTGTAGTTGCCTGAGAATAAAGGAATATTATTATTTTATTTATTATAACATACCGCTATTTTTCCGTGCCTTAGAAAGAAATAAGTAAGTAGTAAGTAATGTTTGTCCTGTATTTTTTGTTTATGTGGTGTACAATAAAGAATATAATAAATAATAATAAGGTATGTTATACCGTTGGTCGCAGTTTTCATTCGTAGCTCTTTAACAGTCGTTAAGGATAGTCAAAAGTCAAGTAATTTGACTTCAGTCTTACCAAGTGGTATCGTGTTCTCCAATTTCTGGGTTTTGGAGGTCAGATAGACAGTCATCTCATATAATTCACCTAAATCTGGTTCATCAGCAAACTGATCCGAACACGGGAAATGGCTAGCTAAGCAGATTAAGAACTTAAGCATAATGTAATGTATGTACTGTATTCCCAAATTAATACTGCGCATGCAGATCTTCGCTAATTGTGGTGATCCCGGAAATACCCGAATCATTGAATGGTAAACATGAAGAATTATGCATGAAGAAAATGCACTTAACCACTCTTCATGCATATCGTCTTCCGACGATCAGGGAATACGACCGTTGCCGAACAGTGACGAAGATTTCTATGCGCATTATCACTTTGGGAGAACTGTATGTGTGCCTTATAATGTTTCCACAGCTAGAAGTCAGGCCTCTTGTCTAGGAGAAGGTTTGGGTGTTAATGCTACATGCTTATTTGAGAATGAAATTGAGCTGACCATTATGCGTGAGCCATGGCGGCTATCTGGTTAGCTTATTCGATCCAGACCACTTCTCCTCAAAAAGAGATAAGGCCTCTCAGGTTTTTAAGGATATCTGTAAGGGAAATCAGGGATCCTAGTGTTTGGACACGTGTATCGGTGACACCTGTGCAGTCAAGGAGCACATGCGTAATTGTCTTTTTCCTCTCCTAGCATGTCTTTCATAGGGGACTGTCTGTGATGCGTATTGTATGCAGTGTCCAGTGATGATCCAGTGATATCTGATTGAGTACCTATATTATATCCAAAATTCTGATTGAACTCAATTATTACATTAGTATACAAAAAAAAAATCAAAGTAAGATGAAAAGGCGTTTTTCCTTGCGTTATTCATTCAAGGTCATTGGCACTAATCAAATATACATTTGGATTTCCTTTTGTATATTCCGTCAGCAAAAAATATAACAAATTAAAGCATGATTCCGGCGTAGATTGAACACAACGGAACATGTTCGCTCATAGCCTGTTTAATGTAGATCATATAAAATGTATAATTATGTATTTGCGTTATGTATAAAAAAATTATTTTACTGCCTTGCTGTTGTGAAGATTGTGAAGTTATAATAATAATATTTATTTTTCTCATCACAAATGTTACGATGAGTAAGTACTTAATATTATACAATAAATGCGAACATTTGTGACAGACTGGTGTCCGAAATAGGCATAGAATACACGTGTTACGGGTCCCCAGGACCCTGAGACTTACAGGTAGACAAATTAGATTAGCTACAAGCTGCTAGGTAATCTAATTTGATAGTCATAAATTTTATATAATAAATGCAGAATGTTAAAAAAAAAAATAAGAAAATTAATCTATCAGGATATATGTACATACATGATCTACGTGTGTTAGAGATCTTATTTATGTAATGAATATGTGTTTGTGTAAGTAATAATAATTGTAACTTTACCGGACCGGAATCAAAAGATCCCTGTGACTGTTTGTGTGTCTCATCGTTCTCTTTCCAAAATTGCAATGAAACAAAAATTATATTAACTGGCCTGTTAGTCTAGTGGTTAGTGGCCCTGACTGCTATGCCGGAGGTAGTGGGTTCGATTCCCACCCAGGACAAATGTTTGTGTGATGAGCACAATCATTTGTTCTCTGTCTGGGTGTAATTAATCTATAATACTCATATGTATGTATTTAGAAATATTTAAGTATGTTTATCAGTAGTCTAGTACTCATAACACCAGCTCTGATAACTTGGGACTAGACGGCGTTGTGTAAAAGTTAAAAAAAAAAACTATATTCCTAAGCTTTTCAGTTTCAAGCTGTTATGTGTGATGTTAACTGACTAAAATAAAATTTACTTACGATAAAATTTAATTAAATTTAATTTTTATGCAATTTAATTCAATATGACTGGCTGAATAATAACGTAATTACAATCTAATGCAATTGATGCAGTTAATTTTGTATACATAATTTTATTTATGATTTATTTTAATTTACCTGACATAATTTTATTTTAATTAAATTAGTATATTTATGACGTAAGTCCCTAAAACGAGTCTTACTTGAAATAAATGAATAAATGCAGTGTACGAATTTAACCATTATACAACAACACACCAAAATCAAAATGTAGCGTAGACTAATTTAGTCGAGAGCGAAGGCACATCAGCGAGTCATTTTTCTTTCATAAATTCAAAAACTAGACAGCGACTGTTGCAACCCGGTGTTTGGTCACATTGTTGCTTGCCATCACGTTTAAAAAAGTTAATATCGTGTGCTCATAAAACATTTTTTTTTTTTCGGAAAAAAAAACCATTAGGTACTCAAACCAAGGCTAAGCTTAATAAATATTATGGGGACTCTCCACCATAAATTCAAAAACAAAAACCTCGTTCTTAAAGAGCCCTTGCTTGTGCGAGGCTCTCTTCACCCACGCCTATCTACGCTACTAACCAAAACACACAGCAAAATCCTCATACAATTCAAAACAGCGATCTCCCCCTCCTTTCACAAAAGTACTTCCGCACATTTACATCACAGTGGCTCCAAAGACCAAAATATTAGTATTCCAGTCCCATCACTCACACGGCCGGAATAAATAATAGGAGAGTACCAACCTAATACTTTTTCTTAATACAATGTCAGGTTGTCAGTGTTATGAAGGACAAGTCTACGTGATTTCGCCACGTCTGAAAATAAGCTGATAAGGCCACCGATGTGAAATATTTGGGAAGTGTAAGGAGACTTAATTTTTTCATTGTTTATAAGATTATGGGGGATGGGTGGTGTGTGAAGGTATGGAGGAGTGTGACGGTGAATTTGACGGTTTGTTGATTTGTATATCAGAGTTAGATCTGAACAAAACTGGTTTGTTACATAATATTCCTGCCCTTGTGCCGTCTCATTTGGGGTCGGCGCAACACGTTTTTTTCTTCCATTCTATCTTGTCACCCGTCATGCTATCACTAACTTCCTTTTCTTACATATCACTCTTCACACAATCCATCCATTTGTTCTTTAGTATCCCCCTCAAAAAGGTTGTCTGTGTCGAAATTTAGTCATATAACAATTTAAATATCCAATTAGAAACCTACCTGAATGAAAACAGGTCCAAAAATAACTTACCAATTATAATGTTTTTAAGGAATATTTCCACCAAATCTTCAGAATATTAGTTACACCATTATGTAGGCTTAAAATGTCGCAATGAGGATATTAAAAGTCACGATTCCAACCTCTTTTGAATTGGTTAGAACCCACCGTTTAACCAGCCAGCAATTAACTTTGCACGAAATAAAAACGTTAATTTAAAAGTACAGTCGATGAAAATGTCGTTAACGTGGCTGTTGTTATTTATAAATAGGTTTATTGTAACCTTATTCATAGTTAATTGCTTAGGTCTTAGTTCTAAAATTGAACAGATGCGAGTTGGACTCGCACACTGAGGGCTTCGTACAAACTTACTGATGTAAATAACTAGCTTCTGCCAGCGGCTTCACTCGCGTGAATGTAGATTTCTCCATACAAACTTTGGACCCCCGCTTCATTACTTTCGGGAGTCATCATCATCTTCCTGCCCTTATCCCGTATTATTTGGGGTCGGCGCAACACGTTTTTTTCTTCCACTCTGCCCATCATTACTTTCGGGAGTGAATTTTGAAAAATCCTTTCTTAGTGCTCACCTACGTCATAAAAGGAAACCCTTGTGCAAAATTTCACGCTCCTAATCCCAGCAGTTTTGGCTGTGCGTTGATATGTTAGTCAGTCAGTTTCCCTTTTTATATATATATAGATTAAACTCCGGAATCGAGTCTGGAGAATTTTCCCGAATCGGAAAAAAAGTGTATTTTTTTTCGAGTACTACAAATGATAGCTTTCAGATTTTTTTCTTTATTTGTGTCATAAGACCTTACTTTCAAAATTTCAGAAGTCTAGGTGAACGGGAATTACCCCTATAGGTTTTGATTTTCGCCTAAACAGAGCAAACACGACCTTGTATTTTGGTTGCATTAACTTAGAAATTTTATTTTTTCACTGCTGCTTAGGGTAGCAGCTGACTTTTCATTTCAACTTCATACGTTCACGTGTTCCTGAGAAAGAGTCTTGATAGACAGATAAAAAAGTGATCATATAAGGGCCAATGTTGCGTTAAGCGAGATTACGCGCGGGCGAACACGCGAGCACACGTTGCGTGACTATGCGCGTGTGTCGTGTGCGGCGGTCCCCGTAGCGGAAACCGAAATATTACCTGTGCAGTGTCGCTAGTTCAACTTTAATGGTGTGCACGTAGTCGTGTCGATGGAGAACTTTAATCTATTATTACGCGGCAAAACGGCGCTGGTGACCGCCTCATGCAGCGTCGGCCCTAAGGGTTCCACTTTTGCAGAGTTCGTTTAGTTTAGCAGGTACGGAACCCTAAAAATAAACATGATTTGTATTGATAAGAGTTTATTTTAACAATGTAGTTAATTTATTATAGCACTTTGTCGGCCATTCAACTGCTACGCTGATACACTTTGGTTAACTTAAGTAAAAGTTGGTGGTGAACAGCAGTGCTACGACGAGCTCTTAACGCGATCCATTTGACGACCTAAATTGAACTGTTAAAATGATGGAGCTATATAGGGTGTATAGTTACATACCTCTTTCTCGCTTGTACGATTGATATGTTAACATGTCATGGTAGTACCCTGATCTTTGAATCGCAGTATTGCCTGCGTGTATGAATAGACGCCCTTTTAATACTGAGTGACTAACATAGCATAGCATAGTTGGCCTTATAGGCCTCCGGAATTGAGTCTTCAAGATTTTCCGAATTGAAAAAAAAATATTTTTTTGCGACTGCTACAAATTACAGTGTTCAGTTTTTTCCTTTACTTGTGTTAAGAGACACAACTGCTGCTTGCTTCATGAAAAAATTATTAAGTCTAGGTGAACAGGAGGTACCCCAATAGATTTTGGTTTTCGTCCAAACAGAGTATAAACGGCCTTATATTTTGGTTACATTAACTTAAAATTTTATTTTTTTGCTGCTGCTTGGGGTAGCAGGCTTGATTACTTGATAGTACCAACCGTAGTAGTATTCGTACCAACTTCATACGTCCACGTGTTCCTGAGAAAAAGAGTCTTGATAGACGGATAAAAAGTGATCCTATAAGGGCCAACGCTACGTTAAGCGGGTGCACGCGCGGAGGTCCGCGCGGGCACCCGTCGCGTGACTATGCACTTTGAGAGCAGTGGTGATGAAATAAATTAGGCAAAGTAATGCGCTTGGCTGGGTTTGAACCACCGACCTACAACTCGTAAGTCGGGGCCGTTACCACTCGGTCACCACTGTTTCACAACTGAGTGACTAAGTTTGACAAAAAAAAATGTTTTTTTTTATTGTTTATATGTCAGTAGAGAGTAAACTTCGAAGGTACTGGACTACCAAAATTATTTCACTGATAAAAAATAACACCAGACTATAAGGCCTTTATTCCAAAAAAAAATATTACGTGCTGCTACTACACACACATTATTTATTTGCTTTAACGCATTTATTGTGCGTAGAGCTAAGTAGTGGAATTCCCTGCTGGAGCCTGTGTTTCCTGATAGCTTTGGAGCTATCAGGAAATACAGCGTAGCATAGCATTGGCCTAGGGGTCACTAGTATAAACAAAATTGAATAGGTTACTTCTAGGCAAGCGTGCTCCATCTTAGATTACATGATCGTTTATAGCTTAGCATAGCATAGTCAGCCTTATCTATATACATGTTCCCACTGTTGAGACTCAGGCCTCCTCTTCAGGAGAGGGAATGGGCCGTAATCCACCACGCGGGCCCAGTGCGGGTTGGTTGAACATGATCGTTTACTATTAGGCGAAAAAGAACACAATCTTCGGCTTCATCTAGTTTAAAAAGACGACAAAATTGACGTGTAAAAGTGTTTTTAAAAACTTATTTGATAAATAAATATCATTTATAACTCTATATTTAAAACATGTTGTGAACAAACTGAACAAGTAAACAAAAGAAAAACCGCAACTGTCTCTCCACACTATACCCACAAAGAAAAACAAACAATCCATCTAGCTTACAAAAATTCACCAGAAAACATCCTCACCTCGCTTCACGAGCTTCACCCACACATACACACACCGAATAGTGTGTTGTTTGAAGATTAACCCGACATCGGCAAAGTCGGATCATCAATCAAGCCTTACCCTCAACAAAGAGAAGCGGGCAGCCTGTGATTAGCGCTTCTAAATTATCTACCATCGCCGTGTGTGGAGTACTGATGGAGAAAACGCTTTTGAACTAATTGTTCAAAGAAACTTGTTGTTTTTGTTGGTGATTAAATTCGTTGAGTGCCAAAGTTGATGCCTGTCAATAAATATTGTATTGTTGGTACATAGTTTTAACTGTAACTTTTTGTATTTTTTTTTTATTTAGCCTATAAAATAGGTGCCTTGAAAAAAAACTTGAATATTATTGCCGTTTCAAATGATTGACACCAACCCACACTGGGCCCGAGTAGTGGATTATGGCTCATTCCCTCTCCTAACATTAAAAGACTGATTATGCTATTATGCTAAATGATTGACGGAAATAGAACGATGATTTAAATTCAATTAGTGCTAAATGTATTCAGTGATTAGTCATGCAAACGGGTCGAAATATCTAGTTTCTATGAGCCCATTTTACTGTATAATGTACAGACTGTAAGATATTTGAACTTTATGAACATCTACACAATCTGTTCGAACAAGAAAATTGCTTTAGCAGTACCGGAAGAACCTAGAAAATAAATTAAAAATCTTCCAGCATAATAAAAAACTGGGCAAGTGCGAGTCGGACTCGCGCACTGAGGGTTCCGTACAAACTTGAAAGGTAAATTGCGGTTTACGATTTATGAAGTATTAAAAAAAAACCACTTACTAGATCTCATTCAAACCAATTTTCGGTGGAATTTCACATGGTAATGTACATCATATATTTTTTATAGTTTTAGCATTCTCTTATTTTAGAAGTTACAGATGGGAACACACACATTTTACCACTTTGGAAGTGTCTCTCGCGCAAACTATTCAGTTTAGAAAAAAATGATATTAAAAACCTCAACATCATTTTTCATAGATGAAAAAAAAAATTGTTGGATTTCAGTTCTAAGTATGGGGAACCCCCAAATTTTATTGTTGTTTTTCTATTTTTGTATGAAAATCTTATTGCGGTTTACAGAATACATTTACTTACCAAGTTTCAACAGTATAGTTCTTATAGTTTCGGAAAAAGTGCCTGTGACATTCAGACGGACAGACAGCAAACATGACGAATTTATAAGGGTTCCGTTTTTTGCCATTCGGCTACGGAACCCCAAAAAGAAAACAGAAAGTAATCAAAGCAAAATAAATCATCTTCTCACACTCATTTTCCTATTCTACCATTTAGCGATATCTTTACAACGGCTGAGCTCGATTGTACCGCCCCACTTTAGCGAACCGCCTGAGCATATTAAATTATCTTAATGATGAATTTACAAAAGGGGAATACCTCACTGGTTTTGCGAGAATTGAACCAGCGCCGGCTATATTTTATAACATTATTAAACTGACATTCGTAGATCTTATCTCCTGGTATGTGAGTTGTAAATTATGACCGAAAGAGATATGCAAAAACGTAGCGGAATAGAATACTAACAAAATATATTTTGTGGTAGGTTCTTTGTTGATTTATGGAATGTGGATTAATGGGGGGGGCAGCAGAATTGAATTAAAAATAAAGAGAGTCAATTCAGAAGCACTTTTTTAAAGACGCTGTAATTGGTAAAATCGAGAAAATTTATAATAATTTTAGAGACATGTTTATGCTATAACTATTTAGTTTGCGGCTCATAAAATAGTATATTTTTATATAAGTGGAGAAAATTTATTATTATGACTGAGGCGAAATTTGCTCCAGCCGCAGGCGAGGTTATGGAGTGACAAGTTTCCACGTGTATCAAACGACGATTTTCAATATACTTAAACAATGTTTGACCAGTGGCTTAGCGCTTAGCCTGATACGATAACTACAATAAATTGTGGAAGGGGAAGCTCGCGCACTTTTCCACGCTTGTGCGAAAAACAGTAAATTACGTACCTAAAACTGGTAGGGATAAGAGGGCGTAAGGAAGTGTATTGAAACATATATATTTTAATCTTTACTATATTACAAAGAGTCTGCTTGTTTCTGAAATACTATCAAAAAAAAAACCTTGAAACGAAATGATCGTTTTTACCACGAACTTTGACCTTTAAAAATAGAATTTAATATGTAAATCTTGTTTTTTGTTCTGGATGTAGATCGGGTTGCCACGTTTTTGTAATGCATCAGAAATATTTGCAAATGCTCAAGCGATACATCGCAAAAGAAAAACTTTCCTGATGCGCCGCATACGGGGCCCCAACAGCTTCCTACGACTCATTGTAGAGAGAAGAAAATTAAATGAATTATTCGCAACTAATTAATGTCGTTAATGTTTCTCTGTTTTTCGATTTCGATTATTTTTTGTTTGTTTTTTGATTATATATTTAGTTATCTTTTTTATATTTATCGTTTTTTTTTTCTCTCTCTTTTTTTGCACCTACCACTATTCCTATGTGCATCACCTAAAGGTTAACTGGTAGAAAATGCCTAAGGCATTAAGTTCACCTCTGTACCTTTATGTGCATGAAGTATGTAATAAATAAATAATTTCGAGTAAATATTTTATATAAAATTCAACCAGGTGCAGGAACCTCCCGAACTTATCATGTCCGGTGAGGACCTGCATCATGCGGAAGGTAAGGACGCCGTGTTGCCTTTCCAGCCACTCCTCAAAGAGGGGACTTACCTCCATGATTATGACGTGCCCAAAACAATACGTTACGGTAATTTAGTTTGGTATCTCAAATCTCTACAGAATTGAGATACCAATCTACATGAATTTATTTATATAAAAAAAAACCGTAACGTGTTGTCTAGTTGTCTACACAACTATCATTGACATTTACAGGCCCAGTCTCAGTCTCAAAATGGTGTTGATTATTTTATACAGTATTGATTACCTTAGCGAAGCTTGCCAAGAGGATCGTTACATTTGCTGGAAAATACTGCAAAAATATTATAATGTGTTATGTTTGCATTCCCATGGAAATCAATCTTTTTTTTAAACTTGACACTGGTTAAATGTAAAAACTGTACAACGGGAAAAAAAAGCATTAAAAAAAGTGACCGACATGACACGTAGTCAATTGCAAACATTTCGATTTGCGGCAGTACTTATCGCTAATGAAATGCCATTTTACAAAGATACTAGCTTCTTCCAGCGGCTTCGCGTTTTACCCCCCTAGGAGATTTTTTTCCTTTTTTTTTCGGTGGGAAAATGACATCCCCCGCTCTTGGGCGGGGCGGGAGATAGTGTCAGACTTTTACTGATAAAAACCCACTCCTGTTCCTTCATTGCCTTTCGTACCGGGGCCGAGTCTTCCTTTCAGAATCAGACCCTTGGCCCCAGTAGGCTTCGACCCTGCTGGGCCCCTACAGTTGCTGACATCTCCTTGAGGCGCGCGTGGAACAGTACGCGCCGTCGACAACTTGGGCTTGGTCCGGACGGTTACCGGACGGTCGGACGGCGAGCCACCCATTGCTCCCCCTTAGGGGTGGAGTTTCGTAAAATTCATTCTTAGCGGATGTCTACAACCTAGCATAGCATAGCATAGCATAGTCGGCCTTATAATGTTCCCACTGTTGGGACTCAGGCCTCCTCTCTAGGAGAGGGAACGGGCCGTAATCCACCACGCGGCCCCAGTGCGGGTTGGTGGATGTCACATGTCTTTGAATTTTTGGTTCTAGGACATGCCGGTTTCCTCACGATGTTTTCCTTCACCGTTTTGAGAGCAGTGGTGATGAAATAAATTACACAAAGTAATGCGCCTGGCTGGGTTTGAACCCGCGACCTACAACTCGTAAGTCGGTCTACAACCTATAAGGAACCAATCTGCCAAATTTTAAGTTTGTAGGTGTTATACTTTTTGAGATTTCGTGATTAATCAGTGAGTGGCATTTTGCTTTTATATATATAGTATAAAGAGCTTCATCAACCTATATCATCTGCGGGAACATATTTTCTTTTATTCGCCTTTTTTCACACTTATTACACCTACCACTATTTTTCTCTTCATCACCCTTTTTTTTTGATTGACTGGTAGAAAATGCCAAAAGCATTAAATCCTCCTTAATACATTTTAGTGCATAAAGTTGTTGCTATTATTGTTGTTAAACTATTAAACATTAGACTACTGGGCAAAGCGTGATCAGAAATAGAGATATCCGCAGGAGAACCAAGGTTGCCGACATTGCATTAAGAATCGCTAAACTTAAGTGGCAATGGGCAGGGCACATTGCACGCAGAACATATGGTCGTTGGGGCTGAAACGTTTTGGAGTGGCGACCGCGTACCGGAAAACGCAGCGTTGGAAGGTGGACACATGACCTGGTCAGAATCGCTGGAATCCGAGATGCAAGACGCACAGGACCGGTCGTTGTGGCGACGCTTGGGGGAGGCCTATGTCCAACAGTGGACGTCTTTCGACTGAAAATGATAAATGATGATTTTGATGACTGGGCGATGCCCGATCCCTTTTCTGCACACGTCTGTCCTCAGCCATTGGGGAACAGTAGATGTCGTTTTGTGTTAAATGGGACCCAATAAATAGTTCTTCTAGCCCATGAAGTATTTAAAAATAAATTTAATAAATAAATGCAACTGAAGAAACAAAGATTGGCTTTAGTCAGTAAAAATTTGACTCACACTTTGGCTCCTTAGAGAAAGCGAAATCTCGATTCTAAAAAAACCATGTAATAATATTCTCATAACTGTTCCACATCAAAAATTACGCTCCAAAGGGTCAATAATCACAGTAGCTAAGTACCTATCTACCTGATACCTGATTTCGTGCGCAAATCAGATTGAACACAAGCCCAGTGACGCGTGAAGTTTAACATTTATACTGAAACAATCAGGCGTGCAAAGTGAACAGCCTTTCCACTGAATAGCAATGCTAATCTTTTGTACTACGAACTTATTTTCTGGTCACGCAATCCATCGATCAGGTATTTAAATCCATTTCTTTGCAGACGTTTTACACAGTGAGGTACCGTTGGATCGTTAGATTTGATCAGGCTGGAATAAATATAAATTGTTTCCTGGTAAACAATTGTAAGTTAATTTTAAGTCTGAAGGAATTACAGCGGTTTATGTAAGTTTGGAGGTAGATGTTTAACAATATAATTATACTTCTGTTCAGTTAAAACTAGAAACGCGAGCTCCTTGTTCTTCCTGTTCCAGTGTTATTATGCGTAGAATCGCAAATTACACCAACATATATTACTTGTAACACATAATAAAAATATTGTATTATCAGTTACCAGTTTCATTCGTATACCATATTTCTGTAGCAAAAATAAAATGGCCAAATTTGACATTGATTTTCCGATAGACACAATATGGCCCTGGAACTGCGAGACGCAGGGTCGCGCCATACACAAAGGACGATTTAAATGTCTGTCTTCGTCCTGAATTGGCAAGCAAAATATGAGAATTTAAAAAATGAGATAAAACACAAGACCATTGTTTTTTAATTGAAATCAAAACTGAAACTCAGCAATAATGGAGGCGGATGCACGCGCGAGCCAAGGCCCTCGCGCCCCAGCTGCCAGGATTCCGATCCTGATTCCCGGCCACCGTAGGCGCGGGCTTGCGGACGGCGAGCATTAGGTAGCTTGCCTTCCGACCGTGCGGTAACCATCCGGACCGAGCCCAAGTAGTCGACAGCGGGTAGTGTTCCACGCGCGGCTTAAGGAGATGCCGAAGCCTACTGGGGCCACAGGTGATGCGAAAGAGAACCCCGGGGCTCTGGAACGAGGGCAAAAAAGGAACAGGAGTGGGTTTTAGTCAGTAAAAGTCTAACACGCTCTCCCTCCCCGCCGGCGGGAGATGTCATTGGACGACCTTAAAAACCTCAACAATTATAATAACAGCATTACACGATCAGCCTTATAATGTTCCTACTACTGGGAATCAGGCCTCCTCTCTATGAGAGAGAATGGGCCGTAATCTACCACGCGGGCCTAGTGCTGGTTGATGAATCTCACATGCCTTCGAATTTTTGGTTTTAGGACATGCCGGTTTCATAAGGTCTTCCTTCACCGTTTTGAGAGTGTTTCCGCTAAATGCCAAGTACAAAATGCTTGGCAATGACATTACCTGTCACATCACTTGTCATGTGACTTCTCCTCAAATAATATAAATCTGCAATTACAATAGAATAGATCTTTATTTGCACAGAAAGCAGGTACAGGTTACAGGTTTTTGTCAAGTTTGATGATCTATACTAACTACCTTAACTAAGGCATGTTATATACTGCTTACATAATGTTACCATAATATGCTTAGAACTAAAACACAAACCAAAAACAGATGTAGCGACATCTAAGTCGTCACATAAGAACTAATCCTGTATAGCGCAATCAAAGTTACATATAGAACAGTCCAAAATTATCTATGGGGCAGTTGCCCACCAGACATTACACCCGTCTGGTAGCAGGATCCTCACTTTTCAACGCAGGTTTGCAGGACTTTACCCTCTGTTCCGTTACCTCCAAACAGATATAATCAAGTGTATATAATACAGTTATCAAATTAATCTAAGTTAGATTTTTTTTTCGGTGGCAAAATCATATTATGACATCCCCTGCTTGGGCGGAGCGGGAGATAGTGCCAAACTTTTACTGACTAAAAACCCACTCCTGTTCCTTCGTCGCCTTTCGTACCGAGACCGAGTCTTCCTTTCAGAATCAGACCCTTGGCAATGTAAGTTAGTTGTGATGAAATAAATTACCTAAAGTAAAGCGTCTGTTTAGGTTTCAACCTAAGGACGTACAAATTGAAAGTCGCGACCACAACCGCTTTACACTGAGACAATTAGTCAAAAAAATTACGTAAACCACTCTAGGTCAGCAAAAAGGGCAACAAAGACCCATGATACTAATTATATAGCAACCAAACTCTATTAGTACATAGATATGTATCTGGTATACCTAACCATGTAATGCAGTGTTTCTGTCCCTAACAAAGGCATTCGATCCATTACCATGACACTAAAAGCCTATTAGTGATAGGTAGAAACATCGTTAACAAGGAAAATTAATGTTTTTTAAATGAATGTTCGGAAGCTGAACGTGGCTAAATGCCTAGACAATTAAGGAGATTGGCAACACAGTCAAAAAAAGAACTGTATAATTAATCGGGTAAAAGTATCGAAAGACTTGAGCAGCAATTTTTTTTTTAATATGGAAGAAATTTGATTTGTTTGGAAAACTTCATTTAAAAATTAGCTTAGAAAGTATAAGAGTTTACTCAATTAACTGTTAGTAGGTAAGGAGACGGGCAATCAATTGTGTTTAGGGTTCCGAACCTCAAAAGGAAATAAACAGAACCCTATGGGATCACTTTGTTATACGTCCGTTTGTCAGTCTGTCTGTCTGTCAAGACCCTTTATCTCGGGAACGCGTGGAGGTATCGAGTTATAATGAAAACCATATAGTCAAGACTGCGGTCCCTTGAAGCTGTGAGAAAATCAAACTTGTAAGTTAACGAAAAAAAAGATACGGCCGTTTATGTTGCAAAAAATGTACATTTCGACACTCTCAAGGGAATCGAAATTCAAAGGGTATTTCCCGTTGTCTTAGAATCCTGAAATTTGGCTGTAAATTTATAGTTACGTCACCAAAAAAAATATTTTTTTGCGATTCGTAAAAATCTTTGAGACTCGATTCGGAAATTGAACTGTTTTCGTAGGTAAGTTTCTACGGAACCTTGGCTTGCCTTGTTTATTTGCCTTTTTTTTTCGTGTTCAGCGAAAAATTATAGAAGTTACCGAAGAAAATTCCTACACTATTCAAAACAAATTAGGTATTTCAAGAAATCAAAAAAAAACAATTAAAATGTTCTAATATTTTATTTTTTTCACGATAATATTATATATAGTTAGGCTTTTCAATTTTGTCATATTTTTTTTCAAATTTATGGAAACTTTATAAGAATGTCATTATCAAAGTAACAAATAATTTACTGTTAGAGTTCTAGATTGAGACTAATACGCCGGTTTGGATAACCCCACCACAAAATATAGGACCAGTCGTATCGCGCTTGTTTTTTTTTAGGTGGGAAATCATCTAATGACATCTCCCGACCCTGGGCGGAGCGAGAGGGCGTGTCAGACTTTTACTGACTACCCAGTCGTTTGTTCCTTCTTTGCCTTGCGTTCCAGGGCCCCGGGGTACATTTTCACTTAACCCATGGCCCCAGTAGGCTACGACCGTGCTGGACCCCTACAGTTTGCTGACATCTCTTTGAGGCTCGCGTGGAACATTACGTGCCGTCGACGACTTGGGCTCAGTCTAGACTGTTACCGGACGGTTGGACGGCGAACTACCCATTGCTCCCAATAAATTTATGTATACCTTTATTCCTTCCTACCCTTTCAATGCAACCATGCAAGGTTTTCAAGTACATAGAGGCTGAATGCCCGAAGTTCAACCAGATTCATCTCTACGAAGAAGAAGTCAACCAACAACCGATGAGAGGACATATAGACTGCATCCAAGGACTCATCTTGCATCAATCTTTACAGAATTCATGCCTGCCAACCAAACTTACGCTGACCAAAGAAGCCATGGAGCAATTTGATGACAGACGTTATACACTCACCTTTCCACGACCAACCCGGACCGAGCTACATTGCGAACGTCAAGAATTCATCTCTCTGCACGGAAGTTATCTCACCACCATTCCGCAAAGCTGCTTACTACGTACTGACCAATTGGCTATCATCAACAAGAATGATCATATCAATGGACAACCGCTGAAAATCACTGAAAAAACAATGAATTTAAACATCGTCAATCAAACTACTATCCCACGTCTAAAGCTAAACTCATTACACCTGAAAAGCCTACATATCGATCAAAGATAAAATCTTAATGCAGCAGCCTCTATAGATCGATCGCGCAAACCAGGAACAATCAATTAATCATACCAATATTCCACTATACGTCGTGATATTCATTTCGGGGAGTGTGCGTCGGAATTGCATAACCTAATTCCGCCTAGCCCGTTCCATCATCGGACCACCAGGCGTACGGCAACGCGCCACCGGTACATGGTGGACATTCCACCTATACGCACAAAACGTTTTGGGAACACATTCATTGTGCGTACAGCTAAGGAGTGGAATTCCTTGCCGGAATGTGTGTTTCCTGATAGCTACAACCCGGAAATCTTTAAGTCAAGAGTGAATAGGTTACTTCTAGGTAAGCGCGTTCCATCGTCGACCGCCTCATCGCTTTCCATCAGGTGAGATGGCGGTCAAGCGCGAACCTATCCTGAATAAAAAAAAAAAAAATATTCGGTGCAGCGGTACTGACGACCCTCACTATACGTCGGTACCAAGTTTGCACAAAGCTCAAAAAGCCACAGTCACCAGATGAGAGCGCTGAAAATCATCAATACGAAGATGTAGAATCACCTGCAACCAAGAAAAGGGTACCAGCAATATTCTCGCTGAAATTGCTCAAATAATTGCTGTTCTGAAGGGGGACGTGTAACGTGCCCTACCTACACCAAAACGGCTGAATAGCGAGATGATAGCTATTTACGTTAACGGATGTTTCCACACAAAATTTAAACACCAAGACTGCTGATTTGACTCCTCGTGTCGCGGCCGATCACCTACTTCCAATCTGGTGATGCTGCATCCACACTTCGCAATCGTTTAGAATATTGTATTTTTATGATAATTAATTCGCACTCTGGTACCAGCATCGCCCAAGTCTAGACTTAAGATTTATTATATAATAATATTGTAATTTTAAAGTAATTAAACTATTCTTTCTAATTAATTTCTAAGTTTTTGTTTTAAGACCTCCTGCTGTCACCGTCATAATTATGGTTACAAATCAAATGAAAATAAGACAAAACTGAAAATAGATCATTTTTGCAAGTTGCAAGCTAAAAATAACCCCAACCTTTAAACAGTTAAGTTTAATTCACAACAAACAACAACCTTTCATTCAAAGTTCCCTTCAGAACAACAGAGTGTCAGTCAAAATGTTTCCAAACATACTTCGTTTGCCCACTAGGTAAGGCACACGTCATACTGTAAGCTAAGCGAACGTCTGCTAACAATTTCTTTGACTTAGAAGTTTAATTTTTTCTCTCCTGCTTAAGGTAGCAGAACTGAGTATTTGATACTAATCTCAGCTTCACTCTTTTCATGAGTTCATGAGTAAAAGGATAGTCAGACAGATAACAAAATGATTCTATAAAATGGAACCCTTTTTGCCGACTTAGGTACGAATCCAAGAGACTGAATCCGACCACAGAATGTTTCACAACCTGATGTATAGAGGTAAGCTAGACAAACGATGAGAGCTTAATAACCCTGCAAAATCCCAACTAAGTTAAATTAAACCCAGTTTTTCGGCATTCTTTTGCACCCACCCGAACCAAGCATTACATCTATATATTTTAACTCACATAACGAAGCCATATGAGCAAATCTGCCCCATGTTAGTTTAGCTTACGGTGTGACCTGTTCTTCATACGGACTACTAAAAATTCAGAGGCGAAACCCATGGTTTTGCATTTTGAGGGTCGGTTCGAAACCGCAACTGCGGGGAATAGAACAAAATCCCATACCTGCACAAAGCGGCGCGCCGTGAAATTACAACAACACCTAAATATTGGATACATTATGTGGTATCCCGGTCTGGCTGTAGGAAGATTCATCTTAGTATATAATGGATCAAGTTGATAATGATATGGGATTAGACGAATCAATTCATCATCATCATCATCATTTCAGCCGATAGACGTCCTCTGCTGGACATAAGCCTCCCCCAAATGCCGCCACAGTGAACGGTCCTGTGCGTTTCGCATCCCATCCATCGGTTTTCCGCAACCTGTACCTGGTCATCACTCCAGCTTGTAGGGGACCTTCCAACACTGCGTATTCCGGTACGCGGTCGCCACTCCAAAATCAATTGCCTTCAATCAAATAATTTATCAGCTGGCAAGCTATTTTCAATAGGTATGGAAAATAGCTTCATTTGTTAAGAGCAGCCAACCCGATGCGAGACGCACAGGACCGGTCATTGTGGTGGCATTTGGGGGAGGCCTATGTCCAACAGTGGACGTCTTTCGGCTGAAATGATGATGATGATGATAAGCCAACCCGAGATTCATTTCCATACAACCGCTCTTACGGGATTATGACGTTATTACACATCGTTCTCTAGATATTTTGGAAACACAGGTATCTTGTGGATATTGTTTAGGTTTCTTTTGAAATTAAAACATAAATTTATGTAAAACTAACCCAGTAGAGAACTCAGAAAATCTGCTATTTTGCGGGAAATTTGGCTCTTCATAATGCACTTATAAATTAAAAATATGAAAAATATGTCTATAGACACCTTGCACATGCAATCGAGATTTGAATGACGAAAACTTTTGAGGTTTTAAAAAAAATTCGGGACATCTGGAACACCTACTTAAGATTTTACATGACGATAAATAATAATAAAAAACTGTCATAATAGAACTCAATATAAAATTGCTTTTACATTAGCCATGTCAAAAAGAATTTTCGAACACATTTCTGAAGTACTTCCTAATAAGCATCTGATACGCTGGATGATTTTTTAATCAAAGGTTATCGAAAAAATATATTTTCTATATTTTATATCGAACACAATATTTGTTACACATTTTCTTGAGAGACCGAACGCAATCTCAGATCACGACAAATGAGGAACATACACTTACCCTTAACAAAAATTTACGACTTGGCTTTAGTCTGAGGATAAGCATTGCCATATAGCGTGGCAATGCCGCCAGTCTTGTATGCATATTACCAGGCGACAGCGATGGAGAGGACTTTTTTTCGATGCCGTATTTTAAAGTGTTTATAATTTTGGAATTTTATTTTAGTAGATATGTAATAATGGTTAGATAAGTTCCATGAACGCGTAGCTTCATACACGCGTATTCGTCATTATACGCTTGGTGAATGCGACACTCGCGCGCACTTGGCGCCTTTAGAGGAAATGATCTACCCGTGCGCCAAATTTCATCCAAATCTATTAAGTTTTTCGAGCGTAAGGTAGTAACAAATACACACTTTCAATTTATAATATTTAGAACTTGCTGCTGCCAGCGGCTTCGGTAGTGTGAAAGTAAAAAGTGATAACTATGTGTGTACTAGAATATGTTCCCTTAGGACATGAAGGGGACATACTCTCTCTTGAATTATACATGTATTTTTATTTTGTATAATTATATACATACTTTTGAATCCTTGTTTTCTTTTATATTTTTATGCACCTGCCATATTTTTCTCTTCACCTAAGCTTTACCTACGCCTTAAGCTTGACTGGTGGTGAATGCCTAAGGCATTAAGTCCGTACTTAATGCCTTAGGCATTCTCCTTAGGCATTCAGTTTGTACTTTTGTGTTGCATGAAGTTTTAATAAATAAATAAATAAATACTCGTGGAATAAAATTATAGTCATTGGATAAAAGGCATCCCCTAGTATTATTCCAAGACATGGTCTAACAGTGTTTAAAACATTTAAATACGTTTAGCCATTCGAGTTTGATGAAGCGTATATCAAAAGATTGGAACCATTTGCCTGGAGCGGTCTTCGCATCCAATTATAATTAAGATGTCTTCAAGGCTGGAGTAAATAGGCTCTTAAAAAACTAGTGCAATTCACCATCAACGATTGCATCTCAGTTTATCATCAGGTGGGATCGCAGTCAAGCACTAGTTTATATCATTAAAAAATAAAAATAAACATACAAACACACTTGTAAAAAATCGCCTGAATAATATATAGTGTTGTTTATATTACATTTTTCTCTTTCAAACTTTTCTGTCTCTTTATGTAGTATACGCACACAATTTCTCTTATATTGTGACACAAATTCTAGCTCGATCTCAATTTAGCCTAAATGTTCCGCCTAATAGCCTATGACGATAAATAAAGACGTTTTTCAAGACAATAATGCTTAAGAATGGATAGGGTTGCCAGATTTCGTTTTATTTTCTAATAGAAACCTCTCTTATCACTATCCAATCTTTTGTAAAAGGTTAATAAAAGAAACGCTGCGAAAAAGTTTCCAGAGGATTTTTAACAGTATGTATTGCATGCGGGTGTATAGTTTTTTTTACCGACTTTATAAAAATAAAGAAGTTCCCATTCGTCGAAATTTTTTTTTAAATTTATTTTCCCATTTTACTCGTAGACGCTTTTTTTACGTCGGAAATCATCTAGTAACTTCTCTCTCTCTATGTGGAGCGCGAGAGAGTGTCAGACTATTACTTGATAAAACTCACAGTGTTCCTTCAGTCGCCTTTTTTTTCGAGGGTTGTTGTGACTCCTTCAGGTCTGAAAATATGCAAGACTCGGTGACGCCTGGACCTATTAGTAAAATTATTATTTTTTTTGTATGAGAGTAGGCAGACCTAATGAATTATGCATTTTGTACAATTCAACCTTTGGGTGATGCAGAGAAACATAGCAGTAAGTGTAATAAGATGGAAAAAACTTGGCAAGTGCGAGTTGGACTCGTGCACTGCGGGCTCCATTCAAACTAATTTACATACGAGTATGTGAATAGTTCAATTCCCGAATGGAGTCTCAAAGATTTTTGAATAGCAAAACAGTTTTTTTTTTTTTGGGACGGAACAACAAATTTTCTGTATTCAGATTTATTCCTATATCTATACTATATGCTTGCTTTATGCCAAATTTCAGGATTCTGGGTCAACGGAAAGTATCCTATGAATTTTGATTCCCTTTCGCTTTCTATCAGGTGAGATAGCGGTCAAGCGCGAACCTATCAACAATAAAAAAAGAGAGTCGAAATATACGTTTTTTGCGACATAAACGGCAGTATCTTCTTTCTTTCTTAGAAGTTTGATTTTTTCACAGCTCCAAAGGACCGCAGGTCTTAGTGTTTGCTGGCTTATATTTTATTTTATATTTTTATTATATATTATATTAATATAAATATCATACTATTAAATTCTGAAATTATTAAATAAAACTAATATTATATTAGTTATTACCAGTGACCGGAGTAAGTAGATTGAATTGGGGTCATTAATCCGAAACTTATATATTAATATGGGCATTCCTCCGGAATTGGTTGATTATTAAAAAAAATGGACCTTAGTATTGTGTTAAAATTAGAATAGAATCGAATAAAACTTTATTGTACACCAAAATAGTAACAAAATCTTGATCAATATTATATTCTTCATATTTTTTTTTAACGGCACGCAATCACGATTTGACACAACGCAACGACCAATCAGAACATTATACCTTACTTTAAATTTTTAATTGTTTAGTAATAATATCATTTATAATTTTAGCATATTTATGTATTTTATTATTATAAATAACTTTTTTTATTATTTTTTTTCAGTTTGAATTATTTGTTTATTGTGTAAGGCTACTAGCGTGCTGTCTTTTTGACTGGTAGAGAATGCCTTGTTGCATTAAGTCCGCCTATGTACCACTACTGTAAATGAAGTTTAAATAAATAAATAAATATCACTACCAACATTAACAATATTTAATTGAATCCGGAAACATCGGAATTACTTTCCGGTAAAATGGCTTATCCATGTTATTCTTTATGTGTGCATTTATGATATAAAAACCAAAAATCAATCTACCAACTCCGATCACTGGTTATTAAATAGTTCACGTTATATAAACCTTCTTTTACGAATTTGGGACAGCCCTAATTGCGTGAATATGTCTGTAGGTACCCCATAACTCAGATGGCCTCGCATTTTATCGCTTCATACGAGTTCATTCCTTTTAGAGGTTCGCCTTGTAAATGGAAATCCTTATATTTACGATATATACTGAGCTGCTAGTGTAAACAGGCTTTATGTTAGGGACAGATGAAAAGCTATATTTTTTCCTTTGATTATTATTTGTAAGCTACATTTTATCGTTACGTGGTCCGTGTGAGATAAGGCAGGACGCTAGTTTTGGACAAAGTGGTTTGGTGGACGTGTGACTACACAGCCTATAAGATGCTCATGGGTTAAAATCATCTTCCTACCTTTGTCCTGTGTTATTTGGGGTCGGCAAATTACGATTGTTTCATCCAAATTTCTTCTTTAAAAACAATTACTAGTCATAGACCCAAACATTGTTACAACACATATCATTGTTCATTAAATATTCAATACCTAATTATGTTATTACTGTGATGAACAACCTTATAATGTTCTAACCACTGGGGCTCAGTGCTCCTCTCTAGGAGAGGGAATAGACCGTAAACCACAACGCGAGACCAGTGTAAGTCGGTGGATATCACAGGTTTTCGATTATTATTTTTTAGTTCTAGGATATGCCTGCCTATATGATATGTGGTCCGTGTGAGATAAGACAGGATGCTAGTTTTGGACAAAGTGGTTTTTTGGACGTATGACTACACAGCCTATAAGATGCTCCTACGTTCCCTACGATATTTTACCCCAATCTTTTGAGAGCAGTGGTGATAAAATAAATTACTCAAAGTAATACGCCTGTCTGGGTTTGAACTTAGTAATTGCTAAAAAAAGTGCCGATGTACTCTAACTAATTTTTTTCTGACCAGTATTTGACAACCTCTACGGCTCTGTTATTGGCCTCGTATAGATCCTGAAAAGCAGGTGGTTGTGCAGGATGGACAGCATAGCAAATGAAGCATGTCCTGTGCAGCGACCCCACACTGGCACTGTGTTAGAGGTGGGTCGAAGAAGCCCCATTTGGCCAAATTGTTTTTACAGCAGCCAATCTGGGTCCGCAGTCGGTTAAGAGATTTCCAGGTTGGCCACTGCAATTCGCGTCCAGGGGGGAGATGTTCTGACGGGGTGATGAAATGTGTAGGAGTTGGGTGCTTCTGCTTCCACAGCGCGCATCTTTCGCATTACTGACACATTGACTGAATGTAATCTGACTAACCTTTATAACCTTATTGCAGCGCAAAGGGCCCTTTTCCTTTTCTACACAAATCTGATAACAATTATTATCATTTAGCCTTACGGGCTAAAACGTAATTGCGGAAGACGAATCGTTGGAAGGTCTCCTACAACGTGGACTAATAACCTGGTGAGGGTCGCAGAAATTCAATGAAATTCTATGTGATGCACAAGACACATCTTTAAGGCTAGACTTGGGGGAGGCCTGTGTTTAGTAGTGTAGACAGGAAGATCCTAGCTGAAATTATTAAAACAGTTGCTGAGCGATCTGGACAAAAACTACAATTAACATTGTGGAAACAAACATGGACGACTAGACGTAAATAATATAGATTTAGTTTCTTTTGTAAGTAAAAATGTCCAACTAAAGTAAACAAATGGCCAGAACTATCACGCTTGATTGGGGAATAAGTAATCACAACATCGAGTAATTAATTTGGAAAGGAAAATGCCTACAAGAAGTGAAAAGGTCGCTTCAATTGGAAATCACAGCAGTAACAAAATATCGAATAAATCGCAAACAAAACAAGTAACAATAACTCCCAAACGAAGTTTACTACCGTTGTTATTATAAGGGATTGGTTCAGGAGTAGCTACGACACAGAGTCCAAGGTGAAAGCTTCATTAAAGTCGTTGCGCAATTTGCCTACTTTGTGCGTACAGCTAAAGATTGGAATTTCCAGCCAAAGTCTGTGATTTCTGCCACGTCATCTCAACGCTCAGTCACGTGGTCCGAACAAAGGAATCAGAGGCGTGGGCTACTCGGCGTTCAACAGAAACGAAACGATCGTAACTTGGCTAGGGGGGCTGATAGCTACAACCTTCCAGCTTTAAATCAAAAATAATGGGTTACTTCTAAATAAGCGTGCTCTGTCGTCGATCATATCCTCGCTTACTATCAGGTGAGAATCAAACAGTAGCGTATCAATAATTATAGTAAAAAGCTTCTCATTATGGCTGTCTAAGATGAACAAATGCCAGGCTTGAATTTTTTTATTCGGAGTGGAAATCCCCATGGATGTCCGCAGCCCTGGGGTGGGTTGAGGGGTCTGTCAGGCTCTTACAGACTAAACCCACCTCCTGGTCCCCTTGTACACTGGTGTTGGTTTATAACTACGAATTACAGTTAATAATTTATTAATATTATACGTAAAGTAAACTGGTAATGGTTTGAAAAACCTTTTACTTTTCATAACAACATTTCCTGAAACTAAAATGATATAAAAAAATACTACTAGACGAGAAGTCAACTTCATGTCTGACATTAATGTCGTACGATGCTTTTAGAAGTTATTAGTACTGATATCTACGGCCTATAAAGCACAAAGATTCGGAAATTCAAGGATTCAAAGTTTTTGTTTCAAACAAACCATTTACAGGCACTTTGAATTGTCAAAAAGTCAGTCAATCAGAAAAAAATATGTTAATTGCACATTCCAAAGCGTATCTAGATCTCTATGCAGAAGAGTGTGCAAGAAACTCCGCATACACTCTATTTAATCATGTAATGGTTTTTTTTAAATTCATATAAACCAGTGCTTGACTGCGATCCCACTTGATGGTAAGCAGTAATGCAATCGTTAATGGTGAAGCACACTAGTTTATTAAGTGTCTATTCACTCTAGCCTTGAAAACACTTAAATTACAATCGAACGGGAAGACTGCAGCAGGCAAATTGTTTAGATTCTTTAATTCCTTAGATTCCTTAAGAATTCCTTAGATTCCTTAAGAATTCCTTAGATATACGCGGTATAAACAACGAAGTGAATTACAAAATGTTGTATTATAAGACTTACAGTTGGCTCTCTGGTGTAAATCTACTCTGTGTCGGCGGTGCTACAAAAATAACTAAATAACAGCCAGTGTTTATTTTCTCGGAGCGAAGTTATCATAATATTGCTGAAACGATCAAAACAAAAGCCAAGCGCTTATTGTTATAGTCCCCCATAAACTAAGGTGTGTATAAAGGCGTGTTTTTATATAAAGGTGTTTAGTGCTCACCCTAAAAGTTTTCATAGAAAATTGCGCCCGTATAGTCGGTTGATAAGGGGTATCTACTATTACAGGTTGTAAAATATTTCAAATCGCTTTTCATTTCGCTAAGAGACTTGCAATATTATATTTTTTTACCCTCATAAAAGTTTCTTTGCACGTGATGGTATATGGCTTTTGCCAACCCCTATGGGTAAGGTATATAATTATATTCGGGTCAGTTTTGCAATAAAATTCATAACCAATCTAAGATGTTTTAATAAGTCTTTATATATTGTTTAGAGGTTAAAATCATAGTATGACTATATTGTCTATTATATTCTGCGTGAAAATAGAAGATTATCCTAAAGAAACATGGACACATACCGGGATGTAAAGTGTTATATGTGGTATTCCAGGAACTAGTCTCTATATTTAATTTAAATCCGTTTAGGGTCGCCGCACACGGGCCACCGGCTAAAACCACAAAACGCCGCAACCGGTATATTTCCTAATAGTTATCATACATTTTAAATGGATTCGCCACACACAGTTGACACCGGTGGCCACCACATGCTACAAATCGCCACTGCCCGCATTGGCCACTAAACGCCGATACAAAGCACCGTCACATGCCACTCGCGCCTTTAAACCTTTTGCGTCAGAGTCCATTATGATACTGCGTGTATGGGTTGTGTGGCACAAGTGGTTGTCGCATGCTTCAGCTTCCTTTGTTGCCGCTTCTAGCTTCTCGTGGCGGCGTTTGTGGCTGTAGCACGTGGCCCGTGTGCGGCGACCCTTAGAGGTTTGAGCGTGAAGGAGTGAAAACATATACACATATATTCTCACCTTTATAATATGTGAGACCATCAACATTATCCCGCCAATTGATGGAAGTCCACTTGTAGGCAAAGATCACTCTTTAGGAGGCACTCATAGCAATATTCTTCGACTACGGAAACGGTCGAAAGATTTACAATGGCCTGGAATGCAAAGGGCAACTGAAGGAACACAGATGGGCTTTATTCAGTAAAAGTCTGACTTTTCTTCACGCTCTGCTTAGAGCGGGAGAGGTGATTTAATAATTTTAACTAAAAATAAAAATATTTAGTGACATTGCTTTGCTTAGCGGTCAAGTTATCACTTAGTCTATTAGGTACTGTTGTATAGAACGCTGCTACGCATATCATAGTTTCTGATTATGATACTCTTTTGTTTGTTTGTTTGTTATGATATCCACAGAAATAAATAGAGTACAGTCTTTGACAGTACTTTTTTTTATTGATACTCAAAGGAAAATAACATAAATCTGTAATCCTCATACATCGAGGCAAAAGCTCAACTGGATGCCAAACAATTGAGGTCTCAGCAAAGGTGGAACCATACCTTACGAAACAGTTGCTCAACCTTTATCAAGCATAAGGTCAATCGTGTACTACTCTCATCTTTGGGATAGATCTGCCAAATACCAGCTTGATGTGCTAGAGTCAATTGAGAAACGTGCCATAAAGATCATTGGCAATGATTATCATCATCATCATCATCATCATCATTTCAGCCGAAAGACGTCCACTGTTGGTCATAGGCCTCCCCCAAATGTCGCCACAATGACCGGTCCTATGCGATTCGCATCCATCGGATTCCCGCGACCCTCACCAGGTCATCGGTCCACCTTGTGGGAGGCCTTCCAACGCTGCGTCTTCCGGTACGTGGTCGCCATTCCAGAACCTTTCGTCCCCATCGACCATCTGTCGGCAATGATGCACTCATTGAATCGAAGCTCGAAAGTTTTGAGCATTGGCGCTATGTTGCTAAAAAACCAATATGTTTTTTTGTCGTTTACATTTCGTGTAGTGAGAATCAGAATCGCACAGTTTAATTCCGCCAAACCCGTTCAAATCACTAAAAGTACAGCGTTGTACCACCAGTACATGGTGGACATCCCACCCATACACACAAAACTTTTTGGGAACACATTCATTGTACGTACAGCTAAGGAGTGCGATTCCCTGTCGGAGTGTGTTACTTAGGTATCTTTAAGTCTGCCAGCAGTAGTGAGGGCTATAGCAGAAAACTTGGAGAGAGATGACGTCATTCTGTGAGACTGTGATGATCCAGAAGGAGGCCACTTCCACGAGAGGGATCGCGAGAGGACCTATTCCACTCGTAGAAGGAGGCGTCAGAGGGCCAACCGCTTTGACGCCTAAAACGCTGAAACCCCGATTGCAACATTAAAGGTAGGCGGGACTCCGAGGTCACGGGCTCTCAGACTCTGGGACTCTGTCCGCCTGCCAAGTGACTTCAGGAAAGACGGTGGCACAGTGATCACGTGCTACCGTGCACAGCGAGGCTAAGGGGTGACCTCTCACAGTCTCCTCAGGGATGTGCCCTAACAGGCGTTATACAGAGAGAGTTTCGGGGTGGTCTTTTAAGGGGTCACGGGGCCCTCTTCCATGTATTGGTGAGTGGTTTTAAGGAGGTAAAAATCCCACACTTCTTGGTCTTTTCCTCAAAAATACAGGCGCCTTTTGAAGGTTTCCCCCCGAAAAAAAAGTATCTTTAAGTCAAGAGTGAATAGGTTACTGCTAGGCAAGCATGTTTCATCGTCAACGATACCGTCGCTTACCAGCAGGTGAGATACTCGTCAAACGGAGCCAAAATCTTATGAAAAAGTGTAAATAAAGTAATCAAGAAAAGAAGAAAATTGTTTGTCAATTACCTACTATGGTCGTTTAATTTATGTACTTGGCTTATAAATAAATAAAAGAAAATTAAAGTAAACATCTTTGAAAGTGGGGTGACCTACATAGGTTGTGAATTGATTACCTATCGAGAGGGAGGGCAACGTTCTTTAATGATAACATCATTACTTTATACGAGGTTGTTGACCTGGTTATTTTTATTTCGAACTTTATGGTAAGGTTTAATAACTTTAATCAGGACTTGAGGTATTTTTCTGTTTGCTTAAAAATGCTTATGTTTAGCCTTTTAATTTCACTGTATTTTTCTATGGTGTAAAATAAAAAGTATATTAATCTATCTGTCTGTTTTATAAGGACAAGAATATGGAAACTGTAACACTCTACTACAATGGTTTCCAGTGGTCCACGACCTAAGGGTGGTCCACAAGAGCCGATATACGAGCTTTCTGTACCCAAACTTAGAAAAGTCACTCGCCAGGCAGAAATTTGATTCAAATGAGGACGTTATCGCTGCCACAGAGGCCTACTTTGCAAATTTCTAGAAAACGTATTTTTCAGAATGGTTTAAGAAGTTGGAGCATCGCTGGATTAAATGCATCAAGCTAAAAAGAGACTATGTTGAGCAATAAATCGCCACGTTTTAAATAATTTCTTTTTTCTTTTAATAATAATAAAAAAAATATTAACAGAGAGGGAGGTACACAGGCCTGCAAAAGTGCTTGGATACCTTAATGCCTATTTTCCCTTGCACGTTAAAGTTCAAGTATTCGAAAATTAAACTAGATGGCGTTGGCTTCTTCACAGCTAAGTGGCGTCCAAAGGCAATCTCACAAAATATAAACTTGACTTTTAGTTTGACAGAAAATAGACACATGCGTCGTCATTGTCATCAACAATTGATTGTAGTTCATAATTTCATCATTTAAATTAGAGTCAAGTTGGCCTAGCGGTTTAGCATGTGCTATGCGTAAATCAATGAGCCGTGAGTTCGAATCTCACGTAGTACTCACAACTTTTTGTAAGTTGTGTATAATAAATATAAACAAACAAAAGAAATCGGTAGGAATATTATATCAAAGCTAACAAATGGATATTTATTTGTAATATAATATTCAAGTAGGTAGTTACTCAGCAAAATGAAAAAAATGAAGGTAAACAGGCTCATCAAACAAAAAGGCACTATTAAAAAAATAATATGTTTTTATTTCTTACAATTTCTTATTCAAATTTAATAATCACCATTTATTAATCACCGAATAAGATTATAATATTATATATAACTTCTTATTGAGGCCATAGCTTAAGTATTCGTTTCCAAAAATGGGAAGAGGATTGAAGCTTATGTAACCTTAACAAACAAACTTTTGAGATACCAGATAATTTTATCAAAAAATCAAAAGGATTAAATGTAGGCTAAAAACTATAATATTGCACAACAATATATCAAGTGTTCATAACTTTTTTAAGTGGTTTTAGGGTATTAAGTTAAACACACATAACAAGGTCTCCAGTTAATACAGAGAATAAATACTGAGTAAATAATATTAATTCAGTATTATAATTATTTATCATCTTGACGCCACAAACATAACCGTCCGTGTTCATTGGACTTAAAAGTTTTTCATCAGTAAAGATGACATTACTCTAATCAAAGTTTATGTGATCCATATAGCAAGGATTTCACAGCATGCCTCCGATAATGCATCTTATCACTAAGTATGAAGAGCACAACGAACAGTGTCAACGCCTGTGTCAAAAAAAAACCAGCATAGTGGTTCGTCGACAGACGTCGATTTTCTTCGTACTCCCTTATCATGGTATGATGCTGCAACATGTTTATTAGTTTTAAGTAGTCTGCCAGCTCTTTTATGGTGTTTCAAAGAACCCTCCTCTTCAAATCGTCATACCCATAGAACAACAATTTTTCTCTGCAACAATAAAACAGAAATATATAATACCCAATAATGATTATTATATAGGAGGCTTTTGTTATATATAAGAAGAATAAAAATCTACTTACGTTTACACCGGTCTCTCTGGCTATTTCTGACAAGTTTTTACCTTGATCATGCATAGCAATTATTTGAGCTCTTTTTACTAAATCCAACAATTCATATCTACTCATTTTGGTAGAATAAGTAAACCACCTGGTTAAAAATAAAATCCAACGAAAAGTGCTAGAACGAGATAATCGAAATTAACTTAGCGAACAATCAATTGAGCTATTTCATAACTCTGGTCTAAGTATTATTTATACTACCTACTAGTTATTATTTTTAAATCCATATTCAACCTACCCTCTCAAGTTTGAAAACTAACACATAGATAATCAAATATTTATAAATTGATATTCAATTTTAATATATTCATCTCTTTAAAAGAAACTATAAATTATTTCAATGTTTAAAGGAACAAAAAGAAAGTAAAAAAACAAGCATAAATTAAGTATTAATCATTTGAAACACAGCGACGCCATCTATTAACAGTAAAATGTAATATTGTCGATAGGAACATTTCAATCTGGTTTTACGCTATTCTGGCGTCATTTCTCGCTTCACGCGATTTTGTTTCTGTACTACCCATGCACTTTTGCATGTGCCTTTACATCTCATCTATCCTAATCAAAATACAATGTATTAAATTAATAATGTTTCCTTTGAAAAGATAGAGTGAACGACGATGTCTGTGCTAGTATTGACTGTGTGACAGACATCGGCGCCTTCCTCCTACAGTTTTTATTATTAGTGCAGTATTAAAGTAAAGAAAAATAAAAATAAATATTTTGATAAAATTTCATTTTGCTAAATGGTCCAAATACATTTAATAAATTTTAGGCTCAGTACCTATTTATCTTATACCTTCGTATAGTCCGCGAAAGGTCTAAAACAATTGAAATATTACATTGATACGAACTAATTTTAAGTTTCTATCAGTTTTATGTTTGTAAAATATTTTTCTTTCTTTTTTTTTTTAAGACACAGCTCATTAACATTGTTTACTAGAATAGACATGCTCAAGTTTTGAATTTATAAATTTTGGGTTGTAAGTTTTTTTTATGTTTTTTGGGTCTTACCCGCATTTTTAGCTACTCCGCTCCCGTGCGGTGTAGCGTGATGTTGTAGACTAAGGTTCTTCGGACTATCCAACATTAAAAGAATTTTTCGATTCGAATCAGTCGTTCCTCAGATTAGCGCGTTGAAACATACTTATAAACAAACCCCTGAGCTTTATAACATATAAGTATAGATTAAGATAGTTTATAGAAAGAAGAAAGAAAGAAAGAAAAACTTTTTAATTGCCGGAAAAGGCGCGAAATTAAAACTAACATATTGCAAACATTTTGCATGACAAACACATAATTTAAAAAAAAAACATATATGCGCCACGTCCGAGCAATATTATTTTATTTAGTTATAGATGTTTGTTTTTGAACTTATGGATTAGAAGTCCTGCAGCTAGAAACAAATAAATCAAAGTGACCCCGTCAAAATACGACTGGAACCACAACTCTAGCATGACGACCTATCAAATATTAGTATTTGATTTAGACAAATTTTTAATTTCTGATTCATGATTTTCCCGATTTCAGAATAACCAGAAGTACCTTAATATTTCAGTTCCCTCTAACAATTAACATTCAGGTGGCAAAAATAAACAATAAATATTAATATCATCTTTAATATCATATTTTCAAATGAATAAAAATTAAAATAGGTATGTATATAAGAGTAAAAAAACGGAATATTAATATTATTAAAATAGACATCACCCTCAAAGATGCGATCATAGTAGAGTGTAAAATTTTCTACTATGTTGTAACTCATTATGGTCCCAGGACCATAATGAGTTAGTAACATAGCATTCGTTTCCTTCCAGATTGAAACGATTGTTTTACATATTTATACATATACTATTTAAACAAAATCCAGAAAATTATGAAGCTTTTGTTACCAGAATACAAATAAACAATCAAATTCAATTCCTAAATTCATATCTCCCCAACAATTGTAAATGATATGCAGAACTAAGCCCGTGGATATCCGCGTTCATGCATAAATGATGCGAGGGTTCCGTACATAAGTCCTGGCATGGAGGGCAGAATCAATAAGTCATTTGGTTTTCTGTGCTGTGGGTCAGTTTGGCTACAGTATTTGATAATGCGGTAAAACGAATTAAAATTTAAAAATAAAATATAACAATCACGCAAAGGTAATATTTTCCCTGATAAGCTTTACTAAGGATTCACTTATTAGTGATAAAATTAATATTTCCTTAAAGTAAGATAAGTAAGTTATAGACTAACTTCGGCATTTTTGTCGCAGAATTTTTCATCCTGCCAAGGCTGCGGATTTTTCAAAGGATTCATCGTGGCTATTACAAAAAGGACGACTGAAGGAACACTGTAGTGATTTAGTTAGTAAATGTCTGATAATCACTTACAATCACTTAAGGCGCCTTCAAATTAGCCGCATAGTGCCGCGCGACGGTAGCGCGGAGGCAGCATTGCTGACGCGCTACTATCGCGTGGTACTTTGCGGCTGATCTGAAGGCGTCCTTATCATATATGAAAGTAGAGTAATAAGCAGAAAGTCTCTAACCCTCGATTTTTTATTTAAGCATTTGAAGTTGAGTATTGCTCAAAGTTTTCTTTAGCCTGAAAATCTGTCATAATTTGGCATTTAAATGGAGTTTGAGAAGTGTTTAACTTGAAATACTCAATTCAGAAACCCGCCGTAAGACATCAAAGGAAATGGGAATTAAATTATTACATCCTAAAAGTAATGTGTCCAGCATTAGCTACTGAAACGATTTCAGCTATTTTTAAAATAGATTTTTTTTACCTTAAAATAAAAAATTACCTGTTTTGAACAAAAAAAACACAAAACAAAAGCACAGAATGCGTCGAGCGTGGCAGGATCGTAAGGGATACCACCTCAGCATTTGCTGGGCGTCAAACACCTAGTCCTGGTTTTCAGTTGGCACCCCGCAGTGACGCATGGACGAGTGTAAATAAAATATATAAGTAGCCTTCCTTCTGACGCAGTCGGGTGGCTAAATAATTACTGAATAAGAAAACCTTTTTAGGGTTTCCATACCCAAACGGACAAAACTGTACCCTATTACTAAGAATCCACAGTCCGTCTGTCTGTTACCAGGCTGTATCTCATGAACCGAATGTCATGACTAGACAGTCATGATATTCGGTTCAACTTTGTGGCTTGATAAATAGACAGTTTATCAAGCCATACAGCTGAATTTTTTACAGATGGTGTATTTTTGTTGCCACTAAAACAACAAATACTAAAAACAGAATATAATAAATATTTAAGTAGGGCTCCCATACAACAAACGTGTTTTTTTTGTTGTTTTTTGCTACGGGTGTTACGGAACCCTTCGTGTGCGAGTCTGGCTCACATCATCATCATCATTTCAGCCGAAAGACGTCCACTGTTGGATATAGGCCTCCCCCAAATGTCGCCACAATGACCGGTCCTGTACGTCTCGCATCCACACCGGCCCGCAGTGTCGTCCGGCTCACACTTAGCCGGTTTTTAATATAATAGTGCGGAACGCTTCGTGTGCGAGTCTTACCCGTACTTGCCAGTCTTTTTCGAATCGCGTGCCGATACTAACTTAAAGAGCTACCAAATACTTCGGATCTAATCGCCTTACAAGCTCTAACATTAACGAGCGAACACATCGGCCGCAATAACATTAACACTTTACAATACAAAGCAGTAATTACTTAGTAAATCCAATAAACAGAGTCCAAGCCAATTAATTGTAGGCCAATCAACACGCGAACTGAAAATTATCGGCTGTGTTTGTGGCGATACAATGGTGTATGATACTACTATAATACGTTCGATTGTTAGAAGCATGGGGTCGCGTGTCGAAAATTGGTTTTTGTTTTGGGGTGTCAATGTTGCCATGGGTTCGCTTCTGAAAGGGAAACCCATGGTCCTGAAATAAAAGGCAAAGAATGAACACAGATGTGGGTGGTTTTTGTTTTGGGGTGTTACACAGTTTACTTGGGCCATGGGTTCACTTCCGAAAGGGAAACCCATGGTCCGGAAACGAAAGGTAAAGAAGGAATATAGAACTGGGTTTTAGTCAGTAAAAGCCTGACATGCCTTCCAACTCCGCCCTAGAGCGTGTGAAGTCATTGGATGATAAAAAATGTTTTATTTAAAAAATGGAAAGGAGGTATTGGCCAGAGTTGCAGTTAGTACAAAATAAGGGGCCATTCAAGTATTACGTAAGCCAACTTTTTGCAAATATTAACACCCCCTCCCCCCTCGTCAGCAAAAGTAAGCAAAGCTCTAAAAGGCTTACGTAAACATTGGTACGTGCATTTGGCAATGTGTTACTTTAGTTATTAATTTATGACCAGTAGTTGTAAGTCTAGAAAAAAGAATTACTTGAAATAAAGGAAAAAAAAAGGTAATTAAAATTTTGACATTATTAACTCAAATTAACAGTTCTCAGTCCATGACACACTTATCCATGCACTACGTCTTCAATGACATTAGATGTACGCTGCTTAATGATGTGTGTCTGCTGACGTAATCACCATCTAGACCCCCTTATCCCCTATGTCATCAAAAATAAGCAAAGCAAAGACCCACCACCCCCCTGTAGTGCTTACGTAATACTTGAATGGCCCCTAAGTACTTGATTTCATAAAGATAATATTAATCTGATTGTTATTTTGATAAAACTATGATAGTTTTGTGTTGTTATTCTAGTGGTTAGTGGCCCTGACTGCTATGCTGGAGGTCGTGGGTTCGATTCCCACCCAGGACAAATGTTTGTGTGATGAGCACGATCATTTGTACTACTGTGTCTGGGTGTAATTTATCTATAATATGTATATATTTAGAAATATATAAGTATGTTTATCAGTTGTCTAGTACTCATAACACAAGCTCTGCTTAGCTTGACACTAGACTGCGTTGTGTGATAGTTGTGGAAAAGAAGAAGAAGAAGAAGAAGTTTTCTACAGCATCAAGGATATGTCAGTAGTCTGTATAATTCGTTGGGTATACTTTCAGGCGAATACCTTGAAAAATGATAAAAGAATTCGTAAAATACCTTTTACCATACACATACTAGTACCATCACTAGTTTTTGAGCCGTGAAATATACTATACAACTATGGGCTTTTTCCGATATAATAATATAAGATTTTGTTTACTTGAAAATCAATGTTCCTTCGTGCATGCAATGGAGAGAAATTACCATGGAGAGGTTTCTCGACTCAATTTAGTTATCAGCTTGAGTTAATTGAGAAACGAACCGAGAGGATCATTGGTAATGCACTCTTCGCGTCAAATCTCAAAGTCTTGAGCATCGACGCTGAATCGCGACGCATCTGAATCGTATAACTTAATTCCGCCATGTTCATTCTATCATCGAATCACTAGATTTACGGCGATGTGCCGCCAGAATGTGGTGGATATTTTACTCGAAACATTTTTGGAACATATTCATAGTGCATACAGCTAAAGAACGGAATTCCCTGCAAGAGTCTGTGTTTCCTGATAGCTACAACTTGGGTGCCTTTAAGTCAAGAGAGTATTTGACTTTACTTCTAGGCAAGTGTGTTCTATCGTCGACCATATCGTGACTTTCAATCAGGTAAGATAGTAATCAAGCATAATTCAATAATTAATTTATTTTAAATGTCAGTATCCAGCTAGCTTTGCCTTTCGTCATGCCAAATTATTAAGTCACGATGAGGTTGTATATCGTCATCGCTTACGTTCTTTTACCAATGATATAAAGTCAAAGTCAAAGTCGAAAGTTTTTTTTTTTTTAATTGATATAAACCAGTGCTTGACTGCAATCCCACCTGATGGTAAGGGGAGATGCAATCATTGATGGTCAGGCGCAATAGTTTATTAAGAGCCTATTCACTCTAGTCTTGAAGAGACCTAAATTATAGTTGGACGGGAAGACCGCTGCAGGAAAATTGTTCCAGTCCTTCGATGTACGCGGTATAAACGATGAAGCGAAACTTCTTAGTTAAAATCATTTGTGAATTGTCGATGACAATTGGTTTACCCACAATATCACACTGGATTTAAATACTGCCGAAATATGAATATTTGTCCGTAACGCGTACATCGGTATTTATTATTTCACATAAGCCTACTTGGCACTTATAAAACGTCAGAAGCTAGTGCACGGTTCCAAATTGGTCGTTTCCTATGGAGAAGAACCGGCAAGAAACTACATGGCTTCTCTTTTAAAAAAAATTTTGTTTTTACAATATTTCCATATAACAGTATAAATAGATATTATGTAAGAACAGTGTAGACTGAAGAAAAAAAGTACAATAAAAATGATGATATTATATCAAACAAAATTATATCTCTTCTCTCCGACCCATAAAGTACCAAAAGTACAGCATTCAGCCCAAAACCCAGTGAGTTCTCTAAGCAGGATACAGACTAAGACTTCATTATCAAATGTTTTTAACACAATTTCCATCCAGCTCAACACAGATTGCGCATGTATGGCTTGTTCTAAGTCCGTCCGAAGCGTATTACTGGTTGTAAGCGTCCTCGCGTGTCACGACGATGTGTAAACCACATTAGGGAACACGCACACCGCTTTATATGTATTGGTTTCTGATAGAACAGCATATGAACAGCCGTTACGAATTCGTCAAGGTGTATTGATTATACGAATATTGGTTTTCCCGTGTCGGGCGAGATGTTATTTTAGCATAGCATAGCATAGTCGGCCTTATATTGTTCCCACTGTTGGGACTCAGGCCTCCTCTCTAGGAAAGGGAATGGGCCGTAATCCACCACGCGGGCCCAGTGCGGGTTGGTGGATGTCACATGTCTTCGAATTTTTGGTTCTAGGACACGCCGGTTTCCTCACGGTGTTTCCCTTCACCGTTTTGAGAGTAGTGGTGACGAAATAAATTACACAAAGTAATGCGCCTGGCTGGGTTTTAACCTGCGAACACGTAAGTCGGGGCCGTTACCACTTTTCCACCGCTGCTCTCAATGTTATTTTAATTATTTGTTGTTTGGGTTGTTTTTTTTTACGCTAGATGCTTTTCTACGTACACGTTTTTTTACATCACCATCACACATACCTCCATATGTATATGGTATTAAATAAAATCAGTGATTTTTAAGTAAACTTTAATTTATCTTTTCTCCGTTATTTATTGCGTTCTAATACGTCTTGTAATTATTTATTTATTATATACTTTATAGAATAGAATTGAATAAAATAAACTTTATTGTAACTTTACATTAAAATAGTTAAAAAACTTTTAAGGTAACTTAAAATCTGTGGGTACAAAGGCGTTCTTATCGCTGACAGCGATATCTACCAGACAACCTTAGGAAGGACTGCAAGAACTTGAAATAGAAAAAGGGGGTAGTCTATGGTGTACTACAAATTAATAAAGTAAATATTAGATTAAAACCATACATTATTACATTATTTCATTTATTGTACACCATTATACATACACAAGGAAACTAAAACACATAAAATGGGCAGCCTTATCGCATTCCGCGATCTCTTCCAGGCATCTTGGAATGGACAGTAATAATAATAGTATTTAATTATTTAAAGGAGTGTCCTTAGAGTTTCGAGCACGTTCTTCTCCATAAAGATCTATGCTTTAGAACGTGCAAATAGCTTCATTTTTGTTTTAAGTGACTTTGACAGTTTAAAAATGCCTGTAAATGGTTTATTTAAAATAAATGCTTTGAGCTTCAGTAATTGGTTTAGCATAGCATAGCATAATAAGCCTTTTAATGTTCCCACTGTTGGGACTCAGGCTTCCTCTCTAGGAGAGAGAATGGGCCGTAATCCACCACGCGGGCCCAGTACGGATTGATGAATGTCACATTCATGTCACACAGAATTTTTGGTTCTAGGACATGTCGGTTTCCTCACGAAGTGTAATTGGTTTATTCTAACAAGATTATTTAGTGGTAGCCTACATTTGTACTAGGTTGATAGCAATAATTGATGTCAAATATGTACTTTATAATAAATAAATATTATTATTATAGTAAACTCGTTATTTATTACATGTGACTAAAAACATAACTTAGCTCTTTGAGAAAAACATACGTAATACTATCTAGGTCATACATAAACAGGAATTATTAGTTTTCTTTACATAAGGAATTGTGACAAAAATCATGTCATAATAGCTCAGAGCAGCAAAGCAGTCAAGATGGCTAATAATTAAAATTATTACTGCAATCTAAAGACAATTGAAAAACAAGAGGTTTTCTGATGGTTAAAGCTGAAAATGAAGGTGAAAATTATATAAGATATCTAAAATTTAATTGATGTCAAACTCTGTTGCCCATTTGGTACGAAAATATGCTACTGATCATAATGAAAACTATAGCGGACAGATGTCACAACTCCATACTGGAACATTAAATACACCTACATACCAATTCAAAAAGAAATATAGAAAAAAGAAGGAAGATATGTTTATTTGGCACAAAACCAGATACACAAGCACTAATTAGGTATTAATGAAAAAACTGTGCAAGTCGGAGTCTCGGGAGTGCGGTGGATGCAAGACGCACAGAATCGGTCGTTGTAGCGTCACTTGTGAGAGGCTTTTGTCCAACAGTAGTCTTCGGCTGAAATGACGATGATGATGAATTCAGAAGACAGTCAAGATTGTTGAAGAAGATCTGCATTTAGGTCATAATAGCACACATCACCAAAGATTTTGTCTAATAATATTTCCTTTCAAAATAATTACCATAATATTGCTGTATAGTTCCGTATAACATTGTCAGGCTTCTTTAAATATAAATAATTTTCACTCCATTAATCTTTAAGCTAAAACTATCCGCAGAGCTACAAATCAAAATGATTTAAACACTTCTGGTTCTGCTTTTGGTGAATTTGTAACGGGATATTTGAATAGGATTAACAATTCTGTTAACAAATCCAGTACGGTCTTGGTTCCTCTTTGGTTGCATTAGATTTACATAGGAACCTCTGATTTCGTTGTATGTTGTCTTGTGGATACGGCAATCTGGGTGTTAAATTGGATATATGTTAAATACTGTGTAGTACGTTAAGACATTGAGTCGTTCTTAAGAGCGTTCAAGACGAGATACATTTTCATTATTTTCCATACAACCGCTCTCACGTAATCACGTGAGAGCGGCGAGATGACGTTATTTGTACATTTTTCTCTTTTCTAGATGTATTGGAAATACATATCTTGTGGATATTATCTAGTTTTTTTAGAAATCAAACCATAAATTTGTGTAACATTATTCCAGTATAGACCTCTGAAAATCTGATATTTTGCGGGAACTCTGGCCCTTCATATAGGTAGTACTAAATTTTAAAGAAAGAAAATATAAGTATAGAAACTTTGCCAGTTTACAACTAGAATCCTGACCTACGCAACTTACGCAATCGATTTTAGTTTTCGCAAGGTTGATGATAGACGGGTCGGGGAGGGCTCTCATAAAGTGGTACCCCGCGAAATTCAAGTTTTAGATAGTTTTACATTTTTTTTAGCAATTTGCAGCTCAGTATCGGATAGTATTATAACAAAAATTGTATCTGCTGTAACCACATGTATGTATTTACACTTAAGACCATCATCATAACTCTCTAATTTAGAGACAAGATGCAACATTATTTTTTATAGATAGGTCTAAAACAAAAGTGATTTGGGTATATCTGAAATATGCCCAGAGTAGGTACGAGAGATTTTGGCCACATAGCTAGGAAAAATGGCCCCATCTTGAACAGCTTATCGTAGCTGGCATGGTTGATAGCAAACGACCAAGCAGCAGCAGCCCAAAAAGATGGGCACACTGGACACACAATTGCACGTCGCATTACATGACGCCAAAAATAGTCACAGATGGCGAGACACCATCAGTAAGAAGATATCAAACAAGTACTTCACGATCCTCAGTAATGAGGAATATGATTCAAAGACGAGGACAATCTGTCAACTAAAGAGGCTATTAAACAAAGTTATCCCACCAAAAACATTTCATGTAAAATGTTGCCAAGACGACCGCATACGATTTGCCCTGTGAAAAAGATATCAGATCTCATGTAGAGCCAAGCTTCTGAATCTACACGGCCTAATTCTACCGACCTTAACTTCACAAATTGTACATACCAGTAAAAATGTATGGCTTGTGTCAGTGTATCAGTGAGTATGTCAGTGACGAAATCGATATATTTTAGATAGGTATCAATAAAATCTAAAATATTAGAGCTGTTCAATTGAGACTTTGTATGTTTAATTTGTCTAATGTTGACATCATATCCTGATAATATGAACTATCTGGTACATCGGAAACCAACTCTATGAGGGTTCAAAAAAACGACGAAACACTTCGAGAAAAGGTAGGTAGTGCCCTTGCGCTTCGCTTGGCTCGTCTTGGCGGGGCACTACCCTGCCCCCAGATATGTTCATAAATCAACCAATCTGCCTAGTTAACTTTCTCAACTAAGTTGTAGCCGGCTTCCAGTTTAACCAGATGCAACTAAATTCCAGTATTTACATGTTGCGACTGCCTTTTTATCCTCACAAAGATATTTGATGGTTCCTCACCCAAAAAAAAAATCCTGAAATCTTGTTTCAACTTTACGTAAAACTATGTTTTGCCCGCAGCTTCTCCCGCGAAGGTACATAAAATATAGCCTGTGTCACTCAGGAATAAAGCAGTTTTCAAACGGTGAAAAAATTTTAGCAATCGGACCATTACTGTTTATGTATTGTGTACTTGCACATATTTGTTTAGTTTATTTTGCATGATACAATTTAGATCGACTCGATTTGATTTTGGTTTTTTTTTTGTGATTTTTATTTTTTTTATTATTTGGGTAGATTGGTCGACTGGTAGAAAATGCCTAAGGCATTAATTCCGCCTTTGTTCAATGTTTCATTAGTGCATAAAGTTTTAAATAAATAAATAAATTTATGTTCAAAGTAGCTCAAGTTCTGTTGTGCATATGAGTTATCCTCATGTTTCAAATTTCATAAGGTTTGCTGTAAGAAAACCCAATTTTGGGTTAAGCTCGCCCGTGTACATCACCTATTCTATATTTTTATTGAATGTAATTTGTGAATAATAAAGAATATAAGAATATATCAGTACTTTCAGAGATTACCTCGTATAAACAAAAAAAACCGGGGAAGAGCGAGTCTGACTCGCGCACTGAAGGTTCCGTATAAACTTACCAAAGAAAACAATTCAATTCCCGAATTGAGTTACGAAGATTTTTCCGTATCGCAACTTTTATTTGTGACGTAACTATAAATTTACTGCTTTCAGATTTTTCCTATACTTGTGCTATGAGACTTTACTTTATGCTAAATTTTAAGGATTGTAGATCAACGAGAAGTACCCAATGAATTTTGATTCTCTTGAGTGTCGAAATACACTTTTTATGCGACATAAACGGCCGTATCTTTTGTTTTCGTCAACTCAGAATTTTGATTTTTCACAGTTTTAAGAGACCGTAGACTTGAGTACATGGTTTTAATTTCAACTCGATACCTCCACGCGTTCTTGAGATAAAGGGTCTTGACAGCCAGACGGACAACAAAGTGATCCTATAACGGTTCCGTATTTTCCTTTTTAAGGCACGGAACCCTAAAAACCAATTTTACCTCTTTATTACATTAGTATAGAAGTGTAGACAAATACTCCTCAGAATTCTAAACTAGTTCTACATTAAACTGCGTCTACTTTAAGGTGGTGATACCAAAACCATCCTTATTCTGGGGCTTTACCATGATGTATTAAAATATCAGGCATTAAAATATAAGCGCTAAAGAGGGATGGAACTATATACCCTATATAGCTCCATCCCTTTAACAGTTCAGTTTAGGTCGCCAAATGGATTGCATTAAGTAAAAATGGGTGTCCCCCAGGGCTCAATTCTTGGCCCATTTTTGTTTCTTATATATATAAACGACTTACCTTACCTCATAGAGAATAACCATAATATAGTGTTGTTTGCAGACGACACTTCACTTTTGTTTAAACTTAAACGTCAGCAGCCGGTTACTGACGATATAAATATAGCACTTTCAAAAATAGTACACTGGTTTGATGTAAATAACCTACATCTTAATGAAAAAAAAACTAAATGTATTAAGTTTACCATACCTCATGTTAGGCAAGTAGAAACTAGTGTGCTAATAAAAGGTAAAGAGTTGAGTCCTGAAGATAATACAGTGTTCTTGGGCATAACTCTGGATGCTAAGCTTCAGTGGGGCCCTCATATAGACAAATTATCGAAAAAACTTAGCTCTGCAGCATACGCTGTGAGACAAATTCGAAATTTAACTGATGTAGAGACAGCCCGTTTAGTTTACTTTAGCTATTTCCATAGTGTTATGTCGTACGGTATTCTACTGTGGGGAAATGCCGCCGATACCCAGACAATTTTTGTATTGCAAAAAAGGGCTATTCGTTCGATTTATAGATTAAGTCCCAGATACTCCCTCAGAGATAAATTTAAAGAGATCAGTATTATGACTGTACCTTCACAGTATATTTACGAGAATATATTGTATGCACATAAAAATATAAACAGTTTTAAAAAATACAGTGATATCCATAATTTTAATACTAGGAACAAACACAAATTTGTGGTTCCTACAACCAGGCTAAAAAAAATAGGGGGCTCATTTAGATGCCAATGTATACACTTCTATAATAAACTTCCTAGTCACATTCAACAACTAAGCCTTAATAAATTCAAAACATTTGTAAAGCGAAAACTTTGTCAAAAGGCTTTTTATCTGTCTATAAAGGACTATGTTGAGGACGAAAAGGCTTGGGATTGACCTGCTCCAGTACGCACTACAACTGTTGTCTTATTTTTCTCTTTTGTTTTTATTTTCACTTGTGCTCTTTATTATTATTATTTTACAATTTGATATTGTAGATTATTTTTATTTTGCAATTTGACTTTATTTATTTTTATTTTGACATCAATATTTACTTTATTAAGTAAATTACATTTTGTAAATTATATATTTACTTTTATTATTGTGAACGTGAGAACAATGTTGATTGCCTTTTTTTTTTTCCTTTTCAGTAATTTTAACGTATGTCTGGCAATTTGAGTATATTCTGCGGCCTACCCAAATGTCCTTTCCTTGGTATTGTTCGTCAAGTCGTTGAGCTCCTTAGTAGTCCTGGGTTGAGCTTTGCGAATATTGACAAATGCTTGCACTGACTGGACAGGTCCACTCAAATCTGTATGGTTCTTTCTTCAAAAGACCATCTCAGACAAATCTGCACTGTTCTCATGTGATTTGACCATTACATATTAACTGTATGGATTTTAAAAGAGACTTTGACCCCTGAGTTTGTTTCGGTGTTTCTTCTCAGGGTAGTCAGCTAGGAAACACCGGCCTCATCTAGTTTAAAATGACAAAAAAAAATTGACGTGTAAAAGTGTTTTTTTAAACCTACTTACAAAATAAATATCATTTATCATTTAGCTCGTGGCCTGTGCCTCTGAATTAAAATCAAAGCGTGAACTAAATGCAGCTTAAAATTATCGTGTTCAATCAAATTGATACGTCAATATCAAGAAGTGAAAAATACAATTTTCAATTAGAGGCAAATGTAATAATATCAAACAATTGAAACGAAAATTAAATCCACACATCTTTATGAGCTCGTTTAATTGGTTTCCAACATCACGCTCTGAAAATTGCAGCTTCAAATTTAATTTTGAATCATAACCCAACGTATCATTTTTTAATCTGAAATTTTCGTGGGAAATCATAACATAACTTCTCCCTTTCTAGAGAAGGTGGGAGAGAGTGTCAGATTTTTACTGACTAATACCACATCACTCTCTCAGTTACCCTTTTTTGTTCGGACTCCGGTAACTCCTTCAAGCAATCCGCAGCCCTGGCAGGCGTCGGCCTTAACTGGCCCCATATATTTTGCTGGCATCTGATTGAGACGCGCGTGGAACACAACATGCCATTGACCCGGGCTTGGTCCTTGCCAGATGGCTAAACGGCGAGCTACCCATGGCTCGCCGTCTGCAAACCCACGCTTACGGTGGCCGATTATCAGCTTTTGGCTCCGGTCGCCTGGGGTGGCTCCGCCTCACGGTTTTGGCTTCATCCTTTGCTTGCAGGACTGCTTCGCAGAAAGGGGTGACCACCTCTTATTTTCCTCACTAACCAGGACTCGACGCGAAAGGCAACGTCTCATACGTGTTAAAGTCATCATAGGTTCAACGTGAGAGAAAGACAGAGTTATACAGAAATAGCCCTATCCCTTATTCACAACAGAGACACAATGGCATTGACATGTTTAATCTGGCCTCAGGTATCAATTCTGTTATAAAGTTTAATTTATACGGGAGTGAACGGAAATTGACAAACCCTTCTGCTCCGAACCCTTCTAATGTGACATCCTAATGCAGTTACAGTAAGTTGGTAACCTCGATACCTTTCAAGTTTAAGGTAAGGTCACAGGTAATGTTGGAACGAAGATTTTAATGTTAATCCCTCGAGCGCCCCGGGGTAGTATTATTACGTAATTGCGCGTTTTTTACGTAAATCACCAAAAAAAAAAACTTTTTCGGTATTATTCTATGAAAAACAAAAAAATATAAATACAAAATTTTCGGCTAAAAAAATTCGTACAAATGTGTGTACAAATCGACAATTAAGCGTTTTTCAAGGTCAATCAAGTTGTACAGATACATTATATATAATTGAAAATATTGTTAGCTAGTGGCTTTGATTTCATCTGGTATTTAGCCATTCGCAGTGCGAACCATGCGGTTGGAAGGTCCCACAAGAGGGACCGATGACTTGGTGAGTTTCGCGGGAATCCGATGAATGCGAGGCTCACTGGACCGTTTTTTATAACTTGTGGCGTCACAGAAATGATGATGATGATTTGGAATATACGAAACAGAATGTAAAGTCTCGCAAACCTCTGTTGAAAAGGAAGGATCTTTCTACCAGATGGGTTAATCGTTACCCGATAGATGATTTTGAGCTGTTGTATGTGCTCCAATAGCGCGATGGAGGATTTCGTTTATAGATGCAAAAATATTACAAGATACAAATTCCATGCTTTTTTTTTAACGTTGTAAATCTCCAAGCAACTTCTTCCATTTCGGGTGGAGCGAGAGGGAGTGTCAAACTTTTACTGACTGAAGCCCACCCGTGTTCATTTAGTTGCTTTTGCGTTTCACCGCGGTAGGTAACTCTTTCAAACCATTTCGCAGCCCTGGGATTTTACTGAAACTTTGAAACCAAGCCAAGTTACGATCGTTTAGTTTGCGTCGGACGCCTTGAATAGGCTACGCCTCTGATTCCTTTGTTCTGACGTCATCTCAACACTCAGTCACGTGGTTAGAACAAAGGAATCGGAGACCACGCCTCCGCTACTCAAGGCGGCCGACGTAAACGAAACGATCGTAACTTGGCTAGGGGGGCAGAAGTATGAATTAAGGGACATTTCTACATTTTAGGTAAAAATACCTTACGTTAACTCAAACTTCTGGTATCGACTTGTGTTGTAATGCAAACATTCTCTTCTCCTTACGCAAATTTAGGATCGGGGCAACATGACTCTTTCTTTCATACTTTTGTCTCTATTAATCGTCATTCTCGAGTATTCAGTACAAACCTACTAAAATGAATAACTAGATTTTTTTATTAATAGGCTCACGTTTGACCATTTCATCTGACGATATGTGATAATAAATTGTAAAGTTAAAATTAAAATATTATATTATAATAACTCTATAATTATTACAACATTATATAGATTAGTTCAAAGGTTTATACCACTAACCATAACTCATATCGAAAACAAGTAAACTGGATTCCACCCTTCGTTCCATGACAATCGATAATAGAGCTGCCAACGTCAATACCTCATCAGGTGGAAGTCTCAATCAAAGTCGCTACAAACACAATGAAAGTCTATCATGACTGATTGCTTGGCAGCTTGCAATCAAGAAAGATTTCTTACTTTCTGATTGCCATCAATCAGTTGGTATGGATGTTCTTTTGTTTTGCCAGTTCATTGAGACGTTTATGAGTAGAGCAAAGATGATTGTGATTCATTGGAAAACTAGTGTTTGCGATACGTACATAGTATTAGGGGTTAAAGAATGAAATTACCGTTTTTTAAAACGAATTGCTTTGAAGTGTTATATCTTTGGATTGACTTGGAATTATAAGTTCAAATAAACTTTGTATTAAAGGTACGTTATTCTTTTTTTTTAAATAAGATATTTATTGGTTTCTTTGTGTTTTGTATTCTTTGTAATATCGCTGTATTTAGAACCATTTTTGTATGAAATCTTAAAAAACGCGCATAATTTTTTAACATGAGTTCTACCATGGAAACAATGTGTCTCAAGAGGTATGCAATATTAATGATGTATACGGACTAAAAACTACTAATGAATGGGATGTCTATTTTAGTTTCAATCACTTTCACGTGGGAAATTTTATCTCACTAATAACTTTTCTCCTCAATACGGCAACAAGACAAAATTTCCAAAACGAAAGTTATTAAACCAAGAGCACAAAGTTCTTCTATTAGAAGAAAGTGGTAGGTATACGTAATTGATATTGCTTGCCCTTTGAAATGCATAGTTTCTACGTTGGAACTCTTATTATGAAAAAAACGTTTTTAATTAGCTCTCATGGTTAGAAGAACTGCGAAATTACAGAAAATACAAAACACAAAGAATCCAATAAATAACTTATTTCGGGAAAAGAATAACGTACCTTTAATAAAAAGTTTATTTGAATTAAAAGTAATACAAAAATAATAAATTACAAGTTTAGTTATTATTATAAGTGCTGAATATGTAAGTACTTAATATTGAGTAAGAGAAAACAAAGCTAGAACTACTTTAGACCGACGCACACGTGTAACACGCCTGATTTGTACGTAGAACGACGTCGTGTGGCGTGGATCAAGTGTAGCTCTACAAGTCTAGTTTCCATATAAAATGTATGGAGACCGACGCGCCCAGATAGGCGTGTGTGGCACACGTGTGCGCAGTATAGTTCTAGCTTAAATGTATCTGTATATTTTGATGTTATTACGTTTATTTTCTATAAGTTTTATCAATTCTTCTTCATTTCAAATCGATAGTAAATTCCTCAAACTATTTGGGCCCAAAAGGTGGTTACGCAACTGCAGCATCGGCGGCACTTATTTAGTCCTCCAAAGTGCAGGTTCATGGGAACTTGGGCTACTCCAACGTGTGGCTCATGTTCTGAATATGAATTCGGCTCATGCTCATGTTCTGAAATACTGCACTCACATTGAGTATCTGACGGGTCTATAAAACCCCATTTCACAAAGTTGTTAGATTCAGTTTTTCTTTTGATTCATAGCAAAGTGATTTCATTCATCAAGTCTTTTTTGCATTCACTCCTAGTTACGGAATAAATACTAAATGAACAAACAATCTAAATGAGAATGAAAATACATACAAATATTGAAAACTATCTTTTGCCCTTGGCTTCGACCGCGTCCTTAAAATATAGCCTAAAACAGCTTCCAGAGATTACCTACTACAAACAAAAAAAAAACATAAAAAAACAAACTTTACCTTTATATAATATCAGTGAAAATCAAGAAAAAAATCTTGTAAAATGACAACTATAATAACTTCTTTAAATAAGTTACACAAGCGACCAAAATAATTCGAGTAAGTAACTAAATTGGATTAAGCAACAGAATTCGAAACCTGAAGACTGTTAAGATCTTCGTAAAGCCTACAGTACCCGTAATTCGATATTTATTTCCCTTATTATTTCCAACTCAGTTTCACGCGGCTCACAAACTTGAGCTTGAACTTACTAGCATTGTATTACAGACCTAAAGTTACTAGAAGTAAATAATACGATCTGTTAAAGAAATATATAATAATATAATAAAGTGACAGTCTTTTTTAAGGTTCCGTAAGCAAAGGGTAAAAATCCTATTGCAGACTCCGCTATCTGTCTGTCTGTGACCGTGCTGTATCTCATGAACCACGATAGCTAAACAGTCGTAATTTTTACTGATAATATAATATTTCTGTTGCCGCTATAACAGTAAATACTAAAAAAACAGAATAATATAAATATTTAAGTGGAGCTCCCATACAAAAAACGTGATTTTCTGTCGTTTTTTACTACGGATGGTACAGAATCTTTGAGCGCGAGTCCAACTCGCAATTGGTCAGTTTTTAAGGTTTTGTACCTCGGTCACTAAAAATGAAACCCTTATCGGATCTCTTTACTGTCCGTCTGCCAAGAACCCGTGAAAATATAAAGCTGAAATTATTATAACAAACATTTAATTCTGCTGCCCCTAATATCATAGTGTCATGTTATACGGTATCTTACTATGGGGACGGACTGCAGACATCGACACTACAGAAAAGAGCTATCAGAGCTATTTACAATCTTTGCCGGTGCGTTTCTCTAAGGGAACTGTTTAAGGATATTAACATCATGACGGTGCCTTGCATTACCATCTAACGTGGCAATGCTGCCAGAGTTCTGGGCACTTTTCCCATTGACATCGATGTGGTCGAATTATTTTATGCCCTATGAGTTCTTTTTCTACCCGTTTGAACACATAATTATTTTCAGCTTGTTTAAATACCTATTAAATTATAATATTTAATTTTATTAGTTAAGATGTTTATATATATTAATAATTAATACAGTAGGCCTTAAAAAATATTTGTTTCGTGCAAGAATTGAAGTACTTCTACAATAGCCATGCCGTTGAATTTTAATTGCTTAAAAGGGACTTCTGAAAGGAAAACGGAAGTTTTGATTTAAAAAAAGGTCTGTAAATTGATTAAAATTTAATTAGGGCCATTATCTAAGCACCGCTGCGCCATTTTCATGGGAAATGAAAGTTTAGAGACAGCTGCAGAACATTGTTTTGTACAACATCTAATGTCGGTGGATATTGGGAGCCTTGTGGGAAATATATTCCTGGAACAGATTATGTTGTTATATATTTTCCAGGAATCATACTCCCAAAACATATTGTTAAAACAAAAGTAGCGTAATAAGGAGCTTATTTAAAACTAACTCTTGTCCATTACTTTGTCGTAAAACAGCACAATGCCATTTGGTACCAATTTGAAGAAGTTATTTTTTTGGCGAGGAACTTCAATCCTTTTTGCCAAGCAAGGTCTTATAGTACAAGTATAGAAATAAATCTAAAAATAGAATATTTGGTGTTACGTCACAAAAAAATTGCGATTTAGGATAAACTTCCAGACTCTAATCAGGCATTGAACTCTTTACATAGGTAAGTTTGTACGGAACCCTCAGGGCGCGAGTCCGACTCTCTCAGTTTTTTTTTTACATTAGGTATTGTAAAGCTTCATCACGATCCGTTTAACAGTTTTTGCGTGAAGAAGTAACATACATCTATGCGTCCATCCTTCTTCATTCTTCACAAACTTTTGTATTTATAAAAGTCTTTGATAGCAAATAAGACATATGCTTACACCGAATTAATAGGGGAATATTTCAATTATGCGTGTTAAAACTTACCTGTTTTAGCGAGCGTGCAGGTAAGGGAAATGATACAAATGAGTGTCAACACTAAAATAGAAAGAAAGAAAGAAAAAGAGTTTTTTTACATCAAACCATAAAAACAAATAACAACAATGACTTATATTATAAGAGTTAGGATATGCGTCACATCTGCGCAAAACAGCCAGCGCTCAGCAAGAATGAAGGGGCTCGTGTAAGACAGAACCTCAGCGCTGATAAATACAAATAACAACAACGACTTATATTATAAGACGTAGGATATGCGTCACATCTGCGCAAAACAATCAGCGCTCAGCAAGAATGCAGGCTCGTGTAAGACAGAGCCTCAGCGCTGATTTTTATCACCAGCCGTCATCGACGGTCAGACATTAGAGGGCTTAATTTTGAACACTTCAACCTTCACGTGAAAGAGTAACATACATCTATGCGTCCATCCCTCTTCATTCTTTACAAACTATTGCATTTATAAAAAAAAGTCTTTGGTAGCAAATAAGACACCCACCAAAAACATTCATGTAAAATGTTGCCAAGACGACCACATAAGGTTTGCCCTGTGAAAAAGATATCAGATCTCATGTAGAGCCAAGCTTCTGAATCTACACGGCCTAACTCTATCGACCCTAACTTCACAAATTCTGCATATCAGTAAAAATGTATGGCTTCACCGTTTTGCTACCGTCGTGGAGGTGATACGAATATTTAGTTTCTGAAGTAAGCAACGAAACAGCCAAGCCATAATTTTTTATTTAATTAGTAAGAAAGAAAAAGAGTTTTTTTACATCAAACAATAAAAACAAATAACAACAACGACTTATATTTTAAGAGTTAGGATGTGCGTCACATCCGCGCAAAACAGCCAGCGCTCAGCAAGAATGCAAGCTCGTGTAAGACAGAGCCTCAGCGCTGATTTTCATCACCAGCCGTCATCGACGGTCAGACATTAGAGGGCTTAATTTTGAACACTTCAACCTTCACGTGAAAGATTAACATACATCTATGCGTCCATCCCTCTTCATTCTTCACAAACTTTTGCATTTATAAAAGTCTTTGATAGCAAACAGGACATGCTTACACCGAATTAATAGGGTGAATATTCCAATAATGCGACTCGTATTAAAACTCACCTGTTTTGGCGTGCGTGCAGGTAAGGGAAATGACACAAATGAGCGTCAACACTAAATTAGAGGTCTTCATTTTGAACACTTTGCACTTAAGTCACTCGCATTTTCACTGTACGCCACTTTTTTAATCTGAAAAGAAGAAAAAATATTTTTATTAGTTATATCATTTTAGTTTACACATTATTCACATATCAATTTTTTCATCGATAGAAAAGTTTAGAGACTGAATGAGAACTTTAAAATGAGACTTAAATATAGATTGAGAAGGTCCCTTTTCTAATCTATATAATGGAATAGAATAGGATAGAATCGTTTATTTCTGAGTACATGGTATATGAAGATCTTAATATTAGACGGAATCACATATACTACCTTTGCCGGTGAAGAAATATTAAATGGGTATCTAATTTGCAAATTCACATGATTATAGTTCATGCAATATTAAGAAAAATTAAAAAAAAACACATAATAATAATAATGGCAGTTTTAAATGAATATGAGTAATTTTATGAACCACGTTATTTTTTTGCATACATAATTAAAAATGACTAATAATTTCAATGTTAACTATTTATAATGCCATATGTAAAACAAAAGAAAAATATTGAACAATTTTATAATAATGTCAAAAAACATTCATTAAATGTCAATATTAATTACTAATTCAATGTCAAAGCTATTGCTAATTTTAAATATTAATAGATTAATCACAAAATCTCGGAAACTATACCACCTACAAACTTAAAATTTGGCAGGTAGGTTCCTTATAGGGTGTAAACATCCGCTAATAACAGTTTTATAAAACTTCACCCCTAAGGGGGTAAAACAGGGGTTGGAAGTTTGTATGGAGACACTTACTCTCACGCGGGCGAAGTCGTTGACAGAAGCTAGTGATATACTACTCTGTCAAGAAAGTACCGGGAAAAGATCAATAATACACAAAATGTCTGTTATTCATCCAAATTTATTTTATCACCTTCAAAGTATGCTCCTTTAGAAACGATACACTTGCGCCAACGAATAATCCATTCATCAAAACATTTTTTAAACGCTGCTTCCGGAATTGAGTTCAGTTCTCGCCGCGAATTCTCCTTTATGTCTTCTATCGATTGAAAACGGGTGCCACGAAGTGGTAATTAGAGTTTAGGAAAAGAAAAAAGTCAGCAGGAGCCATATCTGGTGAATATGGTAGTTGCTGGATGGTATTTGTTGAGTGTTTGGTCAAAAATTCGTTCACAATGATAGCCTTGTGCGAAGGCGCATTGTCGTGGTGCAAAATCCAAGAATTTTCTTTCCACAAATCTGGCCTTTTTCGTCGAATTCGCTCTCTTAAACGCCGCATAACGCTCAAATAATATTCTTTATTTACCGTTAGACCTTCCGGTAAGAATTCAGAGTGCACAACACCGCGATAGTCAAAGAAAACAGTCAACATGACTTTGACTTTTGATCGACTTTGGCGTGGTTTTTTCGGTTTCGGTTCAGTTGGAAGGCGCCACTCCGAAGCTTGTTGACTAGTTTGCATGTCAAACTCATAAAGCCATGTCTCGTCACCAGTAACAATGCGTTTCATGAATGTTGGGTCCGAACTGACTCGTTCTAGCATGTCCTCAGCGACTTTCATGCGATTGAGTTTTTGGAGAAAATTCAGATCTTTTGGGACTAGCCGAGCAGCAACATGTTTCATACCCAAATGATTAGTTAAAATGGTACGGATCGACTCGTGAGATACAGAAAGTTCGGCGGCTATCTCTCTCAGAGTTGAATGGGGATTTTCAGTCACTATTTTCTTCACTCTTGCGATGTTAACTTCAGTTGCAGACGTTGACGGCCTACCAGAGCGAGGCAAATCTTCCATCACATCTCGACCGCTTTTGAACGCTTTGAACCACTCATAAGCACGAGTTTTTGATAAAGTCGATTCACCGTAAGCCTTCTGTAACATTTTCAGTGACTCTGAACACGAAATTCCATTGGCGATGCAAAATTTAAGACAAACTCTATGTTCGATATTTTTGTCCATTATGAAATTCGCAATACACACTATAAATGATATTACTAAAACCAGCACTGTATTTAATATAAATAACAGATGCAACTCAAACTCCGCGCCAAAATGCAAAACAGTTGTGCCAATCTAACAACTACAAAAAAACAAAAATTTGAATTTGGAACCATAAACAAATCATCCATTCCCGATACTTTTTTGACTGAATGTATATATACCTACTCGTATATAAAAAGAGAAACAGACTGACATATTAACGCACAGCCGAAACTACTGGGATTAGGAGTGTGAAATTTTGCTCAAGGTTTCCTTTTATGGCATAAGCGAGCACTAAGAGAGGATTTTCCAAAATTCACTCCCTAAGCGGATTAAATGAGGGTCCAAAATTTACATGAAAAAACCGACTTTCACACAAGCAAAATCGATTGCAGAAGCTAGTTTTCGTATAAGCTGTATGCGCTGCTGGAAGGGTCACTTACTCTTTAAATGTTAGCTTGAAATGATACTCAAGAGTTAATAATACCACATTAATTAAAGTACATCTAGGCGTTTAAGCTGCAGGTCGTATCAATACAACACACATAGTAACATACACATTCGTATCAAAATACTTTCATACAGTTTCAAATCAAAAATCATTAACAACCTTCTGATTCTGTTGGTTAAAAGCCCTTTTTGTGTGTTTGGGGTAATGAGTGCAAGAGATACTCGTAAATGATATTCAGAAAGATCATTAAATTTGTTTATTTTTCTGAGTAGTTACAGGGTTACGTGCAGCATAGCATAGTATAGTCGGCCTTATAATATTCCCACTGTTGGGATTCAGGCCTCCTCTCTAGGAGAGGGAATGGGCCGTAATCCACCACGCGGGCCCAGTGCAGGTTGGTGGATGTCACACTTCTTCGAATTTTTGGTTCTAGGACATGCTGGTTTCCTCACGATGTTTTTCCTTCACCGTTTTGAGAGCGGTGGTAAAGAAATAAATCACACAAAGTAATGCGCCTGGCTGAGTTTGAACTCGCGACCTACAACTTGTAAGTCGGGGCCGTTGCGACTCGGCCACCACTGCTCGGGTTACATGTGTGACGACTAATATAGTTGGGAACTATGAGCGCAACGTCTTACTTAGTCATTTGATACATCGAAATCTGCGTTAGCATTATCACTACACTCTTTTTTACAATTACAAAAATCTTTTTGCAAACTCCATCGAAGCAATAACATGCATAAATAATAGTATTATAGCATACTCAGCCTTATAATGTTCCCACAGCTGGAACTCAGGCCTCTTCTCTAGGAGAGGGAATGGCCGTAAGCCGCCACGTGGGCCCAGTGCGTGGATGTCACATGTCTTCAATTTTTTTGATTCTAGGACATGCCAGTTTCTTCACGATGTTTTCCATCACCGTTTTGAGAGCGGTGGTGATGAAATAAATTACACAAAGTAATGCGCTTGGCTGGGTTGCGTTACTACTTGGCTACCACTGCTCGGGTTACATGTGTGACGACTAATGAGTACAACGCGACACTTAGTCATTTGATATATTGAAATACAACATTATCGCTACATTTTTTTTACAATTACAAAAATCTTTTTGCAAACGCCATCGAGGTAATAACATGACATTAGTATAAACTGAAACTAGGGGTAGGGGTACTAATAACACGTCTATTTGCCACCGGAAAATCGCTGGCGTGGCTCGCCATGACAAACAAAAGCCCGTTCGATACAGAAAAGGGAAGATAAAAATAAGGTCGTGTCGACAAAGCTCCGTGGTCGCGAATGCGTGAGCAATACATAATAACTGCCCGTTCGTACTTCTGTCTCCCTGTTTATATACGTGTTTGACAAAAGCTTTATTTCGTATGTGGATTTTTGTGACGATAAAGCAAGACTGGAGTTAGATTTTTTGCCATTTTATTGTGAAGAAAACGGCTTGTCAGTACGTACTGGACAATAAAATCGGGCACTCTCTTCAGTCGTAAACCACATTACGTATGCTGGTATCATATCGCCGGCGCGTTTCATCATCATTACCCTTTTTCCGACCATATTGAGGTCAGATTCGTATACATGAATTCTTTCTCGAAGTGTCATATGACTTTTATAGACGTACTTTTACAGAGTGCTGATTTTCAGGGTTAGTTTTCTATCATATCGGTATTTTAGAAGTTCGGGTTTTTGCGAAAATATTAAGGAGTCATCTCAGGTGTTTAGAGATAGATTATTTGTTATGTGACTGCGTGTATCCTCATCGCCAGATAAGACAAGGCGACTATGGTAAGAAGATCATTTTTAGGGTTACGTACCTCAAAAGGAAAAAACGGAACTTCGACAACGGTATGAAGACCATTTTTAGGGTTCCGTACCTCAAAAGAAAAAAAAACGGAACCCTTATAGCATCACTTTGTTGTCCGTCCGTCTGTCTGTCTGTCTGTCAAGACCCTTTATCTCGAGAACGCGTGGAGGTATTGAGTTAAAATTAAAACCATATACTCAAGTCTGCGATCCCTTGAAGCTATGAAAAAATCAAGCTTCTAAGATAACGAAAAAAAAAGTACGTAAAACCTGTATTTCGACACTCTCAAGGGAATCAAAATTCATAGGGTACTTCCCGTTGACCTAGAATCCTGAAATTTGGCATGAAGCAAGGTCACATGGCACAAGTATAGGGAAAAATCAGAAAACTGTAAATTTGTAGTTACGTCACAATAAAAAAAATTGCGATTTGGTAAAATCTTCGTAACTCAATTCAGGAATTGTACTGTTTTATAGGTAAGTTTGTACGGAACCTTCAGTGCGCGAGTCCGACTCGCACTTAACCGGTTTTTTCAAAGAAATTGTTCTAAGTATACTTATTGTTAGGGTTCCGTACCCAAAGGATAAAAACGGGACCCTATTAATAATATTCCACTGTCCGTCTTTCTGTCACCAGGCTGACTCAGATCCGTGATTAGCTATCACGGATCTGAGTCACAGTTAAAATTTTTACAGATGATGTATTTTTGATTACTGGATTAGTTTTACGAAAATGTATGTTTTGATTTCAATAGAAATCTAGATAATATTCATAAGATATCTTTGTCTCCGAGAAAGATAAAAACAGTTGCAAGTTGGAAATGTATGTTGGGTTAGGTACTCTTAAATACATTCGACCTTTCAAGAATTCTTTGACTGACCTATAAGGCTTCAGCTTACCTGCAACCATCATCACCATCTTCCTGCCCTTGTCCCGTTTTATTTGGGGTCGGCGCAACACGATTTTTTCTTCAATTCTGTCCTCTCACTCGTCACGCTATCACTAACTCCATTTTCTTTCATATCACTTCTCACACAACCCATCCATCTTTTCTTTGGTCCCCCTCTCACTCTCCATCCATCCACATGTAAACTCATAACTCTTCAGCTTACCTGCACCCATTCCTATCAAAACAAAGATTATGCAAAAGCATCACGATCCAAAAGAAGAAACGAAAATAATCAAAAGCAAAACTCTTTTGTCTCAAAGGCAAGAATCGGAGTCACGAATACAAGGCGAATGCCGTCGTGTGATTTAGGTCATCGTTCTGACTTATATTGACGAGATGGAATGCTGCTCCACATTCCGCGGTAGGCCTTATTGAGTGAAGTATTAAATAAATTCCGACATGAAGTGACAAGGAGACATTTAATGGTTTACATTCTCATATCAAGGGTGTTGCGTCAGAGTAGCTGTCAATATTTTCTTAATGCGGTTTTCTATTGGCAGTTTTGCAGTACGGCGTAGTGTTTTTTTTTTCTTGTTTCACGTTTGCGGTAAGTAATGAGGTTCGTCAACGATTTTTGTCTTGAGGTGAGAATTCATCTAAAAACTTCTACTAGTCCGGGAGCGAGAGGGAGCAATAGATTTTTACTAACTAAAACTCTCTTCATACATTCAGTTACTTTTTGTGATCCAGGACCGCAATGACTTTTTTAATCAACCCTGCAGCCCTGACAGGCATCCGTCCTTGCTCCCCGTCAACTAGCTCCACGTCAATAATGGTAATAGCTCTTTGAAGCAGGCGTGGAACACAGCGTGCCATCGATTTGGGCCTGGTCTTTATCAGACGGTGAGCTACTCTTTGCTCATCGTCCGCAAGCCTACGGTGGCCGGGAAACTCACCGCGAGTTTTAACACCCACGGCGTCTCCTGTGGCGGCTGTCGGGGCATGAAGATTGCCTATTTTTCCAGCTTTCCGCCCCAACTTCCTTTCTCATTTCGCCACGATTGGTGTGTGCCTGCCACTGAGTTGTGACAGTTGCCTCCACCATGCCCTATTTTATCAAAGGCCCCATCTTAAAACCTTCACAATTTCTGTCATCGAGAGAAAAATGGAGACAAACATAACGAATAAAACTATCCCTTATTCTCAACTGATTTTGATGATTTTAGGACATCATTGGGCATATTAGTATTTACAAAGATTTTTAAGTTTTCAGTTTCCTCTGTGTTTTTGGTTACTGCTCACTTTCTATAGCCTATACTATTTGTCATAAACTCTGCTTCCCCATACGGAAAGATTTTTTTTCAATCCTACTAGTAGTTCCAGAGATTAGCGCGTTAAAACGAACAAAAAGCAAAAAAGTCTCCATTTTATTCTATTAATAAAGATAATAGAATTTGACTTCTGTGAAATATTCTAATAGAATTTTACATTCTTCATAATATTTATTACATAATTAAGATTAGTTCAGAAGAACTGACTAAATTTTCATGCTTCTCATTTTACAAAATTCTTATTTTATATCCAAGTTCATCTGTTTCTTAATCTAACTAGACGTTATACTGAGAAACTTGTGACCTAAACCTCATTAGTCAAATAAAATATCACAAAGGACCGCCATTTCTGTAAGTTCTTGTCACACAATTGAATTCAACAACGAACTTTTTTAAATATAACCTAGCCTTTAAGTTTTTCTATAGAATAAACACTTAGTCGTTTTCTTTGTACATAGGTATTTACAAAGAAAACGAATTGATTAAACTATTAACTTAAGTATATGCCTATTATACGCTGACAGAATAAATTATGAAAGAGAGCATGAGAGTCACTTTATTTTAATTTTCTAAAAATGTTTACGACGAATTCTGACTAAAATTATGTTCAGACAACGAAAAAAGCTCGGCTTGCCAAGGTTAGTCAATTGATGGGTGACCATTATAATATATTGAGATACCTCCGTGAATGCATACATTACTCGAGTCATTTTGGTGTGATAAAAACAACGCAACAGTGCGTCAAAACTAATCATATAAATTAATATTGATGATGCGTATTTAAATTAAATAATAGTAAAACTAAATATTTTTTATTTCATACTTGCTAAAAAGTTACGTATTTTACAGTAAGTTACGATATTCACTATAAGCCGTCGATATACGCCCTTAGGACACGGTGGAGCATACGGCATATGGGCATATCGACCTCTCACGCTGAGCCTTGGTTCAGGCCATGGTCAGAAACAAGGGAGAACGGATGTCGGTCGCCTCCTTCTGCTAAGCACTAATGCTAGCGAAGGAGGCGACCGCACGCGTAAGCGAATAGACATCCTCAAGCCCCAGCCGCTATGACAGAAAATGTCCCGGGCGTCGGTAATCACAGAGTGATCGCCGGCCATCGTAGGAGCAGGCTTGCGGACGACGAGCAATGGGTAGCCGTCCACTCATCCTATAAAGACCGAGCTCAAAGTCATTGACAGCACGTGGAACACTCCACGCGCATCTTAAAGAGATTTTAGCAAACCGTAGGGGCCCAGTACGATCGAAGCCTACTGAAGCCATGGGTTTCTTTAGAAAGAAAGAAAAGAAAGAAAGAAAAATATTTTATTTGGCACGCATGGATACACACACTGTAAAAACAAAATTTAAGCCACCAAAAAAAAACACAAAGAAAAAAACACCAACACAATGTGTGTCTCACGGCTGCTCCAAATAGGTCCATAGGTCTTTACTAACTAATTATGTTTTATTGTGCGTAAATGCTACTAAGCATGCAACTAGTTAAACTACCACCCGTGGAGATGACTAACGACTGCGATCCCACTTGATGGTAAGCAGTAACGCAATCATTGATGGTGAGGCGCACTAGTTTACGAAGAGTCTATTCACTCTAGCCTTGTACTTATAACTATTAAATACTAGATGAAACACAAAACAAAAACGGTAAAAGTACTAGTTTTATTTTGCTAGAAGCTTGTACTAAATGCAGACTATAAACTTACTATCATACTTTACCAAACAAATATTTTATATATTTTATTTGCGGACCTAAACCCATTAGACAAGAAATAAGAAAATCATCAATCAGGACCAACACAAAAATAACATCATTAATTAAGTGATACCAACATTATCATTCCCGAAACTGTAACAATACAGTCAGGAAAACATCATATTCCTTCATTACCAACAAAGAATGACAATGACGTGCCCCAAAAATATTCCATTTCACGGTGTGTCATTATCAATAAAGGTGCATAATGCGACAACCAGAGAATAGCGAAACGTAACGGAAATGAAACCGGTAATGATGACAGATAGATACACGGGCGCGAATTGACAGAAACTTGGCAATGGAATGACAGAAACGTGGCAATTAATTGACAGAAACGTGGCAATGACTTGACAGTTCGGGCAGATGGTAATGACGTGGTTTTAACGAGATACTATAGGTTTCATTTTATGGTTGGGATATGGATGTTCTCTTAATGGAATTTTCCAAACGTTATGAAGTAACGTTGTGGAATTGTGATTGGAGAAATTACAATATTTCTCGGCCACTATACTTTGTTGGCTTTGCGTATTGTTGGGATGATTTCATTTGTATATTATTATTACTTACTTCTGATAAGTAAGTTGAGATCAGAGTGAGGGTGGATTTCTGGGTTAAGAAGTTGTTTTGATTTTGATGATGAATTTCTATATTTTTTTTAATTGGCCTCATTCACATTTATCGCAATCTGTCAAAAATATTCTTCTACTTTTGTCTTCATTTTTTGTAATATCAATCAAATCAATCAAAATATTGATTTGCTAGAATATGGTATAAAAGGTATTACAGTATATTTGTTTCAGCATATCCTGCCATATCATGGCGTGCAAATATATTCACAGTCAGTGTTGTCAATTACTATAACTTAATAACTTATAGCATTAGTTGTTGCTTTTAATAACCAAAACTCATCTGAGTTCTTTCAGTTGCTCTTTGCGTTCCAAGGCCACGGTAACTCTTGGACAATTCCACCGCCCTGCCAGGTATCGCCCTTAGAGGATCCCATAAGTTTGGCTGACATGTCTTTGAGGTGCGTCTCGGATGGTGAGCTGCCTATTATGTGCCGTCAGAATCGATAGTTGCTAAGATGAAATCAGAATTAGATGTTCATCGATTTTAAATAAAGAGTGTACTACGTGAGCTTTAAATGGATGTGCAATTAACGCTTTTGCGAGAAAACTATACTGCGACTAACCTTATTTCGAATGCACGTTAGTGCGACACACTGAAGCTCTACATCACGTTGGTATGACAAACGATTGTGCGAATACTACTAGTGTGAGTACTGTAATTCGATAGTACGTTGGTGCAAGAATTACAGTAGTTTGACGCTACTGATTTTTGCTATAATTTTGAATTGTAATAATTTTAAAGACTGTTTTTGTATTTTTAAGACTGTTTTGAGATTTTTAAGACTGTTTTCTTTATTAATTTCGTTTTAATTGTAACTAGTGAAAGAAAGAAAAATATTTTATTTGGCACGCAAGGATACACACACTGTAAAGACAAAAATTAAAACAACTAAAAAAAAAAAAACGCTGACAAAATTCGTGTTTCACGGCTGCGCCAAATAGGTCCAGTGCGCCTCACCATCAATGATTACATCTCTGCTTACCATCATGTGGGATCGCAGTCAAGCACTGGCTTATACCAAATTAAACAAAAAAAAAAAAAACAGTAACATATTTAACTCAATTTAAAATATTTTTTATTTATCACTTGTAAGAGTTTTAATTTTGTTTACTTTTTCTCTGTTAGTTCTTAATTTTGTTTTTTAATGATTTTATTATCAATATTTGTACACCGACACGGCAAAATATAGCGCCCATGCATAATAAAATTAGAACCCTTATGTAAATACCTATATTTCACAAATAAATATTCTGATTCTGATTCTAAGATAGCTCGACAGAGCTTCGCGGGCACTACTCCTACTTCTGGGAAGGCTAAGCCTAATTTAACCTCTCCGTGTCGGGGTGCTCTATACTATCTTAATTCTTCATGTCTCACTAGAGTGATGTTGAGCTCCAATTTGTCGCACAAACTTAATCTTATATCCATTTATCGAGATCACGTAGTACACTTTTTTAAATACGGAATTTGATTTTAATCGCAGACGTTTCTCATTTTGACGCATCTGTTTATTTCTGGGACGCAATTAACGTATTTCGACTAGTTCCATTTTACTGGCCATCTGGTATTTGATTAATACCAAAAATACTTACCAAAACCAATATAATCCCTCAAATAACAACAGTCGACAATCAAATAGACATTCCTCTTAAAAATAAACATTCAACATTTAAAATCCGCATTTTAACTTGAATTTACGGGCTCGCAACCGTTGAGATTGCGTCAAAATTTCAACGGGGAAATATATTTGGAATTGTCGGTGGCGATAGGGTGCCCCTTTCTCGGTACAACGGTACTTCGCACCGCGATGTGGCTACCTTGACATTTCGCTAGGAATAAAACTACAAAAACATATGTTGGGTTAAACCGCTGTCGGCGACCGTGAGTGAAGAATGGAGCGCCGTGATTGTGAATTGTCGGATACCTTTTATTTGAAATTGTGTTACGTTTTTGGGTCTGTAGAGAAATTTGGCTAGAAGAAAAATGGGAACAGTGTGCCTCAATTTACTTGTCTCCAGGAATATCTGCCACCTAGACGTGTGTTGCAGTGGCCTATCGAAAAAGCACTAAATCAGCTGCAAATACAACTTGGCAAAAAAAATTGGGTTTTATTAGACCTGAGAGTTTTTTTATTTAAATAAAAACTTGTTATTATATACATTCTAACATATATAAACGTTAGTCTGTATATATAAACGGCAAAGTTCTAACTCACTCACAGACACATCAACGTTCAGCCCAAACCCTAGGACCTAAAAAGCTACAATTTTGCAGGTTACTTTTTATGATGAACAAAGCAGAAGAAAAAATATTTTCTATTATCCACCCCCTAGTGAGATAGAGCGGGGATCCAAAGCTTTTTATCGATAAACCTACACACACGTGGGCAAATCCGCTGGCATAAGCTAGTAGGTGATATAATAATAAGTCCGTGGAAACGACTTAAGAAAAAAACAAGGTCAATCAAACTAATACGCACCTACAATGACATTCCCCAAAAGAACAAGGTCCATCAAGCAAAAAAATGCCTACACTGCCTATTTAAAATCGTATGTGAAAAGAAAATCAGCATTACAAACCAAAACGGCTAGCGCTTTAAGCGGCTAGAAAACTGCGAACTATTTCTGCATTACGGTTGGAATCTCGCCATAACCGTCGGCCGCAGGTTTACCGTACGGTCCTAGTGTTATTGTAGTATTATTACTTTTCACGCTGGCATTTAAGGGTTACGAAGTGGCGAAGAATATTTTTATATTTTGTGTCGAGGCTTTCAAGAGCTTGTCTTGTAGTGTTGTGGCTGTGTTTTGGGATTTGAATCTGAGCTACTATGAAAATTGTAAGTTAGGAAAGAATGTGTAGTTATTTTTTCTTTGTTTTTTTTTTTTTGTCAATATAATGCTTTGACAAGGACTCTTGTATCTTGGGTATGTTAATAAATATTTAAACTCACATAGAAGATACCTATTCACACCCGGACAAGTACTGACAGGCCATACAGATATTATATAGTTCCATGCACGAATCGAACCAGCGACACGCATCGCTGCAGCCAAAGGCTCAATCAGAACCAAATACGGTAATAACAGCTAAATGGGTCGTCCAAAGTTCGGCCAGCGGTTGAAAGGCTAATTGGCTATCCATTACATATTGACCTCTCTCCGGGTGATTCTTTGAAACCGATAGAATGTCTCATTCATCTGGCCTAGTTTTTTCTTTTCAATTTGATATTTTTATTTGCATATTAGTTTTTCCCGATCACACAATGTATCAAAAGGACTCATTTGCGCCCAGTGGTTTACGCTACAAAATAGATAGGTACGAAAACTAAGCCAGATGAATGCGACGTTCTCTCGGTTTCAGAGAATCACATCTCCGTGCCTTGGGAAGTTCATCTAGCTATTGTTTATAGTCTTTGGTTATTTTTTGACAGTTTAAAGTTTGAAAGACGTGGGTTCGAAATCGTGAAATAACTTCTTATCTGGATAGAGCGGGATGGATTCCGTGTTCCTTCAGTTATCCTTAATATTCCAGGGCTCTTTAGGGTAACTATAAAAAAAAAATCTGCAAAGTTCTAAAGCCTGACAAGCAATACAGGCAGTTCAGGAGTCAGAGTTTCATTTATTTGTAATCTAGTGTTTGTTTTAATAAAGTATTTATTATTATTTACAAGCTATTGCCAGCGGCTTCGGTCGCGTGGAAATAGAACGTATTTTACATGTAATGAGCACCGATTCAATCCTTTTATTAATCTGATGAAATAAATAAATCGCAGTAATATTATAAAGGTGAAAGTGTATGTATGTTTCTTACTTCTTCACGCTCGAATGGCTGAACGGACTTGGTTGTTTGACACACGGGTAGAACATGTACTGGATATAGGATAGTTTTCGTCTCTATGTTCCTTTTTGTCAATTTCCTGCTTTTGCGTGGGCGAACGCTTTAGCAGCAGCCAGTATTACTACAAAATTCTTCATTTGTGGGCCCTGGCACTTGCGATACAAAACTATATCACAATATTGAATTTAATTCAATTTGCGAATGATTAACCTTTCAAATACCGTAATTAGAGACACAATAGAAAGACAATGAGAGAGGGAACGCTGGTGTTTGCTTGGGATTTAATGAATTAAAACAGCCACCGAACTATACTCGAAAAATTATCGCAAAGACCTATTTGCTGTTATGAATACTCTTCTTTAAAACACCAACTATCGTTCTGGGACTCATTCACAGGTACTTTACCGTCCTAGAGCTGTTATACTTTTATTGCCACCGCACAGCATTTACGGGTTACGTTATTGCAAGAAATATTCTTATATAACGCGACACGTGATGTCTCGAGACCGGGTGACGTGCGTGTAATGTGTTTTTGATCGCAGACGTATTTTGTGATCGCTGTTTTTAGAGGGTAGCCTATAATACTTACAAGAGTACGTTACGTGTATTTTACCAATCTCTGTTTAACGAAAATCCTTTTTTTATTATTAATATGTATAATCCTGCCATTTTTTTTTTTATTGGGTGGGAAAATCATCTTATGACAAATCGCGCTCTTGGGCGGAGCAGGAAATAGTGTGAGACTTTTGCTGACTAAAAACCCACTCCTGTTCCTTCTTTGCCTTCGTCCCACGGCCCCGGGTTTCGCTTTCACACTACCCGTGGCCCCAGTAGGCTTCGATCCTGCTGGACCCCTACGATTTGCTTACATCTTCTTGAGGTGCGCGTGGAACTATACGCGCCGTCGACGACTTGGGCTCGGTCCGGACGGTTACCGGACGGTCGGACCGTTGCCTCACGTGATCGGCCGCCTCCTTTGCTAGCATTACTGCTTCGCAGAAGGAAGCGACCGCCTGCCACTCCTCCTCGCTCCGGACCATGGCCTGAACCAAGGCCTGGGTATAGTCCTGCCATGAATATTTTACTAGGAAAATTCTTTTTCTTTCTGTTGCACAAAAAAATTATGACTGTGCTGTGTATTAAGAGGCTTCTTTTTCACTCGCTTATCGTCAACATCGAGCATGGATTAAAAGCTTGTTGCTTCATCTAACGCAATCCAACGCCATGTTTGATGAAGAGGCAAAGCAAAAAAAAAGAGAAATAACGCCTGAAAACTCTGGTATTCGGTAATTCCGTGATTTACTCGATTATTTCACAAAACTTGTTCCAGGAAATAAGTCTTTTTTTAAACCCTTAAATATTTTTTTAGAAAAATTATTAACATTCAGAATCTCGATTAAATGTGCAAGGCTTCTATTGATGTACTTTTTTAATATTTTCAATAAATGAGTACATTATGGAGAATACATTATCACGTAAAATATCTGTTTTTAGAGGTCTTCACTAGATTAGTTTAACATAAATTTATGGTTTGATCTCTATAGAAGCTTAGACAATATTCACAAGATAGGAGTGTTTCCAAAGTATCTAATGAAAAATGTGTAGAAAAATCATAATTTCGTAAGAGTGATTGTATGAAAAACGGTGAAAATGTATGTCGAGTTACATCCCCTTAATAAACTCTTTTCAAATGGTCTCCATAGGCTTTAAATTTTAAGGCCAGTTATTAATAGAAACACGCACTCTCGCCATGGAGAAATTCTTCATTGCCAATAATTATTCATGGTTTTCGTCATTTCAGTCGAAAGACGCAGGCTTCCCCCAAGTGTGGCCACAACAAACGATCTGGTGCCTGCACCCGGCACTAGTGCCCGTGGTAGTAGTGGTAGTGGCACTGGTGCCCGCAAGCCTCACTAGGTCATCGGTCCACCTTGGATTGTTTTAGGGACTACTAATAATCTGCTTGTTAAAACATTGCTCAAAAGTAAAATTTGTCTCGTCAGTGTAATTATAAACATTTTCTGTGAGCTCCCTTTGCGTATCGTTTTAGAGATGCCACACACGGGTGCCGGCCACAACCACAAAACGCCGCCACCGGCATATTTCCTGTAGGTTTCATACATTTTACATGGATTCACCACACACGATCGACGCCGGTGGTCGCCACATGCTACAAATCGCCGCTGTTCGCTTCTTGTGGCCCGCACTGGCCACCAAACACCAATACAAAACGCCATCACACGCCACTCACGCATTTATACCTTCTTCATCAGAGTTCGTCATGATACTGCTGATAAAGGTTAAAAAAAGTAGCATCCATCGGCCACAAGTGTGTGTCGCGCGTTTCAGCTTCCTTTGTGGCCGCTTCTAGCTTCTCGTGGCGGCGTTTGTGGCTGGGGTATGTGGCCCATGAGCGGCGACACTAAGAAGTGTTTTTGATTTTTTCATCCAATTCATTTTCAAATGTTTTTGTTCAATTTTTATGAGCTGCAAAGTCCTAAGTTATCTTTTGAAATACGCGGATGGTTCTAGATGCTACATATATTCATTCCTCGAGATATGCTATCTTTTGCTTTCGGACAGGATTTCTTCAAATTCTTTCCTTCACTGTTTTGATCACCTTATTAATACCAATAGTACGTGGACGCCCAGATTTTTTTCAGATATAGAAAAAAAATTGGGCGTTTTCTTCTAACTATTCACAAAAATTTGATTAATACCGAGTTAGTAACTAATAGTTTCAAGAATTACAGTAGGTTTTATACCTACTATGTGTAATGCTATCACTGCAATTCGTTTCTTTTAATCACCTCACATTATTTTGAAATGACCAAAATATTTATCACCGATTGGTGTGAAAATGTGATAACACGATGAATTTTCATATAATAATTACAGATTCCAAATATAAAGAAAAAGGAAAAAAAAAAAGAAAATAAGTTGCGTTCATATATATATATTTATGGTTAATTATAGGCTCGCGTTTGACCACCATCTCAATTATAATAATCAAAAAATAATAATTATTATGTATGTTTATTAATATATTTTATTATAATTTATAAAAAAAAAAACAAATTATAATAATTATTATGCATGTTGATTTCATTATTATTGTTTATGATTATTTTATGTATTTTTTCTATGGGCCTACGACGTCCGAAAAAAAAATGAATAAAATAATAATTATTATTTTTAAACACAAATAAGGTAAACTTTACTCCATCTACGGTATTATAACATTAAACATAAGATAATCGGCCTTATAATTTTCCTACTACTGGGATTTCCTACTCCTCCTCTCTAGGATAGGGAATGGGCCGTAATCCACCACACGGGCCTAGTGTAGATTGGTGGACGTCACATGTCTTTGAATATTTTGGTTCTGAGACATGTAGGTTTCCTCACGATGTTTTCCTTCACCATTTTTGGAGCATTAGTGATGAAATAAATTACAGAAAGTAATGAGCCTGCCTAGGTTTGAAAGCGTGACCTCAATGATAATTATATCGGTGCTTTGTTTTTAGGTAGGAATATCATCCAATAACAAATCCCGCTCTTAGGCGGGGCAGGAGATAGTGTCAGACTTTTACTGACTAAAAACCCACTCCTGTTCTTTCGTTGCCTTCATCCCAAGGCCCCAGGTTTCGTTTTGACACTACCCATGGCCCCAGTAGGCTTCGACCCTGCTGGGCCCCTACGATTTGCTGACATCTCCCTGAGGCGCTCGTAGAACAGTACGCGCCGTCGACGACTTGGGCTTGGTCCGGACGGTTACCAGACGGCAAGCCACCCATTGCTCGCCGTTCGCAAGCCCACGCCAATTATATCAGTGCTACTAGTTCACCAAATATTTAAATACTACCCAATCACATTACTACCCATCAAAACTTTGTAGGTAAAGATCTAAAAACCCCACCCACCTGCTAGTACCCCACGTAATGACGTGCAAGGATCGGTTCACATACACTGTCGAGCACAATTACATTTCTATTCATTAAAAGGCTTCCTCTGTGGAACGTGCTTCCTGCCGTAAATTAAATTTCCCAGATTGAACGCCATAAGTGTACAATGCAGCGGTTTAAATTTTACAAGCGTGTGTGGCCGCTAGCGTGGCGGAAAGGTGCTCTATTATAATTTTTTTTAAGGTTAGAAATCATCCAGTGAACTCTCCTCTCCTGCTCTTTTGTGTCCGACTTTTACTGACTAAAACCCACTCCTGTTCCCTCTTTGCTCTCGTTCCAGAACAACGGGGTTCTCTTTCGCATCACCCATCGCCCCAGTAGGCTTCGACCCTGCTGGGAACCTACGGTTGCTGACATCTCCTTAAGGCGCGCGAGGAACACTACGAGCCGTCGACAACTTGGGCTCAGTCTGGACAGTCACCGGACGGTCGGACGACGAGCTACCCATTGCTCGCCGTCGGCAAGCGCCTACGGGCGGTGGCCGGAAATCGGGATTGGAATCCCAGCGGCTGGGGCGCGAGGGAAGGGGCCCTATTACCACGACGTGTTAAAGTGTCAGGCATCCGAGCGAGAAAGAGGGATGAAGCTATACAGCTCAGCGCAGGGAGCTGTATAGCTCCATCCCTTTAACAGTTTAGTTTAGGTTGTAAAATGGAACGCGTTAAGAGCTCGTGTTAGAGCCTCTAGAGTTCATTTGTTTTCAAGACGATGTGTAATTGTTTTTAGGGTTCAAAAAGAAAAAAATGGAACCCTTATTATGGAATCACTTTGCTGTCTGTCTGCCTGTCTGTCTGTCCGTGTGTCTGCCTGTCAAAACCCCTTATCTCGCAAACACGTGGAGGTATTGAGTTGAAATTAAAACTATATACTCAAGTCACAACTTTTCTATAAACCATAGATATCAATAAAATTAAATGAAATCTTATTTGAATGGAACCTATTTTGTACTAGTTAAATTTCTTTCAGTTTAAGCAATCGCTAACTCTAAGGCCTCGACATGTTATTATAAAACCCTCTAATTGGACGCAATATTGCGTTGCATGTGAGAACAACGTATTTCATAATAACTAGAGTTTTTTTTAATCACTTCTGAATCGCTACATGCTTTCTATGAAATGCGAATAACGTTAATACGCTGCTGAACCATTTAGATATGGTGTTAATGGGCATTTTTCATAATATGCAATTCGCATGCTTACTCATAAAAAGACCTAACTCAAAAATAGGGTGTTTGAATTTGAAAACACACGTTTCAAAAATAAGGTTCAATTTTCAATAACCTCTTTTTTGAGTTACGTCTCTTTTTAATGAAGTGTGCGAATTATGCAGAAATACAAGGCTACAGACATTAATACCAGGAACTATGGTAAAAGGAACTTTGGTTTTGATTTCTGCGATATAACTTCGCAAGGCGCCTAAATATTGGGAATAAAGCTTGGACCACACAGATGTAATCCAGCGTTCAAACCAGAGGTCGGAATAACATTATATATATAAAAAAAAACAAATGAACTCAAAATACAAAGATAATTTTATTAGCAGAGGTAATTTATGATACTTGGGTGAAATTTTACCGGTAAAATGACTTCACATTATTGATGATTTTATCGGTAAATAGTATGTTACCATGGACCAAGGACTCGATAACGTCACCAAATATTTTTGTTTTGTCGATATATAGGAATTGAGAACATTTTTTCTATTAAAATGACAAAAAGGATGTAAGTTTAAAACGCGTTTAGTAACGAAAGAACTATCGATATTTATAACGTTAATTATTAACATTGTCAATAGATAATAATTAATAATAATAATAATAATAATTTATTAGTCCAGAGTTACAGAATGTATCTTAAACTACTAAAGTTATGTTACTTATGGGTATTCACAGTAACTGGTAAAATTAACAATAAATTGTACTGTGGTCCCCAAACTAGGCAGTGCCTGTATCTTGGGGGCCGGAGTTACGTTTAGTTACATTTAGTCCAAGACATGCTAATTGCTAACTTTCATAATTGTAACAAGATTTGGTAACAAACTATCGTTACCCGTGTTACCGTTAATATGTTACCTTTATGAAAATATCTTTACGTAACGATCTTATAATGTGAATTTGGTATCAAGTCCTGGTTCAAACAGTGGTCACCTTGATGGGAACCTGCCGATTGAACACCAACCCAACCGTTGTGTTGAATGTCGATTTGTCGGAACGTTGGGTTACATCTGCTGGTTACACGAATTGCAACAAGCAAGGTCACCTCTGTTGGGACGCATGGTTACATTCTTGTGGTCCACGCTTAAGTCTGGAGAGTGTTGAATTTTTACCTCGCTTAAACTAGCCTGGTGATACCCATCAGGACATAGAACCCGTTGGCTCCTAAAAGATCACACAGAAACCCCCTCTGTGTGACGCTTGGTATACCACATCCCTGAGGAGAATATACAAGGGTCTTTCCTGAGCCTTGCCTATGCCAGCACGTGATCACAGTGCCATCTTCCCTGGAGTCAGTCGATGGGCGAGCACTCCCCACTGAGCACCCGTGGTACCAAAGTCCCGTACACTGAATGATTCAAGCGGAGTTTGGGCGTATTAGATATATGAAAATTAATCATATTTTTCATTTATTATTATGCCAAAGGAGAAGCCCATTTTCCCTATACCTCTAGGGTCTTCTGTTATAGTCATAAAATTGTTTTATTTTATAGAGAAATGCCCTAAGTGTAACCTCACTTAATTTCAATAAAATTAACAATTATATTTCTGAGTTTAATTAGATTTTTAATTTGAATTTATAGCTGAGTTAGGTTAGAAAATGCATTGAGTGACAAGCAATGGTACAGTTAAATTAAAGATAAATCTATCTCCTTTCGTTCAGGCTATCTGAAAGTTATTGTAAGGCCACGTTCTTACTATGTCGTAACGGTTAATTTAATTTCGTCGGACGATTACCGTCTCTAGCTGTTCCCACGATAACAACTGTTTATCGAGGTCAATACAGATAGTCGCAACAATGAAACATGGTTTATCGTCACGGTTTAGTCTTGACAATTTTTAATCGTTTTACGACTGAAGTGCTAGGAGTTCCCACTACTATGACAATCTGTTTCTGCCCATTATAAGCTATCACGTTTTGGAGTCATATGTTATCACTGGTCATAGACTTTCGTCTTGAGACGCTGTGGTATATTTGACGAGAAAATACCATGCAGTACGCTGTCCCGAACGCTGCCTAACCAAGTCGGATTCGACGATTGACCTATTTCTCGAAGTTAGACCTACTGGACTGTTAGTCCCAAAACTTCGAGTATAGTCTCGGGTCTTGATAGGAGTAGGGACTACATGGATGTTAACCATGACTTTGGTTTTGTCCATGTTAATTCTAAGACCCACTCTTTCGGAAGCTTTACTGAGGTCATCGAGCGTTATTCTGAGCTCCTCCGTAGTCTCAACCATGAATATATTACTTCAAGTCCAACGTGCTCCATCGTCGACCTTATCGTTTACCATCAGATGTTGTGAATTTTAATGACAAAAATATCAACAAATAGTAAAGTTTACCAATAAACGAGCTTGATATTAATTTATAGTTTTACTCACAGACTGAAAAAAAAAACTTTATTTTCTCACAAAGATTTTCATATTTTTTAACGTAAAACAATTCTACGTCCTAAAATATGAGAAACATTACAAAAAAAGTTCTTAATGCTGTCAATATGCTCTTTTAACATTTTATAGTACAAAACGCTTTTACCATCTCAGGTTTATGACAACCGAAAATGCTCTAAGTACCCACAAAAGGGGCATACCATCGCGTTACTTAACTTTATTCTACTTAAAAAGAAAAAAAAAACCTCAACACTTTTACCTCGTAAAAGAAAGTCTGGAACACATTTCATAAAAGAAAGCAGAGGAAAAAAAATGAAACAGATTTCCTCTCAAACGTACCGCGGACGACGAAGAATTCAATTTCCTGTGAAAAAATCCAGAATGGACGGAAAATAAATCGAGTGAACCATGTATTGACCGAGCATTTTACATAAGATTAGTGTTGGGGAAGCAAAGGGACTTTTAAAGTAAGTTTCATTGCTGTTGGTAATATAAAACAGATTAAAAGATAAACCGTAATATAGTGTTAATAACGTCAATCGACTTTATTTATTTATTTATTTAGTACACGGAAAACTTACAGCTAATAAAACCAGACAAAAATAGAAAACCTCAATCATTGGAAAGCCTTACAAGTCTTCAAGTATAGACATTATAATAAATTAAAAAATTGTGTGAGCACAAAAAAAAAGCTTTGCTCTTTAGTTAATTAGTTAGTTAGAAAAATAAAAATTAAAAACTAACATTGTGTGTCTCGCGCCTGCGCCAAATAGGCCCAGTTCTGGTTATCAGCGCTGGTTTTCAACTGATCCTTATTTAGAGTGCACGGTAGAAAAACTAGATTATTTTATTATTCTTGACACTTCGCGCGTCCCAAAGGCTGGCTTTTACCTCGGTCAGAGATTAAGCATTGCCATACAACGTGGCAATGCCGTCAGCCTCTTGGGCACTCTTCCAGTCAGCAGCGATGCGGAGGAGTTTTATAACGCCATATTTTATTTGTTTTAATTAGTTAAGTGTTTTTATTGAATTATACAAATAAATGAAGTTAGTCAGAAAATCTGGCAGCAGTCTTGCCAAGGAGTATTGTGTTACCCAATCAGGAGGTGTGTCCACACCTCCCTACCTAACCTTATATTACCTTCAATCCTGAAGGTAATATAAAAAAAACTGGTACTAAAACCTGTAAAAAAAACTACTAAGCTAATGGAAGCACCACAATATCTGCCACAGCACATTGAAATCAAACCGGGCAAATGCCATAGAAAGGTTGAGAAAGCAAGCATAAATGGGCGTTCGTTTTTCTGTATAGTAGGTACTATATAATTTCCTTTAGTACAAGTCCGAAACCAAACTGATCATAAAACTAATAACGAAATACGATTCGACCGAATATACACAAAAATGTATAAACTCACTAATCTATAAACTTAAATACAAAAGGAGGAACTGGCTGAATGTCATATCAACGCACAGCCAAAACTACTGGAACTAGGAACGTGAAATTTGGTATAAGGCTTCCTTTTATGACTTTGGCGAGAATTTAGGGGTGGGGGGGGGTAAATGTTACCTTTAGGTTATGTTATAATAGCTAGCAATATTATTATAATATAAGGAACTCGGGTGAGTTTTAGTCAGTATAAGTTTATTACTTTCTCTCGCTCCACCCAGACTGGAAGAAATTACTTTATTAAAATAATGTATTATTTTTAGCTCCAGTACTAAGTCCGTCCCCATGCCCCAATTTTAGACTTCCAAGCGGCCAAAGTCACTGGATTGTGTTATACAATGCGCAGTTTTGAACCTGCACTAAATTAAAAATTAAAAACAAAAAAAAAAGTTGATATAAAACTCTATTATATTATTATAATATTGCTAATCCAAGACCAGAGGACTACAGGCTCAGCCCCATCAAGGCCATACTGGGACTCATGAAGAAGGTGCAAGGAGGGCTAGGGGTTTTTTTTTTATTGGGTGGGAAAATCATCTTATGACATCCCCGCTCTTGGGCGGAACGGGAGATAGTGTCAGACTTTTACTGACTAAAAACCCACTCCTGTTCCTTCGTTGCCTTCGTCCCAGGGCCCCGAGGGGTTGAGTAGACAGGAGGAGAATAGCACAAAGATTCCAGGAAGGTCAAAGTGCTCTGGCTCAGGGCCAGCCCTACAACAAGATAAGATAATATTGCTATCAAACTATAAACTATCACAGGACTAAAACATGTCACTCATATTAAAAAAAACCACGCGGGCGTTCTAGAAAACATGGGGCTCATATCAAATTATTTTAAAGCCAGCAAAGAATTTTAATTGAAACGGTGCTCGGAGATAGCTTTGCTGCAGTCGCGTTTAATTTAAAACAATATTAATTTCATGCACCAGGTTCTTTATTAGATTTCCTACATCTACAAGTATTATTTAGTACCAAGTAGTAAAGCTCCTTGTCAGAGACTTAGGGAGTGCAAGTACATGAGTAGGTCGCCTCCTTATACAAGACGCAATTTTGAATCTGCAAAATATTCAGGAGCCAATAATGTTAGTGATTCTTGACCAACATCTATACTTATAATAAATCTGTAGAAGTGAAAATTCTGTACATTGAAAATATCAAAAAAAATAATGACATGTGTAGACCGACACCGAACCCAAAAATGTGATTAAAAAATGTTTGTCTGTCTGTTTATTCAGGCATCACACAATAACTACCGTTTAGATTACGATGAAATTTGGATAATTATTCTTTAATATTCTGGGCACCACACTGGGTACTTTTTATCCCGGAAAAGTATATACAATGAAAAATAAACTTAATTTTGCGAACCCTAGATCCGATTACTGTACGAACCGCAAATTATAAGTTTGTCTTAGGTTACATCACCCGCAATGGAATTCACTACACGCTGAACACGGCTAAGATACTATGATATTTTATCTTAAGATACAATATCGCTCGCCATACAATTCAATGGACTATCACACACGACGAAGATAATAAATAATATTTCATATTTTTGTATCTCAAAAAACCTGTTAAAACTATTTTCGACTTCTACGCGGACGGAGTCACGGGCAAAAGCTGGTCAACAATTAAATGGAAAGGTATTTTTTTTATTATATTCGTGATTTCGTTCCGTAGAGTAGTTGGGCGGAGCCTCGTACAGGCTGTCGCATTAAAGCATGCAGCGACATGACACGTGAGAAATCGCTACTGTTAATTTTGTTTATTTAATAGGTTTATTAAGACCGTTATTCTCACCAACACTAAAAATTAAAACATTATAAAAACTAAAATAGCACGTATTATTGATTGACCACGTATTATATTTTTATATGATTTGTTACGCGTTTTATAGCAACTTTCTAAAATTTTGTGCGGATTCAAAACTGCACATTTTGCTATACACAATCTTGCCACACAAACCAGTGACTTCGGCCGAGTGAAAGTTTAAAACTATGGTAAGGCGACGGACCTGCTACTGGAGCTAACAATGATATTAATGGAATAATTTCTTCCAGTCTAGGTGGAGCGAGAGGAAGTAATAAACTTTTATTAACCAAAACTCACCCATGTTCCTTCACTTGTCTTTTGAAATAAAAAGAAAGAAAACACGTTTATTTGGCACACAGGTACACACAATGTAATACTAAAACTTAAAAATACATCAACATTATGTGTCTCATGACTGCGCCAAATAAGTCTAGTTCAGCATAATGCCAGGCCACGGCGTAGCAGTTGCCTGCCGCGGTTTTCAACTGAACCTTGCTATGAGTCTACTGATGTTGATCAGTTTGTTAGATGTGAGGTTAATAAATAGGTTCAGTTGAAAACCAGCGTCAGGCAACTACCACGAAGTTGTCTGGCATTTTTGCTGAACTGGACCTATTTGGTGCAGGCGCGAGACACACAATGTTAGTTATTTTATTTTTTTATCTTAAGTGTTTACATGTTGTTTCTATATTATGTGAATTTCTGTACGTGTGCCAAATAAAATATTTTTATTTCTTTCAGATATATGTATAATATTATAATTAGGTATAAATTTGTGTGTAGTAAATGATGAATAATAGATAGGTGTTTTAGTGATGATATATATACATATATGAAGCAGGAAAAAACACATACTAAGAATAAAAAAGTCATCATCAAAACTATACTTTTCAGGGTCGTAGTAACACTTCCCGAACAATACTGTAGCCCTGGTAGGCATCGGGCCTATTGGGCCCAGTTAATTATCTCTTTGTACCTTTTTGAGACGGCGAGCTACCCATTGCTCGCCGTCCGCAAGATTTCAGTCGCCTACAAGGACAAAAATTGAGCCTGTAGGCTTTTGTCTACTGTAAATGAAACTACAAGACAAAAGAGGAGTTGAAGCGTGATGGATTCACAGACATCCTATATTAAACAGACAGATCTTTACTTTCTTCCATTTCTCCCACTATTTTGGAGTGGGAGGGAGTGTCAGACTTTTTTTTTTTTGACTAATTTAAACCAAGTGTTCTTGCAGTTACTCTTTTTTGTGAGGTTTAAACTAACTCCTTCGAACAATCCACAGCCCTGGCAGGTGTCGGCCCCATCTCTAACTACTTCTCTGCTCTTCATTTAACAATCGATTAGACTGTTAACCTACTGAACCAACTTCACAAAAAGATTCAAAGTGGTAACACTTGTAGCACACTTACAAGCTTCAGTTCAAATTAAGGCAGACAAAACACTGATCACAAAGTTAATCTGTTCTGATAATGTAACCCGTGTGAATGCTTGCGAGAGCGTCGACTCGATTATGCGTCGCCAACGAGGCATGAACACATTGGTTTTACATACAAAGGTGTAATCGCGACAATCTGCTTGATATACAACCTCCTTTTCAGTATCGGTAGTACGAAAATAATTCATGTTTCTGACAAATTTGCTAATACAAAGACTATAAGGTAAGTCCATCAGTTTAAGTGGTAATCGCGCGCTAGGGGGCGGCCCTCACGCCCCAGCCGCCGGGATCCCAATCTCGATTTCCAGCCACCGTAGCAGCGGGCTTGCGGACGGTGAGCAATAAGTAGCTTGTCTGACAGTCCGGTAACCATCCGGACCGAGCCCAAGTCGTCGACGGCGCGTACTGTTCTACGCGCGCCTCAAGGAGATTTCAGCAAACCGTAGGGGCCCAGCAGGGTCGAAGCCTTCAAGGGCCAAGGTTCTGCTTCTGAAAGGAAGACTTGGCTCTGGTATGAAAGGCAACGAAGGAACAGGAGTAGGTTTTTAGTCAGTATAAGTCTGACACACCCTCTAGCTATGCCCAAAAGCGGGCGATGTCATTGGATGATTTCCCCACCAAAAAAAAAAACACTCCTCCTCACTTCGGAGCAGGGCTTGTAACAAGGCCCGGCGCGAGAGAGCGTTGCCTCCAATCTCCCCCACGAGAACACGGCGGTGCTACTACACCGCCGCTGGGTAGACCCAGGCGGGGCACACCTCTACAGTGTGCTCCACCGTGTACTCCGGGCGGTTCACATAGTGGTGACACCCGAGCGTTACTGCCACACAAATCTGGTGCAGGAATTTGCCGAAATTACCATTTTCGGTGAGAACCTGCATCACGCGCAAGTAAACGCCGTGAGGTCTTTCCAGCCACACCTCAAAGAGGGGACTTACCGCCATAATTATGGCGTGCAATTTTGTATGTAAGTTTATAAAAGTAAAAACTTGTTATTAATCGCTTCATTTACATGTTACTCGAATATATTAGATGTAAAAAATTTCTTAAAATTCACAAAATAAAATACTAACAGAGCATTTCAAAACTCATTTAAATACCTACTAAAGATAATCAAATGGGTAATTAATCTACCAACTTGAAACTAAATGATCAATTATGATTCGGTACGTAATCAGCCCTAATCACAATTAATTGTTTACCAGTAAAGCGACGCCATATATCTCGAAACTTCTAAAATAATCAGATTACGCTGTAACTGATTAATTTGTTTCAAAGGCTTTAAAAGACAGTCATTTGTAAGTCTCGAGTTGGAAATAAATAGTGATAGTTTAATGGAGATACAAGATTTAACAATGTCTTTTATTATCTGTCTCTTTGTTACAACAGTGCTACCAGGTTTTTTGTAGTCATAAAATGTAGTAAAGGATGATTCTTTGTTTACGAGAAAATGTCTCATTTATCTGGCCTAGTTTTCGTACCTATCTATTTTGTGTCGTAAACAACTGGGTGCAATTCAGTGCCTTTGATACATTTAGTGATCGGGGATAACTAATATGCAAATAAAAATATAAAATTGTAAAGAAAAATCTAGGCCACATGAATGAGACATTCTCGCAGTTTCAAAGAATCACCCTAAAACAGTTTCCATGGAATATGATAACTGTTCTTTTTTTGCGTTGAGAAATCTTCAAATAACTTCTCCCCCCTCTTCGTTATATAAGCATAATCAGCCTTTTAATGTTCCTACTGTTGGGACTCAGGCCTCCTCTCTCTAGGAGAGGGAGTGGGCCGTAATCCACCACGCGGACCCAGTGCGGGTTGGTGGATGTCACATGTTTTTGAATTTTTAGTTTTAGGATATGCCGGTTTCCTCACGATGTTTTTCCTTTACCGTTTTGAGAGCAGTGGTGATGAAATAAATTACAAAATTTACATTTAAACGACGAAAACCTTTACAACTCGGCCACCACTGCTCACAAAATACAAAATATTACAAAGTGTTAAACTACGATTAAAGTGCCTAATATTGATTTAATTTAAACAAATGCTTTAATTTTCAGTTTGAGTGGTAGAAAGCGCCTTTTTGCACTGTGTACTGTACATGGAGCTTATACACATAATGTTATTTCACGAATTTCCTGTTTATTTAGTGAATTTTACATCAAAGAATACGTGGTTAAAAAGCCGGAAAGAAAAAAAAGAAATTATTAAACATTACAAAGAAACATACATGTAGTATCTGTATACTAAAATCATGTGAATAAGTTACTTCTAGGCAAGCGTGCTCCATCGTCGGCCACGTCATCGCTTACCATCAGGTGGGATAGTGGTCAAACGCGAGCCTCTCCATAATAATAAAAAAAAAAACACATAAAGCTGACTTCCTCTCATAGAGAGGAGGCCTGAGTCCCAGCAGTGGGAACATTACAAGGCTGATTATGCTATTCTTATGCTTATATAAAGCTGATGAAATTATTTGTTGTATGCGCTAGTCTCAGGAACTACCAACTGGTTCGAATTGGATTTTTTTTTCCTGTTGCATATCCCATTTATCGAGAATAGCTATAAGCTATAAGTATGTCCTTCTTCTTCTTTTCTGTTATAAATAAGCGCGCGTATGACCTTTATTTCACGTGTTGGAAAGCATTTTTTTATATGGGAAATCACCTAATAACATCTCTCGGCCTTGGGTGAGGCGGGAGTGCGTCTCAGACTTTTACTGACTAAACCACCCACTCTTGTACATTCTTTGCCTTCGTTCCAGGGACCCGGGGTTCTCTTTCGCATCACCCATGGCCCGTAGTAGTAGGCTTCGACCCTGCTGGGCTCCTACGGTTTTGCTGACACCTCCTTGAGGCGCGCATTACGCACCGTTGACGACTTAGGCTTGGTCCGGACGGTTACCGGACGGTTGGATAGCGAGCTAACCATTGATCGCCGTCCGCCTACGGTGGCTGGAAATCGAGATCGGGATCCCGGCGACTCGGACATGAGGGCCGTACGCGCGTGCGGCCGCCTCCTTTGCAAGAATTACTGCTTCGCAGAAGGAGGCGACCGCCTGCTACTCCTCCTCGCTCCAGACCATGGCCTGTACCAAGGACGTGTTGGAACGCTACGATGTAGTCAACGACGGAGCTCGTTTGGCTAGAAGTAACCTATTCACTCTTGACCTAAAGACCCCAGGTGTTATCTATGAGGAAACTTTCCCTTGGAGTTCAAGCTTACCCCGTACCAAAATAGTTTCAGTATTTTAACTGTAAAAACGTAACAGACAGACAGAGTTACATTCACATAACATATTATTATTATTATTCCGTTTATTCATTAATATTTACATATAAATTATATTTTTAAACATTTCAATAAAAAATAAGAAACAACACTAATTTTTTCCACGGGAGACAGCTAGAAAATTATTTTAAATATTTTAAACAACCAAAAAATTTCTTACATTTTATTAATATCCATACTTATTTAAAAATAACAATAATAATATATATTTGTTGTTATAATAATAACAATATATATTGTTATTATTGTAAATAATATATATATTGTTATTAATAGAAATTATATTATTTTAGGTTTGTTTAAAATATTAAAACAAGACAATGTTTGCTATTGTCTAGATTTCTTTTAATCTCTCCTTTCTCAGATCTACTGAAAAAAAATTCTGTAAAAGAAAGTAAGCAACAGCAATATGAGCACAAGTGTACTCATATATATGTATTATTTTGTACGGTTTCCATATAGCATAATAGCATAGCATAATCAGCCTTTTAATGTTCCCACTGCTGGGACTCAGGCCTCCTCTCTAGGAGAGGGAATGGGCCGTAATACACCACGCGGGCCCAGTGCGGGTTGGTGAATGTCACATGTCTTCGAATTTTTGGTTCTAGAACATGCCGGTTTCCTCACGATGTTTTCCTTCACCGTTTTGAGAGCAGTGGTGATGAAATAAATTACACAAGTAATGCGCCTGGCTGGGTTTGAACCCGCGACCTACAACTCGTAAGTCGGAGCCGTTACCATTCGGCCACCACTGCTCACCATATGTAAACATAAAAATAATATAAATAAATAGAAACATACCAAAGTACCAGGGCGTAATAATCCACAAGAAGTAACAGAAAATAATGCATCATAAACACAAATCTATCAAAACTTTCATGATTGAAATTCAAGCAACCGGCGAATTTCATAATGGAAATTTGTAAGCTGTAATGCGATGGTGTGGTGCCCTGATAAACGCGGATGCATCACCAGCACATTAAAGTTTTATGATCCATGTGCTGAAATAGAGCCTTTTACGACCTGTACTGTCTGGTATAAATCATAATTATTTCCGGAACTTCACTTTCTACATAGTATCGTGATAGCCCAGTGGTTGAGACACCTGCCTCTCATCCATGAGGTTGTGAGTTCGAACCCGGCGAGTACCAATGTGGATACTGTTTATCTAGGATATTACTGGCACCCCGTGCCTCGGAAAGCAGGTGAAGCGATTTGCTCCGATTGTCATTCGTATATCTTTGACAAGGTAAAAATAATACAAATATTTATAAGTATCTTTTTTTTTCGGCGGCAAAATCATCTTATGACATCCACATCTCTGGGGCGGAGCGAGAGATAGTGTCAGATTTTTACTGACTAAGAACCCACTCCTTTTCCTTCGTTGCCTTTCGAACCAGGGCCGAGTTTTCCTTTAAGAATCAGACCCTTGGCCCCAGTAGGCTTCGATCTTTCTAGGCCATTACGCTTTGCTGACAAAACAATTGAGGATCTCGAACCTGTTCATTTAAGATGGCGTTATGATGTTAAGATGGCCTTATTTCTGATATAAAACAAAAAAGTGGACGCATAACTTTATGGATGCCACTAAAACGATATTCGTATAAGTATCTCATTTTCGGCCTCATCAGAAGGCTTAAAGTCACCCAAAGGACAATCAAATGGTAAGGACAATGCTTGGAGTTTCCTTGCGTAATTGCGTCAAGAATAAAGATATCCGCAGGAGAGCCTAGGTTGCAATCATCAAACTTAAGTGGCAGTAGGGCAGATTGCTCGCAGAATAAATGGTTGATGAGGCCGAAAGGTTCTGGATTGACAAGCGCGCACTGGAAGACGCAGCGTTGGAACGCCTCCCAAAAGGTAAACCCACCCAACCCGTTTGTAGTAGTGATACTTGGGGAGGCCTATATCCAACAGTGGACTTCTTTCCTCTAAAATAATGATTAATACCAATCTAATATAATAAAACAGGACTTGTAAAACATCAAAACCAGTTAAAATATCATGTACCTTGTTGTACTGTACCGATTTTCAGTAACATTAATATACGAATATCTGTAATAATAGTATGCGTGAAATAAGTTACTCGTAGAATGGTTCCCGGTATTTATTATAGATAATACTACTCATTAAAATACCTAAACTTTATGGAACGAGAAGCCTTTGTAATTAAAATTGTTCATATACCAACATATTGAGCCTTGTACTATGGGGAGGATTAACACTAAGTGGAGAGTTCACAAGTATCTTCGTTTAGTGTTGTAATAAACTGGTTGCGTACATTATAACTTGCTATTATTGACTGGCTGATCGATTTGGTGTTAAGTGGCCCTGAAGACAGGCGTCGAACTATCCTATAAAACGCTTTAAGTGATAATCTGGACTCGTTCTTGACCAGTTGTCCAGAGAAGACCAGACACAAAGTGAGATAGATAGATATAGAGAGGCCCTTGTCAAGCTGTGGAACAACGTAGGCAAATTTATTTTTAAAAAATAGAATAGAATAGAACAGAATGGAATAGAATAGAATATAATAGAATAGAATAGAATAGAATAGAATAGAATAGAATAGAATAGAATAGAATAGAATAGAATAGAATAGAATAGAATAGAATAGAATAGAATAGAATAGAATAGAATAGAATAGCATAGAAAAGAATAGAATAGAATAGTATTTATTCGATGCAGGCAATACAATAGGCAACAACACAAAAACAAAAAAAAAATGTACAGATTCACAATATAGTTGCGCTGAGTGTGCCCGAACCGAAAGGGTCACCAACTCTACAATTGCTGGGCGTCAGACACCCAGTGCTGATTTTCAGCTGGCACCCCGCAGTGACGCACGGATGATGGTAAATAAAATATAACACATAAATAAACCTATATAAATATATCCCTTACATAAATTTAAAAAATTATACAAGTGAATTTGTGTGATAATTTTGCTTTTTATAAATCTTATAATATATGCCACGGTAGTTACAAACTATTTTGCTCACTATACCCACAATATTCAACAATAATATAACGCGCGAAACATAGTGCATGCATCAGGCGACGCGAAAATCGCCGTGATGATAAACGAGACAGACTCCTTTGCACCAGCTCGGCAATTAGCTGCCACCTTCTAAGACAAATAAAATATAAATCTAGGCGAAAATAATTTTGGCTTCCAGAAATAAGTTAAAGTGCAAGGGTTTTGATTACAAATGAAAAGGAGTCAGGTTAAACAAAACAAAAGTGAAGTGATACCTTGTGGTTTCTGGCGACAAGGATGTTACGCGTTCGTCAAATACAGCCTACCTACAAGCCCCTAATTACCTCGCAAAAAACAAAAATAGATTTTTCCATCAGAATTTGAAAACTGCGCATTTTACCTGAATATAAGTTACGAACTAAATTCTCTAAATCTGATCAATTCAATCGGATCAGTTTTACAAACATCTAAAGAAATCCTCATTTCTTTCTTTTCCTATTATTAGTTAAAATTTCTCCACCAACAGCAGAATCGTCTCAAAACTTCTTACTTTATACCTTACTTTATATTTATATATATATATAAAAGAAAGAAAGAAAGTAAAAATGTTTATTCGTGCCTCACACAATCGTATAAACTAAAATTACACAGTAAAAAGAAAGGAATAATCGTATATGTATATTATGTAGGTATATTATTATATTAAAATATATTTACGTGTATTTTAACTAAATTTTCGCGAACAAAGTCACTGGCAGAGTGCTATTATCATATTTTATTATTTTATTTTCTCTTTTTTTATTTTAATAAATGAATAAAGAATTTTTAATATAAAATTGAATTTTGATTAGAACCCCCTAAAGTTACCGATGTTTTTTCAGTTATTCGTAGAAGCACGCATTTGTTGTTAACTGACTCGAATTGGTAAATTAGATACTCGTTTATTCGAGATTTCATGACTGTGGCGTAAGGTTTTTACACTTTTCTGAATTATGTAACACACCCACTTTTTTACTCTTGTTTTCTAAATATTTTTTTTTTTTATGCGCCTTTGTCTCTTCACCACCCTAGGTTGACTGGTAGAGAATGCCTAAGGCAATAAGTCCTCCTTTGTACTTTGTGTTGCATGAAGATTACATAAATAATAATTTTAAAAAAAATAATGTTAGAACGGCGTTTGATCTAAAAACACCCAACAAAAGATTTTAAGTAAAAAAAAACTATTGAAAAACAAAATTTACTTTATTAAAAAACATAAAAAAAAACCGAGCAAGTGTGAGTCGGACTCGCACACTGAGGGTTCCATACAGACTTACCTATGAAAACAGTTCAATTCCCGAATTGAGTAATGAAGATTTTTCATAATCGCAAAAAATATAAATTGTTTTTTTTTTTTGTGAAGAAACTACAAATTTACAGTTTTCAGATTTTATTTCTATACTTGTGCTATGAGAACTTGCTTCATGCCAAATTTCAAGATTCTAGGTCAACGGAAGTACCCTATGAATTTCGATTCCCTTGAGAGTGTCGAAATATACGTTTTTTGCAACACAAAGGGCCGTACCTTTTTTTTTTATTTAAACTTCATGTACAGTAGTGGTACATAGGCGGACTTAATGCAACAAAGCATTCTCTACCAGTCAACCTTTGGGTCAAACAAAACAACACTGTGGTAGGCTGTGGTGTGGTAGGTGTGGGTTTTTTCGTTAATTCAGAATTTATTCACAGCTTCGAGGGACCGCAGACCTGAGTATATGGTTTTAATTTCAAGTTGTTCCCTCCACGCGTTCCCAAGATAAAATGTCTTAACAGACCGACATACAGACAGCGGACAACAAAGTGATCCTCTATAGATGCCGTACTTTTCTTTTTGAGTTACGGAACCCTTAAAATGAGTTATTTAACTAAAAACTCCCTTCTGACACAGCCAGTAAAAAGTAAAAGAAAAAAGAAACAATAGCATCCTTGTAAATATACTAACAGGAAAAATCGTTTACTAAAAGCAATTCTTATAATAAAACATTTTATTAGAAACGGCTTTAGATCCATTAGAAGCGTTCCATAATTTCATCTGTCACGGCACTTCCCGTCATTTCTTCAACTTCAGACATTTCCGCTGCTAAACTTTTTAAGGAAAAAAGTATTTATATCTGTGGAAAGTTTTTATAATCGGGGCGGTTCAATAACAAAGTTTCGATCGATTTACATCCATCAAAAAGTAGATTGTTGTCGGATCCGGAGAAGTTGACTTTGAACAGTGTTTGGGGTAGGTATGAGTATTTTATTCATTTTGTAGTAATATTCTGTGGTTTTCATTGCGTTTAGAATAATGTTAATATTTATAAAAAAAAGACACACACACACATTACACACACACGTTTATGAGCACACATTTTTTTTAGTTGGGAAATAATCCTATTACATCTCCAGCCCTTGGGCGGGACGGAAGGGAATGTCAGACTTTTACTGACTAAAACTGACTCCTGTTCCTTGTTTGCCTTCGTTCCAGGGCCCCAGGGTTCTTCTCCGTATAACCCATGGCCCCAATAGGCTTTAATATTACTGGGCTGCGGTTTGCTGACATCTCCTTGAGGTGCGTGGAACACTATGCACCGTCAACGGCTTGATTTATGTACACACAAGGAAAAAGAAATAAATAATCTATATAAATAAAAATAAATGAAAATCAAAGTTTGTATGTTTGTTATCTATGCATTCCTAATCCAGTGATCAGATTATAATGAAAATTTAATAGGATGTTCTGAGGGTTCTTGGACCAAAAAATCTATAAATAAAAATAATTCTCGGGTCACCTCTGAAAGGGTGGGATCGATTTTGACGTGGTTTTTACTGTGAGCGTTTCAACCGCGCGACCATGACGATGATTAAAAAAAAACTATGCCAAGATTTTGTAAAAATTTGTAAAAGTTGATTCCCAAAACCATAAATTGGTCAAAGTTATGGTTAAGAAGTTACAAGGGTTTAAATATGGCCGCGCCTTTGAAACGCGGAGAACCGCGCGGCCATGGCGATCTTTAAAACTACGCGTTGCAGAGACCTGATATTCAGGTAAATAACAGATTGAATTTGTAAAAAAAATGTAAAAACTTGGTTTATATTGCAGGAGCTGTAAGACTAAAAGCCCATGACCACGTCATCGAAACAGTGACAAATATATTATCACTGATATCTCGATGAAAAGGCACCGATAAGGTCTGAATTTTTTTGTAAAACATGGATTTAAATTTGTCGAAACTCGTAAAAATAAAACAAAAAATCCTAGGTTCATATTTCAGAAACTGTAAGACTAAAACTCCATGGCCGCGCCATTGAAACGGTGAAATACACGTCATCGCCGAAATCTCACTGAAAAAGTGTCGCAGAGGTCTAAAGTTTTTTGTAAAACAGATATGAATTTGTTAAAGCTTGTAAAAATACAACAAAAAATCAGAAAAAAGGTTTATATTTTAGGAGCTATAAAGCAAAAACCCCATGGCCGCGCCATCGATGACAAACATATTATTATCGTTGATATCTCGCTGAAAAACCTTCGAAGAGGTCTGAAATTTTTTGCAAAACATAGATTTGAATTTGTCAAAACTCGTAAAAATACAACAAAAAGTCCTAGGTTTATATTTTAGGAGCTGTAAGACTACAACTCCATGGCCGCGCCATTGAAACGGTCTTAGTACTAAAAACCTGAAACTAAAACCTAATCCAACCTAATTTTATCTGATCAAGATCTCTTTTAGAAACGTTTTACGCTTTTACAGGTACTTAATTTTTAACTCGTTTCATGATAAAAGCCTGAAAACTTCAATAAACATTAATAGATTGTCTCGTGACATTGAGGATTATTTTTGAAGCGACATTGAGTAACGAGCCCGCCCTTTGAAGGTGTAAAGAGTTAAGCTGTTATGCTTTCATAATGTTTTTTAAAACAATTTTTTTTGATGAGTCAGGCATTGTATTGTTTATTGGTTATATTATAAACTAGTTTCTGTCAGTGGCGTCGTCCGCGTGAATGTTGGCTATTGCGGACGTGAAGTTGAAGTTAAAGACGGGTAAAAAGTAGCCTATATTCTTCTTTGGAGTTCAAACTTCAAAGATTCTCGAACAAAATTTTGCTGGCATATTTTTTTAGGGTGTAGTGATGAAAAATATACAAAAGTATATAGATTAAATTTAGAAACAATTTTGTTTTAGACATTACTAATAATAGAATCCTCGTATTAAAGATATTCTTGTTTAAAGTTTATGAAATTCCGTATATTATGTCTATACTATCTACGTACAGGAGGTACGTAGAATTTAAAAAATAAGTAAGAATAAAAAAAAATAAAAAAACGTGCGTTCAAACGTTGAACGCACGACAAGATGTCATGTCATACGTCTTGTTCTTTTTTTTTTATAAGCCGTAGGGCTGGATGGCAATTGAAATGTCTTAATGCCATGCTTTTTTCTAGTGCTGTTACTATACTCGAAATGCACTACTATTTGATATGTGTCATTATAACCTCTATATTCTAAGCACAAACATTATTTATTTATTTATTTTATTATTTATGTACACACAAACACACAGAAGAGGACAGGTATCTTAATATAAAAATTGTACAAAGATGTATTATTTTTATTTTTATGTTTATATTATCTAATGCGTAAATGTATTTCTAAAGTATTTATTATCAATACAAATGCAAAGGATATTTAGTTACTTAACCAAGATTTATATAAGTAATACACTTAAAAGTTCAATACAGCCAAAAGTCATGAAGTCAAGCCAGTAAAAAGACTAAGCCATGTTTATTTATTACCATAAACATTTTGTCAATTCAGTATCTAAATATGACGATCCTTAGACGGGCCATCAGCTTCATTTGAAAAAAGTTAGTCAATTATTTCGCCGGTATATAATTTCTTCAACATTTTCCTCGCCACTGTTCTTCCATTAAAATTGGTTCTGTAGTTTAAACATTATAGCATAACAAAGAGGCAGAGAACAGTTAAAGTAACTTTAACATGTTTTAATACTAATACTGTTATATGAATCCCAACGAGGACTAAATAATGCTTAAGGTTTATACAGTTACTGTCCTTATTTGGTAATAAGTTGACCGCTCTACACTGTACCGACTTTCATACATACTCGTATTAATGTTGTGGTACGAAAATATTGTAAAACTGTATCTCTTTTTTTCTCGATCTTCTCCTTAAGAAACATTTTTTCTGTAAAAACTAATAGTTGAGAATGAAATTCCCTGACATATAGATGTGGTATCAGCACAAAATAAAATAAAATTACAAAGATTGAGATATTCCTCTTTCGTTGCCTGAGCCCTCCAAATTTTTAGTACAAAATAATTAACGTCAAGACAAACCGATGACTTAGTGAGGGTTGCCAGAATCGGAAGACGCACAGGACCTCTCGTTGTGGCGACACTTGAGGGAGGCTTATGTCCAGTAGTAGACGCCTTTCGGCTGAAACGATGATGATGTTAATGATGAATTGACGTGGCTCAACGCGATTACGCACATAAAAAAGGTCGTAATAAGGCCATAGTCCTATATCATTCCGTGCTTGTAAAAACTGAGAGGCGAGCGACACAGTAGTAAAAGAAGATAGGCGGTTAGCTGGCAGGCTGCCACGCTGAAGTGCGACTTTATCAATTTTTAACCCACAGTATTCATGCCAAAAGGGTAGTTCCAAGCATAAGCTCAAAACTATCAAGTTTTGTAATGGTCAGCAAACTTAAATAACAGCCAAATAGTCTGGAAACGAAATACTGCTGTGCCTGGTTGGTTACGAAGCTGTAGTATAGAATACAATTGCAGCATTTGGCAATCACGCAGTGTTTTTTATTATTATTGATGATGGCACGGGTTTGTGTCGTGATGGCTCTGCTTGATGGATCCCCCTCTAATGCTTAAAGTTGCGGGTTTCAAACCGGGTAAGTATCAATTTTTCATTTCATATTATTGTACTTTTTAGGGTGACGTACCTCAAAAAGAAAAAACGGAAGTCCGTCCGTCTGTATGTCTGGCTGTCGAGACTCTTATCTCGGGAACGCGTGGAGGTATCGAGTTAAAATTAAAACCATATACTCAGGTCTGTGGACTCTTGAAGCTATGAAAAAATCAACTTAAGTTAACGAATAAAAAAGATACGGCCGTTTATGTATCAAAAAACGTATATTTCTATACTCTCAAAGGAATCAAAAATCATAGGGTACTTCCCGTTGACCCAGAATCCTAAAATTTGGCATAAAGCAAGGTCTTATAGCATAGGTATAATAATAAATCTGAAAATAGTAAATTTGTTGATACCTACGTCACAAAACAATACTTTGTTGCAATTCGGAAAAAATTTCAAGTTTCCATTCGGGAATTATAGTTTGTACAGAACCCTCAGTGCGCGAGTCCGACTCGCACTTGCCCAGTTTTTTAAGCTTATTTCATTACTGATATCCTGTGCCTCGGAAAGCACGTAAAGCCATTGGTCCCGGTTGTAATTCGTAGATCTTTGTCCGTCAGTCATTATAAGTAGTTATAAGTTTTTTTTTTTTGGGTGGGAAAATCATCTAATGACAAATCTCGCTCTTGGGCAGAGCGAGAGATAGTGTCAGACTTTTACTGACTAAAACCCGCTCCTGTTCCTTCGTTGCCTTCGTCCCAGGGCCCCGGGTTTCGTTTTCACACTACCCATGGCCCCAGTAACCTTCGACCCTGCTGGGCCCCTACGATTTGCTGACATCTCCCTGAGGCGCGCGTGGATAGGTTAGAAAATCTGACCATCAGTCTACCAAAGGAGTTTCTTGTTGCCCAGTAACTGGGTTGTGAAGGTCTGATAGGCAGTCGCTTCATGTAAGACTGGAAGCTATTTACGACAAGGCTAGCCATTTCCATATTTATCTATTTTCCGTCATCTTTATGGCTATCAACTCCTTTCTACACGTTTCATATTTCACACAGTCCATTTATCATTCTGCTTTGAGTTACGATTCCTACCCCATTCGGAGTTCTCCTTTTTACCATGAGCTTTCGGTACAGGAAAAACTCGCACACAATACGCGAAACTTACACTTTCTGCCAAAATAACAAGCACCATAACATTTTTACACCTTCTCTTAAAAAAAAGAAGCAGACACAAAATGAATAATTAAAATGCTTTCATCCATTCTTACCCTTCCAGTATTTCCCATTTTATTGTAATTTATGTACCGAGGCAAAGTTAACTTTGCGAAGAAAAGTGTTACAACACAAAAAACACGGCGATGTAGGAACATTCTTATTTTTACGTGAAAACTCGCCGCTTAAGATTTATTCACAGTTTTTTTGAGACTCAACTTGACTTGATATATAATATATTTTTTTGTCTTTCAAAGAATAAATAATAAATACTTATTTTTAATAACTAAAGCGGTAGACTTAATCGACTCGTATGTATATGGTAAATATTGTTTTTTTGTTTGTAGGAGGTACTGGTCCAATTGTGAAAAAATTTTCACCGATAGATAGCTGCTTTATTCCCGAGTAACAAAAGCTAGTCTATTATATAAGTCGTTTTACGTAAGTTTAATAAGTTTTATGTTTTCTTTTACTCTATAATGAAAGTTTTCTGTTCATTCGCGATCCTTCAGTAAACCTAGGGCCTTGTCATGACATGTCAAAATGTCAAGCATGCGAGTGAGAAAGAGAATCCTTTTAACGTTTCAGTTTAGGTTAAAAAATGGATCGCGTTAAGAGTTCGTGGTAGGCTTGTGTACTCAAAGAATTTAATGATAAGTTAAGTTTTTGTTGTCACTTATCAACATAAATATAACCAAAGAAAATATTAGAAATCATCGAATGGCTTCTCACGCTATAGATATTGAAAAAAAGGGCTTGTCAAAATTTTACTGACTGAAAACCACCTATGTTCCTTTTTTACCCATTGCGTTCTAGGGCCACGGTAACTGTTACAATGGTTTAAGTAGAATAAAATATATAATTGGCTTGAAGCTAATCTTTATTGCACAATAAATGATTACTTAATTCCAGTTGAACTGAATGTTGCTGAATACCCGTATTTTGCATGGAGTTACTGCTTATCTGGCCTGCAGAGCCCAACAACTGGGTAATACGTTGTAACTGTTGGCAAGTGGAAAAACTAGTGTCGCGTTGATACGTACCTAATTAGTTTAGTAATAGACTGCTTACCACACTAGTGCAGAAAACTGTCCCCCACCACAATGTTTATCGTATTAGGCTGGGCGTGGTGCAACCCCCACGAGTCGCGCGTCGACCCCCGCGAAGCGATACAATCGAAAAACTACATAGTAACGTTTTTGATGCAATTCGATCAAAACTTGATGTAATACCAAATCATTATTGTGTCTAACTATTAGCAGATTCGAGAAACTTGGTCTGCTGTATAAAACAGTTGAAATTAAAACCATATCCACAAATCTGCGGTCCCTTAAAGCTATGGAAAAACTGAACTTTTAAGTTAACGGGAAAAAGATACAGCCGTTTATGTCGCAAAAAAACGTATATTTCAACTCTCTTGAAGGAATCAAAACCCATAGGGTACTTTCCGTTAACCTAGAATCCTAAAATTTGGCATGAAGCAAGGTGTCATAGCACAAGCACAGGAAAAAATCTGAAAACTGTAAATTTGAAGTTACGTCACAAAAAAAAACTTTTTTTGCGATTCGGAAATATCTTCGTAAGTCAATTCGAGAAATGAATTGTTTTCATAGGTAAGTTTGTACGGAAAACGGAACCCTCGGTGCGCGAGTCTTAAGAGAGAATTAACTCTCGTAATAGTATTTTTCTAGATGATTGAAAGGAGGTCTCTTTAGAAATTGTTATTGGTAAGAGGCGTGTCATTGACCTAAGATTACTAGGATGATTACTATAATTGAATAGGCATTTTCTTATCCGTCTTTTAAGAACTTAAGGAAGATATAGCAAAATGACTATCTTCATTTTCAGCAAAATTATAAAGTTCTTCGATTAAAGTTACTATAAATTCCAGTTTGAGATAATCCTACGTTTTTGAAAATTATATTAAGTTTTAAGCAAATCTATAAAATGTAATGCCCATATTGTAATTATTTTTTTATTTATTACAAAAAATGGTGAAAAAAAAAGTAGGAAACGCCATCTACTGGCATTACCAGAACAGCATAATTCATTTTATAATGACATTTTAATTAAAAATGGCGTTGCAGTCGGATATTTTTTGTGTTTTTTTTTCTCGCCATTTAAATTTTCCCTGGACTATCTTGAATATTTCAAGACCAGAATTAGCCAAATCGGTCCAGCCGTTTTTGAGTTTTAGCGAGACTAACGAACTGCTATTAATTTTTAACCGAATTCAAAAGGGAGGAGGTTCTATGTTCGGCTGAATATTTTTTTTTTATGTAGGTATAGAGATTTAGATGACGTTGACTGTTTTGACGAAGTGGTGTGTAGAGTGGATTGGCTGCTGCACTGCGTCTCGTAATGCTCCAAATAATCCACTAGTCCAAAAAAATTATAACATTGAAAGCTCTTGGAGTTTAACAGTTTTATGTCCAGATTCGACTAGATGAATAGATGATGATTATTATAAAATCTTTAGTAAAGCCTCGGAACTATAAAAAAAATAATTCGTAAACGACACGGTTGGTGCAGTGGTTAAATGATTGGCTTCTATACTGCATTTCGCGGGTTCCGTTCCTGTCGGAGGCAAACATTTGAACGGCCTACAGATAGCTGTTTCGGGTTTTTTTTTTTTTTTTTTATTGGGTGGGAAAATCATCCTAATGACATCCTCGCTCTTGGGCGGAGCGGGAGATAGTGTCAGACTCTTACTGACTAAAAACCCACTCCTGTTCCTTCGTTGCCTTCGTCCCAGGGCCCCGGATTCGGGGTCGATTTCGGGTTTAGAAATCTTGTGTTTGTGAGACCAAATCTTTAGATTTCGTTGATTTAAATGTTTGATTTTTTCACTGCTCCAAGGCGTAGTAGGCTTGACTTGACACTGATTTCAGCTTAACGGAGGTGTTAAGCTGAAATCGCGCAGGCTCTTGAGAAAAAGAGTTTATAGATGGACAGCAAAATTATCCTAAAAGAGCAGAACCTTTTGCCTACTAATATACGAATCCCTACAAAAAGATATGAAAAAAGTTTTCATGATTATTGTAATTTTTTTGGTGATTATGCTTTGCTGTAGTCATTAGCAGACAGAATTATTGATAAATAGGAAACCATATAAGTTACCTAACATTTTTCCTGTAAACAATTTAATTACGAAAGCAGGAAAATCTAAATATTCAAACAAAATTGTATCTAATCAACATACCTTTGCAGAAGAATTAATTGCCTCAAGTTTTGTAATGACAAAACTTGATAATTATAGTCGTGTGATTTATTTTGTTAATATTTTTTTGGATATATACATGATATTCGGGGAGTCAAAAGTGACTTGTGTTCAGATTAAGTGAAGGAGAGGTCTTCAGACGCAGACACTTTAGTGTCACTTTAGCCCGGGCTTGTGGATGGCAAGCAATGGGTAGCTCTCCATCTGGTAACCATCCGGATTGAGCTCAAGTCGTTGACGGCGCCTTGTGTTCCACGCGCGCCTCAAGAAGATGTCAGCAAACCGTAGGGGCCCAGCAGGGTCGAAGCCTACTGGGGCCATAGGTTGTGCGAATAAGAGTCGAGGCCTTAACCACTGGGCCATCACGAAACACACAAATAACAAGAAATAGTATCTAATCATCATAAATAGAGGAATTAATTGCCAAAACTTTCGTAATGGCGAAACTTAATAAGTGATAGTTATTTTTGTGCGTGTGACTGAAGAAATATTCCCTTTTCTTGTTCTTTATGATTTACAACGAGCTACTATTTCGTATAATAGGCGACAAATGGTGGTACTAAGCGTTAGCTAAGTTAGTTTTAATTATTTTGTTTGTTCATTTCCCTAAAGTTTTGTTCCCTTGGGGTAAAGGCTTAAAGGGACTTTGCTAGGTTTGATTTGGGGTCGAATTAGGAGTTTACATTTATTATTTTGAATGTAGTATGAAATAGGTTTGGAGGGCACAGGTAAAGTAACCTTTTGATGACCATTATAAGTGACAAAACTTTTTTTTTCGTGTTCATACTGTTTGTGCATTTTTTTTTTTTGGATGGGAAAATCATCTAATGACATCCCTCGCTCTTGGGTGGAGTGAGAGGGCGTGTCAGACTTTTACTGACTAAAAACTCCTGTTCCTTCTTTGCCATAGTTTACCATCCGCAAGGGCTCTGGGCCCTTGCGGATGGCGAGCTATGGGTGGCTCGCCGTCCGACCGTCCGGTAACCGTCCGGACCGAGCCCAAGTCGTCGATGACGCCTAGTGTTCCACGCGCGCTTCAAGAAGATGTCAGCAAACCGTAGGGGTCCAGCAGGGTCGAAGCCTACTGGGGCTACGGGTAGTGTGAAAGTGAAACCCGGGGCCCTGGGAGGAAGGCAAAGAAGGAACTGGAGTGGGTTTTTAGTCAGTAAAAGTCTGACACTATCTCCCGCTCCATCTAGGAGCGGGATTTGTCATAAGATGATTTTTCCACCAAAAAAAAACCTATGTTTCTTCAGTTGCATCCTAGGGGTTTCCCGTTTAGGGAAAGACCCAATAGCAACTTTTATACTACGCACGGTTGCTTGTTTGCGCTTTGAGTATAGCATTAAATTCTTTCAATCGTTTTACTCACAGTAACGAGGTTTTAACTACCACTGGCTGTCAACGCTTAAAGTTGAGTGATTTTCCCCTTAAAACAACCAGCAATAATTCCTTATTGACTGACCAATTAAAAGGCTTTTGTTTAACAGTACACATTTGCTGTACAGTATTTAGCTACTGTTGTATGTGAAACTAAAATTAATTGAAACTATTAATTAAACTAATTGACTCGGATTAACTGTTTCCTAGAAGTCATGTATTTTGTTTGAGCTTACACTTAGAAGACGATCAACCTTGAGTGAGGTTCGTGTACAAGTAAATGTTATCTTAAGTATGTTAGTTCTGGGCACGTCGTGAGGATGTCCTCATGCTTCAGTTGCCGGGATTCCAACCCCAATTTCCAGTCACCGTAGGTATGGGCTTGCGGAGGAAGAGCAATCGGCAGCTCGCCGTCTGGCCGTTCGGCCGTCCGGTAACCGTCTGAACCGAGCCCGAATCGTCGATGGTGCGTTGTGTTCCACGCGTAGCTCAAAGAGATATCAGCAATAAGGTAGGCCGAAACCTACTGAGGACATAGGTTTTTTTTTTTTTTTATTGGGTGGGAAAATCATCCTAATGACATCCCCGCTCTTGGGCGGAACGGGAGATAGTGTCAGACTCTTACTGACTAAAAACCCACTCCTGTTCCTTCGTTGCCTTCGTCCCAGGGCCCCGGGTTCCGCTTTCACACTACCCGTGGCCCCAGTAGGCTTCGACCCTGCTGGGCCCCTACGATTTGCTGACATCTCCTTGAGGCGCGCGTGGAACAAAACGCGCCGTCGACGACTTGGGCTCGGTCCGGACGGTTACCGGACGGTCAGTCGGCGAGCCACCCATTGCTCGGCGTCTGCAAGCCCGCGCCTACGGTGGCCGGAAATCGGGATCGGAATCCCGGCGGCGGTCGGAGCGTAAGGACCGTTGCCTCACGCGATCGGCCGCCTCCTTAGCTAGCATTACTGCTTCGCAGAAGGAGGCGACTGCCTGCCACTCCTCCTCGCTCCGGAGCGTGGCCTGAACCAAGGCCCGGCGCGAGAGATCGCCGCCGCCGATTGCCCCCACGAGGACACGGCGTTGCTCTGCCCAAGAGGGGCACACCTCCACCGTGTGCTCTACCGTGTCCTCCGGGTGGGCCACACAGTGGCGACACCCGGGCGTCGTTTCCGCACGAATCCGGTGCAGGAACCTCCCGAACTTACCATGTCCGGTGAGGACCTGCGTCATACGGAATGTGAGGACGCCGTGAGGTCTTTCCAACCACGCCTCAAAGAGGGGACTTACCGCCATGATTGTGGCGTGCCCAGCACGGGGTCGCGACAGTCGCTGTCGCCATTTCTCCATGACTGAGGACATAGGTTGATTTCCGAAAGGGAAACCCAGACTCTTGGAACGCAAGGCAAATAAGAAACATAGGTGTGGTTATAGCCAGTAAAAGTCTAATGCGCCCTCCGTCGGTAGAAGTCATTGGATGATTCTCCATATTAAAAGTAACTTAATTTTAGTCCATTGCTGTACAGTAGCCGTTTTAGTCATACCTCATTCATCTGGATTCTCAGAAACTCTCCTCCAGATGCTATTAATCATTCTAATGTTGTAAAGGCGAAGATGGGTCTGTATATTTATAACTTCTTTACGTACGGACAGATTTAGATAACACACGGGTAGACCATGGCACACATGGAAACATGGACTATGTTTCCTTGGTATAATTTTCTACTTTCACGCTAGTCTGTATTTCAGCATTAATATTATAAAGAGAAAAGATTTATATTTTTGTTTACAATGGTCAAACTCAAAAACTACTAGATAGATCTTTATTGTACACCAAAAATACAAAAATTGCATACTAGACCGATTTGAGAAAAATTATCACCAACAGAATGCTACTTTTTCAATAAGTAACATAGGTTATATATTTTCTACATACACGGGCAAAGCCACCGGCAAAAGTTATCAACTAACATATTATATTAATAATAATAAGAAGGAGAAGATATTAATACCTTTTAAGTTATAATATTTATTAGTTTAGAAATTTATAAGTAGTTACATAATTATGATTTCTTTACCTATTTTTTCTGCAAATAAGTTTGATTTTTACGTGTCATATGAAAATTATCTTACGAAAATCCTAGTATTATTCAATCTTGAAAAAAAGTAATACGTAATTTTAAACATAATCCGTAATTTTTATTTTACGCCTAATCAAAACAGATCAAAAACATTAGCAATTAATATAATCGAAGAATTTAAATAAATCCAATTCAATTCAGATCCCTTACTTACAAAACTCATAGCTCCAATTTCGAGAGCTCTCACTAAACTTGAAAAACTTTCCACCTCTACAACCAAAACAGTTTTTATATAAGATACAGAAAAAAAAAGTGAAATTGTAACACTATTTCTTATAAAATAAAAGTTTAGCTACAAAAAAAAGCGAAACGGGTTCCCAATAAAACGATATGGAATGTTCTGTGTTAGTATAAATGTCTTTTGTCGGGTAGTCTGAAAAACGCTCTTTCCTTTGTTCCTTACTTTGTATTTCTGTCAAGAAAATTCTTGTACTTTTGCACTCTTTGTTTTCAACCTAGTAATGCTGACAGTTATTAAAGCCGATATTCATATATATATCGTCACTTTATAAATGATAATCATCATCATCTTCTTCCTGCCCTCGTCCCCTGTTTTTTGGGGTCGGCGCAACACGTTTTTTTCTTCCACTCTGCCCTGTCACTCGTCATGCTATCACTAACTTCCTTTTCTTTCATATCACTCTTCACACAATCCTTCTATCTTTTCTTTGGTCTCCCACTTTATAAATGATAATGATAAATGATATTTATTTTACAAATAGGTTTTTAATTAAAAGTCGGTTAAAAGCACTTTTACACGTAATTTTTTTGTCAATTTAAACTAGATGATGCCGGTGTTTCCTAGCTGACTATCCTGAGAAAAAACACCGAAGCAAACTCAGGGGTCAAAGTCTATTTTAAAGTCCAAACAAGTAACATGTAATGTTCAAATCATATGAGAACCATGCAGATTGGAGTCTGAGATGGTCTTTTGAAGAAAGAACCACACAGTTCTGAGCAGACCTGTCAGTGCAAGCATTTGTCAGTATTCGTGTAGCTCAACTCAAAACTACTAAGGAACTCAACGACTTGACGAACAATACCGTAGAAAGGACATTTGTGCAGGCCACAAAAAGTACTCAAACCTGCCAGACATTATGTTAAGACATTTTGTTATGAATATGTTATAGTAACTTAGCGATTGCGAGAGTAATGTTTGAGACTAAACTCCAAATTCAGAATCCAAAATGTAAGATGAGTATTTCCCAAACCCTATTTTCGCCTGAAATCATAAAAATATAGTCTGTGTCTATTGTTGCGTGCACAACGATCGTGAACGTGTATATTTTCCGTATAGGATAGACGCGCACAGTATACCAAAATAATTTCTTACTCATATAAAAGTTTATTAACAAGTATCATTGAGAGACTCAAAATTAATATGGTTCATGGAGCGCTTGTTTCAAAAGTAATAACTTACATATTGAAAATATGACAAAAAATGTACAACAAAGGCGAAACATTCTCTCTTTGGGCAATAATTGCTTTGATTTACTATATTATTTATCACGTATATCTCACTGAATAATAAAATATACATATTTCAACTACACAAATGCATTAAAAATAGTCAGAAACATATTATTTTTTGATTGTGCGATGAGCGATAAATACCTTTTCTCTACCCTCTTTCTTTGACTTTAAATTAGGGTTTGAGACGATCTTAATACAGAAAACTCAATTCAGAAACCAGCCCTTAATAAAAATGATACGATGTTCTAATGTAACAACAAACTAGGGCTGCAGAAATATTTGAAAGATTCACCGCGGCCCTAGAGTAATAATAATCAATTTATTTCAGGCAACATGTATCCATATCATAAATACCTTATAGTTTTACATACATAACTACTTATAATAAATCATTTTTAGTAAACATGATTTAAAACTATGTTAGTAACACTTCACTTTGCACTGTTTTGTCTTGGTGTGTCCACGGAAGAGAGCGAACACCACGTTCTGTGGCCAAAAGTCTTCTTCCATGGCAAGTTGCAGAAAATAGTTCGGAGTGGAATCCCTTGCCGGAATCGGTGTTTCCTGATAGCTACAACCCGGAAATCTTTAAGCCAAGAGTGAATAGGTTACTTCAAGGTAAGCGCGTTCCATCGTGGACCGCATCGTCGCTTTCCATCAGGTGAGATGGCGGTCAAGCGCGAACCTATCGAGAATAAAAAATAAAGGTAATCGCACCACAAATGCCTTAAAATTGACATTCCGGTGCGACTCTAGCAACTGCACCCCCAGTGTATACTTCAACTTTTGGCGCACCTAATTGCCCTTTACAAAAAAATGTGAATGCAAAGGGCAAATGAAGAAGCACGGGTGGATTTCAGTCAATAAAAGTTTAATATTCTATTTCGCTCCAGTCAAGAGTCCAAGAACTTATTTGCTCATTTATTACCCTCAAAAGGTAACAAAAACCAGTCCATATTTGCTTCGTAGCAATAAGTAACATCGCAGCAAACCAAGGCGAAGGCGGAAAGATGAGCTTGACTCTTACCGTAGGTACTGCGGCAACGCAACGGCAGAAAAAAGCATAGCATAGTCGGCCTTATAATGTTCCCACTGTTGGGACTCAGGCCTCCTCTCTGGGAGAGGGAATGGGCTGTAATCCACCACGCCGGCCCAGTGCGGATTGGTGAATGTCACATGTCTTCGAATTTTTGATTCTAGAACATGCCGGTTTCCTCACGATGTTTTCCTTCACCATTTTGAGAGCAGTGTTGATGAACTAAATTACACAAAGTAATGCGCCTGGCTGGCCATTATTGTATTTATAAGTATTTAAAAAATCGACATAAACATAAAATTAATTCTAATCAAACATTGCTTTGGTTTTAATTAAACTACTACTTTTGTTTTTTTTTTTTTATATATATATATTAACGTTGAAACGATCTGACCAGTTTTAGTTGGCCATAAAATGAAGTGATCAATTTCTATGTTCGGGCCACAACATCTATAAAACCTTAGCATCTATGCCAAAGTCTCCAAACTAGTAATGAATACTTACTACCATTATCTTATTAAGTATGATGCCTCACATAGCACCACTTTGCTGATTGTGATAATATCTCACAAACTTCATGCTTATCTCACAAGTTTAGCGCTATTGACACATAACTCCGTGATTTCGATCATGGGTACTTCACGTGCTTGCATAGCATGATATCTCACGCAAATATGACAGTACTAGCTTCTACTAGTGACTTCCCTTAATAATAATAATAATAATATCATTTATTTGCTTGAAATATGGTTACAGGTACAGGTCTTAAATTACAATAATGTTTCTTCATATTCCGCCTCTTAATCAGCATGCAAATTTATTACGAATGGGCTTGACTCTCAATTATTTTCATGCATGAAAGTAGAAAATTATCCCAAAGAAACATAGCTGGTATAGATAAAATATATAGCATAGCATAGTCGGCCTTATAATGTTCCCACTGTTGGGACTCAGGCCTCCTCTCTAGAAGAGGGACTGGGCCGTAATCCACCACGCGGGCCCAGTGCGGGTTAGTAGATGTCACATGTCTTCGAATTTTTGGTTCTAGGACATGCCAGTTTCCTCACGATGTTTTCCTTCACCGTTTTGAGATCAGTGGAGATGAAATAAATTACACAAAGTAATGCGCCTGGCTGGGTTTGAACCCACGACCTACAACTTGTAAGTCAGGGCCGTTACCACTTGGCTACCACAGTATAGATAAAATATATCCCACGTGCTATTACAGGACATGGGCTACATTTCATGTGCCAAATTTTATCTAAATAAGTTCAGCCGTTTAAGAGTGAAGAAGTAACAAACACGTACACGAAAACACACATTATATGTATAGAAACTTTCATCTATGTAATACTATCTGCTGGAACCGGCTTCATCCGCGTAAATGTAGTAAATTGTCACAAAGGAACATACTCCAGGGATAAAAAAATGTCCTAAGTGCTATTTCATGATATGGTGGACTTCCCGTACCCGTGTATTGTCGCAACTCAGTGACGGTAGGCCTCGGTTCTGGATCTTTATTTGAATAAAACGACGTAAGGGCAGACTTTTCTTTATATTTTTCTTCAAGTTCAATACTACATCATTTCATTATAAAACTCACGTTCATACTAACCAAAAAATAACACTAACATTTTTTCTATAAATTTTGAAATCTATTCTAGAAATGCAAAATCCTTAAAAGTATATTTTACAAGCCAGAATTTAAATCTAAATCTGCGAAGTAACGTGCTCCTTATAGGATCTACTTAGTTTCAAACTCTTATGTAATGCTCGTCTATTTGCTAGAATATGGGTACATGTAGCAACATGTTGAAATATTTTTTAGACTCACTATATTCGAAAGTCATGCAAATATTTTTAGAATATGCAAATAATATTAATGTCATGAAATTTCATCACTGTCATTAGTCACATTAGTCTAACATAATAAAAACAGTCAATAATATTAATTGTGCACATGCCATTATGAAATGTATTAAAATAGTGTAGAATTTACTGATTAGAGATTTATAAATAATGTCAATAGTTATAATATATAGATTAGTGTAGATAGTATAAACCATTACTAATTGATTGGGTGTAAACCTTATTATTTTAGCCTTCTTGTCATAACTAACTTTCTGTCTAGCTTGTGATTTTTTTATATTATCTATGGCACATTGTGACAGTATCAAACCCGTTCAGTCGCTCGACAAACTTCAGCATTTATAAAATTAGAGTGATTAATGTGATATCTCCAATTTGGAACTACGACGACAGTTAGTTAGGCATAAATGACACTTAACCTAGCAATTACATCAATATCTTACGAACTTTCATACATAATATATAACCGAATGGATTTGAATTGCTCACTGTATTCATAAATAGACTTATCGATTCATAAGGAAGGTTTAGATAAACAATTTGCTATATTTAAGTTGTTAAATTTAATTTTTATTGTACTTTAAAATAAATTTTGTATCAAGCCATTAGTAAGCCTTTATTATCTCGTACAACAGATCAATTGTGAAGCAATTGTTATTTAGTAGTACTCTAAATAAAATAAATATAATACAAGCATATTATAGTAGAGATAATTTCATAAATTTCTACTCCCGTGTTGACATCCGTACAAAGTTAGAGCGGGTCGCTAATAATGTCTATGACAAATATATCACGAACTTTTTTATAAATAATTTCTAAATAACAGCACGAATTCAACTACATACGAGTATGTTCGTTGGTTGCCAACTATGCTTTATAATAACGTATCTTACTTTATTTTTGGTAATCGGTAAATATACGTTACACTTTTGCATAAAAAGGAAAGTATAAGAAAATACTCTATTTTACAATCTTTACTGTGACGTGTAAATTAAACACTAGGGTCACTGCACACAGGGCACCGGCCATGACCACAAAACGCCGCCACCGGCATATTACAGGAAATATGCTGGTTTCATATATTTCATATGGATTCGCCGCATACGACTGTCGCGAGTGGCCGCCACTCACTACAAATCGCCGCTGCTCGCTTCTAGTAGTCCGAACCGGTCACTAAACGCTGATACAAAACGCCGTCACATGCCACTCACGTATTTAAACCTTTTTCTTCAGAGTCAATTATAATACTGCACATATGGGTTTAAAAAGTAACAGCCACTGGCCACAAGTGGCTGTCATACGCTTCAGCTTCCTTTGTGGCCGCTTCTAGCTTCTTGTGGTGGCTTTTGTGGTTGTGGCATATGGCCCATATGCAGCGACACTAATATGAATAATAATTTGAACTATTTATCGATGCTTCTAATTTGAAACACGATTACGTTTCCAAAAACGTAAGGGTACCTCATGAAACATTGTTAGTGTGTGCGCACTTACAGAATCGTCTTCAAAAGAAATTTTGAAAAATACTTTTTTCTTTCAAAATTTGTACGTTACGACACGTACAAGTACTACTACGTACGTACGTACGTACGTTCTTGTACTATACTTTATTTTTCATCAAAAACAGTTGGCTACCCTAGTTCCAGTGGACATTCCCGTATTGTACCTACTTATCTTTCACACACGTGCAGTTGTAAATAGTTCAACAGAATGTTTTGTTATGCGCTACGAGTAAAGTCGTGTGATTTATTTTGTTCGAGTTTTTGTGCAAAACATTTTGTTTTTGGGTTGAGTAAGTGTGAAACATACGTGATATTTATGGGAACGCTGAAGTTTGTCTTCGGAATAAATGAAGGAGAGTTCTTGCAAGCACTTGTACAAAGGCTAGAGATCATCAGCCATCCTCCTATTGTCTTCATATGTCTAGTTAAATTACCAGGAATCACAAATATTGATAGCTATCGCAGTTTTTTTCAACAATACAGTCACGAGGCAGAGAAATGACGAAAGACGAAGGCCTTCGCGTTTGAATGGGTACCCAATAGATATTATCCTCAAAATCAATAATCCTAAAGTTTTAATTAAGAACTTATATATATCATTTAATTAAATAGGAGCAAAATTATCTCTATTATAAAACATTTTTTTTAAATGAATGTTTTTTTTAAAATTAATTATTTTAATTCCTTAATTGTGTGAAAGACTATATTTTATCTATATTATTATTGTGTATAGAGAGAAAAGAATTTATTGTTACCCTTATTGTTAATCAATTTATTGTTATATGCATGCTATGATTTTATGAAAATTAAATTTAATGAAAAATACTCATTTTGGGAAATAAAAGGCTTAACTAATAATAATAATTAACAGCCATGATATATACATTGTCACATTTTCAATCCATCTTAACTACCGCTATTAAAAAAATAAGTGTACCACAAATGGTTCTTAATTACCTAACCGTTAGGTAATTTAGAGGCAATTGTCGTACAAATATTGCTCCTGACTGTTGTGTTATCGTGTAGTTTTTGTATGAACTTTTTGTTTGAAGAATGTAACAGACCGCAAACCTACTTTTTATAAATATACTTTTTTCATTAATTTATGTAATTTGGACACAATTGTCTATTTACAATACTTTATGTTTAGCTTACAACCGCCACTTCTTACTATAGGTACCAAATTCATGTCTGTCTCTCTAGCTTTTTCGCAACTTTTTTTGTGCGGTTTCTAGTCTAACTGGTAACAGCTTAATACAAAGATTGACTGCTTATCCGATCTCTACAACTCAGTAACTGTGTACCACAATACCCTTTGATAAGCCTGGTGTTAAATTTCTTGGTTTCTGACAACCCGTAATCACCAAATAGCAGCCGGGACAGGTAGGTATGCACTGGTTATATCTATATTAACTAACTAGAACCACAAACATCCTACACCCACACCAACCCTTAAATACTACACTCTTTACATATGGTTCATTCGTTTAATTGTTTCTAAAAATAAATTAATTTCTTTGCCATAATTTGCTTAAGGGGGCATTCAACTCGACATATATTTTCACTGTTTTTCATACAATCGCTCTTACGCTATTTTGATGTTATTATACATTTTTCATTAGATATTTCGGAAACATAGTATCCTGTGGATATTATCTAAGTTTCTATTGAAATCAATTTATAAATTTGTGTAAAACTAATCCAGTAAGGACCTCTGAAAATCTGCTATTTTGCATGAACTTTGACACTTCATAATTAACTCAAAAATTTAAAAAGTTAAAAAATATGACAACATGAGCCTTGCAAATTTATTTAAGAATCTGAATGATGAAAATTTTTTTCAAAAACTTTAAAGATTTCAAAAAAACACGTATTTCCTGGAACAAGTTTTGTAAAATATTCGAAAAAATCACGGAATTACCGAATACTATCAGAGTTTTCAGGCGTTATCTATATTTTTTCGCATCGCCATTTCATCAAACATCGCGCTGGATTGCGTTCGATGAAGTAACAAGCTTTTATACCATTCTCGATGTTGACGATAAGCGAGTAAAAAAGGACCCTCTTAATGTTAATTGTCTCGTTTTTACTATAAATATGGCTTTGTTTGTTACGAAGATTCATTAGCTCCTAAGTAACAGGCCCACACATAGTTTAAGATTCAGAATACCTACCTATATATTTGTGACCTTATACTTTATGATTATAATTTTATGATTTTATAATTTGTTTACTTTTTTGGTGAAATTTATTATTTATTTTTTGGACCAATGGCTTAGCGTGTTTACCGAGGTGCTGATATATCTCGGTATAAGAAGATAGTCACCTATTCATAAATTGATGTTGTCTTTAAATAGCTCAACAATTTGAAAAACAATACCATAGTATTATAACTAGCTACTGCCACACCCATGATCATATACTCCCGAGACAAAAAGTAGTCTTTGTCCGATTTCAGGAAATAGTCTATCCTGTGCCGCATTTCATCCTAATCCGTTCAGCCATCTGAGCGTGAAGATGTAACTAACTCAAAATCATTTTTAATTTCACATAGGCCTTCATGTAGGCCTATGTGAGCACTCCAACTCGTTCCAGTCAGTCGTTTCCTAAGAAGAAGAACCGACAAGAAACTTTATGATAAAACAAAACATACACACACATACATTCATACAAACCTTCACCTTTATAATATTAGTCTAATTATATCGAACTTAGACATAACTGACTAGATATGAACCTCACACCTCAGCCTATTCCTTCTTGCAGATATAGCGTGATGTTAAGTTCGCGAGCTAATTCGTAAAAAGTTGGCAGTAGTATCATCACAGCGTTAATTTTTTCCTATTGTCGATTTGGACCAATTGTTTTAACATTATAGTGTATGTATATAGTGTATAAACTTGAGTATATATTGTATAATTGTATTATATTTGTTCTATGGTTTATTAGTATATCTATTCTATGGTCGATAAGTAAATCTATTCCTGTATTCGCCTTTTTCTCTCTCTTTTATTGCACCTACCACTACTTTTCTCTGCATCACCCAAAGGTTGACTGGTAGAAAATGCCTAAGACATTAAATCCGCCTTTGTACTTTGTACTTTTGTGTGCATCTTTATGCATTAAATAAATAAATAAATGTAAGTTTTTAGAATATTTCCAATTTAAAAAAGATATTGGAATGAGTCTTGATCCAAAGAAAAATCGCTAACAATAAAACAGTGTAGTTTTTAAAAAGCAATGAAAAAGAAATCGCTTTACAACCTCCGTTTTATAAATATTTACACTTAATTAAGATTTTCGCACCTGAAACAGCTTTTATGGATTTACCTTCGACATATTGATCGGCTTAAGGTCAATTATTGTATACAAAGAAAAAAACATTCGACAAAGGATATAAAACTGCTTACGAAAACAGATTTATATTATATTCTATATTCGTAATCTTCCTGCCCTTTTCCTGTGTTATTTGGGGTCGGCATAAAACGTTTTATTTTTCATTCTGTCTTGTCTCTCGTCATGCTATTACTAACTCCCTTTTTTCTTTTATATCACTTCTCACAAAATTCATTCATCTTTTTTTGGTCTCCTTCTCCCTCTCCTTCCATCCACATGCATACTCAAAGCTCTTTTAGTAATATGCGTTTTATCCTTTCTCTTCCCATGGTTGTCTCTATTCAATTACATAACAATAGATTATAAGCTCGTACTATGATAATTTATTTTTTTGGAAATCATTTCTAAACAAAGCTAAAGTATCTTGGAAGCAAACCTTGATCATAGCAAGAAATCAGCCCTCAAACGACAAATACCTACAATAAATCTCTAGTTTTAATCAAAACCAATTTCCTTAACTTATACCATGAATAAGTAAACGCTAAAATTTATATTAGTTCAATCTCAACTAAATCTTAATACCAAGTTTCTCCCCGGGGTCTCGATTCCCGGAAGAAAATAAAATTAAACTACTATTAAGTCGTGGCGGCGTAGCACTTCGTAGCGCCTCGTAGCGCCTCGTAGCACCGCGTAGCAAAGCGCTACGAGATATTCTTCAAACACACATTTCACGTTTGCGGATACGGCGGACTTAATTTAATTTGCGAAATGAAATTCGAGATATTATTTCAGAATTAACATTTATGTATGAGATTTCTCGCGGCGGTGTGATGAAATCGTAACGTTGTGTTAGTTACGGTTGAATATTGCGTGAATGGCATGATATTGTAAGCGATTTACATTTCATACAATAATCTTCTAGGCTTTCAAAATAACTGAGGATAATATGTTTTTGAATATACACAGACACAGATTTTTGTTAACATTTCTTGTAATAAAACAGCTGAAACAAAATTTAATAACACAAAAAAAAATACAAAACAAAAATCTCACCTTATTACGTCCTAAAATCTTCCAAAATAAACACCATTTATGTTCTCATACCGTCAAACACAACAACCTTAACCACTCGTTCACCACTACACCAAACGTACGACCGTAGATATTTGTTCAGGCGACCGAACACGTCCGCACAGTACAGCGGTCGGCGGCAAACTGCGCTTCTACTTCGGTTAGCATTCCAAGTTTGAAAACCACCGCTCGGAAAGCTTCGGGTTCGCTCGGCAATGCAACATGATTATTCAGTATTTCAGTACTTTCCGTAGCGTCTCCAGTATCGGATATTTGTTATCTATGCACTAGAGTTATGCAGGAGACGGATCGGTCCAATATCATAAAACGTGTGTTTCTGAAAGTTTCCCAATAGGTTATTCAAATTGTGTTTACACCACCTATGTTTCGTTTTTATTGTGACGTAACTGTTGTTGAAAGTAAAATCTTTATTTCTTGTTTAAAGCGCGTGTATAAATCACATATATATCAAGAAAAAGAAAATATATTATATTTCTAGTCTATTGAAGCTCAGATTATAATAATTATTATTTATTCAATTTAAAAAATGTTGAACACTTACATTATCCAATTCTGTAGTACTTTGAACTTTGTACTTTTCAACAATATACCACAGTGTCTCAAGACAAAAGTTTATGACCAGTGCGTATTGCCAGTGATGACAGATGACTCCGAAACGTGGTCGCTTACAATGGGCCTTATCAGAAGGCTTAAAGTTACTCAAAGGGCAATAGAAAGGGTTTGGAGTTTCCTTGCGTGATCGCGTCAGAAATGAGGATAACCGCAGGAGAACCAAGGTTACGGACATACCCCGAAGAATCGCCAAACTTAAGTGGCAGTGGGCAGTGCACATTGCTCGCAGAACAGATGGTCGATGGGGACGAAAGATTCCAGAATGACCACCACGTACCGGAACACGCAGCGTTGGAAGGCCTCCCACAAGGCGGACCGATGACCTGGTGAGAGTCGCGGGAATCCGATGGATGCGAGACGCATAGGACCGGTCATTGTGGCGATATTTGGGGGAGGCCTATGTCCAACAGTGGACGACTTTCGGCTGAAATGATGATAGTGATGATGAACTTTGTAACAATCGACAGCGCCTCCCTCCATAGTGATTACAGTATATTATGCGATTCATTGTGTCAAGACAAAAAATTAATAATTAGGAGATAAATAAGATTAAGAGCAAATGTTTCAGATCTGTTTGCCGTCTACCAGCCCAGATTATCATAATAACAAAGATTTTTTATTTAATAATATAAACTAGTGCTTGACTGTGATCCCACCTGATAGTAAGCAGTGATGCAATCGTTGATGTCGAGGCGCACTAGTTTATTAAGGACCTATTCACTCTAGCCTTAAAGATACCTAAATTATAATCGGACGGGAAGACCGCAGCAGGCAAATTGTTCCAGACCTTCGATGTTCACGGTATTAAACGATGAGGTAAAACGCTTAGATGTGTTGTGCCAATGTATATATATAAAAGGAGAAACTGACTGAATGACATATCAACGCACAGCCTAAACTACTAAGACTAGGAGCGTGAAATTTTGCACAAAGCTTCCTTTTATGACGTAGGCGAGCACTTTGACAGGATCTTTCGAAATTCACACCCTAAGGGTATGAAACGGGGGTCCAAAGTTTGAGAAACCAAATTTCACGCGGGCGAAGCCGCAGGCAAAAGCTAGTACATAATAAACTAGTACATATTAAAAATAAAACAAAAAATAAACTACAATTATCATATTGTATGATGAAAACCTTCTTTCACGCGGGCGAAGCCGCTGGCAGAAGCTAGTCATGTTTAAAAGATTAATTTAACATCGTATTATAACTAACACAAAGTTCATTTTTTTGAAGTAAGTGGGCCTAAAATAACAAAGGAAAATAATTATTGTTCAAGTATTAAAATGAATAAGACAAGGCGAGAGTTTAAATAAGGTACCTATTAGTAACAAACCCACGATTTCTGAAAACCAAATCAAGCTGTTATGATTGACTGACTAAAGTACGAGCAAATCAAATCACCGGACGTACCGAAATTGAATCGACATTCATAAATTGGGGTTGTTCCGGTCCCAACTCTGAAGGAATGGATTTATACAACGTGGCGCTGGCGATACGACTTTAAATTAAAACATTCGGAGTACTAGTCCATAGGAATATTATTAAACTACCAAAAAATTCCTAAAGCCGAAATATATATATTTTTTTAAACATACTAAATGGCATAAAATCGTAAATAATTAGAACACCATTTATAACCTGTGACAGCAGTGTCATGTCATGTAGTGACGTAATCTTTTGGCGCCACAATTATGAATGTTCCTTTCATTTTTCCTTATATTAATAATATATATTTATATATATGTAGGTTTATATTATATTAAATATTTATGTATGTTTATTTTATATATATATATACATTTGATCCCTTGTTTTCCTATTAATCTTTTGTTTTTTTTTTATGCACCTAAAATGTTTTCTTTTTGCTACCCCTGGGTGACTGGTAGAGAATGCCTAAGGCATTAAGTCCGCTTTTGTACCTTTATGTTGCATGAAGTTTTAATAAATATATAAATCACAGATTTTATTAATAAAATTATTAGTCTTAATCACTGTTCCATCACTTAGCACTGACTTTCATTCACTAATTGTCGATATTGAATCATGCCCTACGCAGACTACATGTAGGATTTTGTTTAAAGTAATTTAAAATTCTATCGTCTAATTTCACTCTTACACGTATAGAAGTACTACCCAATTGCGAGATTCAGAATCGATTTTCCTGCATCCTCTGGACAGCATTAACAATAATGCGACAATTAGTCGGACTAGGTCGGACAAACTCGGATGTTCCCATATGTCTCTAGGTATGGTCCTTATAGCTAAAGCAGCGTCTCTGTAGCATTTCTAAAATAAAAATGGCTTTTGTTCCACTACTTACAATTTTTATAAAACTTACTTAGGTGTAAAAACCATTACAAAATATACAAACCTTCTGCTCTTACTCTCAATTTAGTAACATTATCTCGTTCGTTCATTTGTTTCTTCTAATTTCGTTTACCATCGCTATCCATAGAGTTGCTTCTACGGTGTAGTACGGCGGCATATGTCGGTAAATATAGGTACAAAAAATCGCCTGCGTTTTCACTAAAAAGCTATTGCTTTTGAATTGCGAGTTTTTCATCACATTAAGCAATTTTATTTTTACAAAAATTATAAATCATCAAATCAACAACGTATGGTCATGTGAAGAAGATGGATAAAACACTTATTACTAAAAGAGTATAGATAGATAGAACCCAAAAGCCCCTCCTTAGAGCCCCCTAGAGCTCCCTAGAGGCCAAAGAAAAGATAGATGTATTGTATAAGGAGTGATATAAGTGAAAAGCAAGTTGAAAATTAAATGATAGCGTTATGGGTAACAGGAGAGAATGGAAGAAAAAAAAAGGGTTGCGCCCGCATCAAGTAACATGGCACAAAGGCAGAAAACTGACGATATGATCAACAATGCCATCATTGAACAATATGATTTAAGTAAAAATCCAAAGCAAATTCTGATCAACAACACAATTCTCTTGTTTCTTGCTGACAAGCTATCAAGAAAATATGTTATTCATGGCTACAGATTTTCATAATTATCAAATGAGAAACACTGATATTATTATTCAAGGAAACTTTCATACCTTTATAATTTTACAGTAATGTATATTTTGGTGAGCACTGGTGGCCTTGTGATATCCGCTGCATTTACGAGTTGTGGGTTCAAACCCAGGACCCTGACCCATTTCAGTTAAAATGCATCTACTATTGGACATAGGCTTTCTTCAAGTGTCGCTACAACGACCAGCCCCTCTAGCCAAGTTACAATCGTATCGTTCACGCCGAACGCCTCGAGTTGGCCACGCCTCCGATTCCTTTGTTCTGACGTCATCTCAACGCTCAGTCACGTGGTCAGAACAAAGGAATCGTCATCGTTCATCCCATAATTTTAAGCTCGGGGTCGACTTCTAGCCTACCTAAATGCGGCTGAATTCCTGTGTTTTACACGATTCGACTGCCTATCAGACCTCCACAAACCAATTACTGGGAAACACGATATTTCTTGAATAGACTGACGGTTAGATGTACATAACTTTATGTATAATGTATTTTTTTTTTACATTGATTGCAAATATAGACTATACAATTTATGAGGTTATGCTGTGATTGTTATTTTTGTGAACAGAGCCACTACTAGGTACCTATTTTTTTCCAGTTTTGGACGACTGGTTTCTGTAGCCATCACTTTGACCACTTTCAAAAGTGACGTTCGCACAAATTAGCGGCCATATAAAGGTCATTCATGGTCTCTAAACACAAAAATGCCTTCAAAATTCAACGCGAAAACAAAGCTATTTGTCATATCGTTCTGTAAAAGAAACAAAAGCAGATCGCCAGTTACCGTAGCCTAGCGGCCGACGTCGCGGACAAAAGCTAGTTTTTGATAAATGTTACGTCCGGACTTCAATCTTTCATGTTCGACTGAGTACGATTAAAGGTTCCCAGGTGAATGATGCTTTTATGAAAAAGACAGTCCTTTTGAATTTTTTGTTCCCGTGTTCGCGATTCGGAGCTCAGTTACCGTTTTTGTGCCAAGTGCTAAGTAGGTACTCCCGTTTGGATTGTCGACTGTACGTTACGTTTTGTCACAATTTCAGTAATGATTTTTAAACGTTCTTTTGTTTTCGCGTTTTTAAAAGAATATGAGTTTCGTTAAAGCTTTTGGTAACATTAAAAACGATGTTATTATTTCTGTATACGCAGTTGAAACAAATTGATTACGATTTTTTTAATTTGAGTTTTACTAATAAATAAATTTGTCATAGCGGTTTTTGACACTCATCATCTTCCTGCCCTTGTCCCGTGTTATCTGGGGTCGGCGCAACACGTTTTTTTCTTTCATTCTGCTCTATCACTCGTCATGCTATCACTAACTTCCTTTTCTTTCATATCACTCTTTACACAATCCATCCATCTTTTCTTTGGTCTCCCTCTCCCTCTCCATCCATCCACATATAAACTCATAACTCTTTTAGTAACATGCGGTCATTGACATTCTTAATTTTAGAAAATGAAAAAAAAAACTTAAAGCTGTGTTAAATCGAAATCCATCGCGATACTTTACATTTTTTAGTAATGAAAAACAGTTTATTATTTGTTTTTCAGGTACCTACACGGAGATATTAGGAAAAGGTTAGTGTCCTTTATTTTAAATTTATCTGGCGCCCACATACCACTAATTACCTGTAGGTACGCTAACAAAATGATTGTTTTAAAATGTCTCTGATATTGTATCAGGTGAATCATTTATAGGCACCTACTTTTTTGGCTATGGTACTTTTGACAGCTGGAACGTGAGTCGTGTTCATTTATCATGGTATTTTTTTCAGTATTGTTTGACATTTCATCATGTAAAGATTAGTGAAATAGATGGTAGCTGACTAGCTTCTGCCAGCGGCTTCGCCCGCATAAATGTTAGTTTTTCCATACAAACTTTGGACCCCCATTTCATTCCTCTTAGGAGGTGGTTTTTGAAAAATCCTCTCTTAGTACTCGCTTGCGACATAAAATAAAACCTTGTGCAAAATTTGACGCTCCTAACCCTGGTAGTTTCGGCTGTGCGTTGATATGTCAGTCAGTTAGTTCCTCCTTTTATATATATATATATATATAGATACACGGTCTACAAATTGATTAGCTCGTGTTACGAAAATTGAAATTCAGGACATTAGTACCAACCTCACAACACCATTTGCCACACAGCACGCGAAATCATATAAACTTTTAATATCGCACTTCGGGCCTTTGAGTTGGCTGCCTGGATCCTGTAATACCTTTCCCCAAGTCCTATGAAGCCATGTCAAGTTCAAAGTATATATGGATAAGCCACGTAAGATTGGATAACTGTAAACCAATATTACTCGCGTTATTCGCCAAATATCACTTGAAATGTTCGGCGTTACCGAAAACTAGAACTACAGAATATTTCATGTTTACCGTGGAGCATACGATGGAGGTGTACCCCGCTTTGGCGAAGCTCCGCCAAGTCTAAATAGAGGCGATCACCAGCGGTGAGTTCGCTTGCCTGGCTGGTTCGGACGGAGAGGGAAGCAGTAATCCCAGTAAAGGAGATAGCCACTAACATGACGGAACTGACATCCTCACGTCTCAGTCGCCGCCACAGGATATACCTCATACATCGGGCATCATATTTTGATTCCGGCCACTGTTTGCGAGTTATGAGCAATGGGTAGCTCACCGTCCAGTTGCCCAGTAAGGACCGAGCTCAAGTCGTAGACAACGCGTAGTGTTCCACGAGCGCCTCAACGACATGTCAGCAAAACCGTAGGGGCCCAGCACGGCTAATGCCCGCAAGAGCCACTGGGAATTTCTGAAAGGGAAGCCGTGGTCCTGGAATGCAAAGAGCAAGTGAAGGTCACAGATATGATTTTAGTTAGTAAAAGTCTGACACGCCCTCTCGGAGATTACAAGTCAAAAAAAGACGGTAACATATTTACCGTAATTATGGACAGCATTTGTAAGAAATACTCTTTAGAAATGAAATTAAAAGATTGATTATTTTGTATATGAAAGAAAAGAAAGAAATATAGAAAGAAAGAAAGAACGAACGAACGACGAAAGAAAGAAAGAACGAATGAAAGAAAGAAAGAAAGAGAAAGAAAGAAAGAAAGAAAGAAAGAAAGAAAGAAAGAAAGAAAGTAAGAAAAAAGAAATATAGAAAGAACCAAAGAAAGAAAAAATAGTTTAGTTGGTACAGCACAAGGCACAAACAAAGAAAGAAAATAACCCGAATACACACTATTTATGTATTTTTTAGTTTTCAAAAAAAGACGGTAACATATTTACCGTAATTATGGACAGCATTTGTAAGAAATACTCTTTGGAAATGAAATTAAAAGATTGATTATTTTGATAATGAAAGAAAAGAAAGAAAGAAAGAAAGAAAGAAAGAAAGAAAGAGAAAGAAAGAGAAAGAAAGAGAAAGAAAGAGAAAGAAAGAGAAAGAAAGAGAAAGAAAGAGAAAGAAAGAGAAAGAAAGAGAAAGAAAGAGAAAGAAAGAGAAAGAAAGAGAAAGAAAGAGAAAGAAAGAGAAAGAAAGAGAAAGAAAGAGAAAGAAAGAGAAAGAAAGAGAAAGAAAGAGAAAGAAAGAGAAAGAAAGAGAAAGAAAGAGAAAGAAAGAGAAAGAAAGAGAAAGAAAGAGAAAGAAAGAGAAAGAAAGAGAAAGAAAGAAAGAATTAAGAAAGAAAGAAAAAAGAAAGAAATATAGAAAGGTAGAAAGAAACAAAGAAAGAAAAAGTAATTTATTTGGTACAGCACAAGGCACAAACAAAGAAAGAAAATAACCCAAATACTCACTTTTTATTAATTTTTTAGTTTTGAAAATTTTATACCACCAAATCGACGGGTGCAAATAATTGAGTTCTCTAAGCAGTCATGTAGTTTTTTTTTTCTAAAATATTATTGACAAAAAAAAAACTTTTTCTGTTTTTTTGACATTTGAAAGACGATTTGCCAGGTCTTAGAATATTAATTTTTAGTGAGTTACGGCGACTGTCACAAAAGCTCTAATTGCAGATAAGTTTATTTACTTTGCACCCATTGAAATGTAACACTCATTAGATTCTTTTATATGTAAGCTTGAATTTAAGTACCTTACCTTTTGACTTACGTAATTAATGTACTCAGTTCTTAATTTCAAAAAGTATTAGGTACTCTCCCTAATATCATGTTACGTTATAATTATGGGAACAACCTCAAAACCGCAAGAGGTAATTAGGGTCAATGACATGGCAACATTAAATTAGGTATCCGTGGTAAGACACATGTTATGATGTAATAGATATCAGTTTATCCTATCTTACAGTTTGAAAATGTGTAAATCCTAAATGCGATTTGTAAATTTTATTTCGTCTTACTTAGCCTTGGTGATCCAGTAGTTTTTTCAGGTGAGAAAATCCAATGACCTCCCTACTGAAACCCCACTCCTGTTTTCCTTCTCTGAATTGCTTTCTAGGATCCCGGAGTTTCCTTCCGGTCCACCCATGGCCCCAGTAGGCTTCGGCCCTGCTAGGCATCTACGGCTTTGCAGACATCTCTTTGAGGCGCGCGTGGAACACTATGTGCCGTCAACGACTCGGGCTCGGACTGGGCAGTTACTGGAAGGCCGGACAGCAAGCTACCCATTGCTCGCAGTCCGCAAACTCACACCTACGGTAGTGGTGGCCCAGTGGTTAAAGCAATTTCTTTTTTACTGTCAAGATAGAAACTAATAGTGTAAATCGTCATCTTCAAGTGGTAAGTGCTCGTGAACGGATGCCGTCAGTTGAGACTGGTCATCTGTTAGCTGCCAGGCAGTGGTTTATTTCAACTTGTATTATTTTTCTTGTATTATTTATCTATATTGTGCTTACATAATAGAAGCGATAAGAAAAAATATATAACCGAGACTTTTTTAACATAGAACATGATGTAGCCCTTTAACCACCTTCGTCGAATATGTCCGACAAACTCCATCTCATCAGCTCTTCTGTTGCCTATGGGGATTAAAGAGCTAAACGAAATGGACTACCCAGTCGCACATACACGACCCTGGCGAATAGGACATGAAAACACTCGTCGGACCTATCCGAATAGTGTTCATGGAGTTTCTTGCACGTTTTTTTCCATAAAGATCTATGCTTTGGCACGTGCAATTTAGCTTCAATTTTTTAACTGACCGACATTTTGTCAATTCAAAATTGCCAATGAATGGTTTGTTTGAAAGGATTTTTTTTTTATTTGTTTTCATCTTTCGCACTAGAGTAGAGTGGGAGGGCGTATTAGACTTTTGCTGACTAAGACCACATCCGTGTCTTTCAGTTGCCCTTTGCATTTTAGGACCACGAATTTTCTTTTAGGAATTCCTCGTGGATTGAGCAAACTACGAAGGAGTGATTTTCCTACTGCCGGGGTCTGTGTTTTTTGACCGCCTGAAGGTCTTTAGGTCAAGAGTGAATAGGTTACTTCTAGACAAGCGTGTTCTATTATCGACCATATCATCGCTTACCATCAGGTGAGATATTGGGTCAACTTCGAGCTTATAAAAAAGAACTTTTGATTCAAGTCACATGCAAACAACGCGAATCTATTTCAATCAACTAGTCCTAAACCAAACTCAATGCAGCTGCAAATTTTAGATCGAAGTCATACCTCTCTGTTCGTCTCTAGAATTGAACCATAGACCACATACTCTGCCGACCAAAAAGAGTAAATAGACTCGCGCATGAAGGTTTCCGTACCGTCCGTAGCAGAGCACGCCACAATTATGTCGGTAAGTCCCCTCTTTGACGCGTGGTTAGAAAGACCTCACGGCGTCCTCACCTTTCGCATTACGCAGGTTCTCACCGAACATGGTAAGTTCGGGAAATTCCTGCATCGGATTCGTGCGGAAGTGACGCCTAGGTGTTGCCACTATGTGGACCGCCCGGAGGACACGGTGGAGCACACGGTGGAGGTGTGCCCCGCTTGGGCAGAGCAACGCCGTGTCCTCGTGGAGGCGATCGGCGGCGGCGATCTCTCGCGCCGGGCCTTGGTTCAGACCATGGTCCGGAGTGAGGAGGAGTGGCAGGCGGTAGCCTCCTTCTGCGAAGCAGTAATGCTAGCAAAGGAGGGGGCCGATCGCGTGAGGCAACGGTCCTTTAGCCCTGACCGCCGCCGGAATTCCGATCCCGATTTCCAGCCACCGTAGGCGCGGGCTTGCGAAAGGCGAGCAATGGGTGGCTCGCCGTCCGACCGTCCGGTAACCGTCCGGATCGAACCCAAGTTGTCGACAGCGCGTATTGTTCCACGCGCGCCTCAGGAAGATGTCAGCAAATCGTAGGGGCCCAGCAGGGTCGAGGCCAATTGGGGCCACGGGTAGTGTGGAAAGGAAACCCGAGATCCTGGGACAAAAGCAACGAAGGAACAGGAGTGGGTTTTTAGTCAGTAAAAGTCTGACACTATCTCTCGCTCCACCCAAGAGCGAGAATTGTCATTAGATGATTATCCCAAATAAAAAAACCGTGCGTAACAAAAAACGGTAAAAAAAAACACTTTTGTTTTATAAGAGCCCTTTTTAGTATTTGTTGTTATAGCGGCAACAAAAATTTACATCATCAGTGAAAATTTCAAATGGCTAGCTATCACAATTCATGAGATACAGCCTGGTGAAAGATAGACGGACAGCGGAGCCTTAGTAATAGCGTCCAGTTTTTACTCTTTGGGTACGGAACCCTAATTAGTTATTAGTTACACAGCGATAAGACGTTATCTATCATCTGTATATGGTCACAATCTACACGTAGCATGCGATCGCAATATTATTACTGTCAGATATGATTGATGTATTGTAAGAAGGATGGTTTTATGATGTATGGAGGACACTGATCACGCAACAAACACAATAGGCGTCACTGATAGTCCTCTGTATAGAGCATGCACGATAACAGAGGTAGTACACGTGCTCCTGGAGTGCACGGGCGTCTCCGACATATGCATGCAAACCTTCAGATTGGCGGTAAATCTGAGAAGCCTTATCTTCTGAAAAGAGCGAGCTGGTTGGAATGAAGGCTGCTAATGTTCAAGTACAATTGTCTATTACCTTCACCAGACCACCTTGTCCAGACCTTCTTAAAAGAGGACTTCTGGCCGAAAGGTGTCGTATACCGACGTTTCCGAGGACGGTTATGCGACACCACGCAGCGCAACACGACGCCGACTACATTACATGTTTAATTATAGTGAAATATGTTTTGTTTTTATAATATGTATTAGTTTATTATTGTTTAAGATTATTTTATGTATTTTTTCTATGGGACTCTGATGCCTGAAAATAAAATGATTATTATTATTTCGTTTATTCCTGATTGATAATAAAATAAAAATAAAAAAAATGATGATTATTATTATTATTACGGAATAATGTTTTTTTTTCTTCTTCTTCTTTTTATCTAATTATTTTTCTTGCTCTGGGGAGGAGTGGATGGGCGTCTCAAACTTTTACTGACTAAAATCACATCTACTTGCTTTGCATTCTAAGCTAAGTTAACCATGGGTTTCCCTTTGAGAAGTCGACCCATGGGCCCAAATATTAAAATGGTGGAAGTCAGATTTAGATAAATAAATGATTTACGAAGCTTTAATTTCTTTTCATCTAGATTTACTGTTGGAACCGCTGACCTTTGAGAGGAAATTCTCACACCCTAGCTATCGCAGAAGACATTCAGGGCAAGGACCGGCCAACGAACAGGTCCGGGTCTACAGTGCGATGTATTTCACGCGTGCCGCAAAGAAATGTCAGCATATTATGAGGCTCGCTACGGCCGATGTCTGCCAAAACTCCAGGATTGTTCGAAAGAGTCTGTGGTGACCTAAAATGCGAAGACCAACTGTAGGAGCAAATGTGGGTTTTAATTGGTAAAAGTTCGTCTCTTACGCTCCACCTAGAAGGCAAGAAGTGTTTTGATAACTTCTCAACCAAAAAAAGAAAAATTGTGGATCGCTAACTTTCAGTCACAACATACAATGTAATGAGCATATTATAACCAGAAGCCCGTCTCACCGATACAGGGTTGTTTCCATTACATCATAATAGTTAGCCAGAACTGCCATAATTTTTTTTTCTTCTAAATACTGAACTAGCATCTATCCGTTACCAAAGAGTTATGAGTATACATGTGGATGGATAGAGAGGGAACGAGAGGCCAAAAAAAGACGGATGGATTCCGTGAAGAGTGATATGAAAGTAAAGGGAGTTAGTGATAGCGTGACGGGTGACGCTTCATCGTTTATACCGCGTACATCGAAGTACCGGAACAATTTGCCTGCTGTGGTCTTCCCGTCCAACTACAATTTAGGCGTCTTCAAGGCTAGAGTGAATAGGCTCTTAATAAACCAGTGCGCCTGAACATTAATGATTTCAACTCTGCTTACCATCAGGTGGGATTGTAGTCAAGCACTGGTTTATATCAATTAAAAAAAAAATTAAAGGAAGAAAAAAACGTTTTGCATCGACTCCAAAAAAGACGGGGAATGGAATATGATGATACGTTTCCTTGGGATAATTTTTTTCTTTCACTTCGGCAAAGCCGTTGCCAGAACCTAGAAAATAATACTAATAACCAAAACCCAGAGGAGTCCTTCATTTAAAACACCTTTTGATTTGGAATAAACTTTGTAATACTTTGATCAAACAAATACAAAATATAAGTCACTAAAGTTCAATGTAACTAACTTCTCTACAAAATAATTAAATTCCCAATCAACTAATGCGCGCCAACCATTAAAACAACGGAGCAACGGGTAAGACTGCGAGCTAAATAGCACCTCTCTATTCTATAAGCTAACCCTCGATGCAGCATGAGATATAAGGCTGTCCACAGACAGTTATTTATCCACCGACTTTCCAACGAAACAGCATAGAACACGGAACTAGTGACTATACCCCGTCCATACTTTTTTTTTGTGAAAAATCATTAACACGTTCAATGTAGAAAGAAAGAAAGAAAGAAAAAACGTTTATTCGTACCTCACACGTACAGTAGAATTTTAAGTATGGAAAAAAAAAACGGAAAAAATGGAACGAGGTCTAATATACCTCGTACTTAGACACGCTCCGCAAGGGAGACTCCTTCCGGTGCGTCTAAGAAAAACATAGTTTTCTCGGTTGTATGGAGGCTGTAACTTTAATATGGTTTAGTTTAGATAGAAAACGAATACCTAAGGTGCCCAATTAAAACAACATGCAGTGGTGTATCTACTTTAATACGAGGTCACTTTTACCTCGTAACGCACTTGGTCAAAAAAAGCTTTTAGTTTCTGAAAGGTAGGATAGTTTTCAAACGAGGTCTTAAACGCCCCATATCGCAGGAATTGAGTACTATGTGCTGTCAACGTGTTAAATAATCTGAGTGCCAGACCTTTATTGACTAAAACCTGCCTCTGTTCCTCCAAATACCCTCTGTGTGGGCCACGGTAACTCTTTTGAACAATCCTATACCCGTGGTGCAACCTCTAAATATTAACCTATTATGGTAATTTTTTGTATAAGAACACTGTGCATGAGTGGTATCAAGAACTCAAGCAAAGTTAACCTTTCAAATACCGTAATTAGAAACACAATAGAAAGACAATGAGAGAGTGAATGTTCGCTAGGGATATAAAATAATGAATTAAAAATCGAAAATTTTAAAACATTAAACACCATACACATACTCTAAATACGAAAGTATCATTGTCTATAGTCTGTTTGCGACAGCAGTAGAAATAATTTAAAAAAGGTTGTTTTAGGGTACACTTTGTAATAAAAGTACAATATATGTATATTGTGCTTTATCACAGTTAAGATTGATGCTGAATTTATTATAATCAACTTATAGACCAACATACTAAGAATTAATTTTAACTATACTTCTATATTTTCTAAATTTATAGGGCTTTTAATGAAATAAATTATTTAGTTTTTACTTATACTACTAGTGTCCTTGTTAAAAATCTAAAAGAAGGAGGGCTTGTCAATACCTGGAACGTTTTTCATTATACCCAGCTATTAGTCCCAGGCTATTAGTTATTTATATTTGTATGAATGATAAATAATTATCTTGTTGCCTTGTATTATGTAGAATTCATGTTTACTACAAAAAAATAAAATTGTTGGGAATAATTTATAATAATTTATTAAAAAAAAAAAACAACAACACAAAATCATTTCATTTACTTATCTAAGTGTTTAGTACTTACCTTGCAATAATCAACTTTATTTAAGTAGGTAATTTTAAAATTGTGTATTGAAACCATTATTTAATAAAATTGTTTGAATTTGTTTCAAAAAATTAATGCTGTGCACCCCTGCTTCTATGAACTTCTTTCGTCTAAAGCCGAAGTGAATGGAGTATGGTTACTGTTACGTTTAACGGCTTAACGTAGTAGTTTTATTTTATTTAATTTAAATTAATATTTAACAAAATTCATTTTATTTCCATTGATCAGTGTTTGCACAACTAATATACATTCTGCTTAGATCATTCTATATAGTTACTTTATGTGTTAAATGTACAAAAACAAAGATTATTATTATTATAACCTCTTTATTACCTCTTTTTTTCTCTTATTTACATATAATTTATGTTTTTAATAATTTCTTAAAAATAAAAATTTTAAAAATAGTAATCCGCCGGTGTCGGGGGCAGGATCCAAACTGGCGGTGGTTAGGGCTTCGGAGATAGGATCCTCACAATGCGAGCCTTATCAAGGAGTACTATTTTCTGTATCAGGTCCTTGATCCAGCCGCGATAGCTTCGACAGATGGTCGTTGAAGCTTTTTGCTATAAGGCGATTGGCGGTCACGACAGTCGGCACAACGACAAACGAATCCACATTCCACATGTCGAAAACATCGTGTGCTAAGGCGAGATATTTGATTTGTTTCTCTTTCTCAGCTTTCACGAGATTTTCGTCATGTGGGTGGCTAATCGGTCTATCACCACTATATCTGGATTATTACATAAAATAGTCCTGTCAGTGATAAAATACCAATCCCAGTACATCGTGACATGGTTATTTTTGAGAACTGGGTCGGGCACATACTTGAAATACGGTACCTCAGAATCCACTAGGTTGTACTTCAAAGCTAATTTGCTGGTGAATAATTCTGGCCACTTGGTTATGTCTGTGCAAATATACTCGCCATTAGCCAAACGCGAATAACCACAGATAATATGTCTGATAGACTCACCCGGGTGGTGGCATGCCCGACACACGTCAACCATCCCGTCCTTCATTATATATCTCCTGTAATTGTTCGTTAAGATAACTTCGTCCATAATCGCACAGACAAAACCTTCAGTTTCCCCAAAGAGGTCGCTGAAACGTAACCAGGCCACTGACGCCAAGAAATCTATATTAGGCTCATGAAGAGCCCGGTAAAAGCGCCCGTGAAGCTCCTTGCCTTTCCATACTTCCTTGCGGTCATCAGTAGTCAGTACTACAGGTTTACGCCAGTCCTCTTTAACCATGGATAACGAGGTGAGTCCTTTGTCCACTGCGACCACATCTCGGTGCATACCCACATCGGTTTTAAGAAAATATTCTCTGAAGCTGCATACCTCGTAGTTGTGCAGAGTCTTTTTTCATTCAAAAAGCCTCGACCTCCAAATATCGCGAAATTTTTGCTCGTCAGTGTTATTTGCCAAATCGTCATGTGAAGACACGTTTCAATATCGTGTAGAATGAAGTGGCATGACTTTAATATGGTTGTGAGATACTTAACCGTGGAAGGTACACCTAATATTTACGCTAGAGAGCAAGTTTCAAATGGATTTTTTTGCCGAAATTTGCCAAGTGTGTGTTTGGTTATCAAAATATTCGCATATTCTTTCCTGATGCATATTATTATGTAAAATTTGTGAAGTTATATCTCAAGTGTCTGAACAACTGGACAATATGTTGAATCACTAAAACAGGTGCGATCTTGGTAAAATAAACCTAAGAATTTTAACTACCTTAGCGAAATTTATCAAAAAGGTAAACTCGATACATTTGCTGCCAAATACCGCAAACTATTAGAATATGTTACATCTACATTGTAATGGAAAATAGAGTAGAATTTTGAATACAAAAACTACTATTTAAACTCGTTACTATTTTATTGGCTAAATACTTTTGCGAAGCAATAAGAAAAAAACAGTTTCAGCTGTCAAAATTCTGACAAGTGACAGCCCGCTCAAATCTATATATATAAAAGGAGAAACTGACTGACTGACATATCAACACTCCTAGTACCTCCTATGTACGCTCCTAGTCCCAGGACTAGGAGCGTGAAATTTTGCACAAGGTTCCTTTTATGATGTAGGCGAGCTCTAAGAGAGGATTTTCCAAAATTCACCCGCTATGGGGACGAGACGGAAGTTCCAAAGTTTGTAAGGAGAAACCTTCTTACGCGCGGGCGAAGCCGCTGGCAGAAGCTAGTTTTTTTTTTTATAGAAACTAAATATGGCCTGTACGCTTAGTATTTGTAGATATTTTTGACAATGCCACTTTTAGCAGAGGCCCAGCAGTGTGTCCCAGTGCTCTGTGGCTTCAAGTTAATGCGCTAAACATTAGTTACGGCCACGGTTATTCCGACTGCAGGAAGAATGCGCTTGCAGTTGGCCGCAGGTCGTTATACCATACGTCAAAGTCTCTCTGTGTAAAAATACGGGGAGAGCTATTTTTGTTGTAGGGACGGTGTAAGAGTTTGATGTACAGGCCAATGGATATGGCATGTTCTGTGCAGACTTGAATATTTTTTGGAATACAAATAACTGGCTGCTGCCAGTGGTAAAAATAGAAATTTATCCCAAGGGAATATACTCCCGGGATAAAAAGTGTCTTATGTACTATTATAGGGATCTTAGACGTACGAAAAAAGGTTGCCAGGTTAAACTGGGACCGCCCTATCCCATAATAGTACGTAAGATACTTTTTGTCACATCAGCCGCATGCACTCTGACCGTTGGAGAAGAGTCTCCACAAAGTGGGTACCTGAATGTGTACGACCGCGGTTGGCCTTGGAAGAGGTAGCGAAATGACCTAGACGCCTACTGCAAAGGCTGGTTTGAGGTAGCTCGAGAAAAGAATACCTGGAAGAAGTTGGAGGACACCTTTGCACGCAGTGGAAAAGAATAGGCTAACTCACTACATAGTATAAAACAAAGTCGTCCCGCTGTCTGTCTGTCCCTATATATGCTTCTTTTTATGCACGCGCACGCGCAAGGGTACGACCTTCACGCCCCAGTCGCCAGGATCCCGATCCTGATTTCCGGCAACAGTAGGCACGCGCTTGTAGACGGCGTGTAATGATGATGTGTAAGCAGTTTACGGGGTTTTTTCATCGAAACAACCTCGTAAGCTCCTTCCAGTCTGGATTTAGACCTGGGCACAGTACAACCTCCGCTCTTCTTAAAGTGACTGGCGATATTAGAGAGGCAATGGAAGATATCAAGGTTTCTGTGTTGGTACTGATTGATTTCTCCAATGCCTTTAACGCTGTTAGTCACGATATACTCCTATCGATCCTTTCCCATCTTATGGTTTCTCCAGAGGCGCTGGAATGGGGTGTCTGTAAACCCCTCAAAATGTCAGGCCATTGTTATTGGTAGCTCACGCATGATGGGTAGAGTAGCGGTTAGCTCTCTACCTCCTATTGTTTTTAATGGCGCCGTTATTCCTATCAGCCCTAGTGTAAAGGATCTTGGTTTGCAACTAGACTCGACGCTTGGCTGGCAAAGTCAAGTTGCTAGTGTCTGCCAAAAAGTCAACGGCACTTTGCGGTGTCTGTATCGTCTGAGAAACTTTTTACCTGCAAAGACGAAGACAATGCTTGTGCAGACTTTGATTTTTCCTATTATAGACTATGGTGACGTGTGTTACTTTGACTTGAACTCGGTCTTACTGGATAAGCTCGATAGACTCCTTAATAACTGCATCCGATTTATATTTAATCTGAGAAAATGTGACCTTGTGTCGAACTTCAGGTCTGAGCTAAAATGGTTGCCAATTCACCAGAGAAGAACTTTGCGCGCTTTGACTACACTTTTCTCTCTACTCAACTCTCCCTCGCCTCCATCCTATCTCATTAGTCACTTTCAATACCTATGTTCTTCACACGCAAGGAATCTGCATTCTTCTAACAATCTCCTTCTGCTCTGTCCTTCTCATAATTCTGATTTTGTCCATTCTTCCTTCTATATACAGTCCATCCTTCTGTGGAATGCGCTTCCTCTCGATATCAGGACGGCCGAAAGTCATGCATTTAAGCGGAAGGTGCGGAATCATTTGCTCCTTCAATAGCGGAATCGTCTCAAAACTTCTTTCTTTACTTTATATTAATATATATGTATATATATTATATTAATTATATATGCATGTGCATTTTAATTATATGTATACTTCTTTTTTTTAATCTTGTTTTTCGTGTAAAATTTCATTTTTATGCACCTACCATATTATCTCTTCACCACCTTAGGTTGACTGGTAGAGAATGCCTAAGGCATTAAGTCTGCCTTTGTGCTTTGTGTTGCATGAAGTTTAAATAAAATAAAATAAAATAAATAAAATAATGGGTAGCTCGCTATCCGACCGTTCGGTAACCGTCGACTGGGGTCATCGGTTCGCTTTTGAAAGGAAAACCTGCCCCTGGGATGAAAGGCAACGAAGGAATAGGAGCGGGTTTTAGCCAGTAAAATTTTGAGGCAAAGGAGCAGGAGATGTCATTGGATGATTTCCCACCTAAAAAAAAAGAGTAACCTCCATATTTGTATTGTCTGATAACAAAAAAGCTGTAAACGTAGTATATAAAGACATTCTAAAGAATATTTAGTATTACTAGTTAACAATAAATAATTAATAATATGTAGGTACTATTCCATGATATAGTTTAAGGTACAAATACACTGTGCACACGTGTGCCACGTACGCCGATCTGGGCGCGTCAGTCTCCATACATTTTACATGGAACTTGTAGAGCTACACTAGATCCACGCCACGCGACGTCGTTCTACGTACAATTCAGGCGTGGTCCACGTGTGGGTCGATCTAATGTAGGTCTAGCTTTACCTGTGCCAAACACCAAAATTAGTTCAACCGTTTGTGAGTGAAGAACTATCAAGCATACACACACACACATTGACAAACTTTCATCTTTATAATGTTAGTGACATAAGTTTTACACTGTTTTCGTTAGTGGTAAGATAAACAGGGTCAAATGGACACTTATTCCCGCGTTCCGTCTACAGTCCTTCAAAGCTTTCACAGGCTCCTCTGTGAAGGCTCTGAAGAGTTCTTCACAGAACAGAGCTAGGCAAATAAGCATTTTTTTTTAGATGGGAAATCGTCAAATAACTCCTGAAACTCACTTGTGTTCTTTTAGTTGCTCTTTGCGTTCCAGGGCAACGGTAACACTTTCGAACAATTCCGCAGCTGATGCAGTATGGTTTTCTTATTCGACCAATTTCGAGCGCAATATTGAAGTGGTAATATTATCGTATCAGTGGTATCATCTAAAGAGTCCAATGGCACGCTTGATCTTGACTTTGTTAATTGAACTGTGAATGATTTACGTTAATGGACATGCTAATTAGTCTTATATTTTGTTCACGCATCTTAAAAGATTAAATCACCACTGACATAGAGACGCACAACAACTTTTTAAGACAATATTAAAGAGATCGCTGGGATGGGCGCTCTCCAACACGTTGGACGAAACTCATCAAATCTATGATACACTCCAGCATCAACGAGAACTCCCAAGTCGACAAACATAGAGCTACATGGCTGCGTATCGTGAGAGAAGAGGTGGTGCAAGACTCAACAGAGACATGACCCTGGTCACTCTGGCGAGTGTACGATTGAGAAGAGGAAACAATAATGAAATATTTTATGTTTCATCGACCGCATCGTCGCTTTCCATCAGGTGAGATTGCGGTCAACCGCGAACCTATCAAGAAAAAAAAAAAACTTTACCCCCAGCTTCTGCCACCAGCTGGTTTATTGTTATAAAATAAGGAGAAATAAACTGTTGTTATAATAATTGGTAAACTTGAAGGACTGATAATACACGGCAGATTTTTGAGACGGGACAAAAGGGAAGACCATCCACAACTTTTTAACCCCTCGGGCGACCGGGGTATTATTATTACGTAATTGCGCGGTTTTACGTAAATCACCAAAAAAAAAACTTTGTCCGGATTTTTCTACGAAAAACAAAGATATAGAAACCAAAATATTCGGCTAAAAAAAATTCGCACAAACGTATGTACAAAACGACAATTAAGCTTTTGTCAAGGTCATTCAAGTTGTACAGACGTATGTACAATCAGCGCTCGAGGGTCTGAACTGAATTCACAGATTTTGAAAAAGTTGGCCTCTAGAAAAAAAATTACTTTGGTCTTTTGATCACAGTTAGAAACAGGGGTATAATTTTCCGTACAAAATTTATGGGAAAAGTTTTTGGTGATTTCTGTCATTTCGAGTACTCATACATTAAATGGCCCCATAGAGTCCTTTGATCCCTACAAAAAATCAAGAAACCCTTAAGATCAATAAGCATAGATTTTTTTAACTAAAGCGGTTCAGATCCTGTCTCAAAAATTCACCCAATATGTGATAGAGCTTGGGGGAGCCCTATGTCCAGGTGGTCATCTTTTGGCTGCAATGATGATGATGACAGTAACTAAATATGTAAAACTCTGATACAATAGCAGGCTATTGTTATGACAGTGATATGCTAAATTATATATTTATTGCTTTGTGCTAAATTATACTCGTAATTTATTTATTTATTAAAACTTTATGCACTAGTAATTAACACTGTACAAAGGCGGACTTTATGCCTTAGGCATTTTCTACCAGTCGACCTTAGGCCACCCAGGCAGAAACAAAATATGGTAGGTGCATTTTAATGATAGAAAAGAAATAAAATAATAAATATATACTTAGATATATACATACAAAATAACAATGTAATTATGAAAAACGAATCCAACGCAATCAACGCTGTGATGATTACACCAACGTCCTGCGAATGACTCATCTATTTTATCAGTATAATCAAAGAGATCGTTGTTTAAATTCTAATATCAAAATTATTATTGTTACTTACCCAAATGACATTAATTAAACTTCGAACAAATATTTTGTTTGGAATTGAATTAACCAAGCCAATAAATTATTCCAAGCTCTCATTCTGAGAACAATTTTGAAATATAGCCTATAACGTCTCTGATACGGAGTCTCATACGCGAAGCTGTGTTCAAGATATAAGTCTGTATCTCAAGTAACCTCCTATTACTGGAATTGAATCACTTAAAGCCTCCCCCGAACTCCGTTATTTGAATTTTATACCAAGGTTACCTAATTTTGTAAAAGCGAGTTTAATTTTAGAAGGATTTTTCGTGAAATTGGGATTTCTTTTTCTTGGAACTAGATTCGGGAATTTGACTTGAGATGTAGGCAAAGGAATGTTTCAGAACAACATATAGGAATTTTGTAATTTATTTCTTTTTTTCTCCGGAGAAACTGGCAAAGGAACGACCAGGAATGGCACAGGAAATACAGGTACCTATAGAGAAAAAGTAAAACAGGCATTTACCCAGATATATTCAGTTCTTATTCAAACTATATTTGCTAAAATACTAATTAGACCAGCCATCTGATACTCATTAAGGGGTTTACTAATGCTTTTTTTTTTGAGAGTTTAACAAACGTAAGATGTTTTTTTTTTAATTCGTGAATGGTTTTATAGACATTGATTTGTTCTCTTCGAATGTAAATATACTTTGCCACCTCGTATCTTGATCCTCATATCAATGTGGAAATTCTATAAGAGTTGGTTGAAATCTATAAAATCACCAGGTTTCACCACTTGATGACTTTTAAACCTTTTTAAGCAAAACTATCAAAAGACTAAACTAATGGGGAATATGCATGCATTTTTTTTAATTAAATATTTTTTTGCTGCGGTAAATAAATATAATATAATAATAATAATATTCCACAACTATCGTACAACCAAATACAGAACAAATGATCGTGCTCATCACACAAACATTTGTCCTGAGTGGGAACCGAACCCATAACCTCCGGCATAGCAGTCAGGGCCACTAACCACTAGACCAACAGGCCAGTCAAAGTTTAATATGAAAGAATTTTTAAAATATTTTCATCAACAACGAATTTACAAAGTTCTAAAGCTGTTAATCGGAAAGAAAAGTCCAACTTGAACTTGGTATTTACATTTAAAAATAGAACATTACATTACATTACAATAAAATAAAAAATGTAAATACCCTACAGTAAAACTAAAATCAAACTAAAATATGGCGTCAAAAAACTCTTCCACATCGCTGTCGACTGGTAATGTGCCCAAAAGACTGGCGGCATTGCAACGCTGTATGGCAATGCTTATCCTCTGTCCGAGATAAGGCCAGCCCTTGGGTCACGCGAAGTGTCAACTAGACGTTTTGACAGATCTTTATACAACTTGTGAGCACTCGGACCCCACGAACCGAGAGTTTCAACCCCAAACGGTTCGAAAACATAACTTCCAACAAGGTTATTATATTTTCGCCGCTTGAGGTTCTCCGCAGCCGCAGCGGCGTCACCAGCACAACACGACGAGCTAGGAAGATGGGAAGGCGCAAGAGTATCGACACAAGTAGCGTCCCATACTAAAGGCCTACCCATCTTCCATGGGAATAATTTAAAATTAGACGTCAAATATTTGAATTATATTTTATGTTTTTATTCCATTTTTGTATTTTTATTAGTAAACTCTTTAGACACAATTTTTTGATGCATAAATATTCTCTATTGTCTTCACTACTAAAACGTTTACCGATACATTTTAGTTATTTAGCGAAAAACATAAAAATATTGAGGGTACATACTCTTTGCCCTATTTCTACTGGCAGTTAAATGACACTAATGAAAAAAAAACTATGTCTGACATTAGCACAACTTTCAAACATGACATGTTTTATTGTCAGTTTTCGAAAGCAATATTTTAGTTCTAGTAAAATGAGTGAAAAACCAATTTCAGAGAAAGAGCTATTGGTTGCAATCAAAGACCTTTTAAAGAAAAATGGATATTTGAACAAAATAAATGCAGAGGTATGTAAAAACTCGATATTGTTAGCCAGTGACTGTGTTGGTCAGTGGTCACCTCGGCGGCTACGGTGACGTTTGAAAGAAGTACCGCGGGCCTAGAATACAAAAGACTGCAGTACCTTTGTACTCTTGTCTACTTTGTATTGTCTTTTTCTGTTTTTGTGTGTACATAAATAGGTAAATAAATAATAACTAAAAGATAAATAATAAAAATAATTTATTTATGCAACAAATATCACTTTCTACAAGCACTTTGAAGTACAGCTTTATAATAAAATTCAATACAATTAATATCTGTGTCTAAACTAGATAATATCTGTGTCTCAGACAGCAGCACTCTTCACTTTTAGATAAGACGTCAAATAAAAGGACGTAGGTTTTTTTCCAGTTGGCAAATCATCTTATGTCATCTTCCATCACTGCGGAGCGCGAGGGAGTGCCAGACTTTTACTGACTAAAACCCACTCGTTTGTTCCTTCGTTGCCTTGCGTTCTAGGGACCCAGGGGTTCATTTTCACCTAACCCATGGCCTCAGTAGGCTTCGACCTTGCTGGGCCCCTACCATTTGCTGACATCTCCTTGAGGCACGCATGGAATATTACGCGCCATCGACGACTTGGGCTAGGTCCAGTCGGTTACCGGACTACCGGATGGCGTGCTACCCATTGTTCGCCGTCCGCAAGCCTGCGCCTACGGTGGCTGGAAATCAGAATCGGGATCCCGGAGGCTGGGGCATGAGGGCCGTCCCCTCGCACGTGCGACCACTTCCTATGCTAGCATTACTGCTTCGCAGATGGAGGCGACCGCCTGCCGTTCCTCCTCGCTTCGAACCATGGCCTGTACCAGGACCCGGCGCGAGAGGTTATTGCCACCGATCGCCCCCACAAGACGGTCGGGTCGGGTCGGGATCGGGTCTTGTTGTCAAAAGACAACAAGACCCGAAACATCTGAAGTGTAGGCCATTATAAATATTTTTTCCGAGCGCGGATCACACCTGCAACCCACAGCGCAGCAGCCAATGGCTCTATCACTGCGCGAACTGTATCATCAAATAATAGGGCAAAGAATTAAATTGCAGTATTTTAAAATGGCTTGCTTTGAAGTGTTATATCTTCGGATTGACTTGGAATTATAAGTTCAAATAAACTAAATATTAAAGGTACGTTATTCTTTTATTGAAATTAGGTATATATTGGTTTCTTTGTGTTTTGTATATCCTGTAATATCGCAGTACTTATAACCATGAAAGCTAATAAAAAAAAAACGTTTTTTCATATTAAGAGTTCCTACGTAGAAACTATGCATTTCAAAGGGCAAGCAATATCAATGACGTATACCTACGACCTTCTTCTAACAAAACTTAAAACTGTTAATGAATAGGATATTTATTTTTGTTTCAATCACTTTCACGGGGGAAATTTTATCTAACGAATAATTTTTCTTCTCAGGGCGGCTACAAGACAAAATTTCCAAAACGAAAGCTATTAAACCAAGAACACACAGAGTTCTTTTGTTAGAAGAACGTCGTAGATAAACGTCATTGATATTGCTTGCCCTTTGAAATGCATAGTTTCTACGTAACGAAAAAAAATTATAAATAACGCTTCAAAGCAACCCGTTTTAAAAAAAAAAACAGCAATTTCATAGTTAAAGACCTAATATTTTCATTTACGCGTAAAATAAAACCATTACAAAAAACGCTACGTTTTCGATCGCAGAACTATTTGTTACCAGGAGTCGTGGTAGCTGTATAGTGTGGTTTACATAATAATACGCACCATTTAAAGTGCTTGGCTGAATTAAAACCCAATGTTTAAATGCAAATTAAGCGCTGATCATTTTTATTTAATTTGTGCGCTGATCCGCAACACATTACGTGTGTTTCGGGAATTTTTCGGGATCTGTTCTCGGCATTTCGTTGTTGAATTGGTTGTTTAAATAGGTAACTGTGAATTGAATTTACATAGATCAGAATGCTTTTGCAATTGCAATTATAGAAATAAAAGCAGAAAGACCAACTTCCAAAATTGGAGTTATTTTGCAATAATTAGAGTCGTCCAATAGCAGAATCGTCTCAAAACTTCTTTCGTTACTTTATATTAATATATGTGTATATATATTACATTAAATATATATGTGTATGTGCATTTTAATTGTATATATACTTTTTTTTACTCTTATTTTTCATATAGAATTTTTTGTTTGTGCACCTACCATATTGTCTCTTCACCACCCTAGGTTGACTGGTAGAGAATGCCTAAGGCATTAAGTCCGCCTTTGTACTTTATGTTGCATAAAGATTAATAAATAAATAATTATTCTTATATTTTATGTATGCTTTGATGTTTGAGGAGGTCCCTGATTTTCCGCGTCTCCTTATCACTACATAGTATAAAACAAAGTCACTTCCCGCTGTCTGTCTGAAATTTTGATGCGGTTTTTTTTTTGATAGATAGAGTAATTCAAGAGGAAGGTTTATATGTATAATACATGTGTAATATAGTAGATGAACACTGATAATTTTAAAGGTTTCTAACGTGATGACGTAAATAAACACATTTTTTGCGTTTACATTGCAAACGCTGGCTGAACCCTTCGAGATAGATTAAAATAATGTACTACAGTATTGTACACCTTAAAAAGGTCTACAAAAAGTTCACGATGGTATGTCTATCTCTTAGGGATAACCCACAATAACCATTTTTTATCCTTTACTTGTATGAGAAATAATGGCTTATTTACGAAGCGATTTTTATCAATACAGCATTAATCCTTATCCAATTAAGTACCCTTAATACATTTTGCATTCAATATAGATCAATATGACCGTAAGTTTTTCCATATTTTCTCACCGTTTAAACCTTTCCTGGACTATCACAAATATTTCAAGATCAAAATTAATCAAATCGGTCCAGCCGTTCTCGAGTTTTAGCGAGACTAACATTAAATTTTTTTACTAAAATTCAATTGAACCTTCATAGGTTCGAGCCAAAGTAACCGGTCTACTCCAAGACCGTCAAAACTCAGGGGTTGTTTCGACACCACCCACTCCTGCGGAAGAAGTGTTGCTTGTCAACGAGCTGGTGAGGGAATACCTGGAATGGAACGGATATTTGTACACCGCATCTGTCATGATGTCTGAGGCTGCTATGCCGAAGGAAAAGAGAACCAGGTAGAATTTTAACCTCATAAAAATATTTAAAGTGTAGAAAAAATTCTTTACAGCCTGATTCCAAAAACTCAGACGGAAGAACTCAAAATATTTGAGAAGAAAAAGTAGTTTTTGTTTTTTTTTATGAGAAATCATCAAATGTTTCCTCCCGGTCTGAACGGAGGAAGTGTCAGACTTTGACTGGCTAAAATCCAAACGGTTTCTTGTCGTGGTATCTTTTTCGAATTATCCCGCAATCTCCACGCTTGGCAGATGAATCGATGAAAAAAGTATGGTGTAGTATAATGCGACGAACCTCGAAAGAACTCTTGAAGATTGAATAACTTCCTCTAGGAAATTACTGTCAATCGATATGACAGGTTCATTAAACTAGGGCCTTGATACCAGCATCAAAAATAAAAAATAAACACTCACGAGTGGAAAAGAGATGGCTCATTCTTTGTTTACATAACGTCAGCCTAATTGTATCATACCATAGCATAACTTAAGCAACCTTCTTATGTTCCCACAGCTAGGACTCAGGTCATCGCTCTAGTAGAGAGTATGGGCCGTAATTCACCATACGGCCTCGGTGTGGATTGGTGGATGACTTATCTTATCTTATCTTATCTTGTTGTAGGGCTGGCCCTAGGCCAGAGCACTTCGACCCTTCTGGATCTTTTGTACTATTCCGCTCCTGTCTACTCAACTCCTAGTCCTCCATGCTTCTTTATGAGGGGCTGAGCGTGTAGTCTTCTGGTCTTGAAAACGGTTGGCCCAGATACTCTAGTCTTGTAGAGCCTAGTGCTGCACAGTCGCACAGCAAGTGTAGCATATTCTCCTCTGCATCTCCACAGAACCTGCGAGTCGAGTCGCTTGCTAGTCCCATGTTGTGGAGCTGTTTGTTGGTGGCATAGTGCCCCGTGAAGACTCTTGTAATTGTTCGGAGCTGTGATCTGCTGTACCTCCATAATTTTGGTGGATGTCACTTTTCTTCGAATTTATGGTACTGGAAATGCCGGTTTCCTCGCAATATTTTCCTTGAGAGCAGTGGTGATGAAATAAATTACACAAAGTAACACGCCTTGAACACGCGACTTACAACTCTTTAAGTCGGGCTGTTACCATAGGGCCGCCACTTCTCGATATCAGAATCAAATTATTGTGTAAAATCTTTTCCTTTTCAAGGTCGGATCTCTGTACCGAGGTAGGAGTGAGAGATGATGAGAAGTCTTCAGCCCTGCCTCTGCTGTCTAACATAGTTGCTGCTTACACTGAGAGGATTAAGAGGAAGATCAATAAGAGTAAGAGAGATGCATGTTGATACTCAGAATAAATTTTTAGTTAAATATTGGCTTTCATTTTAGCATAGTTTTACACGTGGGCACAGTTTACTGAACACTGGCGTACAAAGAGAGAAAAACCAAATTTGAACCCCCGTATAGCAGTAAGGACATTTTCGGTGGAGGGTATTTTGGCAGTGGCAGTGGTAGTTTGGGGGTGGGAAATCATCTAATTACTTCTCTCGCTCCAGAGTGCAGTGAGAGGGCGTGTTAAACTATCACTTACTAAAACCACACCTAATATTCCTTCAGTTATCTTTTGTATTCTAGGACTACGAGTATTATTTTCAGAAGTGTTCCCATGGCCCCAGCAGGCATTGGCCCTGCTGAGCCCCCACGGTTTTGCTGGCATCTCTTTAGGGTGCGCGTGGAACACTACATGCCGTCGTCGACTCGGAGTCGGTCCGAACGGTTACTGGATAGTCTGATGGCAAGCTACTACATTGCTCGTCGTCCGCAAACTAACGTCTACGGTGACTGGAAATCGGGGTCAAGGTCCCGGTGGCTGGGGTGTGAGGACATCCGTTCCCTGTGTACGGCCGCCTCTTTCGCTAGTATTACTAGCGAAATAGGCAACCACTCTCGCTCCGGACCATGGCCTGTACTAGGGGCCAGCACGAGAGATCGCCGCCACCGATTTCCCCACCGAGAACACAGCGATGCTTCACCCTTCATAATGCCCTGGCATTTTGAATTATAACAAGCTACTTAGAGCAAAGTAAAAATTTCAACTTCCCTATTTATCACATTGCCTATACATTATATAGCTTCATAGACGCGTATTCGTTATTATACGCTTGTGTGTGAAGCTTACATAGAAAAATATGAAACTGTATCGACGAAGCGGCATCGACACGACAGCACAACGTTGCCGTTTTTACGTGGGGTCCCGTTTTTATTCTTTAGGTACAGAACCCTAAAAACTAATAATTTAACAAATATCTCATTATGCAGACATATTACTTAGTAATCATTTGAGAAAATACAGATTTCGCATTTGTGATTTTACAAAATGACACATCGCTTTTAATACTGTCGGCTTTGGTATGCTGATCAAGCGTCGCCCGCTGTCGCCGTCGCCCGCACCTCAACACCGGCTGCGGAAACGTCACATGTAGGTACGTTGACCCCTAAACGTGCCTACGCTGCTATTGTCACCGTCGGCAAATCAGGTGCGTCGCAACCAAAGCGACAAACGAAAATAGGGGAAAAGCTGAAAACGGGTACTAAATCTACCCTGTCTGTGGTCCAGAGCACCTTGCCAAAAACAGGCCAAGTGGATGAAGAGGGTTTCACAAGAGTAGAAAAGAAGAAGAAGAAGAAGAAGCCCTGTTCTCGTAACCAGTGCGGTACCGCACCGAGTGGTCCGAACATGCTGCTGCGTCCTGCTGTGCCTACGACGCAGCTATACATTTCGCGCCTGCATCACTACACGAAGGTTGAGGAAGTCGTGGAGTATTTGAAGGTGAAGACCAATTGGACTCTGAGGGTCGTAAGGTTGGAGGCGCGTCACGACGTCAACTTCAAGTCGTTCGTGGTACGAGTTCCAACCCAACAGCTACAGACCTTCTTAAAAGAGGACTTCTGGCCGAAAGGTGTCGTATACCGACGTTTCCGAGGACGGTTATGCGACACCACGCAGCGCAACACGACGCCGACTTAATTACGTGTTTAATTATAGTTAAAATAAGCATTGTTTTTATAATATGTATTAGTTTATTATTGTTTAAGTTTATTTTATGTATTTTGTCTATGGGATTCTGATGCCTGAAAATAAAATTATTATTATTATTTCCTTTATTAGTTTAATATACATATAAATTACATTTTTAAATATTTTTTTAAAAACAAAGCTCATAAAAAAAAAACATTTAAAAATATAAAAAATAGTAGCACACCGGCATCGGGAACAGGGTCCAAGCTACCGGTGGTCAGGGCTCCTGAGAGAGGAATCTCCGGACTATACGCGCCGTGTCCAGAAGTACTGCCTTCTGAATCAAGCCCTTGATCCAACTGCCTAACGAGAGCCTCCTCAGGTGGTGGTCGAGGCTCTTGGCAATTAAGCCATTGGCCGTCACGATTATTATTATTTCCTTTATTTTTTCAATATGCATATAAGTTACATTTTTAAATATTTTTTTAAAACAAAACTCATAAAAAAAAAAAACATTTAAAAATATAAAAAATAGTAGCCCACCGGCATCGGGAACAGGGTCCAAGCTACCGGTGGTCAGGGCTCCTGAGAGAGAAATCTCCGAACAATACGCGCCGTGTCCAGAAGTACTGCCTTCTGAATCAAGCCCTTGATCCAACTGCCTAACGAGAGCCTCCTCAGATGTTGGTCGAGGCTCTTGGCAATTAAGCCATTGGCCGTCACGACTATCGGCACAATGACTGCTGTGTCCACTTCCCACATGTCGACAACCTCGCGAGCCAAGTCAAGATATTTGGTTTGTTTATCCTTCTCAGCTTTCACAAGGTTCTCGTCATGAGGGACCGCTATATCAACAATCATTGTGCGACGCTCCAGTCGATCTATCACCACTATGTCAGGCTTATTGGCAACAATAGTCCTGTCAGTGATGATAGATCGATCCCAATACAACGTAATGATGCCATTCTCGAGAACTGGGTCGGGCACATACCTATAGTACGGTACTTCTGATTCAACAAGATTGTATTTAAGAGCAAGTTGCTGGTGGATAATCCTGGCTACGAGGTTGTGTCTATGCAAATAGTCTCCGTTAGCCAGACGAGAACACCCTGAAATAATGTGTCGGATTGATTCCCCGGGCCGGTGGCATGCCCGACAGATGTCAACCGTACCGTCCTTCACAATGTATTTCCGGTAGTTATTCGTCATCATAACTTCGTCCATTATCGCACAGACAAAACCTTCGGTTTCCCCGAAGAGATCACCAAAACGCAGCCAGGATACGGACGCTAAAAGATCTACATCGGGTCCATGTAAGGCCCGGTAAAAACGCCCGTGGAGCTCCTTGTTCTGCCATACTTCCTTGCGTTCATTAGTGTCCAGTACTACAGGCTTGCGCCAGTTCTCGTTAGCCAAGGAGAGCGGGGTGAGGCCCTTGTCCACCACTACCACATCTCGGTGCATCCCCACGTCAGTTTTAAGGAAGTATTCCCTGAGACTGCATACCTCACGGTTGTGCAGGGTCTTAGCATTTAAGAAACCACGACCCCCGCACTTCCGCGGGATATACAGCCTCATCACCGATGACCGTGGGTGATGCATCCGGTTTGCGGTAAGCAGTGTCCGGACCCTCCTATCCAGGGCGTCTAGTTCTGTCTGAGTCCATTTGAGTATGCCGAAAGAGTACATCAGCACCGGCATGACCCAACCGTTGAAAGCGCGCACCTTGTTCCCGCCTGATAAAAGACTATTTAGTACCTTATTCAGGCGGCAAAAGAAGCGCTCCTTCAACGATTGTTTCACGTCAGCAGTATTGATGCCTAACGCTTCCGACATACCCAAATACTTGTAAGTTTCAGTTGAGCAGAGGGATCTAAGGTATATGGAATCCGAGAGTTGGGTACCCACGGATTCCATAATCTCCCCTCGCTTTACATGCATGACTGCACATTTGTCCACACCAAATTCCATCCTGATGGCACTACTGAAGGTTTCAGTTACCTTCAGTAGCTCCATCAGTTGCAAGTTGTTGGGGGCAAAGAGTTTCAGATCGTCCATGTAAAGAAGGTGAGATATGACCTGACCACCTCTTCTCAACCGGTAGCCTAAGCCTGAACCCTCCAGCAGTGTGCTGAGAGGGTTCAAGGCTAGGCAAAACCACAGTGGACTCAGACTGTCGCCTTGGAATATGCCACGCTCGATCCTTATCGGTTCGCTGTTCTCCAAAATTTGTCGACATCCTGGATAATGAAGGACTGTCCTCCACTGCCCCATACACGACATCAGGAAGGTGCGCAGAGTTGCGTCAATTTTATACAGCTCCAGCACCCTCATGAGCCATGTATGCGGCACTGAATCATAGGCCTTCTTATAATCTATCCAACATGTCGACAGATCTCTTCGAGAACGACGAACCTGTTGGCTAATGGCAACATCAATGAGGAGCAGCTCCTTAGTACCGCGGGACCCGTTCCTACATCCATTCTGAGAGGCAGACATGATAGAATTTGTCTCAATGTGAGTATTAATTTTGGCTCTCAGTATGGATGTAAGAACTTTATAGACCGTTGGTAAACATGTAATCGGTCTATAATTTTTAGGTTCCGCAGTACTACCTGATTTATGGAGCAGGTGGGTTATTCCCGTTGTAAAAAACTGGGGCAGCGATCCTGACTCTAGGGCAGACTGGAATTGAGATGCCAAACGAGTGTGCGACCTTTGAAACCATTTAAGCCAGAAGTTGTGCAGCCCGTCCGGCCCTGGAGATTTCCAGTTGGGCAACGGACGAACTGCACGAGCTACATCTAGGGGGCTGATGGTAATTGCCCCCATTTCTGGTATAAGATCGCACGCACGCTCGACCTCCCGAGTCCAGTCACCCTCGGTGTGACTGATAGGCACTGACCAGATGTTGCGCCAGAATGAACACATCGTGTCATCATCTGGTAAGCGTGTATCAGTCACACTATGGTCCGGTCGCTCCCAAGCCCTATAAACCCACCTTTCGTTGCTTTGGAACGTGCGATTCTGAGTGTACCGCTCGACTCGCCGCTTATACCGACGAATACGGTTTGCCCATGCATAGATCTTCTGCTTCAGGAAGTCGATACGCTCTGTGACGCGGGACAAATAATCTCGAGGACTAATATCAGTCCCTGAAAACGCCCGCCTCACAAAGCGCATCACCCTAGGGCGAGTGTTGCCCTCCCTGAAGCAGATAAGCTTGCCGATGAGTGCTCTAGCCTCACCGATACGACGCTCGATCCTGCACTGCCAAGCTGGTACAGCTGGTCGTGTAGCTTGATCACTATTCGGAAATTTAACGTGAGCTACACGACACGCCGCTGCAGCCGCACAGTATAAGATCGAGTGAGTATCGGCAAGGTCTTTGCTGCTATCAAAACAATTTGATAGCTGCGAATCTAGAGCACACACCAGCGCCTTATTTTTTTTATGCATGGGCAAACGAGGTAGACGAGGTCTAAGCTCAGGCGGTGTGGAGCGGTACTCTCGGAATGCATCCTCCAAAGCGCTCCTCAAACGTGCATTGCACTGGGTACTCACGGATATAGCCCCGTCATCATCATCCTCACCGACGTGGTCGGGTCGCGGTGATACACTGGGTTGCAGTTGCACCGCGGCCGGTGGTGATACAGGTGAGACACGGCTATTCCATGATTCTAGGCGCAGTCTATCAAGTACGGCATCATCCAACATACGGTTACGCTGGATGACCCGCACCTGATCCGATAAACGTTGGGCCGAAACGTTGACAGCTGGCTCAAGCACCTGAAACAGAGAGAGCATCCGATCACGGTACGCAGTCAGGCGATTTCCTCCCTCTGTAGCCCCAAAGTATGCGCGCATGACATTTTCATTCATTGATTGTGTCCAACGCATGCGCTGCACACTTCCACCGGTAGCGGGAACCCTATCAGAGGCCGGTGGGCCTCGAGGTCCCAAGCTGGCCGGAGGTCGGCCTCTTCCCCGTCGACGCGCAGGTGGTGGTGTCGTCGGCGGCGAGAAGTATTCGTCACTCGAGCTCGACGCAACTGCAGCGACCGGAATCACTGAACTCACGGCTGGCGTAGGTCCCGGCGGCTGCGAGGCGGAGCTGAGCGACGAACCCGAAGATGTTGGCTGTGTGTTTAGTTGCTGAGCTCGCCTTCTGGTCAGCATTTTTGTTCTTCCATGCTCCCAAAGTCAACTGTCAATTTTATAGTATTCGTTCTTTCTCTATTAGCTGAGTTGATCTGCAATCAGCTATAATACACTATTTGTGTATTTTTTTTTCTTTCTTCGTATTGTTGGTATATACATTTTGTTGTAAGATTATAAAATTATTTAGAAAATATTTGTAGGGAGAAAAATTTTGCTGTCACTCCTTGACAGACGAGCCACAGATATAATATAATTATTATTATTATTATTTTATTATAATTATTATTATTATTATTATTATTATTTGGTAGAGTCAGCGGAGGCATTGTGGGAATCTCCTAATTCTGCCTGCGGGGTTTGAAGTAACCAAACACGTAACAGCCCGAAAATGCTTCATTAAGTACTTATCTGAGACACGAAAGCATTCTTGAATACTAACAGTAAATTGGATGTAATAAATATTTTAAACATTTCAAATATACATAATTAAAGTAACTGGCACTGGTTATTAAAGTAACTGTAATTAAAGTAAGTGGCAGTGGTGACCGAGTGGTAAAGGCCCTAACTTATGAGTTGTAGGTCGCGGGTTCAAACCCAACTAGGCACATTAATTTGTGTGATTTATTTCATCACCACTGCTCTCAAAACGGTGAAGGAAAACATCGTGAGGAAACCGGCATGTCCTAGAACCAAAAATTCGAAGACATGTGACATTCACCAACCCGCACTGAACTCGCGAGATGGATTATGGCCCATTCCCAGGCCCGAGTCCCAGTAGAGGGAACATTGAAAGGCTGATTATGCAATACTATAAAATAACTGTAGGAGAATTCCCATAATGTTTTTACAAGACATAAGTGCATCAAAAGCTGAAATGCATGTTACTAAAAGAGTTATGAGTTTACATGTGGATGGATGGAGAGGGAGAGGGAGACCAAAGAAAAGATGAATGGATTGTGTGAAGAGTGATATGAAAGAAAAGGAAGTTAGTGATAGCATGACGAGTAACAGGGCAGAGTGGAAGAAAAAAACGCGCCGACCCCAAATAATACGGGATAAGGGCAGGAAGATGATGAAGTGCATCAAAAGCTACAAATATACAGTGTGGATAAAATAAGTCGGGCCTGGAGTGAAATTACCTTAAATCCTTAAGTTGGCTCATTTCACTTAAAGGAGACATTCCTTTATTTTTAAAAAGAAACAAAACTGCATTCAAAGGTTTTCTAAAACTCGCTTGCCTCGCCCGGGACTCGAACCAACTAAAATTTAAAAAAAAAACAAGTACGTCTTCGTAAGTCTTTTTAAAAATAAAGGAATGTCTCCTTTAACTGAAATGAGCCAACTTAAGGATTTAAGGTAGTTTCCTTCCAGTGCCCAACTTATTTTTCCACACTGTATACCTAATCTCATTTTCTAGTAGGTACTAGTTGATCTGAAACTATTCTTAAAAATGGAGCTCGTATATTCTTTTTCAATACTCGAAAACTCGCTCTTCTCCTTACCACTTTTAGGCACGCAATTTAATGTTTTTCGCACTAGTGTGAAAAGTGCGTGAACTTTCCCCCGCCACAATGTATTACATTTACCGTATCAGACTGGGCATTCAGTAACCAAAACGATTCGCGCGTCAACCCCCATTTATTTATGTTTTCGTAACTGTTTTGGAAAACGTCGTGGAAATTTGTCACTGCAGCAGTCAGCTCCAAAAAACCGTCGCCTACGACTCGGGCGAATTCCAACTCAGTTGCAATGACAAAATTTCTCTACTCGTATCAAAATGTACTATTTCCCAACATCACAAGACGTGTAAGACTCCATAGTCAACAAATATTGTTTTAACTAAATCAGCTTCAAAACACCCAGGATGAAGGTAGTTTGAACTGAAGTTAGACATCAGCTGTTACAGGCTACAGCGTAGCCTAATTTATTATGCTGGAAAGGCTACAAGAAATCTTGGAGAATCTTTATTACGTGCAGACTTGCGCAACACAATGAAATATGTAGTTAGTTTGTTGAAGCGTTGTCTTTTAACACTGGTTGTTCTGTAAGTTAGTTCTTGGAGTTTTTTTTAGGCTGTGGCTCTCTATGATTTAAGAAGTAATGGTTGAAGAGTTGAAGTTGAGAGTCTGATATTGTGATATACCTACAATTGGTGTAGTTTTGTATCTCAAGTATAGTTTTGTATCATAGAAACAAGCGCGATCTCGGTAAAACGGAGCTGATAATTTTATTGTAGTGTTGACTCATCATCATCATTTCAGCTGATAGACGTCCACTGCTGGACATAGGCCTCCCCCAAATGTCGCCACAATGAGCGGTCCTGTGTGTCTCGCATCCATCGGATTCCCGCAACCTTCACCAGGTCATCGTTCCACCTTGTAGGGGGCCTTCCAATACTGCGTCTTCCAGTACGCGGTCGCCACTCCAGAACCTTTCGGCCCCAACGCCTATCTGTTCTGCGAGCAATGTGCCCTGCCCATTGCCACTTAAGTTTGGCGATTCTTCGTGCTATGTCGGCAACCTTGGTTCTCCAGCGGATATCTTCATTTCTAATTCGATCACGCAAGGAAACTCCGAGCATAGCCCTTTCCATTGCCTTTTGGGTGACTTTGAGCCTTCTGATGAGGCCCATTGTGAGCGACCACGTTTCCGAACCATATATCATCACTGGCAACACACACTGGTCATAGACTTTCGTCTTGAGACGCTGTGGTATATTGGACGAGAAGACACCGCGCAGCTTCCCGAACGTTGCCCAGCCGAGTCGGATTCGATGGTTGACCTCTTTCTCGGAATTAGATCTACCCAACTGGACTGTCTGTCCAAGGTAGACGTAATCATCCACAACTTCGAGTCTCCAATCTTGATAGGAGTGGGTGCCACATGGCTGTTTATCATAAGTGTTGACTACTTCAGCAGAATTTCCCAAGAAGGCTCACTCAATACATTTACTGCCAAATACTACGATAATATTAGAATGTGTTATATCCGTATTCTGATAACATTTATACGAAAAACAATATTGATGAAAAGTATCATGCAAGTAAACACGGACGTAAGAATCAGCGATACAGGCGAAAGACCCCTTCCATTAGGGGTAATTAAAAAAAAAACCAAGTGTGAGTCGGACTCGCACACTGAGGGCTTCGTACAAATTTGAAAACAGTTCAATTCCCAAATTAAGTTACAAAGATTTTTCCGAATCGCAAAAAAGTTTTTTTTTTGTGACCTAACTACAAATTTACAGTTTTCTGATTTTTTCCTATATTTGTTGTATAAGACCTTGCTTCATGCCAAATTTCAGGATTCTAGGTCAACGGAAAGTAGTACCCTATACGGGTACAGACGGACAACAAAGCGATCCTATAGGTATCATGAATGTGTTTATGTGTACCTGATAGCTTGGGCCGACGCCATCGGCCATTTTACCGGCAGCAGGTGCTAAATTTACGTAAAAACAATAACATTCAACAATGCCAATTTTAGATGTAAGTTTATTTGAATTGCAAGTGACAGTGCTGTTGGTGTGCTTATTATAAATAAATAAATAAAGCGATTACATAAATAAAATAAAATAAAAGCGCCCTTTATTCTTCTACTTACAATTTTGGAAAACTTATTAAGTTATGAAAACCATTAGAAAAATATACAAATCTTCTGCTCTTCTTCTCGATCTATTTACATAAACTCGTTCCTTCATTTGTTTCTTCTATTCTGGTTTTTCATCAAGCAATAACATACAGAATGTTAATAAATTATCAAACAATATTTTAAGGCATAATTATAATATTATAATAATATTATGTAAAGTTTTGTGTGGTTTTTCTCGTGTGAAAGTCTAAAATAGCGACCCGCCCCAACTATGCACGGCATGCAATGTTGATACAAAGTCAGACAGAATGTCTTTATATACAACCCCTACGTTCATGCATTTTAAATCTGTAATATTTTCGAAAATATTCATTTAAATTATTTATTTATTTAACACTTTATGCACAAAGGTACAGAGGCGGACTTAATGCCTTAAATTACATGCTGTAAAGGGCCATATTGATCTACATTAAATGCATAATGTATTTTGGGTACTTAATTGGATCGTTATAAACGCTGTATTGCTTAAAATCGCTTCGTAAATAAGCCATTATTTCTCGTAAAAAGTAAAGGATAAAAAATGGTTACTGTGGATTATCCCTAAGAGATAGATACCAATGTGAACATTATTTTGATCTATCTCGTAGGTTTCAGCCAGCATTTGCAATGTAAGCGCTAAAAATGTGTTTATTTGCGACATCACATTAGAAATTTTAAAATCATCAGTGTTGCTCTACTATATTGTGCATGTATTATACTTACAAACCTTTCTCTTTAGTCACTCTATCTATAAAAAAACCGCATCAAAATCCGTTGCATAGTTTTAAAGATCTAAGTATACATAGGGACAGAAAGCAGAAAGGTGGTCGATTAACATCACGGGGGGCTGTGCGACAGTGGTAGGTGTCGGCATTTTGTGTGGCCCGTAGTGACCACAAGTCGCGAGTCGCTGGCACTGCTGTAGCGAGTGACCGCAACTGGTTGCACGTGTGCTACGCAAAATATATGAAAAAGTGTGTTATGGCACTGTCGCTGGCCACCAGTGGCTATGATCGGTGGCCCGTTCGTGCCGAGCCTTAGACCAACCCCCGGCGTGAAATAAAATAGCTAAATCTATAATAGTGGACTTTCAATAACAAAACTTGCTTAATAAATTCCTGAGACAATAAACTTGTTTCAAATTAAATGTTTGTTTCTTTCAGTAACTTTACTAATCTGTGGGTGTCATGTAAATCGTTTCAGTCTGTTTGTGTCTGGTGTGGGCGGGAGCATGGAGAGAGCTCATTTTAGTTCGTTGTTTTAATCGATTTTGATTCAGCGTCTAAATGAGGATTTACAATGTAAGACTACGTCATTACTCTAGACTTTTGTTTCGTGATATGGGTGGTAGAACTGCTTACTGAAAGTACACGTATCACACTAACATTATAAAGGCGATAGTTTGTATCTGTGCGTGTATGTTTTTTATTTCTTCTCGCTTAAACGGCTGAATGGATTTGGATGAGATTTGACACATAGGTAGAACAATTTCTGCAATAGAACATACAATTTTATTTACATTGAAGTATGTTGCTTTGGGACAATTTTCAACTTTTACACTGCAGAAGCCGCTGGCAGAAGATTTTTTCCTCACGACCCGGGCGGTTAAGCCAAGAGCCTCGGTCCCAACAAAAGTCAAAAATATAGCTTAGATAATCTCTGGAGCTATGAGGACCATGACTTCGTCCTACCCACCTGGTGGCAAGGTAAATGTACACCGAGCCCGCTCTTGATACGACGCAGTGCTCTTTGCTACATACAGAGGGACATTTGGAGTTTTTCACCAGCAGGATATTAGTACGCTGGTTACACGACCCCTTAGACACACAAAGACGCTGATTCTCTTGTGCACTAAAACAATCGTTTAAACAATCGCTCTCCCTTACAATAGTAACGTATAATAATAAAAAAAGCGAGACCTGTCAAATTAGTCAGAATTTCGTTTGCCAAACAATATTAAACGTGATTTTAGAACGTGTAGATTAACAGTTGGGTAAGAATAAAAATAAAGCATCACGTAAACTAATTTGATACAGGTAAAATTATTGCTATCTCTTTCTGGTTTTAACGATTAGTAAAAGAAAGCGACAGTTTAAAATAAGTTTAGTTGGTGTACATCAGCACCCCTAGCCAAGTTACGATCGCTTCGTTTGCGTCGAACGCTTCGAGTAGGCCACGCCTTCCATTCCTTTGTTCTGATTACGTGACTGAGCGTTGAAATGACGTCAGAATAAATGGAATCGAATGCGTGGCCTACTCGAGGCGTTCGACGCAAACGAAGAGATCGTAACTTGGCTAGAGGGGCTGGTGAGTTTATTATTATGTGTGTATCTTTAGATGTTTGGATGCGAGTCAATATCGCCTTACAACGGTTGAACTGTTTTCTTGACTATTTTTTTTTTAAATGAACCCCTAATTGAGAGTCGTAGCCCACGTCCTACTACCGTCCTGAGGAACCGTGGTCGTTTCCCTGGGTGTGCCCACGAGAGTTTTCTGTCCAAGCAACCCATCACAGCTCTTGCTTAATAAGTTATGTACCTAGTAGTACCTTGAGCTTTGGAGACTACAATGAAGACTATCGCCGTAATAACAATACTGTAGTATTCAAATTAATAAATGACGATGATGCCTCGACTTTGTTATTATAGCTTGTGAGTTTGCCTGCTGCGGTCTTCCCATCCAACTATAATTTAGGTGTCTTCAAGGATAGAGTGAATAGGCTCTTAATAAACTAGTGCACCTCACAATCAATGATTGCATCACTGCCTACCATGAGGTGGGATCGCGGTCAAGTACTGGTTTATATCAATTAAATATATATATATATATATCTAGCCTGTATTGTCCCACGGCTGGGTAAGTACCTCCCTCCATTCCTTCCAACGATCACGGTTCCTCGCTTTCTCATTCCAATTCTTAAAGAAGCCATTCAGGTCGCCCCGCCATCTCCTTCGTGGTCTGCCGCGGCCCCGCGTCGCTGTGTCTGGGCACCATCCTTTGTTTTACGGCCCCACAGCTCGTTAGATATGCGGCAGACATGTCCTGCCCAGTCTCAATTAAGTTGGTCAGCCTTTAAAGCCACATTAATGATTTGCGTTTTGGAGAGCGACTTCAATAGATCATTATTTTTGCTATCTTCCCCTGTGAAATCGAATTTTATAACTTCTTCAATAAGCATCGTCATGAAAATGACGTAACCCATTTGCTAGGTTATTTAAAAGCAGTAAACACCGTTTTCAAATCCGTGTGTATAAGGATTTATAATCATTGTCATCGTATTTTTTTATAAATTGTCTTATTTAAATTTTGAGCTCGAAATTCATTACATGTCATAATAAATAACCTGTTTTGATTCACATACATTGTAAAAAAATAAAATAAAGGCTTCGCAAAGATTTGCTGCCTAGGGCCATAATGGTTAAAGCCGCCCCTGTGAACTGACCATTCACCTGTAACAAGCAATAAAAGAATTTGAATTATTAACACTACGTCGTAAAAACCGTACTAAACCTCTAAACAGACCTAGGTACTTAATATCCACTTTAACACTACACTAACTAAATATTCGACATCCAGTCAATTAGTTAAGCACTAAGACTAGTCTAATTATCTCGCGCGTGATTGGACATCTACCGCAATTGCTGTAATTACTAGACAGTGCTCTGTGGTTATGGTCCAAGCTGAGGTAATCTGATAAAGGAACGTGCACGCATGGGATACGGCTGGGCGCAATTACCGGACCGGCTTTGTTTCGGCTGGCCGCCGCCGGACAGGTTGCCTCAAAGCGGGTATCGTGATCTAACATCGTTAAAGTTGATATCAGGCGCTCATTGATAACTTAGCTGTTATCACGTCTTGGTTTACTGTTTCGCTCCCATGGGTTGTACAGTGATAGTATATAGCCTACTAGTTTCTACCTGCGACTTGTCTGCGTAAATGTCTGTTATTGCGGACGCGAAGTCGAAGTAGAAGGCTGATAAAAACATACACAGGACATAGGAAGAAAAGTTGCATAACACTCTAGTATTTCACAAAATTTTGTTTGCATTAGCAGCACGATATTACTTGTTATATTCATTGCCACTAATAACTTTACCAAGGGTACCTACAACTTCATATCACCCTCATCAATGAAGTTTAGTTCGATAAATAGACCACTAGCCTTTACTGTAATCGCAACTATACCTACATACGCATAGATACGTATATATATCCTAGCGACCCGCCCCGGCTTCACACGGTTGAAATGCTGATACCACCGCAACCGCTATGTCACTGCATTTTAAATCTTATATCTCAATATCTTCGAAAATATTCATTAAAATTGTATGCTGTAAAGGGCCATATTGATCTATATTAAATGCACAATGTATTTAATGTACTTAATTGGATAAGAATTAACGCAATATTGCTTAAAATCACTTCGTAAACAAGCCATTATTAATTTCTTGTCAAAAGTAAAGGATAGAACATGGTCATTGTGGGTTATCCCTAAGTGATAGATATATACCATTACAAACTTTTAAGTTGACCTTTTTAAGGTGTACAATACTGCTGTACATTGCTTTGATCAATCTCATACGGTTCAGCCAGCGTTTTCAATGTAAGCGCAAAAAATTGTTTTTATTTACAACATCACATTAGAAACCTCTAAAATTATCAGTGTTGGTCTAACTATGCATATATTATAAATATTAACCTTCCTCTATCTATTAAAAAAATCGCATCAAAATCTGTTGCGTAATTTTAAAATCTAAGCATACATAGGGATAGACAACGGGAAGCGACTTTGTTTTATACTATCTAGTGATGGAGATATATCATCGTACATCAATTGCCAACATCAATACAGAAGCATCATGTATGTTAACTCATCTGAGCATTATATTCCCATGTCTGTATCACAGGCGGTAACCCCCAATTCATACAGCTTGTCAAGCTATGCGTTAACCCCATAGCTAGGGTGCAGCCTTAAGAAAAAGGGCATATCTGGATAACACAAAATAGAGAATAAATCTTAAGAGAGCCCTTTCCGACTAATCCCGACTCGTCTATCGTAAACCGGAGCATGGTTTAAAAAAAGTTTGTTGGTGCAACGCAACTTTTGATAAAGAGGCATAAACATCTGAGCGCCCTAAAGGCATTCGGTAATACCGTAATTCACTTGAATATTTCACAAAACTTGTTCCAGAAAATACGTGACTTTTTTAAAAACTTGAATTTTTTTTGAAAAATATTGATTTTTAAGTGCACGTGCAAGTTTCCTATAGGTAAAGGTACCTATTTCCTATTTATTTAAGAAAAAGGGCATTTTAAAGGGCCAAAGTTCATGAAATATAAGTCATAATCACGTAAGAGCGGTTGTAAGAAAAATAATAAAAATGTATCTCGGGTTAGACGCTCTTAAAGATGTAAAACGTCTAAAATTAAACTTTTTCGAAACAAAATATTTTACTAATCTATATATGTAAAAGTCAATGCCACTTTTCATTGTTATTTTATAACTCAAGAACGGGCTCATCTATCCAAACCAAATGTATAGGCTTTCTTCGGACTATTTAGTAGATGTTTTATGTGAAGTTTGCATCATTCGGTCGAGCGGTTCTTCATTTATCACATTATTAGGCGGAACGAAGTTCGCCGAGTCAGCTAGTATATTTATAGATCATAGAAACCCGTAAAATATACTTGATGCACCTTGTTTTCCTGATGCTGAATGTGTCAGTAGCTCAATTTTGCGTAAAAGTACAGATATGCCACTATATCTTTGGTTGGCAGTTATAGGGGAGCTCGCTTGTATGCACTAGGACGAATGACGCGGGAAATCTATCGGACCGCACACGCTCGATATTAATAGTGTGTATGCTGCTTTAGGTTATAAGTTTGTGTTATATTGTAGATGTAGTATTCGAATTAAACCTGATATTTATAGGATGGAATACTTAAGAGTTCCTACCTGCGTAAATTGCTTTTTGGACACCAGGCGATTGTTCGTAATCTAAGAACTTCCTCTCGTTTCTTTATTTACATGGTGGACATCCCACCTATACGCACAAAAAGTTTTGGAAACACATTCATTGTGCGTACAGCTAAGGAGTGGAATTCCTTGCCAGATTCTGTGTTTCCTGATGGCTACTATCTGGGAATCTTTAGGTCAAGAATGAATTGATTGCTTCTACCTAGAAGCGCGCTTACCTAAGCGCGCTTCATCGTCGACCGCATCGTCGCTTTCCATTAGGTGAGATAGCGGTCAAGCGTGAACCTATCAAGAATTAAAAAAAAACCAGGCTAGGATGTCAGATGGTTTGTTGACATCTCTTTGAGGCGCGCGTGGAACACAACGTGTTGTCGACGACTCGGTCTACCCATCGCTCGCCGTCCACAAGCCTACGCCTAAAGTGGCTATAAATCGGGATCGGGATCCCTGCGCCTGGGGCGTGAGGGCCGTTTCCTCACACGCGTGGCAACCTCCTTCACTAGCTTTACTGCTTCACAGAAGGAGGCGACCACCTGCTATTTCTCCTCGCCCCGGACTGGCACCTGCACCAGGCCCTAGATGACATGGTTAGGTTATGCATGCATGTTTGGTAGATAGGTCAAGATTCAACCACACCTTGCTTACCATCAGGTGATATAGTCGTCAAGCGTAACCTACTTCATCACTGCACTAGCTAGCAAGCACTTTGTTCCTTTCAAAAATCATTTTTTGCAATATTAAATCCATATGCTTTCTTTCCAAAAGGTCTTGCTTCTATTCGCCTTCATTCAATAGCTTGTTAACTTATTGCTTTCCCAAACGTACCATCTGCACTACCTCGCCCATAAATTAAATTCGATTAAAGTCCACCCATACGCAACCGCCCCCAAAGTAATTGATTGATATGCTTCTATAAAATTAATGGTACCTACCCTGTACCAGGGTTGTAGCGGGATCATCTTATCGGACGCGGAGGTAGAAAAGTACAGGAAAAACAAATTAATCAACTTTGTTTTTCAAAGAAAAAATTGACGTCTTGCCCGCAATGTTTAACAGTATCTTTGTGATTTTCTATGTTTATATGTTTTTTTTTTGTTTTATGTGTTTGTGTGTACATAAATAAATGAATATCTAGTGATTTTAATACACGCCAATCTCGCATTTAAACCTTCTTCGACGGAGTCCATTATACTACCGCGCATATTTGAGTTAAAAAAAAGTAGCAGCCCAGCACACAATTAGCTTGTGGCCGCTTCTAGCTTCTTGTGGCGGTGTTTGGCTGTGGCATGTGGCCTACGTGCGGCGACACCAACGAGCAAATTTTTGCCGCTGTCTATGGATTGCTGGCTGGATCAGCATTACCAGCAATACATTAGGTGCATCCCTATCTTATGCAAATATTATTTAACTCGCATTAATTTTATTACCTGCTTAAGTTCCGCATTTGTGGGGGCGGAGCTAAGGTTCCGTCGACAACCCTAACAACCGCTTAACAGTGTACTATGTACCCTGGGCTTCAAGGTCAACAACAGTTTAAGTACTATACATCGTTCTCAATACTAATAGAATTAATTTATCTTCGTAGCTGTTCAAAGTTTAACATGTGAACGTAATCAGTCTTCGGAAGTGCGTTACGTGTTCTTGGAATATAATAATGTAGGTATTGGTACAGGATGGTAGTAGTTTCACAAGGCGTATGGGCAGATCTTGATGGGAAGGGAATATGAAAAAGTTTTAAAACTCAGTAAGTCATTATTTTTCAAAAGAAAATCAGTATTGTATATAGGTGGCCTTCTAGCTTCGCTACATCAATCTGCTATAAAGAAAAAAGAAAGAAAGGGTGGAAGTAAATGCGCAAATGGTGCATTTTTAATCATTATCTCACCGGACGGTAGGCGATAATGTGTCCGACAATGTTTTTTTTAACGGTCAGATATCATCTAATGATTTCTTCCGCTCTAGAACGGAGCTCTAGAGCTTGTCAGATTTTTACTGACTAAAACGACACATATGTTTCTTAACTTGCCCTTTGCATTCTAGGACCACGCGTAACCATTAGACAAATCAAAGCGTGTCCCTAGTAGACTTCGGCCCTGTTGAGCTAAAACGTTTTGTGCGTATCGGTGAGATGTCCACCATGTACCGGTTTTTTTTAAGCGGGAAATCATCTAATACGATCTCCCGCCCGTGGGCGGAACGGGAGGTGTCAAAATTTTAATGACTAAAACCTACTCCTGTTCCTTCTTTGCCTTCGTTCCAGGGTCCCGGGGTTCTCTTTCGCACAACCCACGGCTTCAGTAGGCTTCGACCCTGATGGGCCCTTACAGTTTTATTAACATCTTCTTGAAGTGCTCATAGAACACTAGGCACTGTCGACGACTTTGCCTCGGTCCGGACGGCTACCGGACGGTCGGATGGCGAGCTACCCATTGTTCGCCGCCCGCAAGCCCACGCCTACGATGGACCATGTACCGATGGTGTATCACCATACATTTGGTAGTCCGGTGATGGAACGAGCTAGGCGAAATTAAGTTATATAATTCCAACGCACACTCCCCGAAATGCAACCGATAGAAAACCGACAGGCTGCCCAATAGTTCTTTGAAATTATAGCTTTATTTCTACGTTTGAGATAGTATCACAACTAATCGTAAGACAAATTACACTTCTAAGTGTTCAAACTAAATATCATCAGACTAATTCACATAAGTCATAAACAGAGGAGGTATAACCAAATATGTTACTAACCTGCTTTTGACAGGTTAGAAATCCAAACTCTGGACTTCTCTGAATTCCTTTATAAAAATTTGCTTTATCTATTCATCGTTTTTGCAAGGAAACAGTCACTCTTGCTCCATCCCACCTTCCTAGCTCATTTTGCTGTACTGGTGCTGCCGCTGCGCCTGCGGAGAACCTCAAGCGTCGAAAATATAACAACCTCGTCGGCAGTTATATTTTTGAGCCGTTTGGGGTTGAAACTCTTGGGCCGTGGGGTCCGAGTGCTCATACCCTTTTTAAAGAACTATCCAAACGCTTAGTTGACACTTCGCGTGACCCAAGGGCTGGTTTTTACCTTGGTCAGAGATTAAGCATTGCCATACAACGTGGCAATGCCGCCAGCCTTTTGGGCACACTTCCAGTCGACAGCGATGCGGAGGAGTTTTATGAAGCCATATTTTAGTTAGGACTAGTCTTTAATGTATATATATAAAGTTTTAATTAGTTAAGTGTTTTTGTATATAATTTTGTATATATTATCTAATATATAAAATTCTCGTGTCGCGGTGTTTGTGGGTAAACTCTTTCGAAACGGCTTTCCCGATTCTCATGAAATTTTGTGTACATATTAGGTAGGTCTGAGAATCGGACAACATCTATTTTTATCCACCTAAATGTTAAGGGTAATCCAACCCTAATTTTTTTTTCAATTTTAGATTTAAAAAAAATTATATACATAGCAAAACAACGTTTGCCGGGTCAGCTAGTATAAATATAATATGTTTTAGTGTGCCACTTTTAACTAACCAAAGGAAACAGTCTACATTACTATAATCCGTAACATGGATTGATTTCTCAAAGTATCATTTACCTTTTAATATCCTTCTATATTTCTCCCTTCAATCATTTCATCGTACTGTATATAAAATTAACGATACCGATTGTAACGGTAATAAATTATCAGGCCCTTTATGCCTCGTAACAGCGTGCGGTTAATGGCTCCGAGTCGAGTAGCCGAGTGGTTGATGGAATCTAGTCGTCGAATGATTAAGCCGTCCGACTGAGGTCTATGATTGGCCACCAATTAGCTGGACTGCCCTTAGATGTAGCGTCGTCGGCGATGCTGGTGTCGTCTGGCTGAAAGGTGAAAATATGTAGTTAGGAGACAGGTTAGGTTAGGTAAGGGTTTTGGTGTTTGTTTCAATGGAGAAGATGACTTTTTTAATGTATTGGTAGGATCTCGCTTGATCACTATCTCACCTGGTGGAAAGCAGCGATGGGGTCGACGATGGAGCGCGCTTGCCTAGAATTAACCTATTCACTCTTGGCTTAAATATCCCCAGGTTTCGGCTATCAGAAAACACAGACTCCGGCAGGGAATTCCACTCCCTTAGCTGTACGCACAATATAATTATTATTTATTATTATTTATCGTTTATTTCAGGCATAAAATAACCCATAGTAACATTATAAAATTAAATTAAATTGATACAACATAAAAAAATAAATTAAATTAGATCAAATACATTATATTATATAAATTATTGAAACATCCATAAAATTGTTGATAAATTATTGAATTACATTAATAAATTAATTTACAACAAATTATATATATTTTTATTGATTTATTAATAAGCATTAATAAATCAATAAAATTAACAACGCCTAAGCAGGTACACACCATGGAATACTTCAGATACTATCCTATTCTTACACTGGGTCAGTCGAGTCAGGAAGATGCCTTGAATCTTCTTAAAAAGCCCGTGAATATAGGTAACGATGAATGTGTTCCCAAAACGTTTTGTGCGTATAGATGGGCTTTCTGACTGACTTCTTTATTTTTGATGCTCTCTATGAATAAATAAATAGGGTTTTTTTTTTGTTGGTTGGGAAAATCATCCTTATGACATCCCCGCTCTTGGGCGGAACGGGAGATAGTGTCAGACTCTTACTGACTAAAAACCCACTCCTGTTCCTTCGTTGCTTTCGTCCCAGGGCCCCGGGTTCCGCTTTCACACTACCCGTGGCCCCAGTAGGCTTCGACCCTGCTGGGCCCCTACGATTTGCTGACATCTCCTTGAGGCGCGCGTGGAACAGTACGCGCCGTCGACGACTTGGGCTCGGTCCGGACGGTTACCGGACGGTCGGACGGCGAGCCACCCATTGCTCGCCGTCTGCAAGCCCGCGCCTACGGTGGCCGGAAATCGGGATCAGAATCCCGGCGGCGGTTGGAGCGTAAGGACCGTTGCCTCACGCGATCGGCCGCCTCCTTTGCTAGCATTACTGCTTCGCAGAAGGAGGCGACCGCCTGCCACTCCTCCTCGCTCCGGACCATGGCCTGAACCAAGGCCCGGCGCAAGAGATCGCCGCCGCCGATTGCCCCCACGAGGACACGGCGTTGCTCTGCCCAAGCGGGGCACACCTCCACCGTGTGCTCTACCGTGTTCTCCGGGCAGTCCACACAGTGGCGACACCCGGGCGTCGTTTCCGCATGAATCCGGTGCAGGAACCTCTCGAACTTACCGTGTCCGGTGAGAACCTGCGTCATACGGAATGTGAGGACGCCGTGAGGTCTTTCCAACCACGCCTCAAAGAGGGGACTTACCGCCATAATTGTGGCGTGCCCAGTACTGGGTCGCGACAGTCGCTGTCGCAATAAATAGGGTTTAGAGTAGTATCAGCTACTTACTTATAAACAGAATTAGGAAAGTTAGCAAGCATTTTTACTGTCTAGTAAGCTCGTTTGAGAGGGGGGTGGTGTCAAGCAACTGTGACAAGGGCCGGGAAGAACGATTGCTCTTTGATCGTATGAAATGAATAAACTATGGCAAATATAAAAGTTGTAAATAAAATACTAAAAGACATCCGTAGGAACTATGACATAACGGGGAGGACACAGTTCTGTTTAGAGGCGATTTTCGGGAAACTTTGATGACGTAAAAACTAAGGCTGACGTAGTGAACGTTTCATAAGAACGGTCGTTTTTATGGTCCCAAATTCACAGACTGCGAAATGCAGGTGCTCCAGAATATGCCGAAGCTCTTTTGAACATTAGTAAAGGCACGCCATCATGTCTGTTGGCCGAACCAGTTCTTCAGACGAATCAGTTCTTCTATAGTGAGAAATGCCATCAGTTCTCACTATAGAAGAACTAATTCGTCTGATGTACGAAAATTTTAATTAAATTCTATAAAAAATGGTCAATCAGCGTAAGCATTTCTTGTAAATTGAAGGGAATAGAGTGTTTACATAAATGATAATAAAATTATCGTTTATTATCAAACAACTAAGCTAAAATAATAAATCAATATTTTTTATATTTTTTTTAATATTTAGCTTTTACTCCACGTCGTCGACGCCTACTGCCTACTGGAGCCAAGGGTCTGCTTCTGAAAGGAAGACTCTGCCCTGGTACGAAAGGCAACGGAGCAGGAGCTCAATGGAGTGGGTTATTAGTCAATAAAAGTCTGATACAACCCTTACGCTCCGGCCAAGAGCGAGAGATGCCATTGGATGATTTTCCCATCGAAAACAAATAAAAGCATATTGAAACATTTTTTAAATACACACATAATGTATTTACCCACTATAATTGGCGTTTTGACCTTTAACCGTTTTACGTGGAACTAAAATGAAACTGAATTGCCCGAAACGTTTCGGAATCAATTGTAAACACAGAATGAATACTTTAAAGAGTCTTTGTGCAATCTTACAAGTTTTATGCGAACGAAGTCACTGGCAAAATCTAGTGCTGAAACATTATTATTTTAAGTATGTGTGCGCCTGCCTACGCACGTTTAAGTATGGATGCAAATAAGCTTCAGTGCGTTACTATCTAACCGTTTGTTTCACTCGTCTGTCCTCGTACTCATCACTTCACTACATAGTATAAAACAAAGTCTCTTTTCGTGTCTGTCTGTCCCTATGTATGCTTAGATCTTTAAAACTACGCAACGGATTTTGATACGGTTTTAATAGATAGAGTGATTCAAGAGAAAGGTTTTTATGTATAATAAATGCACAATATAGAAGAGGAACACTGATGATTTTAGAGGTTTCTAATGTGATGTCGTAAATAAACACATTTTTTTGCGCTTACATTGCAAACGCAGGCTGAACCCTAAGAGATAGATCAAAACAATGTACTACAATATTGTACACCTTAAAACAGGTCTACAAAAAAGTCTGCGATGGTATATATCTATATTTTAGGTGCAACCCACAACAACCATTTTTTATCCTTTACATTTTACGAGAAATAATGGCTTATTTACGAAGCGATTTTAAGGATTTACAGCATTAATCCTTTTCCAATTAAGTACCATAAATGCATTGTGCATTTAATATAGATTAATATAGCACTTTACAGTATGTAATTTAAATGAATATTTTCGAAGATATTACAGATTTAATACTGTACTTAGTATCAGCGCACGGGAGCAACACCCGTGCGAAGCCGGGGCGGGTCGCTAGTAAAAATATTGCAATAACTCTAGTTGCCTCATCTAATATTTTAAAGTCTCATGTCACAGTGTCTGTAACAAAACTCGTCCGAAACGGTTTGACCGATTCTCATGAAATTTTGCGTGTATATACAGTAAGTCTGAGAATAGGTCATAAACTCATTTTTACTCTCCTACCCCACCCGCTATTGTTCTTTAATAATTTATATGTCAGAACAACATTTGTTGAGTTAGCTAGTATTAAATATAAATGTTAACAACTTCAATGATCCATACCCACGTAGGTACTTCTCTTGTTACAACACAATGACCAGTAGACAACAGATAAGGAAACCACGACCCCTAGTTTTCTCATGCAACCCTAGTACCTCAATTGTTTCCCAAAAACCTTCAACATTGTAACATACAAAGGAACTTACCTGTAATAAAAGAATCTTCACGCATCAGCCCTTTACTGGGCTCGGACGATTCAACCCCACTTTATATGTCGTACGATTTTAATGTAGGTTAGATTAGACTGTATAGGAACATGTACATCTCTCAGGGAAAATTGAATAGAGGACCCGCCCACGAATCGGAGGTAAGAATATTCAGAAATCGGTCTCACTCGAACCGGTGTCGATAGAAATATATGGATGGAAAAGTCTAGCAGCGTTCGTAAATAAAAACTTTTTATAAAAAAAAATACCTCCGACTTCAATGAAACAAAACACTGAAAAATGCAAAATAACTTTAATTTCGGAAGTCGGTGTTTCTTAATAGTTTTGTTTCTTCGTTATTTAACACTGACTTCCGAAATTAAAGTTATTTTGCACTTCTCAGTGTTTTTTTTTACATACATTGAAGTCGGTTGTATTTTATTTGTAAAAAGTTTTTATTTCACACTTTTTAATTATGGTACCACCACTAAAAAGTACTGCTCAGCCACAAACACGGTTAGATTACATTAATTTACAGAGTTCCGGTGCCTAACTTGAAGCTCGGCTTTATCATCAGATCAATTCGATATATTCCCCCTCTTCAGTCAGTCATCGACTACACGTATAAACAAAGCAATTTTACTTGTGACAGTTCTGCTGTGATCCTATAAGAAGTTCTGTTCCATATCTTCGAAGTTATTGATAAGATCATAACATTATTTCTATGGGACCAACTTGGAAGCATAACCTATCAATAAAAAAAAAAACATATCATCAAAATCGGTTGACAATTGACCGAGAAATCAGTGGCAGTACATAAAAAAAGAACATTCAGCCGAACATCCTCCTTTTTGAAATCGGTTAAATAGTTTTTGGTGTTAGGCCATTAAGGAACAGCCGCATCATGATACTAATTTTCTTTCATATAAAGAACTAGCTTCTGTCTGTGTAAAAGAAGAAAATATAAAGCCTATGTCTCACTCAGTAATACGAGTATAGTAGTTTTCTACTGGTGATAGAATTCTTAAAATCGATCTAGTAGTTTTAGATTTCATTACAAAGAAAAATTGAAAATCTTTCCTATTTAAATAATATTAGTAGATTGTAGAATAGGTGTATAGTGTATAGTGTATCTATAGCCGTATAGTGTATCTATATTTATAAAAAGAGAAACTGATTGAGTCATATCAACGCACAGACGAAATTACTGATACTAGGAGAATAAAATTATGCACAAGGTTTCCTTTCATGTCTAAGGTGAGTATTAAGAGAGGATTTTCTAAAATTCACCACCAAAGGGGATCAAATGGGGGTTCATCATCATCATCATCATCATAATTCAGCCGAAGAACGGTCACTGTTGGACATACGCCTCCCCAAATGTCGCCACAACAAACGGTCCTGTGCGTCTCGCATATATTGCATTCCTGCGTCTCTCACCAGGTCATCGGTCCACTTTGTGGGAGGCCTTCAAACGCTGCGTTTCCCGGTGCTCTAGAACCTTTCGGCCCCATCGACCATCCGTTCTATGAGCAATGTGCCCTGCCCACTGCCACCTAAGTTTGGCGATTCTTCAGGCTATGACGGCGACCTTGGTTGTCTTGCGAATATCAACATTCCTTATTCTATCACGCAAGGAAACTCCGAGCATAACCCTTTCCATTGCCTTTTGGGTGACTATAAGCGTTTTCATGAGGCCCATTGTAAGCGACCATGTTTTAGTGCCATATGTCGTCACTGGCAACACGCACTGGTCATACACTTTCGTCTTGAGACACTGTGGAGGGTACAATGTTTGTATAAATAAATCTACTTTAACGCAGGCAAACCTGCTGGCAGAAGCTAGTCGTTCATAAAACTTTGACACTGCACTAATTCATTATTTTACAGAGTTTCAGCAAAATAAAAAGCCAGCATGTACAAGTTTGGTTTGCATTTGCATTATCGCTAGCTTCTTAAAAAAATAACTAGTGAGGAAACAGTTCATATCTTTTTTTTATATGGGAAATCATCGACATCTTCCGCTCTGTCTGTTCTGTGTTCTGACCAGTGAAGCGAGATGAAGTTTCAGACTTTTACTGATTAAAACCCAGTGTTTCTTCAGTGGCTTTTTGTGAGGGCCACAGTAAATTCTTCGAATAATCGCCCTGGCAGGCTAGGCAGGACATCTCCATCGACACGCGAATGGAACACAATGAGCCGCTGACCCGAGCTTGGTCCTTATCGAACAGCCAGACAACGAGCTACCCTTTGCTCACCGTCCGCAATCCTGCGCCTACGATGGTTGGAAATCGCTATGCCACTCCAGACTTACGGGGCATCTCTGGCGGGGGCTGGGGCGAGAGGTTTGTCTCCATTTCACAGTTTTGCTTTAAGAGACACAGACTTTTAATGATAAAATTGAATATATAACATCAATCTGACAATTATTTGCGTTGTCCCCGCCAAAATAATTTTCAAATCTGAATCATGGGTAATTATGCACAGACTTCAACCGTCCTAAAAATCGAATTACAACGCTCGCCATCCTTGCTGCCTCTGAATCCCACCCAGTCAAGCACGATGAACATCCCATTGTGATATTCTCACATCTATTACCTGTTGTAATCAGTTAGAGCACAATGGCTCCTCATTGAATGAGTGAGATTTCTTGAGATAAATCCACAACGATCACTACCCCTGTCTCATTGTAGGTGGACGATCGAGTGGCTATTTCAAAAATGGCTTCATCGGCTTTCGGCGTCGTCTTGGCGGAAATTGGCCGAGGCGTTCGGCCTCGGTGCTATAATGATCGGGTATTGGCGCTGATGCAACTAATCAAAGCTGGGTGTGGTATTGATTTTAAGTGTGGGTCTACACCAATATCTACATATTAGAGTTTGAATGTGGTATAAATTTGTAGCTTGATTTCCCAGAAGCATAATTACAATTCACTTGAAATGTTACAGAGCTTACATACTCGTACGTGAGTAGGTATCATATTATAATGATGTGTTGACGATATAACAGAGTACATTAATGGTTGGTAACACGTAGTAAACACGAAATTGTGTTACCCAAATGGAGATTAGCTAAGACCAGCAAGTCATTTTTAGTAGCTGCCAAAGGTGGTGACTGAACTTAGCGAGGGAAAGTTCAAAACCCATATTAAGCGTGTCCTAACTAAAATAGCGTATTATAAGGATAAAGACTATGTCGAAGACACGCTTGTTTGGCAATACTGCTTTTGTACATGTGGCCCCCTGGTAGCTCATAATATTGTGTAAATGTATCTATTAACTGCTCCACATTTGTTGTAATATAAATTTTTTTTCTTACTAACACATTGCTTTTGCAATTTTTTTTTATTTTTGTATTCTTATTTATTTTGTTAACATATAATTTATTAATAATTGTAATTATTTATTTTACTTCCTTTTATTTATATAGCCTCTTTTTTTATAATGTGAATGTGAGAACACTGTAGACTCCGCGAATTCTTAGGTTACTTTTTATTATGATTATTTGTATTGTACTTTTTAGTACAATATTGACCAGTCTACATTGTCCTTACATAATTTCTACTTATGCTGTGATATGGAAATATTGTACTAACATTTTTTTTTAAAAGAGTAACCATGGAGTTTCTTGCCGGTTCTTCTCCATAGGAAACGACCAATTTGGTACCGTGTACTAGCTTCTGACGTTTTATAAGTACCCATGTAGGCCTATGTGAAATAAAAAACTTTTGACTTTGACTTTGTTTACATTTGAACATATTAATACTATAGCACTTCTTTAATTCTTACAGTAAATCATTAAATATCTTTGCTCCTTGAATCAATATTATTTTCTTTTTTCGTCGTAATTAGTTTGTATGCGTAAATAAAAACTTGTTTTTTACTTCTAGTGTTCTATGTTATTTTGTAGAATTTTTTATTGTAAGGAATTTGAAGTGATTTTTTTGTTTTGAATAGATACTGTAAAAACAAATGAAGATGAAATACATTGTTTAGTGAATTAAACATTTGAGGTCATTGAACCCTTGAATGTAATATAATTGTGCAAGCCTAGTGGCTTTGCATCTTCCGATCGCGTGAGGCAACGGTCCTCACGCCCCAACCGCCGCCGGGATTCCGATTCCGATTTCCGGCCATAGCAGGCGCGGGCTTGCGGACGGCGAGCATTGAGTAGCTCGCCGTCCGACCGTCCGGTAACCATCCGAACCGAGCTCAAGTCGCTGACGGCGCGTGCTGTTTCACGCGCGCCTCAAGGAGATGTCAGCAACTGTAGCAACTGAGCCCAGCAGGGTCGAAGCCTACTGGGGCCAAGGGTCTGATCCTGAAAGGACGACCGGGCCCCGGTACGAAAGGCAAAGAAGGAACAGGCGCGGGTTTTTAGTCTGTAAAAGTCTGACACTATCTCTCGCTCCGCCCAAGAGCGGAGGTTGTCATAAGATGATTTTTCATCTTTATTTAACCAAACATAATTTCATCCTCCACTTAACTCATAAAAGGATTATTTAAAACAAAACTCTATCTAAGTATCTATACTTTAGATCTAATGAGGAATTCCATTTAAAGCAATAGATAATTAGATATTTTAATAAGCAGATTCTCTGCAGAAGTGTTTTAGCTACAATATGGGAGTTTTTAAGTCAAGATTTAATATGTCTTTTTTTAGGCAAGCGTGCTCCATAGCCGATCACATCATTGCTTATCATCAAATGAGATAGCAAGCCTAACATTAAAAAAATAAAATAGAAAGATTATGTTATGGCGAAGAAGATAAAAACCATCGTGTATGGGACATTTTAAGTGGAATCTAATTCACTTTTATTTTTCACTTATTCTTACTAAAGTCTGCTCTTAAAACATAAAACAAAAGTGTTTAATGTCTCCGAGAAGAAGGATACTAGGAGTGAATTGACAGTAATCCACCACGCGAGCTCATTGCGAATTAATGGATGTCTCATGTCTTCGAATTTTTGGTTCTGGGACATGCCAGTTTCCTCTCGATATTTTCCTTCACCGTTTTGAGAGCAGTGGTGATGAAATTAATTAAAGTAATGCACCTGACTGAGTTTGAAGCCACGACCTACAAACTGGTAAGAAGGGGTCGTTACCACTGCTCAAATATTATTTATTACAAGTTGAGGGACTTACGGCTTAAACAAACTAAAAATTAAAAGCAAACATATATAACATTTTATTAACATAAAATCGAGAAACAACAACGAAAGACCACAACAAGAACTCTCCTCTATATCAAAAACAGAAAACCATTCCAATTACAATTTTCTATAAGTTTTTGTGACAGCAACATGTTACAGTAGCACACTGTGTTACTGTAACAAGCTAGTCACAAGTTCGTTTTACATCGTCTGTTGCCCTAGTTATGACCGTGTCGAGTAGCGGAGAGTAACATCATGGCTGGCACTTCAAGTTTTTGTTCGCTTAAACTGGTGTGGATAAGATTTATGGAAAATGAAGTTTTGTAAAATGTAAATATCATTTCAAAAACTGTTTTGTTTCACCAAGGAGTGGAATTCCCTGCCGGAGTCTGTGTTTCTTTATAGGTTTAACTACCTATGGGTTTTTAACTCAAGAGTAATCTACAACTAAATGAGTCCAAACATGCATCAAATGCACAGTATGTAGACAAGCATATTATAAACTAGAATCCTTGATAAAAATGCTTAGCTAAATGCCGGTCCTGCTCCATAGCCACAGCCACTTTTGACTACTTATTAGATTTTTTTTCGGTTTTAAAATTATTGGAAGAAATGCTATTGCCCTTTTTGTATTCTTGTTTTTGTAATGTCTTTATTTTTATTGTATTTTTCTAATGAAGCTTGTGATCATTTATTACCTTTTGTATTTGGAAACAACAGCATTGTATTATGTAGAAGCAACTTTTTATTCAAATTTATGAATGTGAAGTACCATGGAGCATTTTTATTAGGTTACATTTTTTTTTTGACATTACGAGCATAGCAGTTTAGAGTTTTTCATGCTTACTCAAATGTCTCGCTGATGGTGGCACGTGTTATTGGGTCATTCGGTTCCTTTCAAAATGGTTGAGCTGAGTGGGGCTGAGTGCACGCGTCATGCTCGTGAACGGGTGCCGTATTAACATAAATTCGCGCTTTTTACCAGTTTTATGTATTTATTATTTTACCAATGTTTGTTTTATCAATGTTTGCATTTATTATTTTATTTCGATACCTATATAGTTATATTTAACCTCCGTTAGTGTAAACGTGGCATGCTGCATTATTTATAGTTTCAAATATCGCAGCATATGCTGAGATTAGGCACCTTTTTAGCCTTGCACAGATTTTAAAGTTTTTTTTTTTCATACTTAGTTCTAATGTACGTGTAAGATACGAATACAAGATTTATTCTTTTTTCTTTTCTTTCTATGTGCTAATCCAGGACATAGTCTACTCGTGTACCAAGTTTCATCTGAATCTGTTTTGCTGTTCGAGCATGAAAATGTAACAACCATACACACACTCCATCACACACAGACACACTCACAAAATTTGACATACTCGGCCTTATAATGTTCCCACTGTTGGGACTCAGGCCTCCTCTCTAGGAGAGGGAATGGGCCGTAATCCACCACGCGGGCCCAGTGCGGTTTGGGGGATATCACATGTCTTCGAATTTTTGGTTCTAGGACATGCCGGTTTCCTCACGATGTTTTCTTTCACCGTTTTGAGAGCAGTAGTGATGAAATAAATTACACAAAGTAATGCGCGCCTGGCTGGGTTTGAACCCACAACTTACAACTCGTAAGTCGGGGCCGTCACCACTCGGCCACCACTGCTCCAAACTTTTACAACATTATTGCACAAACTTTTACTTTTACAATATTAGTGTGATTTAATAATATTAACAGCATATTATTACACCAGCTACATACATCTCAACGCCCGGAACTTTACGCCGATATCGAAATTCTGTTGAAAATGGGACGTTTCACGCCTTGCAAATGTATTTATGTTACAAATATTTCGACGTGGCTAGTCGCATACTTGTGTGGGCGTCATTTTATTTGTTGCATTTTTATGTGCTTGAATTTTATTCGGACATTTCATGTTGGGGATTTCTGTAGGCTAGTTTTATGGTTGGCTAGTGCGGTCGTACAGAAAATGTATATGAGCTTTACGGTAATAGCCAGCAATGATTTTGGCGTTTTTCAAATTATAAAAATAATCTTCCCGATCTAATTTCGACCACGGTGGTCAACCTCAACACAGCCAAGATTAACCATGTACGCTATCTATAATATCTCCTATATTATAGTGCACAAGTGTGTGCGCAAACACAGGTGCACTCTCTGATCCCTTACTCTCATCGTCCGATGGGATGGAAATACGACAAGACAGGGAGGAGATCAGGCGTAGGAACAATGGTTTTACGTGCTTTCCGAAGCACAGAGGTGTCACATCACCGACTGCATGTATACACTTAAACTTTCCTTAAGAAGCGCTCTGTCTATTGCGGAAAACTGCATAAAAATCTATTCAGTAGTTTTCGAGTTTATCGCGTTCATACAGATAAACATGGTGGGGAACTACTTCGTTTGATGATATGTAAGGATTAATGAAGAACATAGATTGGAAGAAATTGTTTAATATCAGACTTATTCTGCTAATGATGCTTACAAAATTAATTTACTATACTTTTATCAGAAATGAAGATATCCGCAGGAGAACCAAGGTTACCGACATAGCACGAAGAATCACCAAACTTAAGTGGCAATGGGCAGGGCAAAGGTTCTGGAGTGGTGACCGCGTACTGGAAGAGGCAGTGTTGGAAGGCCGTACAAGGTGTACCGTTGACCTAGTGAAGGTTGCGGGAATCCGCTGGATGCGAGAAGCACAGGGCCGTTCATTGTGACGACATTTGGGGGAGGCTATATCCAGCAGTGGACGTTTATCGGCTGAAATAATGATGATACTTTTATCAAGAGGATCATTGCCAATGATGCAATCGTCGAGTCAAAGCTTCAAAGTCTTGAGCATCGACGCCGAGTTGCTAGCCTGTCGGTTTTGTACCGGTTGCATTTTGGGGAGTATGCGTCGGATTTGCACAGCCTAATTCCGCCAAGCCCGTTTCATTATCGGGCCACCAAGCGTACAGCAAGGCGCCACCGGTATATGGTGGACATCGCACAAAACGTTTTGGGAACACTTTCATTGTGCGTACTGCTAAGGATTAGAATTTCCTGCCGGAGTCTGTGTTTCCTGATAACTACAACCTGGAGTCTTTAAGTCGAAGAGTCAATAGGTTACTTCTAGGCAAGCGCGCTCCATCGTCGACCACATCGTCGTTTTCCATCAGGTAAAATAGTGGTCAAGCGCGAGCTTAACAACAATAAATAAAGGTTATTCAGGTTAAAGTCAACAGTCGTTCGCAAGACAGCATTAACACTGTGAATTGCTGCATGGTCAGCATTTCAAAGTGTTGTACAGTGGTTAACGAGAATTCTAGTCCTGATTTTACTGGATTTAGTAATATTACCATTGACATGCCACCTTGTGTACTTACTATTAAGACCATTTTTTTTACATATGTCGCATTATACTTTTAACATCTATATATTGTTATATATTATACCTACTTATAATATTATTTAATTTAGTTTGTAGGAGGTAACCTCTAAAAATACTGGTCCGATTGCTAAAATTTTTCACCGATAGAAAGCTGCTTTATTCCTGAGTGACAAAGGCTATATGTTATGTACGCGGGTGAAGCTAAGGGCAAAAGCTAGTCATTTATATAAAGAATACTCGTAGGTACTGTCAAAGCCCTATTTGTATTATAATTGTGAAAATAACTCTGTCTCTCTGTTACGTTTTCAAGGTTAAACTACTGAAGTGATGTCAGTGAAATTTGGTACGAAATAAGTTAGAACCCCAAGAAACCACATAAGCTACTTTTTATTTAGCCTAGATTTCGACCTCACGTCAGCTATAAAATCGAAATTCACGTAAACAAAGTCGTAGATAAAACCTATATAAAGTGAGGCAAGTAAGCCAAAAATATATCTTAGAAAAACACACTATCGTCACAAATAGGCTATATTTCTTAGTTTACCCTAAAACCGGACGTTTATCGAAAAAGCAAGCGCATTGAGATTCCTCTCACACACGTTGGGAGGATCCCATACCTCAATTCCGTCCCTCTATTAACTGACCCGTGTTAAGTGTCACTCTCAAAATGACATCACATTATTTATAAATATTTAAAATGTCATGTTGTAACGCGAATAATTGGGTCAGCCTATATGCCTTTTACGAAACATGCATTTTTATGTTAAAAAGCTTTTATGAAGTTAAAATATTACAATGTAGTTGGAGTTAATAGTAGTGTAGTAGGTATACTCTATGGGCGACAAACGCTCTATTAGCCCCTACTACACTGTAATATTTTAACGTAGCAATAACGCGCGTCGCGGCGCGTCGTGGTGTTGCTACTTTATATAAATATGTTTGTCACCTTATTTACTTATTTAATTTTCTTATTTTTTAAATTTAGAATTCATAAGTACCTATTTTTATTACCTTTTATTATACAAATCATTTTGTTTATTTTTTATTTTTTTTTACACTGCACCGTCCTTTCGTCTTTATGTCGACACCGCCACCGGCCCACGCTGAAAACCAGCGCTGTGAGCTCATCGCATTATGCGTGAGGCCGCAGCTTTATGCTGAGCGTTCGGCCGTTTTGCGCGGCTGTGACGCATATCTAACCTATCAATTGATTATGTTTGTTATCCAGTTTTAAGATTGCGTCATTTCGCGCGAATAAACTGTTTTTCTTTCTTTCTTTCAATAGCTTAGCAAAAGCGTATTAATCGAGTGGGAGTTACAGCGCGTTTTTGCGCGTAAAAAGTCTACTAGTAAAAACTGATAGCCCTGTTAACACTGATGGTCTAGTAAGTAGCCTCAGTGTACTGTAGTGACCTAGTAAATAGTGGTGATCCATTACTAATATTTGCCTGGTGACCTGTGGTAACTCAGTGATGATCTAGTAAATAGTGGACGTTCAGTAAACAGTAGAGGCCACGTGAATAGTGGTGGCCTAGTAAACAGTGATGGCCTATTAACCAATGGTTCCCCAGTGATCCAGTGGGGCCTGTTAACTGGGTTGGCCAATGCTCTTACATACCGGCTCCTATTCCCGCCGACTATATAGAGTAGCAGGGGCCAAGACCTCACTAAACCTTAACAAGGTGCTAAGTAGTACCAATAGTGGTCCAGAGAACTTTAGTGGTCCAGTGAACCGTGGTTTAGTGACCAATAGTGGTCCAGTGAACCGTGGTGTTGTGACCAATGGTGGTCCAAAGAACTTTAGTGGTCCACTGAGCCGTGGTGTAGAGACCAATGGTGGTCCAGAGAACTTTAGTGGTCCAGTGAGCCGTGGTGTAGTGACCAGTGGTGGTCCAGAGAACATTAGTGGTCCAGTGAACAGTGATGTAGTGACCAAAGGTGGTCCAGAGAACTTTAGTGGTCCAGTGAACCGTGGTGCAGAGACTAATGGTGGTCCAGAGAACTTTAGTGGTTCTGTCAACCGTGGCGTAGTGACCAATGGTGGTCCAGAGATTATTAGTGGTCCAGTGAACCGTAATGTAGTGACCAATGGTGGTCCAGAGAACTCTAGTGGTTCAGTGAACCGTGGTGCAGTGACTAATGGTGGTCCAGAGAACTTCAGTGGTTCAGTAAATTATGGTGTAGTGACCAATGGTGGTCAAGAAAACTTTAGTGGTCCAGTGAACCGTGGGTGTAGTGACCAAAGGTGGTCCAGAGAACTTTAGTGGTCTAGTGAGCCGTAGTGTAGAGACCAATGGTGGTCCAGAAAACTTTAGTGGTCCAGTGAACCGTTGTGTAGTGACCAATGGTAGTCCAGAGAATATTAGTGGTCCAGTGAACCGTGATGTTGTGACCAATAGTGGTCTAGGGAACATTAGTGGTTTCACTTCGTTCCCGCCTTAGCCTTCGTGATTATGTTTTTATAACTACCCAAAAATTGGCTAACATAGAAGACAACTTGTGGCTAATGGTTTGAGTAGCGGTTCATTCATACGTTACTTAGAAGGCAATGTAGATTTTTAGAAATAAATAATCCTATTACAAGGAAATCTGTATAAATAGCACCCAAAATATTCACCTAATTGAATTGTAATAATATTCCTTAATGGTGTATTTTTACCCTTTCGATCTATTTTTTTTTTATTTTTTCCTTACACCACTTTCTAGTTAAACTAGTTTCATAATATGCCGTGAAACTCTATAATTGGTTTAAGTGATAATGTCATCATCTCGTTATCACTGTGCAGCGTGTGTAGACCTCAATTTTACATGGTAGTAACTTTCACACAACTGCATTAGGCTGTTCATTGATGTTGGGGAGGACTTCTTAACTCATGTAACTTATAAATAAACTGTTGAATTTCCTAAAATAAAATAAATAAAAATATGTCCTAAGACCAAAGAGATTTAAAGAGATACAATAGAGTGGCTAACAGGAGAAATATCTTAGAAAAACTGTCATCCTATGCCCCAGTGATGCCATCTAGCTTTGAATAGCAAACACGCGAATTTTTGTCAAAATAAATTATATAAATTTAACTATCGCTCGGTAGGTGGTCAGAGGCTTTACCATAATTTGTTAAAATTTCATTCATAAGAGTGAAAAAGAGTGATGGAGCTATACATTCTATATAGCTCCATCCCTTTAAAAAGTTCGGTTTAGTTCGTAAAATCGATCACGTTAAGAGTTCGTGGTAGAGCCTTAGTGTGAGCCTAGGGAGAGTTAAGCTTTTCAGCAGTAGATGGCGTTATCACAAAATCAGCAAATGTTCTAAAACCATTTATGAAAATTACTGAGTTATAATTAATTACTGCGTAAATACCAAGAATATTTACGAAAATTAACCGAAGTTGGGTCCAGTCAGTTTAACATAACAAGATTTGCAATAGCGTAATGCGCAGCACGGCATATTTTCACAGAAAACGATTTTCTTTTAGTGCATAGAGCGGATACAAACACGACTTGACGTGTAAGTGTGTCATACTAGACTGAGCGACTTATGGTCATAAGTATCAGAATACGATTTTCTTCACTATGTCCTGTCTATTGGTAGTATATCTTTAATGTGTTTGCCTAAAACCTAAAACTCGGTTAAATAAACACTAACTATAAATAGAGCTTATAGAAGTAATTAATAGTATTGCCGTCGTTAGCCACGTGTGTGGGGTCGCCAATGTTCTTATTTATTGGCTCCTATTATGTATACGTAATGGGCGGGCCATTACGTAGACAGCCATCTTATTAAGTCTGCGCACGACAAAGAGAAATGGATTGTATTTAAATCTTGGATTGTAGTTTTAGTTGAGATATTGTGTAGTTGATTTTTGGAAACATTTTATAATATTCCACAAATTTCACACAGCGCCATTCAGTCCCAAACTAAGCAGAGGTTGTGCTATGAATACTAGAGAACTGATAAATATATTTATCTTATCAATCAACAACATTACAACATATAAAACAAATTTCCGTAGAAACACTCGTCACAATGGCGTAGCGTCATATCATGTATCATATCCTTCACACGCTTTCTTTACGTCATTGCATCTATAGACTATACACTGTAAACAGAATCGCGTCCTTTAGCACGGACGCAACGTAATGTTGCCACTTCATACATAATCTGATATCGTATTTCCTCTTTATTTATTCATTGTTTTCCTTTTTTTTCTTTTCCTATAATTTATTTTTATTTCCTCTTTATTTATTCATTGTTTTCTTTTTTTTTCTTTTCCTATAATTTATTTTTATTTATCTATCTTATTCAAATCAATTAGCACACAATACGGTGCCGACTTCTTTATGTCGATACCGTTACCGGCCCACGCTGAAAACCAGTGCCGTAGACTCATCGCATTTTGCGTGTGGTCACAGCATTATGCTGAGCGTTCGGCCGTTTTGCGCGGTTGTGGCGCATATTTTTTTCACATATTATACTTATAATTTGTTAGTTCTAAATTTGCGTCTTGTTCCGCCAAATGAAATGTTTTTCTTTATTTCTTTCATATACAACAGGCAGAAACCAACTATCAGTTGCCCAGATGACAGATCAGACACAATATCCGTCTGGTTGGAGGATCCTTCTTTTTCATTAGGGAGGTTTACAAGAATTTACACCGTGTTTCGAATGCCTCCAAAAGTGGATTATTTAGTACTGTATTTATTTATTTAAAATAATATATTTTCGTTGTTTTACACTGACAGTCCTAAGTCAGATTGACAGATTGTCGGCAAGAGATTGTCCTAAGCGATAGTACCGCCTCTAGTACACTTGTTTTTATTTATTTATTTAAACTTCATGTACAGTGGTGGTACATAGGCGGACTTAATGCCACAAAGCATTCTCTACCAGTCAACCATTGGGTTAAAAAGACAAAACTGTGGTAGGTGTGCACAATAAATAAACAAGAAATATTTTTGAAATATAATATAGTATCGTTAAATTAAGTGTCTTATAATAATAAAATACGTATATGTGTTAAAATATAATAAACTAATAAATACTATGATAAATAAGAAATCAATTTTATTGTTAGAGGATTTGATTGTTAGAGGGTATTTCAATACCCTCTAACAATCAATACCTAATTACTATTCATTATCACTTATGTTATCTTTATTTGTAATTGATTACGCTGATGTTTTTTCATTCCAAGAACTTTAAACAAATTGGATCGACTTCTCAACAACTTTGCAACTTTGGTACGTGTGCCAAATAAATTATTTTTCTTTCTTTTTCTTTTAACTGCATTCTCGCAGCTCACATGACTGCCTATCTACTTTTGGAGTTCGTTTGTTTTACGTTAATGAGATCGACACGTTTATGACGTTGACCGCTCCGATTGGCCGGTGACAGAGCCAAATGCGGTATGCGTGTCGATCACTTTAACTCGCAGTAAGCACTCAGATCCCTCTGCAGGCTCTTTTGTGAATAATCTTTCTGATACTGATTATTTGATTCAAAACAGTATTTAAAATTGTTGGGCAGGTCTAAAAACCTTCGAGCTTAGAAAAACATATTTCTTCAAATTCCTTCTCACTGCAATGAGTTTGTATCTAATTTTTACGCTATCTATACATTAGAACTCCGGAAAGTGCCTTTTCTTGGGATCAAAAAAGCTAAGAGTATATTTTCCTTACAACATAAAATTTGGAACTATTCATTAAAGTCCTTTCTAAGTTAGTTTCGTTTTTATCATAATTATTATAATTTCAATTAATTTAACAATGTTTGGATATGTATCGTTGTATTTATTAATTTATTCAGATTAGGTACCTAATTATAATTAAAAAATAAATACCAAATTTTAATAATCCTTGATTCTATTATTTATTTATTATGCACACCTATCACAGAACAAGTTTTTAACCCTAAAGTTGACTGGCAGAGAATGCGTTGTTGCAATATACCGCTACTATACATAAAGTTTGTATAAATAAATATATACATATATTTTATTATTCCCCTGAGTTTGTTTCGGTGTTTGTTCTCAGGGTACTCGTAGTCAGCTAGGAAACACCGGCTTCATCTAGTTTAAATTGACAAAAAAATTGATGTGTAAAAGTGTTTTTAAAGACTGTTTTATTTATTTATTTAGGAAACTCAACGGTTTATTTATAAAGTTACATGAGTTAAGAAGGCCCACCCCACTATCAATGAACAGCCAAATGCAGCTGCGTGAAAGTTACTAGCATGTAAAAGTGAGGTCTACACACGCTACACAGTGATAGCGAGATGATGACAATTATCACTTAAACCAATTACTGAGTTTCACGGCATTTATAAAACTAGGTTAACTAGTAAGTGGTGAAAGGAAAGAATAAAGAAAAGATTGAAAGGGTAAAAATATACCCTTAAGGTATATTATTGCAATTCAATCAGTGGAAGAACAAAATATCAAATCGTGAAATCTATACAGTACGATTTGCAAAATAAATATCATTGCAAAATAAATATCTTTTTAAATTGCAACGGAGTTAAAAAAAAAAAAAAATTTGCATGCCAATGTGATGGTAAAATATGGAGGACTATTATAAAAAAAAAAACACCTATACTAGCTATACCCATGTTTGCAAAATAAATGATTATGATTATAGATTATTATAAGTATCAAATCTAAATGATATTTATATAATTTGATTTCAAATATTATTTATTTATTGTGCACACCTACCAGAGTGTTGTAGCTGTACTTTTCAAGTCGTAGAGAATGCCTTGTTACATTTAAATCCACCTATAAACATCAAGATAAAATTAATAAATATTATTTATGTCATCAACTTCCTGCCCATCTTATTTGGGGTCGGCGCAACGCGTTTTTTTCTTCCATTCTATCCTGTCAACTGTCATGCTTTCACTAACTTCCTTTCATATCACTGTTCACACAATCCATCCATCTTTTCTTTAGCCTCCCTCTCATTTTCCACCCATCCACATGTATTCTCATAACTCTTTTAGTAACATGCGTTTCATCTTTCCTCTTTACATGACCATACCAAGACAAACGATTCCCCTTCAACTTTTCAATCACTGGCGCCACTTTCAAACTTCCTATATACACCACACATCCATCTTAACATTCTCATCTCCGCTACATGCAATCTTTTTTCATCCGTCTTTTTCACAGCCCAACATTCTGATCCATACAGTATGACAGGTCTAAATAAATATTATTTATGTACCTACTAAAATACCTACTGTAACCAGCATAGCAACGAAATGTCCGTGTACTAGTTTTGATTGAGTCTCAACGATGTTGAAAAACAATTCTAATTAGATTATTATTAAAGTTGAAGTTTGTTTAATTCATCAAAGAAGCGACACGCTTTGGTTTTCCAACTTTTAAGGGCGAGTTGTTCGAACGGAAAATCGGAAACACGAAATGGAGGTCAACTGGGTCCAAGGGTCAATACAATTTGGTTTTTAATATCACGTAAAGAGACCAGTGTAAAATAAACTTTTGTGATTTAAAAATCTAGAAGTCTGTTTCTTTGATAAGTAATTCATTATAAGATTTTTTTATGATGCTCAAGTGTTCTTGAAGTGTCTTGTCTCCAACAGTTTATTATGTTTGAGTGCTGTGTGAACAAAAATTGTATGCTGTTTTTTTGGCTAATTATAATACATATATTAATTGCTGCCAGCAACTCCGGGCGCGTGATAGCAGACAATTATTTCAAGGAAACATATTACCAGGACCACAACCTCGACTTCCAACCACCATAGTAGTGGGCTTACGGACGACGAGCAATGGGTAGCTCGCCGTCCAGTCTCGGGCTCGATCCGGATGGTTACGTCCGGTAACCATCCGGATCGGTACGAGGCATCAACGGCTCGTATTGTTCCACGCGCCCCTCAACCCGGCAGGGTCGAAGCCTACTGGGTTCATGGGTTGACTTCTGAAAGGGGAAACCCATGATCTTGGAACACAAAGAGCAACTGAAGGAACAAGGTGTGGTTTAAGTCAGTAAAAGTCTGACACACCCTCTCGCTACACCTTAGAGCAAGAGAAGACACTAAAATAAATTAACATATTAAAAAGACAATGAATTAAATGATTTCGTGCCTCAAAAAAAAAAACTCTTGCATGGAATGAATTTTTAATTTTTTTTTCCGTTCTCTATTACAAAAACACACCTCCGGCATTTGGAATCTAGGCACTACACCATTCTCAAATATTGACCACATCTAATCCAGAACTTGTCATGCGAAAACGATAGAGCTTCCAACACAGCCCATCCAATCGAGCAGAGCTACGCACCGGAACCCAATCACGGACACGACCATCGAACAAACCAAACACAAGCCAATAAACACACACTCAACGAAATGAACAAGCAAAAGAGTCCAATCAATACGAATAGTTAGCATTCTGATGGTTGATTAAGTAATACGCAACAGTTCCGTACATGCGGATAATTAATTACGAGGTCCGGACATTGGGACGAAACACGCAGACCGGGTTGGACGAAAACCGCAAATTGCCTAATTTATCGGCCCAGTTGCTCACCGTTTACCGTTTGTGAAATTCTCGAGGATTCCACGAAAATATTCCAGGAACTTGCCCGTTTCGTGCCAGAGCAAGGTATCGTCTATTTTTGTTGACGTTCTGTAGTTCGGGAGACAGGTAGAGATGTTTGTGGCTTTTTGGAATGCTTGATCACACGGCTTGCCTGTCGGGGCTTAATAAGGAAACGTAGGTCAATCAATAGACTTCTACGAGTAACATATCTGAAGTAACACAAGCTATCTTTCTCACATGTTTAGGTATCTAATTTTATATATGGTTCTATTTACTCTCGCATGAGCTACGCGTAAGAAGCAATCCTATTCCTAAGCTTTGTAATAACTATAAAAATAACTTGTTTTCCTACAGACGCATAAATATGCTATTCCAAAGCAACGAATATTTATACTATAGTATTTCAGTACTCACATTATTCGTTCCAAAGAAATAAGCCTTGAATGAAATCCGATATATATACTTATAATAAATCTGTAGAAGTGAAAATTCTGTACATTGAAATTATCAAAAAATTAAAAAGACCGACGCCGAACCCAAAAATGTGATTAAAACAATTTTTGTCTGTCTGTCTGTTTGTTCAGGCGTCGCACAAAAACTACCGGTTTGATTACGATGAGACTTGGTATAATTATTCTTTAATATTCTATAAAAGTACCCAGTTTGGTGCACTGGGTACCGTTTATCCCGGAAAAGTATATACAATAAAAAATAAACTTAATTTTGCGGTTCGATCCCTAGACCCGATTACTGTACCAAACGTAAATAATAAGTTTTTCGTAGGTTACGTCACCCGCAGTTCCTGGAGTTCACTAAGGGGCGCTGCACACGGCTAAGATACTATAATATTTTATCTTAAGATACAATATTGCTCGCCATACAATTCAATGGACACACAAGACGAAGATAATAAATAATATTTCATATTTTCGTATCTCAAAAAACCTAATAAAAACATTTTCGACTTCTACGCGGACGTAGTCGCGGGCAAAAGCTAGTATATAATATTTCAGTACTCACATTATTCGTTCCAAAGAAATAAGCCTTGAATGAAATCCGATATAAACAAATATAAAAGAAAATAAATTGCCTTAAAGAGACAAACAAACTAATGGCTTTTACGGGTAATCGAATACGTTATTTTCGTATTAAGATGTAGACTAAATATTTATTTGTATATGTAATTCTGCTGAATGAATATTTCTTTCTACACTTAAAATATTTTTATTATTATTGTTTTTTTTCTTTATTGCCAGACAACTGAGGCCCATAGATAAAATACATAATATTACAATCGTATAAAATGTTCTATATATAAAGGAGAAACTGACTGACTGACATATCAAAGCACAGTCAAAACTACAGGGCCTAGAAGAGTGAAATTTTGCACAAGTTTTCCTTTTATAACGCGACGAGCACTAAGAAAGGATTGCCCAAAATTCACCCCCTAAGGGTATTAAATGGGGGTCCAAAGTTTGAGAAACCATATTTCACTCAGGCGAAGCTGCTGGCAAAAGCTAGTACATAATAAACTAATACATATTAAAAATACCACAAAAAAATAAATTACTTTTTTTTTTTATTCTTGATAGGTTCACGCTTGACCGCAATCTCACCTGATGGAAAGCGACGAAGTGGTCGACGATGGAACACGCTTACCTAGAAGTAACCTATTCACTCTTGACTTAAAGATTCCCGGGTTGTAGCCATTATCATCGATATATATTTTATGTACTAATAAGGTCGATGATAATTGTACACGTAACATCGGCGTTGTGTTCCGCTTCGTGGTGTCGCGTAACCGTCCTCAGAAAACGACGATAGACGACACCTTTCGGCCAAAAGTCCTCTCTCAAAGAGGTCTGGATGGTGGGTGTGAATGGTGACTAAGAGAGATCCCCCGTTTCTGAAAGCGGGTGATCAAATATCATAATAGGCTCTTACAGAAAATTGGCTTCGATATAGTAAGCTAAATCTAGCCATTGGTTTCCCAGAATTGTCTGAGTGCGCCAAAACAGGCTTTGCAAAAAGGTCGGTTTTATAAAAACCAATTATCTCCCTTTGTTTTGCGGCTTTTTGATAGAGTGGTTTTTTATAAAATATTGATAGGCTTACGTCAACTATACTACCAGATAGTAAGCGATGATTTAGACATTGATAGATCACGTTTAACTAAAAGTAACCTGTTCACTATTGACTTGAATATTTTGTTTCCTTCAAGTCATAACCTAACCTAGGTTATTCTTCTTCTTCCAAATCGATAGTAAACTCATCAAACTGTTTGAGCCCAGTAAGTTTCTATGTTAACTGGAGCACTCATTACATGTGACATTCATTAAATCCTCCAAAGGGCAGGTGTATGGTTTTTTAAGAAACAAGAACTCCGGCAAAGAATACTCCTGAAGAAATAAGATAAAAAAGGTCATATTTATATTATTAATCTAGGTTAAACCAGACATACTTGCCCCGGTTGGTAACGTACCTGTAGACATCAAAATCACACTAATATTTTAAATGAGCAGTGGTGGCCGAGTAGTAACGGCCCCGACTTGCGAATTGTAGGTCGCGGGTTTAAACCCAGCCAGGCGCATAACTTTGTGAAATTATTTCATCACCACTGCTCTCAAAACGGTGAAGGAAAACATCGTGAGGAAACCGGCATGTTTTAGAATTAAAAATTCAAGGACATGTGACTTTCACCAACCCGCACTAGGCCCGAGTGGTAGATTACGGCCCATTTTCTCTCCTGGAGAGGAGGCCTGAGTCCTAGCAGTGGGAATATTTAAAAGGCTGATTATGCTAAATATTTTAAAAGCGAAAGTTTGTGTGTGTATATTTGTTACTTCTTCATGCTTAAACAGCTGAACGGATTTGCATGAAATTTGGCACACAGGTAGACCATGTCCTAAAATAGCATTTTTTATCCCGAGAGCATTTTTCCTTAGGACGATTTTCCACTTTGACGCTGGCGGAACTACTGACAGCAGCTAATCTATACTACATTATTTTTAGTACATGCGAAACCTAAATATGGTTTGTTCAGAATCAGTAACTGAATCAATTCCAATAATTTTTACACCATGTTATATATTTTTCCAAAAAAAATTGAAAAATGTCTCAAGTTGGACACCTCCGACACTAAGAACAACACAGGTCACAGCTGGTTATAGCAGACATTAGACACTAGCGCACAGCTGGATGCAGGAGTTAAACAACCCCTCAGTCACCTGGGTGACCCAGTGATCATGTACTTGTGCGGCCAACCAGGAAACGTAACTTCGTGATTTTTCATCTTACAGTTATGAAATTTTGTACATAGATTATTTACGTAAAAATATCAAACACGTGTTTCGAGTTCCGCATATACTAAAACTAATATTGTATAAGTACATACAAACCAAGATGGTTGATGTATTTTGAACACATTCTCAATCACTCCTCGATCTTAACGTTCAAGTATCTTTATTCGTGGTTTTATTTTGACTGCCTCGTTGGTCTGCTACTTCTTTGGTCTCGTGGTCGCAAGCGCGACTGCTGAGCGTGGGATCCTGGGTTCCATTCCCTGGTCGGACAAAAAGTGCTATTGTGTTTTTCCATTAGGAATTACTCTGTAGCTGTCTGGAGTTCGGAAGTTGGTGGTATGATATGGTGGTCGTGTCAGATTGCCGTCATATCAGACTATGAGAGTGAAGGAACAGAGTGTACTGTGTGTCTCTGTTCCGGTGTTTATATACATACTTGTACACTATAATATATCCTGCGTACTTTTCTAATCCCTGTTGAGAATGGCCACCGTGATCGAAATTCGACCGGGAAGATTATTTTATTTATTTCTCGCTTTTACTTTACTTCTGGTCACTTACAAACAACGCAATGTACGGGAAAAAGTGTACGAAGGGCCTCAACCAATTCCAGTATAGTCTTCCTAAACCTAACAATTTGTGTCTTATCTTAATTTGTGTCGGACCAGAACATCCCAGCATCACTATTTCTCAATGAATGGGGCAAGAAACTCGCCGTACCCTAATGAATAGCAGTCCTTATTTCGTCGAGATATTTTTAGGGCTTAGAAAGGTCAGTGTCCTTTTAATGATATAGATAACAAAATGGTTCTGTTAAAACCTGAAATTTCATTATTTTTACATCCTACTCAAAGGTTTACTGAACTTGTGTGTGGTTTTTTAGGGTTCAGTATCTAAAGTATGCCAATGGGACACTGTTATTAAGCCTCTGCTGTTCGTCCGTCCGTCTGTCTGTCCATCTTTCAGCGGGCTGTACCTCATAAACAGAAAAAGGTACAGTTGAAATTTTTACAAAATGTATAATTATTTCTATGTTATAAAAACAAATAACAAAAATTATAATAACGTTAAAAATTAAGGGGGTACCCAAACAAGAAATGTTATTGTGTCGTTTTTTATTCGATTTTAATATTATAGTAGGGAACCCTTCGTATACGAGTCGGACTCGCACTTGGCCAGATTTTTATGCTGGTAAATGTTACAGTAATTATTTTGGTGGAAAACTGAATGTAGGTAGTAATGAATAGGCTGAATTGACAAAGCAATTTTTAAAATAGCCGATGAGGCCGAAAAGCTTTTCAGTTTAGTGACAAACGCGTACATAAAGAGGCAGTGTTAGAGCCTGCGCATACTTAAGACAAGACTGTCTTAGATAGACTTGTCTACGACGTGGCAGACTTGTCCACTACACCGCAGACTTGTCTGCGACAAGACTGTTTTGAGACGTCCAGTGTTGCTAACAGTTTAACAAAAAATTATCCCACACGCAAAATTTTCCACTAAAAAAATGTGTGTTGTACGAAATAAATTAAGTAGGCATTTAGGTTATTAGTTTCCTTTAATAATAAGTGATAAAAATTAACAATCAGTTGATAAAAATACCATTTGTGGGTAAATTAACATTAGTAGGTAAATCAACATACAAATTATTTCAATAACAGCTATGTATTAATTCGTCTTCAGACGAATAATTTTTGTTTGCACCATATTCTTCGGTATCAGATTGATAATTATGGATTCTATGGTGCTGGTGATATACACCCACGTGATCGCATTTTTAGTAAGAAATTAAAATTTTCTAAAGCACTAGAAAAATCCACTACCCACTAAAACCAATATTTTGCAACTAAATGGGGGGTCAAAACCACCAGTTTTAGTGGAAAATTCACTAAGTTAGCAACACTGGCCGTACGCCGCTAGACTGTTTTATCTTGATGGTGTGCGCCGTGTCGAGACAAAACAGTCTTGTCGCAAACTTCTCATGTGTGCGCAGGCCCTTAGCTGGCTTTCCACAAGATAGGTCAATGACTCGGTGTGAGCTTCAGGAGTATGCTGGATATTAGAAGTATAGTTCTGATCGATATGGTGATACTAGAGGGAAGCTTCGTAGTGGACGCCTTTCGGCTGAAATGATGATAGTGTTCAAATCAGTTACGTTATTCAGCTAAATGCTTTTGGTCCATCGGAACTCGCTGTTTTGTTTTTTTTTTTAATGATGCAGTCGTTGATGATGGATGGGTGGAGAGGGAGAGGAAGGCCAAAGAAAAGATGGATGGATTGTGTGAACAGTGATATGAAAGAAAAGGAAGTTAGTGATAGTATGACGGTTGACAGGATAGAATGGAAGAAAAAAACGTGTTGCGCCGACCCCAAATAAGATGGGACAAGGGCAGGAAGATGATGAGTCGTTGGTGATTAAGCACACTAGTTTATTAAAAGCCTATTAACTCTAGCTTTGAAAACACCTAAAAAATATCATTATTTTGATGAAACGATTGGAGCAGAGTGTTTCATTACATCGCGCGAGTTCGATACAAATATTAATATGGCCTACAAATTCTGGGCATCTTGTCTATGTCAATCTACACGTTTATGAATGCACCCACGTTACATGAGTAATGTTCGAAATATGGAACAACGTTGTTTTTTCAAAAATACATCTAATCGGAAAAAATATTAGCCATTAACGACAATAAATCAATCTGAGACAACCTCGGGCCAAGAAGTAATAGATCACGTCTGCCATTTGACAAATTATTGACTACTCTTGTTACGAATATAAGGAAAACTGCGATAATAACTAGAAAACATAATAGAAAAATATTTGCGATATATAATATATGTTCTTTTGTTGTTAACCCCAGTAACAATTAAGATCTTGATAGTATGGTAATTTTTGTTCAATTTTACGGTTACTATTCTGCGAAAAACCCCATAACATCTTATCGCAATAATAGCATAGCATAGCATAGCCGGCCTTATAATGTTCCCACTGTATGTGGACTCAGGCCTCCTCTCTAGGAGAGGGAATCGCAATAATAACATTGACATTATTTGTTCTGTCTATACAAAAAGAAGTATTGGTGAATACTTTTTTTAGTGATTTAGTTCTTGTTTTCAAAGTCGCACAATAGTCAGAATAATAACGTTGTATTAGGATCGATCTATCTTCTCTGATAGGACTATTGTTGCTAATAAGCCTGACATAGTGGTGATAGATCGACTAGAGCATCGCACAATGATTGTTGATATAGCGATCCCATGACGCGAGCCTAGTAAATGCTGAGAATGATAAACAAACTATCTTAACTTGGCTCGCGAGATTGTCAACATGTGGGAAGTGGATACAGCAGTCATTGTGCCGATAGTCGTGACGGGCAAAGGTCTAATATCCTTAAGCCTCGACCAACATCTAAGAAGGCTCTCATTGGGCAGCAGGACAAAGTGCTTGACCCAGATAGCAGTACTCCTGCACGGTGCACATTATTAGGAGATGTCTCTATCAGGAGCTCGGACCATCAGTAATCAATCCATGACTTTTGGTTACTTTCATGGATTGATAAACATCACCTTTTTTATTTCTTCAATGGAATTAGGTGGAAAACAAAAACTAAACAACTTAATCTAGGTAGTATCATTTTTTTCGGTGGGAAAATCATCCAATGCCCTTGGGCGGCTCGCGAGGGCGTGTCAGACTTTTACTGACTAAAAACCCATTCCTGTTCCTTCGTTACCTGTCATACCAGGGCCGAGTCTTCCTTTCAGAAGCAGACCCTTGGCCCCAGTAGGCTTCGACCCTGCTGAGTCGTATTATGATCATAATATGCTACCGTTTACGGCGTACAAAAATATGGTTTGTAAAATTATGGGTCAATACATTATTATTATTTATCATTAGAATTACAAATTATTGAAATTGATCATTCGTTATTATATATTACAAAAGATATTAATTATATAAGTCAAAATTTTAACAACGTCTAGGAGATACAGTATGATTCATAGTTAGTTGTATTTGTACATAACAGAAAACTATGGCCAATTTAATGTTCTAACTGAGAATGATAAAGCATAAAATATAGGTATAACCTCGAGAGTAAGTATTTACAACAAATGGAACACATGAGTAAAAGCTCTAAATAGGAACTAGTATCTCCTTAAAACAGGTCGCGTATTCTTGGTTGATCCCGGAGTTCGTGAAACTTTGAATCCGCGTCGCGGTTGCAGGTCCACATATATACTAGCTGTGTGACTGGTGTAGTTGGGATCTTATTATAACTGCCTCATTGATTTTATGGTCACAAGTGCGACTGCTGAGCACATAGTACTGTCCCCCTAGCCAAGTTACAACCGTTTCGTTCGCACCGAACGTCTCCATTAGGCCACGCCTCCGATTCCTTTGTTCTGACCACGTGACTGAGCGTTGAGATGACGTCAGAACAAAGGAATCGGAGGCGTGGCCTACTCGAGGCGTTCGGCGCGGACGATACGATTGTAACTTGGCTAGGGGGGCTGAGTTCAGTTGCCGGGTCGAGCAAAAAAATGTTATCGGGTTTTTCTATTAGAAATTACTCTGTAACAGCCCAACGTTTAGAAGTTGGTGACGTGATACTTCCCTGCCTGTAAAGCACGTGAAGCCGTTAGTCCTAAGCCTGATCTCTCTCAGTCGGTCATGTCGTCGCAATCCCATCCGACTATGAGAGTATAGGAACAGAAAGTGCATCCGTATTTGCACACTCACTTCTATATGTCATGACCAGATTATGGAAATTGATCACTTCATGATATGGCCTAGTAAAACTGGCCTCAAATTTTTATAATATTTCAATCCTCGTTCGGCCTATTTTGTTTAGACCTTTTCTTATCATAGAAATCCTACATCAATGATATGGCCAAACGAGCATTGGCATATCATCAAATGTTAACGTTTAAATGATCTGACCAGTTTTAGTTGGCCATTTCAGGAAGCGATTAATTCTAAGATCTGGCCACGATATATACATTTTCTGCATATTTGGCTAATCACTGTTGAGATTGGCCACCGTGATTAAAATTCAGCCAAAAGCATTAAAGATCTTATTTTAAATTTAAGTACGAAGGATTTTGAGACGATATAAGGATAAATTTTGACCCTGATACTTTAGCGTTCGTTTAGATTCACACATAAGATTCCGGGAGCATTTGTCAACGTTCAGCTTACTTTCTTTAGACCTTTTAATATCATAGAAATCCTACATCAATGATATGGCCAAACGAGGATTGGCATATCATCAAATTTTAACGTTTAAACGATCTGGCCAGTTTTAGTTGACCATTTCATGAACAGATCAAAAGATCTGGCCACGACATATACATTTTCTGCAAATTTGGCTAATCTCTGTTGAGATTGGCCACCGTAATTAAAATTCGGTTAAGAGCATTAAAGATCTTATTTTAAATTTAAGAACGAAGAATTTTGAGACGATATAAGGATAAATATTGACCCTGATACTTTGGCGTTCGTTTGGATTCACATCCGGGAGCATTTGTCAACGTTCGGCTTACTTTCTTTAGACCTTTTAAAATCATAGAAATCCTACATCAATGATATGGCCATGCGAGGATTGGCATATCATCAAATTTTTAACGTTTGAACGATCTGGCCAGTTTTATTTGGCCATTTCATGAAGCGATCAATTCTAAGATCTGGCCACGACATATACATTTTTTGTGTATTTGGCTAATCTCTATTGAGATTGGCCACCGTAATTAAAATTCGGTTAAGAGCATTAAAGATCTTATTTCAAATTTAACAACGAAGGATTTTGATACGATATAAGGATAAATATTGACCCTGATACTTTGGCGTTCGTTTGGATTCACACATGAGATTCCGGGAGCATCTCCTTTCCACCATCGGACAAACTGAAGAACGGTGAGTATCCACCCTTACGTTTTTGAAACTTCAATGGTGCGGACTAAGCGTTTCGATTCGTCGCTTATACCACGTACATTGAAGGACTGGAAGAATTTGCCTGCTGCGGTCTTCCCGTCCAACTATAATATAGGTGCCTTCAAGGCTAGAGTGAATAGGCTCTTAATAAACTAGTGCGCCTGACCATCAATGATTGCATCTCCGCTTACCATCAGGTGGGATCGCAGTCAAGCACTGGTTTATATCAATATAAAAAAAAAAATTGTCAATGTTGGCAAAAAGGCATACAAGCGGTTGGGATTTGTGTTAAACAGAATAACAGCTTTTACAAAATGTTAAGGCAACAAGAGGGCAATGTTGTGTATTATTCTGGTCTCAATATCACTACTGATAGTTTACTAAAACCCACTCCTAGATTCCTTCTTTGCCTTTGTTCAAGGGCCCTGGGTTTCTCTTTCGCACAATCCATTGCCCTAGTAAGCTTCGACCCTGCTGACATCAAAATCCCTACTGGTTCCGTTTTTGGAATATCTCAAAGAGCTTTTAGCGGTTTCAATTATACCAACGCGCCTTTCACTCTTCGAAGCAACAATTTATTTATGCTTACCACTGCAAAAAGGTAGGTACGTTGGTAATATTTTATTAAGAAGTAATGAAATTCTTTTGAACTCTATTTAGATTTTTAATTTAATTTTGTATAGTATGAAATTAATGGTTTTAATCTGTAATTCTAATGTTTTATAATTTTATACTTATTTTTTTTTTTGTTGTATTAATTTTGTGTGCCGAAACACAGGCTTTTGTCTAGTTTGGCTACAAATGTCTCATTCTTTTGTCTTTTTTTTTAATTTGATATTAACTAGTGCTTGACTGCGATTCCACCTGATGGTAAGCAGTGACGCAATCGTTGATGGTGTGGCGCACTAGTTTATTAAGAGCCTATTCACTCTAGCCTTGAAGACACCCAAAATATAAACGTATGGGAAGACCTCAGCAGGCAAATTGTGCCAGTCCTTCGATGTACGCGGTATAAACGACGAGGCGAAATGCTTAGTCCGGACCGTAGAGGTTTCAACAACGTTTCTTACAATAATATAGCCTACAAATCTGTTGCAAAACTGTAAATTTATTTGAATAAACTCATTATTATTATTTCCAGGACTTCTATTAAAATAAATACCGATAATATCATGTCAATATCTATATATACAAATTATTTTTAGTATATATGTATGTGTAGTAGGATAAAGTGAGAAATAAATATATTAGAGGAAGTTTGAAAGTGGCGCCAGTGACTGAAAAGTTGAAGGGGAATCGTTTGTCTTGTATGGTCATGTAAAGAGGAGAGATGAAACACATGTTACTAAAAGAGTTATGAGTATATATGTGGATGGGTGGAGAGGAAGAGGGAGGCCAAAGAAAAGATGGACGGATTGTGTGAACAGTGATATAAAACAAAAGGAAGTTAGTGATAGTATGACAGTTGACAGGATAGAATGGAAGAAAAAAACGTGTTGCGCCGACCCCAAATAAGATGGGACCAGGGCAGGAAGATGATGATGAGTATATATGTATAGTAAATAGTAAATACATAAAATAGGAAACTGACTGACTGACATATCAACGCAATGCCAAAACTACGGGGACTTGGAGCAAAAAATTTTGCGCAAGGTTTCCATACAACGTAGGCGAGTACTAAGAGAGGATTTCCTCAAATTCGCCAGAAAGAAATGAAACAGGAGTCCAAAGTTTGTTTGGAAAACCTACTTTCACGCAGGCAAATCCACTGGCAGAAGCTAGTAACTTATATTAAACCTAGACTCAAAGCAAAACCCTAGTCTTGCCTAGCTATCAAATAAACTTGTCAACTAAACCCCGCCTTTAAAGTTCTAGACCCCGTAACTAAAAGCCAGATTAACTAGATAATAGCTTATGAATCCTATGAATTTCAATATCTTTGAGAACTAGACACGACTTGTATAAGTATTCAGGCGGACGTGTTTCAATAGTTCACAAGGACTGATTGCGATCTTTTGTTAAACGTACCTACGTATTGAAATTGATGAAAAATTTATTATTGTATCTACTGAATTCTAAATCGATTGGTAGGCTGCTTACGAATTTTTGATTAACTAGTAACCCATCTCAGCTTATAACACCCGTGAGTATTAGAAATCTTTGAAATTGACGGCTTTTCTAAAATAGATATTTTTTTTATTGGGTGGGAAAATCATCTTATGATAAATCCCGCTCTTGGGCGGAGCGAGAGATAGTTTCAGACTTTTACTGACTAAAAACCCACTCCTGTCAGTGTCATGTGTGTGGTGTGTCAGTTTGTGTAAAAATTTTGTTACTATTTGGGTGTACAATAAAGTTTATTCTATTCTATTCCCGTTATTTCTTTGCCTTGTCCCAGGGCCCCAAGTTTCAGTTTCACACTACCCGTGACTCCAGTAGGCTTCGACCCTGCTGGGCCCCTACGATTTGCTGACATCTCCCTGAGTCGCGCGTGGAACAGTACGCGCCGTCGACGACTTGGGCTCGGTCCGGACGGTTACCGGACGGTCGGGCGGCGAGCAACCCAGTGTTCGCCGTCCGCAAGCCCGCGATAATAATAATAAAAATATTCCACAACGCCGTCTAGCCCCAAACTAAGCAGAGCTTGTGCTATGATTACTAGATAACTGATATGCATACTTATTTTATTTCTAAATACATACATATTTTAGATAAATTACATCCAGACACAGAACAAGTGATCATGCTCATCACATAAACATTTGTCCTGGGTAGGAATCGAATCCACGACCTCCGGCATATCATTCAGGGCCACTAACCACTAGACCAACTGTAACAGGAAGGTTTAAGTGATATATTATACACTTCAACCTTTCACATAAATCGCTCTATCTATTGTTGAGAACTGCATGAAATTCGGTTTTGAAGTTTTTGTGTTAATTGCGTTTATACAGACAGACACGTTTAGAGACTTTGTTTTATAATACACAAGGATTTCAGTAGGTAAATATAAGCCTCTGTAACTCGAGATATTTGCATGAAGTTAGCTGAAGGATGCTAAAGCTGTATGATTGTTCGAAAGAGTTACCTCGGCTTGGAATGCATGTGATAACTGAAGGTACACGGGTAGGTTTAAAAGCCGGAAGGTCAGAAATAGCCTAACAATCCTTCCCGCTCTACCCAGAGAGTTATGGGGGACGTTATTTGATGATTTATTAACCTAAAAAGAACCTAGGTAGTGTATCTGTACTGGTCCGGCTTTTTCTCTCAACGATTGCCTTAGCCTTTTTTTTCGTTTGGGAAATTCATTAAATGGCATCTCTCGCTCTAAAGGGGACAAGAGGGCGTATCAAACTTTTACTGACTAAAACTGATCTGTCTCCTTCAGTTACCCTTTGCGATTTAGGGCCACGGTCTCTATTTCAAACGTTCCCGCAGCCTATCAGACATTGGTTTTGCTGGACCCGTTCACACTGGTACGGCCCTGGAGCAAGTATATACCTGTCGCAGTGCACCAACTGTACCTGTGTTAAACGATCTCGCTTGGGCGGAGCACCGCTGTATTCTCATGAGGGCGATCGGTGGCAGTGTCCTCTTGCGCCGGACCCTGGTACGGGCCTCCTCCTCCTGCGAAGCATTGAAGCAAATAAAGGAGGCGCTAGGTGGCTGCACGCGTGAGGGAATGGACTTCCTCACGCCCCAGCCACCTGGATCCCAACCCCGATTTCCAGCTGGGCACGCCACAATAATGGCGGTAAGTTCCCTCTTTGAGGCGTGGTTGGAAAGACCTCATGGCGTCCTCACCTTCCGCATGACGCAGGTTCTCACCGGACACGGTAAGTTCGGGAAGTTCCTGCACCGGATTCGTGCGGAAACGACGCCCGGGTGTCGCCACTGTGTGGACCGCCCGGAGGACACGGTAGAGCACACAGTGGAGGTGTGCCCCGCTTGGGCAGAGCAACGCCGTGTCCTCGTCGGGACAATCGGCGGCGGCGATCTCTCGCGCCGGGCCTTGGTTCAGGCTATGGTCGGGAGCGTGGAGGAGTGACGGGCGGTCGCCTCCTTCTGCGAAGCAGTAAAGGACGCGGCCGATCGCGAGAGGCAACGGTCTTTACGCTCCAACCGCCGCCGGGATTCCGATCCCGATTTCTGGCCAACGTAGGCACCTACGGTGGCCGACAAGCAATGGGTGGCTCGCCGTCCGATCGTCCGGTAACCGTCCGTACCGAGCCCAAGTCGTCGACGGCGCGTACTATTCCACGCGCGCCTCAAGGAGATGTCAGCAAATCGTAGGGGCCCAACAGAGTCGAAGCCTACTGGGACCATGAGTAGTGTGAAAACGAAACCCGGGGCCCTGGGATGAAGGCAACGAAGGAAGAGGAGTGGGTTTTTAGTCAGTAAAAGTCTGACACTCTCCCGTTCCGCCTAAGAGCGCGATTTGTCATAAGGTGATTTTCCCACCCAATAAAAAAAACCCCGATTTCCAGCTACCAAAGGCGTGGGCTAGCGGACGACGAGCAATGAGTAGCTTACCGTCCGGCCACCATCAGGACCAAACCCGAGCCGTCGACGGCGTGTAGTATTCCACTCGCACCTCAAAGAGATGTGAGGGCCCAGCAGGACCGAAGCTTATTGGAGCCAGGGGTGACTACCCCTGTCCCCTTTCAGACTTGAATAGGAACCTCGGGTTCTGGAATGCAAGACAAAAACATAGGTGTAGTTTTAGGTAATAACAGTCCAACACGCCCTGCCACTCCATGTTAGAGCGGGAGAAGTCATTAGGTGATTTCCCACCTAAAAAAAACAATTTTATACGGTAATGAAATCATCTGACTAAATCTGGTAGTAAATAGAGCAGAATCCTTTGTTTTGTAGCAATTGTGTACCAGGGCAGCGTTTGGGAAGCTGCGCGATATCTTCTTGTCCAATATACCACAGTGTCTTAAGACGAAAGTCTATGACCAGTGATGACATATTTTATGGCTCTGAAACGTGGTCGTTTACAATGGCATCATCAGAAGACTTAAAGTCACCCAGAGGGCAATGGAAAGGGCTATGCTCGGAGTTTCCTAGTTAAGTAATCAATAGTAGGTATATTTGTTCCCTTTCTATAACAGTTTAAGTGAGAAAAGCTAATTACTCGTATTTTTCTTCAAATTTTTGCTGAACCAAAGCTATGATATCGATTGTCCAGTTTGTGTAAACCTTGACTCGTTAGTAAATAAAACAAAAAATATCACAGAAGCTTCTAGAAATATAATACTGGAGACTGAGTGTATTTGTACAAGTGTTTTTACTCAGAAATGTATATTCTTATGCAATGTCGACAATATTGTCTATAGAATTTATGGACTGGTTTAAGTTACGATTTTGGTCATCATCAGTTAATAGTACCAATCCTGAAAATTTTCATATGCTCCCATGTTTCTTGGGGTTGGCGAAAAGTTTTCTTATTTCCTTTTTCTATTATCTTCTCTTAACTTCTTCTTCTTTTCATATCGATGTACTCTAACTAAATTTTTTCTGACCAGTATTTGGCAACCTCTACGGCTCTGTTATTGGCCTCGTATAGATCCTGAAAACTGCAGGTGGTTGTGCAGGATGGATAGCATAGCAAATGACGCATGTCCTGTGCAGTGGCTCCACACTGGCACTGTGTTAGAGATAGGTCGAGGAAGCCCCATTTGGCCAATCGTCTCTCCTTTCACATTCCATCCACATTTAAATTGATCAATTTCATCTAGCTATAACAACATAGATCCCCAAACATAACATTCCAAGCACTACTTAATTAAAAAAACATTGATTTAAATTCAGACAAATTGTATGAAGAAAAAATTCCTTGACTTCTTCAATTTGTACGAAACGAGTAAATTAGAAGTATCCCGCCTTCTCGACAATTGGACGCAAAGTAAAAATATATTATTCAGCAAGGACTACAATTGTACAGATGAAACTTTGTACAAAATATACTAGAGATGTATGTCTATACAAAGATTTGTATGTAGCGTAATTAAATTGAGCTCAAACGAGGCTCTGTTTCTTTGTAATCGTCCTGTTGTGAAATTTATAAACAGCTCGTTTCGCGTGTTGATTTGAAAATGAAGGAAAATGTGTTTTGTTGAGTTATTTTCACCTTCAAAGTTTTTATACTTCTTCATTCATTTTCCTTATAATATATTTTAATATTTTTCTGTGTCTAACATGATTTCGTTGCCTATACATTACCACAGGCAATGTAAGAAGTTTGTAACAAGGAGAGCTGAAATACCTAAGGCTATATTGTTAAACCATTTCGTTAACAAAGCCACAAAGTTCAAAATAACGAACCAAAACCTTTTATTAATGCCTTAGTAAACAAACAAGAAAACCAACAAAGAAAGTCACAATAGGATTAATTGTAAAACACTTTAAAGGAAATTAACGAGGGACGAAAAAAAATTCTTTCAGCTTTGATTTCTGTATAATTTGATCATGGCCTTGGACGCCCAGTATAAATAAAGGGAATTCCTATCTGGTATATTAGATTTTGCTGCTGTATCCACCTGTCCTGGCCAAGTTAATTAAGAAATGTTTTCGTTGGGAGCACGGAGGACAATGTTGATCTCTAATATCGCATTTGTGTATAATATTACCAGTCTTATCTTGGTTTTTGTTTGTTGTGAATTTTTTTTTCTCTTTCCATTTAGATTTGTGGAATCCAAGTATATTATTTTTTAATTCAGTTAATCTGAATGAAAGAATAATATACCTGAATTTGTCTAAATGTAAAATAGACTGGATTCATTTGGGATTAACGTGGATGTTATCATATTTATTAGTTAGTTTTTGCTTAACTTATTGAATAACTTGCTTGAAGACTGAATGTTAGTTTTAACCACTAGTTATTTAAGATTGAACGTACGGTTATAGTTTATTCAAACAATTGTTAAGACTAGTGACCAGTAACATCAATCGGGGTGAATGCTATAGGGAAATTCGATGGCGTAGGGTACACAGACGAACGCAGCAGAAGATATAACAAAAGAGAAATAGCCCTAAAAACACCAAGAAAATACTAGTTAGAACTCTAGTAGTACTTGATATTTTCGTTTAGTTTTGCGCGCCGAAATTTAGGCAATGCGCATGGTAAATCGAAATACGATTTAGTTTTTACAATTGTCGTATTGTAGAAGAACTTCACACATACAACGGCAGCAAAACTAGTTCTTCAATTCTCGATCAGTTCAACATGAAAATAGGACTCTCTACAGTCTGCTACCAACGAATAACCAACAAATTCTAAGTTGCTTTGAAAAAGTGAATGTTACGGACGGACAAGCGTGTGCGTTGATATACACACTGTTCTGATCAGATCAAGGAGAGTGAGGATGAGTCCTCACTCTCCTTGATCTGATCAGAGCAGTAGTGAGCTACTGCTCTGATAAAATTCAAAAACAGACTAGCCTAGTAGCAGGTCAAGATGAGTACGACTTTCGGCAATAAAGAATAAGAAGAGAATGAAGATTTAAGTCATGAAGAAAAGACTTAGAGATTATTCGAGAGAGTTACCCTGGCCCTGGAAAAAGCCTCGAAAAGTACACACGTGGGCAGTCAATGAAGTCTAAAAAATCTTTTCGATCCAACTAGAGTAGAAAAAGTTATTCGATGGGTCATAAATCAAAACCCTTTAAAAGTAAGGAACTCTTTTTATTTTGTAGATCATCAATTATAGACCTAAATTTGGGTATAAAATCAAATTGAACGAATTAAGGCTGATTACTAATGAATAGGTAAGTCTGACATTAATTTATTTTATCATTTCAATCCTATTTTCGACTTCAATTTAGGGTATTAATAAATTATAGTTGTTGTACGAGGTGTAGAGATGTTCTTTCACTGTCTGTGAGTAAATGTAGGTACTCTTTGTGTACGTATAGTTAATTGAAAAGCTCCATTCTAATGTTTTGTACCTACATTTTTGCTATCAGCTGAATTATTTACTGCATAAGTATAGCATAGCATTATCAGCCTTTTAATGTTTCCACTGCTGGGACTCAGGCTTGCTCTCTAGGAGAGGGAATGGACCGTAATCCACCACGCTGGTCCGGTGCGGGTTGGTGAATGTCACATGTTTTCGAAATATCTACTGAATTTATTTTAATAGTTCAGTAATTTATTTTGTTACAAAGAGAAGAATACGAGGGACAATGTTCTGCCAGCAGCTTTCCACGCGTGATAATAGGTTTCTCCATACAAACTTTGGACCCCCGTTTCATCCCCTTAGGGGGTGGATTTTGGAAAATCCTTTCTAGTTTTTTATGTTCATCATAAATGGATTCTTTGTGCAAAAATTCAGTGTTCTTGGCCTAAAGGTCTGGACCGGGTGTTAATGAATCAGAGAATGAGTCAGGCTTGCCTTTTATATAATTATACAGATACACTTCTTGGAAAGTATGAACTTTGTGTAGTCTTTGGAAAGCTTATTAATATATTTATTCGCTAATGAAATATATAGGCAGGCACAACATTTGACATTTATCTTATTTAGGTACTAAATACCCTAAAAAATTATAAAGAAACGAGAATATGATATAACTGGTAAGTTACAATGCCAATTTTTTTTCGTTTTTGTTTTTACCATCAGCCTCTCTTTTTTGAAAGTCTTCACTAACCATTAACATAATACCATCCCAATAATCTAACAGAATTATATATTTTTAATATTCATGCACTTGCATAATAAATAACAACTCAAAAATAACCCCTATCGTCCGAAATTGACATCATAGTGTATCCAAAAATGTACGCTGGACAAACTTTTGACATGCATACGTGAGCTTTGCACGTTTCAATGTTGTCGAACCATACACTGAGAGAATGGACTGAGTAATAATAATCCTGAATAATAACATTTCAAAAACTGACCATTCTGTGGCAAGAAACAAAGCATATGAGCGGCCAATACTTGTCTTTTGTCTGTGAGGAAAGTAAAACACTACAAACCTGCCTAGTCAACCTACGCCTGGGTTAAGCCGCTGTTTTATTAATAAATTACACATTTTTTTTGGCCTTAATGGTGAACACACGTCGGGGCGCGCAAAATACATCAGTCGGTGGTTTTGAATCGACGAACACCATTTGTGTTCGTCGATTCAAAACCACCGACTAGCTGCCGAAAATGCTGATCAAGCGCCGCCCGCCGTCGCCGTCTCCCGCACCTTAACACCGGCTGCAGAAACGTCACATGTAGTTACGTTGACCCCTAAACGTGCCTACGCTACTGTTGTTCCCACCAGGAAACCAGGAACGCCGCAACCTAAACGACCAGCGAAAATAGGGGACAAAGTAAAAACGGGTACTCAACCTACCCTGACTGCGATCCGATACTCCTTACTACTTACTCCTTACTTTTCTACTCTAGTGAGGACTTTCTTCATCAACGTGGCCTAGGTTGATGAAGAAAGTCTCACTAGAGTAGAAAAGTAGAAGAAAAAGTCCTGTTCCCGTAACCTGTGCGGTACCGCACTGAGTGGACCAACCAAACATGCGGCTGCGTTCTGCTGTGCCTATAACTCTGCTGTATATTTCGCATCTGCATCACTCTGCGAAGATTGGGAAAGTCGTGGAGTATTTGAGGTGAAGACCAACTGAACTCTAACTGAGGCTAGATTTGCGCCACGACACCAACTTCAAGTCGTTCGTGATACAAATTCCAACCCACCATCTACAGACTTTATTGAGAGAAGAATTTTCGCCAAAAGGTGTCGTCGACGTTTCCGAGGACGGTTACGTGACACCACGCAGCAGAACACGACGCCAATGTTACGTGTATAATTATAGTTTATTATTTGTAATATTTTGAATATGTAGGTATTAGTTTATTATGTTTATTAAAATAATAAAGAAATAGTAATAATTAGCTGAAAAGGTGCGTGAACAGCACAGACATGTTAATACACCATTGATGTATGCACGGTAAGTAACAGGGTGGCTATTTTTGATGGTCTCACGCCTGATATAGAAATTTGTCTTCCACTGGTCTTAATAGACATTTTGCCTATTTTACTTTTTTTTTTCTTGTGTTTCCCACTAGGTCTATCTTTCGTCTCCTTCCAGCGAGAGGGGTCTATATTGCATTTCTTCACATGTCATTTCATAACGACATATGAACTACAATTATGTCTTTTTTTCATCAATATTGCTCTCATAACTACGAAGGAAACTCGCATGCCCTTGTGCTATAAATTCGAAAATATTATTATATAACTTTCTACCAATCTGCAATAGAGCAGTGGTGGCCGAGTGGTAACGGCCCCGACTTACGAGTTGTAGGTCGTGGGTTCAAACCCAGCGAGGCGCATTACTTTGTGTAATTATTTCATCACCACTGCTCTCAAAACGGTAAAGGAAAACATCGTGAGGAAACCGGTATGTCCTAGAACCAAAAATACGAAGACATGTGACATTCACCAACCCGCACTGGGCCCGCGTTGTGAATTGTGGCCTTTTCCCTCTCCTAGAGAGGAGGCCTGAGTCCCAACAGTGGGAACATTATAAGGCCGACTATAATCTGCACTAGGCTGGATAGTCACCCAAGAGTTCTCAAATAGAGGATGTCCTTGTCATGGCAGCGAGAACACACTTTTCTGCCCGTATTCACTTCATACCAGTGTAGGGTATGCTCAGTCCATTATCTATGTCCATAGGTCGACTAGTTTCGTGTGTAGAACTCGTAACGTTGCATGGGCAGTTCGGAATATAAAATAAGATGGCCTGTGCTCCGTCATACTTATTAGCCTTTGGCTTTTTGAGATACTTTTCCGGGGCTGATTTTGTTTGAATTTTGTAGAAGGTAATGGCTGCGGGAGTCCACTGCAAAATAGGAGCACAAGACTGGTTGATGTGGAGATGCTTAGTAGAGTCTTATATTCAGCAATGGATGTCTTTCATCAGAAATGATAGTGATGATAAAAAGGTGATGTGGTGAATTATTAGATGATAAGTCGATCGGAAAAAATATTTTTTTTCTATATCATTATTCAACAAACATTCTCAAAATATATTTATTAAATATATTTAATATAATATAGTATGAAAAATAGAAAATTTGGTAAAACATAAATTCTCAGATAAATAATAAAATAATTTAATAATAATGACGATGAAAAATAAATAAAAGTACCTGACATAATTTATCAGAACTTACACACGGACGTAATAAAAAGACACATGATAAATTACAAACTTTTTAGTGTTAATGTTGAGTTTTTCATAAGGCTTAAAATGAAGATATATTTACATTTTGACCTTAGACTTAAGACTTGGCAAAAAATAATTTATTATGTATATGCCAAACCCAAGTCGACGGTGCATTGTGCCCCACGCGGATCTCAAGGGTATCAGCAAAACAGACGGGTTCAACTACGGCCAATGCCTACCAGGGCTGCGGGACCTTCGAAATAGTTACCGTGGCCCTGGAAACCAAAGGCAGACGGACAACAAAGTGATTCTATGAGGATTCCATTTTTCCTTTTGAGGTACGGAACCGAAATAATCTTATCCGCGGTATATACCTACGAGTATATCTATCTTCAGCACAAATTGACAAACAGACCTCATGTTGAAGCACGTACAGATATATATCAGGTAGGTACGTAAGTAACTTCCCCTACAAACGAAGCATCCCCTCACTTCACAAGCCTGTAATCTAATGGATTACGTATGTACCGACAACTGTCGAAGCTCGTCGACTGGCCTGTGTATCCCGGCTATCTCATGGACATGACAACATTGTACATTTGGGAAAATGTGAAAGAAAAATAAAACGTAGCATTCTTAATTTACGAACAGTTTTTGTTGGAGGATGCGAAATACAAATAGCATTGGATTGTTATAGGGGAGACCAAAGGCCAGAAGGATAGTTCGTTATGTGTCTTTGTTTCTTCTTCCACCATGGTCTACATGTACATGGTCTATATGTGCTATTCCACAGTTGTGAGCAGTGGTGGCCTAGTGGTAACAGCCCCGACTTACGAGTTGTAGGTCACGGGTTTGAACCCAGCCAGGCGCGCATTACTTTGTGTAATTTATTTCATCACCACTGCTCTCAAATCGGTGAAGTAAAACATTGTGAGGATACCGGCATGTCTTAAAACCAAAAATTCGAAGACATATGACATCCACCATCCCGCACTGGGCCTGCGTGGTGGATTACGGCCATTCCCTCTCCTAGAGAGGAGGCCTGAGTCCCAACAGTGGGAACATTATAAGGCCGACTATGCTACGCTATGTGCTATTCCAGGACATGTCAGGATATTCTAGGGAATAGCATATACCTTTTATCCCAGGAGTATGTTCTCTCGGAGTTATTTTTAGGGTTCCGTACCTCAAAAGGAAAAAACAGAACCCTTATAGGCTACTGGGACCACGGGTAGTATGAAAGCGTAACCCGGGACCCAGGGACGAAGACAAAGAAGGAACAGGAGTGGGTTTTTAGTGAGTAAAAGTCTTACACTATCTCTCGCTCCACCCAAAAGCGGGATTTGTCATTAGATGATTTTTCAACCTAAAAAAAAAACCCCTTATAGGATCAATTTGTTGTCTGTCTGTCAAGACCCTTTATCTCGCGAATGCGTGGAGGGTATCAAGTTGAAATTAAAACCATATATTCAAATCTTCGGTCTCTTGAAGTTGTAAAAAATCAAACTTCTGAATTAACGAAAAAAAAAAGATACGGCCGTTTATGTCACAAAAAACGTATATTTCGACACTCTTAAGGAAATCGAAATTCATAGGGTGCTTCCTGTTGACCTAGAATCCAGAAATTTGGCATGAAACAAGGTCCCATAGCACAAGTATAAGAAAAAATCCGAATACTGTAAATTTTTAGCAGACGACACAAAAAAAATTTGATAACTAATTTTGTACGAAACTCTCAGCGCGCGAGTCCGACTCACACTTGTCTTGCCCTTTTTACTTTTTTGCAGGCGTAGCGGCCGGCAGAATTGGAAAAAAAATGAGGATATATCATCCCAGTGTGAACTTCACACAGCTATGGTACCCCTTCAGAGCGTACTGGCGTGATGTTATGTTATGAAATGATGTTAAAAATAAACACATAAATACATAGTGTCAAGACAAAAACGACATGAACAATTTCTATCTTTCTAAACTATGGCACCCAAGAAATAGGCACAGGACCAAGTATAGCTAACTCGCGTAGCACTTATTCCTTCAGTCCTTTGGAATACTACTTATTTTACATTATTATCAACATTTTTTTTAGTTGATTTCTGCACAGAACCTTTTAGATTTATTAGAAATATTTTCTGTTTTCAAGTATATGGCATTCAAGGAAATCATAGGAAACGACCAATTTGGAACCGCGCACTAGCTTCTGACGTTTTATATGTGCCCATGTAGACCTATGTGAAATAAAAAACTTTGATTTTGACTTTGAATTTGACTTCAAAGGTTGCAGCTGAAAATTTGCGTCAGGTGGTGGCCTTGTATAGCATTTGGCATTATGCTGAGCTGAGGCCCTTTTAGCATTACTTAATGTACTGTTTGTTTTATTTTAAGATGTTTCCGTTTTTGTAATGCCAATAAACGAAATTTTCTTCTTCTTTTTCTGCACCATTAATTCACACCTTTCAGCCTGAAAGCTGTCCTAATTTTATTTTGACAATCTTATTTACCTCTGACTCGAATCAGTGCTGTTTTTTTTGGTCAAGGTACTAATAACGTACCATGAGTTCTAAATCATCCAAAGAGGTGCCGATGAAAGTCTCTATAATATACCCGGTTGATGCATGTAGAAATGACATCATCATTATCATCATTTCTGCCGATAGACGTCCACTGTTGGACAAAGGCTTCCCCCAAGCGTCACTACAATGAACGGTTCTGTACGTCTCGCATCCGTCGCATTCCTGGGACTCCCACCAGACCTTCGGTCAACCTTGGGCCACCTTATGGGAGGCCTTCCAGCGCTGCGTGGTGTGAGAAAGGACATGATTAGCTTAAAATATTATCTATCTATAGCTTTAGATAACAAGGTTAGGTGTTCCTCAAAATATTAAATACAGAACAACTTTATCATCACACAGTATCTATATACTTATAGTATCAAGACGATAACCTCATGATATACGTAATAAAATAAATCCTAACTTTCAAACATCGCGAACCTAAATTCCTTTCACACTAAAAACGTTTTGTCCTCCAAGGAGCCTGCACAGAGATTTGTATCTCTGCCAATGAATTCACTAACTTCATAGACACCGCCCCATTTACTTTGGCATGGTTCCAACACAAGACACTGATTGCACATATTGACTCATATTGCAACTATATTTCTTTCTATATGAAATTTGGGTGGCACAAATGAGACAGGTAAAGACTGATTTTATTAGAATCATGTTTTATTGAATACTTTTCCGCTTGACTATGTCCGTGTGGACTTTTGTGAAGATTCAAATTTCTAGAGCATAATATCGGAATAAATAATCTTGCCCTACTATGCAATCGAATTAATCAAGAGAATCATTTGTAGTGACGTACTCGTCGAGTCGATGCTTCTAAGTCTTATGTTGTCGGTTTTCTACCGGTTGTATTTCGAAGAGTGTGCTTCAAAATTGTATAACCTAAATCCGCCAAGCACGATGCGGCTCCGGTATATGAAGGACATCCGACCCATAGCACAAAACGTTTTGGGAACTCATTAATTGTGCGTACAGCTAAGGAATGGAATAACTGCCGGAGTCTGTTTCCTGATAGCTACAATTTGGGGATCTTTAAGTCAAAAGCGAATAGGTTACTTTAAGGCAAACGTGCTCCATGGTCGATGACATCATCGCTTTCCATCAGGTCAGATAGCGGTAAGCCTATTTCCAACTATGTTATTGTCAGCTTCAAGTCTAACCGAATTTCAGCCCCCCTAGCCAAGTTACAACCGTTTCGTTTAGATTCTCTTTTCGTCAATCGCCTCGAGTAGGCCACGCCTCCGATTCCTTTATTCTGACGTCATCTCAACGCTCGGTTACGTGATCAGAATAAAGGAATAGGACGCGTAGCCGACTCGAGGCGATCAACGAAACGAAACGGTTGTAACTTGACTAGGGGGAAGTTCTTGGATAGCACTATACCCCTCTGGCTAGATTCGACATATTTTGATCAAGCAATGTAACAAGAGTCTATTCATTCCTAGCGTTTGTGTAACAGTCACGTTTTATTCTTTACTGCGAGGATACGTGCCCTGAGACACTCAGACATTATTGATATTGCTCCAAAGTATGTACAGTCAACGTCACAAATAGCTAAGCTATTCAGGTATCCATATATTGTCAAGATTGGGATTGTTCGAAATAGTCATCGCAGCCCTTTTTTTTTGAGGTGTGTCTTCAAATGACTTCTAGAATGGAGTGAAAGGGCGTATGAGACTTTTACTACTAAAACCCAACTGTGTTCTTCAGTTGCCCTTTGCGTTCAAGAGCCGCGGTAACTCCTTCAAGAAGTCCCGCGGCCCACTGAAGCCAGGTACACCTCCACTTTATACTCCACTGTGTCCTCCGGGTAGTCTACACAATGGTGACACCTGGGCGTTTTTTCCATCTGAATCCAAAATAGAAACCTCTCAAACTGGCCAACTGGTGAACTTGAGCCAGGTGGAAAGTGAGGACTTCATAGCCCGAAGAGGGACTTACCGCTGTGATTGAGGCGTGCCCGTCACCCTTTGCATTCCAGGGCTGCCGGCCGTGATAACTCTTTCAAATAATGCTGCAGCTGCACAAACATCTAAGATGGCATGCAAAATCTATAGTAGTTATCAGAAGATTCATTATTTTAATTCACCTGTTCTGCCCCCCTAGCCAAGTTACAACCGTTTCGTTTTGATTCTCATTTCGTCGATCGCCTTGAGTAGGCCATGCCTCCGATTTTTTATTCTGACGTCATCTCAACACTCAGTCACGTGGTCAAAATAAAGGAATAGGAGGCGTGGCTGACTCGAGGCGATCAACGAAAAGAGAATAGAAACAAAACGGTTGTAACTTGGCTAGGGGGGCTGAGACGGTTATCTAGAGAGATTTAAAGATTCAAATACAGCGAGTCTTCAGATTTTTCTGGGAGTCCCATTATTATAGACTAGCTTCTGCCAGCGGATTAGTCCGCATGAAAATAGGTTTCTCAATACAAATTTTGGGCCCCATTTCATCCCTTTAGGAGCAGAATTTCGGAAAATCGTCTTTTTAGTGCTCGCCTTCGTCATAAAAAGAAGCCATATGCAAAATTTCACGTTTCTAGTCCCAATAGTTTTTGCTGTGTGTTGATATGTCATTCAGTCAGTTTCTCCTTTTATAAGTATAGATTAGCGAACACATAGTCAAATATTTTGCAGTACACTGATAATTTCAGTCCTGCACAGGGTGTTTGATATCTATAATATTGATACATTCCTTAAAATGGGTGCTGGCTAAAGCTAAATTTCAACAATTTTGACCTGATAACTTGAGTACCAAATTTTTTAATCATCATCATCTTCTTGCCCTTGTCCCGTGTTATTTGGGGTCGGCGCAACACGTTTTTTTCTTCCACTCTGCCCTGTCACTCGTCATGCTATCACTAACTTCCTTTTCTTTCATATCACTCTTCACACAATCCTGGATGGATCTTTTCTTTGGTACCAAATTTTTTAATAAAATATGATAAATATTTGCTGTTGACTGTACCTACCTACGCAAGGTTCCTTTAGACAGTCAATTTCAGAGATTCTGAAAGGATCTTCTTAGAATTGTAGCAATTTGCTTTTTAGTTATCTCAAGACAAAACTAGAAGAACAAGAGCTAATGAGAAAGTTTTGTGATTGTTCTCTGTCTGTGATAAAAATAGAAATGGTATAGAATTTTGAAAATAATCTGAGTACTAGGCTATCCCAAACGAACTAACACTTAGTGACTTCATTCGCGAGGATATTTTTATAAAAACTTTAACTCCCCTTAAACCGTATTTTGAGGGTAATTTTGAAAAATGAATATTTAATTTTTTTTTTATTTACTTGGGTTACTATTTATGCTAATTAAAAAGTATGAGTGAAGTCCAAGGTATACAATTTTGTATACAAAAAAATTTCCCCGTTTTTACTCTCTTTACAGTTGAATTTTCAAAAACCCCTACTTAAGAGAGTTACTAACCTGGTGTCTGTTTGATTGCGCAACCAATTTGGCAGCGCGATCAACTCGGACGCGTGCACTTAAGGTCCATTTTGATAGTGTTTCAGTGCGGTGTAGAGACTCTGGTGTTTGTATGATATCTAGTTTGGTAGCTTACGAACACCATGGCAGAGCGACTAGTTGCCGCCATGGTATCCTGGTGAAATTTAGCTTCGTGTTCGCCATCACCATAAAAGGAAACTTTGTGTAAAATTTCACGACCTCTAGACTCAGTAGTTTCGGCTGTGCGCTGTGCGTGTGAGCTGTTGATTGCCGTTTTCGTCAGTTTCTCCTTCTAAATTTAATAAAATGTATTATATATCTATACTACCTCACTGGTCTTGTGGTTGCAAGCGCGACTACTGACCCTGGGGTCCTGACTAAAACCTTAGTCTGTAAAAGTCTGATAGTTCCTCTCACTCTTCACCCAAAATGGAAGAATTATTTGATGTCTGTTGTGAGAGACGTGATTTCTGTAAGCATACTGGTTGTTGATTGATGAATATACTCTTTATTGTACAGCACAAATAAAATTGCAGGAGTTTTAAATTAATAGGGTGTCACATTGGGCGGTCTTATCGCTAAAAGTGATTTTTCACACCTTAAGATGTATTTGATAGAGAAGGAGAAAAAGATACGCAAGTACTTCTTGAGGATGATCATGATCTGTTAAAATAGTTTACTAAAGTAAAGACTGACTGAAATTGAGATGGACATATAAACCCCGCTTGGGCAGAATACCGCCATGTGCTCGTGGGGGCGATCGGCTGATACGATCTCTCACTCCGAGCCTTGGTACAGGCCATGGTCCGAAGTGAGGAGGAGTGGCAGGCAGTCGCTTTCTTCAAGCAGTAATGTTAGCAAAGGAAGAGGCCGCACGTGCACACGCAAAGGAGCGGCTCTCACGCTCCAGCCACAGTAAGCGCGGGCTTGCGGACGGCGAGCATTGGGTAATTCGCCATCCGATCGTCTGGTAATCGTCCGGACCCAGCCCAAGTCGTGGCCGTCGACGACGCGTACTGTTCCACGCGCGCCTCAAGGAGATGCCAGCAAACCGTAGGGACATAACAAAGTCGAAGACTGCCTTGCCCTACTGGGGCCAGGGGTCTGCTTCTGAAAGGAAGACTTGGGCCTGTTAAAAGCAATGAAGGAATAGGAGTGGAATTCAAGTCAGTAAAAGTCTGACACTCTCTCTCGCTCTGCCCAAGAGCACGGGAAGTCATTTAAAGATTGTATCATCTACAAAAAAATAACATATAAATGGTATTATCGTGGCCAATTTAGTCACTCTTAGAAAACTTTGAACTAAAAAAAGATGATGTAACCAAAGCCTAAATCGACAATGGCGTCCATCAGACTACACTGAGACGTAAAATTCACTTGACCAGTTTTATGGACAAGAATAAAAAAGTTTTGAACGAGATTTCTATTTGCCCGATCATCTTATTCTCATTCTTTATCGAACACAACAATGTTAAATTACTAACTTATGGATTAGACAGATAAAGTCAAAAATAGAATTTCAAAAGCAGAGGCTTAATCTAAGCTACTTCAAATGCCACGCAAAAATAACTTTTATGGCAGGCGTACACTTCTTACTCATTACCCAATCTTATAAACTAGATACCTGTAAACATTAGACGCTCATTTAATAACAAAAAAATAAAGCGTAAGATGAAAGAGTACTCTACCGAGTTAATTGGACCTTGACAGTTTATAGCGCGATGACCAATTATCAGGCTGTGGCACGTTGAGACAGACCCCAGAGGTCTAATGGTGTCCCTTTTTCTAAACTTAAAGAAAAACTTAAAAATAAAAATAAAAAAAAACAAGAAGAACCCAATTTTTTTGGTGAAACGGTTCTATGGTCGTCTTTTCATCTTCTCGTATCGACTGCTGCTCAAAAATCTCGTGTCATAGTTACCAAACTCCTCTGAAACTGCTTCACCAACTTTCATGAAATTTTCGTAAATATTTAGTGGGTTTGAGAATAGGTCGTTGGCTATTTTAGACCCCCTATTCCAATCCGTCAATTTTTTCTTTGATAATAATTTATAAGGCAGAATAATGTTTACCAGGTCAGCTAGTTATATATTTTCCAGTATGCGACCAGGTTGGTGCCCTGAAATCTTAATCGACTAGGTTATAGCAGACCACAATGAAGATTTTTTCTTAGGAATCGGCAAGAAATAATTCAAAGCTGGGAACAATGGAAGAAAAGCAAGGAAACATTTGCCTAGCAGTGGAACAGTAGATACAGACTAGATATAATAACCTACCAGGATAGCTCAGTCATTCTTATCATTGCCTGAACCCTGCCTGATGAGTCTAACTCAAAAAACTATAAGTTAAACATAACTATAATGGTCAGCCTGGAAGACACGGTGGAGCATACGGTAGAGGTGTGCCCCGCCTGGACAGAGCCGCCGTGTCCTCGTGGGGTCGATCGGTGGCGGGTGGCAGGCGGTCGCCTCCTTCTACGAAGCAGTACTGCTAGCAATTATGGCGGCCGCAAGCGCACGATAATGGCCTTTACGCCCCAAGTGCAGAGATCCCGATCCCGATTTCCAGCCACCGTGGGCGCTGGCTTGGGGACGGCGACCAATGGGTAGCTCGTCGTCCGACCGACCGGTAACCGTCTCGACTGAGCTCAAGTTATCGAGGGCGTGTAGTGTTCTAGGCACGCCTTAAGGAGATGTCAGCAAAACCGTTCGACCCAGCAGGGTCGAAGACTACTGGGGCCATGGTTAATGCGAAATAGAACCCCGGGGCCCTGGAACGAAGGCAAAGAAGGAACAGGAGTGGGTTTTTAGTCAGTAAAAGTCTGATACTATCTAACACTCCGCCCAAGGGCGGGGGATGTAAAGATTTTCCCAACGAAAAAAAAAAACTACGATGGTCAAAATTAAGTGCATTATTATTTGCAGGCACCGCATTTCATTATCAATTTGGATGTGAGCCAAGAACAGAAATCGAAAGTCAATATTCCAGATGTTATTAAATACCTTTGAACCAAAACTTGTGGTGAGACTTGGGGGATAAATTTAATAATATTACTTAACCGTTCTTATCATAATTGTTTTACATACATTTTACATCGGCCTACCTCAAGTTTTGCTACAACGACCTGGCTTGTGCATTTCACATTCATCGAGCCTCCGCGACCCTCATCAGGCTATCAGTCCACCTTGGCAATCCATAGGTCAGTAACCATTTTTCTCCTGTGGATATCTTTAATTCTGATTTAATCACGCAAAGAAACTCCGAGCTTAGCCGTCTTCATTTTCTTTGGGTGACTTTAAATCTTCTACTGGCGCTCTTAAATTAAATGGAAAATGAAATTGATAAATGTCAATAATACAGTCTGTAACTATCCTCTACTGTTGTGTCAGTGTATCAACTACTGTTAATTTTCCGGCGGGTACGGGACGTAATTCTCGGGCGTTTTACATCATTGCCCCAAAAAAGAAAAAGAGATGGAGTGAAAAGGAGTTTTCTTAAACTCCATGCGAATGAAGTCGTTTATTATAAACATATATATATATATATATATCGATGATTAAACGAAGTAGGTATTAGAAAAAATTGGGAAATCACAGCACAAAGCAGGTAACCAAATTCAGTGCTCAGACAGTAATAATACAGTACCACCATTACATCATTATTGACAATTTTTTCCTGCAATTAAATACATGAAATGTAGGAAGACTACTAAACATTTACTTACTAGTTTACCAGAATCAGATTGGAAATGGCAACTGCAGGATTTAGTTTCCACTCAGAGATTTTGTGCGAGTAACGAATACCTGCCTGTAGTACACTATTTATCGATGTAGAAGGTTTCATTTGAAATCCGAGTACTTTGGTGTACTTACCTATCGTTGTATATGTACGGATGTGTAACAGGAATACGTATTTTCATTACGTATAACTTACAAACTATCTATCCCACATATTTTAAAATGAGTTGAGTCTGGGGTTTTTGGATCTTGGACATTGGGTAATGTCCAAGATCCATATGGTCCCACATAACCATGTACTGGGACTTTTTATTTGTATAATTCATTAAAAACACTTAACTAATTAAAACTATATATACACTAAAGGCAAAAACTAGCTAAAATATGGCGTCATAAAACTCCTGAGAATCAGTGTCGACTGGAAGTGTGCCCAAAAGGCTGGCGGCATTGCCACGTTGTATGGCAATGCTGGGCTGGCTTTTACCCCGGTCAGAGATTAACTCTGACCGGGGTAAAAGCCAGCCCTTGGGTCACGCGAAGTGTTAACTAAGCGTTTGGTGGCGCTCGTTCCCTTAAGCAATAATTGCTTCTCAAAAGGAGACGGCACCACGCGTGAGGTAACGAAATTCCTCACGCCCCAGCCGCCGAAACCCCGATCCTGACTATCAGCCACCGTAGGCGCGAGCTTGCAGATGACGAGCAATGAGTAGCTCGCCGTCCGGTTGTCTGGTAACCCTCCAGACCAAGCCCGAGTCAGAGATGTCAGCAAATCCGTAACGGCCCAGCAGGGCAGAACGCAAAGGACAATTAAGAAACATAGATGTGGTTTTAGTCAGGAAGTCTGACACACCCTACCACTCTTTCCTAGAGTGAGAGAAATCATTAAACATGATGATTTACTCAAAAAAATACAGTTAAGTGCGACTCGGATTCGCGCACCGATGATTCCCGAATCGAGTCTTGAAAATTTTACGAATCGCAAAAAAGTAATTATTTTGTAATGTAACTATAAAACGGTTTTCAGACTTTTTCCTTTACTTCTTGTCGAATTCCAAGATTTTAGGACAACGGGAAGTACCTTATAGATTTTGATTTCCTTGCAAACGTAAAAATACGTCATAAATGGAGCATAAACGGACATAGCTTTGGATTACGTTGACGTAGAAGTTCGACTTTTTACTACTCCAAGTGCAACAGATTTGAGTATTTGGTATTAATTTCAGTTTAATACATCCACTTGTTCCTGAGAAAAAGGTTCTTGATAACAACAAAATGATCGAATACGAGGCGGAAAAGTTCGTAGAATGACACATTTATAGTGTTACTAATATACTTAATTATTTATTTAAACTTCTTGTACAGTAGCGGTACATAGGCAAACTTAATGCCACAAGGCATTCTCTACCAGTCAACCATTGCGTTAAAAAAGACAACACTGTGGTAGGTGTACACAATAAACAAATAACAGATATTTGAAATAGAATGTAGTATCGTTAAATTAAGTTGCATAAAATAATAAAATACGTATATATGCTAATATAATAAACGAATAAATACTATGATAAATATGAAATCATTATTATTAAGAGAACTTGAATTATAACAATTATGACGAAGAACGAACTAAGGCTGAGAGGACTTCAAGTTAGTTCCAAATTTTACTCTTGAAGTAAAATTTACTTTCAACTTTTTTGATGTCAAGTGGACTACATTCCAGAGTTTTATTGTAGAAAAAAAATCCTTATAGTTTTCAGTTAGTACCAATCTCCAAAAGATACGTTTATAAACTTCACGGTTGTCGAAAAATTGGTTCTTGAGATATAGTGTTGTGAGTGCGAGTTAATTCAACATTAGTTTTTGACACAAAAAATACTGTTTCAGCCAAATGTTTGACTTTTTAAACATTATTTAGACTCTACACAATCAAAATCAACTGTTAAGATCCCCTAGCCAAGTTACGATTGTTTCGTTTGCGTCGATCACCTCGAATAGGCCACGCATTCCTTTGTTCTGACGTCATCTCAACGCTCAGTCACATGGTCGGAACAAAGGAAAAGGAGGCATGGCCGACTCGAAGCGATCAACGAAAAGAGAATCAAAACGAAACGGTTGTAACTTGGCTAGAGGGGCTGGACCGGTACAGCAAGACGATCTAGACGCTTATGACGCCAGCTACTTCCAGACGTGTTCTTTATCGTTACTAGAGGAAACTTGGAGTCTTTTCAAAGGTGATTACAATAATTATGGTCAGCATGTGGTATAAGATTGGGCATGCGAAAGTAGATTGGAAATAGTTGAAGCGACGAATTAAATACTTAGAGTTCCATTTCTCAGTCGGCAAAAACAGATCCCTTCTTAACTTGTAGGCTGAAAAGTTCGTAAGCTAAAATAGTAAAACATATTTTTTTAATAAAATTCGTTTTTATTATTTGAGAGCGAAATAAAAACTATACCGGTCATAAAATTTAACGATACCATTTTTATGGTTATGATTTTTTTAAACCTCAAAATAGGTCTCAGTTTCGGCGATTACCTCTGACAACTAACACCTTTGCTAGTGTCTGTGTATGTATGTAACGAATTTGAATTGGCGTGTGTTGGTTGGTTTAGTAAGAGCAAAATTTCTACCAGTTAGCATTTTTTAAAGATCTGCATACAGAAAGAAGTCCCTGGGGGATCTGGACAATACAGTGAATGAGGAAGCAATTTAAAGCCTAAAGCGTGCAATTTTGTCATCGTTTTCATTAATGTGTGACACGGTGCATTGTCCTGATGAAACAGCATTTCTATCTTCTCCAAATGGGGATTTTTTTATGATTTCTTTATTCAAATGTTTCAATAACGTAATGTGATAATCACTGTTGGTTTTCTGGCCCACTTCGATGTAATCAATGTATAAAATACCATGCGTATCCTAGAATGCTGATGCCATAATCTTGCCTGCTGCCTTTTGCGTCTTCTCATGCTTTGGACGCGATTCATCACATGCAGTCCACTCGGTGGACTGTCGATTAGACTCGGCAGTATAGTGATGGAGCCATATTTCATACTTTGTAATATATCAAGTGTGATGGCAGTCAAGCACTGGTTTTTCAATAAAAAAAAATATTGACGAGAAATTCAATCGATTATGAGTACGCGCGGCACCCACTTTGAACACAGCTTTTGCATGCCCAAAAAAACATGCACGATAAGTCCAACACTTTTTTTTTATATCTTTAGAGTCTTTGCTATCTCAATCAACAAAACTTTATTTTGTGGACTAATTTGATGTTTTCATCGGTAACAGCCTATTTGGGGCGTCCAATGCGTTTATCATCTTCAATGCTCATTTCGCCTCTAAACATAGCATAGGTAGATCGGACTCGGTGACAGTCACCCACTTCAGAGACCCACTTTGTGGAAACTCTTGCATAACACGAAAGAAACGATGAATGCCTTGATGAAAATATGTCCTAAATGGGTTTGACTATGTATTGAACTATACTTATGCCGTAGTTTTGATCTAAGATGACGGTCTAGAAAAAAAACATCATGGAGTAACCTATTCAGCTAAACAATAAAAACGTGATAAACAAATCTACGCTCATATTTCCAGTTATAAAAATCAAGAATCCGACAAGTCAGAAACTACCCTTCACTCAAAAAAACATGTTTTCTACTCCGATTGCCATGAGCGTAGTACCAGCGGAGAAAAAAAACAACAAAAATTTTACATTTCAAACTAACGCAAAGTGACAGAAACGAAACGGAGTAAAAAAGCTCAAACGCCCATCACACGCGAGCTTCGGAATTTACTCGAACAATGCCCGTCAGTCTAAGTTGTTAAAATTAATATAATTTTATAGCTCATTCTACATTCTAGAACTTTTCAACTAGAACGGAATCGCGAATAATGTTACGTAACTGTATTATGTGGACCTAAAAAAAGTAAGACTATTATGAAAATAGGTCACTGTACACTGGTCTTGCCAAATAATAATAATAAGGAACGACGACCATCTGTCGAAGCTGTCGTTGCACGGTTGGATCAAGGGCCTGATACAGAAGGCAGTACTCCTCGATACGGCTCGCATTGTGAAGAGGTTCCTGTCTCTGTAGCCCTAACTACCGGTAGCTTGGACCCTGTTCCCGACACCGGTGGACAACTGTTTTTTTTATATTTTTATATGTTTTTTTTTAAGAAATATTTAAACATCTGAACAATATATACATAAAAAGTAAATAAATGTAATAATAATAATATTCCACAACTTTCACACAACGCCGTCTAGTCCCAAGCTAAGCAGAGCTTGTGTTATGAGTACTAGACAACTGATAAACATGCTTATATATTTCTAAATACATACATATTATAGATAAATTACACCCAGACACAGAACAAACAAAACATTTGTCCTGGGTGGGAATCGAATCCACGACCTCCGGCACAGCAGTCAGGGCCACTAACGACTAAACCAACAGGCCAGTAAAAAAAAAATTTTGTATCGTATTACCCAGTACCTGAGTTAAATAATGCTTTCACTCTCAATACCGAATCATTTAAGTTGTAAAATAATATTGTATTAACTCGTAGCGGAACCCAGGTTACCTAGTTCAGAGAATAAGGTTCAAAATTGTTCAGCGCACAGCACAACCACCAGATTATATAATGGAGAGCAATAATGCTTTATATTAAGTACTTCAAATTAAGTTCCGTAAGCTTTTTAGTGGTAAAAAAATTCATTTTTTTTAATAATCGCCTGCTACGTATGTCAACCAATCATCCAATGACTTATCGCGCTTTGGGTGTAGTGGGAGGCGTGTCCGACTTCTACTGACTAAAAACCACTCCTATATTCCTTCTTTGTCTTACTTCCCAGGACTTCGGAGTTCTCTTACGGATGACTCATAGCCCCAGAAGGCTTTAGCCCTACGCCTTTGCGGTATGGTTTTGCTGATATAATTATTTTTAATACGCGCACGTGGAACACTACGCGCAGTCGATAAACCGGGCTCGGTCCGGGCGGTTACCGGACGGCCGGACGGCGAGCTACTCATTACTCGTCGTCCGCAAGCTCACGTCTGGTGGTTGGAAATCGAGAATCCCGGCGCCTGGAGCGTGAAGAAAGCAGTTCCAGGTCGTTGCCGCCAATCACCCCCACGCGGACACGGCGGTGCTCCACCCAAGCGAGGCATATCTCCAAAGTATGCTCCACCGTGTCCTCTGGGCGGTCCTTACAATTGTGACACCCAGGCGATTCTTCCGCACGAATCCGGTGCAGGAACCTCCCGACCTTAAAATGTAAAGTGAGGACCTCCGTCTTGCGCAAGGTGAGGACACCGTGACATCTTTCCAGCAACTTCTCAGAGAGGACTTACCACTATAATTATGGTGTTCCCAGAACTGTGTTGCGACAGTCGCTGTCGCCACTTCGCCATGAGATCCCACCGGAACTCTGTCCGCCATCATACTTAACTGCTTACGGTTACACTAGAAGTCGTCAATTTTTTTTCTGTTTAGGTGGGAAATCATAACCTCTCCCACTTTAACTGGCCTGTTGGTCTAGTTGTTAGTGGCCCTGACTGCTACGCCGAAGGTCGTGGGATCGATTTCCACCCAGGACAAATATTTTTGTGATGAACACGATCATTTGTTCTGTGTCCGGATGTAATTTATCTATTATATGTATGTATTTAGAAACATACAAGTATGTTTATCAACTGTCTAGTACTCATACTATAAGCTCTGCTTAGTTTGGGACTAGTTGGCGTTGTGTGAAAGTTGTGGAATATGTTATTATATTATATTACTCTGGGTAGAGTCAGAGTGCGTGTCTGATTTTTACTGACTAAAACCCACCTGTGTTCCTTCAGTTGCCCTTTGTGTTCCATGCTTGAGGTAACTCTTTCGAACAATATCGCAGTTCACACTGTAAGTCAACCCTAACATAACGTTGGAAAAGGGCTACAAAGGTAATGCCTAAATGATTGATTACTTTTTTTTTAATATACGTAGGTACCTACTATGTAGGTTGGCAAAAAAAAAAATTCTGGCTGGATTTGAACACACATTTGAATTTAGATGAGGTCATGATAAAAATTTAGGACAAATGGCCGGTGCCGGAGTATGTTATATACAACTAGCTTTAGACCGCGGCTTTGTCTGTCAATTTCTTTTGCCTTGTAGATCAAAATCCGTTTAGCAGTAAGAAGTAAATACGCAACAAGCAAACAAGTACTCTTTCGCGTTTATAATATTCGTACGGATCTAAAAATAAATCTTTACCACGCTAAATTTGAATTATATTGTTAATTTTCTTATTATCCACAAGTTCAATCGCGGGGAAACAAATCTGCTTCACAGTATCTACCCAAACTGCTGATCGCCGATGCTAATAAAGATACTGAAGCATGTATTTTCATTTATGTACCTACCGTACTGGGAAATAGATAAACAGAATACATGGAACTTGCGAATAGTTCTACAGAAGGATTTGTAATTTTGAAGTAGGAATTGTGAGAGAGACATCATAATCATGATTAAAAAAATTAAATCATAATTATGAGTATGATTTTAGCAGAATCTCTCACAATCACTTTATTCATCAATGGATAAACGACAAACGGCTAAAGAAGATTGTTGGTAGGTTTAACAAATATGAACGTAAATTTGAGAGGCGGACTGAAGGCGTTTATTAGGTAGGCTAGAGAAAAATCGACCAATAGCGAGTTGGGCTGCGCGCAAAGGGTTCCGAATGAACCCAGACGCCTTATGGTCCTTTAGATTCAGAGCTCGAAATTTTGTGACAAATAGACTTACGAGTAATCCGTGCTCTGTTATTTCTTTTGGTTGTTTGGAACCCTAAAAACTGTATTTTGACTGTCTAATGAAGCTATTGCTTTTTCAATTACCTAGCTTTTGCCGTGGCTTCGGTCCCTCGACAGGAATCCTATAATAATTCGGAACAAGCAATGATTTTTTAGTAATGTTTTTTTTTTTATTATTGGAGACTTAATCCTTTAAGCTTTGTTTTCGTTTAGTAATATAATCACTTTATTTTCCATTAGCATGTAGATGTTACGCACACTAATGCTTCTGCAGTATTTGGCAGCAAATGTCGCGAGTCAGCCTTCTCGGCAAGTTTCGCTGATGTAGATTAGAATAAAATAAACTTTATTGTACACCAAAATATTAACAAAACTTTTACACTAACTTAAATCTATGGGTACAATGGCGGTCTTATCGCTGACATCGACATCTACCAGACAACCCTAGGTCGGACTGTAAGAACTTGAAATAAAAAGGGGATAGTCTGCGGTGTACTGAAAATTAATAAAATATTATATTAAAATTATATACTAAACTATATATAGATAAAATATATATTACATAGCTATTATTAATACTATAATAAAATTCTCAAATTAATTTTACCGAGATCGTGCCTGTTTCAATGACTCTACATACCGTATAGTTGTGTAGATATTTGAGAAAAAAGAAACTGCATAAAATTTGCATCACAATATTAATTATAAATAATGAAAACAGCTACCGGACTTCATTCGAAATAATCTCGCTAAAACTTCTGCCCTATGCTAATACACTCGAAAATAGTGTATGTTTATTACCTAATCATTTCAATTTTATCTCTCAATAATAGGATTACTTTATAGAAAAAGTATTTTACATGAAAATTATTATGAAGAGATTTACACTAGAAAACATAAACTCAAGCTTAACATGCAAAGTTCCTATGTAACTTACAACAGAAGTGCTTTTCCCACAAATTAACATGGTGCAAAACGTGCTTATTAGAAAGATACGTCGATGCTCGGGGCGATTTTCAGAAACTTTGGAATATATTCCTCGTACAAAGTAGGTACGGTCGACAGCAAAATTTTCAGTACATAAACAAAACAACTGAACAGTGAGCAATAGTGCTTCCGTGTTCAGCTTTCTACACATAATATTTTTTTTAGTTAGGTTTTTTTTTCGAAGGGAATTGATATTCCCACCGCCCAAAACCCAAGAGCGGGGGATGTCATTGGATGATTCCAATGACATCCCTCGCTCTCGGGCGGAGCTAGAGATAGAGTCAGACTTTCACTGACTAAAAACCCACTCCTGTTCCTTAATTGCCTTCGTCCCAGGGTGGGTTTCACTTTCACACTACCCGTGGCCCCAGTAAGCTTCGACCCCGCTGGGCCCCTACGGTTTGCTAACATCTCCCTGAGGCGCGCGTGGAACAATACGCGCCGTCCGCAAGCCCGCGCCTACAGTTTTTAATTATAGTTGTGGATTACTTCGTTTTTGTGAGCTTATAGAATTCGAATGAAAAATAAACTTCCTTTTTTAGTGCAAAAAATGTAGATGAACATCTAAAGAAACCATCTAGATATTTATAGGGCTCTAAATAAAGTGACATAATATATTCAACCAGCCTTATGTAAAAAATGAATGAAATTAATAATTCTATTAATTATTTTTGTTTTTTTTTTAAACAATATAAACTAGAGCTTGACTGCGATCCAACCTGATGGTACGCAGTAATGCAATCGTTGATGGTGAGGCGCGCTAGTTTATTTGTCCCGAAATTTTGGACTACAATATTTTTATCGCTGATAAAATCTGTGCCTAGACTTATGATCATTTTATGGAATTCCCTCAAATTTCATTTGTCTGAATAAGCAGTGAAATGAAAACAAATTAATTTTAGTAACTACGTGCCATGTTAAGCATCATGTTGCAAGGTCGATCATCACAATTTTCTTTCCTGAACGCCTTACATTTCCACCAGTAGATACATTGTACTACACGATACAAAACTAAGCATCGTTATAAGTAGTTAAAGAGCAATTCCTGGAGAACAACGTGTGTAATACCGTTAATCATAAGCCAGTTAGCTCTTGCTCCGAATGTGCGCATAAATCAGAACTTTGCGCTCGTTTTCTGAATTGTTTCTTGCAAGCATCTTGCGAAGGACTGGTTGTATTTTTAAGCGTGTTCTACTTACGAAGAACTATGTACCTACCTATAAAATGGACTGTTTAGCCAAAAGTAGGACATTTTACAAGATTCCTGGTTCACCATCATCATGTCAGCCATAAGATGTCTAATGGAAATTCAGCGGATATCACCATCATCGGTCGTCGGACCACGTTGTGAGAGGCCTTTCAAAATGCAGTACCTTTCGGTAATCCATCTACACTACCACCCACTTACAATGCTTCGGCCAAACTTCTAAACTAGGACCAAATTCTGGTCCCTAACTGCTATAATGACTTTTCTAACTTCAAAGTTAATCTTAGACGTTATAAAAACTTATTTATGAAATCCTCAGTTTATAATCTGAAATTTTCAACAAAGCAAGGTCTGCAAGGTCAATTAAAAATATGTTGAAAGTTTGCGAAGACACATCACATGGTCTTATATATAATGTAAGGAAAACCGAGTTCATGGTCTTTAAAGCCGCCGGCAAGTGCCTTGACACCTTTCCTTCAATTAATTTAAACGGCTCAAATATAAAAAAGTAACCAAGTTTAAATATCTAGGTCATATACTTGTAGACGACCTGAAGGACGATGAAGACGTGGAGAGGGAGCGCAGAGCATTGGCGGTTCGCGGGAACATGTTGGCGCGCAGATTTTTTCGTTGTACCGATCAGGTCAAAATAACAAGTAACTTCCCATATACAGGTACGGGAAGTCTGTGGTTCAACTGTTCACGTGGGACGCTAAGCGCCTTGTGCGTCCATTATAATAATGTTTTCAGGATGATGTTGAAACTCCCTCGTTTCTGTAGTGCCTCGAGGATGTTTGCCCAATCGCGTATAGATGGTTTTCATGCGATCATCAGAAAAAAGGTGGCACCGCTTGTGAGGAGGATTCGGGGGAGTGACAATAGCATCTTGAAAGTCGTTGCTGAGGATCCGAGAGCTTCTGTGCTGAGGCATCTCATGAGGAATCATTGTCCGCCTGAAGTGCCTCGTAAGTACATGACTCACTAAATTTGTTGTCAGTTGTAATTTGCTGTCTGATGAAATTATAATTACTAATCCTAGTGTTTAAGTTTTAGCATGTAAATTACTAACAAAAATGGTTCCATTGTTGTCCAAGAATAAAACAATTTATTATTATTATTAAAGCACAAAGCTCGTACTAATTCAATTGCATGAGAAGATTTTCCTATTCTGTCCTACATTGGACTAACTGGCTCGAATGATTATGGCACTTTAAGCCCAACCTTCTTCCTGTCTATTAATATATTGGCGCTCTGCTAGACCATGTTTTTCAGTGGGTATATCATCCAATGACATCCCTCGCTCTTGGGCGGAGCGGGAGATAGTATCAGACTTTTACTGACTAAAAACCCACTCCTCTGAATTAAGTCATAAACATACTTTTACAGATTTTCCAACGTGTTATGGAACGCAGCATGCTATGTGTTAAATTAACAGATCATGTTCGAAACACTGCTTCAAAACGCAAATCGTTGATGTATTTCAAAAGGCTGCCCAATTTGAATGGGGCTGGACAGGATAACTTTGCCGAACGCCTGACGAACTGAAGGTCCATAAGGCACAGGATTGTTGCCCCGTCACAGCTACACGAGGCCGCGGCAGAGTACAGAGAAAATGACGGAACGACCTGGATGTAGGTAGGTATCCTGACCAATTGAAGGGAAGAAGTTGAAAGTCGTGATGGCTGAAAAGCATGGAGGGAGACCTTTGCCCTGTAATTGGTTGATACATTTTTTTTTATTCTGTTGTTTGTCCTGTGCATGTCTTTTTTTTTTCTTCTTTATTTCCTCCTATACGGGCAGGATTTTAACTAAACATATTTTTACCATGGTAGTATCTACTCCTGGATAATACAACAATAATTTTCTACTGATAGTAAATAGATCGATAATATTTTTACACTGACTTTTTTCTTATACATGTTCTATATTGATAAAAAATGCCATTAAATTACACCAACCCCGATATCATCATAGGTTAGTGAGTTTGTTACGTTAGTTTTGAACCGAATTTACTAACGTTCAGTAGACTATAAAAAAAGATTGTGTAGTGTATTGGTTTTAAGAGCAGCCGAGCGTGAGAAGATAATATTTTAGGTGGCGGCTTCCATTGGATATAGCTACTTACTAGTCGTAGATAATTTGAGAGCTGTTTATGCTATGTATAAGAATATGGTTTGTGTTATTAGGTCTCGTTTTATCGACGTCGTTTGTAGATTATATAATAATAGAGGTTAAAGTATGAAAATGCCGTTTTTTAAAATGGGTTGCTTTGAAGTGAGTCAATCTTTGGATTGACTTGGAATTATAAGTTCAAATAAACTTTATATTAAAAGTACGTTATATTTTTTCGAAATTAGATATTTATTGGTTTCTTTTTGCTTTTGTATTTTCTGTAAAATCGCAGTACTTACAACCATGTAAGCTAATAAAAAAAGTTTTTTTTGATAATTAAGAGTTCCTACGTAGAAACTGCATTTCAAAGGACAAGTAATATCAATGATGTATACTTATGACTTTCTTCTAACAAAAGAACTCTATGTTCGTGGTTTAATAGTGTTCGTTTTAGAAATTTTGTCTTGTAGCCGCCCTGAGAAGAAAAGTTATTCGTGAGATAAAATTTCCCACGTGAAAGTGATTGAAACAAAAATAGACATCCTATTCATTAACAGTTTTAAATCTGTATATATCATCAATATTGCATACCGCTTGAGACACGTTGTTTCCGCGGTAGAATTCATATTACAAAATAATGCGAGTTTTTTTTAGATTTCATATAAAAATGTTTATAAATACAGCAATATTATAGAAAATACAAACCACAAAGGAACCAATAAATACCTAATTTCGAAAAAAGTGTAACGTAACTTTAATGTAAAGTTTATTTAAACTTATAATTCCAAGACATTTTTATAGACAAATTAGATTTCAGCTTAACATGTTTAGCTGTAGTAATTGTTAAAAATTAACTAAGGACAGCCGAGACCAAAGGCTTGGAGGTGTCATGGTATGTTATGAATCCCCATCACCCATCCATCCATGCGGCTATTATTATTTACTTGTTCACCAGCTCCTTTATGAATCATTAATGCTGATAAAGCAAAAACCCTTAATTCTACGAGTAGATCATTGAATGACTCAATTGTTCTATTAAGATATTGTTTTTTAAGATATTTGAGACATTCAAAACACTACACATCGCGTGAATAGCAAAATCCTGGCATTTTTCTCATCTAAAAATCAACATTTGTGAGAAAAAGAACTCTTGGAAAAGTCAACACAATGCCTAGAGCGTGTTTGTATTACGTTATCGCGATCGACACATTTATAACGTTCTATGCTCCGATTGGCCTGCTCCAAGTTCTTAACCAATCAGTGATCGGAGTGCATGTTGATTTTACGTTAAAGGGATCGAAATGTTTACCACGTTTAGCTCTCTGATTGGTTAAGAGCTTGGAGCGAGCCAATCGAAGCGCCGAATGTCAGAAACGCGTCATCGTGTTAACGTAAAAACAATTCGCACTCGGCGCACTGAAGTGTAGCCAATAACGCACAAATATTACAAAAAAAATAACCGGGTCTTAACGCGATTCGGATTCGCGCACCGAGAGTTCCATATAAACTTACGAAAACAGTTCAATTCCCGAATTGAGTTACGAAGATTTTTCCGAACCGAAAAATGTTTTTTTTTTTGTGTCGTAATTACAAATTTACAGTTTGCAAATTTTTTCCTATAGTTGTGCTACGACACCTTGCTTCATGCCAATTTTCAGGATTCTAGGTCAACGGGAACGAAATGTACGTTTTTTGCGACATAAACGGCAGTAATTTTTTTTTCGTGAACTCAGAAGTTTGATTTTTTTACAGCCTCAAAGGACCAATGACTTGAGTATATTATTATGATTTTAATTTCAACTTGATACTTCCACACGTTACCGAGATAAAAGGTCTTGACAGACCGACACGATGACAGACAGACGGACGGACAGCAAAGTGATCCTATAAAGGTTCTGTTTTTTTCCTTTTGAGGTACGGAACCCTAAAATACTTTAAAAAACTACTTAATTATGAAATAAAGTTCCAACATCTTTAAAGAACATTAATCAAAAATCAGTAAGTGCCCAAAACTTCACAAAGATTTTCCCAAAACAAAACTATTAAGTTACAAACGACTCTTAATGAAAAATTCAAAGCTGTTCCAAGCCCCACTTTTGATTAACAAACTCTTCTAAAGATAACATCGAGAGGCCAATAAGCAATTGGAGATACGAACTTAAAACTTTGAGAAATCCTTGAGACACTCAAATCAAGATCGACACCGTATACTAAACCATTGTGTAAGTTCTTCCCGCCAATAAATCGTGTCCTCCACCAATAGTTGGGAAGTTCCCGCTCATCGATTTTCTTACGTTCCGACCACAAATTGTGAAACTTGCTCCGCCATTGTTGTGGGCGATGCAATATGAACTGTCCGCTTGCAGATTGCAATGACTCTTGGAACTTTTGTCGCCATTGTCGGGCACCCTTTGAGTGTGCACGACGTGTATTGAGGAAGTGTGGTCAAACATTGTTGGTGTTGTTGCATTTCTTATAGCTAGCTACAATATCATGGCTCCATTATTTAGTGATTTATTTATTTATTTATTAAATTTCATGCAACCTAAAGTACAAAAGCGGACTTAATGCCTTAGGCATTCTCTACCAGTCAACCTAGGGTGGTGAAGAGACAATATGGTATGAAAAGAAAATTTTACACGAAAAACAAGAGTAAAAAAAAAGTATACAGTAAGTGTTTAGTAGTAGTGATTGTCTTATGAAGAAGTTTTAGATTGGAACCGGCTTCTAAATACATACAGAAACAATACATTTTATTACAAGTAAAAAAATTTTTTTATTGCAACCGAGGCGGAACTAACCCGAGCTGCAGGCGAGGGTTTTATGGAGCTTAGTGCTGCAATGACTAACTTTCATGGGGGTCGCTTAGCACTCAGCATGATATGATTAACACAATAAATTAAGGCGGGGGTTAGCTCGCGCACTTTTCCGCACTAGTGCGAAAAATAGTAAAAATGCGTGCTTAAAAGCGCTACGGATAAAAGCGGGTTTTCGAGTAAGTGTATTGAAAATTATATTGTTGTATTTATAAATCCAACCGCTAAGTTTAAGTTAAAAACAAGAGTCTAAAAACGTGGCTGTGATGATTCAATGCAACTTAAACATAGGAATGAGTTGATGATACTTCGCGTGTTAAACACTTCGAGTACACTAACAATTGTATATTACATCACGCGAGAGATTTATCATCATCATCATCATCATCATCATCATCATCATCATCATCATCATATTAGCCGAAAGACCGACACTGTTGGACATAGACCTACCCAAAGTGTCGTTTTCTTCAACCCACATCCGGTTATCGGTCCAATTTGTAGGAGGCTTTCAAGGCTGCATCTTCCAGTACGCAGTCACCACTCCAGAAACTTTCGGCCCTAACAGCCATCAGCAGGCCTACCCAAGTTACGACCGTTTCGTTTCGAATCTCTTTCTACACTCGGTAACGCCTCCGATTCCTTTGTTCTGACCACGTGACTTCGCTAAGATGACGTCATTCGCACACATTTGAAGTTTTCTACTAGCGTTAACGATTGTAGATTATCCATTTGGCTAAGCCCTCTGTTCTCTGAGCTTAAGCTCTGCCCACTGCCATTTACTATTGGCCTTTTAGAGATTATTTAACCAATTTTGACATAAAAGTGTAGTCAAATTTTTGAGCCAGTTTTCAGTCCAGATTAACATTAATGACATCTCAAATCCCACTGGCAACATAACTATCCCTACCAAGATTATTACTACCCAAGATACCGTCCCCATTAACGTACATATAAGAACATAAGGGGGGTCCTGAATATCTGTGGTAATATTTTATTGCTAATGCTCTTACAAATATGAGGGAACACTTGGGTACGTATGGTGCAGACGGCCACAAATAATCCTATAAGCTGCCCTTAATTTGAATAGCGCTTTGCATTTGTATACCATTAAGAGTGGTGTGAAATATGTGGGGGTTTAATTTACTTATGATATTATTATGGTAAATTTTAGTGAATTGTTAGACACAGAGTACTGTGTCTCAAAGGGCTATGCTCGGAGTTTCCTTGCGTGATCGAATCAGAAATGAAGATATCCGCAGGAGAACCAAGGTTGCCGACATAGCACGAAGAATCGCCAAACTTAAGTGGCAATGGGCAGGGCACATTGCTCACAGAACAGATGTCCGTTGGGGCCGAAAGGTTCTGGAGTGAGGCCCCCTACAAGGTGGACCGATGACCTGGTGAAGGTTGTGGGAACCCGATGGATGCAAGACGCACAGGACCGTTCTTTGTGGCGTAATTTGGGGAGGCCTATGTCCAGCAGTGGACGTCTATCGGCTGAAATGATGATGATGATGACTCTGTGTCTTATGTCAAATAACTTTTTAATATACCCTCGCGAGCAATCAAATCGTAATTTTTATGTTAATGATACTAATTTAAAGCTGAAGCTTCAGGCTGTTCAATGGTACCAATATCGTTTTTCTTTTTTCAGTATTCTTTGATGTAAACATCTGGAAGTGTGTACTTGTATGTTGAGTCAATTTGGTTGCTCGCGAGTGTATTATATTTTTTGCTTTCCTTAAATAAAACTATATGAATGGAAAAGAGATAACAGAAGATACGAGAAGTATGGAGGTTCCATAATATATTTTTTACTGATAGAGAATGGCATCAAATCTATCTTTGTACCTTTGGACATAAAGTTTTAATTCATCATCATCTTCCTGCCCTTGTCCCGTGTTATTTGGGGTCGGCGCAATACGTTTTTTTCTACCACTCTGCCCTGCACATAAAGCTGCTGTGCTGCTGTCTGCTGCTCTGGACATAAAGTTTTAATTAAATAATTTAATTTTGATTAATAAGAAATAACAGAAAAGGTAATGACAGACTAGGAAGATGATCATAAGATTTCTTTGACAGAGTTTGGTTTCATTTAATCTGCAGTAGGCTGCGACCCTTTTTAAAAAAAGTCACAATGATTCTACTTTTAATCTATTGTATTCGTAAGTTTGGTGGAAAGCAATTGATTTTTGGCAAGACATGAATATAATCATAAAAGTCATGAATATACAGAGACCATAGAATGACTCCAAGCGACCTTCATTAGCACATTCTATGCAGTCCATGGAATTTATACTTAGCAATAGAGTTAGCTGCCGTGTAGTGCAAAGCACTTTGTAACAACTTCGAGTTTACGACTCCCATACAAAACTGAACTGAATTGAAGGTTTCTGCGATCCGACGCCGCGTCGCAGTTCTGCGATGCAATTCCGTGCGACAAAGCGTTGGTTCAGGTGACCATACAATGGGCGATGCGAATCAATCCGCAAGTTCTTGCGATGCACCGTGCAAGCTCGCAGATTTCTACTATGAGACATCGCTTCGTAGTTTTATGTTTGGGTCCTTAGTTAGAGAGCACTACAACTAGGTACCCATTGTTTATTTCTACTAATAATAAAACATATATATGTACTGAATGCAATGAAAATCCGCGCCTACTTTACTATGGGCTGGCGGTTTTTATCGATTGCATGATCGCCTACCATCAGGTCGAGTTAGTCTCATAATAAAAATACTAACCATTACAATAAACCATCAGATACTCTCCATACTGTTAGCATTATCACCATCCTTCTGCCCTTATCTACTGCAATTTATTTGTGGTTAGCGCACCACATCTTCTTCTGCCACCATCACAGTATTTATCCTTTTTTTATCCATTTCATCTTTCAATCACTTCTTTAATCTTCCTCAATTCTTACCCTTAGTTTCTGAGTAAAGTAATTGAAATTTCAAACTCGTCGAACTTTTCTTCTTTCTTATGTGTGCAGCATTAGAAAGCATCCCACAAGGTAGAGAATCTAGTGAGGGTTGCAGTAATCTGATGGATGCGAGATGTTAGGTACATCTCATCAGAAATGGTCGTTGTAGCGATTCTTGGGAAAGACCTATATCTGACAGTGGTCGTCTTTTAACTTAAATAACGGTGATGATGAAGAAATTAATAAATAAAACTCGTCAAAATTATTCATCAGAGTTGGACACGTTTTTAGCTCTGTATTACATCGGGTCTTAGCCATCACACTCTGAACTTTTCTCACGTTTTACCCCTTATATTCGCACATGTATATTAACAACCTTCATTAGCCCATCCTACACAATCTGTACTTAGTAACAGAGTCAGCTGGCATGTGTAGTACAAAGCACTTTATAACAAGTCCGGGCTTAGTTGGGAGCACTTCGGGACAGGCCGAGTTTGGTAGCACTCAATAGGGTATGTACACTAGTGAAACATTTACAGAAAGGTTTTGTGTTAGTGTTGTTTAGATAGTTTGAAAATGTGTTTGGTGACTAAAGGTTAAGAGACCTTTTATGGTCGGAACCTTTCAGTAACGTGTTATTAGATTCCCTACTAACCCTAACTTGTTTTTACACCTACCTTTATTCTGAATAATATGGAGGAATCGCAACGTATATAGAGCCACAAAAATCCGGGAAGTTTGGTCACTTGTATTCCCCATATTCTTGTACGCCGCAGAAACGTGGACCTTACGGGAAATAGAGAAGAAGAAGATAGACGCCCTAGAGATGTGGTGCTGAAGGAGAATGCTCGGAGTATCGTGAACTGAATTTCGTACCAACGAGTCTATACTTCGGGAACTCGGCATCAAGCAGCGTTTATCATCTTTGGTTCAGTCTCGTATTCTCACCTTTTTTGGTTACGTATATGCCGCCGAGGGGAAGTGACTATTGAGCCACTTGTGGTCCAGGGAAAGGTCGAGGGTACCAGGCCACGAGGAAAATCGGCTATGAGGAGGACTGATCACATTAAAGCGGCAGTAAATGGCTCATCATCACTACACGAATGCACGAAGAAGGCGGCCATCAGAGAAGAGTGGCGGTGTTGTGAAGCTTGCCACCAACACCTGAAGTGATGACCACAACCACTGTCAAGAGTGACATCGACAAGGAAGAAGATATTCTGAATAGGCAGATAGATTTTAATAATCACAAACACGGTTAGATTACATTAATTTATTACAGAGTTTCGGTGCCTAACTTCAGGAACTTCATCTTCAGATCAGTTCGATATATTCCCCCTCTTCTTTCAGTCAGTCATCGACTACACGTATAAAAAAAGCAATTTTGCTTGTTACGAAGGTTCTGCTGTGCTCCTATGAGGAGTTCTGTTCCTATCTATCACAATTGACCGAGACATCGGTAAACATACATAAAAAAAAATACATTCAGCCGAACATAAAACCTTCTCCTTTTCCTCAAACATGTTTTCTTCTGAGGTTACTTTTGAAAGACATATAATGCCATGTGAAAAACATTCAACGCACATATCTAAGCCTGCAACGTTGAAAGTTTGACCCTGCGATTTATTAATGGTCATTGCAAAAGCTATCTTTAGCGTAAATTGAAGTCGTTTATATTGGAACGGTAAATCCGATGGTATTAGAAGAATTTGGGGGGAATCAATACATCTTCTCTGGTACCACATCCAGTGAATATTGTTATGAAAGTTTTTAGAGATTTTACCAACAAACGCGTGCCATTGCAAAGTTTAGGTGGATTCAGGTTTCTTAATAATATAACAGGACAACCAACTCTCAATACCATTTTAGGAGGAGCGAGTCCAGACGGGTTCAAAGAATTAAGAAATTATGTAGGAAAAAACTTTTTTCAAAAAAAATAATTAATAAAAATACGACTTCACAACACAAAACGATCAAAATAACTTTTATTTCGGAAGTCGTTGTTTCTGGTATTGTTTCCTTGTTATTTAACACCGACTTCCGAAATTAAAGTTATTTTGATCGTTTTAGTGTTTTTATTTTATTTTTGTAAAAAGTTTTAATTTCACACTTTTTGGTTGTGATGCATTAGACGAGAGTGCCTATTTCTCATGACAATCCTAATTAACAAACACTTCTAGGATATTATAATGAAGTCCCCATTACACCTCCCGGCTCCATCATCAGATCAGTTCGATAGTACCTTATAACCAAAGTGCATCTTGTAGCGACAACTATGGTGTCACATAAGAACTAATCCTGCATCGCGCAATTAAAGTTCTCCGCGCGATTAGAACATCTAGAACAGCCCGAAATCATCTATCAGGCAGTTGCCCACCAGTCATAACACCCGTCTGGTCGAAGGATCCTCCCTTTTCAAAGGTTTGTTTCTCGTAAAAAGTAAAGGATAAAAAATGGTTATTGTGGGTTGCACCTAAAATATAGACATATAACATCGCTGACTTTTTTGTAGACCTTTTTAAGGTGTACATTATTTTAATCTATATCTTAGGGTTCAGCCAGCGTTTGAAATGTAAGCGCAAAAAAATGTGTTTATTTACGACATCACATTAGAAACCTCTAATTTCATCAGAGTTCCTCTTCTATATTGTGCATTTATTATACATATAAACCTTTCTCTTGAATCACTCTATCTATTAAAACCGTATCAAAATCCGTTGCGTAGTTTCAAAGATCCAAGCATACATAGGGACAGACAGACACGAAAAGCGACTTTGTTTTCTACTATGTAGTGAAGTGATGAGTACGAGGACGAGTGAAACAAACGGTTGGCTGGTAACGCACTGATGCTTATTCGTATCCATACTTAAACGTGCGTAGGCAGACGCACAATACTTAAAATAATAATGTTTCAGCACTAGATTTTGCCAGTGACTTCGTTCGCATAAAACTTGTAAGATTGCACAAAGACTCTTTATTCAATCTGTGTTTACAATTGATTCCGAAACGTTTCGGGCAATTCAGTTTCATTTTAGTTCTACGTAAAATGGTTAAAGGTCAAAACGCCAATTATAGTGGGTAAATACATTATGTGTGTATTTATCAAATGTTTCAATATGCTTTTATTTGTTTTCGATGGGAAAATCATCCAATGGCATCTCTCGCTCTTGGGCGGAGCGTAAGGGTTGTGTCAGACTTTTATTGACTAATAACCCACTCCATTGAGCTCCTGCTCCTTCGTTGCCTTTCGTACCAGAGCAGAGTCTTCCTTTCAGAAGCAGATCCTTGGCTCCAGTAGGCAGTAGGCGTCGACGACTTGGGTTCGGTCCGGACGGTTACTGGACGGCCGGACGGCGAGCTACCGATTGCTCGCCGTTCGCAAGCCCGCACCTACGGTGGCCAGAAGTCGGGATCCCAGCGGTTTTTAATATGGTACGTTTGTAGTATTGATTTTAGTAACCAATATGTACATGATTATAGTAACAATTTAAGAAAATCCTTTCTTAGTGCTCGCCTACGTCATAAAAGGAAACCTTGTGCAATATTTCACGCTCCTAATCCCAGTAGTTTTAGCTGTGCGTTGATATGTCAGTCAGTCAGTTTCTCCTTTTATGTTCAACATTATTTTTATTATATGTGAAACCCGACACACGTGTCTAGTACCTATATCTATGTAAACAGTCTATGTACAAACCTTCATAAGTATATCATGAAAAATCACAAAGTAGTAAGCTTGTTATGTTACCTGGTTGTCCGCACAAATACATGTTCACCGGGCTATCCGGGTGACCGAGGGGTTGTTTTACTCCCGCACCCAGCTGTGCGCTGATACCTAATACCCGCTATAACCTGCCGTGACCTGTGTTGTACTTAGTGTCGGTAGTGTCCAACTTGTAACCTTTTTTAAAGTATTTTTGGGAAAAAATCTAACATGGTATAAAAATTAATGGAATCAATTCAGTTATTGATTTTGAACAAACTATATTCAGGTTTCGCATATACTAAAAACGAATGTTGTATATATATATATATCTCTTTCGCAAAAACACCATTTTCTATGGCGGCCATATGTGTATTATGGATTTTCTAATTATCAGCTTGGAAGCTTTATAATTTCGTCGATTGATGAAGACATTTTTAAAATTCTTTCTTATCAGTTTATCAGAGGTAATTAGTATTTTATTTAGCACATAAAAACCATGCAATCGAAATTAAAAACAGGAACAGAATTGGGAAAGAAAGATATCCGTCAGTCAACAGCATATTCCCTGTTGACTGATAAATATCTTTCTTTCCCAATTCCTTTCCTATTCTTAATTTCGATTCCATCAAATTAAAGTCACTCATATCTACTACTTACTTCTTATAAATGTAAAGATTTTAATAATTACACACACTCACGCTTTCGCACCCTTCTTTGTTTGCCTGTGAACTGTTTTATTTATTTTCCATCAAGTCAAAATTATAGCTCTTTGCGAATATTTATTTATACGGCTGTAATAAATCCGGGTAGTTTGGAGGCCTTGTAACACAGGTTTTTCCTAGTAGATACAGGCTCCAGTCTTCAATTTTTTTTTTTAAATTGATATGATCTAGTTTTTGACTGCAATCCCACCTGATAGTAAGCACCACGGGTAGTGTAAAAGCGAAACCTGGGGCCCTGGGATGAAGACAAAGAAAGAACAGGAGTGGGTTTTTAGTCAGTAAAAGTCTGACACTATCTCTCGCTCCGCCCAAGAGCTAGATTTGTCGTTGATGGTGAGGCGCACTAGTTTATTAGGAGCCTATTCACTCTAGCCTTGAAGACACCTAAATTGTAATCAGGACGGGAAGACCGCAGCAGGCAAATTATTCCAGTCCTTCGACGAGGCGAAATGCTTGGTCCGGACCGTAGACGTTACAGCAACGTAGGGATTGATACTCGCCGTACGTCGGGTTACATCAAGTACTGTAAGAATGTATGTATATAGATACTGTGACATCTGAAGAGGTTGCATACGGCTCTTATTAATTTGCAAACTTGCGAGGTAATGATACTTTTTAAAGTAGTTTATGTAGCATAGGTGTTCATATTTTGATAATAAATCAAAGAACATGGATTGGGAATGTCACCGAAGTCAGGATGGCTGCCAAACAGATAGGCGGAGAGTTTTTATAAATAGTGATTATAACAAGATAAACTTATAAATTAACCAAATAAAAGCATTTCATTGCGTCTCCGCATCCACAGTACTCACCAAACATTAGGACAAAATTCTATCTATCTAGTCATAGCTAAATACGAACCTAGGTACTGCGAGATAAAACAAAGGGACTTTCGAAGACAATGTTCCTTTCTATCGATTCAGGTCAAAGCAACGTCGGCTTGATCTGAGAGAGTATTTTAATTAACAGAACACGAGAAAAACGAACTTTTATTGAAATTAGTTTTTATTCTTTCAAATGGGGATGTAATTTTCTTTTTATTAACAGCGTTTTTGTATATCTTAGTGATGTACTTAATTGGTTCTTGACTCGGAATTGTCGTGAAGTTTTGTCTGAAATTCAAAAGAAACCTTAGCAGGTCTTTTTAATTTCTCTATCAACAAAATGGTTTACGTTTAATTATTTCCGATATTGTCATTTAAATTAAATTTTGTTAAAACTCTGCTCGTTACCTTTTTCTCTAAATGAATTTATTTAAGTTTTTTAATTAGTTTCGCTTCTACTAGAGCACTACCAACGTTACCTACAATTAGTTTAAAGTTCAGAACATACAAATGTAATTGGTAGATTTTCTGGTTGTTAATTCTTAATGATAATGATTTGCCCGGAGCTGAAAATCAAGTGGACCTTTGCTTAATAAAGACGGTGGAGGCATAATATTTAAACAGACCCGAAAAGATCCAAGATTTTTTTGTAAACGTAGTTTTTTAGGGTTCCATACCCAAAGGGTTTTTTTTTTATTGGGTGGGAAAATCATCTTATGACAAAACCCGCTCTTGGGCGGAGCGCGAGATAGTGTCAAACTTTTACTGACTAAAAACCCACTCCTGTTCCTTTGTTGCCTTCGTCCCAGGGCCCCGGGTTTCGCTTTGACACTACCCGTGGCCCCAGTAGGCTTCGACCCTGCTGGGCCTCTACGATTTGCTGACATCTCTTTGAGGCGCGCGTGGAACAGTACGCGCCGTCGACGACTTGGGCTCGGTCCGATTACCGGACGGTCGGACGGCGAATACCCAGAGAGTCAAAACGAAATCTTAAGAGCGGCCAACTCGAGGTAAATCTCCATGCAACCGCTCTTACAAGATTAAGATGTTATTACACATCTTTCTCTAGATATTTTGGATTCACAGCTAATCTCGTGGACCTCTGAAACTTTGGCCCTCCATAATGTGCTCTTATATTAAAAATATAAAACAGTACATCCATAGAAGCCTTGCAAATTTAATCGAGATTCTGAATGACGACAATTTTACTGAAAAATTTTAGGGGTTTAAAAAAAACCTACATTTCCTGGAACTAGTGTTGGTAAATATTAGAGTAAATCACGGAGTTTTCAAGCGTTACCTCTCTTTTTTCGCACTCCCTCTTCATCAAACATCGCGTTGGATTGCGTTAGATGAAGCAAACAAGTTTTTAATCCGTGCTCGACGTTGACGATAGGCGAGTGGAAAAGTAATTACTCTTACTCTTATTAAGATTCCACTGTCCATCTGTCTGTTACCAGACTGTATCTCATGAACCGTGATAGCTAAATAGTTTAAATTTTTACAGATGATGTATTTTTAAAAATAAAATAAAATTAATATTAAAGTGGGGCTCCCGTACAACAAATGTGATTTTTTACTAGATTTTAATTTCTTATTTATTTCTTTGCCTCACACTAGGGCTGTGTAGTACGGAGCCCTTCGTGTGCGTGTCCGACTTGCACTTGACCAGATTTCTTAGTCTAATTACAGGTTTTACCTACTACCTTCTACACTAATTTTGTCACGTCTACTCTCCTTATTACTGTGAACAACTAAGGAGCAAGCGCCAAACCTAGTATCAATTTACTTAGCAAATACACCACGCCAAGCCAACTGCGCCCAAAGCTACCAGATAGCTCACAAAAGCGGACATTTAGTTTCCAAACTATTGGTTAGAGACACAATTTATGCTTACTCCAACTTACTTCGTCAATAGTTTTCGAAGATTGCATGAGGTCGACTCTCTGAAGGAAATTGGAACCTATTGTTTATGTATTTCGGATATAATATGATTGGTAATAAGGTGCAGTGTTGCTTGCATTGCGAACTGAGAAAATGAGAACGTTCGGTGGTGGTCAAGATATGAAATAGTAGTGGAGGTAATAAGATGTGTGTATGTGACTTTAATGAAAATCATCGACTAAAGTGGTCGTGACTTGATTAGAAATAACCATCAACCCCCCTCGCCAAGTTACGATCGTTTCGTTTGCGTCGAACGCCTCGAGTAGGCCACGCCTCCGATTCTTTTGTTCTGACCACGTGACTGAGCGTTGAGATGACGTCAGAACAAAGGAATCGGAGGCGTAGCCTACTCGAGGCGTACTGGCTTAAGCGAACAGTCCTCACGCCCCAGCCGCCGGGATCCCGACTCCGATTTCCAGCTACCGTAGGCGTGGGCATGCAGATGGCGAGCAACGGGTAGCACGCCGTCCGATCATCCGGTAACCGTCCAGACCGAGCTCAAGTCGCAGACGGCGCGTAGTGTTCCACGCGCGACTCAAGGAGACATCAACAAATCGTAGGGGCCCAGCAAGGCCGAAGTATACTGGGGCCATAGATTCGCTTCTGAAAAGAAAACCCGGGGTATTGGAACACAAAGTAAAGAAGGAACGTAGGAGTGAGTTTTAGTCACTAAAAGTCTGGCACGCCCTCTCACTCTGCCCTAGATCGAGAGACATCATTGGATGATTTACCACCTAAAAAAAAGTCCTCTAGCGCTGTCGCCGATAACTGGAGACTTAGCACGCCGGCTGCGACTGACACGCGGTTTTGAACGACGAGCCGAGTAAAAAATGAAGCAAACATGACGAGCCGCGAGCCAGACTCGTCAACTCACAAAACCACGGTATCGCAATGATACACCGGCGAGCTTTACCGACGAGCCACTTGCCGATAAGGCCTTTAGATCGATTACTAAGGCGAAGAAACTCAAATGCCTACAGTATCAAAAAAAGAGTTGGATATATAAGGATCGTAAGTCCTCGTTCTCTTTGATTTACTTCTAAATTACACCAACATTAATATGTAAACTAATTGCGTTTAGGAAATATCCTTCAGATCTCTCTTTGTTAAAGCAGAGGCAGAGAGCACGCAGGCACACCCTATTAAATGTCAGCAGGATTTTATAGGATGAATTACGGTATCTATTAATTACCATATATACAGTATCCACCCATGCTTACTGCTACTACTATAAACGTACTCGTAATGCCGCCAACGGAAACCTCATGAATAAACTACATCGTTAACTGCGATTAACTCACGATTAGCCGGAATTACGCACTAAATAGTACCTACCTACCTATTAAAGAACTGTTTTATTATTATTTTTATTTTTTTATGAGTCGCCTTTCTCAGGTCAAACTATGAGGTTGTCGTTTGCTGAACTGTACTTGCCTGTAGTGGCCTTAATAAATAAAAGCTTCCTGCCAGGACTTAAAAAAACTGAAAACTCAACGATAGCTAAGGGCGTACTGAAAGACCTCGGTTTAGGGTGTCGCTGGTGGAGTGTAGCAAGGGAGAGGTGCGAGAATTGAACATAGAATATTATGTGCCAGCTTTTGTCAGCGGCTTCTCCCGCTTGAAAGTAGGGGGCCATTTAAGTATTACGTAAGCACTACAAGGGGGTGGGGGAGTCTTCGCTTTGCTTATTTTTGTAGACGCGGGGGATGGGGGGGTTTAGATGGTGATTACGTCAGCAGTGCTATTTTTTTTAGTTTTTTAAGAAAACGATATCGATGTTTCAAAATCACAAAAAAGTGAGCAGACACACATCATTACGGAGCATACATCTAATATCATTGAAGACTTAGTGTCATGGATTAGCGTGTCATAGACAGAACTGATAATTTGGATTAATAATAATAATATTCTTTATTTCGAGCAACAAGACTCATTTAGAGTTAGTAATAACAAAACAAACTTAGAACCATGTTAGTGACACAAATACAACTAAAAACTACACACACACTCACAATAAAACAATCATTGCTTCAGCTCCCCAGCCGAGATACTGGAGCAACGATTTAGAATACAGCAGTCCAGTCTGTCAGCAATCATGCCCAAGATGCTGCTGGGACTGGCTCGCACCCTGCGCACCAGAAATACACATCTTTTACGCATTAATGCATAAAAGCAATCCACTCGCATTTCCGCTAACATCCCTGATGCGCTACAGAAGCGAGGCAACCGCATCAACACCCTGAAAGCATTATTATACTGCACGCGAATGCACTGCTGTGCGTTTTTTTAAAAAATAATATTAAAATTTTAAATTAACTTTGTTTTTTCCTTTATTTCAAGTATTCCTTTTTTCTAGACTTACAACTACTGCTCATAAATTAATAACCAAACTAACACATTGACAAATGCACGTACCAATGTTTACGTAAGCATGGTGGGGATGAGAGCTTTGCTTGCTTTTGCTGCTGGGGTGGTTAATATTCGCAAAAAAACCTGCTTACGTAATACTTGAACGTCCCCTAGGCCTATGTCACTGAGTGATAAAGTAGCAATCTACTGGTGAGATAAATAATTTTTAAAATCGATTCGGTAGTTTTTGAGTTTCGGTATTCATTACAAACAAAAATATATTAAAAATAGATAATTATTAAGAGACCAATTAAAAATTACAGGCTCAGGGGTGGACATTGACGGGAGCGTCGCGGGGCGGCCCTGTAGGACTGCAGGATGGTTTCTCTAAGGCTCTCTTGAAGCAAGGTAATAGCGTCATCAAGAGTGACGAACTGTTTTAGTTTTTATTCGTTATTTTTAGGGTTCCGTACCTCAAAAGGTAAAAACGGAACCCTTATAGGATAACTTTGTTGTCCGTCTGTCTGTCTATTTGTTAAGACCCTTTATCTCGAGAACGCGTGGAATAATCGAGTTAAAAAAAAAAACAAACAAAAAAAGATACGGCCGTTTATGTCGCAAAAAAACGTGTATTTTGACACTCTCAAGGGAATCAAAATTCATAGTAATCTTGAAATTTGGTATGAAGCAAGGTCTCATAACACAATTATAGAAAAAAAATCTGAAAACTGTAAATTTGTTAGTACATCACAAAATAAAAACGTTTTTTGTGACTCAGGAAAATCTTCGAAACTCAATTCGGGAATTGAACTGTTTTCATAGGAAAGTTTGTACGGAACCCTCAGTGCGCGAGTCCGGCTTGCACTTGCCCAGTTTTCTGTTGTTAGACTCATTTTTTACCACTACATCACTTAATGTAGTCGACAATAGAGCATGTTTGCCTCGAAGTAACCTTTTCACGCTAACTTAGGAGAAGACTTATCTTTCATAAGACTCTCAAGGTTATAAGAACGATACAAGAGACAAAGAGTCAAATAACCTATTTACCAAAACTTTAGTTATAGGTACGGACACTAAAATATTTCCAGAACATTTAATCATTGTCATCATTTCAGCCAAAAGACGTCTACTGTTGGAAATAGGCCTCCCAAATTGTCGTCACAACGACAGTCGTCTGCATCGGCACCGGATTTCGCGACCCTCACCAGGTCATAAGTCTACCTTGTGGGAGGCCTTCGTACACTTCGTCTTCCAGTGCGCTGTCGCCTATCAGAATCTTTCGGCCCCGTCAATCATCTGTTCTGCAATATACCCTGCCCACTGCCACTTACGTTAAGCGATTCTTCGGGCTGTGTATAACCTTAGTTCTCCAGCGGATATTTTCGTTCCTGATTCAATCGCGTCAGGAAACTCCGACTATAACCTTTTCCATTGCGCTTTAGGCGACTTTAAGCCAGAATTTTTGGTCAAATCATTTTCAGGAAACGAAGTCACAGTTGCATCAATCAATTGAAAGGTAAAATGCCAAACCAAATGCCTTCCAATCTAACGTTAGATTTAGAGAAATGTTTCATAGCAAATAAGTAGATCAAATGAAACTAAAAATGCAATTGTTCTAATAATATTTTACTGTATCTACCTGTGTAACGATTGTTTTAGTGTCTCAATGCAAAAGAAACCTGAACTGACAAACTGTCGAGCATGGATCCACATAGTCAAGCTCAAGCACCAAGCTTGGCTGGTCTATCTTTGTTTTGTCTGGTAGTTGAAAACCGTGAAGACCTAAATAAATAGAGCTGGAAAATATAACACGGAAATAATAATAATTGGTACCTAAACATACCGTTGTGGAGACATCAGAAGATACTTAGGAAGATTTTTCCTGTGAAGGTATAGTAACCTACTATACACAGGAAAAATCTTTTTGACAACGAACAGAACAATATTTCAAAAACAAATGCAGCGGCCTCAGCAATCGTGCCTGTTTGCTGTTAGTTATTGTGATACACATTAAATGTAGACCAACTTAAGTGGTGACGTCGTAGGCAGTCCCGATCCGTCCCAGGGAACCATTTAGAAAACGAATTTTTTTTTTTTTATTCTCGATGTGTTCGCGCTTGACCGCCATCTCACCTGATGGAAAGCGATGATGCGGTCGACTATGGAACGCGCTTACCTAGAAGTAACCTATTCACTCTTGACTTAAAGATTACCGGGTTGTAGCTATCAGGAAACACACATTCCGGCAAGGAATTCCACTCCTTAGCTGTACGCACAATGAATGTTTGATTAGACGTCATTTTTGAATTGTGGCTGGTTACTGATTATTTGGTTGTTTAATTTATAAACCCGAATCCCTAACTATAGTGATCCTAGTGAACATCACAGTAAAATTATTGAAAAGTATCGTCGTCTATCTCGGCAGATCTTCATCAGATCCTAATATGTTATGTACTAAAAAGCTTCCCTAAAAATGATACCTACATTTAAATTATGAAAACCCAGACCAAATCGGATCAGAAGCTTTTGAGAAAACCGCGGACATAAAAACCTAATGGGATCAAATACAAAAGCATTTTTTTTGTAAATATGTAAAAGATTTACTCACAGTCATCCATACATACTTGTTTCAATTTATTTCGGGCCGTATTACATATTTTTTTAAATAATATTTCATAATATTTGTAAGAAATAATCATATATCGCTTCCGCCATATAACTTTTCACAGAATTGATCCATCGTGTTTTACTTTTATAGTAATTCAACGGCAATGGAAAAAGAACTACCATAATAAGGATAATTTAAAATTTTGATAATATAGCAAACAATGAGAAGCTCGGGCTTGCATGCCTAAACACGTTTCTATTTCATTCCCTTTTCACGACTTGATCCCACGTCAAAACCCAACAAAATCAGTCGGACATTACCGAAAATGTAAAGTGGAACAAAAGGAATAAATCAAAATTTGATTGGAATCGTCCCGGAATGTAACAATCGCATCACGTCCGCGGCGCGCTTTGAATAAACAATTCCGGGACAACTTCGGTGATCCGACCCCTACACTGAGGCGGGAAGTCACTTGAGACTCGAAGTTTTTATGTATTTTACTGATGGTGGATTGATATTTTTTGTTTAATAGATAGGAATATTGGCCGTTTATAAATCAAAGAATATCGCTAAATTACTGCTTCGCTTTTTTTCTTTCAGTGCGTTGCGTAAGGATAGAACAGACGGCCAACAGAAGAACTTCTATAAAAACCAAACATGGACGAGGTTGAGTGAATCGTATCGAGTAGAAAAACATGAAGGAACCTTTCCCAAAGTTGGGCAAACAGATCAGGTTGTTGGTGGCGACTTGATAAATCGAGTCAATAATGTTATATTTCGTCTGAATAAAAGGCCTTCGGAATAATTTTGCATAAGACTGTCAATTTTAAAGCAAAATATCAAGTAATATATCCAGCTGCCGTGAGCACAGTGGAACTCAGAGCAGACCTCGAATATTTTCAAACAACATGCAAATTTTAGCGACAGTCGACATCGTGGGAAACCAAGTCGTAGATGATGGGCCGTGTTCAACTTCTACCGAAAGGATTCGTCTGCTGTAACAGAACAGGGGATTGCTTGAAATAGGTCGAGAGAGAACTTTGTCCAGGAGTGGGACAATATAGGCTGACTAGATTAAGTAACGGTGCAGTTTTTGAAACCCTTTCAAATCACACCGGATTCTGGAACTTATATTAGCCAAGTACGCAGGAGATAAATTTTAGTAGTATAGTATAGATATTATAATGCACAGTGCTTATGCGCAAAAATAGTTGCATTCTCTGTTCCTTTTACTCTCATAGACTGATGGAACGGCAATCCGACACGACCGGAATGAGATGAAGCGCAGGACGAACGATTTTACGAGCTTTCCGAGCCACGGATCAACAACTTCTGAATTCCAGGGTACTACAGAGTATTTTCTAATATTACATCTTGCCCCACAAAGGTTTCGAAACAAATACCCAACGCTTAGCAGTCGCATTTGCCACCGCGGGGCCAACCAGACAGTAAAGCCTACTAACCACGGTCGCAAAGCTTCATAGAAGCGTATTAGTTATTATACGCTTGGTGTACGCCTGCTCAAAGCTTACATACAAAACTATGAAAATCTGTCGATGAAGCGGCAACAACACGACGGCACGGCGTTGCCACTGTGTCAACAGAGTAGGCTTTAAACAACTCAGGAATTGACACAACAGTATCACCTAAATATTTTTTGTAAAAATCGTCCAACCTCCTCTCGACTTCTAAGACCCTAGTAATGATTTGACTGGTTCTCAATTTACATCTAACATGTCTAGCAGCATAGAGCGTAACGTGTAGCAACACAGCCGACAGTGTTTGCCCGCTAAAGATTCGGAAATCGAACCCCAGTTCAAGTTTATTTGCATCGGTTTCCGATACACCGTTTTCGTGGCTTATAAAGCACTTGAATTTGCGTTCCGGGTTTAGTGTGTTCTTTGATTAGTTTGAGGTTTTAAAGGTACGTGTGAAGGGTTCCTTTCATTTTGTTAGGCCTTTAAGAGGCTTGCAGTAAAAACACGGAAGCGAAAATCACTTTTTTTTACCTTTTTAAAGCCCTTTTTACGATTTGTGATGCTTAGTCGTACATATAATTCTAAAAGACGACTCGTAATTCTAAATTCAATATGATAATTAAATACAATTTCTTGTGTGCGTACGCCTGTACCTGTACGATGTACGTTGGTTTCCTATGCATGCTATTGGCCAAGGTCTTAGAATAGAACAGAATAGAAAAACATGCATTATGGGCTCACTCAGTACAACGGCTATAAAAATAAATTAAGAGAGAAGAAAAGTGCAGAATGCTCTTACTTACTCCATCTCAGCATTTGCTGGGCGTCTGACACCGAGCGCTGGTTTTCAGTTAGCACCCTGCGGTGACTACAAAACTTGAGTTTTTTTTTTCTCAACACATTAAGATGAACCCAATCTCATACAAAAAAAAAGTCTACAATAACTACACCAAAGAAACAAGCGTAACATCTCATAAAATCCATTCTTATTGTCACATGGCCATACACAGCCACCTGAAAGAAATAAAGCAAGCTATAAACTTCCCGATCTTCAATAACAAAACACGAACGTCGCACGAAGAAAACTTTACTAAAAGCAACTCCGGTTGCGCGTTTAAAATATCGGAAGAAAATTACGATCTTCTAGCCTCCCGGCTCCTACACTCCGCAAACATATTATTGACCAAGCAACTCCTAATAGAATCTACTGTGTTTAAACTTACTAAATGTCAATGTCTATTGCGCAAAGTTACATGAAGTCCCGTACAAAACTTATGACACCGACTTCGAGAGAAGTTGCCTGAACTTGAGGGAACTAAAAGGAAAAATCTTTCACAATTCATGTCCTTGTGAATATTTTATTGAAGAATATTGTATTTTACATGGAGTCGTGGACTTATGTCGGCGTTGACGTTTTATAGATATTGGTGGCAGATTGGATGGGCTCGATATGAGTAGTGAAGATTTTATGGCGCTTGGTTTTGGATATTGTAGTCGAGATTTATGTGGGTCAAAAGATCTTTGTCTTGTGTTTTTCATTGAAATCGTGTATTTAGATGTCGTTTTCTAGAGACACGCTTAAGCTGAACAGTTGCACACCTTAAAAATAAAGTAATGAATAGTTAGGTCACCGTGAGTTTTGGATGTTTAAAGTGTTAAGTCGTGGAATAGATAAAGGACTTGCTTTCGCTAACGGCATCGCACACGGTATTTGTCACTCATCGATATAGTAGCATTCAATTAGTGAAATAATTTTTGAAATCGGTTCTGCAGTTTTTGAAATTATTTATTACAAACAAAAATACAAAGTTTTGTTTTTTATAATATTACTATAAACTAGTTTTTGCCAGCAACTTAGTTCGCGTGAATGTCGACTATTGGCGATGCAAAATCGATGTCAAATAAAATGTAGCATATGTCCTTCCTTGGGGTGCAAGCTTAAACCGTACCTTTAATTAAAAACGATTCCGCCCTCCTAGTCAAGTTACGATCGTTTCGTTTGCATCGAACGCCTTGAGTAGGCCACGCCTCCGATTCCATTTTTCTGACGTCATCTCAACGGACAAAAGAACAAAGGAATCGGGGGCGTGGCCTACTCTAGGAGTTCGACGCAAACGAAACGATCGTCGATCGTAACTTGGCTAGGTAGTTAAACCGTGAAAGCGTAACGATAGACAGATAGAGTTACATTTAGTATATAAAAAATAGGGACTAAATTAAAACTTATTAACAATTTGAACCACTGTAGTATATTTTAGTTGCATCATTATACTTAAACGACTACATAACATAGGTTTTTCCTGACATTAACATTTTATATTAAGGTACTAAATTATTATATTGCAGAATACCTGAAAACTATTGTTCGCTTTGTGATGTGCAGGAGAATAACCAAATAGAAAATATGAAAGTACTTCATTATTTGTCTGAAACACAGCACATAGTTGCAGTAGCTGTTTTTTGGACATCGCTGGATGTGCGAACGTCAGTTGAATCCGACATTCCTCGTACATTTCCGAAGTTACACGAACACTGTCATGCTGGCCAGGCGAAGGTGACGGGAATCCACTGGATGCGAGAAATACGATAGAGCAATGCTTAGTGGAGGTCCATGTCCAGCAGTGGATATTTTTCGTCTGATGACCTGTCTATACTTTAAGTATCGCAGTAAGTTGAGAGCTTTTTTACTGTCTGTCTCATATTTGGCCAGCGCTATTTTTGCCAAAAAAATTCTCAAAAGATTTTCATGGTTCTTGTTCATTTGATTGTTTGAAATGGTCATTTAGTGTATGTACGTCCAATCCTGTCCCAAATAAAGATTTTTATCCTCTTATTTTTTTCAATGATCCTTTGCTATTGTAGGTACTTACACATAACACAGAACTTGCAGAATTTCCTTTACAACTTTTTGCATACGTCGCTTGATGTGGACCCGACGAACCACGACAACTGCCAAAATTATCCGATTACAAAAGTCCTTCGCTATTAGAGTTCAACAAAGCACAGGATTGCATCTGCTGTCTTTTTTTAAATTATATAAACCAGTGTCGGACTGCGATCCCACCTGATAGTAAGCAGTGATGAAATCTTTGATGGTGAAGCGCACTAGTTTATTAAGAGCCTATTCACTCTAGCCTTGGAGACACCTAAATTATAATCGGACGGCAAGACCGCAGCAGGCAAATTATTACAGTCCTTCGGTGTACGCAGTATAAACGACGAGGCGAAGTGCTTAATCCGGACCGTTGAGATGTCAACAATGTAAATGTAGATACTCGTCGTACGTGGGGTTGTCCAATGGTATAAAGGTGATGGCGGAATCAAGTCATGTAATTCCCGCGCACACTCTCCAAAATGCATCCTGTAAAATATTGCTGAGCGCGGGCCGTTTTCAGCGGATGTGACGCATATCTCACACTATTATATAGAGTTGTTATTATTTCATTTTTTTAGGTATGCGCCATGTTTGTCGTAAATAAACTCTTTTTCTTTCTACTGAAAGGCTGGCTACCCTACGCTTGTACTCCAGGCATTGTAATTGTCTTTGGAATTGCCCTCGGTCTTCATATTAAATACGTATCTGTAAGACTCGATAAGTCCTGAACATTGCCCATTTGAAAATAACATAGAACTTGGGCTTGCCCTGGCCCTTCATATTACGAATATCTAATATCTATAAGAGTCGAGATGTTCCGAACATTACCGAAATAAGCCGAGAAGGTCCGAACATTTCCGAAGTTACCCGATTAAATAAGACCTTTACTTGAACATAACACATAACTACATCAGTTGTTTGTTGGACTCTCTCTGGCTCTTCATATTACGAACATCTATCTGTAACACTCGACAAGTCCCGATCATTCCCGAAACGACCCGATTACAAAAGTCCTTCACTATTAGACTTGAACATAGCACATAACTGCATCAGCTGTTTATTGGACTTTCCCTGGGTCTTCATATTACGGACATCTGTACGCCTGTTGATGTGGACTCGTACTCCTTCTATTCCTGACCAGGCTTTTGCTACGGAAACTAGCTTACTCCAGGGTATTGGCCACTCGCCGCGGAGGAACTAGGAAGAAAAAAGTACTTGAATTTTAGTCAATAAAAGAGCTTTTTGGAAATAAGTTTCTCCACTCGAAATAAGATTAGCCACTAACCTTTTCTACTGTCCGTTTAACCGATTTTGACTTTTATTACGTTGGTGGCATGATAAATGTTAATTGCAGTAAAAAGTTGGTATTGTAACCACTTTTTTTGTTTTTAATGTCATCTTTATGCCTTTTTTTAGATGGGGAGTCATCCAATGACATCTCCCGCCCTTTCGTGTCAGACTTAAAAAAACCCTCTCCTATTTTCTTCGTTGCCTTTCATTTCAGGGCCGAGTTTTCCTTTCAGAAACGAACCATGTCCCCAGTAGGCTTCAACCCTACTGGGCCCTTACAGTTTGCTCACATCTCCTAGCGGCGCGCGTGGAACACTACGCGCCGTCGATGACTTGGGCTCGATCGGGACGGTTATTAGACGATTGGACGGCGAGCTACCCATTGCTTGCCGTCCAATCGGGATTGGGATCACGGAATGGAAGTCAAAATCGGTTGAACGAACAGTGTAAAAGGACTGGTTATATGTCTTATCTAATTTCGAATGTAGTAAAGGTATTTAAAGCTCCATTTGGTACAACAGGTAGGTACTCCTCCTCACCTTCGTTTTCTGATGAATCCTTACCTGGTCAAAAGGTTGTTTCCCAATATGAAACATGGTGTACAACAGCGGAGCCTTGTTCAGTGATATGTTCATATCACAGGTGTCTAGAATCCCAAGTTCTTTATAAATCCATTCAGAGTGTAGTGCTAGATGCTCGTAGATAACCTAAAAACGTAAAGAAGTATTTAAATATTATTATATAATGTAAACTCTGAGAAAGTAACAAATTTATATGAATATTATAAAGCCTAGAGAGAGCCTATAAAGCCTAGAGTTTGCTAGTTTATTGGTTCAACGCGCTAATGTCAGAAACTACTGATATGATTTGAAAAAATCTTGTAGCGTTGGATATTCCATTTATCGCTATGACCACTTTAGGAGCGGAGCAGTAACCAAAGACGCGGGTGAAGCCGCAGAGGATAGCAAGTGTTTTATTCTTTATTTCTTTGCAGATCTCATAAGATCTACAAAAAAAAAACACGATTAAAATTTTTGGGAAGTGAAATAATAGCAAAGCCCCGAACAAAATTTTGCTGGAATGTTTTTTTTCGTATAGTGCTGACAAATATACAAAAGTATAAAATTACTTAGATTAAATTTCTGAATATTTTTTCTAAGACATATTATTAATAGAATCCGCGTATTCAAGATATTCCAGTTTTAAATTGGTGATATAATGTATATTATATCAATAATACCTATGTGAATATATCTCACGCTTTATCATAAAAAGACCTAAACCAAAAAAGGGTTTTTGAAAATTGAATCATAAATTAATGCAAACATAATGTTAAGATTCAATTTTCAACTACCACTTTTGTACTTAGGTCTCTTCATGATCAACAATGTGATATACCTCCTTGTGAACTTTAAAAATCTATAAACGCATTTTTAAACAAACGACAAGGTTTCATGTCATGTCGTGTTATTTTTTATGACATACTAGGCTCGATGACAATTGAAATGTCTTAATGCCATGCTTTTTTCTGATGATGTTGTTATACTCGAATTGCACTACCATAACATATGTGTTATAACAAGCACTATATTCTAAGTTATTTTTATTTTATCACTTTATTATGATATCTAATGCGGAAATATATTCCCTAAGTATATGAATACAATACATAAAGCAAAGCATATTTTGTTACTTGACCAAGATTTATATTAGGGGCAACATCAAAAGTTCAGTTTAACCAAAGATCATGAAAGCCAGCAAAAAAATAAAAATAAGTCATGATTATTTACTAAATTTTCTAGTCAATTAAGTTTCCAATTATGACGATTTTTTGCGAAACTTACTGGACCGGCCGTTAGATTAATTTTATAAAACTTAGTAAATTATTTCGCCGGTATATATCATGGTGACATATGCAGACACTTCATAAGTTCATCAACAATTTCCACGCCGTTGTTCTTTCTGTACTTGTACTATTACTTATTCTGTGGCTTAGTTAATAATTTAGATACTTACTCGGAGGCTGTCTCTTCCAGGAGATGTCATAAGTATTTGACTAGTTAGTGATGCGGCGTCACTTGCTCGCTCAGCGTTAGATCCAGGCACATCACCCTAAAAGTATAGAAGTGGGTAAATAACTCAGTTCCATATTGTTTTATTTGTTTCAGTCACTTTTTAAAATTGATCCCTATAATAATCTATTTGTAGGTGAAATTTTGTCTGTCTGACGGCTATTTTTTTGAGGTGGGAAATAGTCAACTAAGTTCTCCCGCTCTGGGTGGAGCGAGGAAAAGTGTCAGATTTTTGCTAACTAAAACCTATCCATAGCCGCAGCGCCTCTTTCAAGCAATACCACACTTCTGGAACTCCATAAATCCTACCTCTTCAAACAACACAGCGAATTCTGGAAAGTCCTCCAACCCGAACTGTTCTGACAACACGACCTTCCTCTTAGCTCGTTCTATGAGCAGTTGTATGTCTCTGGTATGTTTATCATCCTCATCTATGGAGCACAGAGCCTCAGCGACGGCAAGGGCAATGGATGATGCACTGCTGTGACTGCCATCGAAACTTTGAGACGAATTTGCTGTGGAAAAATAGCTTAGGTCAGTTAGCATAAGTATAGCCTAATCAGCTTTATAATGTTCCCACTGTTAGCTCAAGCGTCCTCTCTAGGACACATTGTGCCGTATTCCACAAAGCGGGACACAGTGCGGATTGGTGAACGTTACACGTCTTATATTTTATATGATCTGGTTTCCGCACTTAGTTGTGCGTGGGCCATGCCGGCCTTTACTCCAACCAGCCCACCTCATTCCAGAAACAGATGAGTCTCTTGAGTTTGCTCAGGGCGTCCATCAGTGAATTCGGTGCTCCCAAGGTTCGTGTTCTTATCTCGCTGACGGCTGTGCCCTCCATGCATCCACTGCACAGAGGGCTATCTGTGATATTCATTGTGTAGAAGTGATTGTTCAGGGATCAGTGTCTGATGATGGATCCTGCCACTAGACGCAGGCTGCCTCTGTCCACTCGCAGAAGGTTGCTGTGTTGTTACACGTCTTAGAATCTTTGTCCTAGGTCATGCCGTTCCCTCGCGATGTTTAGCTTCACCATTTTAATAGCAGTGATGGTTAAATCAATAACACAGTGTAGTGCACCTGGCTATGCTTGAACCCGCGACCTATAACTCGTAAATCGGGACCGTTACCACTACTCCACCACTGCTCACTGCTCTTAGTTCATTAATTCAATTCAGTTAAAAAAAAATTGTATCACATAGACCTACATGGGTACTTCTAAGACGTTAGTAAAACCTTAATTAAGGCAATGTTTGTCATGACTAACGTGGAGTTTGAAAAATACTCTAATTCATAATTCAAAAATCGGGAATCTGAGAGATCGGGAAGCAGGGGTTGGATAATATTCGAAAACAACACTGACTTTCCTAGTGGACATTTATGGCCCTTTGATATTTTAAACAGAAATTTTTGACAGCTTTCAAACTTTTGTATAGAAAATGTCAATAAGATATACTTGGTTATTTTTTCAGGTATTGGGAACGTGCGAAGTGTATGGTACGATAAACCTTTGGACTGTGAATCTTTACCGAAGATTTTGTTTGATTATTTTGAAATTCAAAATCTACATCAGTGCTCGCTACATTTTTTAACAGTCAATTGCACAGCAGTAGTTTGATGTGAGATATAATAAGGATGGAGTAATGGAAGGAGATACTGACAGAATTTCTGGTGATTTGCGAGAAGACTGAGTGAGAGGTTTAGTTATTTATTTATTTAAACTTCATGCAACACAAAGATACAAAGGCGGACTTAATGCCTTAGGCATTCTCTACCAGTCAACCAACTAAGTTATATTATCTGTGTTATATTTTCTTTAATGTATTAACATTAATTCTTACTAAGGTAATCAGTGTAATTGGCATTTTGTCGTTCTGGTTAAATAAATAAATAATAATAAAAAAAAGACGTAGGATTATGTTTTACAACTTACTTGTCTGCCCAAGACCAGCAATTCTGACGTGCTTCGACCTCGGCCTATTAGATCTTGCGCTCATAGTGTGAGCATCCCCATTCGCTGCTGATGCCACTGTCAAACAAAATAAACTATATTTAAATAAAGAATTCTTATACGGCATTCTAATTGGCACACGGTCTTAAAATTATCAATAATCATCATCAATTTACAGTAATCCACTACTATGCACACCATTTAACTCGGTCTAGGATAATCTTCTTGATAATCACACTAATATTAAATGGGTAAAAGTTTATGTGTGTGTATGTTTGCTACTTCTTCACGCTCGAACGGCTGAACGGATTTCAGTGAAACTTTGCACACAGGTAGAACAAGTCCTGGAATTGCACACAGACTATTATCCTGGCAGCGGCTAGTAAAACTCACATACAAAAGAATAGAGCAACTATGGCTCTAAATCTAGAATAACCCAACAGAATAGTTTTCATATCACTGGGAAACTGTTTACGCTCATTGGTTTTCATATTCACTACTAGATGGCGCTAATACCAATAAAGACGTTTCACATAAAGCTCGACAAATACCGCTTACCTTCCTTTTCTTTCTCGACTTCTTCATCAGCCCATTTTTGGATTTCTTCATAGGTGATAGTTACAAGCATTTGCAGTAGTACGGAACCTCCCACAGGGTTTATGTGGGAGGGAAGAGTGCCCTCTATGATCGAACAGGCGTTCACGAAGCTTCGAGGGACACAGTCCAAGGATCTTGATATGCAGGATAGGCATAGGGCCATCGTCTGAAAAAATAAATGTGCCATAAGGCCAAATCATTTTAGACAAGTTAAAAGAATTATATAAGAAATAAAAAGTCATAAACCTTTGTTTTTTCTTTAGTATGTTTCTATTGTTTTCTGTACTTACATACAGTTTTCTATACCAATCTACAGTAATATTATAAAGAGGTAAAGTTTGTTTTTTATTTTTTTTGTTTTTATGAGGTAATCACTGAAAGTACAGGTCCGATCGCAACTTTTTTTTCACCGATAGAGACCTGCTATAATTCTGAGTGTCATAGGCTATATTTTATATACGCGAGTGAAGCCACGGGCAAAAGCTAGTAAATAATAAAATGAATAAACTCTGGATCGAATTTAAAAAATACCAGTAAGTACTAGGTAGTTTATTACTATATCACTGAGTGGTATTTAAGTTTTGGTTTGTGTTTTATAATGTCAAAGAAAAAATAATGATGGCTAACCTGATACATAGAAGCCCCGCTCTGAACGGCGTTGACTAATATCGGCGGTATAAACTGCAGAATTGAGCCAACGATGGCTAGTATCCCAGCCAACCATGGAGGCCTTCTATCGCACCACACCTAGAATTAAAATAAATAATCTATATATATAAAAGGAGAAACTGACATATCAACGCACAGCCGAAACTACTGGGGCTAGAAGCGTAAAATTTTGCACAAGGTTTCCTTTTATGACGTAGGCGAGCATTAAGAGAGGATTTTCTAAAATTCACCCCCTAAAGGGTTTTTTTTTTTTCCACCGGGAACCCGGTGGTGGCGCGTTCCGAGGGCCGTGAAAGCACATGGCCTCGGACTTGTGCAATGCCACCTCGAGTCCCAGCTCCTGGATCCTGCCAACGACTGTCGCAACCCCGCGTGTCGCTAGTTCGACCGCCGCCTGGTACGACTCTCCCTGCGCCAGGACCAGCGTGTCGTCCGCGTAGTAGACCACGCTGACCCCGCCAGGGAGGTCGCCGCTCAGCACGTAGTCGTAACCGATGTTCCACAAGGGCGGCCCTAGTACCGATCCCTGCGGAACACCGCACGACATCTCTCGACGTTCCCACTCTCCCTGGTGACCAGGGTAGGTTATGTACCTGTCTGACAGGTACGCCTCGACCACACGACAGAGGTAGTCGGGCATCCGGTGATACCAGAGTGCCCTCCCAATGCTACTCCAAGGCAGGGAGTTGAAGGCGTTGGCGATGTCCAAAGACACCGCCACGACACACCTGCCCTGGGCCACTGCATCCCCCGTCGTGAGAGCTCGCACGCACATGATGGCGTCCACCGTGGAGCGCCTCCTGCGAAAGCCGAACTGGCCGTCCGCTAGATCCGGCCCCACCCGTGTTAGGTGTGCGACGAGGCGGTCTGCAATTACTCTTTCAAAGAGCTTGCCCACCTCGTCGAGCAGCACAATGGGCCGGTACGCGGACGGAGAGTCCGCAGGGCGCCCCGGCTTCGCGATGAGGACCAGTTTCCCCGTCTTCCAGCGAAGTGGAAACTGGCCCCTCTCCAAGCATGCGCTGAAGAGCCCTCTTAGTCGAGGCCCGAGAGCCTCCATGGCCAGGACCCATGCCTTCCCAGGCAAGCCGTCGGGTCCTGGGGCGGTATTCTTGGCACTCAGCCTTCGTACCGCCACTCTCAGCTCTACCTCGGTCACCTCTGGAGCGTTGTCGTCGTCGTCGCCATCGTGGTCCGCGTCTGGCACCGCTGGTGGCGGAGCCATGGGCGGGGGAGAGTGTTCCCCTCGCGTAGGGAACAGAGTGCTCACCACACCCTCTACGAGCTGGGGCCGGAGGCTCTGCGTCAGCGGGGGAGCCCAGGGGCGGAGTTTGTCTCGCACCAACTTGTACGGGCGTCCCCATGGGTCCCCATTCAGAGTCCCCAGCCACACGTTGCGGGCCTCGAGTTTGGCCCGCCTTATCTCCGCTCGGAGGGTGCGTTTTGCCTCTCTGTATCCCTCATACAGCTCCGCCTCTCTGGCCTCCGCATCCGCTGGACGGATGCGGCGCCTGCGGTACCTGGCATACCGGCGTCGCGCGGCATTGCACGCGTTGCGCAGTGCCGCAATCTCCGGCGACCACCAGTGTACCTGGCGCCGAGCACGTCCTGGAGGGACTCGGGGCATTGCCGCGTCGCAGATTTGCGACATGGCCTCCCGGAACCACTCTGCCTCGACGTCTATGTCGACAGGGCTGTCCGGTGCTTGCACCCAGGCCTGTACCGTCGCGGCTTCCAGGAGGAGCTCCCGGTCCATCTGCCTCAGCGCCCACCGCGGACCACAAGGGTTCTGTCGGACCGGCGCAGTCGAGGTTTGGGCGGAGACGTCGAACCGGATGTACCGGTGGTCTGAGAACGTCTCCACCCCCTCCATAACGCGCCAGTCGACGACACGCGGCGACAGAGCGGGGCTGGCGAACGAGATGTCCACCACTGAGTCGCCCCGCATCCGCACACACGTGGGGACAGAACCCCGGTTTAGGACGACCAGGCCTGTCTCCAGCGCCCAATCCTCCACCATCCGACCCCGCTGGTGGTGAGCCGGGAACCCCAAGCCAAGTTCTTGGCATTGAAGTCCCCGCAAACGACCACGGGGAGGGAACCAAACCCAGCGACGACGGCTTTCAGCTCCATTAGGGAGATGTGAAGATCGCCGAGAGATCTGCTCGGGGACAGGTAGACGCCTACCACTGCGATGTCCCCGAACCGTGCTGCCACGCAACCCCGTCCCCTCGTGACGGCCTCGAGGGTCGGGGTACCGGCGGCGGCCGACGAAATTAGGGTCACCGAGCCGTCCAGATCCCGTACCCAGTCTCCCCTGGGCAGGACATAGTACGGCTCGGAGACCACGGCGATATTGATCGACCACTGCGCCATGCTCTGGAGCAACAGATCCTGAGCGGGGGCGCAGTGGTTGATATTCGCCTGGAGGAGACGTAATGGAGCCGTTATTGACAGTCCATTACCGTCTCCTCCCGAGCCCCACGTGAGGGCCCTGCCACGGCAGTTGCGGCGGCGACAGCAGCGGCAGCCAGAGAGGAGGCTGCGGCGGAGAGGACGTCGGGGTGGGCTTGCCTTGGGACCTTGCCCTTGGCCTTGGCAGGAGGGTCGCAGGACCTGCTCCCAGCCCGGTGATCGGCCGGCTTGCCTGCCGCCGCACATGCGTAGCAGTGCGGCGTAGCACGGCATTCTGCAGCCTTGTGACCGGCTTGACCGCACTGGAAGCAGCGGTCACTACGGTCCACCTCTGCGGCGCAATAGGCACCCACGTGGTGACCCACGTGGCAGCGGTAGCACCGCAGAGGTCTGGGCTCCAGCAGTTTAACCTGAGCGGAGACCCAGCCCACCAAGAGCCTTCGGCCTTCGCCGGTGATGGCCTTGGCCGCCGACACGGGGCAGCTCACCGTTACAGCTCGCATGCCCGTGCTGTCAGCGCGGATGGTGCCCGCCCGCACCTGATCGGCGTGGCACCCTCCCGCCCTGACGATGGCGGCCACCACCTCGTCCACCCTGACGGAGTCGTCCAGGCCCATGATGCGCATGTCCATGCACTTGGTGGGCCTGGACACTCGGGCCTCCTCGACGTCCAGGGACGCCCTGATCCTTGCGGCCAGGGCGTCTGCGGCAGGGCCACTGTCCGCACCAGGGACCTCTAATATTCGAGCCCCGGTTGCGGTGCGCCTCATTCGGAAGCCCCCAGTGGCTCCGAACTCGCTGAGGTGGCCCACCACCGCCTGCTTCGCCTTTTCCATGACGGCGTTGTACGTCACGCCCTTCTTTTCCGCATCTGGCTGCAGCGTAATAACTACAGCCTCGGGATTCGGGGCGCGAAGTCTAGCCGCCATGGCCCGCTTCTTGCGCTGCTGTCGCCGCGCGCGCTTTTTGGCTGCCCTAGCCGCCTTGCCCGCCTTCCTGCTGGCACCGACAACCGTCCATTCGGCGCCAGCCGAGGGTTCTTCGGGCAGAGGAGGCGGCAGGCGCGGTCTAGTCGCCGCCGTGGCAGGAGGTCCCACCGCTTTAGTGGCAGGCGCCGCCCTGCCCTTCTGCCGCTGCTGTTGTTTGGCGGCCGGGGCCGGCCTCGCAGGCTCCGATGCCACGGCCCCGCGCCCAGCATGCCCCGACGGACCCGCCTTGGGCGCAGCCGCAATGGCCGCGGCAGCGGCGTAGGACGCCGCCTTTCGCTGGCCGGAGCCCGCTAATGGGGGGCGCAGCACTATGCCCTCCAGCAGGGACAGCTGCTGCTGGATCCGCAGCTGGAACTGCTGCTGCTGCTGCTGCAGCTGCTGCTGAAGAGCAGCCAGCTCCCGCTGCACCAGCGACAACAACTGGCTCTCCGGCTCTGGGTGGGACTGGGGCTGACTTTGCCCCTGCCCTTGCTTGCGCCCTTCTCCAGCCGGCTCCCGGCAGCCGCTGACATCCTCGGCTCCCACGAGCTCGGCCCGAAGCTCGGCCCGGAGCTCAGCCCGGAGTCGCGCCAACCTCTTCTCGATAGAGGCCTCGATAGCCTCCTCGATAGAGGCGGCATGCCGTTGGACCGTCTTCTCCTTAGAGGTCCTCTCCCTCTTCCGGCCCATGTCCCGCAGCGCGGCGACAACCAACTTCCCCAGGGATCTACGGGACTCCTCGGCGGAGTCCTCCCTGGCATCCCGCTCGCTGCCAGACGGTCCCGAGAGGTCCACCTGGGCGCTGGCCACACCGGGGTGACGCCCCTCCGCGGCAAGTCGATCGGCTCGCTTCGCCGACTCGTGGGCAGTGAGGCCCCTCCCTCTTCCGCTTGCTCGACCCGCTCCCCGCCCGCTGGTGGGGATTTTTCGGGCCGAGCCCATTTCTCCATCGGAGGACGATTTGTCCCCCGATCTAGAGCGCTTCTGGTAGGCACTCACGTTCCTACCGGAGTCGCCCGCCACCTCCTCAAGCTCCGAGCCCTCCGAGCTCCTTCCGGATGCCGCGTCGGACTCCGACCGCGCATCGCTCTCCTTTGGGTTTTTTGCAAAGAATTTATTCATTTTGGTTCCCACGAGTATTAACTTCGGGTACTGGCTCAAATAAAGTGGTTCGCACTAGAGACTAATTTAGCTACCCATTAGTCAAGCTAACAACCTCCCTCACGGTGCGCCGCCGCTTGGAGGTTTGGGGTAATTTTTTATAGAGGTTGTCTTCCTCGCGGCCCAGGCGGTTAAGCCAAGACCCTCGACCCCCATCAAAAGTCAGAAACATGACCTTGGACAATCTCTGGGGCTACGAGACTAACGGTGGCAGAAGGAGGAGCAAGTCTTCCTCCTGCCTGCTCGGTGGCAGGGTGAGTGCGCACCGAGCCCGCTCTTACTTCGCCACTGTGCCCTCTGCTATAGCAGAGGGACACGCGTTGAAGTGATCCTTCAGACAGAACATTCGCAGGCGGACATCAAGACCCCTTAGGCAGAAGTACCCAAGGGGAGTCGTTGGCCGCCTCCCAGGGTGCACCGTCCCGCAGACTGGCCTTCACCTCGGACGTATCCGCAAGGGAACTACAGCCTGCGGGCACTCGTGGAGGTTTTCTGTCGTAGCACCCCACCCCCTAAAGGGTTGAAACAGGAGTCCAAAGTTTGTATGGAGAAACCTACATTCACGCAGGCAAAGCCGCTGGCAGAAGCTAGTGACAAATAAATATGCTTTTTTTCGGTGGGTAAATCATCCAATGACAGCCCCGCCCTTGGAAGGTGCGGGAGGGTGTGTCAGACATTTACTGACTAAAAGCCCAATCCTGTTCTTTCGTTGCCTTTCATACCAAAGCCGAGTCTTTCTTTCAGAAGCAGACCTTTGGCCCCAGTAAGCTTCGACCATGCTGCATCTTCCGATACGTGGTCGCGACTCCAGAACCTTTCAGACTATCTGTCATGCGAGCAATATGCCCTACCCACTTAAGTTTGGTTTTTCGGGCTATATCGGTAACATGGGTGTGTAAATGATAGAAAACCGACAGACTAGCAACTCTGCATTGATGGAGACTTTGGAGTTTTGACACGACGAATGCATTATTACCGATAACCTTCTAGTGTTACCAGACGGACTTACTTTAACGCGATCAAATATGTTAAAATCTTGCACCCAGGGCAGTGAACCTATCGTTGAAATCTGATATTAATTAATTAAACCTTTGGGGTTGAGCGAACAACGACGTTCGCTCTCTCATTTTCTTTATATCGTGTCTCATTACGGTATTCGAAAGGTTCGAAAGGTTTTAAAAGTTGTTCTTCAGAAGAACTACAGAAAAAGAAGAATTAAATAAGAAATTAGCAAGGTAAATTAACGTTATATGCGAGGTGATCCGCGGGACTTATGACATGATTTAATTTTATTAAATCTAGGCTTAGCTCTTAGGGGCCGTTCAAGTATTAGATTTTTGCAAATATTAACTTCCCCTCCCCCTAGTAAACAAAAGTAAGCAATACTTTCATCCCCCCCCCCCCCCCCCCCTGCTTACGTAAACATTGCATACGTACGTGCATTTGTCAATGTGTTAGTTAGGTTATGTTAAAATAAAGGAAAAAGCAAAGTTAATTTTAAATTTTGACATTATTAATTTAAGTTAACAGTTTTCAGTCCATGACACACTAATCCATGACACTAAGTCTTCAATGACATTAGATGTATGCTGCTAAATGATGTGTGTCTGCTCACTTTCTTGTGGTTTTTAAACATCGACATTGTTTTCTTAAAAAACTAAAAAAAAATTTCATTGCTGACGTAATCACCATCTAGCCTCACCCACATCCCCCATGTCATCAAAAATAAGCAAAGCAAAGACCCCGCACCCCCCTGTAGTGCTTACGTAATATTTGAATGGCCCCATACCCCATTTATCATTGAAATTTAATATTTACCTGCCGTTTATCCAAACAAGCGGCCCAGTCTCTCCCAGAGATCTCCAGCGCGTAACATAACGTAGACTTGAGCTCAGCCTTACTGCCGATAGTTGCCAGAATGTAAGTCAGGGCACCCGCCGCACGAGCTAACTCTTCACCCGCTGAAATTAACAACTTTAGTCATTTTAACAATACTGCAGGTAAGATAGTGATCAAACGCGAGCCTAACGATAATAAAAAAAAAACCAGGCAAGGGCGATTCGGACTCGCGCACTGAGTGTTCGTATAAAAACAGTTCGATTCCCGAATTGAATTACGAAGATTTTTCCGAATCGCAATGTTTTTTTTTTTTGTGACTTAACTACAAATTATACTTGTGCTATGAGACCTTGTGTCGTGCCCCAAATTGCAACCGGTAGAAAATAGACAGGCTAGTAATTCGGCGTCAATGTTCAAGACGTCTGTCATGACTGCAGTCACATATGGGCTGGTGCTGCAAAATGCCATCTAGCAGCTTAGGACTCAGTGGAAAGGCGTGCGAAGAGGCTAATTGGGGATCCAGATTTGGTTAAGTCCAATCTACAAAGCCTCGAGCACAGGCGCAGGGTAGCCAGCCTATCGGTATTTTACAGGTTACATTTTGTAGAGTGTGCGCGGGAATTGCATGACTTGATTCCGCCATCTCCTTTCTACCATCGGACAACCCGACGTACAGCGAGCATTGAAACTTCAACGGTCAAGACTAAGCGTTTCGCTTCGTCGTTTATTCCGCGTACATCGAAGAACTGGAACAATTTGCCTGCTGCGGTCTTCCCGTCCAACTATAATTTAGGTGACTTCAAGGCTAGAGTCAATAGGCTCTTAATAAACTAGTGCGCCTGATCATCAATGATTGCATCTCCGCTTACCATCAGGTGGGATCGCAGTCAGGCACTGGTTTATATCAATTTAAAAAAAAAAGACTGAAGCTTCGACACGATGAGTGTATAATCATAATCATTTATTCTGCAAACATGGGTATAGCTAGTACATAGGTGAACATCAGTATCCGATGTACTTACGATGAACATCCCCCTTAAACCTGCAGAAGCCGTCGGCGGTGCACAGGAAGCCGGTACATTTTATGTGCCTGTCGTGCACACTGTACCACAACCCATCAGCCGGCCACTTCAGGTTGTCGGCACACATGTGGCGTATCGCGCGAATTAGAAGAAGACGAGAGAGATGGCAGTCGCGCATCATTAAGACCTGAAGAATAAATAATGTCAATGAAGAGCTGTATAGACGTCGACGAACCAGGGCCCGACGCGAGAGGTCGCTGACGCCGATTGCCTCCACGAGAACACGACGGTGCTCCGCCCAAGCGGGGCACACCTCTACTGTATGCTCCGCAGTGTCCTCCAGGCGGTCCACACAATGATGACACCCGGGCGTTTCTTCCGCCTGAATCCGATGCAGGAACCTCCCGAACTTGCCATGTCCGGTGAGGACCTGCGTCATGCGGAAGGTGAGGCACTCCTCAAAGAGGAAAATTACCGCCATAATTATAGCGTGCACATTGTTTGTAGGAGGTAATCTCTGGAAATACTGGTCCGATTGCTAAAATTTTTTCACCTATAGAAAGCTGCTTTATTTCTGAATGATATAAATTATACTATATGTACGCGGGTGAAGCCGCGGGCAAAAGCTAGTTATTTTACAACAGTTTAGTTAAATTTACAACCTACAATTAGGTTTTCTAACAGCAAACCATATAGTTATGAATAAGATAGTCATATTGCACATGAGGATAAGTGAACATAAAAACTAAAGCATACATTAATTAAATCCTACTTAAAACTAAAAATCAACAAAACAAATATGTGTACAGCATATGATACATGTACATACCTTCACAATCAACGCCCAGTTAGGTTGCGGTTGTGCCAACAGCACAATGAGCTCCAACCCCAGAGCGGTCTTATTGCACAAATCGTGCGTAGTCCTTACCGAAGGGTCGTCCAACTTGTCGAATAGCTTGGGGTTGACGAACGTGAACCATGGATAGGGACATTCTCTGGGAATTGAAGGTTGATCGCGTTCTTTGAATTCCTGGAAAAGTTAAAGAGAATTGAGGTGTAAATTGTTTGTAGATCATGATTACTTGTTTTAGCTACCTAACGTAAGCAACAAAGTTCGGAACTTCCGATTGCACCTTCAATTCCGATTCCGGTTCCCATAAATTTAAATCAGGAGAGGCACATCAAGTTTTTAGTTGTATTTGGAATGTTGTGAGTTCGCATTTCATATAAGAGACTAATAAATTTAAAAATTTTGAATTTTTGGTGTAATTATTATTGGTTTATTGTGATTTTAATGTATTGAATTTTAATCTATTGAATTTTAGACAATTGAATTTTAATTTATTGATTTTTTTTATTGGATTTTTATTGTATTTTTTGGAATTATTATTTATTGATACGGGTTTTTACCTGAAATAAATGTTATTTTTTTATTTATACTTATCCGAGTTTTTGATTAGTTTTAATAGTGTTTCATTTGTCGCATATATCTCCAGTTCCGGTTTCGGTTCCACTTCCAATTCCAAGAAACCCAATTTAAATTCCGCTTTCAGATTCGGTTCCGATAGAACCGCTCCCGTTACATCCATAGCAAAACTAACAAGAAAAAAAAAGCAGTATCTTTAAATCCTGCGGCTTGGACTTTAAATAGACGTATGAAGACATTGCTCAAATATATTCAATCAAAATCGCCGCCTACAGTACAGCAATTCAGAAACATGTAGATACAAGTCTTATCCTGTTTTTTAGACCTTCATTAGTCAGTATTTTCCACAACCATCATCAGGGCTGGAAAGTTCCAGACAGAAACATCGAATAACAGACAGTGGAAACGAATCCATAACCTCTGGCTCAGTAGCTAATACGAGCGTTTGTTTTTAAATTAAAAAACTCATTAGCGATACGCCTATTCGTTCATGAGCATTGCTGTTACAAATCGATGAAGCGAATGCCCGCGATGACCTAACACAAAACGACGATGCGACATTGCATCGTAAAAATCTGCAAGTACGCACGGCGCAACACAAGAACTTGCGAATTGATTCGCATTGCACATTACATAGTCACATGAACTGATGAATTGCCGCAAACCAGCGATGCGGCATCACATAGCGTCGCAGTTCTATCTTCATCTTCCTGCCCTTGTTCCATGTTATTTGGGGTCGGCGCAACACATTTTTTTCTTCCACTCTGCCCTGTCACTCGTCATGCTATCACTAACTTCCTTTTCTTTCATATCACTCTTCACACAATCCATCCATCTTTTCTTTGGTCTCCCTCTCCCTCTCCATCGCGTCGCAGTTCTATGTTGTAGATAAAGTAGTATTACGATTACTACCTACCTGATGTATAAAATGCAAGTCAGCCCCCCTAAAAACGAAGCATTTGAACAGCTCATTGCACTTGGCATGTACATCTCTGACGTCTCGCGTCTGATGCTTAGCGTCTAACCCGGCCAGGTCAGATCCGTTGGCACATATGGATGGCAGTAACTGGGCGACGCAGAGGAGAATATTTAATATGTCGTTGAGCAGAAGACGGGTTGTCGTTTCTGTTGTGTTTGTCTGGAATAAAAAGATTTGGTTTAAGAGCGTTTAGGTTATCTCACAGTATTTCATACGAACGTGCATGTCCTCATTCTCGGAAATGAGTGGACTGATTTTAATTAATAAACTTTGCACACATACGCTAGTTAGTAGGCGTGTGTAACTCTTTACTGAATCGACTCACTGTTCCAAAACATTTTAGTGTTCCGAAAGATTGGAACAGCAGCAATGTTTTAAATGTATCATTTGGAACAATTGGAACACTGAAACATTCTTTACTTTAAGTGACCTGCAGTCTTTTTAAAATTCAAATTAAAACGTAAATAATGTAAATTTAATTAATGACCTGAATTAAAAACATCTGCTTAAAATTATTCATAAATCAAAATTAAATAAAATAAAACTTAACATAACACTCAGTGTCTGTGTTTGTATCTTTTGAACCGTTGTTCCAAATGTTCCTTTTGTATCTCGTGAGCCGATGTTTTAAATGTTCCGTTTGTACCTTTTGAGCCGATGTTCCAAATAGAATAGAATAGAATAGAATAGAATAGAATAAACTTTATTGTACACCAAAACAGTAACAAAAACTTTTACATTAACTTAAATCTATGGGTACAAAGGCGGTCTTATCGCTGACAGCGATATCTACCAGACAACCTTAGGGTGGAATGTAAGAATTTGAAATAGAAACAAAGGGGGGTAGTTTGCGGTGTACAGCAAATTATTAATGTAAATATTAAATTTAAATTATATACTAGACTATACATAGAAATAATATAGCTGTTACATATAAAAGACAATATATAGATATTATATATATATATATATATTATAAGTTACACAATTTCATACAAAGGTATGGAAAAAGAAAAGAACAATAACAGAACAAAACAGTAGAGGCAGGATAGCAATTAGAGTGAAAGGAAATGATTTTTAACCAGTTTTTTGAAAGAAGCTAGTGACTGGGCTTGTCTAATTGGCAGCGGCAACGCGTTCCACAGTCGCACCGCTTGGACCGTGAACGATTTGTCACTGAACTTAGTAGAATGCGAGGGCATTAAAAGTTTCAAATTCTCCGATGATCTCAAGTGTCTAGAGTGTGTGTCATGAAGGAACTTGAAACGTTCTTTAAGATAAGATGGAGTTGTAGGAATAAACAGAACACTGTAAAGCAAAGATAAAATATGAGCATTCCGGCGAAGGCGGATAGGCAGCCACTTGAGCTTGGTACGAAATTCAGAAATATGATCATACTTGCGCAATCCAAATATGAATCTAATACAAAAGTTTTGGAGTCGCTCAAGCTTATCTAGCTGCACTTCAGTTAGGTCTAAATAACTGACATCGGCATAATCAAGGATTGGGAGAAGGAGGGATTGGGCGAGTGCAGTTTTAGTGGCAATAGGAAGAAAATTGCGCAGTCTTCGTAAAGACCCCGCAGACGCAAACAACTAAATAAAAAAAAATAATAAAAAAAAAAATTAAATAAAATATTCCGTTTGAATCTTGTAAACAGATGTTCCAAATGTTCCGTTTGTTTCTTGTGAGCCGATGTTCCAAATGATACATATCACTGTTTCGGAACATTTCAGCGATTCTGATGCAAATGTTCTAATCGCAATGATGACACACTTTGCCCACACTTACTAGGTCGGTTTAAAAAGTTAGCTAACATATTCGAGAAAATAGTTGAGAGAGAAAGAGAGTAATTTTTCACTTTCTATAGAAAACTTAAAATTGCTGTCACAGTCCCTCTAAGTCTCAAGTCTTTCGCTAACAAGAACATACAATAATTCGTTCGTGTGCCCACAACCATTTCAAAAATTGTATTATTTTTATATGTAGCTTTTGTTTAGTTGTGCTCTTGCCCAGGACCCGAATAGCGAGTCTAAACCTGAGTATGTTGAGCATACTCACAAAATTTAAGATTTATCAATTATTGTTTTAGGTGTTTAGCTCCCTTTACAAACATATAAATTAACAATTTTACCCCTTCGTAACCGTTAATAAATAATATTAAAATAACTCTCTATTTATTTATTTTATGAAGTTTCCTAAAATAAATAAATAGAGAGTTATTTTAATATTATTTATTATTATTATTATTTATTGTTGAGTTCAACAGTTTATAAAGTTACATGGGTTAAGAAGACCCACCCCACTCACCCCACTATCTATGAACAGCCCAATCAACTGCATTGGGCTGGTCATAGGCTGGTTGCGTGAAAGCTACTAGCATGTTAAAGTACGGTCTACACACGCTGCACAGTGATAGATAGATATTCTTTATTGTACACCAAAAATACAAATTGCATTAAGAACTTAAAATTAATAGGGTGTCACAATGGGCAGTCTTATCGCTAAAAGCGATTTTTACAGACAACCTTTAGTGATAGCGAAATGATGACAATTATCACTTAAACCAATTACAGAGTTTCACGGCATTTATAAAATTAGGTTAACAGCTAGAAAGTGGTGTAAGGAAAGAATAAGAATTGAAATTATAAATTGATCAGGAGAAGAATAAAACCTCCTCCCATTCCATCATACATTATCATTCATTCATTCTTACATTATTATTTTTATTTCATTTTCATTCTTTTGTCCTTTAATTTTTCCTTATAAAAGTAATATATATTTATGTATATGAAATTTCATATTATATTAAATATTTATGTATGTTTATTTTTTATATATATACATTTGATCCCTTGTTTTCCTAATAATCTTTTCTTTTTTTTATGGAACTACCATGTTTTCTCTTTACTACCCTTGTATGACAGGTAGAGAATGCCTAAGGCATTAAGTCCGCCTTTGTACCTTTGTGTTGCATGAAGTTTTAATAAATAAATAAATAAAATATTAAATTGTAAAATCCAAACAGTACGATTCTACTCTACACCACGATTGTTCACTTACTTGGCAATATCTTACAGTAAGAATGGTAAGGGTTTCGTTGAGCATTCCAGCGAATATTCTTTGCGCCATCCGTGGTGGTACAGTATCCCAGAGATCTCTTCTACTGCCTAGAAAAAATAATTAATACACGGTAATTATACTTCATATAATTACCGCAGACCCGAAACATATTGATGACTCAGAAAAATAGTAGGTACATTATGATACAAATGAAGGAAGTTTGTCGTTAAGGCCGATTGCTGCAGCGATTTTCCACGTTTATCAATCGACATTTTTCAATAAACTTATGAAGAAATAAATAAACGGGGGTCGAAAAGTAACTCGTGGGGGTCGCGTAGCGCCCAGCCTGATACGACACAAACAATAAATGGCGGGGGCAAGCTCGCGCACTTTTTCGCACTAGTGTGGAAAACAGTCAACTGCGTGTCTAAAAGCAGTAGGGATAAGAGCGGGTTTTCGAGTAAGTATATTGAAAAAACATTTAAAATAAAATGAATAATGAACTTTTCAGTAGCGAATGTGTGAATACACACTCAATCAACATGAAAAAAAAAAAAACAAAGACTAACCATTCATATAAAGCCACCATCCTTGCACAGATGGCGTGCCAGTCTCATGTACCGCTCTAGCCTTGCCATCTATCGGCCGCCCACCAGAATCTTGTAGGATGTATAAAGACAGTACCCGGTTGTGAAGATCTAGAACTCTTTCGCCAACAGCTTCCGACATTGTTGTGTAGCGTTTGTAGCAACCCTGGAATTTATGTAAGTTTCTAAGATATAGATGTCGCTAGTAAATACTAAAACTAAGAATTAATGTGGGGTGTGAAATACAGATGGCGCTAGCAATCCTACATAAACTTGTTTTTTATAGTTTGTACCTTTCGATTAGTTTCGATGCAAAAACCAAGACGTATCGATTATAATAACTTACCTTTAAATACAAATTTAACGTAAATAGTACAAAGAACTTATTTATAATAGTAATATCTTTGAATTCATCTCTGATGAATCATGAATAGTATTTATTACTAATCCATTTTATTGATGAATAACAAAGCATCTTAAAATACATAATAACCAATTGAAAATAAAATAACCACAAAACAGAAAAAAAAAACAAAAAGCCAACGTCACGCGGTGTTCCCAGGCGGTCACCCATCCAAGTACTGACCGCGCCCGATGTTGCTTAACTTCGGTGATCGGACGAGAACCGGTGTATTCAACGTAGTATGGACGTTGGCGAAAGCTATATCGAATTTATTGAACTGTATCAGAACGATGCTTATGACGTCATAATTTATTAGAATTTTAGAATTAGAATTTAGAATTAGAATTTTTTTTCCACACAACTACCACACAACGCCGTCTAGTCCCAAGCTAAGCAGAGCTTGTGTTATGAGTATTAGACAACTGATAAACATATTTATATATTTCTAATGATATACATATTGATAAATTACACCCAGACACAGCACAAATGATCGTGGTCATTACACCAAAATTTGTCCTGGGTGGGAATCGAACCCACGGCCTCCAGCATAACAGTCAAGGCCACTAACCACTAGACCAACAGCCCAGTCAGATCCGCCAACATTACTATTAACGTTTTTGCCGAATGCTAAACTAACAATTGATGTTTTCAAATGCTGAAAAGGCCATCAATTCTTTCATACCCCTTTCGCTAGACATGTACTTAGTATCCATAAACATATAAAACAAATTCCACAACCACCTTTGTCTGTCTGTATGTTCGCGATAAACTCAAAAATAGTAAACGGATTTTAGAGCGATTTCCACCAATGGACAGAGCGATTCATGAGGAAGGTTTAGGTACATCTGTATATATAAAAGGAGAAACCCTTACGTTGTTGAAACTTCAACGGTCCGGACTAAGCGTTTCGCTTCGTCGTTTATACCGCGTACATCGAAGGACTGGAACAATCTGCCTGCTGCGGTCTTTCCGTCCAACTATAATTTAGGTGTCTTCAAAGCTAGAGTGAATAGGCTCTTAATAAACTAGTGCGCCTGACCATCAATGATTGCATCTCCGCTTACCATCAGGTGGGATTGCAGTCAAGCACTGGTTTATATCAATTAAAAAAAAAAAAAAAAAAAACTGACTGACTGACATAACAAAAGCACATACTGGGACTAGAAACGTGAAATTTTGCACAAGGCTTCCCTTCATGATGTAAGCGTACACTAAGAGAGGATTTTCCAAAATTCACTCCCTAAAGGGAAAAACGGGGGATCCAAAATTTTTATGGATGAACCTACTTTCACGCGCACGAAACCGCTGGCAAAAGTTAGTTTAATATAGTTTAAAAAAGCCGAGAATTTCAAAGATTTCTAACACCCGTACAAAGCTAGGGTATCTGCCCATACTGAACTATATAGCAACCCTTATATAGTTCACTATAGGTAGTAAAAAAGCCTATATAACATTTACCTGTAGTAGCGAGTACCTCTCTGGATTGCCACCATCTTCTATATGCTGCACATAGCAATACAGACTGTTCTTCAACAACGCGGCCGCTCCAAGTGTAGCAGTGAGAACCGGGAGATCAGCGTGGTCGAGAGCTTCTTGCGCTAGCATGTGAAGATGCTCTGAGAAAGAAAGAATAAAAATAAAAAAGGAATACAGATACCGGCATGGATCTTGAGCGCTGACTTCCACTTGCGCAGAAATGAAATATCAGGTCTCTTTAGTGGTATGAAGTAAGACGCGGGGACGGGGAGTGCAATCCTTGTACAGTGATTGGCTCGCCGATGTGTACGGTGCGCACAGCGATCCCCACTCTTTCGCCGAGCGATCAAGATTCGTGCCGGTATCTGTAAGTAAGTACCTATAATTATAGATTTAGTAGCTGCTGTCAATGGCTTCGACCGCATGACAGTAGGAAATTATTCCAAGGTAATATACTCCCGGGAAAATGTATCCTATAAGCTATTCCGTGCAGTCCACCCGTGTAACAAGTTTTATCGAAATCCATTCAGTTGTTTTTGCGTGAAAGAGTAACAAACATCCATACATTCTTCTTCTTCTTCTACTTGCCTAGGGGCAAGTGCATGGGCATGGGATAGGTCCCATGCTAGCTTTTGCCAGCGGCTTTGCCCGCGTACATAAAATATAGCCTATGTCACTCAGAAACAAAGCAGCTTTTTGTCGGTGAAAACCTTTTAGCAATCGGACCAGCACTTCCAGAGACTACCTCCTACAAACAAAAAACAAAAAAATACATACTTTACCTCTTTATAATATTAGTATAGATTCAGTGGGGTCAGCGCAACACGTTTTTTTTTATTCCCCTCTGTCCTGTCACCCTTGCCTAGAAAAGGGAGTTAATTTTAGGGTGACACTAGCACTAACTCCCTTTTCTTTCATATCACACAATCCACCCATCTTTTCTTTGACCTCCCTATCCCTCACAATTCATCTACATGTATACTCAGAACTTTCTTAGTAACATGCGTTTCATCGCTCCTCTTCTCATGACCATACCAAGACAAACGATCGCCTTTTAACTTTTCAGTCACTGGCGGCACTTTTAAACTTCCTCTAAAATACCCATTTCTCACTTTATCCTTTCTCATCACACCACACCCATCTCAAAATTCTCATCTCCACTACATGCAATCTTTTTTCATCCATCTTTTTCACAGCCAAACATCATATACTTATATATAATTTGGGCAATCTCTTTTTCGCGTTTATAATATTAGTAGGATTTGTAGACAGTCTTGATTCGGTTTTCATTAGTGTGAGGAAAAATAAATAAATTTTTACTATACTTTTTTTTACTTTTACTTTACAGGCTTTATAGGTAAGTAGGTACAAATAGAAACGAAACTTTTAGACAACGCGAATTGTAAGGAATATGGTCTATTTAGGTAACTGATGCTGTAATAACACCGCCTGCAACATTTAAGGCACGCAGGACTCCGAAAAATTAAAGAAATTTGAAATTCGCGAGATACCTACCCTTGCATTTTCACCTCAATAACGCTGTGTCACGGTAATGTGGCCAGGCTCATAGTCGCAAGACATATCTATAGCTTAATGCTGCATAGTAGGTTATTAAGCTCAGATATATATTTTAACTTATGGGTCAAAAAATGATAAAGAAGAGGAGTTGTTATTGATCTTATCACATGCGAGGTTAAGCCACTCTGCAGTGGTGATTGCAAAAATTGGTGAGCTGAGCAATAACACATTGCATCTCATCTACACAATTATTAGTTAGCAGTAGTATTAGTAGTTTATTAGTTTTTAATTTTAGCATATATACCTATATGTACTTTATTATTATAAATAACTTATTTTTTATTTTATTTGAAGTATCTGTTATTTTTTTTATTGTGCAAGCCTACCACAGTGTTGTCTTTTTTAACCCATAGGTTGACTGGTAGAGAATGCCTTGTTGCATTAAGTCCGCCTATTTACCACTGTACATGAAGGTTAATTAAATAAATAAATAATGATTCCCTACCTAAAAGCGAGTCTCCGGACTTGATAGCAAGCTGCACAAACTTGTCAGGATCTGAAGTCTTTGCTACTCCAAAATCTCCTTTATCGTCCTCTTTTGTCGTCACAAACATGCCAGATCCTTGTCTGTAAATGAGGAGTATTCAGTTTAGTCTTTACGTACCATTAATTTGCAGCCCACGGGTAATGTGAAAGCGAAGCCCGCCCCGGGCTTCGCTTTCACACTGGGATGAAGGCAAAGAAGGAACAGAAGTGGGTTTTTAAACAGTAAAAGTCTGACACTATCTCCCGCTCCGCCCAAGAGCGGGATTTGTCATTAGATGATTTTCCCACCTAAAAAAAAAAGGTAAAGTTAGGTACAGCAACATTCGAAAGAGACATCGGGGACCTGGAATGCAAGGCAAAGACGGAACATAGTAGCGGGTTTTAGTCAGTAAAATTTTGACACGCCCTCCCTCCCGCTACGCCCTAGAGAGAGGAAAGAAGTTGGATGATTTCCCAGCTGAATCATTGGATAATTTACTTATGAAGAAACATAAATCAACACCTTATACGGTGTGACATTCCTTCAAATGAAACGTGTTTATGTAATTTTTTTTTGTTGAAGGCGAGAGTTCAATTCATGTACAAATATTTGTATGGTCTATAGATAGATTATTCAGGGTCTGGGTGCCATGTGCAGGTATGTAAAATCACACACTTGGGAACACACCCAAGATGTCAAAATAATTACTAGTGTGGGACAAAGTTATTAATAAAAAACTTAAAAAAAAAAATAACCAATTCACTAAAAAAAAAAACACTAATACGATCGAAATAACTTTAATTTCGGAAGTCGATGTTTCTTGGTGTTCTTTGTTTCTTATTTAACACCGACGTTATTTTGATCCTTTTAGTGTTTTTTTTTTAGTGAAGTCGGTTATTTTCTTTTTGTAAAAAGATTTTATTTCATACTTTTTAGTTGCGAAACATTTATAGCTAGAGTGCCTATTTCTCATGACAATTCCAATTAACCCTAACACGGCTAGGATACATTATTTTACTAAGAAGTTCCCGTGTCCACCTTCCACCTTCCGGCTCCATCATCAGATCAGTTCGAGAGTACCTTATAGCCAAAGTGCATCTCATGACAATTTTTAATAAACCCAAACACGGCTAGGATACATTGATTAATTACAGAGTTCCAGTGCCTACCTTCCGGCTCCATCATCATCATCAGATCACTTTGATGATACCATTTTCAACATATTTAGAACCATTCATTTATTTGTATCGTGATAGACGCTATCTTCATTGAGATATTTATGTTAGTATGAAGTTCCGTTGCGCATTTCTGGTCTTCTTCACCAGTTCTACATCATCAAATGTTACTTTTTGACTGTAAATGCTTACTTAAGTCAGATGAAAATACCAAAATAACTACATGGTTGCCTATATTTGAGAAGTTCCCTCGATTCCTCATGGACCCCATCATCAGAACTGGATTTTGAATAAAATGAGACCAATCTGAAAGCATATCTTTTATGGGGAAAACATTTTTTTGCAAATCCATAAACGACGGATTTCTGAGGTAACAAACAGAAAAGAAAATACAACCGAATTGATAACCTCCTTTTCTTAGAAGTCGGTTAAAAAAGGAAAGAAGCAGAAAGAATTATGTATAGTAGTCAACTTTTAACAGGTGGGACAATCTTAATTTTTAGGGTTCCGTACCTCAAAAGGAAAAAACGGAACCCTTATAGGATCACTTTGTTGTCCGTCCATCTGTCTGTCTGTAAAGACCCTTTTTTTAATCAAACTTACTTGAATGCAATGGAAAACTCTTCTTCCAACCAAAGCACAATTTTGACAGATGCAAATGAAGCGTTCCTGGGAAAATCTAGTCTCCCTCCCACAACTCCTTTACAAATGGTTTCAGATAGTACTGTTTGGTTTTTCTGAAATTATCAGGGAATATTAAGTTTTAAGTTAAATATTACAGATTTTTTTTCTGTATTTTTTATCTAATTACTGGTTTTATAAGATAAGAAGATAAGGTTTTATTGTTACCAAATAATAATGCATTACTACTTTTATTACCTAATTGCACTATGAGAAATATCTAGTTCCTGGAACAACAATTATCAGAAAATTAATGTGACAATTTTTAAACAGTCCAGCATGTATCTATGTCTGACTGAAAAAATGTTTTGGACAGTTTGCATTCATCGTCATCATTTCAGCAGAAAGACATCCACTGTTGGACATAGGCCTCCCCCAAGTGTTGCAACAATAAACAGTTCTGTGTTTCACATCCATCGCGTTCCCGCAATCCAATAAAATATTTCCAGTAATAAGTATATTATAAATTATTAATCACTTGCATGTTCTTGCTTTTAATTGGGTTTGTAAAGTGATAAAAAAAATCTACTTTGTACTGAAAAATATATTTAATAAGTACCTGATAGTATTCCAAATCCCTTTGTAACAAGATAGGGATGCGGTCCATAATATTTCCATCCTCAATAACCTCCATTTTGGATTAAAAAAAAAAAATAAAACAAAAATTAAACCATAAAACCTATTTACTATGAAATAAATAAAATATACAATCAGACTAAACTATGAGAACACTTATGAAAGTCTATGTTTATTTTGACTATTTTTGATATTTCTTCTTGTAATAATTTATGTAAGGTCACTCCATCATGTTTATAAACCCAATGGCCTCCGTTTTTGAGTACTATATCGTAACGTTTTGGCCCGGAGACCGGAGAACTGAGCCAAATTTGTTTGTTAGGTGTTTGCCTATTTATTACGTAGGTTCCGTAGCTAGAGCCAAGAGCTACTGTTAGTACTCCATCCTGAAATGAGAAATGTAACATTGTTAATTTGAGTTATTTTGGTCTTGAGATATAACTTACAAAATAGAAACACAGTGTCCCATGTTTCATTGTTTATTAGGCTTTGGCCTAATTTACACTTGAGGGCGAAAGTTAATTGACTTTATCAGTATTTTATTTTGTTGGTGTATTGTATGTTCATACAATTTGAATTAATGGGTAGATCTGGATTGACAGCTGAATTGGAATAATGAAACAATCATGACTTTTTATACAAGTGTTATTTTTCTACAGTCTTATGCTATAAATAAGTTGTTCATCAAACTATTATTATAGATGTTTTTTAAGTAGCTAGAAAAAAGATAAATTTATCTGTATGTTATGTATTTTTCTTGATAAGAATATGTAATGAAATAAATGGTAATCGATTATCAAAACACTTGTGTAAATAAGTTTCAAAGTTTGTATGTAGGTATTATGTATGTAAAACTTATATAACTTCGTGAAATTTTGATAAACCAATAAATTGAATTTGTGAAGTGATTGGTTCATATTTCTAAATCATATAATTCATATTTGCACATACATAAACTTACAAAAGTTGAAATAAACTCAATTTTCATTCGAAAAATGGGGGGACTCGGAATAGAAATACTTACACTGAATGTGACGTCAGCCCCTTTTAAATTTGGTGATGCGTCCACAATTTCTTCGAAATATTCACAGAGAGATTCAAGAGTTTCGTTACAGATTTCTTCAAAAACTGCCGGATCCACATCGGTAACTTCCGAGGCAGTTGGGTTTGATGAAAATTGGCGGTCAAACGATAATCTAGTACCTGAGGACGATAAACGCGGGCGATGGCGCAGTAATACTGGAGTTACACTATTGATCTGCCTCCGTGCCAACCAACGGCTGGTACGCAAAATATTCCTCAACATTTTGTTATTGACTCGCCTAAGGTCAGAATTTTTAGGTTATCTGTTTGTTGATGTACGAAATGACACTGACAAGTGACAGTAACAGGTGACATCCGAGAACAACATTTTTTTATTTAAGTTTTTGTTTTGAATACTTAGGTTTTTAAGCCATGTCTTCGTATAATTTGTCGTCTGTGTATATTCTTGAGTGGCGAGAGCCAATCGGCATGGTACGACAGCCTCAAGTTAGGTGGAGCAATGATTTTCGTAAAGTGTTTAGTACTTGGTGGATGAAAGTAGCCGAAGATCAAGCTAAATGGGCTTTTTTTAGGCGAGAAATCATTATTAAACTTTTCACTTAGAGAGAGTATCAGACTTTTACAGACAAAAAGACGCTTGCGTTCCTTCAGTTGCTTTTTGCGTTATAGGGCCGCGGTAACTCTTTCGAACAGTCCTGCAACCCTGGCCGGCATCGGCCCTAGTGGGCCACGTCAGTATTGCTGACAGCTCTTTGAGGGGTGCTTGGAATATAAGCTTGGCCCTTACCGGACGGAAAGTTACTCATTGCTAGCCTTCCGCTAACCTACGGAGCTATATGGTTTGGGATTGATATGTGCGGGCTACCACAGGCAGATTATTTTCACAACCGACAAAAACTTATTGTACTTACTTGGGGACTGCCAAAAATCTTATTAAGCTGATGTTTCTAAATAAACGAATGTAAAAAAATAAATTTGATTACTTAGGATTTGTTTCACGTTGAGATTATGATTTAGAACATTTCAATAAGTTACAATATTTATTTACAGGACAAGAAACATTATTACAAAGTTTACAAACAATTGGACACTACTAATCACGTATTCTCATTAGACTTTAATCATTAAAAGAATAAGGTCGGACGATTTAATTTAGTTGCCTTATAAAACTGTTTATCCGGAATCTCTCGCGTTAGTTGTAGCTGCTGAATCAACAATAGTACCAGAACCATTTTTGGTTTGAGTCTCCTGAACAGCCACATCTTCCTCTGGTCGATTCTGAGGTGGTAGCATCCAAGGGTTCTTTAAATAAGCAGGAGACAGCATAGAAATAGAAGGCTCTGGTACTCTTGGAATAGGCAGCAATGAATTGTACTGGCACCAATGTGGATTGATGTAAAAGATGTGCCGGTCTTCGCGTTCTTGAAGTGGCCTATAGTTCCTCAAGTTGGGCGAGTCCCAAGGGTCCCACAACTTACGGAATTGTTTCATCTGTAAAGATTGAAAAAAATTATAGGTATATTGTTGATATTAGTACCACGTTAAAATTGATTAATTGAGGAATGAAGTGATTTTGAATGGCTATTTCCCGAAAAAGGTAGTCGGGGTCGGGGTCTGGCGACTGGGACATGAGAATATCCATTCCATCACGGTTGCGGCCGTCTCCTTCGCTAGCATTACTGTTTTACAGAAGAAGGCGACCGCCGCCCATTCCTCCTCGCTCCGGGACGTGGCCTGAATCAGGGCCGGGTGGTATCCCCTGGTAGGGAATCTCCAGGAGCAAACCCCTTCAGTACAAATATTTGAATGATTGATCGCTAAGTGTAATTCAAATAAATAACTTATTTTAATCACCTGTTCAAAAGACGCAAACAAAACGGCCCTTGGCACCAACCATTTGATCACGTATTGGTCACCTGCAACCGTTTCCAGTTTACCCCAGTACAGAAAATAGTCTTCATAGAACATAGGCAGAAGTCGAGACATAGGCTGGGGTCCTATTCGAGTGTGTTTTTGCGCCTCTTGGATTCTTGGGAAGCCTTCGATCACCCAGGATAGTCGATCATCTGGGTTGACACCATACTAAAAATAATATCAATGATTGAATGTAACTCCATAGAGTGATGGTCAAACTTTTTTATTGTCAACCGACATGAAACAGATGCCTGAGGCAAAGCGGCTGTTATAAAGCTGGGTTACATGTATCAGAGGACGATTTTCCATAGATTTGAAAATAATAAGTAAAACTCCGTAAACAATTTATTCATTGAATTTTCATATGTCTTGGGGTTGCCAAGAACTGGCCGCCTCAGTTTTTCTCACTAGTGCATATTACACTACATTGCAAGCCTAAAAGCGGTAGCGGTAGGGATTTCGCCAAGTCTCTTTATCGAAATCGAATCTTGAAATAATTATTGGAGCTCATTCACTTTTTCTGAATGTTGTGAGTAATTCATCGTTTTACTACAATAAATTGGAACTGCTAACCTTGATCAAGTAGCAAATCATGGTAACACCATCTGAGTATTTAAAAGCTTCCTCTTGAGTCAAGTATTCCGAACGAAAAAAGGTCACCTGAAACAGGACATTTAAAATAATAATATAGGTAAGTAGAGGACATTATTATTTTATCGCAATAATGGTCCATGCGGTCACTCGATCAGTATAGTTACAGATACCGGCAAAGATCTTGAGCGCTGACTTCTACAGTTCTAATTGCGCAGAAGCACTTAGAAGTGAAATATCCCTTTATTGGTATGAAAAGAGATGCGGGGGCGGGTGCAATCCTTGTACAGTGATTGACTTGCCGATATGTACGATGCGCAATGCGATCCCCCGCTCTATCGCCGAGCGCTCAAGATTCGTGCCGGTATACAGATACCGGCACAGACCTACGCCCTTATTATGAACACAATCTATATAATTATATTAAAGGAGAAACTGACTGAGGGCCTGTGCACATCACATTTTTTAAACGCGCCGTTGATAACTAGAACGAGAAGGCGTCGAGCCTGAACAAAATGCTGATAATTTTCACTACAAAACTTAATAAAATTAAAATAAACTTTGACCAAAACTTATTACATATTTATAGACCAATAATTAAAACTCGGAAAAATAAATTGTAATCTTTTAGCAAATGCTTTGAGATATTTATTATTACAAGTACCTACTCAGAACGTCTGTAGCCTTTTTTCTTGAAGTGAAATATCATCTAATGACTTCTTCCGGGGCGGCGTGGCATCGGTAAGTGGAGCATTTTCGCTATGAGTGGCGTCTCGTGGCGTGCTTCAAATATTTTCATAGTTTTAAGCTTGCCGCCACGCACTTAGCTACCGCTCACAGCGGCAATATAGTAAACGGGCCGTTAGGTGGAGTGTCAGACTTTTACTAACTAAAGCCCACCCCTGTCCCTTTTTTGCCTTCATTCCAGAACCCTGAAGTACTCTGTCGCACAATCCATGACCCCAGTAGGCTTCGACCCTGCTGGGCCCCTACGGTTATGTCTGAGTATGGTTTCCGCACTTAGTCCCATGCGGCCCACGTGTACGTGTGCCATGGCGGCCATAACCTTAGGTGGGCTTATTCCGACCAGCCTACCTCTCTCCAAAAACAGATTAGGCCCCTACGGTTTTGCTAACATCCCCTGGAGGTAGAGCGCGCGTGGAACACTATGCAACGTCGACGACTCGAATTCGGTCCGGACGGTTACCGGACGGCGAGCTACCCATTGCTCGCTGTCCGCGCGTAGGGTAGAGCGATAGGGCGGGTCAGGCTTTTACTGACTAGATGCTTTCTTTCGAAATCTTATTTTTAAACTTTTAAAATAAAAACGAAAATAAATCAGTCGTCTCTCGTTCATTCAAACCAGCAATATTTAACCACCTCTCTTTCGAAGTTATCACGCGAAGAATTTTTTTTTAATATTTTATTTGAAAAAAAAAAACTAAGTACATTTAAAGCACTTGGTAATTTTTTTTTTAAATTTTTTTTTTTGGATAGTTTCGCGCTTGACCGCTAACTCACCTGATCGAAAGCGATGATGCGGTCGACGATGGAACGCGCTTACCTAGAAGTAACCTATTCACTCTTGACTTAAAGATTTCCGGGTTGTAGCTATCAGGAAACACACATTCCGGCAAGGAATTCCACTCCTTAGCTGTACGCACAATGAATGTGTTCCCAAAACGTTTAATTCAAATAAAAAAACCATGGCTACGTAACAAAACGACGCGTTAATTCAAACTCGTAGTCGTCAACAGTCGACAATTCAAAGTTATCAGTTTCGTTAGAGGTATGATAAGTAAGTACATTTTAAGCACTTGGTAATTCAAATAAAAAAACCGTGGCTACGTAACAAAACGACGCGTTAATTCGAACTCATAGGCGTCAATACTCGACAATTCAAAGTTATCAGTTTCGTTAGAGGTATGTACCCTTACCCTATATTTTGAGACAAGTTCAAACTTATATCATTGTTGCACGAACATTTTGTTATTAAAGAATAATACATACCTATTATAACATCACTAGACTTAAGTCACCTAAAGAGCAATGGAAAGGGCTATGCTCGGAGTTTCTTTGCGTGATCACATCAAAAATAAAATAGGTAAGCGCAGGAGAACCAAGGTTAACGATATAGCTCGAAGAATCGCTCAACTTAAATGGCAGTAGGAAGGACACATTGCTCGTAGAACAGATGGTCGATGGGAACGAAAGATTCTCTAGTGGCGACCACGTACCGGAAGACGCAGCCTTGGAAGACCTCCCACAAGGTGGACCGATGATCTAGTGAGGGTCGCAGGAACCCGATGGATGCGAGACGCACAGTACCGGTCATTATGGCGACACTTTTTTATCCATGTTTGCAAAGAAATACATGGTTTATTTATGATTTATGACACGCAGTAATGCAACCCATCGCTTAACCACTGCGCCAGCTGTGACGTCATAGGTAAATTTGAAAATTGTATAACCTTTTTTTTCCACAAGCGTTCAATGGGTTTGATTGATCGTCTAGGTAAAGAGCCCATTGAAAGTGAAACCATGTAACAGATCACTGACTGCGTTTGAATAACGATGGTGTTACATCTAATACTTTCCATACTTGAATCATGTGACGTTGCGAAATCGTATATTGTGAGGCAGTGGCATAGCTACCCCGAGAGGGGTATATGTATTCAAAATTTTTGAATACTTTTTTCGAGACTGGATAACGGGTAGGACATTATTACTATAATATTAAAAAATATATACAGCCCTAGTTTAAAAAAAATAGGGCGTATCCGTACCCGTTACTGATCATATTTGTGTACTCAAAAGTAAAAAAGAATAAAATCCTAAAATTGTCCACGAAGTTTTTTCATAACTGGTAAATTCATAATAGAATCAACATTAATAACAATTGCTCGTCATTTATTAATTCTTAAATCAATAGCCTGTACAATATTTTCATAAGTTGAGTGACATTTTGGGATATAAAAAAACGTTAATAACTGCTGTTTATGAACATAATTTTTTGAGACTTTTCTTAAATAATAACAAGACCTTTTCTAATAAGCCCTTAAAGTATTTGTACTATCTTCTGTAGAAAATTCTAGAACAAGCGGAGCGAGCTTATGATATTGGAACATTACCAATTATAGTCATTACGTACTAATTAACTACATGCCTCTTACAGGTACACACAATGAGATAACAATTATAATATAGAAACTTAAATACAAAAACTTAAAAATACATCAACTTTGTGTGTCTCACGGTTGCGCCAAATAGGTCCAGTTCAGCATAATGCCAGGCCACTATGTAGCAGGTGCCTAGTATATCTTATTCGATCAAGCCGTTTTATTATGATATAAAAGATAACTTCGAGAAAGAGATCAATCGTCGAATCCGACTTGACTGGTCAGCGTTCGGGAGGCTGCGCGGTATCTTCTCGTCCAATATACCACAGTGTCTCAAGACGAAAGTCTATGACCAGAGCGTGTTGCCAGTGATGACATATGGCTCTGAAACGTGGTCGCTTACAATGGGCCTCATCAGAAGACTCAAAGTCACCCATAGGGCAATGGAAAGGGCTATGCTCGGAGTTTCCTTGCGTGATCGAATTAGGAATGAAGATATCCGCAGGAGAACCAAGGTCACCGACATAGCACGAAGAATCGCCAAACTTAAGTGGCAATGGGCTGGGCACATTGCTCGCAGAACGGATGGCCGTTGGGGCCGAAAGTTCTGGAATGGCCACCACGTACCGGAAGACGTAGCGTTGGAAGGCCTCCTACAAGGTGGACCGATGACCTGGTAACGGTTGCGGGAGTACGATGGATGCGAGACGCACAGGACCGTTCATTGTGGCGGCACTTGGGGGAGGCCTATGTCCAGCAATGGACGTCTTTCGGCTGAAATGATTATGATGATGATAAAAGATATAAAATAAACCTTTAAACTCCAATGAATTCGCCTAGGCGAATTACTTAATTATGTACCAACTGAAACATAGATGATAGTTTCTTAGGTAAGGGTAGATGATATCGGTTACTAGTTGGGTTTCGGTATAACCCATAGTGTGGGTTTTAAAAGGCCCATACCCAACTCGGAGAAATAGTAAACGATACTTTTATACATTATCGTAGACATTAATTGTGATTTTTCTCTAAAATAATATTAGTAAGGATTAGGATTTATTTGTTGTCCTGTAAGAAATACACATAGGTATGTAGAATTGTTAAGCGTCCAGATTTTCTTGACAGACAGACAACAAGGTGATCCTTTATGGGTTTTTTTTTATTTTTTTTTTTTATTGGGAGGAAAATCATCTTATGACAAAACCCGCTCTTGGGCGGAGCGGGAGATAGTGTCAGACTTTTACTGACTAAAAACCTACTCCTGTTCCTTCGTTGCCTTCGTCCCAGGGCCCCGGGTTTCGCTTTCACACTACCCGTGGCCCCAGTAGGCTTCGACCCTGCTCTGTTTTTTCCTTTGAGGTACGGAACCCTAACAATGAAACTGAACTTACGTAGTTAACTGAGACAGTTCACTAAAAGTTATTTTATTTCAACTTATAGTAATACTACCGGAAAAACTTATACAGCTCCAGGGAAATCAAAGCAGTATCGCACACGGCTGAACGAGCGAACACATAGGGGTAAGTAGATGATAAATTTGTCTATGCCTGTCTTATCTATAAGATAACTGGTAACTCAACGTATTCCCAGCAGGATATAATAGTGAAATTTTTGTAATAATTAAATATATTTAAAAGAAGAAACTGACTGACATATCAACGCACAGCCGAATTTACGGGGACAAGGAGTGTGAAATTTTGCGCAAGGTTTCCGTTTATGACTTAGGCGAGCACTAAGAGAGGATTTTCCAAAATTCACCTCCAAAGGTGATGAAATGGGGGTCCAAAGTTTGTTAGGAGAAACTTTCTTTTACCTGGGTGAAGCCGCTGGCAGAAGCTAGTAATTAAATATCCAAAGAAGCCTTCGTCGAAATGTTTGTTAAAGTATACGATACTATTTAAAATAGCAATGAATACCAATAATTTGCATTTTGGGATAATTACTTTTGGGTCACATTACCATATTCAACTAGGAATAAATGTCAAGTTACTTGTAAACAAGTACCACTATACTTCAAATTAAGGAGGCTACAGGAACTAATCACGGGTTTTATAATGCGCAAAACTATATGCTGTAGTAATCAGAATCAGAAAAATATGTTATTCTTCAGAATAAATGTTAAATGGGCATTTTCACTTTTAGGTGTACCCGCCGTTGTGACGCTGTCCCAAGTATTCAAAATTTTATATCGGGATGAATAATGGACATAATATTGTCTATTTTTTGGAATAAAAAGGTAACATATGTATTAACTTTACTAATTCATCTGCAATTCTGCTAAAATATGTTAAAATTATAAATTTATGAGTATTTTAAATGTTCAGAGTAACTGCTTCTGGCATGTCCCACCCCTTGCCAACATTGAATTGGTTGTAATTATTAAAGACTACACAGATTCAGAGGATTTCATCACGCATGCGGGATTGCCCCGCACGCGTAAACCCCGCAAATGTCCATTTCATACAAGTATTTACTGTAATGTGTCGAATACGCACGCGGAACACGTTTTTTTTTGTATTTTAAAATTTTCTGCATGCGGAGTAACACCGCATGCGTGTTGAAATCCGCACGATATTAAAAACATCCAAAGGCGCTGGTTATGGTAGAAGCTCTTAACCTAACAACATCACCATTTCAGCCACTTTTAGACATGGACACTCCCAAGCGTCGCTTCATCGACCGGTCTTGTATGTAACGAACCAAGGACTCTCACGGCCCTCACCACGTCATCGGTCTACCTTGTAAGAGTTCTTTCCAAGCTACGTCCGTGTACATGGTGGCCACTTTAAACTCTTTCAGACCAAAATGGATCATTCGTTCCGCAAATTATTGTTTATTATAATACACACAATACATTACACAACAAACACACAACAACAACATAACAACACATGCACAAACAAACACAACACACACACACACAGTTAATACACTTGTTTTTGATTTGTTATTATTTTGTTTATTTATTTGTGTATTTATTGCTACTTTTCTAGATAAGTAGCAGATTCAGAAAAAAAAAATGAATTATTGTTATTTTTTTCTTTGAATTGATTTTTAATATTTATTTTAAACTAACCTGCATTTCGCCAGGATACCTCCTGTCGTCTACCGTGTGATCACTGCCTTCCATCATATCCGCGCCCCAATGGAAATGGATTTGGGATAGCACATGCTTCTCCAAAAACGGGCCACCTATCAAGTACGGGCGCTCTGTCCTCCATTTTGAGGAGATTACCACTGGTGACAAAATAATTTGATTGGTATATTTTAGGGATACTTACATTAATTATAATAAACAATAAAGTAGACAGCATCAAAAAACCTGACTTGTTGATGCAAAAAACGGTAAAAACTGTTGTGTTTTTTGCAGTCAGATTTTTTGAAACTGTCAACTTATTTATTTCCTACATTTTAATAAACCTATATTACCCGACTGCGTCACGAAAAAAACATTTTTGATAATATAATTTGGCGTCCAAAATACGCCATTTTATTTTTTATAATTTTTATGTTTTTAGTGTCACTCTCAAAATTAAGATAAATCTAACGACACCTCTCAAGCTAAAATGCAACAAGCCTTTTGGACTCTAGGACGAGCCAAAGAAATATATACATATACAATATAAACACCTAAAAAACTACCTACACCCGAAAAACATATCCCTCCTTCTGGTACAGTAAGAAAAGAAGTTAAGCAAAATCAACCCAGACGCGCATTTTGTAGGTTGGTACCTAAGTAAGGGTTTCATATCACACTAGCCCCATAAAATATACACGGTACACCCGTTGCGGCTTTTTCGCCTAGAATATATTCTGTCGTCATCATCATCATTTCAGCCGATAGACGATCACAGCTGGGCATAGGCCTCCCCCAAATGTCGCCACAAGGAACGGTCCTGTGCGTCTCGCATCCATTGCATTCCCGCAACCTTCACCAGGTCATCGGTCCACCTTGTAGGGGTATATTCTGTGAATAATCCAAATAACTAGCTATTACGGTTTCAAAGATACAATAAGAATCAGCGCTGAGGCTTTTGTCTTGCACACGAACCTTAGCATCCCTCCATTTTGTACTGAAACGGCACATATTTTCCCTATTGCTCTCTCTATTCCTCATAATATTTGCCGCTACAAAAACTTCTTTTATTTATTTCTATTCTACTTTTTTACCGTGTGTCTGTCACACAATAACGTGAGCTAAGCTATTGTGTTGATGTAATTGCAACAAAGTTAAACCAGCAATTTCAGCAGCACTGAATTCTTAGGGAATTTTAATAGCATATAAATCGACACCACGACGTAAATTAGGCCCGTACGGGTCTAATTTAAGTTCTAGTGTCAGTTTTTGAGGCTTATTTATTTAAAGAGTGTGTATAAATTAGTGTCGGAGCGGAGTCCAGTTAAAGCCTCAGATACATCTATATTTATATATATAAAAGGAGAAACTGACTGGCTAACATATCAACGCACAGCTGATACTACTCGGACTAGGAGCTTGAAATTTTGCACAAGGGTTCCTTTTATGACGTAGGCGAGCACTAAGAATTTTTCAAAATTCAGCCCCTATGGGGATGAAACGGGGGTCTAAAGTTTGTATGGAGAAACTCATGTCACGCGGGCGAAGCCGCTGGTAGAAGCTAGTTAGAGTACAAAATGTTCTCCAACATGACGCGCAACTTGCTCTTCAACATTTTACGATGCACTTATGTGACGACATTTTGTTGGACAATTTTTCAGCTTTGCGCCGTTGCGCGTCATGTTGGTAGACGTTTTGACCCCAAATGTATCAAAAAATTTGAATGAATTTTAATACGGTTTTCACCAATAGATAGACAATCGCAATATATACACGACGAAGGATCAAATAGTAGGATATTTGTATATTATGGAAGGTAGAAAAAGGCCATCAATTTAATTAATTTCAGTCTGCTGGCTATAGCAAAAGGAATATTAAAGCTGAGGTAGTTTTCACTAGCTAGTAATCAATTATTATACTTAATAATAATACAACTTAATTTAAATCAAGACTCGACAAACAGCCCTTAAACTCCATAATTCATTAAACCACAAGCGAACGCCAGCGTCCTCTCTCTCATTGTCTTTCCATAGTGTTTCTTATTACGGTATTCGAAACGTTAAAATTATTACATCACGGTGTCTAAATGCTAATGTGATCTAAGACATGTCAATCCGATGCTTCAGACACTATTGTGACGTTCATCATGTTTGGACAGGGCCCTGACATGAATCCCGCATAATCACAACGTTGGGAACGTAAACACTACAAGCTGGTCTTTGTATATAAGCGGGTCAGCAATTTACTTAAGGTTTAATCTTATGCATGTGACTACAGTGAGTCTGGATGGTAATTTAATAAATAATTAGGTAGGTGCTAGCTTTTGTCGGCGGTTTTGCCTACTACAGCCACTTTTGAGGGGGGAAATCCTCAAATAAAGGAGTTATTTAAGGAGTTTCATACTAAAATCAGATTTAAAAAAAATTATGTTGAATAACAAATTCTGAGAAAATTTTATATTCCACAACTATCACACAACCTATTGGGGCCATGGGTAGTGTGGAAACGAAATCCGGGGCCCTGGGACGAAGGCAACGAAGGAACAGGAGTGGGTTTTTAGTCAGTAAAAGTCTGACACTATCTCACGCTCCGCCTAAGAGCGCGATATGTCATAAGATGATTTTCCCACCCAATAATAAAAAAAAAAAACTATCACACAACGCCGTCTAGTCTCAAGCTAAGCAGAGATTGTGTTATGAGTACTAGATAACTGATAAATATACTTATATAAGCATAATCAGCCTTTTAATGTTTCTACTGCTGGGACTCAGGCCACCTCTCTCTAGGAGAAGGAATGGTCTGTAACCACCACGCGAGCCTAGTGCGGATTGGTGAATGTCACATGTCTTCGATTTATTTGATCTAGGACATGCCGGTTTCCTCACGATGTTTTCCTTCACTGTTTTGAGAGCAGTGGTGATGAAATAAGTTATACAAAGTAATGCCCTTGGCTGGCTTTGAACCTGCGACCTACATACAACTCGTAAGTTGGGGCCGTTACCACTCGGCCACTACTGCTCTATAAACAAACTAGAACAGATAACAGCATAAATATACTTATATATTTCTAAATACATACATTTTATAGATAAATTACACCCAGACACAGAACAAATGATCGTGCTCATCACACAAATATTTTTCCTGAGTGGGAATCGATCGACCTCCAGCATAGCACTCAGGGCCACTAACTACTAGACCAACAGGCCAGTCGAATGAAAATAAAAACAGAAACATAAGTAATTCAATCTTATCTCGAGTGCACACTACAACTTCCTGCTGGGAACATATACGTCAAGTAACCACTACTCCTTAATAGAATTAATGAAAGAAATCTACACTAATATTATAAAGAGGAAAACTTTGTTTGTTTGTAATGAATAGGCTCAAAAACTACTGGACCGATTTTAAAAATTCTTTCACCATTCGAAAGCTACATTATCCACGAGTAACATAGGCTATATTTTATTTTGGAAAAAAAGGACACAAGGTGTAAAAAGTCAACCAGAAAAGTTACTAATTTTGCGTACGCTGCCTAAACTATAAAAGATAGAACTATAAAATGTTCTAATTAATTGTAGATCTTATAAATATCTACCAAAGTTTGTTAGGAGAAAACTACTTTCACGCGGGCGAAGCCGCTGGCAGAAGCTAGTATTAAATATAGATGTAAAATAAGTAAAAACACTACATTTGAAGGACTTAAATCTACGTTTATTATGTCACACAAGCATATAAAATCATAGTATCTCAAGTTCCCAGACAGATAAATAACAATAATAAATCAACCGCTATCCAAATCACACCTCGATCCAATCCCTTCACGAGATTCTCATCACTCACAGTATCCAGGCTTTATCCATATTCGTCCCACACAGTGGTTTAACAAATAACAGTATTATACAAAGTGGCGAACTACCATGTTACGAAGAACCATTGGTTTCGGTAAGTAATTATTTAGTATGGCTAGGACCAGGGGCGGATTCAGGAGAGAGGGATATAGGGCCACGTACCCCATCCAGACGGATCAAATTAAAATAGTAATTATTACACTTATGATACCCCTTTCATATATTGTATGGTTATATAGTTTTTAATGGAGCGTATAATATTTTTTTACTAAGTGAACATTTAATTCAATTTTTTTTTTAAGCAGACCTATGCAAAGATGTTTGGACGTCTTGGATAGCATCCAAGAGAATTAACGTGATAAAGCACCACTCAAAAAGAAATGAGTTAAACCTTTGCTTGGAGGTGAGACAGTTCAGGCAAATAAAAAAAGTTGCAATCCCTTTTTTTTTCATTGACAGGGCCGGATCAACCATGTCGTAGGTGTAACAAATGCTGAGAGATGTAGGTATGGCGCCACATAGGAACTTATTAAGCTTATTATTATGAACCCGTTGTTTCCCACTGCAGGGCTAAGGCCTCCCTTCCGTTATACCACACTTTTCTGTCCTTAGCCACTTCTGGCCAATCCTTAAGGTAGGAGGACAAATCGTCACGCTATCTCCTTCTGGGCCTACCGCGTCGCCGGTTCCTGCTGTTCGGAATCCAGTCAGTGGTTGTTTTCGCCCAATTTTGATGCGGTATGTGACCTGCCTAGTTCCATTTTAGTTTGGAGGCTAAGTTACCGACGTCTGCGATTTGTGTTTTGGAACGAAGTATACTGTTCCTTATGCGATCTATTCTTTGGCCCCAAGAATACTTCGCTACATTGCTCACTGGCAAACCCCAGCAGTGCGGATTTTTGACGTTTCATTAATGACCTAGTTTGTGCTATATTGGTGGTAGGTGAGGGTGGGAAAGATGCATATGTCAATGAGTTTCCTTTTAAGGGAAAATAGAAGTGATCTTTTCATCAGGTGCTTCATGGACCAATATTTCTTCCAGGCGTTTTCGGTGCGTCTAGAAACTTCTTTATCTTGCCTCGCTTATAAAGAGACTGTTTGGCCGAGGCATAATATATACTCATGGAAATATTCAACCTCCACGCCCTCGATGTCTACTTTAAGTTTCGTGCTGTTCGTCATTAACTTTGTCTTCGTCATATTCAGTTTGAGTCTGACCTCGAGGCCGGCATAGCTCAGTTGGATAGGAACTAAAATTCAATGTTCTACACCGCAGGATTAGGGTTCTCCGCACAATTAGAACATGTTATTATACAACAGGCTGAAAACAGTTATCGGGCAGTTGTACGGACCAGACATAACATCCGTCTAGTCGGAGAATCCTTCCTTTTTAACGGAGGTTTGCGGGACTTTTCACTTTGTTCCGCATAACTCTAAATGCATGACCTTTGAACCTACTAGCAATAAATCTTGGATCCACCCTTGCTTAGGACTACGTCTAGGCATTAATTAATTCGATGTCAACCTAATTGTGTAGGCTGACATGTGTTAAAACCACTCATGTTCGTTCGTTTAATTAAAGTTTTAGAAATTTCTGTGTCCCCGGGGCTTTTTTTGCTATCCATACTAATATCATAAATGTGAAAATAACTCTGTCTGCATGTATCACCTTCATGGCTGAAGTACTGAACTGATTTTTTTGATCAAAGGTATGGAGTAAGCTTGAACTCACATCAGCTGCATGCACACTGACCGTTGGGCAACAGTGTCCAAAAAGTGGGTACCTGACGATGGACAATGCCACCGAGGTCGACCTGGGAAGAGGTGGTGCGATGACCTAGACGCCTTCTGCAAGGGCTGGTTCGAGGTGGCGAGATGACCTGGACTCCTACTGCAAGGGCTGGTTCTAGGTGGCGAGATGACCTAGACGCCTACTGCAAGGGCTGGGTCCAGGTGGTGAGATGACCTAAACGCCTACTGCAAGGGCTGCTTTGAGGTGGCTCGAGAAAAGAATACCTAGAAAAAGTTGAGGATGGCCTTTGCCCGGCACAAGGAAAGTGTAGCCTAAATAAAAAAAAGCTTAAACCCCAGACAAGGACATATGCCACTTTTAATCTGGCTTTAACTTCGCGTCCACATCACTTACTAATATATACGCGGACAAGGCCGTCGGCAGAGGCTAGTGATATATAATTATATTCCTAAAGGTTTCTCCGAGAGTTTCTCGTTTCAAGAATGAAGGTCCTAGTTGATGAAAGAGTTTAGGTATATCAAATTTGTCTGCGTTTTAGTTTACCATCATTTTTTGTCTGGGTGTAATTTATCTATAATATGTATGTATTTAGAAATATTTAAGTATGTTTATCAGTTGTCTAGTACTCATAACACAAGCTCTGCTTAGCTTGGGACTAGACGGCGTTGTGTGATAGCTGTGGAATGTTATTGTTATTATGTTATTTGATCAAAAAAATTGGCCAAGGTGTGGTTTTTCGGCCTTTTTTTGTGCGGTTTTAATTCAGTTTCCTTCATAGTCCATAGTTGGCCTTATAATGTTCCCACTGTTGGGACTCAGGCCTCCTCTATAGGAGAGGGTATGGGCCGTAATCCACCACGCGGGCCCAGTGCGGCTTGGTGGATGTCACATGTCTTCGGATTATTGGTTCTAGGACATGCCGGTTTTCTCACGATGTTTTCATTCACCGTTTTGAAAGCAGTGGTGATGAAATAAATTGCACAAAGTAATGCGCCTGGCTGGGTTTGAACTCGCAACCTACAACTCGCAAGTCGGGGCCGTTACCACTCGGCCACAACTGCTCTCAGAAAAAATGGTGTCCAAAATTGACGTTTGAGGTATGTTTATAATTTTATTTTAATATTAACGATGTAACCGTAATTTTGTAACTATTGAATTTAAAACAGTGTCTTAGGAATTTTTTGTACTTTCTTCTCCACAGAGATCTACGCTTAGGAACGTGCAATTTAGCTTCACTTTTTTGACTGACCGACATTTTGACAATTCAAAAGTACCTGTAAAGAGTTTGATTGAAAATTTATTTCAATTTCAATTAAACTATTTACAGGCACTTTGTGTTAGTTTTGAGCTTGAATTTGAGGTGCTGAGGTCGATTAAAGTTTGTATATGCTTGCCACAGGAAATAACTTGTCGCTTTAGCAAGTGATAGGCCATCTAGATATGTGTCTATAGGGCGAGGTCAGTACCCTCCAATAATTAGCATTTTCAGCCTGCTGGTCGCGATATCGATTTGGCTTTCGTTATATTGTCTGTCAGTACATATCTTCTTTTTCCCTTGAATTTTTAATCGTATGGTTTTGAAATAGACTTTACGTAGTTGTTGATGCTTGTAGGCTGGGTTTGTGCTGCAAAATGCTATCTAGCGGTTTTGGATTCGGTGAAGAGGAGTGCCCAAAAGGAGCCCGTTCACCTTGGCTCCTGCTTTTCAGAATGTATCCCTGGAATGCACCGACTGCCTTCAGCTCTTAGGAGTTGAAATGGTCCGACGGTATTTCACACCGGGACATCTTCTAATGTTATACAAAACACAGGTCCGATCGTGTGTGGAGTACTGCAGTCACATATGGGCTGGTGCTGCAAAATGCCATCTAGCAACTTTGGACTCAGTGGAAAGGAGTGCGAAGAGGCTAATTGGGGATCCAGATTTGGTTAAGTCCAATCTACTAACACTCGAGCACAGGTGTAGGGTAGCTAGCCTTTCGATATTTTATAGGATGCATTTTGAAGTGTGTGTGGAGTAACATGACTTGATTCCGCCATCGCCTTTCTACCATCGGTTAACCGGACGTACGGTGAGTATCCACCAGGGTCGGAACGATTAAAACAAGATGTTTTAAATGACATGTTTAAAACAGTTTGAATTTAAACAGCGTTTTTTATCACATGTTTAAAAACACAGATTAAACCAGTTTTAAGCATTGTGTAAAAAAATAAGAAAAAAACAAGCTTTAAAACTACTTTTCATGATGAATGAATGGATATAAAATGAAAATAAATTACATTAAATTAATATTTAGGAGTCTAAATAGCTTGACATAAATCCAGTTGAGTTTATGCTATTGCTATTTTATATTTTTGATTGGAATTGCAATAAAATAAAATATATTTTTTGTTATTTATTCTATTTTGGATATTGTATATTGGCATTTGGATAAACATTAATTTTATGTTCCATAATTTTTTTTTTATCCTTTTTAGGGTTCCGTACATCAAAAGGAAAAAATATAGGATCACTTTGTTGACTGTCCGTCCCCCCAACCCATATAGGATCACTTTGTTGTCTGTCCGTCTGACTGACTGGGAATCAAAATTCATAGGGCCAACTTTTACGTCGTACCTTCGGGCTCTATTCTCGTAAGTTTGTACATAAACCTCTAGAAAAATTGACTAGAAAAATTTGCATTTGCCTGCTGCGGTCTTCCCGTCCGATTATAATTTAGGTGTCTTCAAGCCTAGAGTGAATAAGCTCTAAATAAACTTTAGCGCTATACCATTGACGATTGCATAACTGCTTACCACCAGGTGGGATCGCAGTCAAGCACTAGTTTATATCAGTTAATAAATAAAACCATCGGTATGTGGATCCAGCAACATTTTTGAATGGTAGCGGTTAATGTTTTAGTGAGGCTGAGTCAATATCGGCTTTAGTTTATAAAGGTATTTTAAGTTCAAATATCTCCTCAATCAGCTCGGGAAAGGTATCCCAATAAGTGCGTTTGTTGTATAATTAAGACCTTTTTTTAATTTTATCAATAGACATTCACACAATAGACACAACAAAATACAGTACTTGGGAATCAACGTAAACCGCAGAGTCACACAAGATTCATAAAATACTTACGTGTATATCCAGTGTTCGTCAGTTTCACCTTATGAGGGTAAACATCAAAATTGAACCACTTAAGATCGGGGCATATGTACACCAAGGATCCTGTGATGGAAACATTAATAGGTGTCGGAAGATGACCTTCGAATTCACTCCAGTATTGAATCCACTCTCTGGTTCCATACGGGGGCTCAACTGTCGGTTCTTTTTCTAGTGGTCTTTCTTCTGGCACAAATTCTTCAGCTGAATGATATAAAAATTAGCTTTATACAAATGCTTATAGTATCTAAAACAATGGGATCAAGGTCAACTTATTATTTCCCTTGAGTTGTGCAGGTTTCCAAGTTTCAATTTGTAGTACTTTATAGTTACTCTTTTATTATCTTATTAGCCGTTCATAAAATCTCTCAGTAGTTGTTGCCACTACTTTGATAGATCTAGCTGGATATTGATGAATGAAAGTATTCGAAGATCGAGCCTATCAATAATAACACAAATAACACTTACCACTTTTTCCTCCTACTTTCTCCATGATTTTAACAGATACTTATATAATTTAGTATTCAAATAATTACACAAAATTTCAAAATATTATTTCATTATAATTTGCTTAATTTTGAAATAAAATCAAAATATTGTAACTAAAATATTCACAGAATTCGTAATATTAGCATAAGTTTGTAACCATGGCAATAAAGGATCTAGTATAATCACAGGCTTTGGTACCAGTTTTTAAGTACGACCTTATGTAGGAACTTCATGCCAATATTAAAAAAAAGCAATTCACAAATCGATTTGACAATGATTTGACATAACATAAAGTTAAAAAATTCGCAAAAGCGGTATTGCACATTGAGAGCTTGTAAAAAATATCAACAAAAAATGCAGAGAAAAGACAGTAACATACCATTCCATAAAAGGCCTATTTCACCTGATCGAGAACTATTACTTTGGGAAAAATGGATACAAATCAGACGAGACGAAACCACTGAACTTGGAGAAGTGTTCGATCGCCCACCGGTGGATCTGGCAATGAACCTTTTGGCCAATGTACGGGAGGACAAAGAACGAAAGTTAGCCTTAGAACATGCGCAAATAGAAAAAATACCGGGAGTTAGAGGATCTTTATGGGTTCGACCACCAAGACTGAAGCAGCGTTGTTATTGTGCACCAGCTTATGAGCTACATAGAACAAAGGCTGAAAAGGGCCGACCAACAAAAGTGGAACATATCGGCGTTCCTGCTTATGTTCGAGAAAATGAATTGGGTATGGCTGGTGAGCCTCTTCGCCAGCCTTGTTATCAATTGGATGCCGATTATGTTAGTTATAGAGAAAAGCGAGAAGATGATCTCTATGAAAATTTAATGAAAATTGATCCTTTCAGGTAAAAAGTGTTTTTCATAAAATAAGCTGCTGTGATGTTTTAGTGTGAATACAATTTTTAATTTTTAGATTTATTAGTCGCAAAGTTATGACTCTAATTCAGAAAAATATCGCGTACGTAAGATGTAGTGTATTTAACCAAATAAATGTTTTTTTTTCGTTTTAGGCCAGAAATCGATGGTTTAATTGTAAGAGGAAAAAAACCTCCATCACCGCCACCGAAACTTCCTCCGTTGCCAGAGATCGTCATAGAAGACGAAAAAAATATTCATACAGAACCGCTAAGCGGCGTTTACGCTTTGAAAATAAATAATACTGTCCTTTTTAAAGCAGTACCTGGACACAGTCTAGATGTCTTGTTATCATTCGTATTCCATGAAGAAGAATCTGAAGAGATTTGCACTACCTGGACCTACTATTTCAATGTTCCCGCAAAAAGAGCAGGCCGATGTAAACTATCTCTCCAAAATCTCGGAACTGTGACTTTGAGATATTGTTGGAAGAAAATAAAACGAATAATTCCGTTCATACCTGAAGATCCGTACGAACAAGTTTTCTTTTTTAACATAAACGAAGACGTTATATCGCCTGGTCAAACCAAGGATATATTTTTCACATTTATTGCTGATTCGCCGGGTATATATAGTGAATTTTGGGAATTCAGTATGTCCAATGTGAATTTTTTTGGAACTAATGCAGCAAAACTTGTGGTGAACTTATACGCTGACTCAATTAAGGACATCGAAGAGATAGCTAGGAATGTAGATCTTCTCAAAACAAACATTTATAATCGGGCGGTTTATAATTTAGCATTTGAAATTTTTAATGAACTAATTGAAAAGGTTTTCGAACCTGTTCCGCAATTCTATCCATACAAAAAATTCTTCGTGGAAGCACAAATTTTTGTCATGAAAAATCCAGTGTGCTTTTATCATCAGACTGAAGTGAATAAAATGAAAGACCTGTACAGAGAAATGGTTAAGGGGGAAGAGTGGGATTTATCTATAGCTTCTTGGAGACAGAAGATGATGGCAAAAGAGTTTGATGACAGAATGAAATATTATGAGCTTTTAAGACAATCTCACGTAGAATTATTGAAACCTTGGTACGAAGGTGACGGTCTTGTGAAAGAGAAACTTCGCACCGTTAAATGCTTGTTAAGTCAATACGCTGACTTATTTGATAAAGAATATGCTAGAGCAGCGGAACCTTTCATGGAAGCACCATCAGGTGAACTGAAGGTTATGTTGCAAAGTAAGATGCAAGTTTCCAAGAGCAAATTAAATGTTAAAGATTCTATTAGTGAACAGATGTGGCATAATGTTTTCTTTTTGCGTATGTACGACCATCTTGCGACTACAATTGAATTGTGTGCAGGAGTTTTGAGCAGTTTGGACCTCAATAGATGGATCGAATTTGATTTTTGTCGGCATTAGGTACGACTAGATGATAATTTAATTGATATAATACACTTTAAAATATATTAATTGTTAGTATGTTAACTTGTGACTAAAAGTACCTACTTATATTTTTATTTATTTAAAGTATCTACAATCATGGACATTATTTCGTTTCTTGATCGTGTAAATAATAAAATATTAAATGAATAATCATTATTGTTTCAAATGTGTATCTAAAATGCATTACTGTTTAAGTAATGAATAGTACCTCAATAGTTTTAGTTACGAAATATTACTTTGCAAAATAGCTTTATTTTTTTTCTGGTGACTTATAGGGTCGTGCCTTACTGGGACGCCATTGCGACGTAGAAAATGTATGGTTGACTATGTGACCAATAGTGGCCAGGTGAGGTACACACTATAGAGCTGCTTGCATTTTCATGGTCACGTGAACTGGCAGCACCACCGTGGCGTTCTAGTGAGGCAAAGGCCATACAATCCATAACATCCTTATGGATTGTATGGCCTTTGCCATCCTAGAAATTCTTGAAACAAGGGGCATTTTTCTACATGAATTTAAAATTAGGCCTATTTCCTGTGACCTGTAGAAGATTTCCTTCAACCTACTCATCATTTTTGGCTTATTTATTTAATACTTTATGCACATAAAGGCACAGAGGCGGATTTAATGTTTTTAGCATTTTCTTTATTTATTTTTTTATTATTCATTTTCATTTTCATTTATGGAAGGCACTAAATCAGTTGCGAACCCAGGTAGGCCGATGCAAACACAACTTGGCAAAATGGGTTTTTATAGACCCATCGTATACTCAATGTGAGTGCGGTGCTCCTGTTCAAAACATGAGCCACACGTTGGAATGTCTCAAGTGTCCGTATACCTGCATTTTGGAAGATTTGATGTGTGCTACCGATGCTGCTATTAATGTAGCCACCTATTTTATTCATATATGGTAGGGGTGCATTACAGGGTGCAAGGTTTCTCCACATATGATTTTCTGACGCGCTCGGGTAACGCGCAAAATCCCCACTTTTGGCGCCCCTACTATTATTAACTATAAAAACTTTTTTTACTATCTGCGTCGCCTGGTAATTTGGACCAGTGCAAAGTTGAAGCGTGCAATAAAGTGTTGTAATAAAATAAAACGAATGTATAGTAACATAACAACAATATATTAGCATATTTCAGAGCTTCGACTTGACTTGCTTCACATAAATGACTGAATGACCAGGTGGGTGCCGCTGAGTTGGCCTGACGTTGCGTTCGATGGGTAAGCTGTCGGGACCCTCCAGTTGTCTCAGCAGTCCCAGCTATGGACAAAATATCACATGATTAGTTTACAGAACTTTGCGTGACTTTTATGAATAAGGAAAACTGAAACTTTAGATCAGGATTACATTAACCAAATTTTTACAGTTGTAAGAGTATCTACACGCTTATTTTTAATTAGCACGACAAAAAAATTAGGCTCTATCCGTACCCGTTACTGATCATATTTGTGTAGTCAAAAGTAAAAAAAAACGAGATCCTAAAATTGTCCACGAAGATTTGTCATAATTGGTAAATTCATAATTGAATCAATTATGCAGAACAATTGCTACTAGAAAATACTGCGCGCAGTGTTTTTCCATTGTTTTTCATTCATAATCAACCTGCCTGTACAACATTTCATAAATTGAGTGGCATTTTGGTATATAAACAAACACTAATAACTTTGCTATTTATGAATATTATTTATTGAGACTTTATTTCAATAATAACCAGACCTTTTCTAATAAGCCCTTTAAGTATTTGTACTAATTAAAAACTAGTGGTGTATTAATGAAAAAGGGTGCCCTCGAGCCCAGTTGTCCAGCAATTTTTTTTGTCTGGTGCACTGTCATCAAATCAGGATACGGAGATAAAAGCTGCTCGTGTGCGCTATCTCTTAGATGCATCTATTTGAAGACCTAAATTAAACTGTCAAAGAGATACAGCTATATAGGGTGTATATCTCCATCCCTCTTTCCCGATCACACGCTTGACATTTTAATACGTCATTATAAAGCCCTAAGGTACAAGAAGAATGTTGGCATGCAACATATAGCATTATTTTCATTTTTCATTAGCCTTGTAATATTCCTATAGCTGGGACTCAGGTTTTCTCTCTATGAACGAGAATGATAAGCCATCATGCAGGCTCATAACGGGTTGATGGATGTCACATACACAAACAACACAGACATGACACAATTTTTTTATAAGTACAAGTCATACCAGTTTACTCATGATGTTTTCCTTTACCAATTTAAGACCAGTGGTGATAAAATATATTCAAACTAAACTACTTCCTGGATTCCTTGCGCTTAGTTCTTTGTTCTATTGGTTAGAAATGCACTATTTTTTTATTTATTAAACACTTTGTATACAAAAGTACAGCGGCGGATTTAATGCCTTAGGCATTTTCTACCACTCAATCTTAGGGTGATGCAGAGATAAATAGTGGTAGATGCAATAAAAGAAAGAGAGAGAAAAGGCGAATAGGTACAAGAATAGATATACTAATAAACCATAAATATCATACAATTATATAATACATACACGAATGAATAAACTACTCGTATCTACATATATATCTATCTACACAATTAAAGTCAAACAGTTGGATCAAATCGAAAATCGGAAAACATTAGCGTTGTGATGACACTACTGCTAACTTCTTATTTAGAATTAGCTCGCGAACTTTGGTTTTGAATGTATGATCATAATTTTCCTAGGTTTCAAATATACCAAAGTCCACAACTGAACATATGCCTCACCCAAGCGTTGTCACAACGACCGATCCTATGGGTCTTGCATCTGTCAGGTTCCCGTGACCCTCAACAGGTCATCGATCCACCTTATAGGATGTTTTACAACACTACGTCTTACGGTTCGTACATCTTTAAACTAGAATTTATGTACGAGTACGTGAAAGTCCAAGTTTTTTCCTAAGGCCTGTTAAAATCCACAACGATAGTAATAGTGTTGGTTTCTATCACATTGATAGACAAAACAACTCTTCCGAAATTTAGCCAAATTTAAAGTTCACATAAGCCTACATGGGCACTTATAAAACGTTAAAAGCTAGTTCACGGTTCTAATTGTTCGTTTGCTTTTCAAAACACATAAACATTTTTACTTGTTAGATTGGTCTTTGACAGATACGATAAAATGACGTTTAAAAAAAGCAGTATCGAAAACTTAACATCCCTAAGGGCGTGGACACATGTCTACGGTACGGCACCGGCCTTCGTAAAACGGCAAAAAGTCGTGCCACCACACGTGGCCGAGTAAAGTGTGCTTTTTATACGAGGAGCAATCTTGGTTAGTAGTTTTTCAAAACTTGGTATGGACATTCTAAAATATTCGTAAAATTTTTCATCACCACATATTTTCAGCGCTTCATATTATTTCCTCTAAAAATGACTTCTATCATGGAGAAAGATTCACCTAATATTTTCTTTGATTCAGTTTTTTTTCATTCGTCGTGTTAGTAACAGGAGCAGAATAATACGTCTTTCGCGGTCCACATCAAGACAAAAACTGAACGGTTGACGTCTTGTGCCCGCGGTGAGCCGTACACGGCACGACGCCGTTCCGGCACCTGGTAGTAGCGTCGTGCTGTTTCACGGTGGCCAGTGCCGTACCGTAGACATATTGTGTCTACGCCCTAAGCTGGTTTACCTGTTCAGTGCCAATATGCACAGGCTTTTCATATATGATCCAGGTGACGCACTCGGTGTATGGTGGTGTTGTTAGGGAGCCTTTGTATGTGACGTAATTGCCATCATGGAGGTCATCGCTGTCCATCCACGATAGGGATTCTGTAAGGACAAGATTTTTTTTAAATTATTGTTAGGCTTGCACTAGACCAATACCTCACCTTGTGGTAAGCGATGATGTGGTTGGGGGTGGAGCATGCTAGCCTAGAAAAGTAACCTATTTACTCTTGACTTAAAGACCGCTATATTGTAGCAGCGACAACATAGACTTCAGCAGGGAATTCCACTACTTGGCAAAAGATAAAAAAAAAAAATAGTTAAAAATAATTACTTAACCACTATACACCCCTATTTTTTAATTAGTACAAAAAAAATTGGGTTCTATCTGTACCCGTTACTGATCATATTTATGTAGTCAAAAGTAAAAAAAAACGAAATCTCAAAATTGTCCACGAAAATTTATCTTAATTGATAAATTCGTAATTGAATCAATTATTCATAACAATTGCTACTAAAAATACTACGCTTAGTGTTTTTCCATGTTGATAGCCATTCATTCATTCTTAATCAAATAGCTTGTAAAATATTTCCATGAATTGAGTGAAATTTTGAGATATAAACAAACGCCAATAACTTTGCTGTTTATAAATATTATTTATTGAGACTTTACCTAAACAATAACAAGACCTCTAATAAACCCTTTAACTGTTTCAATTGTATTATAATTGTAATTTAACTATGGGGATTCCAAGCCTGAAATAAATGAATTTGTCTATTTATTTAAGTATTTGTACTAATTCAAAACTGGGGGTATATAATAATACAACCTATGAGTGGTTGAGATTAAATTTGGACAATACCTACTCTTCGCCTGGAGAGAATAGAAGGTCGTGGAATATCGGATGCCAGGATTATAAAAGAATTTATCTTAGAATTTGAAATTAAATTAATTTGACTTAAATTTTCTGTAAAATATTTTCGTGTAAACATCACTATAAAACTGTAAGTAATATCCATAATCTAGGTAGGTATTTATTAAAAATCACTGCCGGAAAATGCATAGCTTGGATCTAGAATAATGCAATTTTGTCCGAGAATTCCCATATAACGAAGGTGAGCATATAGAATTGAATAATATAATGAATTTTCAATAGTTGCTAAAGGGGATGACGGAAGTTTGTCGAAAACTTAGAGAACACACAGGTTATTAAAAATTGAAAGTGTATGTTTTATTTTAATACATTATAAGCAGTGGCGGATTTACAAATTTTCTAGGCATAGGCTATAGAATTTTTGCCGCCCTTGCCTCTACAATTGTCATCTCCTACATTATTTTTACAAAACTCTCGGAATGTGCAATGGGAAGTGTGAGAAGAAAATCATCAGCAAAATTTGTTGCAGACTTCTATCTGTGAGACATCAGAAAACCGTCATGCAAAATCCTTTTTGATTTCTAAAAGGTAGCAAAAAAAAAAAAAAAATCGGTTCCCAAATTTGCCGCCCCAAAAATCCGCCACCCTAGGCTCAAGCCTATACAGCCTGCTGGTAAATCCGCCACTGATTATTGGAACAGAGTAAATTAAAGAAAGCTTAAAAGTAGCGCACGTGACTGAAAATTTGAAAGGGAATAGTTTATCTTGGTATGGTCATGTGAAGAGGAGATGAAACGAATGTTACTAAAAGAGTTATGAGTATACATGTGAACGGATAGAGAGAGAGAGGGAGGCTAAAGAAAGATGGATGCATTGTGTGAAAAGTGATTTTAAAGAAAAGGAAGGCAGTGATAGCGAGGCAGCTGGAAGAAAACAAACGTCTTTCGACGCGGTGACCTCTAATAAAACAGGACAAGGAAAGAAAAATGATGATGATGTAATACTCTATTTTAATACCAACCTGAGGTAACTCTAACAGAGTGTTCACTCTTTCTGATTCTTTCAAATCCTTCAACAAGTCTGTCGAACCTTGGATTTGGTGCATCAACGGCTTCTAGAAGGAACCCAACTACGGCCAAACCATCTGGGTGACCCACTGCTGTTTCCATAGATTCGTATTTACTGTTGTAATGGACGAAGTGGCATTCTGCTGCATATCTGAAGAGAGTAAAGATATAGCTTAGTAAAATAGTAAGAATGTAGAGGTAATCGACCTACAAAGTGTAATTTATATTTGTCATACGTAAATGTTAAACCTAATGCCTTTTTCCTATGGAGTAAATGAAAGTAACATGTCGCAAGTATGTGGAATAAATATGTGGGATAAATATTTGTATAGTCTACAGATCTGCTACCGCTACGTCTTGGCCTCGCATTATGCTGAACTGGACCTATTTGGCACAGCCGTGAGACACACAACGTTGATGTATTTTTAAGTTATCTCATTGTATGTACCTTTGTGCCAATTAAACGTGTTTGTGTTTGTAAATTTACATGTTTGTGAACTACCACGATGCAGGAGTCATTCCTAGTGTGGCACCACTTGTTTTATCTTTTAATAATTGGGGTTAAAGTATGAAATTGCCGTTTTATTGTAATAGGTACCTCGAATTGATATAGAACCTTCATGGTTTGAGATTTTTGAGTGAAACTTTTTTCACAGGATACCTATGAAGTTATTATATAAACAAATGTGCAACATTCGATTATCGACTTTCAGTTGTTTTTTATTCGGCTTAGACAAGATGGATACTTCGAAAATTTGAATGATTTTCGAATACGAATTCCGAAGCGGACATACTCGGCAAAAATGGCTCGCAATATCAATGTTGCGTTTGGAGAGGGGACTGCTAATGAACGCACCGTGCGATTTTGGTTTAAACGCTTTCGTGATGGAAACTTTGATTTGAAGAACGAACCACGTGGAAGATCGCCCACACAGGTGAATAACATTGAATTGAAAGAGATGGTGAAAGCCGATCCGAGCCGAACCTAACCAGGAATTGGCGGCATGGTTTAAAGTTACCTCACCAACAATATTGACTCATTTGCGTCAAATCAATAAAATAAAATAATAAATAAAAACTGGTTGTTGTGTGGTGTGGAGGTCGATATGGTGTAGTGTATACACAATTAATAAACAATGCCAATGTTTTGTGTAAGCAGTTGTTGGTCGAACAAATCCTACTAATATTATAAAAGCGAAAGTTTTTATGTATGTAATGTTGTTTGTTTGGTTGTTTTTTACTCTTTCACGAAAAAAATACTGAACGGATTTCAATGAAATTTAGTATACAGGTAGACCATGTCCTAGAATACCACATGAAATACTTTTTATCGTGAGATTATGTTCTCTAGGGATAATTTTTTACGCGGGTGTGGTAGCAGCTAGTAAATAAATAAAAATAAAACTCACCCTTGACCATCTATTAAGTGTTCACAGCCAGAGAAATCATCTACCGACCAGTGGAAGTGCATCTGTTCAAATACGTATTCACCGATAAGGGGTCCACCTCGAAGAATCGGCCGGACTTCAGATTCAAATGTGAAGTATGCTGGAAAAATTGAATTTAGTATAGTTAAAGATCATGCTTTGTTGCTGATTGTTGATGATAGGATCCATGAGAAATCGAGAGAACTCTTCAAATATTATAGGCAACTTAATTGTGATTTTGATATTTGTATCGAAAAGTCAAGCATTTTCAGTAAAAAAGTAACATTTGATGAAGTGGAACTGGTGAAGAAGACCACGAATGGCCAACGGAACTTCACAATCACATAGATATCATAATAAACGTATAGTTAAGCAACTATGACAATACAAATACATAAATCGTTCTGAGTAACTACTCATAACAGTTATAGTTAACATAACTATGTTGAAAATATAATCATTGATGTGATATGATGATAATGATAGAGCTGGAAGGTGGAGACGGGAACTTCACAATAAAACAATTTATCCTAGCAGTGTTTGGGTTAATTGGAATTGTCTTGAGAAATAGGTAATCTGGCTAAAAGTGTATCATAACTAAAAAGAATGAAGTAAAAACCTGCTGACAAAAAAAAAAAAAACATTAAAAAGTTCAAAATAACTTTAATTGCGGAAATCAGTGATTTAACAATTAAACAATACCAGATGACACAATACTAAAAAGTGTGAAATAAAAAAAGAAATTAACGACTTCACTTTTTATAAAAAGTTTTTTTTTTTAATTAGAATTTGTGGCCAGTTTCAGGTTATTAACTCAAGGAATAAGATGACCCCCTAAATCATTTTATACTTTATTAAATTTAATAATTACTGCATACTATTTATATATATAAATAACACTTAACTGACTGTAATTATATAGTGACTTTGACATCGACGCACAAACGAATACCATGGATCCAGTACATGAATCTGAAAAGTGGTGGAATATTTCGTCGGTTTTTTACTATTTTATTTTTTACGTTTTTTAATTTAAATTGAATAAAAACGTTTTTAATGAAAAAAAAAATGAATGAATTACTTTTAAAATCTAAAATGTCATCGGTGGATTAGAATAACGATTGTATCTACCCCATAGTCATAGCATAGTCGGCCTTATAATGTTCCCACTGTTGGGACTCAGGCGTCCTCTCTAGGAGAGGAAATGGGCCGTAATCCACCACGCGGGCCCAGTGCGGGTTGGTGGATGTCACATGCCTTCGAATTTTTGGTTCTAGGACATGCCGGTTTCCTCACGATGTTTTCCTTCACCGTTATGGGCAGTAGTGATGAAATTAAATTACACAAAGTAATGCGCCTGGCTGGGTTTGAACCCGCGACCTACAACTTGTAAGTCGGGGCCGTTAGCACTCGGCCACCACTGCTCTACTGTATCTACCCCAATGACTTTTAATTAATTATTATTCTTTTTTTTTGTTGTAGTACAAAAAAATATCATCGGGGTTGGTTAGAATAACGATTTTACACAGTTTAAATTTAAAAACACAATAGAATAGAATAGAATAGAATAAACTTTATTGTACACCAAAATAGTAACAAAAAATTACACACAATTACACACAACACAACACAACAACACAATTAACAACAACAACACAATTATTTTTTTCAAATTTAGAAAATGCCGACGAAAAATTGCACCACTGAGGGGTCCAGAATCCTGTGGGTACTGGAACCGTGGTATTCGTTTATGCGTCGATGTCAAAAACACCGTGTATATACGCTAAAACAAAAAATAAACTCTTTAGCTATCAACAACTTTTTTTTTAAAACCTTCGGCCCACTGATTTGTGTTGATAAAAGAAATCGGAAACTTTCCACATTTTTTTCGCTCTTCAACCGCCTTAAAAATAAACGGCGATCGTTTCTTGTTTAATACTTTCCACGTGTCTCAAGAATTTACGTTTTAACGAGAGAAAAACCGGCTTCCATTACAGAGTTATTAATAAATTCTCAGAAAGAATATCAAAAAATGTTACACCAGAGTTAGATCTCACTATATAATTAGAATAATTATCAGGCAACGTAATTTTCTCGACAAAGTTTCTTCAAAGGAATTCTGAAAACCACAATCATTTCAGTCCGTGCAAAACACGTCAATTATTCCGATGTTATGAGAGTTTTAATATAAATGTATGGTATTTTCTCCCCTTCTCTTGAAATCGTGGATTTTATGAAATTTATACACCATTTGTAATTGTTATCGCCATATATTTGGATGAATTGTATGTGAGCTTTAATCTTTGTTACTTGTTTGCACGTGTTACCGTTTTGCGTATCATTTTATATTTATAATCATAAAGATAGGTGCTTCTATTTTTGGACACGCCTCAATCATGGCAGCTAGTCCTCTCTTTGAGGAGTGGTTATAGAGGCTCAACAGCGTCCTAGCTTTCTACCTGACGCAGGTCCTCATTAATCATGGTTATCTCGGGAGATACCTGTTTTTTTTTTTTTTTTTTTTTATTGGGTGGGAAAATCATCCTAATGACATCCCCGCTCTTGGGCGGAGCGGGAGATAGTGTCAGACTCTTACTGACTAAAAACCCACTCCTGTTCCTTCGTTGCCTTCGTCCCAGGGCCCCGGGTTCCGCTTTCACACTACCCGTGGCCCCAGTAGGCTTCGACCCTGCTGGGCCCCTACGATTTGCTGACATCTCCTTGAGGCGCGCGTGGAACAATACGCGCCGTCGACGACTTGGGCTAGGTCCGGACGGTTACCGGACGGTTACCGGACGGTCAGACGGCGAGCCACCCATTGCTCGCCGTCTGCAAGCCCGCGCCTACGGTGGCCGGAAATCGGGATCGGAATCCCGGCGGCGGTTGGAGCGTAAGGACCGTTGCCTCACGCGATCGGCCGCCTCCTTAGCTAGCATTACTGCTTCGCAGAAGGAGGCGACCGCCTGCCACTCCTCCTCGCTCCGGAGCATGGCCTAAACCAAGGCCCGGCGCGAGAGATCACCGCCGCCGATTGCCCCCACGAGGTCACGGCGTTGCTCTGCCCAAGCGGGGCACACCTCCACCGTGTGCTCCACCGTGTCCTCCGGGTGGGCCACACAGTGGCGACACCCGGGCGTCGTTTCCGCACGAATCCGGTGCAGGAACCTCCCGAACTTACCGTGTCCGGTGAGGACCTGCGTCATGCGGAATGTGAGGACGCCGTGAGGTCTTTCCAACCACGCCTCAAAGAGGGGACTTACCGCCATAATTGTGGCGTGCCCAGCACGGGGTCGCGACAGTCGCTGTCGCCATTTCACCATGAGAACTCGCCGGAGCTCTGTCCGCCATGCTGCGACTTGTCGCGGCAGCGGAGTTTCGCCTCGGCGTTGCATCTCTATGCGCCGTTCGTGCATGAGTGCAAGGACTGTTACCTCCAGATCCCATGGTCTCTGGCCAGCAAGGAGGCTCGCCGCTTCGCGGGAAATCGTCCGGTATCCTCGCACCATCCGTATGGCCATGACCCTCTGGCACGCGTTCAGCCGGGCCGCCGGCTGCTTCCGCAGCCCCGGCGCCCACACCGGCGCGCCATAAAGGGCCATGGACCGAACGATCCCCGCGTAGAGCCTCCGGCAGGAGGCGTCTGGACCCCCAAGGTTGGGCAGGAGCCGCCCGAGGGCAGCCCCAGTCCGATTTAGTTTGGGAGCCAGACGTCGGAAGTGCTCGTCGAAATCCCATCGGCTGTCGAGAACGAGTCCCAGGTACTTCATCGTTGACCCGACGCCGATGTGGACTCCTCCCACCGTTAGCCGGGAACCCGGTGGTGGCGCGTTCCGAGGGCCGTGAAAGCACATGGCCTCGGACTTGTGCAATGCCACCTCGAGTCCCAGCTCCTGGATCCTGCCAACGACTGTCGCGACCCCGCGTGTCGCTAGTTCGACCGCCGCCTGGTACGACTCTCCCTGCGCCAGGACCAGCGTGTCGTCTGCGTAGCAGACCACGCTGACCCCGCCAGGGAGGTCGCCGCGCAGCACGTAGTCGTATCCGATGTTCCACAAGGGCGGCCCTAGTACCGATCCCTGCGGAACACCGCACGACATCTCTCGACGTTCCCACACCCCCTGGTGACCAGGGTAGGTTATGTACCTGTCAGATAGGTACGCCTCGACCACACGACAGAGGTAGTCGGGCATCCGGTGATACTGGAGTGCCCTCCCAATGCTACTCCAAGGCAGGGGAGATACCTGTTTTGGATTCGGCGGCCAAAACGTCTGGGTGTCGCCATTGTGGAGGTCAGCCGCGTTTAGGCGGAGCACCATCGTATCGTCTTAGGGGCGACTGGTGGCAGAGACCTCTCCTGTTAGCCTTGGTACAAATTACGGTACGAACCACCAGTTCTTTTTTGGTGTTATGTTGATTGGCCTACAATATCCTCTCATATATTAGTAGTATAATATGGATTTATTGTAAAAAATACTCATTTATTTAAAACGTGTAACCATGATACGGGCCTACGGTCGGCAAGATGGGGATTTTGCGCGAAACTCGAGCGCATCAGAAAATCGTGTGGGGAGAAACCTTGTACCCTGTAATGTGGGGTACATTACAGGGTACAAGGTTTACCACATATGAACCCTTAATATAGTGGGGTGCGTTAAAGGCAGCACGTCAATTTGTAAAAAAAAAAATGATTCTCAGAAAACCTCAAGCGCGTCAGATTAAGACAATGCAAAGTTAAGTACATGCGTACTTAACTTACCTTGGAAAAGTGTATATTTCAATAATCTGACAACTTGAGCGTGGCATAAGCAAATGGACGAGTCATAAAGTTAGGTTGTAAGGTTCCTGTTAATATTTTGTTGATTAGTGCAGTTTTTTTTACTGCAGTTTGCATGATAATTTTATTAGAAACTTTGATAATTACGCGTACGGCAATGCGCCACCGGTACATGGTGGACATCCCACCTATACGCAAGAAATGTTTTGGGAACACATTCATTGTGCGTACAGTTAAGGAGTGGAATTCCTTGCCGGAATCTGTGTTTCCTGATGGCTACAACCCGGGAATCTTTAAGTCAAGAGTGAATAGGTTACTTCTAGGTAAGCGCATTCCATCGTCGACCGCATCGTCGCTTTCCATCAGGTGAGATAGCGATCAAGCGCGAACCTATCAAGAATAAAAAATAAAATAAAAAATTACTATACAACATTAAACTAACGGACACATTGGCTACACTGTGTTACGAAAATCCTCAGATTATATGTTTTTCGGAATCCTGATAGGATTACTTTCAAAATAAAAAAAAACAATCGCGCTCGAGTATTTTTCCAGGAGACGTTTTTTTTTACATTTTTGAAAATTCTAACTCGCTCTCACCCCCACTGGAATGGAAACTTGTCATAGACTTTTTTCGTTTTAGAACCTAATCTTCACAATCCAATAGGTCACCATGACGCTTTAGTAACTGCAAATTTAACATTAAGGCTTACAAAAAACTTCATAGTAGGGGAGCTACTATGAAGTTTTTTGTAAGTTTTTTTCATAGTAAAAACTGACCCAAAAATAATAATTGGAATCATGCATTAGCTTCTAAATCTTTATAATAGGCCATGTAGGCCTATGTGAAAAAATAAAAAATAAAATTGAGTTTTAATAGAATGAAAAAGGAACTACCCAGTGTGCGGCGAGTTCTATTTTTCCATTCAAAATTAGGCCCAAAGTCCATGTAAACACTACTTCACTAATCTAATTTTAATGTTTTCCAGTACCTTTAATCTTTATATCATACACAACCAAACTATCTAAGATTTGATTATCTTGTAGCCTCCGATAATACCCATTATTATCCACTTCATATCCTACCTTATCTTATCAATAACATTCATAGTTGTTAACTGATTTTTATGTTATGTAATATATGGATTATTTTATCGTTTTAGCTTCCTTATTTTTACTGCACTTTTGATTTTTGTGTGTCAGTGATGTTATTATATTGTAGTATTTGTAAGGCAACAAATCTTGATACCTTTTTTATTATTATTGGGCTATGGATACTGTTGTTATTATATTGTCGAGTATTTTCTGGGTAATTTAAGGCTGGGTAAAATTTTTCTAAATTTAATTTGCTTCTCCTATTTTTTTTATCCGTCTATCTTAGGGTCGCCCTTCCGACGGCAAGCAATGATTAGCTCTTTGGTAAGGATCGAGCCCGAGTCGATGGTAAATTGTGTTCCACGGGCGTCTCAAGGAGATGTGAGTAAATGGACGGGGTCCGAGCCCCCTGAGGGATGTGCCTCGCCTGGGCAGAGCAACGCCGTGTCCTCGTGGGGACGATCGGCGGTGGCGATTTCTCGTGCCAGGCCTTGGCACAGGCCACGGTCCAGAGCGAGGAAGAGTAGCAGGCGGTCGCCTCCTTCTGCGAAGCAGTAATGCTAGCAAAGGAGGAGGCCGTATGCGTGAAACAACGCCCCAACCGCCGCCGGGATTCCTATCACGATTTCCGGCCACCGTAAGCGCTGGCTTGTGGACGAAGAGCTATGGGTAGCTCGCCGTCCGACCGTCCGGTAACTGTCCGGACCGAGCCCAAGTCATCGACGGCGCGTACTGTTCCACGCGCGCCTCAAGGAGATGTCAGCAAACCGTAGGTGCCCAGCAGGGTCGAAGCCTACTAGGGCCAAGGCTCTTCTTCTGAAAGGAAGACTCGGCCCTGGTACGAAGCAGGAGTGGGTTTTTATCCAGTAAAAGACTGACACTATATCCCGATCCGCCTAAGAGCGGGGGATGTCATAAGATGATTTTCTCACCGAAAAAAATTACCCCCCTGAGGGATGGGCACGCCACAATTATGGCGGTAAGTCCCCTCTTTGAGGCGTGGTTGGAAAGACCTCACGGCGTCCTCACATTCCGCATAACGCAGGTCCTCACCGGACACGGTAAGTTCGGGAGGTTCCTGCACCGGATTCGTGCGGAAACGACGCCCGGGTGTCGCCACTGTGTGGCCCACCCGGAGGACACGGTGGAGCACACGGTGGAGGTGTGCCCCGCTTGGGCAGAGCAACGCCGTGACCTCGTGAGGGCAATCGGCGGCGGTGATCTCTCGCGCCGGGCCTTGGTTCAGGCCATGCTCCGGAGCGAGGAGGAGTGGCAGGCGGTCGCCTCCTTCTGCGAAGCAGTAATGCTAGCTAAGGAGGCGGCCGATCGCGTGAGGCAACGGTCCTTACGCTCCAACCGCCGCCGGGATTCCGATCCCGATTTCCGGCCACCGTAGGCGCGGGCTTGCAGACGGCGAGCAATGGGTGGCTCGCCGTCTGACCGTCCGGTAACCGTCCGGACCGAGCCCAAGTCGTCGACGGCGCGTATTGTTCCACGCGCGCCTCAAGGAGATGTCAGCAAATCGTAGGGGCCCAGCAGGCCACGGGCCACGGGTAGTGTGAAAGCGGAACCCGGGGCCCTGGGACGAAGGCAACGAAGGAACAGGAGTGGGTTTTTAGTCAGTAAGAGTCTGACACTATCTCTCGCTCCGCCCAAGAGCGGGGATGTCATTAGGATGATTTTCCCACCCAATAAAAAAAAAAACCCCCCTGAGGGATCAGGTAGGCCGATGCCTGATAGGTCTGCAGGAATGTTTCAAAGAGTTACCGCGGCTCTGACAGGCTAATGGCAACTGAAGGAATATAGGTGTTAGTCAGTTAATGGCTGACAGGTGGAGGAATTATTTGATGGCTAATTTAATTGTATAAGAATATATCAATACGTCATCCGTTACCTAATATGTTATTGTATGGGCCCACTATAATATCTAAAGGTATGTTTTCTTTAGCTTGTGACGCGTTTTGTACAATAATCTTAAGAATATTGATAAGAATGGATTACTTCGGTTCCGATAATAGATTATAATACGCGAAACTATGCGATAACTGAGATAAAACGTATTTTATTTTTACGATTTCAAAAAGTATTTGTTGGAATGATAAAATATTTGATGTTGTACTAACTTTTGGCGCGGCTTTGCCCGCGTGAAAGTAAGTTTCGCCATACAAAATTTGGACTATCGTTTCATACCGTTGGGAAGTGATTTTTTTTTTTTATTAAAAAAATCCTTTTTTTTATTTCTTGATAAGTATTCGATATTAATTCCATTTTCATACCTCTGCGCATTCCTGAGAAAAAAGGTTTTTAACTGACGAACAGAGGACTACAAAGTGAGTCTATAAGAGTTTCGTTTATGCCAACCTAGGTACAGAACCCTAAGTTAAAAGGAAATATTAACCGAAAATAGTAACAACATAAGTTTTCGAGTTGTAGTGGAACAACCACACCTGGTTGACAGCAAATAAAACAAAAACTTTCACAACAAAAAAAAATGTTTTTGTCCTCACCTGTTGATCCATTATTGAGGAGTATGCCGTTGACTTCGTTGTCCCAATACCCTTTGTACTGGAGTGTATCTAGTGACGACCATTGAGGGCACCGGCTTAGGGATATGGCAAGAGGAGACTGCGACGCTCGGAGCCGGGATATTTGCTCGGCTGGAAGCAAAAATAATAAAATTAAAGATCTAAGTATCTCTAGAGTATCTATAAAAAATAATGTAAACAATTAGATACAAAGTTATTATCGTAATAGCCTGAAGGTTAAGGAACTTGCTACTTGAATTTTAATGTGATGCGGCTGATAATGTGCTTGAAATGGTTTATTACCCCGTCTTCCAGCCTACATCTGTACATACATTGCACGATAGCTGGTAGTCGGGGTCAGTGTCCTTGCGGCTGGATCGTGAGAATGTCCTTACTCTCACATGTGCAGCCGCTTACTTCGCTAGCATTAAGTATTGCTTCACAGAAGTAGGCGGCCGCTGCTGATTCCCATGTCCCTGAGATGGTTCGGGCACTTGATGAGAATACTACTACTACTACTAAAGATCGTAAGCTTCGAACAGTCTATTTTCTGTGTTCACACTTGTCGGAAAACCGATATAATACCTCACCTAACATGAGTAATCTTTCATAACATTTATAATATAGCGGCGGTCCTGGCGACATACGTTGTCCTGCCCAAAATCTGGCTTTACGTCAGAATAAAATTTGAGACCAAGATAGCAGCACCGCCTAACGGGTTCAATTGTATTTTTAAATCCAGTCAAGTATGCACACAAAACTAAATCCAGACCGGTCAAGCTGTAAACAGCTGTAAACAGTTTTATTGGTTTCTCAGCAGCAACTCCTCCAAAAGGAGGAGTTAGGTGACAAACACACGTACAGAAGAATTATATATATAAAGATATTGTAAGCTTAAGCCTACTAATATATTATAAACGCAAATGTTTGTAATATGGATGTTTGTTACTCTTTCACGTAAAAACTACTCAACGGATTTCAATAAAACTTAAAAATATACAAATAGACCATGTCTTAGAATAGCACATAAAATATATTTTATCCTGGGATTATGTTTCTTTGGATAGAATGGAAGAAAAAAACGTGTTGCGCCGACCCCAAATAAGATGGGACAAGGGCAGGAAGATGATGATGATGTTTCTTTGGAATATTTTTTTACTATCACGTGAGTAAAGTCGCGAGAAAAGTGGCTTAAAGCTTATGTAGATAGATGCAATTGACATTGCGAGAATAAGGCGGCGATACGTTTTCATAGGAATTGCTCGACAGATTCAACGAAAAAGCGCCGCCAAGCCTTTAAATTTTTCCCTTCCTACGTTAGAAGTAACCAATGTGGGTTGAACTCTTCAAAGGTCAATAAACTTGAAAAGGGCAACATGTATTTTTGTCTCTTTTATTATTGTTGGAATTTGAGTCTATCTTAACCCAACACATAGAAATATTATCCTGTAGTATTAGTAAATTAAGCCAAATTACTTCGAAAAATAACAATCTGTTCTAATATTATAAAGCTGAAGAGATTGTTTGTTTGTTTGAACGCTTTAATCTTAGGGACTTTGACATTTAGTATTGGTTAATTTTTAAAAAAAGGAAGGAAGGGTGTTGATTTAGGAGCAAAGCTAAATAATTTGAATTCATAATAACAGCTATCAAACTTTGTTTACAAATTGTTTTAAAGTTTTATTTAATTAAAAACAAAGAATTTTTATATTGTATTTATTTATTTTTTATTTAAAATTATACGTAGATATAGTGGTGAAACCCGTTTATTTTTATTTTGCTACAATTGATAGCGCATCGATATTGGTATTACGCACACACAAATACTCTAGTGACGTTATCAAGATTAATAGAAAATTTATCAAAATTAGTAATATTTTTATTCGAGAACACTTTATGAATATTTAACATCTACTACTACTACTACCGTACGCAAAATGTGCGCTTTGGTCGTAGAGTTGCAGATACCAGCCCGAAACACAAACACAACATACTATGAATATATAATGAATGTGAATGAGTGTGTGTGTGAATGTGTTCTCTCTCTGCAACTCAAAGGGGTGCTGGGAGAAAACTCATTGTTGAGTTAAGCTCGCCTTTGTACAGTCAGGGATCAAAAGTGCAGTAGCACTCTACCAATGCTAAAGTGTCTAAAATTTCTTTGTTATAGAAGTTCAACAGTCCACAACTAGTTTATTTAATAATTTAGCTTTTATGCTACCAATTAAATCAGTCATGAACCATTGACCCTCTTCTACAAATAAATTTTAGACATTTTAGCATTGGTAAGGTGGAACTGCATTTTTGACTCTTGACTGTTCATAATCTGTATGTATCACCTTGTAATATGAATGTTTTTGTGTACAATAAAGAATTAAGAATACTACTTTCAGGATATACGTTTATAATGTTGTCTTTCGCTAAATAAGATTATGCTAAATTTTGCTTGTTAGATTTAAGTTAATGTAAAAGTTTTTGTTACTATTTTGGTGTACAATAAAGTTTATTCTATTCAATTCTATTCTAAAAATATCAAATGCGCTTTTTTGAATGAACTAGCTGCTGCCAACTGTTTTGCTCGCGTAGTAGAAAGTAGGTTTCTCCATACAAATATTTGTGACCCCTTTCATCCCCTTACGGGTGAAGTTTACAAAATCCTCTTTTAGTTCTCGCCTACGTTATAAAAGGAAGCCTCGTGCATTATTTCACGTTGCTAGTCCCAGTAGTTACGGCTGTGCGTTGATATGTCAATCAGCCAGTTTCTCCTTTTATACATAATATATGTCGGAGCCAGATCTTAGAAATTTATCACTTCATGATAAGATCAAGTAAAACTGGCCAGATCGTTTTAAACGTTAAAGTTTGATGATATTTCAATCTTCGTTTAGCTACTTTCTTGAGACCTTTTACGAGTATTATCATAGAAATCCTAAATCAATGCAAAACAAGGATTGACATAACATCAAATGTTAACGTTTAAACAATCTGGCCACGACATATATGTATATATTAATCTACAATCATTAACATCACTTATTTACTTTAGTTTTTACTATTTTGGTGCACAATTAAGTTTATTCTATTCAATTGTGTTTCCCTGTTATTGCTAGTTTCATTATACAAAATTATGCTGTACCGCAATGAGAACTATAATGTAGTACGAAATTATATTTGGGTTTCATTTGCAAATGAACCGCCCAATGCGTGTTGATTTATGAAGCTCTTGGTTTTGGGGAATGGGAAACATAACAGACTTTAGGACTATTTTACACCCACTTCATATACCTAATTAAATTTAACCATTTCACTCACTATCTTAAAGTACATACACAAATTAACTATTAACTATTAATTAAATGAAGCAACACACACGGCAAAAGTAATAATAATGTATGTATTTTATGTGGCTGGCACACTGGCAATATTGTGGAATATAATAATATTCAACTAGGGATTAAAATCCGAATTCTTCTAACTTCGGAAAAAATTGAAAAATCCGTTTGTTTTAATATTTTGAAATCCAGTTTTTTTTTACTAAAATTCGGTTTTTACGGATTTTAGTCAAAACTGAGTTCAACGAATAATATTTGCAGTTATCCACAAATTTCCATTAAAACTAGTCCAAAAGATATTGGTTGGTATGATTAGTTCTAGTGTAGTGTATTTGCGCGAATTTGGCTCGCCACATTGATGCCACTATTCTAACGGCCGATACAGCTTTCCAATTTTTGATAGAATCATTAGACAGCCAAGGCACTATACCTGCAAAGCAACTGGCAAATTCATTGAAAAGGAGAATGAAAGAGAGACGGCTCTATACTGTTGTCGGTGCCTTATAACATCTACACGATTTTTTAAATTAGTTTATGTTGTTATCTTAATACACATACACACACATTCATTGTGCGTACAGCTAAGGAGTGGAATTCCTTGCCGGAATGTGTGTTTCCTGATAGCTACAACCTGGTAATCTTTAAGTCAAGAGTGAATAGGTTACATCTAGGTAAGCGCGTTCCATCGTCGACCGCATCATCGCTTTCCATCAGGTGAGATGGTGGTCAAGCGCGAACCTATCGAGAATAAAAAATAAAAAATATCTAAAGTTTATGTTAATGTTATATTAAAAATGATTACGTGAATTTATAACGGGAAAAATTACTGATGCCTCAAAGTTTTTTGGATTAGTTTTAGTTGTAGTATTTTGTGTAGTATTTTGTCGTGCTGTGAATTAAGCGAATAAATACATATTTTAAATCATCGTGAACGACGACAGTATAGAAATTCGGATTTCTAATAAGTCCGGATTTTGCAATTCCTATATTCAACGATATTATACGAGCATATCTATAATAACATCTACATACATACATGGTGTGTTACGCCCTGGGCGTAGTAAACCCGTGCTTAAGGGAATATAATAGTGAATATATAGAATGTACGATAAAATTAATTTAGCGCTTTAAGTGTAAACACCTTAATATCGGATTACTTAATCTTGACATTAATCACACTTAAGAATGATAAACAATGTTACTGCTTATTAAGAGCAACTGTATAATACAAGTACAGTAATTTAAGACTAGTAAGAACAAGAAATACATCATGACGTATTTACCAACGAGTAAACACTGAAAGTTTAGTCTTTTCATTAGCTTAAGAATTAGCTTTGATATGACGTGTATATATATAATAGCAATGCTTGACATTTTTGTTTTGTACTAATAAACTTTGAGTGTTCTTTGTGCCTTTCTAAGACGACTTAAAATCATCGTAAATCTCTTAAAATCATCATCGCACGGGGGGTGGGGGGTAATTATTATTATTACGTAATTGTGCGTTTTCACGTTAAATCACCAAAAAAGTAAAAAAATTCTGCACTTTTTTAAGAAAAACAAAGATGTTGAAACCAAAATTTTCGGCCAAGTAAATTTCGTACAAACGTGTGTACAGTAAGATAATTAAGCGTGTTTCAAGGTCATTCAAGTTCGAGGCGCTCAAGGAGTTAAAGCTCCCATCTCTCCAGTACGATTTTAAGATGTCGAAACCCTACTAGGCTGGCACTTTGTGGAAGATTTTATTAATGCCCAATAACTTCTTGTAGACGCCGAAGCTTGCTAGGGCCATGGGGAAAAGTATGAGAGGGATACTCGTGGTCAACAACTGAAGGAACATCGGTGTGGTTTCAGTCAGTAAATGTCTGACACGCCCTCTCGCTCCACCCAAAGTGATTCTATAAGTATTTTCGTTTTTGCCGACTTAGGTTTTTTTTTTTTTTTATTGGGTGGGAAAATCATCCTAATGACATCCCCGCTCTTGGGCGGAGCGGGAGATAGTGTCAGACTCTTACTGACTAAAAACCCACTCCTGTTCCTTCGTTGCCTTCGTCCCAGGGCCCTGGGTTCCGCTTTCACACTACCCGTGGCCCCAGTAGCCGACTTTGGTACGGAACCCTAAAAAGTACATAAATTCTCAATAATCCTAATCTTTGATTAGGATTATCCTGATAGCACGGGTTTTTCCTAAATAGTAATTATGTCGACGCATGATTGCAAACACCGTTAGTTTATGATAAATTACGTAAAATTGTGAACTACGTAGTTGACCCGCGGAAATTCTGGCCCCTGTATAATCTGATGGATGGGCAGTGAAATGTCAACCCACAAAAATGATTGATGATGATTTTGTCCTTTGTTATTAACATGGTATTGTTATGATATGTTAAATGATTTTTCAATATCATTAAGTGATTTGAGACATAGCTCTATGAGGAAATTCTATACTTTTGCCACGTCAATATTCTATGAATCGAATGCCAGCCATAGACAAGCTTTGCAGCGTGCTTGAAACGTCGGTCAAGTATATATGACGTTAGTCGGCAGCAAACTTGACGGTAAACTGGATCGTGTGTAAAAAAAAATTTAATCGCGTTTTCCTCAAGTGAATATGTCATTTCTTATTACTCCCTTGCATCAACCAATATCAATAATAAAATCTGTATAAATCATGATATGATACAGGATTGATTCCTAATTTTAAGGATAGCGGTTTTATGTATGTGAAATAGGCACCCTGTTCTATAATGTTAAATCTTATTATACCTATTTTATTAATATTTGTATACCACATGCTGTGGTCTGCCACACAGAGACACTTAAATATTTTGTGATATCTAAATTTTACCTGTCTGCACAAATAAACTTTTTGTATTTGTAATAATCTCCAATTTCTGGAGTTTTTTTACTGATGTAACTTACGGGCTTATCTCTTTGCGCAATCATGATTAGGTACTTCCCAAATTTGGCACTCCTTATAATCTGATATGACTAAAACATTAGGTAATTTGTTAAAATCATTATTTTATTGCATGTGCCCTAACATTAATGACTTGATTTATCTCCTATAGGATTTAAATCCTATGAAATTATACTGTGATGATGATGATTCAATAAATAAATATTCTAGATTTGATCTGAACATATTAAAAGTATGTAGAATTGTAGATAAATCTAATTTGTCTGATGAAAAAATACCTATTAAACCAGCGCAATGCAATGAGCTCACAGCTCATTGCATTATGCGTGAGGCCGCAGCTTTATGCTGAGCGTTCGGCCGTTTTGCGCGGATGTGACGCATATCTTCCCCCTATCAATTGATTATGTTTGTTAGCTAGTTTTAAGATTGCGTCCTTTCGCGTGAATAAACTGATTTTCTTTCTTTCTTTTTTCTATTGCTTTTGAAAAAAGTTTCAAACTTCAAGGGATCCTAATGCAAGGAATTGGTTAACTGTAAGACTTGGTCGTAGTGCAAAATATCAAATTCGAATGAGATTTATTGTTTTTGAAATAATCTCGATATTTTTACAGTCTAAGACTTATCTTCCGCAGTTTAAAATAAATTATCTTCCGGAGTTTAAAATAAATATCCGGTGACAATTACAGATTTAAAAAATAGATACGATAAAATTTAAGATAATTCTGTTATTTTTGAACGTCATCAGCTTAGTATATTATAGTCTTGTTTCGTTTTGGTTACTAATTTTACGATTGAGTCTTGCAGATACTTAAGGATTTATTTCTGGAGAAATTGTTTTGTCAGTTATAGACATTGACCTCGGTTGTGAATTACGTTTTACTCAGTTGTTCTTAACATTGAACTCATTTGTAGTGGGAATTATTAACAAAAAATATCCCACTGTAGGTAGAACAAGAAGGATCTCACTCCACCTAGAGCAAGATACCTTAACCAGACCAGACTTTTAATGACTTAGCCCCCAGTGTTCTTTCAATTGACCTTTCCGTTTCAGGATCACAGTACCATACCACAGCTCACCTTAACACACATCTGCACTTAAGAAAGTTACAGCACTTTGCATTTCCTATATCTTTGTCTGAATATTATCTTCAGGTAATTAGGTTATCCTTGCAGTAAACGTAATCATCATTTGCCTGCTTTGAGCGCGGCTATTACCAACTCTAACACGGTTTGAACTCCGTTTACTCCATTACAATGCTTCGCATTAACAAATTACTAGGAAAATGTGTTTGTTTGTCCTTTGTTAAGCTACATTTTTTTTTCATATAGCCGACAATTACACCTTAAGTTATAAAGATGAAAATTTGTATACACCACAATTTTTTAATTAGTACAAATACTTAAAGGGCTTATTAAAAAAGGTCTTGTTATTATTTATGTAAAGCCTCAATAAATAATATTCATACACAGCAAAGTTATTAGTTTTGTTTATATCCCAAAAAGTAACTCAATTTATGGAAACGTTGTACATGCTATTGATTATGAATGAATAAATGACGATCAAATTTGAAAAAAACACTACAAGTAGTATTTTTTAGTAGCAATTATTATGAATGATTGATTCTATTGTGAATTTAATAATTATGACAAATTTTCTTGGACAATTTTGGGATTTCACCTTTTTTTTACTCTTGATTACAAAAGTATGATCAGTAACGGGTACAGATAGAGCCCCATTTTTTTTATACTAATTAAAAACTGGGGGTGTATAAGCATATATGTTTATTTCTTCACGCTCCAACGGCAATAACGTCATAATCGAGTAAGAGCGGTTGTACGAAAAACAGTGAAAATGTTATGTCGAATTGCATTCCCTTAAAAAACCATTTATTAGGTCCTATAAGGTAAATGCTAGATGACATCCCGATAGATCGAGATGAAGTTGGGGAAACGAGCTTGATTCCTACCAAGGGCATAGTGAGGTACGGGCAAAGAGGAGCAGCTGCCCCCCCCCCCCCCACCCCTATAAGAGCGGTCGGTCGCTAATGCTCACAAGCACCACTGACCCCACTAACCTGCACAAATAAAAGTACGCTGGACTGAATGTTGTGGGTCTAAAAATATACTCATTTGATTAGCGCATTTTTGGCGCTGTCAGAGAACATATGCTGCAATGACCGTCCGCAGTACTAAAATATTAGAGAAGACATTATCACAGTTTTAATATCGATACAAGCCACAGCATTTTTTTATGGTTTTAAGTGAATACCGTGAGCGGAAAGTTCCAAAAAGTTGTTGATGATTCAAAAGATGTTGACAAAAGATGTTCTTAATCTGTCCCCCTCTATATAGGACCCTAGTTACGCCCTTGATTCCTACCGAAATAGATTGGCGGCTATGTATTTATAAATATATGGGTATGAAAAGTGAGAGGAAGCCTTTACCCAGCAATAAGACATAACAGGCTAACTGTATATATATATATATATATATAAATAAATATATATTATATATATATAGTAGAAACTAACTTCTGCCAGTGATTTCGTCTGCGCAAAAGTAGAAATTTGTCCCAAGGGAACATATTTCTGAAATAAAGAGAGCATTCTGTGTGCTATTAAAGGACATAATTTACGCGTGTGCCAAATTTCTTTCAATTACGTTCAGCAGTTTGATTGTGAAAGAAAAGCAAACATACACATAAACATAAAAACTTCTGCCTTTTTAATATTAGCGCTTATTTAAGGGCCTGCGCACACTTAAGACTAGACTGTCTTAGACAGAACTGTCTACGACGTCGCAGACTTGTCTACGACATCTGCGACAAGGCTGTTTTGTCTTCGTCACGATCAAGACAAAACAGTCTAGCGGCGTACGGCCTAACTTAGCGGATTTTCCACTAAAACTGGTTTAAATCTCCCATTTAATTGCTAAATATTGGTTTTAGTTAGTGGCTAGTGGATTTTGCTAGTGCTTTAGTAAAATTAAATTTCTCGACTAAAAATGCGATCACTCGGGTATATGATTTCCACCTTAATACCCTTTCTTCTATGATGGTGCAAACAAAAATGATTTGTCTGAAGACGAATTAATACATAGCTGTAATTGAATAATTTGTATGTGGAATTACCTACTAATGTTAATTTACCCACAAATGGAATTTTGATCAACTGATTGTTAACTTTTATCACTTATTATTAAAGGATACTAATAACCTATATGCTTACTTATTTTATTTCGTACAACACACATTTTTTTAGTGGGAAATTTTGCGGTTTTGTGTGTGGGATAATTTTTTGTTAGTTGTTTTTTGGTGGTTTTAAAAGTTGACTCTAGTGGTAAGGTAGTGTAACTGTTCTCAACACTGGATGTCTCAAAACAGTCTTGTCGCAGGCAAGTCTGCGACGTCGTAGACAACTCTGTCTAAGACAGTCTTGTGAGTGTAGGCCCTAATAATATTTTTTTTTTACTTCTTTCTATAAATAATAAACACTGATTACATTACCATCAGTCCGAGTTTCCTTAGGCTTCACATTTGCGATGCTCACGGGGTTAAATCTCACTATCCTGTTATCCATTACAAATATATATATATATAAAAAACGTAATGTACAACACACGTGCACAATATACGTTCGATTCCGGATTATGTGAGCAACGAAAACAATTTGATTTCAAATCGTACCAGGCTGATTAGATAGGTCTTTATCATGTTTTTGACAAGCTGCCTGACAACGCTATTATGTAAATGTGAGGATTAACAAAAAAGTAAATTCTTCTTTTGTTTTTCTAGAGAAAACAAAACAGCGTCAATTTGACTTATTCCGTTTAACCACCCTAAAAATCCGATGATTTGCTAGGTGTACGGATCTACTTAAAATCACTTTTTTTTAGGCCTGTATATGGGTAATCTATGGGTCAATTACACCAAAAGATTGCTATATATCCTGCGCGTCCAATGCCTTCAGGATGTTGTTGAGACTGCCTCGCTACTGGAGTGCTTCGGAGATGAATGCGCAGGCTCGTGCTGACGGGTTTCTCGCGATTTTCCACAAGAAAAGTGCTTACTTGCTGCTCAAGAGAGTGAGAGATGAGGTTTAAGATATCTTAGAGATAGGCACAACAGCATCCAGAGAACTGTAGCAAAGAGTTAAAGCTCTCTGATTGTAAAATTTCTTGTGCAAAGCGTAATTGGTAAAAGTTACACTGTATGGATATTTTTGTATCCGAAACAAAATAATTCTAAAACAGTCACCCTAAGGTCCAAGATACACAAAGGAACTCTAAGCATAGCCCTTTTCATTGCCCTATGGGTAGAATCACATAGATAAAAATCATGCGTACTGTGAGTGGTTCATTCCAATAGTTTTAATACCAAAATGGATTTGCAGATAATTATGTACTAAAGTAGTCGAAAAAGATAAGATTACAAATAACGCGTATATATTCGAAACTTCTTTATTTTTAAATAAAATTTATGTCATGCCTTCAATCAAAATACATGGTTTTGAGGCACGTTGATTGAAGGCACGAGAGAGATAAAGAGATTTTCTTTTTGTTCTTCGTGATTGATGAAAAAAGGTGCTAAGTAGAAAATAATACATGCTTATTCATTAGTGTAATAAATCCTTAACTTTTGTACCAAATTAATGAAATACTAGCTTCTGCCCGCGGCTTTGCTCGCATAATGTAGGTTTCTCCATACCAACTTTGGACCCCCGCTTAATAAAGGGAGTGAATTTTGGCAAATCCTTTCCTATTGCTCGCCTACGTCATAAAAGGAAACCTTGTGCAAACTTTCACGCTCCTAATCCCAGTAGTTTTGGCTGTGCGTTGATATGTCAGTCAGTCAGTTTCCCCTTTTATATATATAGATTATATACAAGGTTTTTTTTTTTTTTTTTATTGGGTGGGAAAATCATCCTAATGACATCTCCGCTCTTGGGCGGAGCGGGAGATAGTGTCAGACTCTTACTGACTAAAAACCCACTCCTGTTCCTTCGTTGCCTTCGTCCCAGGGCCCCGGGTTCCGCTTTCACACTACCCGTGGCCCCAGTAGGCTTCGACCCTGCTGGGCCCCTACGATTTGCTGACATCTCCTTGAGGCGCGCGTGGAACAATACGCGCCGTCGACGACTTGGGCTTGGTCCGGACGGTTACCGGACGGTCAGACGGCGAGCCACCCATTGCTCGCCGTCTACAAGCCCGCGCCTACGGTGGCCGGAAATCGGGATCGGAATCCCGGCGGCGGTTGGAGCGTAAGGACCGTTGCCTCACGCGATCGGCCGCCTCCTTAGCTAGCATTACTGCTTCGCAGAAGGAGGCGACCGCCTGCCACTCCTCCTCGCTCCGGAGCATGGCCTGAACCAAGGCCCGGCGCGAGAGATCACCGCCGCCGATTGCCCTCACGAGGTCACGGCGTTGCTCTGCCCAAGCGGGGCACACTTCCACCGTGTGCTCCACCGTGTCCTCCGGGTGGGCCACACAGTGGCGACACCCGGGCGTCGTTTCCGCACGAATCCGGTGCAGGAACCTCCCGAACTTACCGTGTCCGGTGAGGACCTGCGTCATGCGGAATGTGAGGACGCCTTGAGGTCTTTCCAACCACGCCTCAAAGAGGGGACTTACCGCCATAATTGTGGCGTGCCCAGCACGGGGTCGCGACAGTCGCTGTCGCCATTTCACCATGAGAACTCGCCGGAACTCTGTCCGCCATGCCGCGACTTGTTGCGGCAGCGGAGTTTCGCCCCGGCGTTGCATCTCCATGCGCCGTTCGTGCATGAGTGCAAGGACTGTTGCCTCCAGATCCCATGGTCGCTGGCCAGCAAGAAGGCTCGCCGCTTCGCGGGAAATCGTCCGGTATCCTCGTACCATCCGTATGGCCATGACCCTCTGGCACGCGTTCAGCCGGGCCGCCGGCTGCTTCCGCAGCCCCGGCGCCCACACCGGCGCGCCATAAAGGGCCATGGACCGAACGATCCCCGCGTAGAGCCTCCGGCAGGAGGCGTCTGGACCCCCAAGGTTGGGCAGGAGCCGCGAGAGAGCAGCCCCAGTCCGATTTAGTTTGGGAGCCAGACGTCGGAAATGCTCGTCGAAATCCCATCGGCTGTCGAGAACGAGTCCCAGGTACTTCATCGTTGACCCGACGCCGATGTGGACTCCTCCCACCGTTAGCCGGGAACCCGGTGGTGGCGCGTTCCGAGGGCCGTGAAAGCACATGGCCTCGGACTTGTGCAATGCCACCTCGAGTCCCAGCTCCTGGATCCTGCCAACGACTGTCGCGACCCCGCGTGTCGCTAGTTCGACCGCCGCCTGGTACGACTCTCCCTGCGCCAGGACCAGCGTGTCGTCTGCGTAGCAGACCACGCTGACCCCGCCAGGGAGGTCGCCGCGCAGCACGTAGTCGTATCCGATGTTCCACAAGGGCGGCCCTAGTACCGATCCCTGCGGAACACCGCACGACATCTCTCGACGTTCCCACACCCCCTGGTGACCAGGGTAGGTTATGTACCTGTCAGACAGGTACGCCTCGACCACACGACAGAGGTAGTCGGGCATCCGGTGATACCGGAGTGCCCTCCCAATGCTACTCCAAGGCAGGGAGTTGAAGGCGTTGGCGATGTCCAAAGACACCGCCACGACACACCTGCCCTGGGCCACTGCATCCCCCGTCGTGAGAGCTCGCACGCACATGATGGCGTCCACCGTGGAGCGCCTCCTGCGAAAGCCGAACTGGCCGTCCGCCAGATCCGGCCCCACCCGTGTTAGGTGTGCGACGAGGCGGTCTGCAATTACTCTTTCAAAGAGCTTGCCCACCTCGTCGAGCAGCACAATGGGCCGGTACGCGGACGGAGAGTCCGCGGGGCGCCCCGGCTTCGCGATGAGGACCAGTTTCCCCGTCTTCCAGCGAAGTGGGAACTGGCCCCTCTCCATGCATGCGCTGAAGAGCCCTCTTAGTCGAGGCCCGAGAGCCTCCATGGCCAGGACCCATGCCTTCCCAGGCAAGCCGTCGGGTCCTGGGGCGGTATTTTTGGCACTCAGCCTTCGTACCGCCACTCTCATCTCTACCTCGGTCACCTCTGGAGCGTTGTCGTCGTCGTCACCATCGTGGTCCGCGTCGGACACCGCTGGTGGCGGAGCCATGGGCGGGGGAGAGTGTTCCCCTCGCGTGGGGAACAGAGTGCTCACCACACCCTCCACGAGCTGGGGCCGGAGACTCTGCGTCAGCGGGGGAGCCCAGGGGCGGAGTTTCTCCCGTACCAACTTGTACGGGCGTCCCCATGGGTCCCCGTTCAGAGTCCCCAGCCACACGTTGCGGGCCTCAAGTTTGGCCCGCCTTATCTCCGCTCGGAGGGTGCGCTTTGCCGCTCTGTACCCCTCATACAGCTCCGCCTCTCTGGCCTCCGCATCCGGTGGACGGATGCGGCGCCTGCGGTATCTGGCATACCGGCGTCGCGCGGCATTGCACGCGATGCGCAGTGCCGCAATCTCCGGCGACCACCAGTATACCTGGCGCTGAGCACGTCCTGGAGGGACTCGGGGCATTGCCGCGTCGCAAATTTGCGACATGGCCTCCCGGAACCACTCTGCCTCGACGTCTATGTCGACAGGCCTGTCCGGTGCTTGCACCCAGGCCTGTACCGTCGCGGCTTCCAGGAGGAGCTCCCGGTCCATCTGCCTCAGCGCCCACCGCGGACCACAAGGGTTCTGTCGGACCGGCGCAATCGAGGTTTGGGCGGAGACGTCGAACCGGATGTACCGGTGGTCCGAAAACGTCTCCACCCCCTCCATAACGCGCCAGTCGACGACACGCGGCGACAGAGCGGGGCTGGCGAACGAGATGTCCACCACTGAGTCACCCCGCATCCGCACACACGTGGGGACAGAACCCCGGTTTAGGACGACCAGGCCTGTCTCCAGAGCCCAGTCCTCCACCATCCGACCCCGCTGGTTCGTGAGCCGGGAACCCCAAGCCAAGTTCTTGGCATTGAAGTCCCCGCAAACGACCACGGGGAGGGAACCAAACCCAGCGACGACGGCTTTCAGCTCCATTAGGGAGATGTGAAGATCGCCGAGAGATCTGCTCGGGGACAGGTAGACGCCTACCACTGCAATGTCCCCGAACCGTGCTGCCACGCAACCCCGTCCCCTCGTGACGGCCTCGAGGGTCGGGGTACCGGCGGCGGCCGACGAAATTAGGGTCACCGAGCCGTCCAGGTCCCGCACCCAGTCTCCCCTGGGCAGGACATTGTACGGCTCGGAGACCACGGCGATATTGATCGACCACTGCGCCATGCTCTGGAGCAACAGATCCTGAGCGGGGGCGCAGTGGTTGATGTTCGCCTGGAGGAGACGTAATGGGGTCGTTATTGACAGTCCATTACAGTCTCCTCCCGAGCCCCCCGTGAGGGCCCTGCCGCGGCGGGTGCGACGGCGACAGCGGCGGCAGCCAAGGAAGCGGCTGCGGCGGTGAGTGCGTCCGGGTGGATAGGCCTCCGAACTTTGGCCTTGGCCTTGGCAGGGGGGTCGCAGGACCTGCCCCCAGCCCGGTGGTCGGCCTGCTTGCCTGCCGCCGCACATGCGTAGCAGTGCGGCGTTGCACGGCATTCGACGGCCCTGTGACCGGCCTGACCGCACTGGTAGCAGCGGTCACTGCGGTCCACCTCCGCGGCGCAGTGGGCTCCCACGTGGTGCCCCACGTGGCAGCGGTAACACCACAGAGGTCTGGGCTCCAGCAGTTTTACCTGCGCGGAGACCCAGCCCACCAAGAGCCTTCGGCCTTCAGCCGTGATGGCTTTAGCCGCCGACACGGGGCAGCTGACCGTAACGGCCCGCATGCCCGTGCTGTCAGCACGGATGGTGCCCGCCCGCACTTGGTCGGCCTGGCATCCTCCCGCCCTGACGACGGCGGCCACTACCTCTTCCACCCTGACGGAGTCATCCAGGCCCATGATGCGCATGTCTATGCACTTTGTGGGCCTGGATACTCGGACCTCCTCGACGTCCAGGGACGCCCTGATCCTTGCGGCCAGGGCGTCCGCGGCAGAGCCGCTGTCCGCACCAGGGACCTCCAATATTCGGGCCCCGGTTGCGGTGCGCCTCATTCGGAAGCCTTCAGAGGCTCCGAACTCGTCGAGGTGATCCACCACCGCCTGCTTCGCCTTCGCCATGACCATGTCATAGCTCACGCCCTTCTTTTCCGCAGCTGGCTGTAGTGTGATCACTACAGCTGCGGAATTTGGGGCGCGAAGCCTGGCTGCCATGGCCCGCTTCCTGCGCTGCTGTCGCCGCTCGCGCTTCTTCGCCGCTCTGGCCACCTTGCCCGCCTTTCTGCTGGCGCCGGCGACCGTCCATTCGGCGCCAGCCGAGGGTTCTTCAGGCAAGGGAGGCGGCCGGCGCGGCCTAGTCGCCGCCGCCGTAGGAGGTCTCGCTAGTTCAGCGGCAGGCACCGTTCTGCCTTTCGGGGAAGGGGTAGGCTTCCCCTGCCGCTGCTGCGGCTTAGCCGCCGGGACCGTCCTCGTCGGTTCCGACACCACGGCTCCGCGCCCAGTCTGCCCAGACGGGCCGGCTTTGGGCGCAGCGGCCGCGGCGGCGGCGGCGTACGAGACCGCCCTTTTCAGGCCGGAGGCCGCAAGCGGGGGGCGCAGCACTATGCCCTCCAGGACAGCGAATTGCCGCTGGACCCGCTCCTGGAACTGCTGCTGCTGTTCCTGCTGCTGCTGCCGAAAGGCAGCCAGTTCCTGCCGCAGCAGGGTCAGCACCTCGCTCTCCACCTGGGGCGAGGGCTGGGGCCGACTTTGCCCCTGCTTGCGTCCTCCTTGTTTCGCCACCTCAGGGCCAGCGCCCCGGAGACCGGCCAGGTCTGCCTCGAGCCGTCCAATCCTCCGATTCAAGGATTTTTTGAGGGGTTCCAAAACTATCCCCAGTGCCTCTATGATTGAGGTTGTGGCCTGGGGGATAGAGTTCCTTTTGGAGACCCTCTCCCTCTTCTTGGCGACGCTCTGTACGGCAGCCGTCACGACCTCCTTGAACTGGGCCAGCGCCTTCTCCATGCCTTCTGGCTCACTTCCAGAAGGCTCCGAGGGGCTGGCCTGGGCACTGCTTGCCCCGGGGTGGCGCCCCTCCCTGGCAATTTTCAGGGACCGCTGGGTCGCCTCCTCCGCGGTGGGCCTTCTTGTTTGTCCCTTTCCCTTTCGGCCCGCACCCCGTCCAGCAGTGGAAATCTTGCGGGCAGAAGTTCCACGCTCATCGTCGGAGGATGTCCTCCGACCATCTCCCGATATGGGGCGTTTGAGGAACTGGGAGTTCCTCTTCTTCCTGGAGGCGGCCTCATCCACCTCCATCCCCTCCGAGTTGAGTGAAGACGCGGCATCGGAGTCCGACGCCGCGTCTTCGCTCACCTCCCTGAGGCCGAAGCTCCTGCCGGCCTCTGCAGGACCCACCGGCGCAGCGGACGTGCTGGGAACAGGTCCCAGCGACTCCGCGCTACCGATGGGTGAGCCACCCTGGCTCCTTGCGTCCACGAAGGACGGTAACAGGTCCTTTTGGGACCTGACGCGCTCTTTGCCCCCCCCAGAATACGAGGGGCAGCCCGAGCTCTGCTCGGGGAGGGATTCTCCACCTGCGGTGCAGGCGGTACCCTCCTGGGGTAATAACTTTTTTTGAGACGCGTGCATGGATGTGCTGGACACAGCTTTGCCTTTTTTGTGGGGTGGGGTCCCCAATAACACGTTCGCCATCGTGGTCACGTCTGATAAGCAGACGCGTACCCGAGGCGAACCCACTCTCTCAAAACCACTGTCCAAAAACACCAACAGCTGTTGGTGCCGATGCTTCTGGACAGTGCACCCTCCGTGGCGGTCCGTCTGGACTCCGCCTGTGTGTTCCTCTTGGTCTGGTCTCTCGCTTGAGGCCTTCCGGCATGAGTAGCTCTACCGGCATAGCCCTCAAGGTCATGAAGACACGCAAGCCCCACCACGACGACAACGTGGGAACACGGTCGGTGGGGATTATATACAAGGTTGGATTAACGAAACAATCGCGAAAGGTCTTGTTTATATTAATAAAAAAGCACGTGACAAGTTTCGCTGTAAAGAGTAAAGGCTTGATAGATAAGATAAAATTTATTCAGTTCTTTGTTTCATGTGTTACAAAGTAAACAAACGCTGATTAATTTTGTAACCAGTACAATAGGGAATAAAATATATGAAAAATATATTTGTTATAACGAGTTAATCAATAAATATACAAAAATAGAATATTACCAGTCAAAGTTAAAGTCAAGTCAAAGTCAAAGCATTTTATTTCAAATAAACCATTTACAGGCACTTTTGAAATATCAAGAAGTCAGTTAGTCAGAAAAAATGAGGTTAATTGCACATTCCAAAACGTAGATTTCTATGGAGAAGAATGTGCAAGAAACTCCATGGCCAGTCTTTTCAATCATGTTTTGTAATTACAAATATCTATTACATGTTTCTTGTCGCTATCATGTGAGAACAATGCAAATAAAGTAAAAATAAAAACTAAATATAGATATTAAAATAGCAACTGGCAGCTGAGAGATGACCAGTCTCAACTGACAGCGCCCGTTCACGGACATGTCGCGAATATTAGCACCACTTAGCTCAACCATTTTGAAGAGAACCGAATGATCCAACACACCCGCCACCATCAGTGAGACATTTGAGTGAGCATGACAAACTCGCAACTGCCATGCTCATCAGTGAAAACAATATCAAAATTGGTAGGAAAGCAAACGACATTTAAAATTTATAAATGCATCTGTCTCTCTAATCAGAATATTGTTTTCTACTACAGCCGAATGGGCGTGACCTTTGACGTAAAGTCCTCGTCGGAATTCTTTCTTATTAACAGATTTGAAGGTTTATAATTTTTTATATTTATATCTTACTAACAATTTAAAATTTATAAAAAATAATTACATATTCTTTGTGGCATCTTAAGTGGGTCCTGTTTCACTCGCCTATCTTCAACATAGAGCATGGTTTAAAAGCTTGTTACTTCATCTAACGCAATCAGCAAAAAAGATGTTTGACGAAAAAAAAAAGTCCCTACATAGCTGTAAGCACACAATTTACTGTTTTCCACACTAGTGCGGAAAAGTGTGCAAGCACACCCCCACCACAATTTACTGTATTAATTGTATCAGGCTGGGCGATAAGCAGCCCCCACAAGTCGCGAGTCAACTCATGTTTATTTATTTCTTCGTAAGTGTATTGAAAAACTTCGTTTGATACACGTGGAAAGTCACTGCAGCATTAGACTCCATCATCCAAGGTTTTGCCTCGTTTGCAATGAAAAACTTTCACCACTTGTGACAATATGTACTATAACATGCACTGCCATTTGACCAGAATCTAATAAGTGTGATAATATGTGGATTAGCATAGCATATCATAATCAGCCATAAAATCCTCTCACTGTTTGGAATTTGGCTTTATTTCTATGAAAAGGAATGGGCCGTAACCCATCCACCCAGGCTGCCTGTCCACCGGAACGGAGCTAGGCTGCGGAGTGGAGAAACTGAGAAATATTAACCAATAGGATTGCACAAAATCTCCGCTCCTCTTCAGTGGACAGGGAGTTACAAACTAGTTTAAAAATTCATACAAAACCGGGAAGCGGAGCGGGGCAGCGGAGCGGGGAAACGGAGCGGAATGTGAATGGTGTGGTGTGTGTGTGTGGATGTGTGTGTGCGGGCGGTGAATGTGAGGTAATAACGTATTAACTTTTTCGATAACATGTCTGCTGTCAGTGAAATTTAGCGTAGAACTAAACAAATCGCCCGCCACCGTAAGCTCGAATGACTCGTCGCGTGCTCGCGGTCTAGCTCCGTATAATGAAAAACACAGTCTGCATCTCCGCTCCGCATTACTTTCTCGCTCCACTCCGCTGCCTCGCTCCGCTCCGGTGGACAGACACAGTACGCAACTCCGCTCCGCATTACTCCGTCGCTCCGCTCCGCTGCCTCGCTCCGCTGCGGTGGACAGGCATCCTGAGGGTGGGCACGCCATAATTATGGCGGTAAGTCACCTCTTTGTCTTTTCAGACACTCCTCAAAGAGTGTCTTACAACCAGGACATGGTAAGTTCAGGACATTCCTGCACTGGATTCGTGCGGAAGAAACGTCCGGGTGTCACCATTGTGTGGACCGCCCGGAGGATATGGTGGAGCATACGGTAGATATGTGCCCCGCCTGGGCAGAGAATCACCGTGTCCTCGTGGGGGCAATCGGCGAAAACGACCTCTCGCGCTGGGCCTTGGTACAGGCCAAGGTCCGGAGCGATTACTGCGAAGCAATAATGCTAGCAAAGGACGCGCGAGTGAACGGCCCTCACACCCCGTCGCCGGTATACTGATCCCGATTTCTAGCCACCGTAGGCGCGGGCTTGTGGATAGTGAGCAATGGGTAGCTCACCGTCCAGCCGTCCGGTAACCGTCAAGACCGAGCCCAAGTCATCGACAGCGCGTAGCGTTCCACGCGTGCCTCAAAAATATGTCAGCAGCAGGTTCGAAGCCTACTGAGGTCATGGGTTGTGCGAAATAGAACCCCGGGACCGGTTTTAAAGACGTGACCGTGGCCCTAGAACGCTAAGGGAAACTGAAGGACACAGGTGGGTTTTAGTCAGTAGAAACCTGACACGCCTCCTCGTGCTACCCTAGAGTGGTAAAAGTCATTTGATGATTTACTATCTATTAAAAAAAAAATGTCTAAACTGCCGTTAGCATAATTAACAAGGCCCGCTACGGCCGATGATCAGTAGGCTTACGAGATTTTTCCAAAGAGTCATTACGGCCTTGCAAAGTGCAACTGAAGAAACAGAGATGGGTTTAGTTTGGGCTAGGTTTTAACCCAGCCAGGCACTTTACTTTATGTAATTTATTTCATCAACACTACTCTCAAAACGGTGTAGGAAAACATCGCGAGGAAACCGGCACGTCCTAGAACCAAAAATTCGAAGTCATGTGGCATACACCAACTAGCACTCGGCCCATTCCCTCTCCTAGAGAGGAGACCTAAGTCCCAACAATGGGAACATGACTATACTGCTATGCTATAGTCCCTCTCACTCCATCCAGAATGGAAGAAGTTATTTAATGATTTGACTAAAACACAGGGTCCTAACTAATATCATTTTTTAATTGAATAAAATAATATTTTTCATATCAGTTTATTGACATTGGCAATAACATCGGTACCTAATCTAACTGTCTGGCATGTCTTATCAGATTAGCCATTAAAGATTAGTGTTATTATATAAGAAGGATACGAGGTAGTAGAAAACAGAAAAGTGAGTTATTGTTTGGTGAGGCCAAACTCCGAAGAAGTAGTAGTTTTTCTAAACCCAACTTCAAATGACTACATTACCAGCAGCTGGTGTTCAACTAAGTCAAAAGTTGAGCTTTTCTCTATGTGGGATATCAAAAAATATCTACTTACGTGTTTCTTAAGTTGCCTTTTGCGTTATAGGAGCACGAGTATGACTACCGCCGTGTCCTCGTGGGGGAGATCGGCAGCAATGATCTCTCGCGCCGGGCCTTGGTACAGGCCATGGTCCGAAGCGAGGAGGAGTGGCAGGCGGACGCCTCCTTCTGCGAAGCAGTAATGCTAGCAAAGGAGGAGGCCGTACATGCACACGCGAGGGAGTGACTCTCACGCTTCAGCCGCCGGGATCCCGATCCCGAGTTCTGGGTACCGTAGGCGCGGGCTTGCGGACCGAGCCGAAGGATGAGCGGACGGCGAGGTACCCAATTTTCGTCATCTGTAAGCTCGCGCTTACGGTGACCGGAGATCGTTCGTTTCCTCACTCTTTTTCTCTCTAAATTGAAGAGAGAAGGCGTGTCAGACTTTTATTAACTTAAACCCATCTGTATACTTCATTTGCCTTTTAAGACCACGACATCTATTATATATTGCAGCTACAATACAGTTTCATATATCAAGGGTTAAATTAAAACCAATCAAAAATCCTTTTGTGTTCAGTTCTTGTGCTAATAAAACATATACATTATACATCTATCTATATATATAAAAGGGGAAACTGAGAGAGGATTTTCCAAAATTTACCCCCTAAGGGAATGAAACGGAGGTCCAAAGTTTGTAAGGAAAAACCTATTTTCACGTGGGCGAAGCCGCTGGCAGACGCTAGTGCATCTATATTTCAATAACCTAGTTAGCCTTCTAATAGTTCATTAGATTATAGAACCACCCAGGGTCTCTAATTATCCACTATGGGGATAGTTACAACTGTTGTATGATGTCATTAGGTGTCCTAGTTATCAATCGATCTTATCACTAACTAGTACGTAGCTTCACTAATGGCAATTAACGGACTGAATGCATCACATGAATAGGAAGAGGTCAAAGACCGAGGCATTTGAGGCCTGTTTGAGCCGGTTTTGTATATGCCTATCTGAAAAACAATATTAGTACAGACTGAACAACACTGTTCCTTTAGGGCAATAGAAAAATGGTTAGAACAGCTCGTTTTACAGAGCCATGTAAGTTACACTATTGTAAGCATCTTGCAGTCCAATAAAACTGTTTCAGGCACCAATAAGGTATGTATTGCAGAGTGAAAAACCACGAATACTGAATTGAGAAATTAGTATTGTGAATTTTTTAACTGGCAAGGATGCGAGACGCACAGAAATGTTCATTGTGGCGACAATTGGGTCCAATCCTATGTCCAACAGTGGACATCTTTCGGCAGAAATAATGATGATGAACTTTTAAAAGTCACTTGTCTAACTTTTACTGACTAAAACCCACTTCGGTTCCATCCGTTGATCTTTGCGTTTCGAGCCTTGGTGACGCTTTTCATAATTCCGCAGCTCAACTTAGATAAGTTGATCTGCGGAATTATGAGAAATTTTATAATTAATACTTTTAAACTAGATAGTTTAAAAGTATTAAATTCCAGTTTTACAAGTCCTAAACTTGAATTCCTCTATTCACATAACATTAATTACTAAAAATCAATCATAAGCTTACTTTTCTTAGTCATAATAATTTAAACCAAAAACACCTTACATAAATGATAGAGACAACCTTAAATATTGCCACAACGACCAATAATATCACCCATTTAAAAATCGAATAAAAAAAAAACTAAAAAATCACAAAATACTCACACGCTGACATCTTGGAGTTCCTCATTTTCCCTTCCATATTTGGCAACGTCCTCTCACAAAGTACTGAGATGTTAGATCTGTCACATCGTTAGGTCTTCACAAGATCATCTATCACAACGTTATCGAAGGATTTGCTTCGACACTATCTGAAAGATAACTGGTTCTTCGTTTTGTTTCAGTTCCGTGGCATGTATTAGTAATAGGCCTTAAGGTTTGGTTTCATTGAGCACTTTTATTGAGCATTATTACTGTCTGTTTGTTTGTTGAACCTGCCAACATTATCTTTCCATTCTAAATTCTGCATTGTAATTATCGTCGTCTTACAATAAAAATTTCTGGAATATAATTTTGGTATTTTTTGTTTTCTTCAATTTTACGAAAGACAATACGAATGACTACCAAAATTTATCCAAATTGATTAAGTGTTCTAGTAGAGAAAATATTACAAATAAGTAGACAAGATTGTTTTGAATTTTTTGGATAAGTAGAATTGCAAACCACTGAAGGATGAAGATAAGGAAGACAGGTTTTTATAATAATAAAGAGTACATGCAAGGAAACTGGTTGAGAATGTTTTGGAAGAGCGAATCTGAATTTTCGTAAATCAGTTAATAGTCATTCTTAATCTTATTTTTGTGTGTAACAATAAATTAATATTTTATAAAAAATTTTTAAACCAGTTTGCACTTCTTTTTATTTATGTGTTTTCATCTAGTTTTATGTGCATATTTACTATGCCCACGTATTGCTGAAAAAGTATATGTGAAAGAGTCATTTATAATACTGTGACTTGAGTTATATCTCGCTCCTTTAATTCAATACCGTCACTAAACGAAATTCTTCAAAAAACTGTATCTGTTTGCTGAGCGCTAACTTGCTCCCAAGCCAAGTTACAACCGTTTCGTTTCGATTCTCTTTTCGATGATCGCCTCGAGTAGGCCACGCCTCCGATTCCTTTATTCTGGCGTCATCTTAATGCTCAGTCACGTGGTCAGAACAAAGGAATAGGTGGCGTGGCCGACGCGAGGCAATCAACAAAAAAAGAGAATCGCAACGAAACGGTTGTAACTTGGCTAGGGGGCCTTTACAGATTGCAATAAAAACAGTTTTTTGACCTTTCGTATACAGTAATTAGAGACACAATAGAAAGACAAAAGAACGCCAGCGTTCGCTTGGGGTTTGATGAATTAAAGGTGCGATCTGTGTATCTAGTGTTAGTGATAAAATAAAATGTAGGCGACGTTAATGGAACTGCAGCTTAATAAGTAGTCTTCAAGTGGGCGCTGTCTATCACCTGTATTGTACGTTGCATTTCCCATTAATGTTATAAGCAATCGATATTACCCTCACACACACTGATTGGTTTTGTCTGTCCAGTTTAAGAATACGGTAGACTTGGATGTGAATTGAGTTATAAGTGCTTGTAAAACATCAAAGCGAGAAAGTTTTCACTAACGTTAAATTTGATTGATTGCTAGTTTGATTGTTTGTTAGTTGTTTTTTGTTTATTATTAATGTTTGTTGATTTAAGTTTTATTTTAAGGATATGGAGAGCAAATACTTTTTGAATAAAATTTCTTATAAATTAAAAAGTAAAAAAAAAAACATCAAATTTTCTTCGACAGGTATTAAGTAAAAAATTAAAAATAGGTCAGTGAAAAAAAACTAAAATATTTGATTCCCACGTTTATTTTACAAGAGTTAAGTTATCACAACACGAACTACAGAAGTATTTAAAAAAAAACATTTTTCATAGATTAGAAGGACACAGTTTTCTTCGTCATAGAAATGCATCTATATTTATAAAAGCGAAATACCACTCACTGATTAATCACGAAATCTCAGAAACTATAACACCTACAAACGTAAAATTTGGCAGGTAGGTTTCATATAGGGTGTAGACATCCGTTAAAAAGGGATTTTCCGAAATTTACCCTATAAGGGATATAATCGGGGGTCCAAAGTTTGTATGGGGAAAAAACTTACTTCCGTGCGGGTGAAGCCGCTGGCAGAAGCTAGTGCTATATATTCGTAAATACCAAAAAAACAATAAATCACCACCATTTTGGTGATAACTGTTTATATCTCCTGAGTGACTTACATTTATTTTGTTAAACTGTATAAATAGGTTAGATACCTATTGTATTTTTTTTATGAATTCGACCTTGAAAGCTTAGTTGATGAGAGATCGAAGGAAAGAGGGGTAATTCCCGTATTCTTAAGTCATTAAATGATGAAATTAACCATCTAGTCCAGTAGCTGGGGCGATAAAATAATCAAAACCTAGATTTTTTTTTCTTAGGATGAAATTAAAAATAGACCGTGTAGTTAATATGAATAAAAAAGTTAACCTATTATAAAAAAAATGAGATCAAGCTTTTGGAAAAAAAAAATGATGAATAAAAATAGTTCAAGTAGTATCTCAGGAACTACCTACAAGTTAAAAATCAAAAATTCTATCAGTTTTGGATGGCCCATATGTTGAGGGAGGCTATGCCTAAGTTACATTATATGCGACGCTAGGACTAATAAAAGTGGAGTAGTAACCTAGGACACGCGTGAACTTTTAAGTAAACTTTTTTATACATATTATTACCTAGACGTGCCTATTATATTATTTTTTTAAATTTCATCCACAGTAAAAAAAAATCCAACAACATTGTGCAGTCATTGCTTTTAATAAGCTCGATATTTTCATTCTACCACAACTCTATTACGAGACCATTGACCGATCAATGATCGATCATTATGAATTAGCAGATAACGAACTTTTAGCAAAATGACAAAGAGATCGGGTTGGAATGACGAACTTATAAAAATAGCAGACTTGGGCCCCAGTTTTATTGAAAAGAAATCCCACACTACCCACCCGGTTCTAACCGACAAAATCTTGCGCATTATGTTGATAAGCCACTTTTAGTCGTGTAGATACAACATAGTCTGGGGGTTATTCTCGCCTATTTAAAAAAATAAATTCTTCTGTCGTTTAGCGGTTGTGCCAAACGGAAGTTCGGCTTAGCTTCAAACTTTTCATTTATAAACGATTGCGCAGACTCCCATGCTTCCTGTAAAAGATAAAAGATATTTTTAATTATCGTCATAGGCTTGCAGTTTAACCGGATGCGATTGCATATCCATGGTCTGCCTAAAAGGCCGCTTATCAGACCTCCATAAGCCATACTTAAACAAGAACATGCAACACGATACTCCTTAAACCCTTGGACAGACTATGGCCAGACTTTCTGACGTCAGACTACCAAACGAATAACGACTGTCAAAGATCTACGAATGACAACTGGGAGCAACAGCTTTACGTGCTTTTCGAGGCATGGGGTGTCACAAAAATTTAATATTTTTTTCCTTGGTTGCATAGTCATAGTCGGCCTTATAATGTTCCCACTGTTGGGACTCAGGCCTCCTCTCTAGGAGAGGGAACGGGCCGTAATCCACCACGCAGGCCCAGTGCGGATTGGTGGATGTCACATGTCTTCGAATTTTTGGTTCTAGGACATGCCGGTTTCCTCACGATGTTTTCCTTCACCGTTTTGAGAGCAGTGGTGATGAAATAAATTACACAAAGTAATGCGCCTGGCTGGGTTTGAACCCGCGACCTACAACTCTTAAGTCGGGGCCGTTACCACTCGGCCACCACTGCTCAGTCGGGGCCGTTACCACTCGGCCACCTTGGTTCCTTGGTTGACTGGATGAGAATGTTTAGGCATTCTCATCATAGGGGTGGCGAATCTTTATATGAGAATGTGCCACTAAAAATATTAAAAAAAAAATGTAGTCATTGCGTGCCGCCAAAAAATCTTGGCTTAGTGATTTAATGAACAAATATTGAACTAAATGCTATTAACTTTTAATAAGCAGGCGAAAATACAGTATTTATTTTATTCAATTATATGTATAAACCAAAAAATAGGCGTGCTACCACTGGCACGCGTGCCATAGATTCACCATCCCTAGCCGAAGGCATTAAGTCTGCTTTTGTACCTTTGTGTTGCATGAAGTTTTAATAATATTTTTTTTTTTTTGGAGCCGTAAGCCGCTAGGAAAGATTTAGATTTCAGAATAAAGATACGTTCGTTGATTATGGTTATTAAGTAATAAATAAGCCCAGACTTGGACCCTCATTTCCTGAAGAGAATTTTGTAATTAAATAAACTCAATTTATTTAACGTATAGCTCGCGATTTGGGGATAGAACTAAGAATTTCACTCTGTGGCACACAATGGCATTTGTGAGCGAAAACAACACAAGCCTTACTACAATCCATTTAACGACTTTTTTTATTGATAAAAACTAGTGCCTGACTGCGATCTTACCTGATGGTAAGTAGTAATGCAATCGTTGATGGTGAACTAATTTATTGAGAGCCTATTCACTCTAGCCTTGAAGATACCTAAATTATAATCGCAGCAGGCAAATTGTTCCAGTCCCTCGATGTACGCGGTATAAACGACGAGGCGAAACGCTTGATCCAGACTCATGGTTCGTCGGGTTGTCCGATGGTAGAAATGAGATGGTGGAATCAAGTCATACAATTCCTGTGCACACTCTCCAAAATGCATCCTGTAAAACACCGAAAGGCTGGCCACCCAACGCCTGTGCTCAAGGCTTTGTAGATTGGACTTAAGCAGATCTGGATCACCAACCCTCACCCTAATAGGGTGTATTAGGGTAAGGCTAATTGGTGATATATATAGCTTCATCCTATCCCATGGCTTTTGTTGTTGTCGTTCACAAATGCCATTGTGTGTTACAGTGATGAAACGAGATAGAGCTATATAGGGTGTATAGCTCCATCCCTCTTTCTCACTCGCGCGACTGATATTTTAACACGTCAATCAGGATTTCCCCTACAATAACGCGACTGACATTTTAACACATCATTCAGGGTTTCCCACAATAATTTTTATCACTTAACTGACTATCAGCGCGCTACAGAATGTACGAAATCTTATCAATCTCTTTTATCATTATTTTGATCAATATGAAGGACGTTTTTTAGTAAACAATAAAGATTATAAATATTACCTTTAGGCCATAAATTAACAGTCTATGACAACTCTTTTTATATATTTATGTTTTTTTACTTTCGGTGGGAAAATCATCCAATGACATCCCCCGCTCTTGGGCGGGCGAGAGGGTGTGAACTTTAATTGACTAAAAACCCACACTCCTGTTCCTTTGTTGCCTTTCATACCAGGGCCGAGTCTTCCTTTCAGAAGCAGACCCTTGGCCCCAGTAGGCTTCGACCCTGTTGGGCCCCTACGGTTTGCTGATATCTCATCGCGTGGAATAGTATGTGCCATGCACTCGGACGCGAAGGGTTCTGTACTATAATATTAAAATCGAGTAAAAAAACGCTTTCAAAATAACGTTTCTTGTGTTGGAACTCAATTTAATTTATAACTTTATTTTAATTTTATTATTAAATTTGTTGTTGTAGCGTCACTAGAAATACATGTTTTGTTAAAATTTCAACTCTCTACCTCCTATAGTTTACCGCCCCTGACAGACAGACGGACGGACGAACCGACGACGGACAGCAGAGGCTTATTAATTGGGTCTTGTTTGAACCCTACGGGTACAGAACTCTATATTTCAACCATAAAACAATTGTGCAGTGCTTTTAAGAGCTGTGTCAGTAAATCTCTTTTATAGCATCGTACACAATTTGCATGATACTAGCCAGTACACAGCATAAATCATAGGGAACAATGCAGAGCAATAGAGCCGTAACGTCAGCCAATGCTAGAAGTACTACTAGTATACTATAAAGAGGCCATTGTGTAAACTTTTCACACAAGATGTCCACCGGTACATGGCGGACATCCCACCTTTACGCACAGAACGTTTTGGGAACACATACATTGTGCTTACAGCTAAGGACTGTGTTTCCTGATGGCTACAACCCGGGAATCTTTAAGTCAAGAGTGAATAGGTTACTTTTGAATAGGTAAGCGTGCTTCATCATCGACCGCATTGTCGCTTTCCATCAGGTGAGATAGCGGTCTAGCGCGAACCTATCAAGAATAAAAAAAATAAAACAAAACATAAACTAAGCGTGTTTGTCACCGTTCTTTCACAGGAATTGAGTTTTTAACATCATTTTAGCCGAAAGTCGTTACTGTTGGACATAGGCCTACTCGCGTGAAAGAGTGCGTCGCCTCTATTGGTTTACCTTATGAGAAGCCTTTCAACGCTGCGTTTTTCGGTACGCTGTCGCTACTCCAGCCCCCCTAGCCAAGTTACAATCGTTTCGTTTGCGTCGAACGCCTCGAGTAGGCCCCGCCTCCGATTCCTTTGTTCTGACTTCGTGACTGAGCGTTGAGATGAGGTCAGAACAAAGGAATCGAAGCGTGGCCTACTAGAGGCGTTCGACGCAAACGAAACGATTGTAACTTGGCTAGGGGGGCAGAACCTTTCGATTCCATCGACTATCTGTTTCGCAACCAATATTGCCCAGCCCACTGCCACTTAAGTTTGTTGATTCTTCGAGCTAGGTACGGGTGGTTCTCTTGTGGATATTTTCAATACTAATTCAGTCGCGCAAGAAAACTCTGAGCATAGCCCTCTCCATTGCCCTTTGGTGACTTTAAGCCTTCTGATGATGCAATCTGAGCGGCCACGTTTCAGAGTCATATTATGTCACCACTGGCAACATTCACTGGTCATACTTTTGCCTTGAAACACTGTGGTAGGTTGTAAGTGTGGTATGTTGTTTAGGTATACTTTATCCTTCAGTCGTTGCGTCAAAACCTACTCATGTAAATTAATTTATGTAAATATATATATAGATATCAAAATACTCCTAAACTAAATTGTATAAATAGATTGGATATATTACACTTCTGATTTAGTAGACAAAATCGCATATTTTCTAAACGTCAAGATCTTAAGACGTTTCTACTTGAAAGTTTTCGACATTAAAAAATGTTGTAAAGTTTGGCAGGATACTTGATAAGGCGCGGACGTAATGTCAGGCAGTGACTCGAAGGCGTCCTAAGATTGGTAGAAGTGTTGGTCGTTCGGCGTTCGCGTTTTATTCTTGTTTCATTGTGGGTAAGAGATGCCGCTGGACTACCTGTATAGCTCTGTCTCTTACCCACACTAAAACTAAGAATGAAACAATCTTACTTTGAACGTCATGGTAACCCAGCAGATGACATGTTATCATCACAGGTAGAGCCTAAAAGAAGTAACGAGAAGAAACGAAGAAGAACAAAAGAAGAAACAAGACCGCGAATGGCCTATACCCAACTGTGGATTAAGCAAGCTTTGGGTGATAATCATGACTGATCTAGATGACTTTCAGAACTCGTATGTTACTACATCAGAGAACATATTTTAATTGATCTATTTAGCATAGCATAGCATAGTCGGCCTTATAATGTTTCCACTGTTGGGACTCAGGCCTCCTCTCCAGGAGAGGAAATGGGCCGTAATCCACCACGTGCCACCATTGATCTATTTACAAGCAGCTTAACCTCTATAAACAGCATATTGTCAAAAACATTGTTTTGCAATTAAATTTTACTTTTTACTATTTGTCTGTTATTCCATTACTTTTGTAACTGCTTCAACAATTTAAGGTTTATAAATGGCTCGTCCTGATTTAATCTGTTGTCATATTTTATATTGTAAGCTTTTATGTGAAAATGAGCCCAGAAGCCCTGGAACGCATGGCAAAGAAGGAACATAGGAGTGAGTTTTAGTCAGTAAAAGTCTGACATGCCCTCTCACTCCGCCTAAGGGCGCGAGAAGTAATTGGATGGCTTCTCACCTAAACCAGTCAATCAAATATAGTAAAATAAAATAATAACACGGTACTCCTTGGTTGTCAGGGTCAAAGATCTACGAATGAGAGCCGAAGGTCGAACTAAATACTGTACAATATAAAATACTTCAATGTAGGCAAACAGACAATTTGAAGTCTTGTTATTTTCTCGTTCCCACAAAACAATGTGCATGGGAGTTGATTTATTTTCATAATACCGAAAACCCAATAATGCACGAAGAGGAATTTGAACACGATATGGCTACTAATGCTATCATGAATCACTGTCATATGGTAACGACCCTCGTGCATTAATAAATCAATCTGCTAATCCTATTCTAAAAGCTGTAGCCACGATTTTGTATAAAATGCGTTTTTAAACTCATATTGCTATTTAATGTTAGATTTATCGGGTGTCGATTCCATAGTAATCATTCAGATCTATTCGATATCGCTTTGCTAACAGGCTTAACTTTTTTCTATGACATGTGAGTGTGAGTTATTGGTTTTATATGGCGAACTGGAGGAGAGAAAACTGTAATTTATGACTTATACATCTTTAGCGAAGTGTCGATAACTTCTAAATGTCGAAGTTAAGAAATTACAAAAATGTTTAATTTTTTGAGAAGTTGAATATTTGTTTGTTTAATGTTGGTAGGCTCGCGCTTGCCTAGAAGTAACCTATTCACTCTTGCGAGTCTATCAATAAACCAATAATAATATAAAAAAACCGGGCAAGTGCGAGTCGGACTCGCGCACTGAGGGTTCCGCACAAACATACCTATGTAAATAGTTCATTTCCCAAATGGAGTCTAGAAGATGTTTCCGAATAACAATTATTTTTCTTGTGACGTAACAACAAATTTAATGTTTTCAGATTTATTCCTATACCTGTGCTATAAGAGCTTGCTTTGTACTAAATTTCAGTATTACAAATCAACGGGAAGTACCCTAAAATTTCGATTCCCTTGCGAGTGACGAAATATACGTTTTCTGCGATATGTTTACAGCCGTGTTTTTTTTTTCATTAACTCAGAAGTTAGGTTTTTTTCACAGTTTCAAGAGACCGCAGATCTGAATATATGTTTTTAATTTTAGCTCGATACTTCCACGCGGTTCCGAAATAAAAGGTCTTGACAGACAGACGGACAACAAATTTTATTATTTGTTTGTATTCCATTTTTTGAGGTACGGAATTCTAAAAAGCAGTTCACAAAAGGAATCCGAAATAAATTGCACTAGAATCTTACCCTCTTAATATGCATTGTCCTTCCTCTAATTAGCCATAAAACAGACTCGGTGCAGGGCGGGGTAGACAGAGATCCCTGGTAGCAGGCGTACTCTTTAAACGGTGGATTGAAGTAGCTGAGAGGGCTCCCTTTAAGAGTTCCATTTCGACAGCCCAGCTTCTTTGCCGCGACCAGAATGTCCTCTAGACCTTGGTGTGTATGGTTTCCATACTGAAAGAGAAAAGTTTTCAGGTAATGGTCAATACAAAAATTCAAGGATGTTATCTTTGCTGGAACTCTCTTTTGCTCTATATTGTATTGTATCTGTGATTCATTTGTATATCTTTTTTATATTGACCTTTTTTTTTCTCTCTCTTTTATTGCACCTACCACTAATCTCCTCTGCATCACCCAAAGGTTGACTGGTAGAAAATGCTTAAGGCATTAAGTCCGACTCTGTACCTTTATGTGCATGAAGTATAAATAAATAAACTCCCGGAAGTCTAGCTGCTTCGTGGATTTATCATGTTGAAGTTTCCGTCAATTTTAGTAATGTATTGATGTGAATAAATATATTTTTTTAAATAAATGCCAACAGTTTCACCGCGATAAATTTCCAAACCTATCCTTAATTTCGAGAAAGACAAAACTTTATATCTCTCAAAAACAGCTAAACCGACCTTTTCTATTTGCAGGATTTACAAAATTTTTTTTTCGTAATTAAAGAAATATCTCGCGGTGATACTATGGCACATATATTTAAGTTCTTCATTATTTTTTATGCGTAAATCAGTACGTATTTTACAGGTTACATTTTGGAGAGTGTACGCGGGAATTGCATGACTTGATTCCGCCATCGCCTTTCTACCATCGGACAATCCGACGAACAGCGAGTATCCACCCTTACGTTGTTGAAACTTCAACAGTCTGGACCTGCGTTTCGCTTCGTCGTTTATACCGCGTACATCGAAGGACTGGAACAATTTGCCTGCTGCGGTATTCCCGTCCAACTATAATTTAGGTGTCTTCAAGGCTAGAGTGAATAGGCTCTTAATAAACTAGTGCACCTGACCATCAATGATTGCATCTCCGCTTACTATTAGGTGGGATCGCAGCCAAGCACTGGTTTATATCAATTAAAAAAAAAGTGCTGTTTTTTAAAAATAATCAAAAACAGTAAGTGTCTTTTTAGGTGTTTTAAGTACTCCTCTCTTAACAATATTCGGCAAATATAAAGCTAGATTCTGTTATCAGATTAAATTAACACAGATGAAAACCACTGGCTGAATAAATGGACAAAGTTCCTTTTATAGTAATGTTTTACTGAGTTTGTAGTATTTCCAATAAATAGCAAAGATGCGTATCTATTTCATGAAATGAAATTAAGATAAGGTGAGCAAGGCCTTACTTTTATTTCAGATTTAACTACCTCGTTGGCCTCGTGATCACGCGACTTGTGAGCGTGAGGTCTCGGGTTCGATTCCCCGGTTCGACAAAAATTACTATAAATTTTCATTAGAATTTACTATGGAAACTGCCTGGATTAAGGAAGATGATGGTAGCAAAATACACGTGAAGCCGTCAATTCAAGCAGAAGAATAAGATAAATATATAAAGATTCTTCTGTACGTGTGTTTAACACCTAACTCCTCCTAAACGGTTTGACCGATTTGGGTGAAATTTTATGTGGTCATTTGATCGTTCCTGGATGGTTTGAAATAAAATTGTAGTCAGTAGGTGGCGCAGCAATTGGGTTCTTTTTTCTGGCTAAAATCCTGCTTTCAGATAGGACGATGTCTGTCGAGACTGCTAGTTGTAAATAGAAATACGTTTGCGTAAATGTTTTCGATTTAAATCTAATTTAAATCATTGTTTAATTAATTCAAATCTAGCTTATCTCGCCACTGTGAACTGTCTAAGTGGTCTAACACAAAATCGTCGTGACTATCGCGCCCACTTAGTTTTGTCTAAAATACATTTTATACAAAGCTTATCTGGAAAAGCCACAGACATTGGTCTGTTAAAATTTTGCGAGGTTAATAACCTATCGCGGTAACCGTCTGACGATGTGTGGAGTTGTAATTTTTTCATTTCGTTCGTACAATGATTTTCAATTTGCGTGATGCCTGAAGGGATAAAAGATAGATTCATAAAATGCTGTCCTTCACAAGCTTGCGCCGTTTACTTCTGAATAATGTTTTAGTTACTAAGCCACTTATAAATTATCTTGTGTTCTACGGCGAGATTTGATTTTGTTTTACTACTGAATGAGCTTTATCTTGATCAAAATGGAAAAAAATTACTCAGATCATTTTCCCTCGTTATTTCCAAAACCAAGTTGTTTTTTCAGTGGGAAATCATACAGTGACTTCTCGCGCTCTAGGGCGGATCGGGAGGGAAACTTTAACTGATTGTTATATGTTCCTTCTTTGCCTCGCGTTCCAGGACTCCTGGTTTTAAAAGTCAACACATGGTCACAGTAGGTTTGACCCTGCTAAGCCCCTATGATTTGCTGACATCTCTTTAAGGCGCGCGTGGAACATTACGCAACGTCGACGATTTGGACTCAATCCGGATAGATGGCTGGACGGCGAGCCACCCATTGCTCGTAGCCCGCAAGCCCACGCCCACGGCGGCTGGAAATCGATTTCTCCCACTGCCTGATTACCAAGTGGAAAACCCTCTTTAAGCCAATTAAGTCAGGCTAAATAAATGTCACTGAAAATTATTATCTTTGACAAAAATTTAAAGTTTCTAATTATCAATTTTTGTTTGAAAAGACACTGACACAAATTTTTTACACCCGCTCACTTCCAAGAAAAATACCGCGTAATCTTTTTCAAATTTTTTATCTAGTTAAAAAGTTAACGACTTAAACTTTTGTTGGACATCTGTCAAGGCTTCAGAATTAAAATATATATCTAAACTAGCTTTTGCCCGCGGCTTCATATTAGGCTACATGAACGAAATATTATAGGTAGAAAAAATGTTTGTTTGTTTGAAGGTAATGTATGAACGTACTGATTGATATTCTTAATCCATTGCTTATTAGCATAACTTATGCTATCGTAGCGTAATAAGCCCTATAATGTACCTGTACCCACTACTAGGACTCAGGCCTCCTCTTTAGGAGAGGGAATGAGCCATAATCCACGACGCGGGTTCAGTGCGGATTGGTAGATGTCACATCTCTTTGTTTTTTTTTTTCTAGGGTATGCCGGTTTCCTCACGATGCTTTCTTTCACTGCTTTGAGAGCAGTGGTGATGAAATATATTACTCAAAGTAACGCGCTTGGCTGAGTTTGAGCCCGCGATCTACAACTCGTACGTAGGGGCAGTTACCGATAGGCCAAAAAATAAATAAATCTGTATATAGCGTATTTATCAGCCTTTTAATGTTCCCACTGCTGGGACTCTGGCCTCCTCTCTAGGAGAGGAAAAGAAAATCATCTGTGCGTTTACATAAATAATGAAATTAATGTTGATGTATTGATGTATTGTCGAAATGATAGGCAGTGACATTGTCTCACGATTTTTTTTTGCGAACTTGGCGGTTCTAGATGGAGTGTTAGTTTACTAACTATAATGTTATGTTGCTACTGGACTTATTTGACATAAATGAACATGGCAATTGAGAGTTTGTCATGCTCACTCAAATGTCTCACTGATGGTGGCGCGGGTGTTGGATCATTCGGTTCCCTTCAAAATGGTTGAGCTGAGTGGTGCTAATATTAGCGTCATGTCCGTGAACGGGCGCTGTCAGTTGAGGCTGGTCATCTCTTAGCTGCCAGTTGCTATTTTAATATCTATATTTAGTTTTTATTTTTATTTACATTGTTCTCACATGATAGCGACAAGAAACATGTAACAGAGATATTTGTAATTACAAAATATGATTGAAAAGAGTGTCCATGGAGTTTCTTGCACATTCTTCTCCATAGAGATCTACGCTTTTGGAATGTGCAATTAGCATCGATATTTATATTTTTCTGACTGACTGACTTCTTGACATTTCAAAAGTGCCTGTAAATGGTTTATTTGGAATAAATGCTATTTTGATTTTGATAACCACTAACTCTTTTTTTGATTTGCCTTTTGCGTTCCAGAGCAGCGATGACTATTTCGAACAACCCTGCCGCTAGTTAGTAGCCGGCAATTTTGAAAAAAAAAAATTGAAAGTTAACCTATGGTTTAATGCCAAAGGCTTTTATCCCAAAATAACGGTCACTATGGCGCAAGAGAAGCCGCAAAAAAAAAGCAACTTAAAAATAATAGATTAATTTAATGAAAGTCAGATAAACGGAGGAAGAAATGACATTTCATTTAGATAAACAATGATTGACACTACGTCAACACTTTAAAAACCTTTTACTTATTTGTCAAAACTTTTTAAATACTTTATCCTTTTTATAAGATTGACAGCTGCTGTCTGAAGTTAAACCAGTCTATAACTGTCGTACACTTTCACCTCGCGTGGCGTCGGAGATTGCGGGCTTGCGGACGATGAGCAATGGGTAGCTCACCGTTTGCTCGTCCTACAAGGGCCGATCCCAAATCATCGACAGCGAGTACAATTCCACGCGCGCCTCAAATAGATATCAGCAAAATGTAGGGAGCCCAGCAGGACCGATGCCTGCTAGGGCCATTGGAAAAGGCATGAAATGGAACTCGTGGTCGTAAAACGCAATTGCCTTTTGCGTTCTACGACCACAAGTTCTATTCTGGGTGCGCCACTATTATGGTGGGCACGCCACTATTCTGGTGGTAAGTCCCCTATATGAGGAGTGGCTGGAAAGACCTCACGGTGTCCTTACCTTCCACATGACGTAGGACCTCACCGGACATGGCAAGTTCGGACGGTTCTTGCACCGGATCCGTGCGGAAGAAACGTCCGGGTGTGGAGCATACGGTAAAGGTGTGCCCCACCCGGGCAGAAAACCGCCGTACCCTCATGAGGGTGATCGGTGGCAGCGATCTCTCGCATCGGGCCTTGGTACGGGCCATAGTCTGGAGCGAAGAGTGGCAGGCGGTCGCCTCCTTCTGCGAAGCAGTAATGCTAGCAAAGGAGACGGCCGCACGCGGGAGGGAACGTAGGCGCGGGCACTTTAAAAAAAACTGAGTAAGGTTCAGCTGAACTGGACCTATTTGGTGCAGCCGTGAGACATACATTGTTTCAGTGTTCTTTTTTAATCTTAAGTTTCTAAATATTGTTTCTATATGTACATGTACATCTATATTTGTCTAATAAAATGTATTTCTTTCTTTTTTATCTCGCTTCTAAATCGGAAGCCTCTTCCCTTATTGAAGTCGGTTGAAAACATATGTAAAAACCGCTGTCGCATATTGCATGGCGCCGGTCTGCGGTAACCTTGATTCGTATTTCTTGTCTAACAACAGAATTAGGCACTTTTTTAAAATTAAACCTCTTTTAAGCCGTTAGCAACAGATCCAAGTAACACACAATTATGCTTCTTCACTTTCTATGCGATATGAATTTCCACAAAAAATCTTTCTGAATATATTTTCAGTTAAGTACGTAGGCTTTAATAGCCTTACATGAAGCACTCATACATATCAACAAGTAGGTTTTAAAACCTATTTATAAAATAGGCCCCTTTAAGAAAAATGGAAAGTATTTTCTTTTTCTAACTATTTATTTTGGGGGCAAGCGCTTCGGTGGCTACTTACACCTGCAGAAATTCATAAACAATACATTAAGTATAACACACACACTACACACAGACACTTACACACACACACACTTAGGATTATGAAGGCATAGTGCACTTTGGTAAGGGAAAAGGGGTTGTATATTCTTTTGAAAAAAATCTTTGTCTAAAATATGATTATATTTTCATTTTCTAATTGAGGTGTAAAAGATATCAGAGATGGCGCTAGTGGTTTAGTATGACGTGTGTCACGTGACTTCTTAATTTTTTTCTGAATAAATGACAGCTTTTAGAGAAAACAACGTCTGCCGGGATGGATTCTTTTTCTGTATTTATTGGTAGACTGGTTGGTTAACAAACGTTTGTTTCATGCATATTCCCTAATCCATTCGCTTAACAGCGCACATCCTTCTTATTATTCTGATCTGAGCGTGGAGACATGGGATTATTTATGTACATACATTACTTTTCCCATGACTGGCCATGGGGTTAGGCAAAACTACGGAACGCTACTTGCTACAATCGATCCTACAGTGAGAGCAACATGGGAACTAATATTAACTAATGAAAAGGTATTTTGGATTATATTATTTGTGGCATCATAATTGTCGCTACAAACAGCTAACTTTATTAAAATTTTTAGCAAATATTTATCAACTAACTTCTGCCAGCGGTTTCGCCCACGCAAAAGTAGATTTTTCCATACACTCCCGTTTCATCCCTTTAAGAGTATTTTTTTTCTTGGGTGGAGCGGGAGATAGTGTCAGACTTTTACTGACTAAAAACCCACCCAACCACCACCCAAAACCCACTCCTGTTCCTTCGTTGTCTTCGTCTCAGGGCCCCAGGTTTCGTTTTCACACTACCCATGGCCCCAGTAGGCTTCGATCCTGCTGGGCGCCTACGATTTGCTGACATCTCCCTGAGGCGCGCGTAGAACAATACGCGCCGTCGACGACTTGGGCTCGGTCCGGACAGTTACCGGACGGTCAGACGGCGGGCTACCCATTGCTCGCCGTCCGCAAAACCGCGCCTACGGTGGCCGGAAATTGGGATCGGAATCCCGGTGGAGGTTGGGGCGTGAGGATCGTTGCCTCACGTGATCGGCCGCCTCCTTTGCTAGCATTACTGCTTCGCAGAAGGAGGCGATCACTTTAGGGGTTGAATTTTGAAAAATCCTCTCTTAGTGCGCGTCATAAAAAAAGCTCTTGTGCGATATTTCACGCTCCTAGTCCCAGCAGTTTCAGCTGTGCGTTGAGCCACCACAACTGAAACTTCATAGTAGGGCATCGTACCTATCTGTATTGGGGACATGCATTGACAAACTGTCAGCTTTTTTTTTAATTCTTTATAGGTTCGCGCTTGACCGCTATCTCTCCTGATGGAAAGCGACGATGCGGTCGACGATGGAACGCGCTTACCTAGAAGTAACCTATTCGCTCTTGACTTACAGATTCCCGTGTTTTACCTATCAGGAAACAGATTCCGGCAAGGAATTCCACGTGACGGAATTCATTGTGCGTACAGCTAAGGACCTGTACGCACAATGAATGTGTTCCCAAAACGTTTTTATAAAATGATGAAAGTCTGGCAGCCACGAGCTCTCAGGCCATTATATTATAACCTCTCCTTACGCGTGCTTTATTTAAGTTCATACGTAATTAAAGAGTAAATAACCTTGTCATAATATAGATATAGATACGCTATCTATGTTTTAGAACATACCTATGTTATTTTATAATTATTGTGAATTGTGATTATTCTTCTTTCAAATAAAAATTATTATCATTTCTTAGAATCCACGCTACTTATCTACCTAATTATTTCATTAAAAATGAGTAGATTGTAAATGTGTGTGAAATTAGAGAAAATACAACCGTTGGGCGGTTATATCTTTGAATAATTATTCTCATCAAAACATATATTTTTCAGAAAACGTTTGTAGTTTATTTTATTTTTGTTCTATAAAATCACTGTTCAAGGCTGTTATGTACGGCACTGCAGGAATGTTTTAAAGAATTACCGTTGCCCAGGAACGCAAAAGGCAACTGAAGGGATACAGGTGGGTTTTAGTCAGTAAAAGTCTGTCAAGCCCTCTTGTTCCAACCAGAGCTTTTGGCTAACTTGTTAGTCTAGTGGCATATCAACGCACAGCTGAAACAGCTGTGCGTTGATATGTCAATCAGTCAGTTTTTCTTTTTTATATAAATAATACTAAGTGTCCGAGGAATGTGGATAAAGCGCGCGGAACACCTAACTCAGTCTCTCACTTGTACCCACTGATGAGTACTGCCACTCGTTTGCACCATTAGTCTGGCTAATAATAAAAAAAACAGCCTTTATAGCAAGTATAATTGTATTTCATTGAAGTTTAAGTTTGTCTGGCGAGGGGTTACCACTACATTGAGTGTTTAGCAATAGATGACCATGATTACTTATTAGTATCATATATTGTGATATCGAAAGGAGATCGCATCAGTTAGGTTAACGAACTGGCAAGTAAAATATACTTTTAAGGATTTTGTTGTTCTAGAATAGGTTTAAAAATTGAGTAGAACAAAGAAATGTCTATTTTTTTCAGTTCGGACATAACCATTGTAGCGCGATGTACTCGTACATATTTTGAATTATTGAAGAAAAGTATAATAGAAGTATAAAAGCATTTCATTCTAGTTAAGTGCCGGTCCCGGAAGAAACCCCGTCGCAGAGTGCGACAATATCTAATCACACCTATTTTTCAATTAGTACAAAAAAAATGGACTCTATCTGAACCCATTACTGAGCATATTTATGTAGACAAAGTAAAAAAACGAAATCCCAAAATTGTCCACGAAAATTTGTCATAATTGGTAAATTCATAATTGAATCAATTATTCATAACAATTGCTACTAGAAAATGCCACACGCAGTGTTCTTCCATTGTTTTTTATTCATAGTCAATAAATAGCCTGTACAATATTTCCATAAATAGAGTGATATTTTGGGATATAAACAAACGCTAATAACTTTGCTGTTTATGAATATTATTTATTGAAGCTTTTCTTAAATAATAACAATACCTTTTCTAATAAGCTCTTTAAGTATTTGTACTAATTAAATATTAATGGTATATAGTACCATCCAGAATAACATTAAATAAAATTGAGTTATATACCACTAATTTTTAATTAGTACAAATACTGAAAGGGCTTATTAGAAAGGTCTTTTTATTATTTAAGTAAAGTCTCAATAACTAATATTCATACACAGCAAAGTTAGCGTTTGTTTATATCCCAAAATGTCACTCAATTTAGAAAATATTTTAAAGGCTATTATTATGAATGAATAAATGACGATCAAAATAGAAAAAACACTGCGCGTTGTATTTTTAGTAGCGATTGTTATGAATGATTGATTCAATTCGCGCTTTGGGTTTACCAATTATGACAAATTTTTGTGGACAATTTTGGGATTCCGTTTTTTTTTTACTTTTGACTACACAAATATGATCAGCAACGGGTACGCATAGAGCCTCAAATTTTTGGACCGATTAAAAAATTGTGGTGCATAATTAAACGAATTTAGGTTGAAATATTCCACACCTTCGTTACCTGTTACCTGCTAAAGCCACCACAACTGAAACTTCATAGTAGGGCATCGTACCTATCTGTATTGGGGACATGCATTGACAAACTGTCAGCTTTTTTTTAAATTCTTTATAGGTTCGCGCTTGACCGCTATCTCTCCTGATGGAAAGCGACGATGCGGTCGACGATGGAACGCGCTTACCTAGAAGTAACCTATTCGCTCTTGACTTACAGATTCCCGTGTTTTACCTATCAGGAAACAGATTCCGGCAAGGAATTCCACGTGACGGAATTCATTGTGCGTACAGCTAAGGACCTGTACGCACAATGAATGTGTTCCCAAAACGTTTTTATAAAATGATGAAAGTCTGGCAGCCACGAGCTCTCAGGCCATTATATTATAACCTCTCCTTACGCGTGCTTTATTTAAGTTCATACGTAATTAAAGAGTAAATAACCTTGTCATAATATAGATATAGATACGCTATCTATGTTTTAGAACATACCTATGTTATTTTATAATTATTGTGAATTGTGATTATTCTTCTTTCAAATAAAAATTATTATCATTTCTTAGAATCCACGCTACTTATCTACCTAATTATTTCATTAAAAATGAGTAGATTGTAAATGTGTGTGAAATTAGAGAAAATACAACCGTTGGGCGGTTATATCTTTGAATAATTATTCTCATCAAAACATATATTTTTCAGAAAACGTTTGTAGTTTATTTTATTTTTGTTCTATAAAATCACTGTTCAAGGCTGTTATGTACGGCACTGCAGGAATGTTTTAAAGAATTACCGTTGCCCAGGAACGCAAAAGGCAACTGAAGGGATACAGGTGGGTTTTAGTCAGTAAAAGTCTGTCAAGCCCTCTTGTTCCAACCAGAGCTTTTGGCTAACTTGTTAGTCTAGTGGTTAGTGGTTCTGATTGAGGTCGTGGGGGTTCAATTCCCACCTAAGAGAAATTATTGTGTGATGAGCACGATCATTTGTTTTGTGTCTACGTGTAATTTATCTATGTATTTAGAAATATATAAGTATGATGTCAGTTGCAGAGCTACACACAACACACTAGCTCTGCTTAGTTTGAGACCGGATAGAGTTGTGTGAAAGTTGTGAGATATTATGATTATTTATTATTAGACCTGGAATTAGAATTACTTGATGATTCCACCTTAAAAAATGAATTGCTGACGATTCGGAAACACACTGTTTAGTAAAGTCAGATAAAAAGTTTTAAAATATTGGGAAAAAGCGTAACCAAAACTTTTTTAGTGTGGATTTAAGGCAGCAACTTCGGTTAACAATTTTTTTTTATATTATATAATTTTTTATTTTATTTATCTGACTGTACTAAACAGCTTCAATAAATTTGGTGGTGTCCAAATCGTCAGAGCTAATTATATTGAAAATAAAATATGTCGATTTGGACACTGTGTCCGAATATACAATATATTCCAAAGCTAACTAAGAAGAAAGAAAAAAATACAACTAAAATAATTATTTTCAGTGTAGGGACGCAAGAATTTACTATCCAGGTACTATTTCATTATTTAACAACAAGTTTCAGGTAAATCTAATTAATTTCTTAATTAGATGAAACAGTAGCTATATTTCATTAGATTCTTGTTATAAACCTTATTTTGTGATTTATGTTCGTTTGTCGTAAGTAGATACTATTAAGATTTATAAATGATAATATAATATTTATAGATGTAATCTATATATCTACACTAATATTATAAAGAGGAAAACTTTGTTTGTTTGTTTGTAATGAATAGGATCAAAAACTACTGGACTGATTTTAAAAATTCTTGCACCATTCGAAAGCTATATTACCCACGAGTAACATAGGCTATATTTTATGTTAGAAAAAAATAGGGTTCCGTAAGATATTTGAGTTTTTCGGTAAAAAGTCAACTAGAAAAGGTACTTATTTTGCGTACGCTGCCTAAACTATAAAAGATAGAATCATAAAATGTTCTAATTAATTGTAGATCTTATAAATATCTACAAAAAAGTCCGCGATACACTATACCTATCTATGTCGAGTGAGGCACGACAACCGTTTTTTTATTTAAAAATCTTGATTTTTTTTTGGACTATATTTAAACGCGTTTATTTTATTCATGCTAATAATCCTTATCAAAATAAATTATTTCATCACTAAGTACAGTTTATGAAGATAATATTTGATCTTTGAATGATTAAAATTGGACGTTTAGTTTTGAAGTTATGGCAAAATTAAAATATTACGATTTCTGCTGCACGGCCCGTATACCAGATTACTGGCATTTTTTGCTCTCTGTAATGAAGATGAATTCTGTTCTGTATCATGAGGTCCCGCAATACTATACATGGGCAAATAATAAATTCACTAGAAGGAGGCGTGCTGAAGATGTAGTTGGACATCCGGGGATAAAAAAAGATGCCGCTTTAGGTAGAGTCTACGGGATACATCCATCCCAATCATAGTGTTTTTATCTTAGGATTCTTCTGCACCACGTACGCGGTCCGACCTCATTTGCATACCCTAAAACTGTAAACGGTATTGTCAAAGAAACGTATCAATCAGCTTGCCGTGACCGAGGTTTACTGGAAAACGATGACCATTGGGGTAACACTTTAACTGAAGCTTCGTTATCACATTTTCCAAAAAAACTAAGGGAGTTGTTCGTAGTCATACTTTTATTTTGTCAACCATCGGAACCATTTAAGTTATGAGATACTTCCAAAGATCAGTTCTGTGAAGATATTAGACATCGTATCAGACAACAAAATAAAATGATAAATAAATTAAAATAAAATGATAAATAAATTTATTACTATTCGAAAAACTCACCCCATCTTAAAAATTATTAATGGATCCTTAATTGATCTACCCTCACCATCAAATATTTCAGCTTGATGAAATTTTGGATCATTATTAGCTTTATGTTTAATTACACAAATTTTAACAGGATTATTTCTAACTGTATATAAAACACAATAACACTTTACCCTACACTGAAGTCATTTATAATGAAGGATTAATTGAAATAGAAAACCAACTTCTAGAATTAAACGACAAAAATTAAAGTGATTTTGGATTACCTTCTCCCGTTCGTACCCAGAATTATATACACTATTGACACAATGGTACATCAGTATAACAGAAATGATCTAACAGCGTTTGTTAATGACAATGTGCCAAAATTAGTACCAGATCAAAGACATGCTTATGAGACTATAATTGTGGACAGCGTGAACAATAACATGGGGAGATTATTTTTTTGGACGCACCAGGAGGCACCGGAAAGACTTTTCTCGCAAATTTGATACTTGCTAAGATACGGGAATCAGGGAAGATAGCGATTGCAATTGCTTCGTCAGGAATTGCTGCAACTCTCTTGAACGAAGGAAAATCTGCTCACTCTACGTTTAAACTCCCGCTATCCGTATCTTTAGATCAACGGTCTACGTGCTTTATTCGGAAAAATGGGCGTCTTGGTAAGTTGCTGCAAGACGCGTCGTTGGTAATATAGGATGAATGCACCATGAGTCATAGAGCTCATGTGGAAGCCGTGGACCGTACTTTAAAAGACCTCCGAAGCTCTGCTAATGTCATAGGTGGTATCACTTTTGTATTTGCTGTAGATTTCTGACAAACGCTTCCAGTCGTCAACAAGGTACGCGAGCAGATATTATGAAGGCATGTTTAAAATCGTCTCACCTTTGGACATCTGTACAACATTTGAATTTGCGCACCAATATGAGAGCTCATCTACATGGAAATACATATAGCAATTTTCCACAGCTGCTGAAACTAGGAGAAGGAATTTTTCCATCTTTAAATTTGGGCACGAATTATGCGGTTACTTTGGATGAGTCTCTAGGCCAAATAGTCCATAATTTAGATAGTCTGATAGATGCTATATATCCTGACATCGTAAACTTACTTCAAAATGATTTTGGTTGGCTGTGTTGTAGAGCAATAGCTTCTCCCAGGAATGAAACAGTCAACGAAATAAACAATTTAATTATGCAGAAAGTACCGGGTGAAGTTAAGTGCTATAAATCTATAGACACCGTCACTAACATCGAGGACGCAGTGCACTACACCCAGGAATTTTTAAATTCTCTAAACCCCGCTGGGCTACCACCTCATGAACTATCGTTAAAAGTTGGCACGCCGATAATGCTTCTCAGAAATTTAAGCCCCCCCAACATGTGTAATGGCACGAGACTTCTTATAAAGGAGCTAAAAGATAATTTAATAGTAGCGAAGATTATCACCGGCCCTGCAGCTGGTGAATTAGCTCATATACCAAGAATACCCATGATCCCTACTGATTTGCCTATACCCTTCAAAAGGCTCCAATTTCCAGTAAAAATTTCTTTCGCACTAACGATAAACAAATCCCAGGGCCAAACATTCAAATTAGTAGGAATTGATTTACTAAAAGAATGTTTTACGCAAGGGCAACTTTACGTTGCTCTATCACGGGTCGGGGCTCCCGACCATCAGTATATTTTGGTACCCGAAAATAATTTAACGTCAAATGTTGTTTATAGAGAAGCTCTACAATAATCGCTTTAGTTATCTATCCTGAAACAACGGGTTGCACTCCGGGACTGCCGGTAGAAGTGAAAACTTAGTATTAATTACATTTAAATATTTCCATCATTGATGGATGTTAAAGTTGTTCTTTAACATCCACAGAAAGACAATCTGTGCAGCCTGCGGCGGATAACGACTGCGTCGTCGATGTTAGTGTCGGTGACTGTGAATTGACCTGGGAATCATTTTGCTGACCGTGTCTTTCCTGGGTAGGTTTTTTGCAGCGGTAACTGACATCCACGCGGGCGGAGCCGCGGGAGACCGCTAGTATTTATATATAAATGAATAGCTGGTTCGTTAGTCTCGCTAAAATTCGAGAACGGCTGGACCGACTTGGCTAATTTTGGTCTTGAAATATTCATGATAGTTCAGGAAAGGTTTAAGCGGTGGAAAAAAAAAATCACGAAATAAAATATCCGAATACAACGCCATGTCTAATTAAAATGTCATTATAAAATGATTTATGCTGTTCTGGCAATGCCAGTGGATGGCGTTATCCTTACTATTAGGTAGTGCGAAATTCAGTCAAAAGTCAGCTAGTATAATTAATATATAAATAATAATGATAGTTTTATGTGATATTATTTATGACTTGTATTAAATTGGGTATTATCAGAAAAGCATAATATTCGAAAAATAACCTTGTTAATGTTAAATGTTAACAGATTATTATGTTTTGTACCGTTAAAAAAAATGAAAAATAAAACTTTTTTTTTTAAGATATAATCTAGTGCTTGACTGCGTTCCCTCCAGATGGTAAGCAGTGATGCTTGCCTGAATCGATGATGGTTAATAGCACTAGTTTATTAAGAGCCTATTCACTCTAGCCTTGAAGACACCTAAATTATAATCAATTATAATCAGACGGGAAGACCGCTGCAGGATTTTTTTCATGACAAGTTTTTATTGCGCGTGTATAATATATATTATATAGTCTTGATCAAGGTAATTTCAAAGAGGTCAAATACATTGGGGTTATCTTGTTGCACACAGTATTTCCTTTGGCAACAGTCCGACCCCATAATCAGACCACCTCCGTGGTATATACTATTTTGAAAATGATAATTTAGACTAAGGCATCGTTCACACCAAACGTATTGTCCATCGCCGCCTGTGAGTACGCTCACTGTGAGCCCCAGTGTGAACGAGGACTCAGTCTGCAGTACGCGTTCTCACCAAGCCGACAGTATGTTATAGCATAGAATGCGTTAAGCTAGAACTACATTAGACCGACGCACACGTGTAACACGCCTGATTTGTACGTAGAACGACGTCGCGTGGCATCGCGTGGCGTGGATCAAGTGTAGCTGTACAAGTCTAATTTCCATATAAAATGTGTGGAGACCGACGCGCCCATATCAGCGTGTGCGGCCCACGTTTGCGCAGTGTAGTTCTACTTTTAGGCTTGCTACGCGTAGTATAATAATCAGCTACCGAGAGTCATCGACAACGCACTAGATAATAGCGTATAGTCGGTTCGGTGTGAACAAGAAGTTAATACAATACAGAAAAACGATAAACTGCGTAACGCTTGCTCACAGTCAGCGGCCGACAATACGTGTGGTCTAAATAAAGCTTAAAAGTAAAAGTCAAATCTTCATACTCTTTTTTTTAAGGTTGAAAATCATCTAATGACTTCTCACGTTCTAGGGCGGAGCGCTTGGGCATGTCAGACTACTGACTAAAACCATACCTGTGTTCCTTCAGTTGCCTTCTGCGTTTTAGGATCACGAATATCCCTTTCATACTTTTCCCCATGGCCCTAGCTGGCATCGACCCTGCCCTGACAAACCATAGGGACCCCCCGGTTCGTTGACATATTTTTGAGGCGCGCGTTGAATAGTACGCGCTATCGACGACTCAAGCTTATAAGACGAGCGGACGGCGAGCTACCCGTTGCTCGTCGTCCGCAAGCCAATCTTGCTACTCTTGTATTTAACATTTATCTTTCTTAGATCCGTAACTGAAACTATCCGAAAGTAGCGGATTATCTGAAATAATTTCATAATCGTAACCGTATCCTAAACCGGTATGATAATAGCTCTTTACCTATAATATTGCCGGTTTTTAAAACGGGTTGCTTTAAAGCGTTATATCTTTGGATTGACTTGGAATTATAAGTTTAAATAAACTTTATACATGTGATACTCAGAAAGTAACCCGTCACCCAAAACGCAAAGAATCCTCCCTCCTGTTCCTTCCCAGGGCGCAAGACGTTAAGAGATGATTTCACAGCTTAAAATAAAAAGTTTTCAGAGGACAGAATGGGTGTTCCAGTGCAGCTTGGTGAATGACTCATATTATAAATTTTTTGTTCGAAAACATTCCAGTTTCATCAAAATATTTTCAGCCATTAAAAACAGTCATGATAATATAAAAAAAAGAATATAAGACTTACACTAAACATGTTAGCGATTGCTAAAATCGCTTGTTGATCACTAGAAGCCTGTAATGCTTCCTGCATATCCTTGTACTCAGCTGACACATAGTAGACCTGGGTTTCTAATGGGAAGTACAAGCTTCCCACTGTATGTTCTGCAGGCAGATGAATCACCATGGAGTGGAAGAGGTACCGACGACTGTGGGCTGCGCCACCATAGATTAGTGGACGATTCTCATTCTTCCATTCACCGAAGAGGATCACTGGAATGAAAAAAAAAAAGTTACTTTTTTTTTAATTTATTTAACTCATACATTTTTAACAATCGTTTAACATATTTTTAGCTTGCCAAACTTTATAGTTTGATGGCGAGAAACGCTCGTCATACGATTACTTCTATGACATCATAAAACAGTAAAAATATGGGTGGCTTTGCTGTCTCAGGATGTGTACAATATATCACACAAACTTTATATACATATATTTTTTTAATCATTTTTTTTTCTCTTTGATGAATCTATTTGTCGACAACGGCAAATCCGCCGGGTGAACTATGAAGCTCTTTGTAAAATTAGCTTGTGAACGAGAAACTGAATCTTGAAAGAGACATAACGTTACAGGACTGAATCTGTCAGATTAATTTACTGAAGATAAATTTTTTTCATGGAAAAATAAAACTTCTTTATCCTTTTTTTAGGATTCTGTACCTCGTAGGATCACTTTGTTGTCCGTCTGTCTGTCAAAACCCTTTGTCTCGTGAATGCGTGGAGGTATCAAATTGAAATTAATAGTTAAGTCTGCGGCCCCTCGATGCTGTGTAAAAATCAAACTACTAAGTTAACGAAAAAAAGATACGGCCTTCTATGTCGAAAAAACTTATATTTGAACAGTCTCAAGGGAATCAAAATTCATAGGGTACTTCCCGTTGACCCAGAATCCTGAAATTTGGTATAAAGCAGGATCTTATCAAGAGTCAAAGTGTCTTAGGTACAAATTTGAAAACAGTGTATTGTTGTTACGACACAAGAAAATGAAGTTTGCGATTCTGAAAAATCTTCCGAGACTCCATTCAGGAATTGAACTATTTACATGGGTAAGTTTGTACGAAACCCAAAGCGAGTGCGACTCGCACTTGCTTAGTTTTTATTATGGATAGGCTCGCGTTTGACCACTACCTCATCTGATGTCTGATGGTAAGCGATGATGTGTCCGACGACGGAATATGCTTACTTAGAAGTAACCTATTCAATCTTGACTTAAAGACGAAAAAATCGAACCTGAACTTTAAAGAATTTTCCAGGGTGAACAAAAATCATCCGTCGGTACAAGCAGTCTGTACAGCGATCATCATCAATATCCATAGCTACTGCTAAGTCAAGGTTTCTCTTTTTTTAAGCCGATCCCCATACTCTTATAAAGAAATCTAGAAGCAGATAACATTGCAGTCATCGTGGATTTATCTTATTTTTTTATTAGAAAACGTTGCCCTACACTAGGAATTACTCCTGGATCGTGGATGCGTTCACAAACATGTCAAGTCATGTCATACACAAGACACTCAGCCCCGGAACACCTATCTGTAGGCTATACAAATATTTGTTCCGTGCGGGAATCGAACCTGCGACCCATAGCGCAGCAGTCAATCGTTCAATCACTGCGCCAATCGTACCGTCGATTGAAACCCACGATGATGACAATGTTGTCTGCTCATCTTGTCTCCTCCAGATGCCATGTCTTAGTTCCTGCCTATCTGCTATGCTTGGTTGAAAAAGAATCCATCGTTTTAAAATATTTCTGTAATCAAATGGGTACCCGACTTAAGATGCAAGAATGCTCGAAAAGGCTGCGAGAAAGTTCAAAAAATGACTGTGACCCTCCAACGCAAATGGCAACTGATGGAACACAGATGGGTTTAAGGCTTGTTCACGATTTCGGCCTTAGAGGCAAGCGGCGCGGCGAGCGGGACGGCATCGGTACGCTGGCGCGTGGCCCTATGAGCAATGTCTCGTGACGTGCTTCAAACAGTTTTCATACTTTTTATCTTACTCCCGCCGCCCCGCACTGAGCTACCGCTCACATTATTTGATAATTCCCTACTTAAAAAAAAATGTGCACATTTGGAGTCTAAAAACAACATCCTAAGAATGCCGTAAGAAACAGAAAATAAAAATTTTGCGCAACGATTTCTCACAAATGTAAACATGGAAATTCGAGTTTCCGTTCCGGAAATAAGATATGATGTCAGTTTCCGTTGAGGATAAATATAAAAGATGGAAAAAGGTGTATGTGTGCCGTTTATGCAAATGACTCTAACTTAGCAAACGTGCACTTCGAATAAATATCTTGGTAATGACAAGGTTGTTTAAGAAAAGTTTCTCTACTAGCTATTTAATTGATTGGATAGTTAAGTCTGCACAAGCTTGTCGACAACGCGGCGACATCGTCAAAGGTTGGCTAAGAGATGTTTATGGGTCATTGGCTGGAGAAGACACACAGGGAAGAGCGGAAATCTGTGAAGCTTTTGCCGAATAGTTGAAAAATATTGATTGAATTATGTGTTTGACTTTAACAAGACTACTGAAAAGAATAGTCTCTATTTTCCCATCTGCAGGAAACGTAAATAAGGCGGCATTCATAGCTATTTTTACTTTCACAACACTATCACACTTGTGCACACCTACCACAGTGTTGTCTTTTTAACCCAATGGTTGACTGGTAGAGAATGCTTTGTGGCATTAAGTCCGCCTATGTACCACCACTGTACATGAAGTTTAAATAAATAAGTAAACTATAGAAACTCCAAAATTAAATCTTTCTTTTAAGAGTGTCATATTTCCTCTTTACTATTATATTTTTCTAGACCGTTTCTTTTCAGTTTCTCATTTCAAAATCATCAGAAAATTATGCAGCGGAGTGAAAAAAATTCTGATTGAATTCCTTAAATTTTTACCCCATCACGCGCTTTTGTTCATTGACCTTTCATTGAATTTCTTAGAATTTAGATGAACAATAAGGAAAAGCTTTATGAGTTTTGTTTAATTTTTAGGGTTCCGTAGTCCGAACAAGGAACCTTTATAGTTTCGCCATATCCGTCCATCTGCAGTTTAGTTTAGAGACCGTATGTATGTACTAAAAAGCTGCAAATTACGCCGACAAAGTGGTAAAAAAAAATTGAACGAATTTTTTTATGGTACTGTGGGGATGGTTTTTTTATCGTCTAACCCGTAGTATGGGATATCGTTGGCCTATCCAACGAAATATTGATGAAATGTTTTAAAAAACATTAAGGGTTTGAGTGAGTGAAGAAACTTTAAAGTGCTAGTTTTTATAAGATTTAAATGTCAAAAAAATTTAAAAAATAAAAGGAAGGATAAGTCATCTCAACAAAGTTAGTTATATGTCGCCTAACTTATAAAACTAATATTAAAAAATAAAAAACTTATTTAAAACGGGTATATTATACTTGGGTATTTATTATATACTTGGAAAATTATGAAAAAAGAAATCATAACATACGTAAACGCTTTTTCAAACCCCGGTTTTGGTGTGCGTGTCTGGACATGCAAAACCTAAAATTTAATATTTCAACCAGCGATCTTACTTATTGGTGGATGTGAGCACTATAAAAAAATATAAAGATACTCCTGACCCCATGTATAATATTTCGGGATTTTAACAAAAAATATCTCCAATTTTTTTTTTGGGTGTGATAATTATCTTATGACAAATTCCGCTCTTTGGCGAAGCGGGAGATAGTGTCAAACTTTTACTGACTAAAAATCCACTCCTGTTCCTTCTTTGCCTTCGTCCCAGGGCCCCGGATTCCACATTTTACACTACCCGTGACTCCTGTTCCTTCTTTGCCTTCGCTCCAGGGGCCCGGATTTCACTTTCACACTACCCGTGACTCCTGTTCCTTCTTTGCCTTCGTCTCAGGGCGCCGGGTTTCACTTTCACACTACCCGTGAAGAATATCTCCTTAACAACAATATTGCAGCATTAAAATTTGTACGTAACGCTCGCTTGCCTTTTCTCTAAAAGGTAATATTTTCAAATATTATTGGCCAGTAAAACGTTAATTCATCTCAATTTGTGTGTTTCTAATAATAAACAGATTGGCCTTTATAAGACAAGGTGTCCAGACTACGTAAACCAGTATGGCTCGTGGCCCGATACGCACTTGGCTGGTCAGGGAAATGTCATTGGTGTATTTAAAGGGTCTTGAACTTTGACCTCGGCGTTTCAATAGAGCAAATTCTGAGTGAATTCTTTGCAAAAGATTCTGAAGAATTTTTACTTTTGAATTATAATAAACTAGTAACCCGCACCAGCTTCACACGGGTATCAGAAACCTTGATTCTCAGCTTTTCTTCACTATGATATTATTAGGCATCACCACATAGTATAAAACAAAGTCGCTTTCCGCTGTCTGTCCCTATGTATGCTTAGAGCTTTAAAACTACGCAACGGATCTTGATGCGGTTTTCTTTAATAGGTAGACTAATTCAAGAGGAAGGTTTATATGTAATTTAAATGCATAATATAGTAGAGAAATACACTTACATTGCATAAGCTGGCTGAACCCTAAGAGATAGATCAAAATAATGTACTAAAGTATTGTACTACAAAAAAATCCGCTATGGTATGTGTCTATCAGATAACCCACAATAACCATTTTTTATCCATTACTTTTTACGAAAAATAATGGCTTATTTACGAAGCAATTTTAAACAATACAGCATTAATTCTTGTCCAATTAATTACCTTAAATACATTGTGCATTTAAAATAGATCTATTTTAAAAATGTATGCACAATGTATTGTAGAAATTTTACACAAAAGTCCACATCTTTATCAAAAGTCGAAGCCTAGTTACTAGCCTATCTGTTTTCTATCGTATACATTTTACGTCGGAAATGCACTTTATAATTCCATCAAGCCCGTTCCATCATCGGATCACTAGAAATACAGCGTTGTGCCAGCAGTATATGGTGGAAACCCCTCGTATGAGGGACGTTTTAGGAACTCAATTATTACGCGTATAGATTATAAGTGAAATTCTCTAGCTGAGTCTGTGTTCCCTGATAGCTTTAACCTTTTAAAATCCGCATTAATTAATTAATTTATTTATTTATTAAAACTTTATGCACTAGTAAGAAACACTGTACAAAAGCGGACTTAATGCCTTAGGCATTTTCTACCAGTCGAACTTAAGGTGGTGCAGAAATATAACATCATCATCATATAATTTCTACAAATCAGATTTATATAAGATTAAAAAGTTATTAAGAGAGTTAATTTACTCTATATACATTACTAATTTTCAAATAACAACTATGTCTATGAAACCCAAATAAAACCACATCTTGTTCGTTATCAGTGCAGTGTAGATATACAAAGTTTTGCAATGTTGACTCTTGGATTTAAATAATAACTAGGCTGGGAGCTCGAGATGGGACAAGGCACACCATTACCACAAAATAGGTACAGAAGTCAATCTACATACAATGTCCGCTCACGGACACGATATCTCGGTTCAATTCACCTCAATGCGAGATGCTCGATTGCTGTCCGTTTGAAAAAACCTGATTCTGACTGTTCAGTGGACGGTTGTTTAAATTCAACATTAAACAGTGAATTGATGTTTTTAGGCTACCAGTTGTTTCAGAGAGGTAAGTAGATATTTGCTTGTATTTTAATGGTTTGTTTTAACGTAACACAGAACAGGCCCTGCGCCGAGAAAGAGAAGATATTTTTGTGGTCATGTAATATTTTTACAATTCACATTAGGTAGGCATTTATCACCACACTCGGTTGCACTCGGACAGTTCGAAGTCACGCGCTGACCCTGTCTTTTTTTTCGATGGGAAAGTCATCTTATGACATCCCCCGCTCTTGGGCGGAGCGGGTGATAGTGTCAGACTTTTACTGACTAAAAACCCACTCTTGTTCCTTCGTTGCCTTTCGTAACAGGGCCGAGTCTTTTGACTCGGCTGGGCCCCTACAGTGACTGACATCTCCTTGAGGCGCGCGTGGAACAATCGTCGACGGCATATACGTCGACGACTTGGGCTCGGTCCGAATGGTTACCGGACGGTCTCAAACACAAAAGTTAACTTTTGTGTTACCTACACTTATAACCTGAATGCGCTAGAAAGAGGGATCTAAATCCACTATAGGCACTGGCTGTCGGACGGCGGGCAATGGGTAACTCGTCGTCCACCCGTCCGAAAAATAAGAACTAAGCTTAGATAAATAGATACGGAACTAACTTTGTATTCCATCGATCATTAAGGTCATGGACTTTGCAGGTACGTCATGATTCTGGAACAGTAGTGGCCTGGCGCCTCTTGGCTTGATCAGACCATCAACTGGTAAGTTTACAGGAGACTGAGATTTCCCGCCACAGTCAGGAAACTTTTTTGCCCAATCTGCTTGACCTGGAGACCAAAACAAAAAGCGTAAATTTTACATTATTTTAAGAACAATAATAAACTGTTTAAACACAGCTAGGTTTTAGTCTAGTAAAAGGTCAACATACCCTCTCGCTTGACATAGAGCGAGAAGTTATTCGATGATTTTCAATCCTCAACCCGCTCACAGATTCGAAAAAATTAGGTTTTTTTAAACTCATGCTTAATTGTTATCCCGCCTCATGGTAAGCAGTGATGCAATCATTGATGGTGAAGCGCACTAGTTTATTATGAGCCTATTCATGCTAGCCTTGAGGACACCTAAATTATAATCAGACGGGAAGATAGCAACAGGCAAATTCCTCCAGTCCTTCAATGTACGTGGTATAAACGACGAGGCAAAACATTTTGTCCTGACTGCTCACAATGGACGAAATGGGAATTTCACATTGGGTATATTTTAACTCGCTGTTTGCCGTTGAGTATATTTTAAATAGAATAGTAATGGCAAATTGGTACGAGTTGTTGGTTCAAACCCAGCCTCCTGGATGTAATGCCCCTGCATTCCTTTGGGTATTTTTTTTCATCATCATTGCTCTCGAAACGGTGAAGGAAAACATCATGAAGAAACCGTAATGTCTTAGAACTTAAAATTCAAAAACTTGTGACATCTACCAATAGGCATTGGACCCGCGTAGTGAATTACAGCCCCTCTCCTAGAGAGGAGGCCTGGATTCCAGCAGCGGGAATATAAGGCTGATTTATGATCTCGCTCGTGCTTGTCCTAGAATCAACTCTTTCAGAGAAACTTAAATATTGTGAGAAGAACCAAGATAAAAACTGTGTCAACATCTAAAGCATTTTCATTTCTTTACACATAACTAAAACACTGAACTAATGATAATGTCTACTTTTCTATTAAATAAATATTCCCACTAATATCTCATTTTAAAATCAACTATACAATTCTGTACATTTCTCGAAAGACATATTCATTATACCGAGTTCATTGAAAAAGAATACCAAACGCAAAGCAATTTGGTTTATTTTCCACTGAATTCATTCAGGTATTCCAAGTTATTAGAATCTGAAAAAATCGAAAATGAGCTGAAACATTTGACTCGAAGTAAATCGTACCGACGAAAGTGGGTAAAGCTAAGCGTCCACTGCGTCGAAATCGGTGCGTATGGAGCGAAAAGATTCGTCGCTTTAGGGCCTATTACACTACGTGATATTCAGCACACGATATTCACTGTCTTATTTTTTTTTCCGAGTAAGACCGGTCTAACCCTTATTATACTACGTGACATCGACTAAGACTGTCTGAATATCGAATAGTGTAATAGACCCTTTAGTATTGATTTGTATCAATCAGCGTGCCCTGGATAGGCATTACTGCGCCAGGGATCGGTATTTCTGCCGATGACGTCATCCGCAGCGAACGTGCCATACGGATTCTGATCGTTTCTAGTTTTGACGTGTTTGTTGAATATACAAGCATCTCTTCTAATAAATCAAAATATATAAACAATATGAAATTCTTCAAAAATAGCCTTTTCTAAATTTATTTAGTGAACCCACATCTTTCATTTTCTTTGTTTTTTTTTCTCATCTGCTGATGAGCTGATAATAAATAATTAATGATAATAATATCTTTGTCACTATCCTCCATAATGTGAATACAGGAGCACAGGCAAACTTGATAGCTTTGAAAATACTGAAATTACCGATGCAAAATCCGAATGCAGTAGACGCGCCTAATCGACATTTTGTAAATACCAACGCCTCGTAGACTCCGTACGCTCCAATTCTGACGCAGTAGACGCTTAGATTAAGAGATTTAGCTGGATTTCAGTTTCCACTGAAATCCAGCTAGGCGAAGTGAAGGGGACCCTGGAGCACAAGCGTAGGGTAGCCAGCCTTTCGGTATTTTACAGGATGCATTTTGGAAAGTGCGTGCAGGAATTAAATGATTTGATTCCGCCATCAGTTTTCTACCATTGGGCAACCCAACGTGAGGTGAGTGTCTACCCTGTCTTAAGTTGTTAACAACTCTAGGGTCCGGACTAAGCATTTCACTTTGTCGTTTATACCGCATACATCGACGGGTCAGATCAATTTGCTTGCAGCGGTTTTCCCGTCCGATTATAATTTAGGTGTGCTATAGTCTCTTAATAAACTAGAGCAATCACTATCAACGATTGCTTCATTGCTTACCATCAGGTGGAATCGCAGTCAAGCATAAGTTTATATAATTTAAAAATAAAAAGATCACTTAAAAGTATCAAGTGTTTCCATTGAAGCGGAGCGGGACGGAGTGAAGTTGAACTACCCTCCACTTCGTGCTCTCCACTAAACTCTGTTTCGTCCGGTTCAGCTCCATTCTGCTCCACTTACACTATTTCCACTGATACGGAGTGGAGATTTCATGCACTATGATTGACCAATTCATAATCCACTCCTCTCTATTCTGCCTAGCTTCTCGTCAGTGGAAACATACCCTTAGGTATGCAAAAGAATTTTCTAGAAATATTTTCTGTAGCGCTGTCAAAGCAACCTGCGTTGTGAAATGTAACATTTTCGGATCTTGGAAATGTTTTAGTATTTCAATATGTCAGGTTATGAAATACGTGTAGACGGGAGCATTCATGCTTCATGAAGATGTCATCTAGCTCCATTTTGAATATCAAAAGGCAACCTCTAATAGACTTGAAACATGACTTCATGAATAGAAATATAATAAAAGTACTAAAATTACCGCCGACATAGCCTGGAGAACCGCTAAACTAAAGTGGCAGTGGGCAGGGCACATTGCTTGTAGAACGGATGGTCGATGGGGCCGAAAGGTTCTAGAATGGCGATCGCGCACCGGAAAATACAGCGTTGGAAGGCACCTTGTGGGACAAGGTGGACCGACGACCTGGTGAGAGTCGCGGGAGTGCGGTGGATGCGAGACGCACAGGATCGGTCGTTGTGGCGTCGCTTGGGGGAGGCCTATGTCCAACAGTGGACGTCTTTCGGCTGAAATGATGATGATGATGATGATGATGATGATGATGATGATGATGATGATGATGAAAAGTAAAAAACATTTTATCTCAAATCTGAATTTGGTTTTCAGACGTCGATGGTGAAGAAATAACTTTTAATGGGAGCAAGGGTCTTACCATGAAAAAAAAATCAATTCTTTTTCTTTCTTTCTTCTTTCTTGCATGACGTGTTAATGTAAAGCGTGCGAGTGAGAACGACGGACCCTTTAACAGTTCAGTTTAGGTCGTCAAATAGATCGCGTTAAGAGCCTTTGGGGTGTCCTAATAGACAGCTTAATGCCCTGTGTCCCTTTTTTATTATTTTCAAACAGTAAACAACTGAACTAAACTCATTCAAATCTGTTAACAAAACCATATCCAATTTGCTGGAGTAAAGGGGAAGAATATTAATGGAAGTAAAAAACACTTTAGCGGCGACATTGAGGATAATGGGGACCTCATTTCCTGTTCGAACCTCGCCCTTCCTGAAAAGACCAGGGAGGTAACCAACCTACTTACAATGCTAATTCACAATGCAAACGTGATGTCCATACCATAGTTTAATTTGAAAATATAGAGAATGGACGGAAAACGGTACAAGCGATCGTGACGTCAGTATTTGTTTTTTTATTCAGCTAATTAGCAGGGGAAAATGAGTTCTGTACAAAGACATTGGAGCCATTTTTACGAGCGGGAATTTAGCAGTGATATTATCATCGTGGTGTTTTCGAGAAATCATCAAATAACTTCTCCCGTTCTAGGTGGAGCGAGAGTTTATGTCAGATTTTTACTGACCAAAACCCCCTAATGTTCTTTCAGTTGCCTTTTGCATTCCAGGCCCTCGGCTAGCTCTTTCAAACAATACCAATAGTACAGTTTCTATAGGTAACAACTCTTTAAACGTGTCTCTGTCTACATTACCGGCAAATCGACGAGTGACATTGACGAGCTAAACGTCAAGTCACGGCAATTCACTCGCTCATGCCGATGTCTATAGTTACACCGACTACTAGATATTGGTTTAAACCGTAAAAGTGGTTGCCATGTAGCGAACAATTTGGTCACGGCATAGATCAGTTCATTCTCCATGTCAAAGAACGAAACCTTATTATACAAACTGCTGAGCAAAATATACGGTGTAAGGTACAGGATTTTAAATGGACTAATTAAAAGATTTTTAGGAAAACTACTTACTGGCGTATTCCCACGGAGCTGTAATAAAGTAAACATATTATATTTTTATTTATTTAAGTCAAAATAAAAGGAATCAAGATAATAATCACGCTCCTTTTTGAGAGAGGCGAAGGATAGTGAATGTCTTAGGGCAAGATTGACATAGCACATTCGACTTTAATTATAGTCCTTACTAGAAGTATAAGTCAAAATCAAAAATATTTTTATTTCACACAGGCCTACATGAGCACTTATAAAACGTCAGAAGCTAGTGCACGGTTCCAAATTGGTCGTTTCCTATAGAAAAGAACCAAAAATAAAGTCGAATGTGCGGGCACTACTGTGCCCGGGGCGTTAAAGTCATCAATACCTCGGATTGCAGTTACTATGAACCAATTTTACAAAATGATGTTATGTTTAGTTACTAATACTTGCAAAAAAGTTTACCCGTTAAAAAATTGTGATCTTCATCTATATATATAAAAGAAGAGAACCTGACTGGTTGATTTATCAATGCACAGCCGAAACTGCTGGGACTAGGAGCTTGAATTTTTGCACAAGGTTTCCTTTTATGACGTAGGCGAGCATTAAGGATTTCCTAAAATTCACCCCTTAAAGGGATGAAACGGGGGTCTAAAGTTTGTATGAAAAAACCTGCTTACACGCGGGCGAAGCTGCTGGCAGAAACTAGTTTTGAATAATAATAATGATTACAATAAGTATTTCTGAAACTACGAGTACTATGAAGTTTTCCACGGTAACTGTAATCCGAGGTTAAAAGCCCCAAGCACTGGACTATATGTAATGTTACCGTATCATAAAAAAATATAAATTTACTAGACTTTATCTACGCTTTGCACACGCGGTATTTTCCACTTGAAAAATCGAAAGCAATCTGTCAATGCTGCCCTTGTATTAATTAAATACGACACTTCAAGATTCTGGCATTTAAGGAGAAATAAAAAATACTTAACGCAAAATCGAGTTAGGCAATAGAAGCACAGTGTCCCGTGTTCCTATTGGTTAATAAACTTGAGCTAATTGTATGCTCTAGGGCCAAAGAAATCCGACTTAAATGTATTCAGCCTGTATAAGACTAATCATCACTTTCATCTTTATTTCAGTGGCTCGTATGGAGGAGCCAGATTGCATGTATTTTATTACTACATCATGCCAAAGCTCCGTTTACATAATTAATTATAGATAAAATACATACACACATACACACACTTACATATATTTCAGCTATAGTGAATTCGCGTTGAGAAAATTGTAAAACTGTAAAAAAATTAAAACTGTGTTGTCACTCAGTTTAGTCATACCAAGACAAACGATTCCCTTTCAACTTTTCAGTCACTGGCACCACTGGCAAACTTTCCCTAATATACTTATATCTCACTTTATCTATTCTCGACACACCACACATCCATCATCCGTCCATCCAATCTTTTTACATCCGTCCTTTTCACAGCTCTGATCCATACAGTATGACAGGCCTTATCACGGAATTGTAGATTTTACCCTTCAACTTTAGGGGCATCCGTTGGTCACAAGTTGTTCCCGTGACCTGTCGCTATTTTATCCATCCTGCGTTGATCCGATGTGTTATGTCCCGGTCTCCCCTTGGACGAGCGACCCGAGGTACCAAAAGTCGGAACAGATCGGTATAGGCGTTCCGGCGAGAGCTAAAGGTACAAGATACGACCGGGTACTTGTATTGATACAACGGAGTACTTTTTCTGCGATTTTGGCGGTCTCTCCAGACCACCGAAATTGCAGAACAAGTACTCTGTTTTGGTTCTACTCAATTTTAGACCAACACTCTACAGTCTCTGCCACCACACTTCCAGTCTATTTTGGACCTCTAGACCATTCTTGGCAACCAGCACAATACCATCGGCAAACAGCATACTCCAGGGAGCCGATTCTTGAATGTCCAACGTCAGAGCATTCATTATCATCAGGAGGTAAGGGCTGAGAGTTGACTTGGTGCCCAATGTAGACCGAACTTGGGTACTGCATCGACTGTACATTGCTCGGATCAACTGCACATATTTTCCAGGAACCCCTTTTTCCTTAAGAGCACACCACAGAACCTCACGAGGTACCCGGTCCCCACCGACCGTGTTCCCACGTTGTCGTCGTGGTGGGGCTTGCGTGTCTCTATGACCTTGAGGGCTATGCCGGTAGAGCTACTCATGCCGGAAGGCCTCAAGCGAGAGACCAGACCAAGAGGAACACACAGGCGGAGTCCAGACGGACCGCCACGGAGGGTGCACTGTCCAGAAGCATCGGCACCAACAGCTGTTGGTGTTTTTGGACAGTGGTTTTGAGAGAGTGGGTTCGCCTCGGGTACGCGTCTGCTTATCAGACGTGACCACGATGGCGAACGTGGTTATTGGGGACCCCACCCCACAAAAAAGGCAAAGCTGTGGTCAGCACACCAATGGACGCGTCTCTAAAGAGTATATTACCCCAGGAGGGTACCGCCTGCACCGCAGGTGGAGAATCCCTCCCCGAGCAGAGCTCGGGCTGCCCCTCGTATTCTGGGGGGGGCAAAGAGCGCGTCAGGTCCCCTAGGGACCTGTTACCGTCCCTCGTGGACGCACGGAGCCAGGGTGGCTCACCCTCCGGTAGCGCGGAGTCCCTGGGACCTGTTCCCAGCACGTCCGCTGCGCCGGTGGGTCCTGCAGAGGCCGGCAGGAGCTTCGGCCTCAGGGAGGTGAGCGGAGACACGGCGTCGGACTCAGATGCCGCGTCTTCGCTCAACTCGGAGAGAATGGAGGTGGATGAGGCCACCTCCAGGAAGAAGAAGAGGAACCCGTTCCTCAAGCGTCCCATATCCGGGGACGGCCGGAGGACGTCCTCCGACGATGGGCGTGGAGCTTCGGCCCGCAAAATCTCCACTGCTGGACGAGGTGCGGGCCGAATGACGAAAGGGAGGAAGCCCACCGCCGAGGAGGCGACCCAGCGGTCTTTAAAGATTGCTAGGGAGGGGCGCCACCCCGGGGCAAGCAGTGCCCAGGTCAGCCCTTCAGAGCCGGAGCCTTCTGGCAGCGAGCCGGAAGGCATGGAGGAGGCGCTGAACCGATTTACGGCGGTCGTGGCAGCTGCCATTATGGGCGTGGCCAAGAAGAGGGAGAGGGTCGCCAAGAGGCGGTCCATCTCCCAGGCCATGACCTCCATCACCGAGGCACTGGGTATCGTCCTGGAGCCGTTCAGGAGATCCCTCAACAAGAGGGTTGAGCGGCTCGAGGCAGAATTGGCCAGTGTCCGGGGCGCTGGCCATGAGGTGGCGCCAAAAGGAGGACGCAGGGAGGGGCAGGGTCGGCCCCAGCCCTCGCCCCAGATGGAGAGCGAGGTGCTGACTCTGCTGCGGCAAGAGCTGGCTGCCTTCCGGCAACAGCAGCAGGAGCAGCAGCAGCAGTTCCAGGAGCGAGTCCAGCGGCAATTCGCAGTCCTGGAGGGCATTGTCCTGCGCCCCCCGCTTGCGGCCTCCGGCCTAAAAAAGGCGGTTTCTTACGCTGCCGCCGCCGCGGCTGCTGCACCCAAAGCGGGCCCGTCCGGGCAGACCGGGCGTGGAGCCCAGGTGTCGGAGCCGGCGAGGCCGGTCCCGGCGGCCAAGCAGCAGCAGCGGCAGGGGAAACCTGCCCCTCCCCCGAAAGGCAGAGCGGTGCCTGCCGCTAAATCGGCGGGGCCTTCCGCGGCGGCGGCGACTAGGCCGCGCCTGCCGCCTCCCCTGCCCGAAGAACCATCGGCTGGCGCCGAATGGACGGTCGTCGGCGCCAGCAGAAAGGCGGGCAAGGCGGCTAGAGCGGCAAAAAAGCGCGAGCGGCGACAGCAGCGCAGGAAGCGGGCCATGGCGGCCAGACTTCGCGCCCCGAATTCCGCAGCCGTAGTGATTACACTACAGCCAGCTGCGGAAAAGAAGGGCGTGACGTACAACGCCGTCATGGAAAAGGCGAAACAGGCGGTGGTGGGCCACCTTAGCGAGTTCGGAGCCACTGAGGGCTTCAGAATGAGGCGCACCGCAACCGGGGCCCGAATATTGGAGGTCCCTGGTGCGGACAGCGGCTCTGCCGCGGACGCCCTGGCCGCAAGGATCAGGGCGTCTATGGACGCTGAGGAGGTCCGAGTGTCCAGGCCTGGATGACTCCGTCAGGGTGGACGAAGTGGTGGCCGCCGTCGTCAGGGCGGGAGGGTGCCAGGCCGATCAAGTGCGGGCTGGCGCCATCCGTGCTGACAGCACGGGCATGCGAGCCGTTACGGTTAGCTGCCCCGTGTCAGCGGCCAAAGCCATCACGGCTGAAGGCCGAAGGCTCTTGGTGGGCTGGGTCTCCGCGCAGGTAAAACTGCTGGAGCCCAGACCTCTGCGGTGTTACCGCTGCCACGTGGGGCACCACGTGGGGGCCCATTGCGCCGCGGAGGTGGACCGCAGCGACCGCTGCTACCAGTGCGGTCAGGCCGGTCACAAGGCCGTCGAATGCCGTGCAACGCCGCACTGCTATGCATGTGCGGCGGCAGGCAAGCCGGCCGAGCACCGGGCTGGGGGCAGGTCCTGCGACCCCCCTGCCAAGGCCAAGGGCAAAGTACGGAGGCCCATCCACCCGGACGTACTCACCGCCGCAGCCGCTTCCTTGGCTGCCGCCGCTGTCGCCGCCGCACCCGCCGCGGCAGGGCCCTCTCGGGGGGCTAGGGAGGAGACTGTAATGGACTGTCAATAACGACCCCATTACGTCTCCTCCAGGCGAACATCAACCACTGCGCCCCCGCTCAGGATCTGTTGCTCCAGAGCATGGCGCAGTGGTCGATCAATATCGCCGTGGTCTCCGAGCCGTACAATGTCCTGCCCAGGGGAGACTGGGTGCGGGACCTGGACGGCTCGGTGACCCTAATTTCGTCGGCCGCCGCCGGTACCCCGACCCTCGAGGCCGTCACGAGGGGACGGGGTTGCGTGGCGGCACGGTTCGGGGACATTGCAGTGGTAGGCGTCTACCTGTCCCCGAGCAGATCTCTCGGCGATCTTCACATCTCCCTAATGGAGCTGAAAGCCGTCGTCGCTGGGTTTGGTTCCCTCCCCGTGGTCGTTTGCGGGGACTTCAATGCCAAGAACTTGGCTTGGGGTTCCCGGCTCACGAACCAGCGGGGTCGGATGGTGGAGGACTGGGCTCTGGAGACAGGCCTGGTCGTCCTAAACCGGGGTTCTGTCCCCACGTGTGTGCGGATGCGGGGTGACTCAGTGGTGGACCTCTCGTTCGCCAGCCCCGCTCTGTCGCCGCGTGTCGTCGACTGGCGCGTTATGGAGGGGGTGGAGACGTTTTCGGACCACCGGTACATCCGGTTCGACGTCTCCGCCCAAACCTCGATTGCGCCGGTCCGACAGAGCCCTTGTGGTCCGCGGTGGGCGCTGAGGCAGATGGACCGGGAGCTCCTCCTGGAAGCCGCGACGGTACAGGCCTGGGTGCAAGCACCGGACAGGCCTGTCGACATAGACGTCGAGGCAGAGTGGTTCCGGGAGGCCATGTCGCAAATTTGCGACGCGGCAATGCCCCGAGTCCCTCCAGGACGTGCTCAGCGCCAGGTATACTGGTGGTCGCCGGAGATTGCGGCACTGCGCAACGCGTGCAATGCCGCGCGACGCCGGTATGCCAGATACCGCAGTCGCCGCATCCGTCCAGCGGATGCGGAGGCCAGAGAGGCGGAGCTGTACGAGGGATACAGAGCGGCAAAGCGCACCCTCCGAGCGGAGATAAGGCGGGCCAAACTCGAGGCCCGCAACGTGTGGCTGGGGACTCTGAATGGGGACCCATGGGGACGCCCGTACAAATTGGTACGGGACAAACTCCGCCCCTGGGCTCCCCCGCTGACGCAGAGTCTCCGGCCCCAGCTCGTGGAGGGTGTGGTGAGCACTCTGTTCCCCACGCGAGGGGAACACTCTCCCCCGCCCATGGCTCCGCCACCAGCGGTGTCCGACGCGGACCACGATGGCGACGACGACGATAACGCTCCAGAGGTGACCGAGGTAGAGATGAGAGTGGCGGTACGAAGGCTGAGTGCCAAAAATACCGCCCCAGGACCCGACGGCTTGCCTGGGAAGGCATGGGTCCTGGCCATGGAGGCTCTCGGGCCTCGACTAAGAGGGCTCTTCAGCGCATGTATGGAGAGGGGCCAGTTCCCACTTCGCTGGAAGACGGGGAAACTGGTCCTGATCACGAAGCCAGGGCGCCCCGCGGACTCTCCGTCCGCGTACCGGCCCATTGTGCTGCTCGACGAGGTGGGCAAGCTCTTTGAAAGAGTAATTGCAGACCGCCTCGTCGCACACCTAACAGGGGTGGGGCCGGATCTGGCGGACGGCCAGTTCGGCTTTCGCAGGAGGCGCTCCACGGTGGACGCCATCATGTGCGTGCGAGCTCTCACGACGGGGGATGCAGTGGCCCAGGGCAGGTGTGTCGTGGCGGTGTCTCTGGACATCGCCAACGCCTTCAACTCCCTGCCTTGGAGTTGCATTGGGAGGGCACTCCGGTATCACCGGATGCCCGACTACCTCTGTCGTGTGGTCGAGGCGTACCTGTCTGACAGGTACATAACCTACCCCGGTCACCAGGGGGTGTGGGAACGTCGAGAGATGTCGTGCGGTGTTCCACAGGGATCGGTACTAGGGCCGCCCTTGTGGAACATCGGATACGATTACGTGCTGCGCGGCGACCTCCCTGACGGGGTCAGCGTGGTCTGCTACGCAGACGACACGCTGGTCCTGGCGCAGGGAGAGTCGTACCAGGCGGCGGTCGAACTAGCGACACGCGGGGTCGCGACGGTCGTTGGCAGGATCCAGGAGCTGGGACTCGAGGTGGCATTGCACAAGTCCGAGGCCATGTGCTTTCACGGCCCTCGGAACGCGCCACCACCGGGTTCCCGGCTAACGGTGGGAGGAGTCCACATCGGCGTCGGGTCAACGATGAAGTACCTGGGACTCGTTCTCGACAGCCGATGGGATTTCGACGAGCATTTCCGACGTCTGGCTCCCAAACTAAATCGGACTGGGGCTGCTCTCTCGCGGCTCCTGCCCAACCTTGGGGGTCCAGACGCCTCCTGCCGGAGGCTCTACGCGGGGATCGTTCGGTCCATGGCCCTTTATGGCGCGCCGGTGTGGGCGCCGGGGCTGCGGAAGCAGCCGGCGGCCCGGCTGAACGCGTGCCAGAGGGTCATGGCCATACGGATGGTACGAGGATACCGGACGATTTCCCGCGAAGCGGCGAGCCTTCTTGCTTGCCAGCGACCATGGGAACTGGAGGCAACAGTCCTTGCACTCATGCACGAACGGCGCACGGAGATGCAACGCCGGGGCGAAACTCCGCTGCCGCAACAAGTCGCGGCATGGCGGACAGAGTTCCGGCGAGTTCTCATGGAGAAATGGCGACAGCGACTGTCGCGACCCCGTGCTGGGCACGCCACAATTATGGCGGTAAGTCCCCTCTTTGAGGCGTGGTTGGAAAGACCTCACGGCGTCCTCACATTCCGCATGACGCAGGTCCTCACCGGACACGGTAAGTTCGGGAGGTTCCTGCACCGGATTCGTGCGGAAACGACGCCCGGGTGTCGCCACTGTGTGGCCCACCCGGAGGACACGGTGGAGCACACGGTGGAGGTGTGCCCCGCTTGGGCAGAGCAACGCCGTGACCTCGTGAGGGCAATCGGCGGCGGTGATCTCTCGCGCCGGGCCTTGGTTCAGGCCATGCTCCGGAGCGAGGAGGAGTGGCAGGCGGTCGCCTCCTTCTGCGAAGCAGTAATGCTAGCTAAGGAGGCGGCCGATCGCGTGAGGCAACGGTCCTTACGCTCCAACCGCCGCCGGGATTCCGATCCCGATTTCCGGCCACCGTAGGCGCGGGCTTGCAGACGGCGAGCAATGGGTGGCTCGCCGTCTGACCGTCCGGTAACCGTCCGGACCAAGCCCAAGTCGTCGACGGCGCGTTTTGTTCCACGCGCGCCTCAAGGAGATGTCAGCAAATCGTAGGGGCCCAGCAGGGTCGAAGCCTACTGGGGCCACGGGTAGTGTGAAAGCGGAACCCGGGGCCCTGGGACGAAGGCAACGAAGGAACAGGAGTGGGTTTTTAGTCAGTAAGAGTCTGACACTATCTCCCGCTCCGCCCAAGAGCGGGGATGTCATTAGGATGATTTTCCCACCCAATAAAAAAAAAAAAAAAAAAAAAAAAAAAAACGAGGTACCCGGTCGTATACCTTTTCGAGGTCAAGTTTTTATGCGCACCTCTGTATTTGTCGCAAAGCTGGCGTATAGAAAAAATGGCATCCGTTGTATCCCGACCGCAGCATAAAACCGAATTGGTTCTGTGAAATTTCAATTTCTTCTCTCAGTCGCCTTTCAATAACTTTTTCCTAGGCTTTCATAGTATGTGACATTAGCTTTATTCCTCTATAATTGTTGTAGTCGAGCACATCATCTTTGTTTTTAAAAATGGGCACCAAAGAGCTGTTGCATCACTCATCAGGTATAGCTTCTTCCCGTAACAACTTATTGAAGAACAAATCTAACCACGTCCATCCATCCACTCGCAATAACTTCCACACTTCAACTGGTATTCCATCTGGACCAACAGCTTTACCATTTGTTTCGATTTCAGCTCTGCTGCGTGTTAGGAGACTGAAGGTTGTTGAAATGATAGGCGACACCAGAAATTGCTTTTAACTTTGAATATATTGTTGCGAATATTACATGAAATAATGGATGAAATCGTATATGGTATAGTGCGTGCGATGTAATGAAAAAATGGCGATTTAGGAAAAAACGTTGATGCGTAGCTCGGTGGTAATTGGTCGATGGCATCCGTGGTCGACCAATCGCTGTGAGGTAGATGGCAGCTCCAGTCGTTAAGGCGACGTCTGAACATGCCCCCGGCCTTGGAAGTAGGTACCGACGTCCAACACCTTCTCATCATCTTCATCGTTGAACAGGGGACAGATTCGAGGAAATGCGCGTCTGATAACTCCTGATTTTGTTTGGATGTCAGCCACTCGAGAAATTCCGTCCTTTCCTGGTACTGTTGAGATGATCCGCCCCAAGCTCCATTTCAGTGGCGGCGTGTTGTCCTCTTTGATGACGACCAGTGTGTTTGGCTGCAAATCACGCCCATGTTGCCTCCATTTTGTCCTGGTTTGCATTTCTGAAATGTATTCTTTTGACCATCGTATCCAGAAATGTTGTCTGAGCTGCTCGAGCCTCTGGTAGCGTGTCAACCGGTGAGCAGGGACGTCAGTCAGCTGTGGCGTTGCAGGCGCTGTTAGGAGACGACCAACCAGGAAGTGAGATGGACTCAAAGGAAGGAAGTCGTTAGGATCTGCGGATAAAGGACTAATGGGACGGGAGTTGAGAACAGCTTCAATTTGCGATAATACAGTGCTATATTCCTCAAATGTTAGGTGTGCGCTACCAACGACTCGTAACAAGTGGTGCTTGCACGACTTTACTCCTGCCTCCCACAATCCACCAAAATGAGGCGCATAAGGCGGGATGAAAGAAAATTTAATGTCTTGACTAGTCGCGTATTCAATTAAATCGTCAGAGCATGTGGATAAAAATTTAGAAAATTCGTTTGCGAGACCTACAAAGTTCCTACCGTTATCCGAAATTATTTCATCAGGTTTGCCACGTCGGGAAATAAATCTCTTCAACGCAAGCAAGTAAGCATCAGAAGAAAGGTCACTGACAAGCTCTAAATGTATTGCGCGTGTCACTAAACAAACAAATAGGCAAATATAACCTTTTATCAATTTAGAGCCCCTACCCTTCCGATTCAGTACGAGCACTGGCCCAGCGTAGTCTACACCAGTACGTAGGAACGGAAAGCTTGGAGTGATTCTCTCTTCCGGTAAGTTGCCCATAATAGGAGATAAAGATGTACCTCTCAACCGTGTACACGTAACGCACTCATGGATAGTGCGCTTGGCCAAGTTCCTACCCCTCACCGGCCAGTGGGACTCGCGTATGTTGTACAGCAACGCTTGCGGCGCAGCGTGCTGCAGTCGCTTGTGCTCGTGCCGAAACAATAGCACTGAAAACCAGTGGTTGGAAGAAATTAGTAAAGGATGTTTCTTATCAAAATTAAAATCCGATGACAATTTTATTCGTCCACCGACTCGTAAAATGCCATCACTATCTGCGAATATATTTAATTTGCTTAAATTGTGCTTATTTTTAAGAAATTTGTTACTACCTAATAATTTACATTCTTCAGGAAATGATTCGCGTTGGGACAACTTCACTAAAATCATGCGCGCATTTCTCAACTCATCAACAGTAAGAGGGCCGCGACGAATGTTATTCCTATTGCGAATGTTGAAAATAAAACGTAATACATACGCACAAGCGCGTTGCATACGATTGAATTGAGAGAATCTCTTAAATGGAAACAATGAAGTATCCATAGTATTAAAAAATGCGTGAGTTTTAGCTGGCTTCACTTCCGGTAAATCAGACTGTGCTACATACCTACCTAAGGAAGCCTGACTACTATCAAAATCGAGCTGTCGTAAAAAATCTGGGCCCTCCCACCATAGCGTGGAAGATTGAAGATCTTCCAGCCTGACTCCGCGAGACACCAAGTCAGCTGGGTTATCTTTCCCGCTGACGTGACACCACGGAAGTTCTTTGGTGATTTCGTGAATCTCAGCCGCTCGATTTTGCACGAAAGGTTTCAATAAATTGGGAGCCATGCGTAGCCAACCCAATACAATGGTGGAGTCACACCAGAAAACTGTGTGATTAAATTGACAGCGTAGTGATTCGCGTACTTTATTATATAGCCTAGCACCTAGCAAAGCCCCGCATAGTTCTAGCCTAGGGATGCTCAAAGGATTTAATGGTGCGACCCTGCTCTTCGCGCAACACAACCTGACAGACACCGAGGAGTCATGATTTATAGTGCGAACATAAATACATGCCCCATACGCGGATTCCGATGCGTCTGTAAATATGTGTAACTCAATAGAAGCAGGGTTGCTGCCTATGACGTGTCGTGGTACACTTATGTTGTTGAGAATAAGCAGAGAACTTACAAAAGTTTCCCAAGTCCGTTTGACGTCACTGGGAACCTCATCGTCCCAGCCAATCTTCATCAGCCATAATTTTTGTAATAGAATTTTAGCTATTATTATCATAGGGCTCAATAATCCTAACGGATCAAAATTCTGTGAAATTGTTGACATAATATAACGCTTGGTAATTAATTGATTAGAGTTACTGTTAAATTGCGTGTTAAAATAAAAAATATCGTTCATATTATGCCAACCTAACCCTAAAGTTTTAGAATGGACGTTATCACCTAATGATAATTCCTTAACTAAGTCAGATTCATTGTTTTCAATGTTGAAATTAAACATCCACTTGCGAAGGGGAAAACAACCTGACTTTAAAACGTCTGCGACATTTTTACAAACATCTAAAAGTTGTTGTTTATTATCACAACCCGTGATCATATCGTCAACGTAGAAGTCTTCATTAATGATTCTCGTGACGTCATGATCCGTGCAATCCGCTGCCAGCTGTTTAAGACACCTACAACTTAGAAACGGCGCAGACGCGGTACCGTAAGTGACTGTGTTCAGCCGGTAAACATCCAGCGGCTGTGACGGGTCATCACGCCACAATATCAGCTGAAGATCACGCGATATGTCTGCACAAGCCGTGTATTTATGTTGCCTAAATCGTAATAAAATAGACAACAAATCGCCTTGTATCGGTGGGCCTACCATTTGTATTTCATTGAGCGAGATGTCATTGCTAGCTGCGGCACTGGCATCAAACACCACACGCAGCTTGGTGGTGGTGCTGTGCTCACGAAATACTCCGTGATGCGGTAGAAAATAGTTAGGCGTCCCGACGCGATCAACACGACTCATGTGATCCAATCGAATGTACTCGTGAATGAACTCGGCATAAAGGTTTTTATAGTTAGGGTTCCGTAATAAACGTTTTTCGAGGGCAAAAAACCTACGTTGTGCCTGTGAGTAAGTTTCACCTAAGGTATCGGGTGATGATTTAAAAGGAATGCGAACTTTGAACCTTCCGTCACTATTGCGCGTAGTAGTATTGACGAAATGTTGTTCACAAGAACGTTCCTCATCTGTGCGCGTATCCCGATACGCAGACATGTCCTCCAACTCCCAGAATTTGCGTAGCTGGGAATCGATAGACTGAGAAAAATTACACTGAATGTACCTATCATAACGCGTAAGAGAACAAATTGGGCCGGAAACAACCCATCCCAATTTTGTATCTAATAAGAAAGGCCCACTAGGTAATCTTATTTTATTAGAATTAATTAAATCCCAAAATTTATCCGCACCGATTAGGATATCTATATTTTGAGACTCATTAAACTGTGGGTCTGCCAAAACAATATGTTCAGGAATTTTAAGTTGTCCGCTTTGTTGTGAGTGTGTCAAAGCAGGCAACGCTGACGTAATGTTAGGCAAAACAAAACATTGTAAGCGCGTAGTGTATGGATTGATGCGTGACTTTAACTCGATGTCACATATTTGCGTGGATTTTGTGATCGAGTTCCCTACACCACGAATTTCTTGAGTGGACTGTATTACTGGCGCTTGAATTAAATCGCATAAAGTTTGAGTAATGAAACAGCGTTCACTACCGCTGTCAAGGAGCGCGCGTGCTAAGTGATAATTCTTACGATTATCAACTATCTCCACTAACGCAGTCGATAGTAGAACCGGTTTCATAACAGGTGATTGAGTGGACGTGTTTATGTGCGCTTTGTTCGCATAGATCGTAGCAAATTCCACAGTTGAGGACGATGTCGGTGCAGAGGCCGCGGGAAGGGGCGGAGGATGCGCTCCTGCAGCCGTGGCCACCGCAGTCGGCGCCTCATTAGCGTGCGACCCATGAAGTACTACAGATTGATTTGAATGATTATCGGAATGCAGTAACGAATTGTGTTTTTGTTGCATAATCTACACGGCCCGAACCTACAACTATCTAACGTGTGATCTGAACGTAAACAATTAATGCAAAGTTTCTTTTCGTGAACAAACTTAAGTTTGGAATCTAAATTGAAATCGAGAAATCTTTGACACGCGTAAAGTGGATGATTTGAGTTGCACAATAAACAAAGCCTTTTATTTTTAGTGAATTTTTGTGACTGTTGGCCCTGTGGCTCATTGGTGGAAACATTGCAGTGAATTTTAGATTGATAAAATTTAGTGTTTTGTTTTTTAATATCAATATTTCGTTTACTATGTGTCACCTGCAATGTTTCCAGCACGTCAGCTCGGTCTTTAAGAAAATTCAACATATCATCCAGTTTGAGCTTTCGCTTAGATTTGGAATCGCCATTTCTAGATAATCCTTGTGCGCGTTTGTATTGTTCCCATTGTTGTTCAGTGACTGGATTAAATCTAAACAGAATTAGATAGATAATTAATGTATCCCATGCGTCAGTTGGTTCGTCAAGCATTTTTAATGCACGTAAATTCTTTAAGACGGTATCTATTAACTGTCGAATTAGATCTGGCGATTCTTTGCTTAAGTTCTGCATAGTGAACAAAGACATGACGTGATTATGCACTAACAATTCGCTATTATTGTACCGATTGAGAAGTAAATCCCATGCAACCGGGTAATTGGCACTAGAAAATTCTACGGCATTAATTACCAGCTCCGCACTTCCCTTCAATGAGGATTTTAGATAGTGAAACTTTTCTATATTGCTTAGATCATTAGAATTGTGCACTAATGATAGAAAAGTATCTCTAAACTCCAACCAATGCTCGTATGAACCGTCAAAGCTGGGCATAGAAATAGTGGGTAATTTAACGGCCGGTCTGTGGTGATAACTACATTTACTAGAACCGTCAGTAACCTCACTCGGATTTAAAAGACATTCAGCTTGAGACAATAAAGTGTAGTATCTATTTTCCATCAATTCTCTTTGCGTTAATTGCTCATCTACATCGGAGACTGATTCCTCGATTTGCCTTTGAATATCACTGAATTCATCAAATAATTTAGCGGCTCCCTGAATCCGTAATTTAAGATCTACGCGTGTTTGACTAGACAAAGGTCCATCAGCAATATTAGACAAGTAATTTGAGAATTTTGACAATCTACCTTTTACTATGCCACGTTTTTTAACAAGATCCCTAATAAGTGGACAATCGTCGTTTGGATTATATTTGAAAGGAGATTTATCGCGAGGCTTATTAGGTACTGAGATCTCTGACATACTAGACTGACTCATTTTGGTGGAAAGCAGAAAGAAAGGGTACTCACGTTTGAATGTGACGGTTACGATGAGAATCTTCGTTGGCAGCGCACAATTTCACACCAGAATTTCACTGAAATTGAGTAAATAGCACGGTATCACACAACTGAAATGGAGATAAATAGGGCTGGGCAGGATGGCTGGCCGTACCTGATATGCGCGTCTTCAGGATATACAGCACTCCAAAGTCCAACGTCCGGCTCGAAGGTCCAATGTTTCGATTTCAGCTCTGCTGCGTGTTAGGAGACTGAAGGTTGTTGAAATGATAGGCGACACCAGAAATTGCTTTTAACTTTGAATATATTGTTGCGAATATTACATGAAATAATGGATGAAATCGTATATGGTATAGTGCGTGCGATGTAATGAAAAAATGGCGATTTAGGAAAAAACGTTGATGCGTAGCTCGGTGGTAATTGGTCGATGGCATCCGTGGTCGACCAATCGCTGTGAGGTAGATGGCAGCTCCAGTCGTTAAGGCGACGTCTGAACACCATTCTTCATTCCATTTACTTATTCCAACTTTATCCATACTAACCATTCTCACTAACCAATACAGTTATTTTCCTCATTCATCATTCTTCCAAAATATTCCTTCCACATCTTTTTGATTTTTTCATTATCCGATAGAACTATTCCAGTTTCATCTCTTATACATCTTACTTGGAAAATATCCTTCACCTTTCTCTCTCTTATTCTAGTAAGCCGGTACAGCTCTTTTTGGCCTGCAGGACTGTATATATGAATATATGAGGTACAAATAAACGTTTTTTCTTTCTTTCATTCTTTTTTATCCCAGAGTTCACACATTATTACGCCTATTCCTTGATGTGTACTTAAAATATATAAACAGTGAAAAAATACTTTACGCTGGCAACATGAGCACTCTTCATCTTCACATTCTTCTTCCTTCTTTTTCATACTGTGTTTCTGTAAAAATAATAATACTATGATTACAATGAAGAAATGACTGTTATGATGATTAAAAAAAAATTGGTTTTAAAAATGGATATGAAAAATAAATATTAAAGAATTTTTTTAGTTTTGTTTATAAATCGACAATATTTTTTAGACTAGATTTTTGCATAATATGGTTGTGTTTAATTTGGGTGAAGATGGAAAAACTGGGCTAGTGCGAGTCGGACTCGCACACTGAGGGATCCGTACAAACTTACATATAAAATATAAAAACAAAGTTTTTTTTGTGACGTAACCAAAAAAAAAACTGTTTTCAGATTTAATCCTATACTGTGCTATAAGACCTTGCTTTATACTAAATTTCAGGATTCTGGAAGAACGGGAAGTACCCTATGAATTTTCCCTTGAGAGTGTTACAAAATATACTTTTTTTTTGCGACATATCTTTTTTTTTAACTTAGAAGTTTGATTTTTTCACAGCTTCAAGGGACCACAAACTTGAGTACATGGCTTTAATTACCTCCACGTGTTCTCAATATAAAGCATTTTGACAGACAGACGGACAACAAAGTGATCCTATAAGGGTTCCAATTTTCCTTTAGAGGTACGAAACCATAAATACCATACAGAAGATTTACTTATTCTATCCAACTCATATTATAAACATGTAAAAATAGATATTTAAATGGATTAAGATGACAATGGTCTGAATTAGGATAAAGATTACTTTTTTAACACACTTTTTCGATTACTTACTTCTACCCCACTGTTTTTAGGCACGCATTTCACAATAGGGTGAAAACGTGCGGCGTCTAGCCCGGCCTATTCAATATTCATTACTAACCAGTGGTTTAAGCCCGCGTGAAAGTTGGAAATCATCCCAAGGGAAATTCTCGGTATAGAAAGTATCCTATGTCCTATTTTAGGCATTGTAACAGAGAGACAGAGGTTTCGTAGGTACTGTGGTGTCTATAGAGGTCACAGTTATTACTAACTTGCAAACTGGCATGTTATACTTTTAAGGTGTATGTTTTAAAAAGTTTAGGATTGATTGATGTTCAAACAATAGATAGGGAGACGTCATACAAAAATCGAGACGTAATTTTTATTCTCCAGCGTTTGATGGTCTATTAATAGTTTGCACGTGTTATTGGCAAAATTGTGGTGTCTTTTCCACAAATGTCATTAATGAAGAGTTGAAGTTGAAGTTGAAGTAATTTTTATACAAAATATATTTAAAAGTGCTTAATCTATATATATAAAAGGAGAAATTGACTGACTGACATATCAACGCACAGCCGAAACTATTGAGACTAGCAGCGTGAAATTTTGCTCAAGGGTTCCTTTTATGTAGTAGGCGAGAAGAAAGAAAGAATTTTTCTAAATTCAGCCCCTAAAGGAATGAAACGGGTGTCTAAAGCTTGTATGGAGAAACTTATTGCCACGCGGGCGAGGCGCTGGCAGAAGCTAGTACAAATTAATAATAGTTTCAATCTAACCAGAAGCCTTTCATTGCGTCTCACCTATCACAATATCGTATAAGATTTGTTTTCCGACAAAAATCGAACGCAGCGCATAAATAACGATTTCTCAAATTATCAGTAACTAGCGACCCGCCCCGGCTTCGCACTGGTGCAATGTTGATATCACCGCAACCGCTAAATCCTTGCATTTTAAATCTGTAATAACTTCGAAAATATTCGCTAAAATTACTTGCTGTAAAGGGCCTTATTAATCTATATTAAATGCACCATGTATTTAAGTTATTTAATTGGATATGGGATTAATGCTGTATTCTTTAAAATCGCTTCGTAAATAAGCAATTATTTCTTGTGAAAAGTAAAGGATCAAAAATGATTATTGTGAGTTATTCCTAGGAGATGGCCATATATCATTGCGGACTTTTTTATAGGCCTTTTTAAATTGTACAATACTGCTGTGCAACATTTTGATCTATCTAGTAGGGTTCGTTCGCGTTTGCAATGTAAGCGCAAAATAATGTGTTTATTTACGTCATCGCCTGTAAAATTATCAGTGTTTCTCTATTATATTATGCATGTATTATTATTATACATATAAACCTTCCTTTCAAATCACTATCTATTAAAAAAACTGCATCAAAATTCCTTGCGTAGTTTTAAAGAACTAAGCATACATAGCAACAGATAGCGTAAAGCGACTACGTTTTATACTATATAGTGATTTATTTTAATTGTAATTTTAAAGGTGTGAGGTTGGTATTCTATCACATAAATCTTGAACCTAGTACAGACTCCAGCTCTCACTAAGCATAGATGTTGTTAGGATACTTGTTTGAATACATAGACTTAAAGGTTATTTTTTAGGGTTCCGTAGCAAATGGCAAAAAACGGATCCCTTATAGATTCGTCATGTCTGTCTGTCGGTCCGTCCGTATGTCACAGCCACTTTTTTCAGAAACTATAAGAACTAAACTGTTGAAACTTGGTAAGTAGATGTATTCTGTGAATCGCATTAAGTTTTTTACACAAAAAAAGAAGAAAAAACAATGAATTTGGGGGTTCCCCATACTTAGAACTGAAACTCAAAATCTTTTTTTTAATAAAACCATACATGTGGTGTATCCATATCCATTAAAAGACCTATCCGTAGGGATAGGTCTTCAAAATATTTTTTTTTCTAAACTGAATATTTTGCGCGAAAGACACTTCCAAAGTGTTAAATTGTCAAGGCATTAAGTCCGCTTTTATACTTTATGTTGCATGAAGTTTAAAGAAAAGAGTTATGAGTTTACATGTGGATGGATGGAGAGGAAGAGGGAGACCAAAGAAAAGATGGATGGATTGTGTGAAGAGTGATATGAAAGAAAAGGAAGTTAGTGATAGCATGACGAGTAACAGGGCAGAGTGGAAGAAAAAAAACGTGTTGCGCCGACCCCAAATAATACGGGATAAGGGCAGGAAGATGACTATGTTGCATGAAGTTTAATAAATGAAATAAATAAAGTGTGTTGAAAATTGGTTTCAAGGAGATCTAGTAAGTAGTTTTTTTTTATTACGTCATAAATCGTAAACCGCTACTTACCTTTCAAGTTTGTACGGAACCCTCAGTGCGCGAGTCCGACTCGCACTTGCCCAGTTTTTTTTTTACTTTCAGAAAAAAGAAAGTAAAAATCAAGTCAAGTTTAAAAGTTAGCATTCTAGATGAACTATTATTTCAAATATATAACATGTTTACGTTTGGTCAAAAGTTTTAACCCGATTAACTTGTCAAGAACAAGTAGAAACAAGTTTCCTGAATATTTCGAACCTATTCTAAATAAGAAAATGATTTCAGTTCTTAGTAAGAAACATTTCTTCTCTCTGTCAGAGTTTTATTTATTCAGAGAAAATCTTAGGAGTCTCAAAGTTAAAGTTCTTGTCATAAATTAAGGTATTTACGTATTTCGTTATAGTTATCGTCCGTGGGATAGAAAATAATTGAGTATTTTCTGTACAATATTTAATACTGCCGCCGAGATTCCGATCCCGATTTCCGACCACCGTAGGCGCGGGCTTGCGGAAGACGAGCAATGGGTGGCTCGCCGTCCGACCGTCTGGTAACCGTCTGGACTGAGCCCAAGTCGTCGACGGCGCGTACTGTTCCACGCGTGCCTCAAGATGTCAGCACATCGTAGGGGCCCAGCAGGGTCCAAGCCTACTGGGGCCACGGGTACTGTAAAAGCGAAACCCGGGGCCCTGGGACGAAGGCAAAGAAGGATCAGGAGTAGGTTTTTAGTCACTAAAAATCTGACACTATCTCCCGCTCTGCCCAAGAGCGGAATTTGTCATGAGATGATTTCCCCAAACAATAAAAAATACTGAACTAAGAACTAATAACTCTTAAAATCAATCTATTTCTTAAAACAGCATCAAAATTGGTTATTAAATAAAGAAGTAGGAATTAGTATTTCGAATAGGTAATAGTATATGAGGAAGGGGTGCGTGTTAGGAACATCTCGCAATCTCTTTTGTACGCATGTGACCTAATAGCAGTGACGTCACATTGCAATGCGTGCATACTTATTCTGACATTTGACAGCTGAGTTAATTTTAAACGGATTTAAAAACTACATCTTAAAAAAAAAAAGTTGTCCAATTGAACGTTATTTACATGTAAAAAAACATTAGAAAAAAATATGTAAAAAAAATCACTTTTAAGTCACTTTTCTCAGTGTGGATTTTCTTTTCTGCGTCCACTTTTGTCATTGTCGACGCAGGGTTGTCGACATATTATTAACGGCTCCCGCACAAAACTGCGATGCTATGCGATACGTTGAATCGCAGCTGCGATTCGATTTCATGCGGCAAAGCATGAATTCGCTAGTTCTTGCGATGCGTTATACGAGCTCGCATATTTTTATGATGCGATATCGTAGCACAAAACTATGATACGTCACCGTAGTTTTGTGTTTGTGACCTCAGACCTAAAACAATCGGCTCTTTACTATAAATGTTACTGAATGTTTTCATTCATCTGAACCGTGTGAAAGATGATACAACGGAAAAAAGGGTAACGAAGTGAGGGCTACAGGGTTGTTCAAATTAATCACCACGGCAGTCCAAAGCAAAAGGGAACTGAAGGAATACAAGTGTATTTTGTTCAGTCTGAAACTTCCTCTCACTCCACCCCGAGCGGGAGAAGTTTATTAAAGACTAACTTCTGCTAGCGGTTTTGCTCGCTTTAAAGTAGGTTCTCCTTACAAGCTGTGGACCCCCGTTTTATCCTAAGGGGCGTGAATTTTAGAAAATCCTTTATTATTCATTGTAGGCATAATAAAAGGAACTTCTGGGAAAAATTTCAGCGTCCTACGTCCAATGATTTGGGCATGGCGTTGACGAGTTAGTGAGTGAATCAGAAGTTATTTTTTTTACACAAAAACTAGCTTTTGCCAACGGCTTCGCCCGCGTGAAAGTCGGTTTCTCCATGCAAACTTTGGACCCCCGTTTCATCCCCTCAGAGGGTGATTTCTACACCCTTTACGGAACCTTCCGTAGTTTGTAAGTGTTATAGTTCCTGAGATTTCATGATTAATTAGTGAGTGTTATTTCACTTTTATATAATAGAAGATAAATTTACTGCCCTTAAGAAAAATAAAAGTAATGGTGACTAACGATCCAAAAAGAATCGGAATAAGGGTAAAAGAATATGCGAGATTTACATGATTTGTTAAGTTAATATGATATTTATTACGTCTCAAGCTACGAGTCTTTTCATCAGCAAAATCAACAAAATTTAAATTTACTATTCTCAGTAAAGGAGATTTGGTGGCAAGTGCGTAGTAATTTTCTAAAAACTCTCTTTTACAACCCTCGTTTTCCTTGTACTCGATTAAATTAAAAATACTGCGAAATAAATTATTAAAATAAATCTCTCTCCATATTAAATGACACAGAATATCTGTCTTTGCTATACTGATAAAACATATAATATATTATTATATTATATAATAGCCGTTTATTTTCTTAATTCCTCATATGTGGCAGCCATTTTTTTACCAAAAATTCGTTTTTAGCGCCAGTTGAGGGTAGTCTCGCGCGATATCGGGGTGTGATTAAAATGACGATAGCTCTAAAGTTTAGTGTGAGATGGGCACGCCATAATTATGATGGTGTCTCCTCTTTGATGTGTGGCTGGAAAGACTTCACGGTGTCCTCACCTTCCGCATTACGCAGGTCCTCACCGAGCACGGTCAGACCGGGAAGTTCCTACACCGGATTCGTGCGGAAGTGACGCCTGAGTGTCACAAATGTGTGGACCGCCCGGAGGACACGGTGGAGTACACGGTATTTTTACACGGCGTATCGTTCCACGCGCGCCTCAAGGAGTTGTCAGCAAAGCGTAGAGAGGCCTCTACGGTTTGCAATTAGCAGGGTTGAAACCTACTGGGGCCAAGTATCTGTTTTTGAAAGGAAAGTTCGGCCCACAAAGGCAACGAAGGAACAGGAGTGGGTTTTAGTTAGTAAAAGTCTGACACTATCTTCCGCTCCACCTAAGAGCGCGGGATAACATTGGATGACTTTCCCACCGAAAAAAAAAGTTTAGTATGGGAGCTATATATAAAAATCATCATTGTCATTAGAATCCTTATGAAACAAGCTAATATTAAAACATAGATTTAATAAGTTATATGTAACATTTCAATAACATTGACATTGAAATTATCATGATTAATTAATATTTTTTTAATCCTCTATGGCATGATATAGATTTTAAGCAACATACCGTTCAGTCTCTCGCCTTTCATATTATTAATTTTTTAACGTTACTAAAAATGTAATAAAACACAGAGCTTTAAGCTCTGTGTTTTTTGGTTTACAAACGAAAGTAATGAAGTTAAGTGAACGTTTCTGCATCAATTTAAATTTGAATTCATGCGTTTTTGTCACAAGGATCCTTTTTATATTTATCTTTAAAAATAAAAAAAAATAAACAATTTTATTTGTTTTTTGTTAATATTTCCAATATAAAAAAATATATATGTCGGCGCAAGGATGCCGATCATCGTTGAAGCTCTGTCTAGGGACTCTGTTTTGTGGGCGCTGGCTGGGTATCGAGCAATAAACAAACTATTCCAGATCATACAACTGATTTATTATAATGCAAGCTTTAGGTATTCACTTCACACAACGAGCCGTGAAACAGTCTCCGAGAGACGATGTTGTTGCCACGACTGCCGACACAGGAAAGAGCACCGCCCCTCTGCGGTCGCCGCTTTTATCTGTTCGGTTCGTGCAAACGTCACTGCGGATTCTGTCAAAGTGACATGTGTCACTTTTCACTAAGCTCGTTCATTCGTTCTTAAGCTTCCGTACTATTGACTTCTCCGACACGGCCATCCTGCGGAACACACGTCCCTGTGTGTTAGTCTTCATCGCCACATCAGCTGGAAGATGTCCATTGACGAAATGTCCCAACAAGCCATCCGTCGCACTGTGTTCATTATCACCACCTCAGCCGGAAGTCGTCCACTGACGAGACTTCCAAAAAGACGTCCGCCTCTTTGTGTTACTCATCGCCACATCAGCTGGAAGATGTCCATTGAAGAGATGTCCCAACAAGCCATCCGTCGCACTTTGTTCATTATCACCACCTCAGCCGGAAGACGTCCACTGACGAGACTTCCAAAAAGACGTCCGCCTCTGTGTGTTACTCTGAAACAACAAATCTAGCACAGTACTTGTTCCACTCGGCCATTTCTGACCATCATGACTTCAAACCTTTCTCATGAGAAAATTAATATTCTCTAACGTTCAATGTGACAACAAAACTTTAATCAATAAGCCAAATAATTAAAAAATGGGTAATAGAAATCGTCATCCAGTCATGTACCAACGTTCTTTGTTCTCATCTTAAAGCCTTAGGAGCCACCCACGAGTAAACCACTCCGACGCCACGGCACTCATTGCCGTGTCGCCGCGGCACTCACTCCCACCGGTCAACACCGTGGACAACATTGGGTATCACTCACTCTCTCACATGTGCATCCACCTCCCATGGATCACATTGGGCATCACTCACTGACTACCCACTATGACTTCCCTCAGAGCCAACGCGCATCGCGATCCCACGGACTACTTGGGTTACCCCAAGATAGACACCGATTTCTACCGGGCTACGGTTACGTGGCTGCTGGAACCGTCAACTATCCACGTGAGCTACCCACTATGACTTCCCTCAGAGCCAACGCGCATCGCGATCCCACGGACTACTTGGGTTACCCCAAGATAGATACCGATTTCTACCGGGCTACGGTTACGTGGCTGCTGGAACCGTCAACTTTACTACGGCCGATGGAGAACCTTACTCGCGTGCTCCCCACAACTTAGGCTTGCTCATCACCACTGTGATCACTACTCATCTACTTCAACTGGTACATGACTTTCAGGCATCTTTCTTAACCTATCGGGGTACCTTTACATTACACACAACCAATCAAACTAATCCAAAATACCAACTATTAAGCTCTACATGTGATCTCTGGCTACTCATAGCCCAGTAACCTCTAGTTACTCAACCATTCCTGCGCATCCCTCCAGGATTACCAATCTCTCACGACTTTGTTTCCCACAATACGTCCCACGTTTGATCGCAACTTGAATTGAATACCACGTACTTACGAACTACTGAAACCGCTAGATACCGGTTCCTATTAAGCTACGGCTACAAATAAATCTGGTATAGTTCAATCATCATGTTATCTTAATAATCTCATTATCACTACTACTTTAGTCTACTCTAATTTTATCAGTTATGCGCTGATTTTCCTCCTTTTTTTACTACTTAAAATGAATCTTTAAACGAATCTAACTTGCTCTGCTCGTTTATAAAAAAGTCTCTTCTCAAAAATGTATCAACTTCCGTCTTCGTCAGATTAAACCTAAACTTTTCATAGGTTGCTACGTACTCTCTATGTTGCGTAACGCATCATTTCTCATGGTACTTAAATTAACCTCGGGGTCTACATAGTCTTTGGTCATCAGCGGTAGAGAAAACGCAACTTTGCCAATTTACAGTTCTAAGGGTCCACCAGCCGTCGTCACTTGTTTAAGCTTCTGTAACTGTACAGATAATCGCGAGTTAGACTTTGCCTAATAAACCCTACCACATATGATATTTTGTCTCTACAGTCATTATTAGCATTGGTTCTAACACGAAAATCACACGTTCGTTTTCTTCATTCACACGTGAAAAGCCCGTCGCGATCAAGTGTAAGATAATGTTACTTGAATCACAAAACTGTAAATTCTTTTAACTAAACTACTAATTATTTTAATCAGAACCCTAAATGTTTCAAAGTCTCGTTTTTTTTTTATGTAGCACGTGTAGTGACATCTATGGCGTCACATAAGAACTAATCCTGAATTACGCAATCAAAGTTCTCCGCGCGATTACAACATATAGTACAGCCTGAAATCATCTATCGGGCATTTGCCCACCAGACAATACCCGCCCTGTCTAAGTATCCTCTCTTTTCAACCGAGGTATGTGGGACTTTACTCTCTGTTCTGCCCACACAAACACGTAACTAATTACCAGAGAGTTATTTTTAGCTTTACCTTCTGACCGACTGTAAATTAGCTTTATGATCAAGCAATGGGAGATAGTTTCGTGATAACTCACGTATGGCACTACTACAGGACATCGCCTGCTTTTGATCCAGGCCTTATTTTATGGTTTCACCCGCCTGGGATAACCCACTAACTGGCATCACAGTATGCAAATCTACTAGGTATTTGTGGGTTATTTTTTTTTAAGAATAGATTTTTTTTTTTTTAATCAATATCGGCGCTGTTGTCAAGAAAAATAAACTTTACCACATGTCAAATCTTTAGAACGAATCAATAACACGAGAAAATTTAGGCAGAAACCGCCCGAAGTAAGCCACTAGACCTATAAACTGCCTTAACTGAGCTACGATAAACAGTGGAGGCAGATTCGAATGTACGTAACCTGCTTCCTGCTATTAGGTGCTATTCCTTCTAACTTTACTACTTGACTTGATTTCATATCCCAGTCACTTGAATTGCATTTTCAAAAACAACCACTTTTTCAAATCTAATAAAAATCCGGGTTTAATCGACGTTTTCTAAACTACTTCAAGTCTCCCAACACGATCGCGATCTCAATAGTTTTCAAAATAATCAAAATATCGACAACTCAAACTACGTTGTAAGTAGGTATTTACCTATTCGCTTAAGAACATTATCAATCCGTTGGAAAACTTAGATCATATTTCGAAACTGAATGGCATAATCAAATGTTTCTACCGACTGTCCGCTGTCATAAACACTACTGAAAACCTGATACATAATCTAATTTTGTAAAATGAACGCGCAGTATGTAAACGAGTTATTTTGTCTAAGTGGTAATGAATACAGGTTGGGCACGTTGTTATTTAGTTCACAACAATCTTTGCACATTATATCTGACCGGTCGAGTTTTTAAGTTAAAAGAGCTAAACTAACAAACACCAAATTACTCTGACGAATAATATTTGCACGCAACAATTTATCTACCGCTCACGCATTATTTTTAATTTTTCCGCGCTAGACCGCTATGTTCTTCTTTGTACAGTCAAAGAAGAGTCAATTAAACGGATACGTTCACTTTTTGTAACACGCGTTTGTAGTATACCGATAATAAAATAGTCTAATTATCCAATCAACGTAGAAACAATCGCAGATTTATATTCTAAGCACACGTCAGTGTCAATAACGTCAAAATTATCTATGGAGGAATTATAACTGTCATAAAAAAATCTAACCGGTATCTACTGGATCTCATGAGGGTAGTTGTAATTACAATTGTTTACGTCGTGAATTTTAGCGATTTTTCAAAAAAATGTGTCGTGGTCATACTTTTTGAACTGAACCCTTGCAAATATATTTCACGGCCAAAATATCACTTCGCAAATAGATCTGATGTTGGGCAAAGCATGAAATAAAATCTCAATTAAACTATGCAAGTAATCTGAACACACTAAACTAACCCTTCAATGTAACAACACTGTGTTTACATTTGCCGTGAAATAGTGATGACAGACTTTAAAGTGAAAGAGAGACAACACTCAGCACCAGAATTAAAATGGAATGTGAATACCTGACCTTGTTCCTGGTGGAGAATCGACATCACACGTCAGTCAACCTCTCGCTCGCTACGTGATGCCTTGGCGTCACCGTCACCGCTGAATCACTTTCATCAGGACACCGGAAGGAGATGTGACCTTGCATGTTGCCACATTTGCAGGATACGATGTGGCTGGCCATGGGATTGAATATTGAAGCTTGAATATCACGTTATTCTGTCGGTTTCCTACTGTTTCTTGCTTATGAAAACACAGCCTTCTTCGTCCAATTCTTCCACAGTGGAAACATTTGACAGGTGACTTTTGAGACGTCTTCATACGTTTTGTGTCAAATGTTTTCTGATCTGGTAGCAGGCATGCACACACACGCACGGCACTTTGCATTTTACACTTCAGGTAAGTAAAAGTTTGTAATTCTTGCTGTAATCACTGGTGACTTCGGATTATCAGCAAAGCACGTATCGGAAAGTGGTACATCGTGAACGTGCTTTTGCGTCGGTCTTGTCCTGGTCACAATCTGGGTAGTACACGGTGATTTACTCAGTTCCTATTTCTCTTTGGGGAAACAATGTCATCATGGTCCAACATTCGTTGCTCAGGATTAGGGAAAAACCCCAGAAAAAACCTAATCAGACCAAAACTGATAATGACATTGATTAACGGAACTATGAATCTTATTCGGTTCAGCGATTCATTCCAGGTCTTCATTTTCTAATTTTCCATTTCAAATAATAACCGCCACTTGTCTTCGCTCTTGCCATTTTCTTCATGACCGGCGTTACGTAACTTTCGTGCTGCGCTTGTTTATTTGCTCGGAATCCCACTTCTGATGTCGGCGCAAGGATGCCGATCATCGTTGAAGCTCTGTCTAGGGACTCTGTTTTGTGGGCGCTGGCTGGGTATCGAGCAATAAACAAACTATTCCAGATCATACAACTGATTTATTATAATGCAAGCTTTAGGTATTCACTTCACACAACGAGCCGTGAAACAGTCTCCGAGAGACGATGTTGTTGCCACGACTGCCGACACAGGAAAGAGCACCGCCCCTCTGCGGTCGCCGCTTTTATCTGTTCGGTTCGTGCAAACGTCAGTGCGGATTCTGTCAAAGTGACATGTGTCACTTTTCACTAAGCTCGTTCATTCGTTCTTAAGCTTCCGTACTATTGACTTCTCCGACATATACATATAAATCAAGTTCTTGAGTGATAGAGGATTAATTTTAATAAAACTTATAAAATCAATTTATATACCTAAAACAAATAGTATTATTATTGATTAATTATTATTGTCTACATACGTGCATTAATTTATTACTTAAAACTACTTTTAACTGTACTGATAGTGAAGATATATCTTGTACAAAATTTTCTCTCTCAAAGGATTTAAGGCCCACTTAGACGGTGCGAGTTTCTCGTCTCGAACATACGGTAACCGAAAGAATATAAAAAAAGTTTCTTCGTCTAAACATTCATAGCTCTTGTTTGTCCGCTTTGATGAGAATGGCCTCGCAATGGAATATTGCTTGTGTCCGTGTAAACAGAATTTCAAGGCAATAATCGTCAAACGAGGTGGCCGATCGCGTGAGGCAAAGGTCCTAACGCCCCAATCGCCGCCGGGATTCCAATCCCGATTTCCGGCCACCGTAGGCGCAGGCTTGCGGACGGCGAGCAATGGGTGGCTCGCCGTCCGATCGTCCGGTAACCGCCCGGACCGGGCGCAACTCGTCGACGATGCGTACTGTTCCACACGCGCCTCAAGGAGATGTCAGCAACCGTAGGGGCCCAGCAGGGTCGAAGCCTACTGGGGCCATGGGTGATGCAAAAGAGATCCCCGGGGCCCTGAAAAAATGGCAAAGAAGGAACAGGAGTGGGTTTTTAGTCAGTAAAAGTCTGACACTATCCCTCGCTCAGCCCAAGAGCGGGGGATGTCATTAGATGGTTTTCCCACCCGAAAAAAAAAGGCAATAACCGTAATTCGAGTTTTTGTGACAATTACTACCATGAGTGCAGTGCGCGAGGGTGTTTTTTAATATCTGCTCTTCTCTGATAAAAATTAATTAAACGGAATCAGGAAAAAAAAATACTGCCTAAAAACAAAAGAAATATATAATACACGAAACTAGCCGAACTTACGACGTGGGTTATTAAATCTTATTGAACTAATATTCAACTAAACCATATTGAATAAAATGTTATTCAGTATTTATGAGAAAACCAAAAAGCATTTATTGTTTTTACGCACGCTTCTGGGTATTTACCTAGTAAAAACCCTATGGGCCACCGACCACCCACCGCTCATCTCCATCTTTACTTGCAAGCTTGAAACATTTTAAATATGTCGATTGGAGCTATCATTTTGATTATCTACCTATACTATAGGTCGTATAGTGGTCACTATAGGTCCTATAGTGACCACTAAACTCGAATGGCAAGTCTCGCACTCAAATCGGTTCATATCGATTTGTACGATACTCGTATGAACTACAAAAAATGTCATACGAAATCGTGTTTACACAAGTCAAGATGCTCGTAAGCAAGAATTTTCTTATTATAATTTTGCTGTGTAAGCAAACACCGGACATTTTCGCTTGGCAATAATTGCTTGCGAATCTTGTATGATAAAATCGTAGGCGAGAATTTATTTCTTGCCTGTATGTAAACATTTTAATACGATAATGTTATGACGATTATTGCTTGTGATCATTGCGTACAATTTCTCTAAACAAAACGTGCGAGAAACTCTCCCCGTCTAAATGGGCCTTAACTCTCACAAAATGGCGCTTAATAAAACCAGCTAGAACGCGAAGCTTTCATGCTCTAATATTATCCGAAATTGACTTCCTCTCTTCGTGAAACTTAAGTACCTACTCACCATTATGAAAATAGAAGCACACTTTAGTCTTCAATTAATATTAAAATACTTTTCTTTTGTCGTTTTCTAAAACGTAAACAGTTAATGGGACCCCAAAGAGCTCTAATAGGTACCAGGAATTTAGGAACTTCCAACAATTCGTTTAGTCTTTGAGGGTCTCTGTTGTGAATTGTGATGGTAATTTGTGTTGTTTAAAGGTTCTTTGTAACAATAGATGGCTTTAGAGTAGGGTTGGCACTAAGTTTTTTGATTTTTCCGGGTTAGAAAAATGCCTTGATAGAGGCACACTAATATTATAAAGGCGCGAGTTTGTGTGTATGCATGTATGCGTGTATGTGTGTTTATTAGAATGTGTGTTATGCCTTCAAATTTAAGCGGATGAACGAATTTTATAAGCACACGAGTAGATCATGTACATATGTGCTGCGTTATATATTCGGTTTTTTGGCTTTGCTCAGATTTACATTATTTTTTTTATTTAGCCTTTTCCTACTATTAGGCAAAGGTCCCAACATTACATTAGTTTGATTAATATTTTTTGTGTGAATTTTTAGTTTTATTAAAACCTCAAATATATCAGTGGACAAAATGTCCAAGATGACGAAAGCAAAAGACAAAGCTGTCAAATTGTTCAACAACATGTACCACGTCACGTAACAGCATCGAAAACTTTTGGTAGCAAGTTGTGGGACACTGGGCAACGTTGCAGCGTCAAGTAGATCGAGCATTGTGTGTTATGTTCGAGGACTTTTGTCCCCTAATGTATTGGAGGGTTAAGTCAAGTCAAGTAGACTTGACTTAACCCTCCAATGTACTTCTTTTCTCTTCATTTTATTTGCAATCAGTCGCCAGACTTTAAGCAAATGAGTTGCGTGACACGTTGTTATTGGGAGAAACGGGGGCCATCGCCCTACGCTTTGCTTAAAGCACGTGGTTTCTTTTGGGTCTTGTAACCACATTGGCAGTGTTAAGCAATCCAGAGGCAAGCGGATTGGGGTGGGCTAAGTAATAAATTTTATTTTTATGTCTTGGACATACATATGTATGTTCCCTTGGGACAATTTTCTGCTTACACGTATGCAAGGCTTCTTGTAGAATCTAGTGTTAAATATAGCGTTAATGAATAATAGCAACTTGTTGGTACTAATATTTAGATTTTAAAAATTGCATACACATAATCCAACCAAAGCATAGATTTTTCCTAAATAAGACTCGCATATTTATGGACAGTATTGAAAGGAGCGAATATAAAACAAACTTTATGGATCAAAACTTTATGTTTGACTGTTAATGGATTTCGTGTACATAAATTGCTCATAGACTTCAATATCTTAGCGACGATTCCATGATAAGTGTTTCTCTCAGTGTGTCAGCCTTAGAAATATTACCAATGAATGGTCACCCCGTATAGATACTTTTTTAACACGCCACAATGCCAGAAAGTCCCTTCTTTGAGAAATTGTTAAAGATGCGGGCTTGCTCAAGACGAACACTGGGTAGCTCACCGTCCAGTCATCTGAGAAGAACCAAGCACGTGTCGATGGACGCGTTGTGTTCCATACGCGTCTCAAAGAGGTACAAGCAAAATTAAAGGGGCCCAGTAGGACCGATGCCTACTACTAGAGCTACGGAATTATTCGAAACAGTTCTCGTGGCTCAGGAACACAAAGGACAACTAAAGGAACATGGGTGAATTTCAGTCAATAAAAGTTTGACACTCCCTCTCGTCCACCTAGAGCAGCAGGAGATATTTGATTATTGCCCACCTCAAAAAAAAAACCGTAGATATATTTTATCTTTGGGACGTTACTCCGCAAGAAATGCGTAGGGTTCAAACCCGGTCATAAAGTTCACCGAGAGTAATATTGCGAATGCCATATGTGACAGCAACATATTTGCATTAAAGTAACCGAAGATAAATATTAGCAAAGTCTCAAGCCTTTAGAAAAGCTGAGATTGCAACAAAATTGTAATATTTCACGAGATTTCTGGAGAATATTTTAACTTAAAAGCGCCGTATACAAATAAAACCAGTTTTTAATTCTAGTTTCTTCTAGACATGTCATTTTAGAATTGGTGAAGTTTTCGATTGTGTGCTGCAGTGAATCAATTTTACTTCAAGTTTGAAATTGGAATTCCATCAAAGTTGTTCATGTCTAGTTTCGTCGGAGCGCTTGGAAAAACTTAACAATAGCTTCCTTCCAAAATTGAGGGGTCATTACTCCTAGTTTAAAATGCATTAAATTTTATTTTGTAGACTTCGCGCAATATGGTATGCAGATCATTCATGACCTGAGGGCCTAAAGCCCTAGCTAGATTGGTCTCCTTTGTAGTCTTGAGTTGAGTTACACGAATACTGACAAATGCTTACACTGACTGGACAGGTCCACTCAAATCTGTGTGGTCCTTAATCTGTGTGGTCATCCTAAATAAGGTTCATAGGTTGCTATGTTATGCCTTGAGGTGTACAAATATGGTTGCATGCATAGAGACAAAATACATTAATCATGCGTGAAGTAAACTCGAATTATTTGCAGGCAAGTCAAAATAAATGTTATGATGATAAAATAATAAAAAAAATTAAATGTGTAAATAAATAATCAAAAATTATAAATATCATAATATAGAGTAATGTCAATGCATAAATAAATAATCACAAATTACTATTAGTCACACAATAATCACAAATTCTACAGTCAACTATATAAATAATTCTACATTAATTCATAATTTAGAAATTCATTCGAACAAGTATAGATTACGATTTAAACTTTACTCACCAAGTGCCGTCGAACTCTCATCTGTTTTTCTGTAGTTTCCACTATAGAATTGTGGTCAGGAAAGTGCGTTGGAAAATGGAAAACCCAGATTGTTTTCGGCTGTGAAAGGAAAATTGTTTTTTTATCGCTCTTGCCGTCGTATAATCATGTTTCCACTGATGGGACTCAGGCTTTTTTTTTACGAGATTTAAGGGAAAAACAATGATTAGGCATATTATGATGTCACCTTCATCGTGTGACATATTTTTTATTGCATGATTTATGGTACTTATATTTTAAGCTCCCAGAGCTGTCTGACATAACTTATTTTCACATGGATGAAAACTTAAGTCCTCAGTAGCGTCTCATGTGCTTTGAATATCTGTGTACTTGTGGAGCTCCCCCTTGGGGCCCTTGAGCAGGTACCAGATGAGAATGGGAACTAAAAATAACGAGTTACTTAACTTAATTTCTTATGGCTGATTTTTATATGTTTTGTAGAATATTATTCTAAAGTAGCATCATAATTGTCAGACACTTTCCATGGACCAAAACTTCTGTCTGACGGTTTAAATCTCCACAAAAAGTAAATGAACTCTACTTATTTTTTACATGTCTGATTTTTAAATATGTTATTGAGGTAACTATGACAAATTTATATTTTATTAGTCAGACAAATTGTAGTGACCAAACATCCAATCAGTGCATGAAATTTTAATCGTCTCACTCGCTCTGTAACGCATACGTGCTCTCGCGCTCATACTCTCGGCTGAATAATTTTTGTGTTTAGGGGATGTTTGGTCACTACAATTAATAGCGGCGCGACCAATTGCGCCGCCATTGTCTTCACAGCCCTTTCATAGGATAGATTTTCATTTTACACTTATTGTACTAAATTTCTGTCTCATGATCATTGTGTCTTCAATTTATTTGAGGTAACTACAGTAAGATGCGTCGCAAAATGTGACACCGACGCAATCATGGTTTTCGATAAAAAATGTGTTACAAATAATAATAATGCACTTATCACACTTTTACACTAATTGATGTTATAGAAGTAAAAGGTTGTATGTTTGTAATTCTCCCACTTTGAAACGTTGGGTAAAATTTGGCACATACATGAACCTCGTCATGGAATAATAGGATAATAAAGGAAAATTGTGTCCCAGGAGTATGTTTTCTTGGATTAATTTTCTATTTTGTATTTACGTCATATTACTTAAACGTCGTCTTATCGGTGTTACACTATTGCGTTAAATCTGTACTTAAACTAAATTAGTCTAAAGGTCGATGCACACCGGAATGCAGTGGCTGGGAGCGACGAGAAGAGGCCGGGGGAGCTGACCGCGTTCGGCCGTTAGCAGCCACGAAGGGCCGCTTGACTAATCGCGGCGTCGCGACTAGTCAGCTAGTCACTTTTTTTAACCTTTCAAGCCATACTGGTCTTTTAAATATGTAAATCAAGTTTAAAATTATTTCACTCTAAGAGTTCTCGCCGCGTCGCTTCCAGCCGCGCTACCATTTCATAATAAATTGGTCCTCAAGTACTACCACAATATTATGGTTTTCTTGTATTCTTTGAAAATTTGGATACTTACTCGACCAAACTTAATCCTGTCCCTAGCTTCATTATCCAGCTGCCTTTGAATGTCATCTGCATCATCGAACAGCGTGTTAGTTCTGGAACTGGTCTGATCTTGTGAATGCAGTCCTTTAAACAAATAAAATCTAGACTTCAGTGACAAGTGTGGGAATTATATCCTTAAAGGGATACACGGTTATATTTGTCTGTGCGGTCCGTCGCTTCAGACCGATCGTAAGCGACAAATCGATAGTGTTTGTCATTATTTGACAATCGTTAACGATCTTGAAGGATCGTACTGACAAATCGTACCGTGTATGGGGCCTTAAGCTTATAATTATGGTATGGCTAGTTTCTGCCAGCGGCTGCGTCCGCGTGAATGTCAAAGTCAAAATTGAAGATGGAAAAAAGTTCAAGCTTCCTACGTACCAAATTTCATTGAAATCGGTTTCGTAGTTTTAACCGTGAAAGCGTAACAAACAGACAGAGTTATTTTCACATTAATTATAATATTAAGTATGAATGGTATTAATATAGTATTTATTTGTTTAATTAACATTTAATGTAAATTTTTAAATATGGTAATATAAGATACCGTCTACCGGTACTCAGGGCTCCTGGGGAGCAATCTAGTAACAATATACGGCGTGTCCAGCTCTTCTACTTTTTGGATCGAACTATTGATCCATCTTCCCGACGAGAGCCTCTTCAGATGTTGATATACAACCCTCCCAGTTAATTTTACCCTATTGAATAGCTATTTCGTAAAAACGTGATTCAATAAGGTAAGACAAACTTACAGGCTTATATTGATAATTTTAATTATTATAATTTCCGTCAATCATCATATTTTAATTATCAAACAACTGGACACTGACTTGCTAAAAAAAGTCAAGAAAATTTAAATTTATCTGCTACTTTAAGTATCCCCCTTAAAGGTCCTTGTAATGAATGTCTTTACCCATTGGGATTACAATAAATTAGAAGATGTATAATATTTTTATCACTTAAAGTTCCGCAACGACTAAAGTTATACAAAGTGTGAAATAATCCAATGTCTTTGACCTTCAAAGTTATCCAGAACAATTTTTATTGAGCAATTTAAGTACGGTTATTAAGAGGGTCCTTTTTCACTCGTCTATCGTCAATATCGAGCATGGTTTAAAAGAAAAGGCAACGCGAAAAAAGAGAGATAACGCCTAAAAACTCTGTTAGCATTTGGTAATTCCGTGATTTACTCAAATATTTTACAAAACTTGTTCCAGGAAAGACGCATTTTTTTTTAAACACAAAAGTTTTTGAAAGAAATTTTTGTCATTCAGAATCTTGAATAAATTTATAAGGCCTATACTTTTTTGATTTTTGAGTAAATTATGAAGTGTCAAAGTTCATGCAAAATAGTAGATTTTCAGAGGTCTTTACTGAAGAGAAGCGTAGATAATATCCACAAGATACTGTGTTTCCAAAACTACTAATGAAAAATGTGTAACAACGTCATAATCCCGTAACAGCGGTTGTAGGTATGAAAAACAGTGAAAATGTACGTCGAGTTGGATGCCCTTAAGTAAATTATTGGTCTCGGTTGTGCTCGTAAAATAAAACCTGAATTATCTTTTTCCACCGAGTGGGAATTGGCGATAAAAGGGGGTATTCTTTAATAAACCCCTTATATTTTATAACGAATCAGGGTAATATTACATAATGTTTTTAGAAGAGATTTACCTTATTGGTACTTATTATGCTGTCCGAAATAATAAATGGGATAAGAAATTTATGTCGGCAACAATGGCTGGAAATATTTTGAATTATCGACGAACAAAAGTACGCATAACAATCATTCTGTGTAGCCTACGTGTATCCCCTTAAGGATATAACAGGAAATAGAGAAGAAGAAATAAATAGGAGTTTTTTTAGGTAGAAAAATTATCTAATGACATCCCCTGCTCTTGGGCGTGTCGGGTGGTCATGTCAGACTTTTACTGACTAAATATCCATTCCTGTTCCTTCTTTGCCATTGTTCCAGGGCCCCGGGGATCTCTTTCGCAGTAGCCAAGGCCCCAGTAGGCTTCCACCCTGCTGGGCCCCTACGGTAATTGCTGACATCTCTTTGAGACGCGCGTGGTACACTACGCGCCGTCGACGGCTTGGGCTCAGTCTGGACCGTCGGACGGCGAGCTACCCATTGCTTGCCGTCCGAAAGCCCAGTTCGCAGCATGCGCGCGGCTCGCAAGCAGCTCGCGAGCAGCGCATTCGCCAGGCCTGAACACATCATTACATTTGACGGGTTTTAGATAATAATTATATTAAACAATAACATAATTATATTATTGTAAAAAAATGTATATTTTTTCATTAGTGTTTTTTTTTAAATCTGATTGCATTATTTTTACTGCAATTGACACAGTTAAAAACAAAAGATTTTTGTCCTGGAATCAAAATTTTCTCTAACCTCAATATATGGATATAAAATACAGTGAACATAATATGGCTGACGTATCTCGTAAGTTTTATATTACAAGTTTTATTAATAACCAATAAGTCTTTTAATGGAAACCTAAATAATTGAAAATAAGAAAAATGACCAATCTCCTTTCAGCACCTTTCATCAGATAACATTACCTACCCTGAATAAGTGGATATTCTACCAAAGGCATTGACAAATGACTGCCATAACATAGCCTCGAAAATAAACGGACAGATTACGAGGATTTGTTGGGTCTGCTCCTCTTATTCTATAAAGGACATTATTTATTAGCTTTGAGGAACATCAGGAACCGAAACTTTGCCGAAACAATCTTTACCATAGCTTTAGATTAAAATAATAGAACATGACTTGAGTGGAGAAAGTTCGTTGAAGAACTTTTCGGTAAAACAATTTTGTTTCACTGCACATTCACCTGATTATGGTGAATATGCTCAAACGTAGCTCGTTGAATTAAAATTTTCGTACGTGTTTTTGTAATTTGCAGTTTTTTATCGGTTAGTATATAATTATACACCACTATTTTTTAATAAGTACCACAAAAAAATCTATCCGTACCCGCAACTGATGTTTTTTTTTTTGTAGTCAAAAGTAAAAAAAAAATGATATCCCAAAATTGTCCACGAAATTTTATCATAATTGGTAAATTCATAATAGAATCAATCATTCATAACAATTGCTGTTTATGAATATTATTTATTGAAAATTTACTTAAATAATAACAAGACCTTTTCTAATAAGCCCTTTAAGTATTTGTACTAATTGAAAATTAGTGGTGATTAAGTTACCGGTAATCTGTACAATCCGGTATTCTATACAATACCTAGGCAATGTAAAGAATACCTGGGCCGTCCAGGTGATGTATGAAATATTATGAATATTATTATCCATTTCCAACATACTATACCTAGGTAATACAATTCCTAGGGATTGTATAGAGTTCCTGCTGGTTTACCGGCAATGTGTGAAATAATGTGTGTGTGTTTATGTGTTATTTATTATGTTATAATTTTTTATTTAATTGTATAATATTACTATGGATTAATTAATGCCTGAAATAAACGATAAATAATAACAATAAACAGATTTGTGATATAGATGATAGATGCTGTTCATGTAAGTTTTGTCTATATCACCATTGAATGGAGCGAGCCTAACACTCCCGCTGTCATGCGTCTACTGACTAAGGTTCACCTGTGTTCCTTCAGTTACCTTCTGCGTTTCGGGACCGCAGTAACTCGATCAATGTTATATTATTAAGGGAAATGAATCATACTAGAAAAAAGTAACTTTATCTGAAATCACAGATAAAAATAAATTTTCAAAACCGTTCAAAGGTACGTAATTTTTTTTTCAAATCTGATAAAAGTGGAAACTATCAAGAAACAGAATAAGGTTGCATATACTGAAATATGACGTCATAGCCATTAGGTTACGTGCGTATAAAAGATATAGCGAGATATTCTCACTACGCCTCTACCCTTTCTCTTACTAACAACATCGAAAGTGTTACTGCGGTCCCGAAACGCAGAAGCATGACAGAGGGAGTGTCAGGCTCGTTCCATTCAAAGCGGGAAGAGCCATTTGATGGTATCCTCCTACATACATAGTGAAAAAATATAAGGTGATATAGACAAAACTGTTTATTGAAAGGAACTGACTGGTTTAGTGGTTAGTGGCCGTAACTGCTATGCCGGAGGTCGTGGGTTTGATTCCCACTCAGCACAAAATGTTTGTGTGATGAGCACGATCAAATCTGAACAAATCAGTGTCTGGGTGTAATTTATCTATAATATGTATGTATTTAGAAATTATAAGTATGTTTATCAGTTATCTAGTACTCATAACACAAGCTCTGCTTAGCTTCGGATTAGACGGCGTTGTATGATAGTTGTGGAATATTATATAATATTATATCAGAGCTGCCTCGAATAAGTTAGTATTATAATTTGGGAAAATGACCAACAGACCTAACCAAGATACGACCATTTTGTTTTGTATCTCTTTCTACAATCGGTAAAGCTTCCGATTCCTTTGTTCTGACCTCGTCACTTAACGTTGAGATGATTACATTCCCATACATTCGAAGTGTAAATTATCAACTTGGTTATTATTTTTTATGTTTTATAAAAACAAATAGCTTCACAGATTTCCCGTTCCCTTTATTGAAAATATTTTACAACGTTGCCTTTTTTTGGAGCTTTTATATATTTTGACAATGGAATTTCATCATAAATACATAACTCTATTGACAAGAATAAAAAATGTAAAGGTATTTTTTTGGGGTTTTGTAAAGGCCTTTTATTAGATTGGCTGTATCGAAAACGACACCGGTTTGGTGGGAAATTCCGCCAGCGTAATGTAATAAATAATTTATAAAAACGATTTGATTTGCCATGTTTGTGCGGAACTTTAGTTCATGTCTATTTCTACATGTAATACCTTAGCATAGCATAGTTGGCCTCATAATGTTCCCACTGTTGGGACTCAGGCCTCCTCTCAAGGAGAGGGAATGGGCCATAATCTCACGCGTTTTCCTTCACCGTTTTGAGAGCAGTGGTGATGAAATAAATTACACAAAGTAATACGCCTGATTGGGTTTGAACCCGCGACCTACAACTCGTAAGTCGGGGCTGTTACCACTCGGCCACCACTGACCCCATATGTAATACCTATCAACCCTAAAATAAAAACAGTGTTCTTTTTTTATTGATATAAACCAGTGCTTGACTGCGATCCCACCTGTTGGTAAGCAGAGACGCAATCATTGATGATGAGGTGCACTAGTTTATTAAGAGCCTATTCACTCTAACCTTGAAGACACCTAAATTATAGTTGGACGGGCAGACAGCAGACGGACGCAGCAGGCAAATTGTTCCAGTCCTTCGATGTATGTTCATTTTGATATAAAATTTTTTTTTGGAGAGAAATCATGAATATTTTCTCCCGTTTTGGATCGAATGAGAAGGAGAGAGTGTTAAACAATAATACTGACTGCATTCTGAAGTACGTAGGTATATTGGTGGCGGCAATCTCTCGCGCCGGGCCTTGGTACAGGCTATGGTCCGAAGCGAGGAGGAGTGTCAGGCAGTCGCCTCCTTCTGCGAAGTAATAATGCTAGCAAAGGAGGCGGCCGAACGCGTGAGGCAACGGTCCTCACGCCCCAACCACCTCCGGGACTTCCGATCCCAATTTCTGGCCACCGTTGGCGCGGCAATAGGTAGCTCACCGTCCAACCGTCCGGTAACCGTCCGGACCGAGCTCAAGTCGTCGACAGCAAATACTGTTCCACGCGCACCTCAAGGAGATGTCAGCAACTGGAGGGGCCCAGCAGGTTCGAAGCCTACTGAGGCCAAGGGCCTGATTCTGAAAGGAAGACTCGGCCCTGGTACGAAAGGCAACGAAGGAACAAGAGTGGGTTTTAAGTCAGTAAAAGTCTGACACTTTCTTCAGCTCCGCCCAAGAGCGGGAGATGTCATACGATGATTTTTCTACCGAAAAAAAGTATGTAGGTATATTTTCTTAGTTTATGATTTTGTTATGACGCGAAACCATTTAACTACTTCTTCTTCTTCAGACTAACTGACTAAGGGCCGACACTGCGTTAAGCGGGCGCCCGCGACGGGCAGCTGTCGCGGACGCTAATTCAACTTAAACGGTGTACATGTACAGTCGTGTCGATGGAGAACTTAGTATCTAAAAACATTTTCCTCCTTGCGCGCAACCCGTATCACATAGCGATGTTGGCTTAATAAGTCGGAGCGTGTTATCGCGCGGGCTTCTGTTGCACCGAGGCGGGCACGAGAGCGTGGGTGCGGGGAGCCGACTCCCCGCGACGGATACCGGCGCGCGTCACCACAGCGGAGCGCTTTTGTATGGGACCGCGCGGGCGCCCGCTTAACGCAGCGTCGGCCCTAAAACTCACCTTGTTCCTTCAGATACTTTTTGCGTTTCAGAGCCACGGTAACTCTTTCGAACAATCCAGCACGATTTAAAATACCTACTTACAATTTTTCAATTGTGTCTATAAAGTTCAGAATTTATTACATAAACTTCTTGATGTTACAGACCACAGGCGGTGGTTACCACCTTACCTTTGGTTAATTAATCCGTCTAGCCCTTGACGAAATATCTTGGGTTCGGCTTCTAGTTTCAGGGAATGTAGCTGTATTCAGCAGTTCGACAACCAGAATAGGTATGTTTCGCAATATAGCAGCTAAGACTACCCACAGCTAGTATAAAAATGTACCTGAACCGATTTGAAGTTTCACCAAAAATTTTACGCTGAGTGACATTTTTCAAACAAGCAAGCTGCAGCGAACGCATGTCAGCGCTGTAGCACTTGATAAACGACTACACTGGACTTACACCAGATGTTGCCTCACCCATATCGCTTGTATATAAAAAAGCAAAAATTTTCTCATCAAAAGAACAAAAGCCATTTTTTTTTAGTGTGTGTACAGAGAAAATATTTGGAAAATATATTTTCTCATGCTCCAGGTAAAACAAAAGCAATCTCGCTCCAATAGACATTGTCAAACTTTTACGGACTAAAGCCAGCTTATGAATGAGCTTATTCCTTTAGATCTATTGCATTCCAGCAGACTCTTTTATATTATAGTACTCTGTGCAGCAGACTTTCAACAGAATGCAAAGCAATGACATTACCTATCGTGCCATTTGTCATATGACTTCTCTGCAGTAACTTTATGCACTAGTAAGAAACACTGTACAAAGGCGGGCTTAATGTCTTAGGCATTTTCTACCAGTCGACCTTAGGGTGGTTTTTTTTTTTTTTTTTTTTTTTTATTGGGTGGGAAAATCATCCTAATGACATCCCCGCTCTTGGGCGGAGCGGGAGATAGTGTCAGACTCTTACTGACTAAAAACCCACTCCTGTTCCTTCGTTGCCTTCGTCCCAGGGCCCCGGGTTCCGCTTTCACACTACCCGTGGCCCCAGTAGGCTTCGACCCTGCTGGGCCCCTACGATTTGCTGACATCTCCTTGAGGCGCGCGTGGAACAATACGCGCCGTCGACGACTTGGGCTCGGTCCGGAAGGTTACCGGACGGTCAGACGGCGAGCCACCCATTGCTCGCCGTCTGCAAGCCCGCGCCTACGGTGGCCGGAAATCGGGATCGGAATCCCGGCGGCGGTTGGAGCGTAAGGACCGTTGCCTCACGTGATCGGCCGCCTCCTTAGCTAGCATTACTGCTTCGCAGAAGGAGGCGACCGCCTGCCACTCCTCCTCGCTCCGGAGCATGGCCTGAACCAAGGCCCGGCGCGAGAGATCGCCGCCGCCGATTGCCCCCACGAGGACACAGCGTTGCTCTGCCCAAGCTGGGCACACCTCCACCGTGTGCTCTACCGTGTCCTCCGGGTGGGCCACACAGTGGCGACACCCGGGCGTCGTTTCCGCACAAATCCGGTGCAGGAACCTCCCTAACTTACCGTGTCCGGTGAGGACCTGCGTCATGCGAAATGTGAGGACGCCGTGAGGTCTTTCCAACCACGCCTCAAAGAGGACCTTAGGGTGGTGCAGAAATATAACGTGGTAGGTGCAACATAATGGTAAACTAGATCAGGAAGACAATAATAAATATATATAGTAATGTCTTTGCCATACATTTTTAACCGACTTAAAAAAAAGGAGGAGATTCGCAATTCAGTTGTATTTTTTTTATTATCATTAGTATTTATGTTTGTTACCTCAGAGCTTCGTCGTTTATAGACTGATTTGCAAAATGTATGTTTATATATTGTTTTTTATATAAAATAGCTATATTATATCTATGTTTAGTATAGTATATAATTTTAATCTAATATTTACTTGATTAATTTGCAGTACACCGCAGACTACCCCCTTTTTTATTTCAAGTTCTTACAGTTCATCCTAAGGTTGTCTGGTAGATATCGCTGTCAGCGATAAGACCGCCTTTGTACCCAGAGATTTAAGTTAGTGTAAAAGGTTTGTTACTATTTTGGTGTACAATAAAGTTTATTCTATACTATGTTTTTTCCCCATAAAGGATATCCTATTTTTTTCAAAATCACCTTCTGATAATGGGATCTATAAGGAATCGAGGGAACTCTTCAAATATTCTAGGCAACTATATAGTGATTTTTGTATTTTCATCGAGAATTTAAGCATTTACAGTCAAAAAGTAACATTTGATAAAGTAGAACTGACGAAGAAGACTAGAAATGGCCAACGGAACTTCACCCTCCCATAGATATCATAATGAAGGTAGTTAAGTAACTATGATAAATAAATGGTTCTGAGTAGTTATGTTGAAAATGGTATCATCGGAACACATTCATTGTGCGTACAGCTACGGAGTGGAAGTCCTTGCCGAAATCTGTGTTTCCTGATGGCTACAACCTGGGAATCTTTAAATCAAGAGTGAATAGGTCTTCATACAAACTGTCCAATCAAGTTAATAATTTTGTATGAAGAGGCCATTTTTTTTTGTTTCCTGAAAAAATATCTTGTAAAGCTTGTTCAGTTTCGTCTACTGAGCAAGCCCTTAAAGTTCACGGAGACCTGTCCCTTACACCCTGTATAGCTCCATCCCTTGAACAATTCAATTAAGGTCATCAATTAGATCGCTTTAAGAGCTCATGGTGGAGCCTTAGAAATGTATATATATATATACAAGCGGTCGCCCGCGGCTCCGCCCGCGTGGATGTCAGTTACCGTTGCAAAAAACCTACCCAGGAAAGACACGGTCAGCAAAATGATTCCCAGGTCAATTCACAGTCACCGACACTAACATCGACGACGCAGTCGTTATCCGCCGCAGGCTGCACAGATTGTCTTTCTGTGGATGTTAAAGAACAACTTTAACATCCTTCAATGATGGAAATATTTAAATGTAATTGATACTAAGTTTTCACTTCTACCGGCAGTCCCGGAGTGCAACCCATTGTTTCAGGATAGATAACTAACGCGATTATTGTAGAGCTTCTCTATAAACAACATTTGACGTTAAATTATTTTTGGGTACCAAAATATACTGATGGTCGGGGGCCCCGACCCGTGATAGAGCAACGTAAAGTTGCCCTTGCGTAAAACATTCTTTTCGTAAATTAATTCCTACTAATTTGAATGTTTGGCCCTGGGATTTGTTTATCGTTAATGCGAAAGAAATTTTTACTGGATATTGGAGCCTTTTGAAGGGTATAGGCAAATCAGTAGGGATCATGGGTATTCTTGGTATATGAGCTAATTCACCAGCTGCAGGGCCGGTGATAATCTTCGCTACTATTAAATTATCTTTTAGCTCCTTTATAAGAAGTCTCGTGCCATTACACATGTTGGGGGGGCTTAAATTTCTGAGAAGCATTATCGGCGTGCCAACTTTTAACGATAGTTCATGAGGTGGTAGCCCAGCGTGGTTTAGAGAATTTAAAAATTCCTGGGTGTAGTGCACTGCGTCCTCGATGTTAGTGACGGTGTCTATAGATTTATAGCACTTACCTTCACCCGGTACTTTCTGCATAATTAAATTGTTTATTTCGTTGACTGTTTCATTCCTGGGAGAAGCTATTGCTCTACAACACAGCCAACCAAAATCATTTTGAAGTAAGTTTACAATGTCAGGATATATAGCATCTATCAGACTATCTAAATTATGAACTATTTGGCCTAGAGACTCATCCAAAGTAACCACATAATTGGTGCCCAAATTTAAAGATGGAAAAATTCCTTCTCCTAGTTTCAGCAGCTGTGGAAAATTGCTATATGTATTTCCATGTAGATGAGCTCTCATATTGGTGCGCAAATTCAAATGTTGTACAGATGTCCAAAGGTGAGACGATTTTAAACATGCCTTCATAATATCTGCTCGCGTACCTTGTAAACGACTGTAAACGTTTGTCAGAAATCTACAGCAAATACAAAAGTGATACCACCCATGACATTAGCAGAGCTTCGGAGGTCTTTTAAAGTACGGTCCACGGCTTCCACATGAGTTCTATGACTCATGGTGCATTCATCCCATATTACCAACGACGCGTCTTGCAGCAACTTACCAAGAGGCCCATTTTTCCGAATAGAGCACGTAGACCGTTGATCTAAAGATACGGATAGCGGGAGTTTAAACGTAGAGTGAGCAGTTTTTCCTTCGTTCAAGAGAGTTGCAGCAATTTCTGACGAAGCAATTGCAATCGCTATCTTTTCTGATTTCCGTATCTTAGCAAGTATCAAATTTGCGAGAAAAGTCTTTCCGGTGCCTCCTGGTGCGTCCAAAAAAATAATCTCCCCATGTTATTGTTCACGCTGTCCACAATTATAGTCTCATAAGCATGTTTTTGATCTGGTACTAATTTTGGTACATTGTCATTAACAAACGCTGTTAGATCATTTCTGTTATACTGATGTACCATTTTGTCAATAGTATTATTCTGGGTACGAACGGGAGAAGGTAATCCAAAATCACTTAAATTTTTGTCGTTTAATTCTAGAAGTTGGTTTTCTATTTCAATTAATCCTTCATTATAAATGACTTCAGTGAAGGGTAAAGTGTTATCCTGATTTTGTTGTCTGATACGATGTCTAATATCTTCACAGAACTGATCTTTGGAAGTATCCCATAACTTAAATGGTTCCGATGGTTGACAAAATAAAAGTATGAGTACGAACAACTCCCTTAGTTTTTTTGGAAAATGTGATAACGAAGCTTCAGTTAAAGTGTTACCCCAATGGTCATCGTTTTTAAGTAAACCTCGGTCACGGCAAGCTGCTTGATACGTCTCTTTGACAATACCGTTTACAGTTTTAGGGTATGCAAATGAGGTCGGACCGCGTACGTGGTGCAGAAGAATCCTAAGATAAAAACACTATGATTGGGATGGATGTATCCCGTAGACTCTACCTAAAGCGGCATCTTTTTTTATCCCCGGATGTCCAACTACATCTTCACCACGCCTCCTTCTAGTGAATTTATTATTTGCCCATGTATAGTATTGCGGGACCTCATGATACAGAAGATTTTTCGCGAATTCATCTTCATTACAGAGAGCAAAAAATGCCAGTAATGTGGTATACGGGCCATGCAGCAGAAATCGTAATATTTTAATTTTGCCATAACTTCAAAACTAAACGTCCAATTTTAATCATTCAAAGATCAAATATTATCTTCATAAACTGTACTTAGTGATGAAATAATTTATTTTGATAAGGATTATTAGCATGAATAAAATAAACGCGTTTAAATATAGTCCAAAAAAAAATCAAGATTTTTAAATAAAAAAACGGTTGTTGTGCCTCACTCGACATAGATAGGTATAGTGTGTCGCGGACTTTTTTGTAGATATTTATAAGATCTACAATTAATTAGAACATTTTATGGTTCTATCTTTTATAGTTTAGGCAGCGTACGCAAAATAAGTAACTTTTCTAGTTGACTTTTTACCGAAAAACTCAAATATCTTACGGAACCCTATTTTTTCTAAAATAAAATATAGCCTATGTTACTCGTGGATAATATAGCTTTCGAATGGTGAAAGAATTTTTAAAATCAGTCCAGTAGTTTTTGAGCCTATTCATTACAAACAAACAAACAAAGTTTTCCTCTTTATAATATTAGTGTAGATATACATCTGTTTGAACAAATGTTCAACATCTCATTTCAATTTGTGTTTCGGTCAGATGCGCAATTCTTACTTATAATAGCAACATTATTCACTGGCTACAATTCATTACATACGAGTAATAAACCAGTTTTCTATCTAAAATGGTAAAATCATACAGTATTCTCGTATTAACATAGTTGCTGTAATGTTATTAAAGTGAACATGTTTGCCTTGAACAAACTGGGGAACGTTGTTATCCTGCTCGTATAGAAATTTTCGAAACTAAGTCTGAAAATGTTGGAGGTTATCGCTTACAGATTTTGCGATAGCAATCAACAACATTTTTTTTTAAATTGTATTTTATGTATAGGAAGTGTGGAAGAAAAAAACGTGTTGCGCCGACCCCAAATAACACGGGATAAGGGCAGGAAGATGATGATGATGATGATTTTATGTATAGGCTCCCGTTTGACCAACATCTCACCTGATGGTAAGTGATGATGTGGCCGACGATGGAGCATGCTTGTATAGAAGTAACCTATTCTTGAATTAAAGGCCCCTAAGTTGTAGTTATCATCATGATCATCATCTTCCTGCCCTTGTCCCGTGTTATTTGGGGTCGGCGCAACACGTTTTTTTCTTCCACTCTGCCCTGTCACTCGTCATGCTATCACTAACTTCCTATTCTTTCATATCACTCTTCACACAATCTATCCATCTTTTCTTTGGTCTCCCTCTCCCTCTCCATCCATCCACATGTAAACTCATAACTCTTTTAGTAACATGCGTCTCTTCCCTCCTCTTCACATGACCATACCAAGACAAACGATTCCCTTTCAACTTTTCAGACATTGGCGCCACTAATATATAATATATCGCCACGCCACTATCAATAATAATAATATTTTGAAGGATAATATTGTATATGCTCGGAGTGTCCTTGCGTGATGGCATCAGGAATGAAGATAGGAGCAGGAGAACTAAGGTCACCGACATAGCCCGAAAAATCGCCAAATTTAAAAGTGGCAGTGGACAGGGCATATTGCTCGTAGAACAGATTGTTGATAGGGCCGAAAGGTTCTGACTTTTTGTGTTTTTGTGTGTACATAAATAGTCAAATAAATAAATACATACTTCCTTATGGTGACAGCGAGTTGGCGATCTCGGGCTCTGTGGTTCCAAATAAACATAATCGCAAAACAATAAGAAATCAGGAATTGAAACCAAGGCCCAATTTCAAACGTCTTAAATAAATAATCAACGCAAACTAAATAAAATTGTGCCTCATACTGAGTTTACACATGAAACACGCTAATTATATATTCTGTTCACGTGTTATGAAAATTAAATGTGAAGCTTTTAGATTCCTGGAACTAAAGAGAGGCGGAAAACCTTTATGTTAGTGTTTGAGAGTTTCCTGGTTGGTCGCTATTCAAGGCCGAACCCTGGTTTTTCTTTGATGTGGAAAATCATTCAATAACATCTCCCACTTTAGGATGGAACGCGAATGCGTGTCAGACTTTTACTGACTAAAATCCACCTGTATCCTTTAGTTGCCCTTTACGTTCTAGAACCACGGAGTCTCTTTCAGTTATTCTCCGTGACTCTAACAGGCCTACGCTCTGGTGGGCATCTACGGTTTTATTGGCATCTCTTTGAGGTGCTCGTGGAGGTACGTATCATCTACGATTCGGGCGCAGTCCTTACTGGACAGTTAGACGGCGAGCTACTCATTGCTCAACGTCTGTGAACCCGTGTATACCTTAACCAGGAATCGCCCTGCGACTCCCAACAACGCTCGGATGTCAAGACACCAAGTGCTTATTTGACCTAAAACAACATCTACATTTCTTGATATCGGAACCATCTAGTCCGATGTCCACTTAATGCAAAAATTAGTTTTTAATAAAAAAAACGTGTGTTTCTTGCTCTTTGTTTGTGTCTAATCGATACATTTGTGTCTCATTTAAATACGAATTTTCATTCCTATAAATGAACGAATATCCACAGTATTCTAGAGGTATACAGTCTGTACATCATGAAGAAACACCAAACTTTCTCATTAATGTGTGTACTTAAATTTGTTCAGTAGGCGTAATAATAAGTATTTTATTTAAATAATATTTGTATGCCGCTTTGTGGCAGAACACAGAGACACTAATACATTTGTAACAACTAAATTGTACCTGTGTACACAAATAAACTTTTTGTATTTATTTCTGTTTGTTCAAAGAAAACAATTTCTTCTTTTGTAGTTCACATATGAAATTTTTGTTACGACCAATTCTAAAACAGTTGTGATTTGTGGATCTTGTTTTAACAACTTACTCATTGGCTCGTAAACTATTCACTACGCTACTAAAAACTCGTTTGGACCGATATGACATCCCACCCTCGGCCTTGGTCATAAAATTTATATATTATATATATTTTTTTTATATAGTGTAGTTTCAGTCAGCCCGAGCCATGTAATTGATTTACCACCCTTTTTTTATACGAGCCATCATCACAAAACTTTTCGCATTCTAGGGGGAACAATCGGGAGTGTCCCTTTGCATTTCAGGGCCGCGGTGACTCATTCGAATAATTTCGCAGCTTCTGGCTACTACACAAAATTAGTTTTAGTATATGCGAAAAAGAATCTATGTACGAAATTTCATGACTGTAACATGAAAAATCACAAAGTTATAAGCTTGTTATGTTGCCTGGTTTTTACACAAATACGTGGTCGGCTGAGGGGTTGTTTTACTCCCACACCCAGCTGTGTGCTGGCGTTGTGGGCTTGCGGACGGCGAGCATTGGGTAGCTCACCGTCCGACTGTCTGGTAACCGTCCGGACCGAGCCCAAGTCGTCGACGGCGCGTACTGTCTCACGCGCGCCTCAAGGAGATGTCAGCAACTGTAGGGACCCAGCAGGGTCGAAGCCTGCTGGGGCAAAGGATCTGATTCTGAAAGGGAGACTCTGTCCCGGTACGAAAGGCGATGAGGGAACAGGAGTGGGGTTTTAGTCAGTAAAAGTCTGACACTATCTCCCGCTCCGCCCAAGAGCGGGGATGTCATAAGATGATTTTCCCACCGAAAAAAAAAAAGATGTGTACTGGCGTCAAATGCCCTCTATGACCTGCCGTGACATGTGTAGTAGTTAGTGTCGGTGGTGGCCAAATTAAGGTAGTGTAAAAATTATTGCAATCGATTCAGTTACTGATTTTGAACAAACTATATTGAGCCAAACCAAAAATTATGTTGTATATTAATTTTGTATATTGATTTTTACTATTGCAATCGCATAGCTGACTGTATTATTATATGCGACAGTTAACACATATAGCGAATTTTAGTCGTAATCATTGTCATAATTTCAGCCGGAAGACATCTGGACATAAGTGTCGTCACAACGACCGGTCCTATGTGTCTTGTAGCCATCGGATTCCTGCAACCTTCACAAAGTTATCGCATCTTCCGGTATTGGGTAACTGCTATGAGCAATTTGCCCTGCTCCACTGCCACTACAATTTAATGATTCTTCGGGTTGTGTCAGTAACCTTGGTGAACATTTAATATTAATGGGAATACTGTTTGCTGTCAATCATGGTAAAGCAATTACGAAGCCAATTTCTAACCGTTGCAGCACTCAGTTAAACCAGCATAACCACTTGAATCAAAACATTCTTTCGATAAATCAGAATCCGGTACAATTATTGTCAGCCTAGATGGACAAACCGGAAAGCTCCATGGTTGGCAACCGTCCAACCACGCGACCCAGTTTACCCGAATTTATCTGATGTTCTACAACCTTTGACTACTTGAATATACTGACGAATATGTTGTGTAAGCCATGTAAGCTTATGTGGCTTAATGTGAGGGAATGAAAGTCAGGTCTGCTGTCTGCGTTTTTGTGCTGGCAAATATTAATTAATTTTTGTACAAAAGAAACCAACATCTTAAACTTTGGATACAGCTGCATGTGTTTAAAAGATGAGTCTGTTTATTTTGTTCCCATATTTCTTTTAGTTTATCAATAAGACTTAATTGTGTTGAAAACTAAATTCTAAAATCGACAAACATAGCAATGTGTGTGATTTCTTCTTCTCTAAGGCGGAACAAGAGGGCGTGTCAGATTTTTACTGACTAAAAACACACCTATGTTCCTTCTTTGCCCTTTGCGATCTATGACCACGGGTTTTTTTTTCAGAAGTCAACCAGTGGGGATAGTAGGTTTCTGCTCTGCCCAGCGGCAGGAGCGTGATGATGTCCGTTCCATCACGCGTGTAGCCTCTTTCACTAGCACTACTGTTTCGCAGAAGAAGGCGACCGCCGCCTAAATTCCTTTGCTTGGGACCAATGCTTGTACTAGGGCCCGGCGCAAGAGGTCGTCGTCGCTGATCACCCTCACGAAAACACGGTAGCGCTCGTCTCAGTTGGGGCCCACCTCCACCGTATGCTCCACCGTGTCTGTGATACCGGTGCGTTTCTTCCGCACGAATCAGGTGCAGGAACCTCCCGAACTTACAATGTCCAATGAAGACCTACGTAATGTGGAAGGTAAGGGCGCTGTGCCTCTCTCTAGTCACTTCTTAAAGAGAGGACTTATCGCCATGATTATACCGTGACCAGCACTGGGCTGCGATAGTCCTTATCACCATATCGCCATGAGATCCCGCTGAAACTAGACCTTATATCGACATTATATGACTTGCCTGGCATTATATCTCCATGCGTGCAAAGACTGTTGCTTCCAGATTCCATGGCGATAGGCCAGGAAGGAGGTTCACCGCTTTGCTTACTTTCCATGCTAATGGCGGGTAGCAGACTATAATCTTAGCCCGCATAGTCGAGGCAATTCTCCATACTTGAGTGTAGAGCCCAAACTATGTATCTAGTTAAACTAAACTATGTCTGTAGTAAAACTAAACTCTGTACATATAATAAATATGCATCTCAGCTATTCGAGTAAAGCGAAACTAATTAAGTCTAGTTCTTGGTCTGACACCTACCGCATTCGGACCACTCTGCAAATATACATAAATAAAAATACATTCAATAGCTCCAAGTGAACCAGGGTCCTGATTTAGTATATAAAGTCAGAATCCCGATTTATTAGTCACAGTAACCAAAACGTGCGTCACAACGGCATTAAAATCTAAAGTGACCGGATTAATGGCGCGATTCGGCAACAAATTATAAGGCTGGGCACGGGCGCAAATTCAGGGTAGGAGTACTTCGTTATTTTGTTTCGAGTAATTTCATCGGAATGTTGCTTGTAACGTGACGAATTAAATGGCTAGGTGTAGAGATTGATATTTTTGATTCTCTGGAATTTTCCACATTTTTGGTTATTCATTTTCCAACTGGATTTGTTAGAACCAGATTGGAGCAGGTAAATTGAATGTTACGGCATTTTGATTTCAGGGTTATTTGGGAGTTTAACGTTGTGAATATACAAATTTGATAAAAAGATTTGTCGGTAAACAAAGGTGATATTTTACAGAATTAAAATCCGGCGTAACCTAGTAAATTGGACTTCGTAGCATGGAACTCCCCAAAGGTATATATGAACCTGAAAAAGGTGGCTAGGATAAACTGGTTGCAGAAGGCAGAGGATCGCATGTAGTGGCGCAGCTTAGGAGCGGCCGCCGACCCATTAATATGGTGTCTATTAACTGCTCCATCTTTATTTTAGTATATACATTTTTTTTTTCTAACACATTGCTTTTATAGTATTTTTTATATTATTTAAACCTCAACTATCTGAAATTCGTTACTCTTATATAGCTGCTCTATACGATACCTGAGAATAAACGATTTTTTTTACTTTAGAAGTTATTTGATAATTTTCTACTTCAAAAAGGGACCTAAGGACGTTAGTTTTAATAACAATTTAATGAGTCCGAGCCTTAACACCAGCATAGTGGTCTCTAAGCGGCCCAATAACTTCAATGAACTTGATTTACATGACTCTGAATCAATGCTAAAACGACACAAAAATGTGACTCATTTATTTCAACACCTAAACCAAAAGAATATTAAAATATGTTGTAACATTTTGCGTCAAGTTTAGTTCAAAATATTCAGAAATCTTGAGTACCTTGATCGCACGACTTACTTCTCGTCTCGGGGACTAAAGTAAATCTAACTTACTATAACTTCCGACCACAGAGCACTAATTCTATTTACTGGCAAATGCTTGACAGAGAGCAGTGGTGGCCGAGTGGTAACGGCTCTGACTTACGAGTTGTAATTTATTTCATCACCACTGCTCTCTCAACGATGAAGGAAACATCGTGAGGAAACCGGCATGTCCTAGAACCAATAATTCGAAGATTCATCAGCCCGCACTGGGGCCACGTGGTGGATTACGGCCCATTCCCTCTCCTAGAGAGTGGAGGCCTGTATCCCAGCAGTGGGAACATTAATAGGCTGATTATGTTTATGCTATGCTATGCTTGACAGAGAAGACAATCTTCAACAAAATTTTTGCTTAGACTGCAACAGCCCAGGGCTGTGGGATTGTTTGAACACGTTACCGTGGTCCCGGTGGATTTTAGTCAGGAAAAGGCTGATATGCCCTCTTGCTCCACTTTAAAGTGAAGAAAATCATTTAATGATTTCCCAATTCAAATAAAAAGATGGGCAAGTAAATAAAACTCTGACAATTCTTCACGCTCAACAAAGAGTGGGCGAAGTTTGTTGATGATAACCCTCTTTGAGGCGTAGTTGGAAAGACCTCACGGCGTCTTCACCTTCCGCATGACGCAGGTTCTCACCGGACACGGTAAGTTCGGGAAGTTCCTGCACAGGATTCGTGCGGAAATGACGCCCGGGTGTCGCCACTGTGTGGACCGCCCGGAGGACACGGTAGAGCACACGGTGGAGGTGTGCCCCGCTTGAGCAGAGCAACGCCGTGTCCTCGTGGGGGCAATCGGTGGCGGCGATCTCTCGCGCCGGGCCTTGGTTCAGGCCATGGTCCGGAGCGAGGAGGAGTGGCAGGCGGTCGCCTCCTTCTGCGAAGCAGTAATGCTAGCAAAGGAAGCGGACAATCGCGTGAGGCAACGGCCCTTACGCCCTGTCCGCCACCGGGATTCCGATCCCGATTACCGGTCACCGTAGGCGCGGGCTTGCGGACGGCGAGCAATGGGTAGCCCGCCGTCCGACCGTCCGGTAGCCGTCCGGACCGAGCCCAAGTCGTCGACGGCGCGTATTGTTCCACGCGCGCCTCAGGGAGATGTCAGCAAATCGTAGGGGCCCAGCAGGGTCGAAGCCTACTGGGGCCATGGATAGTGTGAAAACGAAACCCGGGGCCCTGGGACGAAGGAACAGGAGTGGGTTTTTAATCAGTAAAAGTCTGACATTATCTCTCGCTCCACCCAAGAGCGGGATTTGTCGTAAGATGATTTTCCCACCCAATAAAAAAAAAAAAAATGGTAATGAAAATTTTGTCATACATTGCTGGCATGTATTGATATATCTTACAGGACTGTATAATAAATCAATAGCAAAAAGAATTATGTCTAGCAACCGTAACTAAACGAAGTTAGAGACAATTTAGTATATTGCTACTAACATGTTATCAGGGATTATTTTTCTCAGATAAAAATAGTGTTTGTCTGATATTTTAAGTTTCCCATTGCTAAATATAGTTTGAGTTTCGATTTTTATGATGAGTACGCATTAAACATACGATAATATAATCACTATCATAAAGTTAACCCGTATCTTTTCGATTCGTTTATCACTTATTTTTTTTACTAGTTTTAGTGATGAAAAATTGCGAGAGTAAAAAAAAAAATATAACATCAAAAACCAATTTAATCTATTTTAACAATGGAAACCTCAAAATATTAGTACTTATTATACTTCCATTTCATTTTAAAATAACGAAAATAGGTAACGCATGATCAAAATATACTGGCAATGCTTCTATACGTATCTTCGTTCGCTTATGGTTTAAAGACCTGGTTCTTTTTGCTATTGATTCCTCGTATTGGCCTCTAACATGTAATCTAGGTTTCATTTCTGGTGAAAAGAAAAAGGTAATCATGCCAATAGTTTAAATTGGCCTTTAGCACAAGGGTAGACCATGTCTTTGGAACAGTACATAGGCTACTTTTTCATCTCGGGGGTAAGTTACCTTGGGGCAATTTTCTACTTACATGCAGATGAAATAGCTAGTTGTTTCTATATTTAAGAGAGCCCTTCCCCAATCGTCTATTGTCAAAATTAGCTTGATTTAAAAGCTTGTTGGTTCAACCAACTCAATCCAATGCAATGTTTGATAAATTTGTCAAAGCAAAACAGAGAGATTGGATGATGGAGTTTCTTGCACGTTCTTCTCCATAGAGATCTATGCTTTTTTTTTGGACTGACCTACATTTGACTATTCAAAAGTGCCTGTAAATGGTCTATTTGAAATAAATGCTGTGACAAACTTTGACTTTGACAACACCTGAACGGTCTGCTGGTACTCGGTAATACCATAATTCGGCCGAATAACTCTCAAAACTTGTTCCAGGAAATTCGTGTTTTTTTTAAATCGTAAAAGTTTTTAAAAAACTTTTTCGTCATTCAGAATATTGATTAAATGTGCAAGGATTTCTATACTAATATTTTCTTTACTTTTTAATTTTTTGAGCAAATTATGAAGGGTTGGAAGGGAAGGAAGCAAAGTTAACACCAAATCGCAGATTTTTAATTTGTAAATTGATTTCAACTGAAATAAAAATAACAATTAATATCCACAAGATATTTGTGTTTCCAAAATATCTAGAATAAATATTGTCGTCGCCCTTAAAATAGAATCATATTATGTATTTGCTTCTCTTATAATAATTGTAAGAGTATTTACTCTTATTTAATGCGCGTCCGTTAACCTATTTCACGTCTTATGTCGTGGACAGTGGTGTGAATTATACTTTTTTACTTTTTTGATAAAACTACTTTATATTGATTCAGTGAAAATATATGTCGGGTTAGACACTCTTAATAGTTTATGCACATAGAAACACAGGTAGAGCTAATGGTTTAGGCATTTTCTTCCAGTCACTATTAAGATAATGCAGACCCAAACTCTGGTAGGTGAAATATAAACTAATTTTTTTTTTAGGTTTGCCAACATTTCTAGTAGCTGCTGACACAACATTCCTTGGTCTGTGCCCTCTACGATAGAGTTGAGACGAAGCATTGAAACGTAAGTAAATCTTAAGCATACACTTCGCTGGAACACTTAGGTTAAATATTACATGACATACTATCATGCTTGACTACTTAGATAATATATTATGTCTGTTTGTAAATACAAAGTTCAATAGTAAGTTGGATGTCTTGTGTTTTAGTTTTGTTTACTTTGTGTGGTTCAGTCGTTAAACAGAATAGAGCATTGTGTATTATTACGAAGATATTTTAAATGTTTGTTCATAGTTTTTAGGGTTCTGTACCTCAAAAGTAAAAAAAACGGAACCCTTATAGGATCACGCTGCTGTCCGTCTGTCCGTCAAGACCCTTTATCTCGGGAACGCGTGGAGGTGTTGAGTTAAAATTAAAACCAATACTGAAGTCTGCGGTCCGTTGAAGCTGTGAAAAAATCAAACTTCTAAAATAACGAAAAAAATAGATACGGCCGTTTGGGTTGCACGTATATTTCGACACCCTCAAGGGAATCAAAATTCATAGGATCCCGTTGATCTAGAATGCTGAAATTTGACATAGAGCACAAGTATAGGAAAAAAACCTGAAAACTGTAAATTTGTAGTTAAGTTACAATAACATCATTTTATTCAAAAATCTTCGTAACTCAATTCGGGTATTGAACTATTTACATAGATGAGTTTGTACGGAACCCTCAGTGCGCGAGTCCGACTTGTACTTGCCCAGTTTTTTTGGAAGGTTTTAAACGTGCACGTCATTCTATGTTCTCACATATATTTTTATGTTTATAATTATTGTGTACGTGTGTTTGGCACCTAACTGCTCATAAGATTCAAGATTCAAAGCATTCTATTTCAAACTAGCTTTTGCCCGCGACTTCGTCCGCGTAAAAGTCAAAAATTATTTTATTAGGTTTTTGATCGATGCAAACGAAACGATCGTAACTTGGCTAGAGGAGCTGGATAGACTTTGCAGATTAAGTCAATTCACACCAATGACGATCAATTTCGATTTTGTTTTCACAAAAAGGTACTTTTCCGTATACTATTAAATTTACTTTGAAGGACAATTTGTACTACCTCCGCTCAAATGTGTACTCATATTAGTAGATAGTTTAAGGGGTGGACGAATTTCCATAGTGGAGAAGTTATTAAGCAAGACTTCACAATGTCAGATCTAGTTCCCCTAACTATCACCGGCAAAGTTTGGCGAAAATCACCAGCAAACTTGAAAGTGATTTCACCCATGATTTTACTACAGATGCTTATAAGGGTCTTGCCTCTACATGAACTCTAAGAATCATAGTGCATTCATCCCATATGATTATACTGACATCTTGTAAAACTTTTACCAAAGAGCCATTTTACTCGATTCGAACACAAGCCAGCTTTCTGCGAAGTTTGCGGTGCATTCACCTGCTAATAGAGATAAGTGAAGTCGGTTATATTTCTTTTGTAAAAAGATTTTTATTCCATCCTTTTTAGTTGCGATACACTTATTGCCAAAGTACCTATTTCTCATGTCAATTTCAATTAACCTAAACACTGCCGGGATATATTGTTTTATTATGAAGTTCCAGTGTTCACTTTCCACCTTCTGGCTTCATTATCAGATCAGTTCGATGATAGGTACCTTATAGCCAAAGTGCATCTCATGACAATTCTAATAAGCCCAAACACGGCTACGATACGTTAATTACGGAGTTCCGGTGCCTATCCTACCTATAACACAACTGAACGTTATGTGGAATCGGCGAATCAAGCGCGATTTTAGTAAAAATGGAGCTGCATTATTATTGTAGTATTGTCAACTTCAACGAAGCTTACCGAGAAGGTTCACTCGATAAATTTTTTGATAAATATTGCATTAGAATTTGTTACATCCGTATTTTAATCGAAAACAAAGTGACTAAATTCTGTACTAAAAACGAAATCCGTTCTAAACTTGAAATTCGCCGTGATCCTAGAGGGCACCGTCCCTATTGAACCCTTACGATTTACTGACATCTCTTTGAGGAGCGTGTGGAACAATAATTACTGTCGAGGACTTGAGCTCGATCCAGACGGACGGCCAAACGGCGAGCTACTCATTGCTCGTCGTCCGCAAACCCGTGCCTATCGTGACTGGTAATCGAGGACGGGTTCGCGCCAACTGGGGCGTAAGGATGTCCGTTTCCTCACGCGTACGGCCGTCTTCTTCGCTAGCATTACTGATTCGCAGGAGGACAGGGATCCACGGCTATGGGTTCGCTTCTGAAAGGAAAACCTGGGTTCCTGGTACGCAAGGCAAAGAAGTAACATAAGGAGTGGGTTTTATTAAGTAAAAGTCCAGCTCGCCGTCCGGCTGTCCGGTAATCGATCGGACCAAGCCCAGTCGTCGGCATCGCGTAGTGATCCACGCGCTCCTCAAAGAGATGTTATATATTATAGGGGCCCAGCAGGGCCGATGCCCGTTAGGACCGCGGGAATTTTTCAATTTTTTTTTCTTTTTTTCTGAAAAGGAAACCCGTGGTGCTAGAACGCAAAGGGCAATTGAAGGGCACAGGTGTGGTTTTAATCAGCAAAATTCTGACAAGCCCTCTAGATCCACCCAGAGCGAGCGAAGTCATAGATGACTACCCTACTCCCACCTAAAAAAAAACCGGAGTCATCATCATCTTCCTGCCCTTGTCCCATCTTATTTGGGGTCGGCGCAACACGTTTTTTTCTTCCATTCTATACTGTCAACCTTCATACTATCACTAACTTCCTTTTCTTTCATATCACTGTTCACACAATCCATCCATCTTTTCTTTGGCCTCCCTCTCCCTCTCCACCCATCCACATGTATACTCATAACTCTTTTAGTAACATGTGTTTCATCTCTCCTCTTTACATGACCATACCAAGACAAACGATTAATAAAAGAAATTCAAGCGGACGAAGTTGCTGAAAAAAGCTAGTTATATGAAGCCTTCATAATAATATTTAGATCTTTTCCAATCACGTTGGAGTCACGTATTAAATTTCGCTATATGAAGTTACATGAAGAGCATTCACATGATTGCATCTCGTAACAATAACACACATCCAAACATACAGGTAATACAAAAAGTGAACATTTGTTAGCATGCGTGTGTGATATTTGTTACTCCTTCACGCTTAAACTTCTGAAAAGATTTGAATACAATTCCGTGCAATAATCTATATGTATATCACTTTTAATAGTCCCCTTACACGTATGGCAAGGCTTTATAATGAAAGGTCCAACTTGATGGATTACCCTATCGATATCTTCTCCATAAGTTTCGCTTCATACAGACGCTGCCTGTATAAACAGTGCGAATAATGTACGTCTTTATATTCCGGTGTGTATTGTCTTTTTAGTGTTCTAGATTTAGATTTTCTGGACACACTTTTTTGTTCTGTGTTTGTCTCTAATATTCATTTGGTCAATGTCATGCATACCTGTTGTTTGCATGGCTACTGAAATGCCAATGTTAGATGTAAGATTATTTGAATTGTGAGTGACTGTGCTGTTAGTGTGCTTATTATAAATAAATATATAAAAGCGAAATGTCACTCACTGATTAATCACGAAATCTTAGAAACTATAACACCTACAAACTTAAAATTTAGCAGGTAGGTTCCTTAAAGGGTGTAGACATCCGCTAAGAACGGATTTTACGAAACTCCATCCCTAAGGGGGTAAAACGGGGGTTGGAATTTCGTATGGAGAAACCAACTTTTACGCGGGTGAAACCGTTGGCACAAGTTAGTAGACCATATTCTTGAATCGCATATAGTATAGGTGATACGTTTTAACCTGGGAATGGAAAGCCGCTGGTAGAAGCTAATTAATAATATGGATCGATTTGTATATAAGTAAGTAAATAATATGCTAAAGTTAATTAGTCATTAAAACATCTAATATACTAGGGGACACAATGTCCCCCAACATGACGCGCAACGCTATTATATTGTCCAACAAAATGTCCCCAACATGACGCGCAACGCTATCATAATGTCCAACAAAATGTCCCCAACATGACGCACAACGCTATCATATTGTCCAACAAAATGTCCCCAACATGACGCGCAACGCTATCATATTGTCCAACAAAATGTCCCCAACATGACGCGCAACGCTATCATATTGTTCAACAAAATGTCCCCAACATGACGCGCAACGCTATCATATTGTCCAACAAAATGTCCCCAACATGACGCGCAACGCTATCATATTGTCCAACAAAATGTCCCCAACATGACGCACAACGCTATCATATTGTCCAACAAAATATCCCAAACATGACGCGTAATGCTATCATATTGTTCAACAAAATGTCCCCAACATGACGCACAACGCTATCATATTGTCCAACAAAATGTCCCAAACATGACGCGCAACGCTAATATTGTCCAACAAAATGTCCCCAACATGACGCACAACGCTATCATATTGTCCAACAAAATATCCCAAACATGACGCGTAATGCTATCATATTGTTCAACAAAATGTCCCCAACATGACGCACAACGCTATCATATTGTCCAACAAAATGTCCCAAACATGACGCGCAACGCTAATATTGTCCAACAAAATGTCCCAAACATGACGCGCAACGCTATCATATTGTCCAACAAAATGTCCCCAAAATGACGCGCAACGCTATCATATTGTCTAACAAAATGTCCCGCGTCACGAGAATGCATCGTAAAATATTGGGTGGCAAGTTGCTTGTAGATTGACCACTAAGCAATAAATTTTAACCAATCAAAACTAACTAACAGCTCAATTAGATTTGCACACAAAGCAAAGCATTATCATTATCATAATCTCTTGTAGAAGGACAAAGTACGAAAATACAAAGTCACGTTACAAAATGTAAATAAACTTAATAATAACACGCAAAATAATTCCTCGTTTTATATGCAAATATTCTGAAATACCTGTATATCCGGATACTGGAATGTGTATAATCAGTAAACAACATAGCGTAACCTTTGGTATCCTTTTTTGAAACATACGATAAAAAAAATGGTCACGTTGTCCCTACAAAATTCAATTTCAACATGTAAATTAATATTTTTACTTTTTCGTTCATTCGTCGCGATGGCTTTTGTAAAATTCCAAAAACGATTTGACAGAAATATAACCTTAAACAATTTCTTGTCTTTTGGCAGGATGTCAAAAAGTGGCCAGTATCATTTCGATGTAGCTTAAACTTTTTTCGAATGGAAATGAAATATCTCCAAAGAGTCTTGTGTAAAAAGTACTGATACCAACTGTATTAATATATCCTTACCAAGAATTTTGTATACCCTAAGTAGAAAAAAAATCTTGGTCCATTCACGTTCCGCCGTGCTCTGCGAGGTTCAAAGGAGACCCTTCTACAGTCTCTAGGGATGTGCCCAAACAAGAGTTGTACAGATGGGTTTCCGGGGTATCTTTTAAAAGGTCACGGATCTCTTTTCACGTGCTGGTGGAAATGAGAGCAAGGTGGTATCCGTGAGTTGAAAATCCAACACTCCCTGGCCTTATCCCCAAAAGCCAATAGCCTGTTGTTCTCCTGTAGGGAGATAATAACAAAAAAAAAACAGTGCCTATTTTTTAATCCAACCTTGGCCTATATTTTATTCATGTAACATCCTAGCACTGGATATTCCTACCAAGCGTTGAGCTCTTGAATTAAATTCGTAAGTTGATTACGTAATAGTAAAAATACCTATTCAGTGTATTTGATTTGAAAGGAATTCTGCGTTAATACTCGTACTAAGCATTTGCGGAGGCGGACGGCATCTACAGAATAACAAAATTCATTAGGTACTAGATTTTGACGGCGCCGGCTGGGTCCACGTAGAAGCCGAAAATACACCTACAGGAGATCTAAATTATTCTATCTTAATCGAGGCCATGACCTACTCGTGTTGTAAGATTTATTTGAATTCGTTTATACGTTTAAGCCTGATTAAAAATTAACACTCGTACTTTTTATAAAGCGAATTAGGATGGATAGGAAGTTCTTGTAGTCCACACTTCCTCGTATTAATTAAGAATTAAACTCCAGTAAATCACTTATTAACAGCCTTTAGGTACTCATCCTTTTCAGTGATCAAACAATAAAATGTCAATATCAGCAAAGGGCAGAAAAAAATGCCTTTTGCGGAAATAAATTAAAAGTTAATCAAGAGTTCTGTCTTGTTATAGAGGAGCTTAGAAGTTACGAATTCGACGGGTTTATTAAATACAAGCTGTTGCCCGCGACTTCGTCCGCGTTAAGTTCGTAAAATTGTACAATAATTCTGTGCTTGTAATTCATTCCAATAGCATCTAAATTATTTAAATTTTAAAATGTTAATTATTTTAAAGAGACGTTATGCACTAGTCCATATGTATTGTGTTTAGAAAAAGCATATTAACACGTAGTATATTTCTAGTAACACTAAATAAATACTTTTAAATTTATGTTGTCAAAAAAAAGTGATGGTTTGGGGTTCTGTTAGTAAATCATCAAATACATTCTCACATTCTGGGTGGAGCGTGTCAGAGAGTGTCAGACTTTTACTGACTAAAACCCACCTGTTTTCCATCAGTTGCCTTTGCGTTTCAGGGACACAGTAAGCACGCCACAATCGGGCAAAAAATATTTCAGAATTTTGTGCTTACAGTAAAAAAAAACAAAAACTATCCTATCACCTAAAAAACGCACTATCTGAGATTCGAATTAACATCGTTCAACGTGAAAGTCTTATTACTAAACCACTGCGCTACGGTCTTCGATGACTTGTTTTTAAAATAGGCATTCTTATATGTAATACTTCATAATTGACTGCTTGGCTCCTTGTCGATGACAGCGTGATGATTTTCATGTTAGATGTTAATTTCCGTAACTTAATGGAATAATCTAAAAAAAAATTTAAGTATTTTTTTCACTAATTCGATTTTATTATATGTTTTGATTACTTTTTACAAAACATTTGGAAAAATTGTGAATAAAAATTTCGATGTTATATTTAAAACGTGCAAAAATCAGCTTTATTATTATATTTGACGTATCAAAATATATTTACTCGCGGCAAAAATCGTTCAATACTGAAAAAATACAATATTAATCATCCCTTATAGCAATTAGGGTAATAATTTATTGCCTATGTCCTTTCTCAAGTTTTAGTTTATCTTTGTACCAAATTTCATCATAATCGGTTCAGCGACTTAGCGTGAAAGCGTAACAGACAGACAGACAGAGTTATTTTTGAATTTATAACATTAGTATACTCTAATTAATACTCTTATACTTCCAGTATGGGAGTTTGGATGGTATAGAAGTAAGGAAATATGGATAGTATGGATTGGTTTTGACAATGACGATTAAAATTTTTAGGTTAGAGGGTTTTTTTTTTATTGGGTGGGAAAATCATCTTATGACATCCCCGCTCTTGGGCGGAACGGGAGATAGTGTCAGACTTTTACTGACTAAAAACCCACTCCTGTTCCTTCGTTGCCTTCGTCCCAGGGCCCCGGGTTTCGCTTTTACACTACCCGTGGCCCTCCGCGTGGCTTCGACCCTGCTGGGCCCCTACGATTTGCTGACATATCCTTGAGGCGCGCGTGGAACAGTACGCGCCGTCAACGACTTGGGCTCGGTCCGGCCGGTTACCGGACGGTCGGACGGCGAGCCACCCATTGCTCGCCGTCTGCAAGCCCGCGCCTACGGTGGCCGGAAATCGGGATCGGAATCCCGGCGGCGGTTGGAGCGTAAGGACCCTTGCCTCACGCGATCGGCGCCTCCTTTGCTAGTATTACTGCTTCGCAGAAGGAGGCGACGGCCTACCACTCCTCCTCGCTTCGGACCATGGCCTGAACCAAGGCCCGGCGCGAGAGATCACCGCCGCCGATTGCCCCCACGAGGACACGGCGTTGCTCTGCCCAAGTGGGGCACACCTCCACCGTGTGCTCTACCGTGTCCTCCGGGCAGTCCACACAGTGGCGACACCCGGGCGTCGTTTCCGCACGAATCCGGTGCAGGAACCTCCCGGATTTCGGTGTCCGGTGAGAACCTGCGTCATGCGGAAGGTGAGAACGCCGTGAGATCTTTCCAACCACGCCTCAAAGAGGGGACTTACCGCCATATTTGTGGCGTGCCCAGCACTGGGTCTCGTCAGTCGCTGTCGCCATTTCTCCATGAGAACTCGCCGGAGCTCTGTCCGCCATGCTGCGACTTGTCGCCGCAGCGGAGTTTCGCCCCGGCGTTGCATCTCCATGCGCCCATCTCCTGGCCAGCAAGGAGGCTCGCCGCTTCGTGGGAAATCGTCCGGTATCCTCGCACCATCCGTATGGCCATGACCCGTGTTTTGGGCATGCCAGAATCGGGGCTCTTTGAAGAGTTGGTAGAGAAATGCCATGGCATCCACACCTTTTATCTGACGCAGATCTTCACCGGGCATGGCCAGTCCAGGTGGTTCCTGTTTCTGATGCTTGAGTTTTTGCCTATTTAGCTGGTAGAGTCACCGGCTCTGAGTCTGTCTTGATCTTTTCCGTTTATTATCAGGTGCTAAAGCTACTAAGCTTTATTTAGCACCCGATAACGCCAGACTTCTTCCCGGTCAAGTTCGATTTGTTGCCCCCGGTGGCTACTTACGCTTGTAAACGTGTTTTTGATGATGTGATGAACATTTATGAGCAGGAAGACATACCGGTGTCAAAAGCCAACTCGTTGGTTACTAATTTAGACGTGCATAAAAATTGTACATGAGCATTTTACACCTCTGCGCTAGCTAATTGCAAGGTATGGTTTCTCGCCTAATTCTGTTAGTTCCTGCGTTGTCGTTCTCATCATCAAATTTTCCGGTCTAAGCACGGTGGGTGTTAACTTTCAAATACCGGATTTTTCAATACCGGTATTAGTGATGACACCAATACCGGCAGTAGTTTATTTTCACAAACAAAAACACAATTTGCTGGTTAGACATCCCTAACTTTTTATTAAGACAAATACTTAAAGAGCTTATTAGAAAAGGTCTTGTTATTATTTAAGTAAAGTCTCAATAAATAATATTTATAAACAGCAAAGTTATTAGCGTTTATGTATATCCCAAAATGCCACTCAATTTACGGAAATATTGTACAGACTAGTCGTAAATGACGATCAAAATGGAAATACACTGCGCGTCGTATTTTATTGGCAATTGTTATGAATATTGATTCAATTATGCATTTACCAATCATAAAAAAATTTCATGGACAATTTTAGGATTTCGTTTTTTTACTTTTGACTACACAAATATGATCAGTAATGGGTACGAATAGAATTGTACTAATTAAAAATAGTGGTGTATAATAAACAGTTTGACTGACATGTTGACGCGCGAACAAGAAACACTATCGAAACACATGCTCTAACTTGGTAACTTGGTATGCAATAAAGTATATATAAATAAATAAATAAATAATGCTCGCTTCTGTAATGTAGGAACATTGAGATCGCAAGCAACGAATTCCCTGATTTGACATTATTTCATATTGAATTACCATCAGGTTAAAATTTAATTTTGTTTGTATAACGGTAAAACAAAGTTAAAAACTAAAATCCGACTACGAAAAAAAAAAACGAAAAGTATGAAACAAGATTTTTAGGGTGCTAAAATTAACAAGGTAATTGGAAAAACAAGAATTGAACTAAAAGAAAAGCCGTAGTCACGCCATAACACACACGGTATCAACCGAAAAACTTTAACCGGCTTTTCTTGTAGCCTGTGTTCAGCGGACAATTAAGACGGTTCTAACGATACCTCATATGTCAAGTTCCAATAAGTAGATTAAGAGCTATGAGGGAACAGATGAACATACTCACATACATACACACATACATAGCCTGTCAAAATCATAACCCTTCTTTGGCTTTGCCGTACTCGGGTAAAAACAAAATCACAAATGCGAGTCCTACGATATTCTTACAGAAAAGCCTTATTTTTTTTACCTCAAGCCAAAGCGAAGCAAGCTTTATTCATATTCAGGGTTTTATTTCAGCCTAAAAAAAGGCTAAAGCAACAACGTGAAATAGATCTCCGGGGATGTATCCGATCACGCTCTTAGCTCCAGTCTATCTGCTAGCAAAAAGTAGTTTTTTGCTTACAATATTTGCGCTTCAAGTCGTGAACTTATTCTGAATAGAATCAAAGAAGGCCTTAGGGTATGAATAGGATGTGAGGACTGTGATACGTTTGTGATATTTACCAAGAAATGAATAAGTATGCGTGACATTCTTGAGATGGAAAACTTGTTTATTTTGGTTATTAAATTCTTTTGCGGTATTTTCCGACGTAAGGCTAGGTCGAGGTGGAGCAAGAAACATCGTAAATGATATAAGATTGTGATCTTGTCATCATCATTCCTTGTTTTGAGAGCTGTGGTGACGAAATAGATTGGGTACGCAAACAAAATTATCTGGCAGACCACGGCTAGTATCACTGGGCTAACACGGGTTGTGTTAACACTACTCTAATTTTATTGAAATAAAAATTAAAAATTGGACGGTTCGTTTTTATGGGTAAAAAAAAACGTTTGTTTGATATTTCTACACAATTTTTTTTTTCAGTATTACGACTTATACATCGAGACATCGAAACCCAATAAATTATTTTTTTATTTTATTTCGTTACTAGACTTTGCCCGTGACTCCGTCCGAGTAGAAGTCGAAATTTTTATATGTAAGGTTTGTTTGATTGATTTTTTTATTATAATTAATAGCTCTTGTCTGCGACTTCGTTCGCGTAGACATTGTAAATATTTGTAAAGTGCATGTACATTAGGATGCTGTTTTGTATCAAATTAGTACATTTTGATAAAATTGGAGAAACTTTATCATAGCAACCGAGGTGGAGTTCGCCCGAGCCGCCGGCGAGGAAGTTATTGACCCGAGTGACAAATTTCCACGTGTATCAAACGACGTTTTTCAATATACTTACGAAGAAATAAATAAACCGGGGTTGACTGGTGACGCGTGGGAGTCACTTAACGCCCAACCTGATACGATAAATGTATGTAATCAATTGTGGCGGGGGCGAGCTGATGCACTTTTCCGCACTAGTGTGGAAAACAATTAAGTGCGTGCCTAACAGTGGTAGAGATAAGAGCGGCTTTTCGAGTAAGAGTTTTGAAAATAAATTTATTGGATATAACATGACGATTTTCATCGTGGCTCTGCTGGAACGTAAAGCGTAATTTAGAGAACACAAGTAGATTTTAATCTGTAAAAGCCTGACACGCCCTCTCAAGGGAGAAGACATTTGATGTTTTCTCACCTAAAAAATGCCTTAGGCAGGCGCTATATATAGTACTTTGACCTTTTCCAAATATCTCTGCGCAGCTATCCAAAAAACAAACAATGAACTGATTTTCGTTACTAGAAAATGTAAAGAATCACGATAGACTTCGATTCAAGACAGTTTTATGTCTTTATTTACGTTTTTGAAATTGAGGATCTCAATAACTATAGTAGGGTCAGTGACCGCTATGGCAAAATTTGTTTCCTACTATAATAAATGACATACTATCATCTAAAAAAATAATTATTTATTATACACACAACTTTTATCAAACAATTTATTAGTAGTGAGTAAGCGTATCGTCAAATAAAGGTGACGTCAGCCCCCCTAACCAAGTTACAACCGTTTCGTTTCATTTCTCTTTTCGTTCTTTATTTATTTACTAGCGACCCGCCCCGGCTTCGCACGGGTGCAATGCTGATTACTTCACTACATAGTATAAAAAAAGTCGCTTTCCGCTGTATGTCCCTATGTACGCTTAGATCTTTAAAACTACGCAACTGAATTTGATGCGGTTTTGATCATCATTGCATCCGTGCGAAGCCGCCAGGTTGCAGTACTAATTATACTACAGAATGTCTTTATATACAACGTTCATAGCTTTTTTTTGTCATTAGATAATACAAACATGTTTTCTTTTGAGGTTGCTCTTGAAAGAGCGACATATAATTGGCCATGTGAAAAACACTCAACGATCAATAACGTTGCAACGTTGACAGTTTGACCCTGCGATTTATTATTGGTCATTGCAAAAGATATCTTTACCGGAAATTGTAGGCGTTTAAATTGGATCGGTAAATCTGATGGTACCAGAAGAATTTGGGGAATAAAAAATCAAAGATTCAAAGCATTTTCTTTCAAATAAACCATTTACAGGCACTTTTGAAATGTCAAGAAGTCAGTCAAAAAAAAAAAACTTTTTATAAAAACAAAATAACCGACTTCACTAAAGAAACACTAAAAGGATCAAAATAACTTTAATTTCGGAAGTCGGTGTTTCTCGGTATTGTTTGTTACTTATTTAACACCAACTTGTTTTTTATTTCACACTTTTTAGTTGCGATACACTAATATCTAGAGTGCGTATTTCTCATGACAATTCGAATTAACCCAAACACTGCTAGGTTTCATTGTTTTATTATGAAGTTCCTGTATCTGTATTCTACCTACCGGCTCCATCATCATATCAGTTCGATAGTACCTTATAGCCAAAGTGCATTTCATGACAATTCTAATAAGCCCAAACACGGCTAGGTTACATTGATTAATTACCGAGTTCCTGTATCCACCTTTCGGCTCCATCATCATCATCAGTTCACTTCGATTTTCAATATAACTATTCAGAACCATTTATTTATTTGTATTGTCATAGTCGCTTAACTATCTTCATTGTGATATCTATGTGAGTATGAAGTTACGTTGGCTATTTCTGGTATTCTTCATCAGTTCCACTCCATCAAATGTTACTTGTTGACTGTAAATGCTTAAGTTTTCGCGTTGCGTTAAGGTTGCCTTATAATATTTGAAGAGTTCCCTCGATTCCTCATAGATCACATCATCAGAACTGGATTTAAAAAAAACATGGGACCAATCGGAAAGCATATCCTCTAAGATAAAAATAAAAAAAGTTTTTCAAAGCGGTCCGTAAACGACGAAGTTCTGAGGTAAAATACATAAAAAAATAAAAAAAAAACATACAACCGAATTGATAACCTCCTCCTTTTTTTGAAGTCTTTTAAAAATGATTCTAATTGCACATTCCAAAGCGTAGATCTCTATGGAGAAGTGTTCCATGGACACACATCTTCTCCGGTACCACATTCAGTGAGTATTGTGCACTCTATTATGACAGTTTTTAGTGATTTCACCAACAAACGCGTGCCATTGCAAAGTTTAGATGGATTCAGGTTTTTTAATAAAATAACAGGACAATCTGCTTTCAATACCATTTTATGAGGAGGGAGTCCAGACTGGTTCAAAGAATTAAGAAATTCTGTAGGAAAAACAATTTTACAAAAAAATAAATAACTGACATCACTACAAAAAATGGGCAATGGGCAAGTGCGAGCCGGACTCGCGCATTGAGGGTTCCGTACAAACTTAGGTACCTATGAAAACAGTTCAATTCCAAAATTAAGTTACGAAGATTACAAAAAAAAAAATTTTCTGTGACATAACTACAAATTTACTGTTTTCAATTTTTTTTCCTATACTTGTGCTATGAGACCTTGTTTCATGCCAAATTTCAGAATTCTAGGTCAACCAACGGGAAGTATTATTATTATTATACTCTGTGAATTTTTATTCCCTTGAGAGTGTCGAAATATACGTTTTTTGCGAGATAAACGTCTGTATCTTTTTTTTCGTTAACTCAGAAGTTTGATTTTTTCACAGCTTCAAGGGACCGCAGACCTGAGCAGTTTTAATTTCAACTCGATACCTTCACGCGTTTCCGAGACAGAAAGACAGACTAACAACAAAGTGATCCTATAAGGGTTCCGTTTTTTCCTTTTTAGGTACGAAACCCTAAAAACAAAACACTAAAACGATCAAAATAATTTTAATTTTGGAAGTCAGTGTTTCTGGTATTGTTTGCTTGTTATTTAACACCGACTTCCGAAATTAAAGTTATTTTGATCGTTTTAGTGTTTTGTTTTTTGTTTGTAGTGAATTTGGTTCTTTTTTTTTGTAAAAAAAATTTTTATTCACACTTTATAGTTGTGACACATTTATAGCCAGAGTACCTATTTCTCATGACAATTCAAATTAATCCAAAACATTGCTAGTATACATTATTTTATTATGAAGTCCCCATCCAACTATCGGCTCCATCATCAGGTCAGTACCTTATAGGCAAAGTGCATCTGATGACAATTCTAATAAGCCCAAACACGGCTAGGTTGCATTGATTAATTACGGAGTTCCAGTGTCTATCTTCCAGCTCCAGCATCATCATCAGTTCACTTCGATGGTACCATTTTCTATGCAACTATTCAGAACCATTTATTTATTTGTATTGTCATAGTCGCTTAACTATCTTCATCGTGGTATCTATGTGAGTATGAAGTTCCGTTAGCTATTTCTGGTCTTCTTCATCAGTTCCACTCCATAAAATGTTACTTTTTGACTGTAAATGCTTAAGTTCTGCATGAAAATACCAAAATTACTATATGGTTGCCTATAATATTTGAGGATTTCCCTCGATTCCTCATGGATTCCATCATCAGATTTATTTTTTTTAAAGTCGTTTAAAAATGAACAGCTTCCAAATAGAGAACAGTATCGACCGAGTAGGATAATTGCGTCGGTGCACCAATCTTTCAAAGAATCAAGTTATTTACCGAAACCGCTAAGTCCCTGTATTTTAAATCTGTAATATCTTCGAAAATATTCATTTAAATTACACTCTGTTACGGGCTATATTGATCTATATTAAATGTAAAATTTATTTGAGGTACTTAATTGAATAAAGATTAATGCTGTATTGCTTAAAATCATTTCGTAAATAAACCACTATTTCTCGTAAAAAGTAAAAGGATAAAAAATGGTTATTGTGGGTTACACCTAAAAGATAGATATATACCATCGCGGACTTTTTTATAGACTTTTTTAAGGTGTACAATACTGTAGTACATTATTTTGATCTATCTCTTAGGGTTCAGCCAGCGTTTGCAATGTAAGCGCAAAAAAATGTGTTTATTTACGACATCACATTAGAAACCTCTAAAATCATCAGTGTTTCTCTACTATATTGGGCATGTATTATACTTATAAACCTTCCTCTTGAATCATTCTATCTATTAAAGAAAACCGCATCAAAATCCCTTACGTAGTTTTAAAGATTAAAGCATACATAGGGACAGACAGACACGAAAAGCGACTTTATTTTATACTATGTAGTGATTATTTATTTATTTAAACTTCATGTACAGTGGTGGTACATAGGCGGACTTAATGCCACAAAGTATTCTCTACCAGTCAACCATTGGGTTAAAAAGACAACACTGTGGGAGGTGTGCACAAAAAATAAATGACAGATTTTTTTTTTTCGTTCGTTTCGTTTCGTTTCGAGTCTTTCACGCCTCCTATTCCTTTTTGTTGTATGGGAGCCCCTTTAAATATTTATTTTATTTAGGATTAAAAAGAAAATGAAATAAGAATTTAGGTGTTCTACCTCCCCAGACTCTCACTACCTTTAAAACCCTGCCCTGGAGTTACATTAGGGAACCACTCCGATATCCCTAGGTCCTTGTTTTCCTATTAATCTTTTCTTTTTTTTTATGCACCTACCATGTTTTCTCTTCACTACCCTTGGTTGACTAGTAGAGAATGCCTAAGGCATTAAGTCCGCCTTTGTACCTTTGTGTTGCATGAAGTTTAAATAAATAAATAAATCACTGGATGCCGACATGCTGGGTGTAGCGGTGAGTAGCACCGGTGCGAAATGTCATGCGGTGTCCCGCAGGGATCGGTTCTGGGGCCGCCCTTGTGTGACATCGGTTACGATTAAGCGGTTAGCTACGTGCTTCGCGAAGCGTAGTCTTTGCACACGCATGGAACACAATGCGCCGTCTACTTGGACTTGTATCTTACCGGACGGCTGGCCGGCAAGTTACCCATCGCTCACCGTCTTCAAACCCGCGCCTACGGTAGCCGGTGGTCGTGTTGCGGCTCCCACCGCCTGCAGTCAGTCTCGTTACGAAATAGGGTGTTCAAAAAAATTGTTCTGTAGATAGATATAACTGTCGTTTTAATAAAAACTTCTGTTCGTGTGAGTCCCAACAGATCCTAAGTATGTTTCTATAGGCCTTACCAATCAACTTATTAAAAAATACTTTTATTCTCTTTACACGTGGATCTCTTTGCTCATTATTTGGAACTTAGGCACGTGTAACGTACGTAAAAAAGTTTGAGCATTTTTTTGATGGTATTGCCACACTATATGGCAATGCTAAGTAAAAGCTAGCTTATGGGTCACGCGGAGGCATTTGGAAAGTCTCTAAATATTTTGTGGGCACCCATAATCTGATAGTTTTGACACAAATTGCATCCCATACTAAAGGCCTATTGAAATAAAGACATACCGTCCAGTTTCTTGCCATTGTTGCGTGCCACGCTATGAGGTTCTAATACAGCCGGAACGCCGAAGATGATTGTCTGTATTTTAATAGTTTAATTACGTAAAAGAAAATGCAAGGATTCAATAGCTGTCTTTATCTGATACTTTATTATCCAAAACTTAATTACTTTTTATTAATCAGCCACTTTTGATTTTTTGTTTTAATAGGTTTGAAAGGGTTAAAGGGTATATTTGTTTCAAAGGGTATTTTGGAGTATTGTTACATGTTTTGAATGATGTAAATAAGCTATTTCGAGGCATGCCTACTCATCAAAGTAGATTTTCTTTGATGAGAAGGCTTCCTTTAACCTTTTAAGCTCTCGTCAAGAATATCTAGAATGTAAGTCGCATGCTGTACAAAAATAGAATGGTCTTTCACAGAGCATCTGTTTGCGTTATGAAAAGTCCTAAATAACTTTCATTTAAGTAATATCATTTTTTTTACGAAATTCCTTTTAGTTTTTTTTTTCTGTACGTACCAGAAAGCGTTCGTGTGTATGTTTTTTAGGGTTCCGTATCTATGTCTGCAAAAATAGAACCCTTATTGGATCACTTAGTTGTCCGTCTGTTAAGACCCTTTTTCTCATTTGGAGGTATGAAGCTGAAATTATTATCAAAAACTCAAATTTGCTATCCTAAGCTTTAAGCAACACTGAAAAACACGAAATTCTTAGTCAAGGCAATCTAAAGATAAGTTACGTTTTTTTTTTGCGATCCAGAAAAATCTTCCTAGACTCGATTCGAGAATTGAATTATTTATGTGAGTTTGTACGGAATCCTCAGTGCGCGAGTCCGATTCGCGCGTGACTGGATGGGTAATATTTTACTCATTTAGTAACGAAGTACACGTCTCTGATTGACTGACTGTAAAATGCCTCTGACACACTTTTTATATTGATCAATATCGCTGAAAAAGAACATCGCACATTATGTGTATATCTTCCTTATACTTCTTAATAAATACAAAATCATCAACAGCCCAAAACTATCATTTATTTGTGCCATTTATAACACATTTTAGACAAGGATCTGATTATTTCAGAAAATGCATACATCTCCCTTTTATGGACTCCAATGTTATTACACTGAAGTCCATAAAAGAGGGATATTATATGACACCAAACATTAAATGGAAAAGGTACAATACAAGGGTACAAGGGGAGGGTACAAATATCTCATTGTCATAGTTCTTTCCTAAACATTTTTCGTTTATTATGTGAAATATTTTCATGTGAGCGGCTCTTTCCGTGTTTGTTTATTTATTACCTTATTTCAGCTTCCGTGTTGTGATGAAGGTTATAATTTGAAATTAGAATGATATGGTCTCTTTATGTGCTTTTGATGAAGGAATATAAACTAACGTAAATTTTTTTTAATTAATATATACTAATGCTTGACTGCCATCTCACCTGATGGTAAGCTTATTAAGAACGTTTAATAAGAACCTATTCACTCTAGCCTGGAAGACACCTAAATTATAATCGAACGGACAAACTGCAGCAGGCCAATATCGTTCCAGTCCTTCGATGTATGCGGTGCAAACGACGAGGTGAAATGCTTAGTTCGGACCGTAGAGGTTTCAACAACGTAAGGGTAAGATATACGCCACACATCAGAATCAAATCATGCAATTCCCGCACACACTCTTCAAAATGTATCCTGTAAAATACTCAAAGGCTGGTTACTCTACACCTGTGCTCCAGGCTTTGTAGATTGGACGTAATCAAATTTGGATCACCTATTAGTTTCTTCACACGCCTTTCCATTAAGTCCAAAGCTTATAACATTTTACAGCACCAGCCAAATATATAAAACCACAAAAATATCACGCCAGGGTTTGTCAGAGATCATTACTGAACTCCTTTACAAAAAAACTAAATTGTGGTAACCTAATATAAAAATAGCACCAACGTGAGTGATTGGATGATAAAGCCGGATGCATTGAAATTCCGTAGTCAAACAATGTGTAAAAAAATATAGCTAGTGTTTGGGCTTACTGAAACTGTCACGAAATAAATCAGATTAATGATTTTAATCTTTAATTTCAATATGTGTCTCTGGCTTTAAATGATTTTAATGGTTATATTCCATAATACTTTAATTAAGAACTTGCACTTTATTCAGATAAGCTGTAGGGGATACTGCATTTACCACTTTTTTTTTTCACTATGATTTATTTATTTATTTATTTATTAGTAATTTATGCATATTTAAATCTTCATTTGTATAGTGTTTCTTGCTAGTGAGATACTCTATACAAATGATGATTTAATGCTATTAAATAGTGGAAAGTAAAAAACTCTTTACAAAAATTACAACTGGCTTTCAAATTGTATTGCGTATTGTTCCACGCGTGCTTCAGTGAGATGTCAGCTTTGATGATGAGATGTGGCTTTGACCCTGCTGGGCCTCTTCGATTTGAAGAGGCCCAGCAGGGTCAAAGCCTACTGGGGCCATGGATAGTGTGAAAACGAAACCCAGGGCCCTGAGACGAAGGCAACGAAGAAACAGAAGCGAGTTTTTAGTCAGTAAAATTCTGACACTATCTTCCGCTCGGCCCAAGAGCGGGATTTGTCATTAGATAATTTTCCCACCTAAAAAGAAAAACTGGCTTCCAAATTGCAAACTAAATTTAATTTCAAAAGTCGATATCTTTGGTTTTTATTTAACACCAAGATCCAAAATTAAATTCTTAGGGCGTTTACTGACCCTCGGTTTCAAAAATCCGCCCTCACTACTTAAATGCCAAATTTTGACCGGTTTACAGGCTAGAGTTTGTGAAATGCTCAACTTAAAATGCTTACCTAAAAGAGAAATCTGTGGTTAGTAATTATTATGAAGTTGGTTAATTTTTTCTTTTTTAAAATGTTGCTAGGCCTAGGAAAAATTTAATTCAAAATTATTTATTTCACATAGGCCTACAAGGGCACTTATAAAACCGTCAGAAGCTAGCGCACGGTTCCAATTGGTCGTTTCCTATGGAGAAGAACTGACAATAAACTCCCTGGTTACTCTTTTAAAAGAAAATATTGTTGCTAAAATATTTCTACATTATAATAATAATAGATATGAGAGGACAATGCAGACCGGTTTACAGTATTTTTACATTCACATTATAAAAAGAAGCTATACAAAAATAAAAAATGAAGCTATCAATAAATGAAAAATTTATACAATAATAAATTACTAGTGAAAGTTAAGGTAGCTGTGGTTTAAATAATATAAAAACACATATACGATAAAACAGTTAATTTGTAGGTGCCACGAAAACTACATGTACAGAGGTGTTTATTGTAAAACAAGCGTGTCTTCAACGTAGTCCTTAATCTTTTAAGGTGGTAGACTTACTTCTGTTTCTTTGATAAATAAAAACATTTTCATTTAATGGCCGCATAGATAGATAGTTGCATTAGCCAAAATCGTATTAAGTATAAACTAAACATACATAACAAAAAAAAAATTATAACCTGTGCGAGGCCAAAAAGGCACCTAACTCAGCATATGCTGAGATATTTAAAACGATAAATAATGCTGCGGTAGGATTCTGTTAGGACCCACTATGATGCCACGAAGCCTTTTTTATTCCATAAGTTTTTATTTAAAAAAAACTATTAGAAAATGTAATATTGGCAGTTGATGGTGTGAGGATTGATACCTACTACTGATGGTTTAAAGAATGATACTAACTTTTAACTAATACTAGTGACCCACCCCGGCTTCGCACGGGTTCAATGTTGATACTAGTATACTACAGAATTTCTTTATATACAACGTTCACTGTTTTTTGTCATTATATAATACAAACATGTTTACTTTAGATGTTATTCTTGAAAGAGCGACCTATGGCCATGTGAAAAAAACTCAATGCTCAAATTTAAGCCTGCAACGTTGAAAATTTGACCCTGAGATTTATTAAAATGGTCATTACAAAAGATATCTGTACCGGAAGTTGTAGGCGTTTAAATTGGAACGGTAAATCTGATGGTATCAAAGGAATTCGGGGAATCAATTTATCTTTTCCGGTATCACCTCCGGTGAGTATTGAGCACTTTATTATGAAAGTTTTTAGTGATTTTACTAGCAAACGCGTGCCATTGAAAAGTTATGTGGATTCAGATTTCTTGATAAAATAACAGGACAATTAACTTTCCACACCATTTTATGAGGAGGAAGTCCAGATGGGTTCAAAGAATTAAGAAATTCTTTAGGGAAATGAACAGTTTCCTTCAAATTGAGAACAGAATGGACCGAGTAGTACATTTACATCGGCGCATCAATCTTTGAAAGGATCAAGTTATTTACCTTATCTACTTGTTCGTTAGTTGGTGACAGAATCGCTCTTTCTTTAAACCAAGATATATTCTTACAACTTATGTTATCAATGCCGGTATAGACATTGTTGACCAACTCTTGGATTTATCGTCGCGTAATTATAAGTACGGATTACGTTTTCGCGCTGAAAAGCACGTTTTTATTAAATATTAAGTAATAAATGTTATATTCCTTGCTAGAGAGCTCCAATAAAAGCGTGCAACCGCAGCTAATCATAAAGTGCTATATGGCTAAGTGGGGTTTTTTTTAGGTGCAATTCAAGAATCAAAGCCTCCAGTCGAAACGCAGCTTTCGACGCGCTATTTATAGGCACGCGCCGTCGGCCCCCCGGCCGGTACCACCGCAACCGCTATATCCCTGCATCTTAAATCTGTAATATCTTCAAAAATATTCATTTAAATTATATGCTGTAAGGGCCATATTGATCTATATTAAATGCACAATGTATTTAATATACTTCATTGAATAAGGATTAATGCTGTATTGCTTAAAATCGCTTCGTAAATAAGACATTATTTCTCGTAAAAAATAAAGGATAAAAAATGGCTATTGTGGGTTATCCCTAAGAGGTAGACAATTTAACTTTTTAAGATCTACAAAACTGTAATTCATTATTTTGATATCAGCCAGCGTTTGCAATGAAAGCGCAAAAAAAAACGTGTGGCGTTATTTACGACATTACATTATAAATCTCTAAAATGATCAGTGTTTCTCTACTATATTATGCATGTATTATGAATATAAACCTTCCTCTTAAATCACTCTATTTATTAAAAAAACCGCATCAAAATCCGTGGCACATTTTTAAAGATCTAAGCAAACATAGGGACAGACAGAAAGACTTTGTTTTATACTGTGTAATGAAGACAGCAAAATGGAAATCAATACTTCTTCTAAAAATAGTTTTAATGAAGGTTTTAAATTATGAAAATCGTAATTTTGTTCTCCAGTAAAACAAACATTTATTAATATTCTACTCCTATATAAATAATACCTAAAATGAAGCTTTCGAGAAATAACGTTAAATTAGAAAACATTTATTTCCATACATATATCTGAAATTGTTTACTGAGTGTGAAAACATAGATACATTCATTTGAAAGAGAATTGGTCTAAATCAACGGATCACTGTTATTTTTATTTCAGTATTCAATAAATATGTAAAACCATTCAAATCATGTTTAACCTTTATTAACAGATATGTTAGCGGCTAAACCCGATGTTAGGATGAACTAGTTTCGCCTAGGTCACACCAGTTCTCCCTACATGCGTAGAACGTATAACCTAAATAAACACGAAGGCTAAGGCTGGAGCTCCACTCCGCTCCTCTCCCGCCTTAGCCTTCTAACCTAACCTGTTCGTGCCAGGGTGCTCTAAAATTTCAAGCTTGTTTTGCTTGTTTTTTAATTAATATGGATTTGGCCTATGAGAAATTAGTTCATCCTAAAATTAGGTTTGGATGGTAACAGATATACAAAGTTCAAAACTAATATTATAACTTTGTTTATTTGTTGTTTTCATGCCTATATCGAGGAACCAATTTTGATGGGTTTTGGCACTGTACAGTGGTAGTGCATATATATCGATGACTGTAAATTATTTAGTGTAGATTGAACTTTAGAATAGAATATTTATTTATTTATTTATTACGGCACTCCAACGAATAGTTCGCTGATACATTTCCAAAAAAGTCTTATTAATATACAAATAACCCAGCGAATTCTTCACTTAAAGGTGTGCACAGCACTTACAAAGTTTGGTAAATTAATAATAATTAAATTTTAAATTAATTGTTCTAAATTATATGGTCATGCAATAATTAATAAAAGTGTGAATGCTATTGGTGCGAGAGTGACTTTCGTTGTATGTTCTCATCATGCGGTTCAACGGCGCCGATTGTCCGAGGTTTGTTCGAGCCGCAAACGGCAAAAACAAATCCAATTCACGATCAGACCTGGGATGACAACTTCGGGGAACTGATATGTTTATGTCATCCAGAAGTTTAGGTACCACCAGCCTTATACGGCGCAGACGGGGTTTTGGAATTTCAGGCAATGTACAATGCGTTCCAAATAAGAGTAGGATCAATTGCCATGTTATGTCATCACGTCATACTGTCAAAGCGAAGAATTATTATGGTGAGCAAATCAAGAAATTTTTAAAATTTAATTTATTTACAGACTGTGAACGAAAAAAGTTTAATCAGAACCCGGTTCTTCAATTTTGCTTATCTCTGAGTTCTTCAGTTTCTTGCGATTTGACAGTATGACGTGACGTCACAACATGTCAATCCATCCTATTCTTATTTGGAACGAATTGTAGGAGTTTGCCTCCCGATTCTTCTTCTCCAAGTGGGCTCAACTTTCTACTTTCCTGCTATCCCAGGATTACTTACGTTCTCTTGGGTTAATTTCCGACGTTCACGCGGGCGAAACCATTGGCAGAATTTAGTACCGTATAAATAAACAATTGAATATGTAAAATCAAATATCAGAATACTTACATACAATACCTTGAACTTTGAACACAAACAAGACCACATTTTGTATGAAACTCCTTTTGTTACCCAAAAAGTTCAGACACATTTTGTCTTAATTGTATCGTTTCAAAGTTTGAAAACTGTGTAATGCTCAGGGTTCTACATAAACTGAATGAAATACGAACAAGGTAGGTACAACAATTTATTCTTGGATTTCCAAACTAATTACGCTAAAGAATAAATCCTTCTCTACTTATAATAAATCAGTCTGTGGAAGTGAAAATGCTGTACATTGAAAATATCAAAAAAATAAATGGCAGGGGGTGTTACTAGACCAACACCGAACCCAAAAATGGGATTTAAAAATTTTTTGTCTGTCTGTCTGTTTGTTCAGGTATCACGCAAAAACTACCGGTTCGATTACGATGAAACTTGGTATAACTATTTTTTAATATCCTGGGCACCACACTGGGTACTTTTTATCCCGGACGTGGTTACGTCACCCGCAGTGAAGTTCACTAAGGGGTGCTACACACGGTTAAGATACTATAATATTTTATCTTAAGATACAATATCGCTCGCCATACAATTCAGTAGACTATCACACACGACGAAGATAATAAATAATATTTCATATTTTCGTATCTCAAAAAATCTAATAAAACCATTTTCGACTTCTACGCGGACGAAGTCGCGGGCAAAAGCTAGTATTAAATAAAACAAATCTCTTACAAAAGAAAAAACTTGTTCACGTATTTTCCAGCAGTTTTCATCGACATCAAAACACCATTTTAAAGGCTTTTCAACACAGTATCTTCCGGTACACAGCCACTCAAGAAAGTTTCGGCCGGCGGCGGGGTCCATCAGGTAAGGACCAAGACTGGGTCGACCGCATGTTGCGTTCCTTGTACGCCTTAATGAGATATCAGTAAAATTCGGGACAAGTTAATGCCGACGCGCGATGATGTGGGCGACCATTGACGCCCAAATCATCGCTTACCTTCAGGAGAGATAGTATTAAAACTTGAGCCTAGCAAAAATATAAAAGCAGAATAAAAATACCGTGATACTTACCATCTTAATCGATTTGTAATTTCCAGATATTTATTACAATTTACAAACATATGTAACATATATGGCCTCCCACAAGGTGGACCGACGACTTGGTGAGAGTCGCGGGAGTGCGGTGGATGCGAGAAGCACAGAATCGGTCGTTGTGGCGTCGCTTAGGGGAGGTCTATGTCCAACAGAGGACGTCTTTCAGCTGAAATGATGATGATGATGATGACAAACATATGAACAATATGTCAGCTATTTTTAACTCTTTGAATATCTAATAATGAGATACAATAGAAAGACAATTGCTTATGTCGAACTGTGTAACGTAAGACATTCAAAAGGTTAGTTATGTAAGTTCAAGAAAAAGCCCTTTGTCGGTCAGGCTCTGGAAAATTTTAAACGAGAATGAATGAATACGTCACGTACGAGCAGATTTATATTAATTTCCACGAATATTACATATATATTCATAAAGAGAAACATACACATTCGAGTATGACTACGTCAAACGAATATATATTTTAAAGGGCACAGATTGTGCGTAATCATAGCTAGAATGTTTGGTTTTCATCTGAAATTAAACACCAAATAATTTTCAATGAATTCCTGGCTAATAGGGAGCTTGTAAGATATTTTATGGATTTATTAACCATACTAATATTATAAAGGTTAAAGTTTATATACACATATAACACGTAACATAATAACATGTAACAAGTTGTTTGATTGGAGGATGGACCTGGATCTGGATTGCCCGATAATGCGGTACTGGACCAGGCTGCACGTTGAGCACTCCAGAGCCAAACCCAAATTTAGGCTAAGATAAAACATGTGTGTCTGTGTTGATTTTATTTTATCATTTTGTGAGTTTAATTTAGTTTAATTGTAATTGACTAATTGGAATGTATTGTATTTTTATTAATGAAATTATTGTAATTTTGTGTTTTTGCAATGTGTATATTTTTTTTTTTTTTTTTTAATTTTGTTATCAATATGGCCTGGTTTCCGAGATAAATGAATTTTAATTTAATTTAATAATAAACATAATCCGGAAAGTTGTAGCAGTATATTCAAATCGATTCTAGTTATTATTAAAATAAGTAATTTATAATCACTCCGTCGTTGAACAATTGAATTAAATGACAAATAACTGTAATCAAAGCAAAAACGTTTTGATTGCATCACTAGCTTGTTTATCTGTGCAAGCGTTAATATACTTCTTTATGCTCGAACAGCTGAACGGAATTACTGGGTAGACTAATTTTACGCGGGCGAAGCTACTATACTGGTATAAGTTATAGTTAAAACTCGTTTTCCCTAGTTAAAACTAGTTTTTTTTAAAACTAGAAATACCTAGTTAAAACTAGAATTTAGCATTGATATATTTGATTTTAAGATAAAAGTAGTTGTCACATAGAGCTTTAGTTATAACTAACATTAAAGAAACTATGTGGGGATAAAACTAACTTAGTCGCACTTGTCAAATCAGGTTACGTCTCGCGACCAATCAGAATAAGGGTTTTTTTTTAGGTGGGAAATAATCTAATGACTTCTCTTGCTCTAGGGCGGGGCGCGAGGGCGTGTCAGTTTTTTACTGACTAAAACTCACTCCAATGTTCCTTCGTCGCCTTGCATTCCAGGGCCCCGGGTTTTCCTTTCAGAAGCGAACCCATGGCCCTAGAGGCTTCGGCCCTGTTAGACTCCTACGGTTTTGCTGACATCTCGTTGAGGCACGCATGGAACACTACACACCGTCGACGATTTGGGCTTGGTCCGGACGGTTACAGTACTACGGCTACCTATTGGTCGCCGTCCGCAAGCCCGCGCTTACGGTGGTTGGAAATCGGGGTCGGGATACCGGCGGCTGGGCAGGCGGTAGCTGTACCAGGGCCCGGCGCGAGAGGACGTTGCCGCCGATCGCCCCCACGAAAATGCGGCGGTACTCTGGCCAAGCGGGGCACACCTTTACCGTATGCTCCACCGTGTCTTTCGGGCGCAAAATGGTAACACCCGGACGTTACTTCCGCACGAATCCGATTCAGGAAACTCCCGAACTTACCATGTCCAGTGAGGACTTGCGTCATGCGGAAGGTGAGGATGCCGTGTAGTCTTTCCAGCTACTCCTCAAAGACGGTACAATGAGAATAGGGTGTGATGAACTTTAAACTTAGTCGGAACAGTTTTAACTGACTCGCTTCGGAAAAACACGTTTTGTCTAGTAAAAACTAGTTTTAACTGATATTTAATTTTGAGCATTAGTTAATGCTAGTATTAACAAAGGCATATAGTAAAAACTAGTTCTAACTAGGAAAAACGCGTTCTATCTAAAAACTGGTTTTGACTGTAACATATACGAGTATATAGAAAACATAAATAATAAGGAGATAACATATTTTAAAAACAATATTTATAGTTCAAAAACTGAGTTTTTAATAATAATAGAATAATAGTGAATGTATGTACAAAAGCAATAAGTATGTTCGCAATTTTAATATTAAATGCACGGTTGGTTTCTGCAATAAGTTCTGAAGTGCGTCCAAGATGTTTCAAGTCTGGACTGTTATTTGAGATACATTTCAATATTCTTAAAGAACTAGCTTGAAATGCAACGGAAACGTTTATCCGTTGCGAGATATTGTGGAATATTTTGTACGTATTTTCATTTTTCAAATTAAAATTATACCTTACTAGCTGACTCGGCGAACTTCGTACCGCCTAATAATGTGATTAATAAAGAACCGCTCGACCGATTTTGGGCAAACTTCACGTACACTATCTACTAAATAGTCCGAACAAAGACTAAACATTTGGTTTGGATAGGTGAGCCCGTTCTTGAGTTATAACTTTACAACTAAAAGTGACATTGATTTTTATTTTACTTTATATGTAAAATTGTTTTTAGATAGTGTTTTAGGGAAAAGATCTTGATTCGTTTAGAAAATTGTGCTTAGTGCCATAAGTATTTAAAACCATTAATATATACTGAAACAAAAAAAAACCCTTAGCTAATAAAAATTAACAAAAGATAATCTAAAATAATTGGCGTCGAAAAACTCCTACCAATCGCTGTCGACTGGTAATGTACTTAGTAGGCTAGTGGCATTGCCACGCTATATTGTAATGTTAGAGCAGTGGTGGCCGAGTGGTAACGGCCCCGACTTACGAGTTGTAGGTCGCGGGTTCAAACCCAGCCAGGCGCATAACTTTGTGTAAATTATTTCATCACCATTGCTCTCAAAACGATGAAGGAAAACATCGTGAGGAAACCGGCATGTCCTAGAACCAAAAATTCGAAGACATGTGACATTTATCAACCCGCACTAGGTCCGCGTGGTGGATTATGGCCCATTCCCTCTCCTAGAGATGAGACCTGAGTCCCAGCAGTGGGAACATTAAAAGGCTGATTATGCTTTTATTGTAATGCTTATCCTCTGTCCAAGGTAAAAGCCAGCCCTTTGGTTAAGCGACAAATCTTTACACAATTTGTCAGCACTGGGATCCCAAAATCCAAGAGTTTCAACTCCCAACGTCTCGAAAATTTAACTATGAATAAGTTTATTTTGTTGTCATTGTCACCGCTTGAGGTTCTGCACAGCCGTAGTGTCAGCACCAGCACAGCACGACGAGCTAGGAAGATAAGATGGCGCAAAAGTATGGACACGAGTAGCTACCCTCACTAAAGATCTACCCGTCTTTCATGGAAATAAAAACATGCCGTTTGTTCCCTTGTGTCGTCGCGTGTCATAAATTACATTTATTTTATCACATAAAAATGTATAAAAGTTGAGTAAAAAAATTTTAGTTTCAAAAATTGATCATTGTTGTGTGGTTTTAGTGTGTTCAAAACCTATGAATATTAACAAATTTTAAATCAGCTTTGAGTGAGTAGGAAGCTCGACCAGTAAACGCTGTACAATAATACTTCATCGAAATGTACTAGTAAAAATTAAGTGATATTGCATATTTAATATGTCATTAGTTTTGTTTGGAAAAAGCCTTCCATGCCTTCTAAAATATGTGAACTTAATGATATGATCATGTTACATTTACAAAATAATTTAGCATCAAAGTAGAGATTTATGTAGATAAAGCTCAACCTTTTACAAATCATGCAATATCAGTTTATTGTAGGTTTGCTTTTAGTACTAATGGTTTATCAATTAAGGCAACACGGATGTCTGTTATTAAAATAATTCTAGTAATATTCGTATTAGTTGATAATTCTGATGGGATTGTCAATCCGTCCGGCCCAACTGTTATCAATGACCACACTAAATGTATAAGTGAAGTGATCGAAAATGAATTCGAAGAGCCTGGACTTCTCATATTTGCAAACACTAATAACGTGAGTACCTCTGTATCAAGAATCAGAACTGAACTACTGAAAAGGATCAATAAAAAAATGAAATTTAGTGTAGAAATCATGAACCCTGAAAAAGAAGTTGAAATCTGTGATCAAGATACTTATAACCTTGGAGTACTGCATGTGGATAATTATGAGGCGATACCAATCGCTAATTATTTTATTATAATAATAGACAGCTACACGGATTTTTCTTTTCTAGCCAGTAAAATAATAAGATCCCGCAGTTGGAACCCATTTGCGAAATTCATAATTTTACTTTTCAACTTCGTTCAGAATGATAAAATTAACATTGAATATGTTGAGAAAGTATTCAGCTGTCTCTTTAAATATAATGCAATAAATGCTATTATAGCAGTGCCTCAAGCAAAAAATTTTCGGAATGCGATTATTTATAGTTGGAAACCTTACGATCCTCCAGAGTATTGTGGTTATTTCAATGAAACTGCTAAAGACAGGCTGGTTGTACAAAACATCTGTGAACGAGGAGAATTAAAATATGGTATAGAAATTTTTGATGATAAAATTCCACACAACATGAACGGTTGCATTATAGATATTTTGGCTTTACAAAGACATCCATTCATCAGCGATGATGAATTTGAGGCAAACATTGAGAAGATGATGATTGATGAAATGCTTAGACAGTATAAGATGAAGGCAATATATCACTTTGTAGACGGATTCCGAGGTGAAAGAGAGAACGTTGGTGAATGGAATGGTGCTTTAAAGCAAATCGCATCCAAAAAAGGACATTTGCTTTTGGGTGGGATATTTCCAGATTTCGATGTGCATGAAGACTTTGAGACAACGATTACATATTTAGCCGATGCTTACACATGGGTAGTCCCAAGAGCTCACAAATCAGCTGCTTGGGTAGCTCTTTTGATCATATTTAAGAAATCTGTTTGGTATACTGTAATAGCTGGTTTCTTTCTTTGTGGCGTGGCTTGGAAAATCATTGGTCAGCTTAGTGGAGATTCACGTTACAATAGTTCGTTTGGTCATTGTTTTCTCAATACTTGGATAACCATACTGGGATTTGTAACTTATTTGCACCCAGTCAAAGAAGGTCTTCGTGTGTTTTTTGTGTTCCTCAATATCTATTGCATATTATTTTTGACAGCATACCAAACGAAATTATTCGATGTTTTGACGAACCCATCTTACGAACACCAAATCCAAACAGTTGAAGATTTGGTTGAAAGCGGTTTGAAATTTGGTGGTTTTGAAGAGTTACACGATTTATTTTATAACTCTAGTGATCCATTTGACTATCGTATTGGTCAGCAATGGATTGTGATTGAGAACATCACCAAAGCTATGATAGATGTGGCTGTTTATAGAAACTTTTCGTTGCTCTGCAGTCGTCTAGAGTTGGCCCATATTTCTGCAATTACACCGGAGCTAAGTGACAGTGTCGGTCACTATAAATACTATACGTTTACTGAGAATATTTTCAGCGTACCTATCGAGACAATAGCTTTCAGGGGTTTTCCTTTCATGCTGAAATTTTCGACGACAATAACGCTGTTTAAGCAGAGTGGGTTAAACGAGCGTTTGAGGAATCATTTTGCCATCTTCAATGAGAGAAGACGAGCTCGTCAACTACGTGCTTTACTAAAGGAGATGTCTGATGTTAATCCGTTGTCGGGGGAGCATCTACAAGGTGGGTTCTTGGCTTTGGCTTTCGGGTATGTTAGCGGTACTTTAGCGCTTATTGTGGAGATAGTGGTCAAGACGGGATATGTCCAGAAGAAATTTATGCAGTGTAAACGAAAAATTAACTCTTTCTCATGACTTTAGTATTGTCAGTCATAAAGGGAAATGAACTAAAACAAATCCTTATACAACAAAACATTTATTATACAAATTGTATGTATTTTTTTTATTTAACGAGAAGCTTAAATGTACTGTACATTTAATATAAGATCATTTTAATGATTACTAAAATTAAAATTATTATAATATTCTAAAGACTAGTCTATGTGAAGTTCTAATATTACTTAATCATTATTATTGCAATCATTAAAGTATTTTTATTTCATTTTTATTTTTGTGTCAGCAACTGTTTCAAATTAATTTGCATAACTCATTTATAACGAGATTGTATCTTTTATTACTAGATTTTAAATTAATGAGTTTTGAAATATTTCAAAAACTTCTGCAATTAGGTATACAAGATCAGAATTCAGATCATAATTTTATTTTGAATATTTTGAAACACGTGCTTGCAGTAATTTCTAATTCAACAGATATTTACATAATTACCCATACCACTAACAAAGATTATAGGTAGGTACTAACTGTACTTGTAAGTTTAAATAATGCACAATATAATACAAACTGTGGATTGTTCCCATTGTCTTTTATTGTTAATGTTCAATGTTCATACCGCACTTTGTTTCTAACACAAATAAATAGTTTCATATCCGTTGATCATCAATAAAATGACAATGCCATATCAACCTCAATTTCTGTGAAAGTTTATGATAGAAAAGCTGTTTTATTTTTCAACTAGCTTTTGCTTTGGCTTCGACCGCGTACATAAAATATAGCTTATATCACTCAGGATTTAAGCAGCTTCATATCGGTGAAAAAATTTTAGTTATCGGACCAATACTTTCAGAGAGTTTCTCTTACAAACAAAACAAAAATAAACTTTACCTTTTTGTACTATTAGTGTAGATAAAAATATGACATGTTTGTTTTTGCCTAAAATTTAAAAAAGTTACTTCAAACAAGAAGGCGTGACGCGATAATACGAGAACTGTATAAAAACCAGAAATTGATCTTTATTTCAATAAACAATTACACTCTATCTGCATTTTTTTTTCAAAGAAAATGTCACTTGTAGTTATGTAAAAATGTATTGTCACTTCATCAACGACTCCCACCCTAACCTTCACACTTGTAATCATAGTTTCTCCCCATCCAAATGCTGTAGATTATAGTACGAATGATCTGGGAACCTCTCCAGCTGTATATAGTCCATATCTTTGTTAATAAGCGGTTCTAATCTAGCGACAATATCGGCGAAGTCGGGTCGTTCTTTCGGTTCGGCTTCCCAACAATAGTACATAATGTTGTATAGCTCTCGATGACAGTGCTCCGGTTTTTCAAGACGATATCCTTCAATAACCTGGGAAAAAAGAAAGGACAAAATTAGATAAGCAATTTGAATTTTAGTCGTGTTGTTATCGGTGGTTGCTGAAAATCAGCATCGTAGACTGCTGGATTTCCCCAGCGTCGCGGTATGAGCTGAGCAACAACCTATTTTTGCCTGGATGCGACGCACAACTTGGATTTATATATTGTATTTGTTTTTCTTATATTATTGTTTATATGTACACGATGGGTTAGTCTCTGTCGCCCCGGCCACGTGCAATAGACAATAGATATAGACAACCACAGACTAAACTATAGACATCGGACAAATGTGTTTTGTCTAGTGTCTATGGTGCAGCACAGTTATGCCTGGTTTATACATGGTCCGACAGATTGATGTATTTTATTGTGTGTCTATTTGGGCAAAATAAACATGTTTTCTTTCTTTTTTCTTTCTATCGTTTTAACACTGAGTTTATTCGTGTGATTGTGTCAAAAATAATCCCAAAAGTGATCATTCTCATCGGTATCTACACTTTTGAATAATCGACAGTTTCCAAATAGTCAAATCCAACATTGCTACCAACGACCAACTTCTCTAATCGTTCTGTCACCCACAACTCGACAAAGTTAGCGATCCTGACACCCTAAATGCAAGTTTAAATTACTAATTTGAGGGAAGATTGATTGATAGCTGTCAGTCGTGCTGGAGAGATAATTTTTTTTCCAAATCTACATTATAACAAAATAACAGTTTGATATTTCTTCGCAGTTCAGTGTTTTTTATCCTCCCATTAATTTTTTTTTAATAGGCATGGACCATCCTCCTCCCCCTCCAGATCCTCCTGACCCTCCTGATGCTTCATATTCACACTCGACGGTTGGTAAGCGACGACACATGATCGACTCTGAAACTATCGAGGTTGTTCCAAAAAAAACTATCATCAACAAGGATATGGCTGTTGCGGCCATCCAAACATTGTATATCCACCCTTCTCTGAAAGAGGGTATAAAATCATATAGCGAGTTCGAAAAAGGTCCCTTTTTAGTCCACGTTTCCCGATCCGAACCTGATCCTGCTGCTGGGACAATGATTCGTCCAATTAAGTTTGGCCAATTTTTAAATAAAAATAATATAAAAAATATTTGTAGGGACGGCATTAAAAAAGTGGGCAGAAACAAAATCTCTGTCGAATTCACCTCTGGTGAGGCGGCCAATAAGTTCCTTTCGAACCCTGTTTTAATACCAAAATATATAGTCTCGATTCCATCGTATAACATTACCAAAATTGGTATCGTCCGTCAAGTGCCGGTCGATATGTCGATGGACGAATTTGTAGAATCTGTCATTCTTCCTGATGGGTGTGGAATCGTTTTAAAAGCACGTAGGTTAAACCGAAAAAACATACAGGAGGGCAAGACCTCCTGGATCCCTACACAGACTATAGTTGTAACCTTCAAGGGACAGGTTCTTCCTCGAAGGGTATTTTTATATCACACATCTCTGCCAGTGGAGGTATATCAGTACCCCACTATCCAATGTCAAAACTGCTGCCGCTTTGGGCACGTTAAGGCACAGTGTCGGTCCAAAGCAAGGTGCTTTAGGTGCTCACAACCTCACACAGGTGACAGTTGCGACGTGGTTGAGGCCAAGGCCACTTGCATCCATTGCTTGGGCCGTCACTTTGCCTTCTACGGTAACTGTCCCGAGCTAGGTAGACAAAAATCGATAAAATTATTAATGTCTCAGGAAAATCTCTCATATGAAGAGGCTTCTCGATCCATTCCTAGTGTTAAAAAATTATATTCCGAAGTCTCCCAAAACTTACCAACCCAATCTTCTCACTCCTCTTCTCAATCAACTTGCCTTACTCCTCCTACCTCGTATAAAAAAACTGTGTTTTCCTCCCCTAAGCTTAGAGCTCCTCCTAAGCTAGGCAAGTCTTATGACAAAACTGCCCATAGATCCATTGTTGCTGAAGATCCTTCATCCTTTCCCAATGGTTTCTCTCTTCTTTCTCAAAATTCTTCATCCCCAAAATCACCTCAAGAGGATAGCCTCTTAGAAATACTTTTGTCTCTAATTATTAGTTTAGTTTCCCGTGATAATTTCTCTTTACCGCCCCACGTTGCCCAGAAACTTTCTTTGCTTCTCTTTAATAATAATGATGGATCTAGTCTCCACACTTCAGTGGAACATTCAAAGCATTCGGCCGAAGAAGCCCGAACTTTCATTTTTAATAAATAAATTTCACCCCTCAGTCATTGCCGTTTCGGAGACTTGGTTGGTGCCTGGTTCTCACTTTCGGGTCTCAGGTTACTCCTGTCTTCGAGATGATAGGGCTGATGGGTATGCAGGTAGTGCTCTTCTTGTTAGGCGCTCCCTTCCTTTCTCTTTTATTCCTCTTCCCCCTACTCCTCCTGACATTAATATAGTTGCTGTTAGGGCTTTTAATATTACTTTCCTTTCTGTATATATCCCTCATCCTCATTCTAGGTTAATTCCAGACCTTTTATGTATATTTTCCTCAGTACCCTCTCCAATAGTTTTTATGGGTGATTTAAATGCTCATCATCGCTCATGGGGCTCGAGCCATGATGATTACTTTGGTCGGGCCCTCCTTGAAATTTTTGATGAAGTTGATCTATGTGTTATTAACAACGGTTCCCCCACTAGGAGAGTTCGTCCTTCTCAAAACCCTAACTCAGCTGTGGATATTACAGCTTGCTCTGCCTCTCTTGCTTCCATTCTTTCCTGGAGTATCTTGTCTCATTCTTATGGTAGTGACCATTTTCCTATTATTGTCTCTATCTCTGACAGAGTAGTACCAATGCGTAATTTTAATCCCTCTCTTAAGTATAGATTAAACGATGCAAACTGGTCTTCTTTTTCAGATTCTCTAGAAAATATGTTACCATCTCTTCCCCGCCCTGACAGAAACAATCTTGTTGATTGCTATTCCAAATTTGTAGACTCCATTATTTCTAGTGCTGATGTAAATTTTCCTCTTAAAAAACCCTACAGATTCAAAGTTTCAACTCCTTGGTGGGATTCAGAATGCACTTCAGCTGTCAAGGAAAGGAAAATAGCAGAGGTTAATTATTCTAATTCAATGACTCTTCAAAATTTCTTAGTGTATCAAAGAAAAGCCGCCACTGCTAAGAGACTTCTTTCCAAAAAGAAAAAAGATGGTTGGCTTCGCTACTGTCAAAGTTTATCTCCCCGTTCCCCTTCTTCCCTAGTATGGAAGCAAATCAAAAGATATAGAGGCTCTTGTAATACTTTTGATATTTCATCTAACGATCCTTCTTCCTGGATCGAATCTTTCTCGGATAAACTGGCTCCGCCTTCAGTTCCAAATTTTGACTCTTTTCCCTCTTCTCCGGCTTTTCTTACTTCCGAAAATGATTTTGATGCCCCATTCTCTTTTTCTGAACTTCGAATGGCACTTGACGGTCTTGTTGATTCCTCTCCTGGTGCAGATGGGATCCCTTACTCATTCTTGAAAAACGCCTCAAGAAGTACAAAGCAATATTACTTGGATCTCGTTAATACCTTTTTTGAGTGCGGTTTGGTTCCCCAACCGTGGAAACATCAAATAATAATTCCGGTCATTAAACCTAGCAAAAACCCGTCAGACCCAAATAGCTACAGGCCTATTGCTTTGTCGTCTGTTTTGTGCAAGGTTGCAGAACATATGATGAAGCATCGACTTGAGTGGTTTGTGGAAAATAGAAACTTGTTGCCCTCATCCCAGTTTGGGTTCCGTAAAGGTATGAGCACAATGGATAGTCTTAGTATATTAATTTCTGATATTCGTATTTCTTTGATAAGTAAGCAGTTTTTAGTAGGAGCTTTTTTGGATATTGCCTCAGCGTATGATAATGTTTTACTCCCGGTGCTCAGGGATAAACTTGTGCATCAGTTGAACGTTCCTATAAAATTGGTCCGTTTCATTTGTAATTTATTGATGGAGAGAACCATCTCTATTAAAACTCAAGATTCCTCTCTTCTCCCTAAGACTATCTGGAAAGGCTTACCACAAGGTTCAGTTTTGAGTCCTCTTCTTTTCAGTCTTTATACTTATGATTTACATTTTTCTACTGATTCATTTTGTCAAATATTGCAGTATGCTGATGATTTAGCTTTATACTTTTCTGGAAAATCTCTAGATGAGGCTAGTAGCCGTCTAAATTCCGCCCTCGGATATCTATCTGATTGGCTTCTACAACACGGTTTGTCCTTATCAGCATCTAAAAGCTTTGTAGTTGTGTTTACAAAAAAAAAGTTTGTTCCTCCTGTTGACATTAAAGTTAACGGTGAAAATATCTCTCAGGTAAACACTGTTAAATTTTTAGGAGTTTGGTTAGATCCAAAATTATCAGGTATTGCTCACACAGACTTTGTTTCACAAAAATGCGAAAGAAACGTTAATGTTCTTCGCTCTCTTTCTGGTGTTTGGTGGGGTGCTCACCCATATTCTCAAAAACTGATCTACAATGCTATAGTTCGTAGTCATTTTGATTATGGTATGTTCCTATTAGATCCTTGTAACAAATCTGGCCTTCAAAAACTCGATAAAATCCAATCAAAGTGTTTACGAATTATTCTTGGGGCGATGAAGTCGTCACCAATAAATGCCATGCAAGTTGAGTGTGTTGAACCTCCCCTCTCGATTCGAAGACAATTTCTGGCAAATAGATTTATTTTTAAACTTGTGCAAAATTCTGAGCATCCCCTCCTTGGTAAGCTGGACCAATTATCATCCATCTTTGACTCTTGTAGTCGTCGTTCTAATATTGAACTTCCTTGTCTTCTTCGTGCCTACCTTCAATTCACTCGTCTTTCTAGCCCACTTTTTCAAAGCCCTATTTTATATCTATACTCGGTGCCTTATAATGCCCTGGTATTCCATCCGGAGATCATTTTGGACTTTGGAATTCACAAAAATACCTTAGAACCGCATAAGATGTTTGTCCAAAAAGTTTCCTCGAATTATAATAATTGGAATATTTTATTCACTGATGCTTCCAAAGTCTCCGATGATAGCCCTGTAGGAGTTGCTGTTTGGATTCCTCATACAAAAATTATTTTAAATTATAAGTGCCCATCTGTTACATCCGTTTTTACAGGTGAATCAATTGCTATTTTCGAAGCCATTTCATTTGTTTTGTCTCATAAGTTAAATAACTCCATAATTTTCTCTGACTCAAAAAGTTGCCTTCAAGCCATTTTATCTAATCCTTTCAGATCTAAGTCAAGATTCCCTATAATTTTAAAAATTAGAGATTTGCTATTTCAATGTCATGAACTTGGTATTAAGGTCGTCATAGCTTGGATTCCCGGTCATGTCGGTATTCTTGGTAATGAGTCAGCTGATTCATGCGCCAAAAATGCTGTTCTCACTGGCTCTCTTGCCCACTCTGAGATTTTTTCCCATGACATTTGTACTACTCTTCCTCTAATTCTGTTTAAATCTTGGTCCAAGGCATGGCAAATCTCTAAATCCATGAAGGGTAAATTTTATGGAGATATACAACCCGAGATTCCCCGCAAACCGTGGTTTTTCAAATATCAATTGGAAAAAAAAATCACTACCTCAATTATTTGTCGTTTACGTTTAAATCATTGTTGCACCCCTCATTTCTTGGCCAAACTTAGGATTAAGGATAACTCTCTTTGTGAATGCGGTCTGGATGAAGGAAACGTGGACCATTTATTTTTCTCCTGTCCTAAATTGCGCTTCTCTTTTCATGAAATCATTCCTACTCATATTCCTCGTCCAACCTCCGTCAAATGTCTTCTTCCTTTTGTGTTTACTAATTTTATATTTAAACTATGCAAATTTATTGAAATTAATAAAATTAAGTTGTAACTACTTATTTCCTCTTTTTTTTTTTTTTTTTTCTCTCTTTTTTTTTCTCTTTTTCACCACTCTTACGAGTTTTTTTCATGTACATAGTCATAGTCTGTGGTCTGGTCATAATGTTTGTCTGCGTCTGCGAAGAAATTCTTTTATTTTGAACTTTAATGTTTAGAGATATATATTTATTTTACTATTAATTCACGCTAAATACTCTCCAGCGTTTGATGGTCTATTAATAGTTTGCACGTGTTATTGGCAAAATTGTGGTGTCTTTTCCACAAATGCCATTAATGAAGAGTTGAAGTTGAAGTTACTAATTTGATTAACTGTCACCGCCCAGGGACACTGCTCTGTTTCAACGCTTATTAGTGTACCCTCTGTTTTATTTACATTATTTATTGCACTTTTAATTTATTTATTTTTTTATTTGGTCAGCTGCTCAACTGCTTACACAATACGTTTATATTATACTAAAACGAAACTGACATCCACTAGTGTAGCAATTAATTATAGGCTAACACCACATGCACTATATTCGGTTTTACAAAATTGTTTAATAAATATTATACTAAAAACAATAGAGAAACATTTACTATTTACAACAAGTTAAAAAATGGATATTAAATTAAGTTCTGATACAACATCAATACACTAGAGTAATTAATAGCATATTCGCGTATTGCGGCTAGACGGATGTAAACCACGCGCCAACACGTTTGGTGGTTGTGGAAACGCGCCTCCCAACCAAGAGTGTTGGAGGTCATGGATTACAACTACTGTCTACACGTATTGAAACTAGCAAGGTCACCTTGGTTGAGACGTTGGTTCGCAACCGTTTGGTCACCCCTTTATTGGCGTTCTCACTAGAGACTAATTTGTATGAAGTTTTTGAGTACAATAATATTATTTGTGAGTATTGAACATTAAAACATTATATTTTCTAATTTGAAAACTTAAAATGAGTAATAGTAATCTGATTTGAGGAATAAAGACAAAATAACAAAATATTTAAAGGAATCTGAGACAGTTGATTAAGGCCAATGAAAATGTACCCCACGTTTTTATTGATACGTAGAAGGCATTATATGAAATATAAAAAAAAGACTTGCACCACACTAGGAATTATGTCTGTATTGTGGTTGCATTCATAAACATGTAAACTCATAATAATACACAAGTTATTCAGACGAAGAGAAGACGACGAAGACAGATAGACCATAGAGATTTTGTTCTGTGCGGGAATCAAATCCGCGACACGTAGCGCAACAGTCAATCGCTAAACCGCTGCGCCAAGTGAATCATCAGTAATTGAAATCATTATAATATATACGTTACGAAGCTACGAAGTAACTTAAAGGATTTTAACATAAATCCAATTAGTAGTAGTTTTTTTTTTCCCAAGTGGCTCAGATACAACTTCCTCGCTCTAAAAACATGATTTAGATAGTTACTGCATAATAGCATAGCGTAATCAGCCTTATAGTGTTCCCACTGCTGGGACGCAGGCCACCTCTCTAAGAGAGAGAATGGCCTATGAGCCATCACGCGAGCCCAATGCAGATTGGTAGATGCCATGGTCCGGAGCGAGGAGGAGTGGCAGGCAGTCGCCTCCTTCTGCGAAGAAGTAATGCTAGCAAAAGAAGCGGCCGCACGCGCGAAGCAATTGCCTTCCGATCCCGATTTTCGGCCACCGTAGGCACGGGCTTGCGGACGGCGAGCCATGGGTAGCTCGCCCTCCGACCGTCTGGTAACCGTCCGGACCAAGCCCAAGTCGTCGACGGCGCATAATGTACTACGCGCGCCTCAAGAAGATATCAGCAATCGTAGTGGCCCACCAGGATCGAAGCCTACTGAGACTAAGAGTCTGCTTCTGAAAGGAAGATTTGCCGTGGTATGAAAGGCAACGAAGGAACAGGAGTGAGCTTTAGTCAGCAAAAGTCTGACACACCCTTCTGCCTCGCCTAAGGGCGGGAGATATAATTGGATGATTTTCCACCTTAAAAAAAATGTCTTCAATTTTTTTATTCCAGGACATAATGGTTTCCTTACGATGTTTTCCTTCACCGATTCGAGAGCAGTGGTGATAAAACAAATTAGACAAAGTACATACACAATTCTTAAGTCGGGGCCGTTACCAATAGACTACTACTGCTCAATAGAGGTGCTGACGCGAAGTTATTCATGCCAAAGCAAATAGTTTTGCATCCTCATCGCTCAAAAGCTCACGACTAAACTTAAGATTAAGACGTCACAAGTTGAGAACTTATCATGAAAAAGTTAGAATTTATTACATAAGTTGGTAAGTATGCTCTAACCATTCTTTAGAATAGGATATAAAGTTAGCTGGCTTTTTAGACAAAGCTTCGCTGTCAAGCAAGTATTCTTATTTATTAATTGTAATATTAGTGTAGTAACTTATTAGGAATATTATTACCTATTATCATCAATCGACCTTTGGACTAAGAAATTACTTTCATTTTTATTTATTTTTTGCTATTTGTCTGCAAAATAATTTAATTGTTTATACAAGCTTTTCCTTTTTTATATAATTATACATTAAGACAAAACTTTATAATTACAAACGACATCATTGTTAAAAGTAAAGTTGTTTTAGGACGACAGAAACTGCCATATAGACTTCTGTATAAGTCTATATGGCAGTTTCAGGCAGGATTCACTGATCAGATAATTTTAATGATCAAAAAGGTGTACCCTTTTTGATCATATGAAAAAAAAAAAACAAAACATAAACTACTAACAAGCAAGATATACAAGGTTAAGTAACCACATTATATGGGAGAATATATTTGTGGAAATACATGGTACATCTGTTTACAAATTATGTTTCCCTGACTCTTAAACTAGGGGTATACCTGTATCTTATGAGACAGTAAATGGCCATTAGGTTATCTATTAATATCACCTACTATTACCTAATTATTAAGTGAGAACCCTGTCCATTTATCCACAATTAATCAATTAAAAGAAAGAAAAATACGAAAAAAAAAATTTTAAATCGACTTTGAGTATTTCATGAAGAATTGAAATGTCTTCAAATCACCGTAGTAAAATAATAAAGTATTTACTGTAGTAAAAATATTCTCTCTACCTGTAAATGGGATGAAAGATGGTAGAGTTTGGAATGTATTACTATATTAAATGTTTATAGTAATATTATTTCAGTATTACTATAAACGAGCAATCTTCCTAGGGATAAAAGTGCGATAAACTTCCAGTATTTAACCAACAAATCAATATGATTTTGATTAAAGTAGCTAATTTAAAACTAATAAGACTTTTATTTATGTATTAAAACTTTATGCAATACAAAAGTACAAAGGTGGACTTAATGCCTTATGCCTTGCTATTTTGTGAACTCATTTTGCAATTAAAACATATTTAAAAAAAAAAAAAACGCGTATTAATTTATAAAAAAATAGACTGCAGTCATTCAATACTACAATGGACTTGACAAATAGTGTTGAATGAGATATCAATTATCATATAAATGATTACTTTGATACACATTATCAATGAATTAAAAGTCAAACTGTAGTAGCATAAATATCATTTTTCAATTGTGATTTGTATTCAAATTTATCAATGAAGTCTGGCATTTTATTATCCAGTTTGATAGATTTAAAACATGCCGTTTTCAGTTTAACTAAGAAGTGAATAAATGTAGGCAGAGCCGCCGACTCCGTGGGTGCTCGAGAGCTCGAGCACCCATGAGAAATAAACAGTAGGTGCCGAGCACCCCTGAGAATAGACATCAAGAAACAAATCAGTAATCGCCTTTTAGAGATGATCGTTTTTTTTATTACCCGACGATCCATTAAGCGCAGTGGTTTATAGCGCCGGTTGAGACGCAAGGGTCGCTTCCCGCATGGGTTCGATTCTCGCACCAACACTTGAATGTTTTTTGATGAATCAGATATTTGTGTTAGGTCTGGGTTTTTGTGGTACCATCATTGTTTCGGAAATTGTAAGTAGGACGTTAATTTATTTGTCGGTCGATCACACTTCGCCACTTTTTCGAGTCATCAAATGAGCATGAGCACCCATGAGGTTTTTTAAAAGCCGACGCCCCTGAGTGTAGGCGTATAAATTCAACCCAGATTAGAATGGGTCCTAAAAATATCGAAAATGCGTTAATCGATAACATTCCAGCGGAAACTATACCAATTTCAGAGTTTAATTTGATTTCATAGCTAAGTCTATTCAGCCTACGCTCAGGCAATCAAAAGTTTCAGAGGAATAATTTGAACCGTATTTTCATGGTTGAAGTACTACGTACCTTTTTCATGACGTCATTTGCTGATAACCCAGGATATGGTGTGGAGCCAAGAGTCACGATTTCCCATAACAGGATGCCGAAACTCCAAATGTCGGACTTAACGCTAAATATATTGTCGTATAGAGACTCGGGGGCCATCCATCTGGAAAGAGAAGAAATAATAGGGTTATGTTTTGGTCGTGACTGTGTTCCTGGCGCCCATCAATGGTAGTACAGTAGAACAAGCAGTTTGATATAACCTCCTCTATATGATATACTACTTTTAAATAATATTGAAAATGCAATTATCAGTTTAATCTTTTATATTATTATCACACTCTTAAGAGTGTACTCTTAAGCACAGTCTGGGGTCAAAAGTGCAGTTCCACCTTAGCAGTGCTAAAATGTCCTAAATTTCTTTGTAGAAGAGATTTAATTGGTAGCATAGAATCTAAAGTATTGAATAAACTAGTTGTGGATTATTGAACTTCTACAACAAAGAAATTTTAGACACTTTAGCATTGGTAGAGTGCAACTCCACTTTTGATCCCTGACTGTACATTGGCTATGAGGCTACTTTTGGTCTTGATCACGCCTGACGATATGTAAGCTATGTACTTATCTCTAATTTTGTTTTGTTTTGTGAGATATCAAATAAACCCTCCCACTCTAGGTGGAGCGATAGGGAGCGTCAGATTTTTTCACTTTTTTTGATGATTTATGAGTACATTATAAAGGGCCTAAGTTCACGCAAAATGGCAGATTTTTGGAGATCTTTACTGTATGAGATTTACACAAATTTATGTATTGATAATATCCACAAAATTACTTTGTTTTCAAAATATCTAGAGAAAAAGGTGTAATAACGTCATAATCACGTAAAAGCGGTTGCATTGGAGTAGTATCGCAGGTTGGGCACTCTTAAGTATATTACAGCTATTATTTAATGCCCATGTGCCTCACTAAAAATACTACAAAACATTTGTCTTTATTACACTTACAATGCTACCAGTGATTTTAAATAAAATATTAAGATCGTACACTCAAACAGAATAGCAGCCTTACCATGACCTATTAAAAGGTCAGGCATGCGAGCGAGAAAAGGGATGGAGCTATACACCCTATATAGCTCCATCCCCTTAATAGTTCCACTCTCCCTGGTGACCGGGATAGTTGATGAATCTGTCCGCCAGGTAGGCCTCGATCACATGACAGTGGTAGTCCACCCGGTGATACCTAAGTGCCCTCTTAATGCTACTCCTAATGCTGCTCTGTCAGGAAACCGTAGGGGCCCAGCAGGATCAAAGCCTACTGCAGGACCATGGGTTGTGCGAATGAGAACCCCCGAACATTAAAAAAATCTCCTTAACAATTCAGTTTAGGTCGTCAAATGAATGGCGTTAAGAGCTCCTCGTTGGGACTCTGTTCAATTCCAGTTTACGCAAAAGGATTAACTTTATCAAAGGCTTCAGAGAACACTATAACTTCTAGATTTCCCAATGGGTCAAACGAGTATGTGCATATTGTGTGTAATTTGCGGGAATTTACAATAATTATTAACTAGAAACTACCAACTTAGCTGGGAAAATGTTAAGGACCCAGGCTTCATCTGCTCATGTTGAGGAAGAGGTAACCCACATTCAGTGGACCCATGGGTATCATAACTGAACTAGCTAACGGCCTTTGGTTTCTTAATGGCTGATTATCATCCAGAAGCAAGACCTTTGGTCCATAAGTGGCTACATCAAACTGGTTCAGCAATAAATAGCCTATTATAAACTGACAATGTTATTTATATATATATTTTTACGCCTCTGGACAAAATATAGACGACCTCTCTTTCTTTAAAATCTCACACTCTGCTGTAATTTCACCTGTGTTTACAAGTAAAAATATTCTGTTTCTATACTTCCACTGTTGGGGCGCAGGCAAATTTTTTAAAATTTTCTCCCGCTAGAAAAGCCAATCCCTACTCCGTGGACTAGAGTACGTACGGCTGTAAAAAACGGTGGAAAATTAAAAAAAGAATTACTACAACTTATAATGACTCATTACTATAAGAAGTATGTGCTCCTATTTTTTAATTAGTACAAAAAAGAAAAATGGGGTTCTATCTGTACCCGTTGCTGATCCTATTGGTGCAGTCAAAAGTAAAAATAAAATGAAATCTCAAAATCGACCACGAAAAATTTTCGTAATTGGTAAATTCATAATTGAATCAATCATTCATAACAATTGCTACTAGAAAATACTACGGGCAGTGTTTTTCCATTTTTATCGCTATTCACTCATTCATAATCTACAATAGCCTGTACAATATTTTCATTAATTGTGTGACATTTTGAATATAAACAAATGCTCATAACTTTGCTGTTTATGAATTTTAGTTATTGAGACTTTACTTAAATAATAACAAGACCTTTTCTAATAAGCCCTTTAAGTATTTGTAGTAATTAAAAAAGTGGTGCAGAATCGCTACCAACCTTATAGGAAGTCGTCCATCACTCTTCCTCTCGTACACATGTGTGTCTGCTACATCCCTCGCAAACCCAAAGTCTGCTACCTTACACACCCTGTCTTCAGTAATCAGCACGTTTCTTGCTGCCAAGTCACGATGAATTATCTGGAAAAACAAAGAGAGGAAATTAATAAATTGTGTGTATTTTAATAAGTATTCTATTTAAATATCTAATTGTTGCTATTTTTAAACCATCCAGTTGCTCACTCAAATATGCACACAAAATGTCATCTAAATCAGTCAAGCCGTTTAGGAGGAATTAGGTGGGAAACACACGTACAGAAGAATTATGTATAAAAAGAACAACTGAATTCTCTCAGAATCTTCATCCTCAAGAAAATGGTATATCTATAATAATATAATGTATGTGAATACTTCTGGAATAAAAAATTATAATCCAAGACATTCTCGTGCGTGAAAGAGTAAAAAACAGGCATACATACACACACACACACATATAAACTTTCGCTTTATAATATAGTGTGTCCGAAAATTAAGTAAGATTTGAATTAAATAGAAAACACAGATTTTCGTCCTCAGATTGTTATTTTTTCATTAATCATAAACTAAAAGCAGTAAATTGCAGTAATTTATGCAGTAAATTGTTGCCAACCACTTAAAAATAAGAAAAAGAAAATTGAGTTTTCTATTTAATTCACATCTTGCGTTAATTTTGGAGACATCCTATATAAGTGTGATTTATTTGTGCACACATAGTGACAAGCTACGTAAATAGTTACAGACAAGTTTAAAATAATACATGACCCTTTCAAGGTGCAGCTTATTAACATGGACTTATTAGTATAATATGATTAAGTAATATCATATGGCACTAATTACGTTAGGAACTTTAAGTGGCATTTTAACTTAAACTTAAGAATAAATCAAGTGTATTTTGAATGGGAATAAAAATTTATAATAGACTCCCAATTTATATTAAAAATATCCCGTTCTTAAACATTTTCAAGTTCAGACTTAAAGAGTTTATTTTAAGTGAAGCGTACTATTCAATAATGAATTTATGAATGACCGAGCTATTGATTAAATATATATAATATAATGTAATTATAAATCTACTAAATTGACTGTTGAATGCTATTAGTATGACTATTTTTTTATTGTATGTCTATAAATTACGATTATGAATCCAAAGCGAATTTTAATATGTATAATGAAGTAAAAAGTGACCAGTGACCTATTTTATTTTAATTTAAATTGTCATGTCAATTTTTAGAATTGACATATTTTTGTAAGAAGTGTAATAATAACTAGTAATGTACTTTATTTTAATTTAAATTTTGACATATTATTATAAAAATATTATGCACCCCATGGATATGTTACAGCGATATATACCTATAACAAATAATTATAAGTGATAAGTGTACATTTTATTAACTGACCATACACCTGTAAAAAGAAACAAATAAATTTGAAATTGAAACTATTTACAATTAATTGCGATCATTGTTGATTTTTAATGATATTATTAAAAATATCTATCTACGAGTATATAAAAAGAGAAACTGACTGACTGACATATCAATGCACAGCCAAATCTACTGAGACTAGGAGTGTGAAATTGTGCACTAGGTTTCCTTTTATGACTCAGGCAAACAATAAGTATTAACGGGAGTCCGACGTTTATATGGAGGAACCTATTTTCATACGAGCTCACGCATTAGCAGAAGCTAGTTATAACATAATAATATATAAAATTTCAAAGACAATTTGAACGTCTCATCTTCAAAGCTGTAGTATATCAACTCCGAGCAGGTGACATGCTAAAGGTCATTGAACTGTCTCAAAGAGATAACTTCGAGCTTGTCTTAAACATTAGCTAGTTATTTTTTATACCCTGTTTTTTTTAGTCGACGGAAAAATACTTATGTAATCGATTTGGAGAGCATTGAATCGGATTGTAATTTTCAGTCAAATCTTTGGTTACTTGCCGTGCGGTTATTTTATATTGAATTGATGTACACACTTAAAACAGTAACTTTGTGAGTTTTTGTACTTAAATTATAGTCTGATGAGAATTATAGAAAAAGTTTTCCATCTTTAGAAGTCCACCATATTGGATTTAGAGTGAAGTAATTTTTTTTTGGAGTTGTTTTCAGCAAACCCTTAATACCCATATTGTATTAGTGTATTAAAAATAACTAGTCCGCCGTCTAGTTTATTTCGCCCTATAATATTTAGAATGACGTCACATAGTTTACCGTAGATTGTCATCCAAACTACACGTGTTTACAAAATTTTAGCTTAATCTGTTGAAAATATCTGCTTCAAAATTGAGTTGCAAGATTCCACCCGAACAAACATTTTTACGTACTTACACTGTAAGAAAAAGAAAACAAAGAGAGTTTCTTGCAAGAAAATAAAATGTGAGCTGTTGTTAACAGCGTGTACGAAACTTTTATATCTCAGTCAACAACCCTAATTTGTTATTCAGTTGACAGCCCATGTCAACTTTAAGGTACCGTTCAATTACCTACCTGTATTATATTCAGAAGCCTTACCATGAGCTATAAACTGAATTATCAATGATATGGAGCTATATAGGGTGTATAAGTCCATCTCTATTTCCCGAGGGTGTATAAGTCCATCTCTATTTCCCGCTCATACCACTGTCATGTTACCATTTTATGATAACGCCTCAGATCGTGCTTATTACGAATTATCAGAATGAATGAAAAATGATTTAACTAGCACAGCGCGGACATGAGTCGCTAAATATCGTTTGTTTTCGGGAATTAACCCATAGAAATAATACATTCTGAGTTTCTATGCAACTCACATACAAAATTGCTAAGATCATCAGAGAACTTGCGACTTAAATTGCCAAACCATATCACGACTTTCTATGATAAATCATTCACTGTCCAGGCTGCTCGTCTGTGGAATGAATTACGAGACACAATTAAGCGCGCTCAATCTTTGCTTGTTTTTAAAAGACTCGTTAGGGAACATTACCTGTCGCTGTGAGTATCGATAGTCGTGATTCATATTTCTGTCTATAGTTTTCAATAATTTATCTATTATAAAATAATATGTTGAATGCTGCATTTTTGTCACACCAATGACAGCCCCATTTCATGTTCAGGTAATTACTGTCCATTCCAGGTTGCCTGGTATGTACGCCCATCGCCCATTGTATGTACATACGTGTTTTAGTTTCCTTTTATGTTTTTATTGGTATACAATAAAGGATATAATAAATAATAATACTATTTTTCTTACCTCTTCACACCCGAACGGCTGAACGGATTTGGATGAAGCACGCGGATAGACCATATCATGGAATATCATTTAACCTCCTGAGACCCGAGACGTATTTACGAATATTTAATTGATGGAAGTTAATTTCTATGGTTCAATATAACATAGAGATAAACAAACATCAAATAAAAAAAATCTACTCCAACCCCATTTAGCGTAAGCGAGGGTATCACCAGTGATATCTTGGGTTCAACGTGGTACTAAAACAAATTATTTTAGAAGAAAAATGAAATCAATTAAAATTTAAAAAATCAGTTGCTGTTGTTTGTGTTGTGTGTTGTTGTTGTTTGTGTTGTGTGTTGTTGTTGTTTGTGTATTATTGTACCTTGCATTAATTTGTATGATAATTGAAAAAGCAATTTCGGTTAACATTAACACAAAGAAAAATGTTGCATTCCAAACATTTTACGAAAGTCAAGTTATTGCAGCCTTTGTGGCGACATTTGGATCTGTAGTTTTGAGAACCCTTCGCACATATTGGTAAATGTTTTCCTTCTTTTGTTTTTTTAGCAGCATGAGGAATTAATACGACCAATCTGTGTTTCCTACCCGCAGTTGTTGGCCTTATTATTATTTCTGGTTCTACCGGATTAGGACTACTCCGAGAGCTTCCACTATGACTTTGTATTCGACTACTGCATGTAGATATTTTAAATTATAAAAACCTTTATGCCTTCTGGATTTGGCTAACCTTTGACCAATTCTTTCTGCTTGTATTTACCCGTAAATTGTATTATTTGTTTATCAATAACAACATGCTTGTCTCGTATATTTTTCTGCAGCCTTTTTCCACACCAGAGACCAGAGGGCGTATTTTCCAAAACCTGTCAATGTCTCGAGTATTTTGATCAACAGCTTGATCATTTACCGGCTTTAAGTTCGATCTTAAATGAAAAAGCGGTTCCGAGTGATGGTGTTTGCTATATAATTTACTTTGGTGTCCAATGCCCAATACATCTTCAATCGTAGCAAGCCAAGTATGCTCATGGCCATAAAACATCCAAAGAACTATTTGACTTCATTAAGTGTTGTATTTAATGATTTACCTATCCTGAATACGCTACTCTAAAAATATTTGTACACTCAGACATAGTTTCAAACAGACTATTATAGATGTATTGAAAAAAATATTCGTACGGGCTTTTAACACGTGTGCTTGGATCAATTGGGACGTCAGTTGGTCTTCCTCAGGAGTAAAAGCAAAGTTCTTAGTGTGTTTCCATTGTACACGGTCACTTCGAGAAGATTGGGGCTCGACCACGGAAGATGCTATAGGTTTGTCATCAGATTCGTTCCCATTCTCTTCTATCGGCCTATTACTTCTTTATGCCATGACTGAAGATCGCTTTCATCATCGCTACCTTCATTTTCAATATCTGATATGTCAAAATTAATTAACTCCACGATATCTTTTTCAGCCAAATGACCTGCAAAATAAGTATTTATGGCCCAAAGTATCACCCGCGATACTTTTACAAAAACGTTGAAATGACTGTTTGTATTTGCGATATTTTATGATATTTAAACAACAATACAAAGTTTACGTATAATATTACTTAAATAAAACAAAAAAACACCAAATCACTGATTAAAATAAATATTTACCTTTACGTAAAGTCAAAATGTCGGTAACAGTAAAATGTTCGATTTTAAACTGACTACAATCGATGTAATTTGACAGCTAGAGTGACGGTGAGTGACTAGAAATATAAAGAATATCTATGCTAACCATCGAAAAAAAAAAGTACAAACGAATACTGAAAGGTGGCGTGGAAATAAATTTTTAACTAAGCGTATCACTGGTGATACCAGGGGTCTCAGGAGGATAGGCTAATTTTTATCCTAGGAATATGTTTCTTTGAGAGAATTTCCTACTTTTACGCAAACTGCAACACGTGCAAAATAAATATCATTTACTCATACAAGACATTTTTGACTTCGTGATGAAATAGAAATGCTCCTATGTAAACGAGCATTAAAGGTTGTCATGTAAGAAATCAAATAAAAGCTGTTTTACTGCAAAACGTTGGGCTCTTGCCAACATAATAATAACTAATGAGATCTCTCTAAATAATTGGATATGTTTTGTTGGTTTCTGTGACATGTTTAATATGGGGTACCCATGTGTTTTCAGATTTACACATTTGTTTAACGAGTGATACAGCTTTGAAAGCAATATTTTACAGAACATTTTCTAAAGGCTTAAAGCTATGTAATTATTTATTTGGCACATTTAATAACAATAATAGACAGTAAAGTAATTAGATATGCCACTTAGGGAAAGAAAATGTAATTCCATCAAGACATTTTGTATAAGACAAATTATTAATTAAAAATTGTTGATCTTTGAAATTACGGTGATGGATAAAAGAGGAAATCGTTTTAAATCTATGAATTAAATTAAAAATCTAGTTTTTAACTAGGTCGCTATTGACCAAACAAATCAAATTAATCACACTACAATGAAACAAGTTGTAACAATTTAAAGTAGGTTGATTGATTGATCATACTATAAAAATCTAATTAGTTCTTGTTGAGTCCAAAACTTGAAGACCCTTTTGCAGTACGGAAGAAACGCCGGGAGGACACGGTGGAGCATACGGTGGAGGTGTGACCCGCCTGGACAGAGCACCACCGTGTCCTCGTGGGGGCGATCGGCGGCGGCAATCACTCGCGCCGGGTCCTGGTACAGGTCATGTTCCGGAGCGAGGAGGAGTGGCAGGCGGTCGCCTCCTTCTACGAAGCAGCAATGCTAGCAAAGGAGGACGCTGCACGTGTGAGGCAACGGTCCTCACGCTTCAGCCGCCGCCGGGATTCCGATCCCGATTTCCGTCCACCGTAAGTGCGGTCTTGCGGACGGCGACCAATGGGTAGCTCGCTGTCCGACCGTCCGGTACCGTCCGGACCGAGCCCAAGTCATCGACTGTGCGTACTGTTCCACGCGCGCCTCAAGGAGATGTCAGCAACTGTAGGGTTTCAGCAGGATCGAAGCCTACTGGAGCCAAGGGTCTGATTCTGAGAGGAAGACTCGGCCCTGGTACGAAAGGCAACAAAGGAACAGGAGTGGGTTTTAAGTCAATAAAAGTCTGATACTATCTCTCGTTCCAACTAAGAGCGGGGATGTCATTAGATGCTTTTTCCACCAGAAAAAAGACCATTTTGCAAATCTTTTAAAAGTTATAAACATAAAAGTAGGTACATACGAATTTTTAAAAATTTTAAAAGTTCCATTAAATATCAAGTAGCCTTTTCTCTCAAAGACTTAACTGCCCGCCCGAAAAATCAGGTTTTACGAGCAATATGAGAAAAAACACTTGTTTTAAGACATATGAAACGTGCCTTATACAGCCTTTCAAAATTGTTTTACGTCCGGGTACTTCAAAGTAAAATGAGGCCTATATTAAAGAATTGAAAAGGTCTTAAAGAAAAGCTCTCAGAATTCACAAGCAAATTCTAATGTTCTGGTTCAATTTACTCTTTGTAAAACCTAAGTCGAAAAGTGATGCTTAGAATGTTTTATTCGATAAGTGGGATTATACTTACAAAAGATATCTCGACATTTTTTGAAATAAAACCGCAAGCAAATATTTGGATAAAAAGGATAATTTGATAAGATTTTTCAAATATTCCGCCAGCAGATAATTTATTATAAGGCTTCAAACGGAGGGTAATATGTCAGAAAGGCCTACTTCAGTTTTTGTAGAGGCCTAAATTTGGAGTATTTCAAGCACAGAACACGAAACAAAAAGATTCTTGAGTACACAAAGAAATTCTAAGTGCTTAGACTTGTTTCTCTTTAAATATATCCCAGTTTAGAACAGTTTGTACCTGGCTTTGCAAAGTCAAAAAACTTTAATTTGAATTTGTAATTTTCTGCCTGACAATTTTTGGGATTGTCCTTAAAGTTTCATAACTTTACTTCGCTGTTTGTCAATTTAAAATTAACTTTTTGACTACGTCTGCAAAGCGTTGCGAGGTTGATAAACAGTAAAAAGTCTCTCTAAAAATTCACAATAATGTTTTGAAAATATAAATGACCTTCAGTTAAATGTAGGCCTTGAAGCGTTGCTACATCGACCAATCCTATACTTTTTGGAGGTTTAAATAAAAAAAAAACTTAAATTAGAGAGAATAGTTTTTAAATTTTATGTGAAGAACAGTGGTGGCCGAGTGGTAATGGCCCTGAATTACGAGTTGTAGGTCGCGGGTTCAAACCCAACCAGGCGCATGACTTTGTGTAATTTATTTCATCACCACTGCCCTCAAAACATCATGAGGAAACCGGCATGTCCGAGAACCAAAAATTCGAAGACATGTGATATCAGCCAACCCGCAGTGGGCCAGCGTGGTGGATTACGGCCCATTCCCTCTCCTAGAGAGGAGGCCTGAGTCCCAACAGTGGGAACATTATAAGGCCGACTATGCTATGCTATGCTAAATTTTATGTAGGCGGACTTAATACATCAAAGTATGGTCTATCAATCAACCTTTGGGTTAAAAAAGAGTACACTGTAGTAAGCGTGCGCAGTAAATAAATAATATTTTAAACTATGTAGTAAGTAACTATGATAAATATCAAAATACAATAATTTATTTAGAGATTTTAAAATATAAATTTTGAAGGTTGTTTTATAATTATTTTTGGTAAAAAACTAGGCAAGTGCGAGTCGGACTCGCGCACTGAGGGTTCCGTACAAACTTGAAAGGTTAATTGCGCTTTACGATTCATGACAAATTAAAAAAAAAACTACTTACTAGATCACGTTCAAACTAATTTTCGGTGGAAGTTTGCATGGTAATGTACATCATATATTTTTTTTTAGTCTTATCATTCTCTTATTTACCTATTCAAAAGTGGCTGTGACATACGGACGGACAGACAGACATGACAAATCTATAAGGGTTCCATTTTTTGTCATTTGGCTACGGAACCTTAAAAATAGGTAAAAGATATGATCTGCCTTATTTAATATATAGTAAAGGGTATATTGGTGATATAAGTAATGTGGTGATATTTTTTTAAAACAGAATACCACGCAGTTCCAAGAGTTGTTACGAGCGTAAGGAGAATAAATATCTTCACACTAGTAACATATTATGGTTAGGACACTGTATGGCTTTGTGTTTAAAAAAATATCACCACATTACTTATATCACCAATATATCTTCCTTTACCCTATTCAGAATTCCCAAGAAAAAATAGATAGGTAGGTTGGTACTTGAGAGATTCAACAAATAAATGTCTGAAGAAAAGATGTTGAGTCGAGGTTTATTTCGCCTAGTGACCCAATTACCATCAAGGTTTCTTGAAATGAACTTGACTAAGCAAAACAAAGTTGTTAAAACCGAGAAGTCCCATCAATTGATCTGTATGGACCAGATAAAGTAGACCTTGATGTTCTGGACTTTGATAAATGAGAAGTCTCATCGCTTTATTTTCATTACTGACTAGCTTCTGCCGACGGCTTCGGCCGAATAAAAGTAGGTTTCTCCATACGAACTTTGGACTACCGTTTCATCCTCTTAGGGGGTGAATTTTGGAAAATCCTCTCTTAGTGCTCGCCTACGTATTAAAAGGAAACCTTGTGCAAAATGTAACACTAATTACCCCAGTAGTGTTGGCTGTGCATTGATAATGTCAGTCGGTTTCTCATTTTATTAATATATTTAGATTTTGAACAATCTACACTAATATTATAAAGGGATCCAGTTTGTTTTTTTTTTTTATTTGTAGGTAGTAGTCTCTTGACGTACTAGTACGATTGCTAGAATTTTTTCACCGATAAAAGCTGTTTTATTCTTGAATAACAAAGGCTATATTTTACGTACGTGGGCGAAGCCTCGGGCAAAAGCTAGTATACCAATATTTAAAAAAATATCTAGGTTAATAGATTAGAGCCTTTTACATTAGGACCACTTTAGAAAGTTTTAGGTTGGACTAATTTGAGGGCACTGTTGGAGCAGTGGTTGAGCAATTGACTAATATTAATGTAGATTGTAATAGAAAAATTTAGTAAGAAGAAATCCTACACTTAAACGCAAATAACCCTTCTTATTATCTTCAAACCCCAGAATACTGTGGATTAATATGAAAAATAAAACAATAATTACATAGATATTGGTTCATACAATCATGCCGTATACGTCAATTAATCATCAACAGTCACCAGCAGCAGGGAGCAGTGGTGGCCGAGTGGTAACGGCCCCGACATACGAGTTGTAAGTCGCGGGTTCAAACCCAGCTAGGCGAATTACTTTATGTAATTTATGTCATCACCACTGCTCTCAAAACGGTGAAGGAAAACATCATGAGGAAACCAGCATGTCCTAGAACCAAAAATTCGAAGACATGTGACATTCATCAATCCGCACTTGGCCCGAGTGGTGGATTACGGCCCATTCCCTCTCCTAAAGAGGAGGCCTGAGTCCTAGCAGTGGGAACATTAAAAGGCTGATTATGCTTATGCTTATAATCAATCAATCATCACTGTTACTCAATTATTTGAAGTTTTTTGATTTCGCGGCCTTCATTAAGTCGTTCGGTTCAATGATTACCAAAGTATACATTACATAATTTACAAGAAGTACCTATCGATGACCTGGTAAAATTTTTGAGAATCCATTGTGTACGAAAACCAAGACTATTCGATGTAACGTTGCTTATAGAAAGCCTATGTGTTCTAGTGGCTGAAATTCACAGTCAAAAGGGTACTGGCGACTACTGGTTTCCGAAAGAAGTGAATGATGAAAAAGATAATATAAAAAGCAAATTCTTTTACCCCTTGTAAACTAAGGAATTGCATTCCTCTCGCCACTTGGAACGCGAACTTGGTAAGATCCTGTGACGTCAGGAACTGGCTTCCATGAGTGTTGCCGTAGTGACGCTCAGCTCTGGAGTCCCGTAGGAACTGTTGGAGCTTGCCCAGGCTTACGAACTCCATTATAACCAAGGTGGGTTCCTGAAAAAGATATTTCATTTTAAGTGACTGAAAAATAAACTACAAAAAATTTACATAAAAACCGAAAACTACAAAGCTTAGATAACTTTAGTTTCGGAAGTCAGTGATAAAATAAAAAAAATAAAAATAAAGATTATATCGTACACTAAAGTTATTTTCGGTAGGACAAAATATTTTTGCTAACGGATAACTGATATTAAAAAAAAAACTGGCCTATTATAATCCGACGGGAAGATAGCAGGCAAATTGTTTTAGTCCTTCGGTGTACGCGGTATAAACGACGAGTCGAAACGCCTAGTCCGGACCGTACACGTAAGTAGACCGTATAAACAATGTAAGAGTGGACACTCGCCGTTTTGTCCGTCGGATTGTCCATCCTTTGAACTTATAATGCCTTTTTTTAGTTTTTGTTGATATAGCGAAAATTCGACTCTCTAGCTATCACGGATCATGAGAAACAGCCTGGTGATAGACAGACGGGTCCCGTTTTTACCCTTTGGGTATAAAACCCTAACCACAAAAAAATACCAACAGGATCCAGTTGATAGAAAATACCACGCAGGTAATCAGATAACTATGTAGGTTTGTAATGTAAATAAAAATCTCGTAAAAAGCATTTATTTCACATGAACCATTTACAGGCACTTTTCAATTGGCAAGGTTGGTCAGTCACAAAAAAGGTGAAGCTATTTCACATAAAAAAAAATTGGGTTCTGTTCTAAACTCGCCAACTTCTCCAATATTACTTTCGAGTCTGGAAGTTTAAAGATATATGAATGCACCGACGCTACAGGATTAATTCCTAGTGTATATGTTTTTATTTATTAACAAAAATAAAAATCGTTTACATTTCAGGGAGTGTGCGTTGGAACTGCACAATTTAATTCCACCAAATCCGTTCCATCATAGGAATACTACACGTTGCGCCATAGCTACATGGTTAGCACCCAACCAATACTTACAAAGGTTTTTGGGATCACATTCATTATGCGTACAGCTAAGGAGTGGAATTCCCTGCCGGAGTCTGTGTTTACTGATAGCTAGGGGTCTTTAAGTCAAGAGTGAATAGGTTACTTCTAGGCAAGCGTGCTCCACATCGTCGCTTACCATCAGGTGAGATAGTGGGCAAACGCGAGCCTATCAATAATAATAAAAAATGTGTAAGTAATAATAATAATAATTATCACACAACGCCGTCCAGTCTCAAGCTAAGCCAAGCTTGTGTTATGAGTACTAGACAACTAATAGACATACTTAAATATTTCTAAATACATACATAGTATAGATAAAATACACCCAGACACAAAACAACTGATCGTGCTCATCACACAAACATTTGTCCTGGGTGGGAATAGGAAATCGACCTCTGTCATAGCAGTCAGGGCCACTAACCACTAGATCAACAGGCCAGGTCAAATGTAAGTACTAGATTAGATAAAAATATGAATCAAAATACTACGATGTGAGTAACATATGGCATTTGTAGATGTGGGGTGGTTTTAAGATTAATTATGATTACAAATAGTCTGGCCTTTTGCTTAACTGGACATATTTGGTGCAGCAGTTGGTCACAAAATATTTTTAATTTTTTAGGGTTCCGTACCTCAAAAGGAAAAAAACGGAACCCTTATAGGATCACTTTGTCATCGGCCCGTCTGTCTGTCAAGAAAGTCCTTTATCTCAAAAACGCTTGAAGATATCGAGCCGAAATTAAAACTATATAATCAAGTCTGCGATCTCTTGAAGCTGTAAAAAAAAAATCAGATTCCTAAGTTAACTGAAAAAATAGATACGGACGTTTAAGTCGCAAAAAACGTATATTTCGACATTCTCAAGGGAATCAAAATTCACAGGTACATTCCGTTGACCCAGAATCCGAAATTTGGCATAAAGCAAAGTCTTATAGCACAGATATGGGAATAAACCTGAAAACAGTTACACTGAACTGTTTACTCATATAGGTTTGTAGGGAACGCTCAGGGCGCGAGCCCGACTCGCACTTGACCAGTTTATTTTTCTACTGTACCTATATGTCAAATAATATGTCATCTTTCTGAATTATTTTTGTAATTTGTTATTCAGTATTTGTCAGCAACACTAATCTATAACTATACCTTGCTCAAGCTCTCGTCCTAATATCCAAAGATTTATTGCGAAATGAATGAATAATGCTTAGATCCTGAGATTACTATATTGGATTTCCATTAATATTAAATCTGAGATTGGTCTTGGTCTATATTTAGACTCTTCTATACTCTCGTGACTGGAATTGTATTAGTGAAGCCTATAAATATTCTATCACATATTATTTCCTAAATGATGATTTTTTTGGTGTATTGTTTCTTTTGACGGCTTGGCTTTTTTTTAAGGGTGGAAATCATCTAATGATTTCTCTCGCTCTGAGCGGAGCGCGAGGGCGTGTCAGACTTTTACTGACTAAAACCACACCTGTGTCCTTTAGTTGCCCTTTGCATTCTAGGACTACAGGTTTCCTTTTCGGAAATTCCCCACGGTCTGCTGTAGTGTAGTGCTGGGCCCCTACGGTTTACTAACATCTCTTTGAGGAGGGCGTGGATCATTACGCGCTGTTGACGACTGGGCTCGGTCCAGTCTACCACCGGACGGCCGGACGGTGAGCTAACCATTGCTCGACGTTCGCCCACCTCTACCGTGGCTGCTAGTCGGGTTCAGAATCTTAGCGGCTGGGGCGTGAGGACATTTGTTCCCTCACGCGTGCGGCCTCCTCCTTCGCTAGCATTACTGCTTCACAGAAGAAGGCCAACGCCTGCTACTCCTCTTCACTTCAGACCATAGCCCGAACCAGGGCCCGGCGCGAGAGGTCGCTGCCGCCGATTATCTCCACGAGGACACAACGGTGCTCCGCCCAAGTGGGGCACACTTCCACCATATGCTTCATCGTGTCTTCCGGGCGATCCACGCCCAGGCGTTTCTTCCGCCTGAATCCGATACAGGAACTTCCCGAACTTGCCATGTCCGGTGAGGACCTGCGTCATGTGGAAGGTGAGAACGCCGTTTTGCTACTCCAGCCACTGCTCAAAGAGGGGACTTACCGCAATAATTGTATCGTGCATAGCACTGGGTTGCGATAATCGCTGTCGCTAGTCCACCATGAGATCCCGCCGGAAATCTGTCCGCCAAGCCATTCGAGTTTGGCCCTGGTTGACGGCTCGACTGGCGCAGTAGTTGAGAAATTATTTGAATGGCCAACAGGGAGTTACTCTGGGTGTGAGTGTTTGTGAATGTGTATTCATATGTTTTTAAGCGCACGAATACATAAAAAATTCTTAGAGTATCGTTTAAAAAATATAATTATATTATGTGTTTTGTTGTGACTGTGATACACGGTAATTTGGCAGACGCATAGACCATGTCTAGGCGCAAATGTTTTTTTTTCTTTTTTAATAGAACATACGATAACTTTATCCTGAGAGTATGTTTGACTGGCCTGTTGGTCTAGTGGTTAATGACCCTGACTGCTATGCTGGAGGTCGTGGGTTTGATTGCCACCCAGGACAAATGTTTGTGATGAGCACAATCATTTGTCCTGTGTCTGAGTGTAATTTATTTATAATATTTATGTATTTAGAAATATTTAAGTATGTTTATCAGTTGTCTAGTATTCATAGCACAAGCTCTGCTTAGCTTGGGACTAGACGGCGTTGTGTGATAGTTGTGTGAATATTATATTCTACTCGTATTATATTAAGTTCTCAAGGGATATTTTTCTTTATCTAAATACATAAATATGATAGTATGTTAGTGATAGTATGTCTGTTGACAGGATAGAATGGAAGAAAAAAACGTATTGCGCCGACCCCAAATAAGATGGGACAAGGGCAGGAAGATGATGATGAAGGGATATTTTTCTTTATCTAAAGGGAGGCGAAGCCGGCTGACAGAAATGAATGCTCAATGAATCATATTGAAGTCTTACCTTTTCAGTACAACAACCGATCAACTGCACAACATTGGGGTGGTATCCCAAGTTCTTCATCACCAGTAGTTCCTGCAACAGATCTATTTTCTCCTTTTCCGAAGCGTTTTCTTTGAGAGTCTTCACAGCTACTGTCTGTTCACCTTTCTTGCCTGTAACAAAACAACCAAAATTAGTAGCAGGGCTTATACGTCATCATCACCATCATCTTCCTGTTGGTCTACTGGTTAGTAACCCTAATTGCTATGCCGGAGGTCATGGGTTGTAATAAAAATGATACAAATACAAATAATTTATTTTCCATTCACAAAATTTGTACTACATCCAGTGGTTGTAGGACAAAATATGCTCGTGTTAAGGCATTTCGCTCTTCCGAAACTAACCTACTAACAATTTAATTCAAATCTTAATATTTTTAGTTTTTCAAAAATTCTCATGTTTTAGATTTCCAAATAGAAAAGATATGCCAAATAAAAAATGACAAAAATTAACAAAAGCTATATTTTTCGGGTTCGATTCCCACCCAAGACAAATCTCAGGGAGATGTCAGCAAATCTTAGGGGCCCAGCTAGGTCGAAGCCTACTGGGACCATGGGTAGTGTGAAAACGAAACCCGGGGCTCTGGGACGAAGGCATCGAATGAATAAGAGTGGGTTTTAGTCAGTAAAAGTATGACACTATCTCCCGCCACTCCGCCCAAGAGAGGGATTTGTCATTATATGATTTTCCCACCTAAAAAAAAAAGCCCAAAACAAATGTTTGTGTAATAAGCACGATCATTTAGTCTGTGTCTGGGTGTAACTTATCTATAATATGTATATAGTTAGAAATATACAATTGTGTTTATCAGTTGTCTTGTACTCATAGCACAAACTCTGCTTAGTTTGGAATTAGGTGGCGTTGTGTGAAGTTGTGGAATATTATTATTATCTTTTAGCCCTTGTCCCCTAAAGGGTCGGTACAACATATCTTTTTCTTGCATTCTGTTCTGTCATCCATATGTATGCAGAACTAAAGACAAACAAGTCCCACCTAACAAGGCTGGATCTCAAAGATTAGATAAATAAGAACTTTCTTTCCTTTTCAATCTTTTGTTATATCTCAAATTAGACCATTACCATTACCGACAGCGATGTGGAAGAGTTTTTTGACGCCATATTTTAGTTTGATTTTAGTTAGTTGTAATTATTGTAGGGTTTTTATTATTTTATTTTTATGTAATTATAGTTATAATTTTGATATGAAAATACCCCATACTTCATAAACTAATAAATACTATGAAAAATGTACCCAAACATTTTTCACATAATAAATTCTAATGAATGTCTATGTTTGTATACATTCTATTATACTATTTATTTATTTTTTAATTGACATAAACTAGTTCTTAAATTCCATCCTAAGGTTGTCTGGTAGATATCGCTGTCAGCGATGAGACCGCCTTTGTACTCATATATTTAAATTAGTGTAAAAGTTTTGTTACTATTTTAGTGTACAATAAAGTCTATTCTATTCTATTCTATTCTATTCTATTCTATTCTATTCTTCTATTCTATTCTAGTGCTTTACTGCAATTCCACCTCATGGTAAGCAGCGATGCAATCGTTGATGGTGAGGCGCAAATTATAATCGGACGGGAAGACCGCAGCAGCCAAATGATGTTTATTTTGCAAATCAGCTTTTCAAAAACACTTTTACAAGTCAATTTCCTCGTCAATTTAATCTAGACGAGGTCGATATTTCCTAACTGACTTTGAAATCCATACAGTAAAAACATTTAAAACAAAACAAATCATATGAGAACCAAGCAGATTAGTGTTTCAGGTGGTCTTTTGAGGAAAGAACCACACAAATTTGAGTGGAGTTCAACGACTTGACGAACAATGTTATAGAAATAACATTTGACTATAATTTAATTTATATTTTTTAGAAAAAATTATGTCCTAAGCAAGATACGATTTCTAAATTATTCAATTAGGTAATCCTCGTTATAACTCAATGCACATCCATAGGGAAATGAGATTAACGCAGTAAAACATAATAAGATCAATTTAAGTAAATCGCCTCTTTGCTTGATCTCACGAAAAAATTAAATCACGCAGTCTTGCTATTTTCGCTCCACATAAATTAATTATTCATAGATTAAGTAGATAAGGTTCTCTTAATAAATAATAAATTCCCTTACTATTTCTTGATAATTTTTATCAAGAATTAAGTTTTAGCTACAAAATGTCTGTAATGTTTTTGGTCAATTTTACTTCAAAATCCAGACCTCATTAGTGATTAAAAATAGATATTCTACCAAAGATTAAAAAATATTTTAAAATTATATATAATATTTATTTACAATATTTTACAAAGTTAAAAAATCTGAATACTTAAATCAATACCTGGATATTTTTTCTTCGTTTTAGAGGAGATACATTGAAAAGACGTCCGTACTTTGGGGATAAGTCCGGGGAATGTGAGATTTTCACCTCACTAAAACCGCCCCAGTGATCGACATCAGCACGTAAAAGGGGCCCGTTACCTCATAAAAGGAGTCCCGATACCTCGTAAAAGGGGCTCCGTTACCTCTTAAAAGGGGTGTCGTTACCTTATAAATGGAGCCCCGTAACCTCGTAAAAGAGGCCCCGTTACCTTTTAAAAGTGGCCCCGTTATCTCTTAAAAGACCACCCAGGAATCCCTTCAGTGCAATGCCTGTTACGGCACAGCCCTGAATACACACTTAGATACAATATATACGTAACAAAACAAAGTTATTTTACTAATCATCATTATATGCTTTTAATTGTATACTTTAATTAAGTTAATTTAATGCTCGCATACTCGGGAGTTATTACTCCTTTATTCATGAGGTAAAATATTAATGACTCATCAAATTACGAATTAAATGAACTTTAACACCATTTTGTTAATTACGTAAATGAAATTTCCCTGAATCTATCAAACGCAATTAAAATTTTACAAAGCAATGATAGGTTGACATTTAAAACTTCGATAGCCATTGGCAAAATTTTGCAAATGAAACCAAATAACACCCGCATGTACTGTAATAATTGTTACGAAATCGAGTCAATGCTACCATTACCAAAATGTAATCTGATGTCAGTATTGAAAAGCAGGAAATTAAATAAATGCTGCAAACCAATTTAACAAACAGACTGCGTTAGTAACATAAATACTATGCCAATTAAAGCCCTTTGTTTTGGGTAGGAAATCGTCAAATAAATTATAGGATTTAAAAAAATTATACTTTCTTTCACCTTTCCGAAATTAATGGTGATTTCGGTAAGGTTAAGGTAAAAAGAGTATCAGACTTTAACTGACTGAAACCAAATACTTTTAGGGTTCCGTACTTCGAAAGGAAAAAACGGAATCCTTAAAGGATCACTTTGTTGTCCATCTGTCTGTCCGTCTGTCAGTCAAGACCCTTTATATCGGGAACGCGTGGAGGTATTGAGTTGAAATTAAAACTATATATTCGAACCTGTGGTCCCTTGAAGCTGTGAAAATCAAACTTTTGAGTTAACGAAAAAAAAGAAACGGCCGTTTAAGTCGAAAACAAATGTCTAATTCGATACTCTCAAGGGAACCAAAATTCATAGGATACTTCCCGTTGACCTAGAATCTAGAAATTTAGCATAAAGCAAGGTCTTATAGCACAAGTATAGGAATAATTCTGAAAACAGAAAATTTCTTGTTACGTCACAAAAAAAAAACTTTTTTTATCATTCGAAAAAATCTTCGAGGCTCTATTCGGAAATTAACTATTTACATAGAGAAATTCGTATAGAATCCTCAGTGCGTGAGTCAGACTCGTCCTTATTTGGACGGGCCAACATTACATGCATTGAGAATTTACAGGATCATTATATAACTCTATTTAAGTGCTGCAACACTTAGAGACAATCAAAACATTCATTCATTCATTATTGATAGGTTCGCGCTTCACCACTCTCATCTAATGAAAACCGACGATGTGGTCGATGATGGAGTGCATTTGCCTAGAAGTAACTATTCACTCTCAGGTTGTATTCCTTCAGTTACCTTTTTCCGTTCCAGGACTGCGGTATTTTTTCCAAACAACACCGTAGCCCTGGCAGGGTCAATTAAATGCCTATCATTTAAGCAAAACGTGACTGAGATATGTGAGGGGTGAGAAAGGATTGTCACTTGTCAGCGAAAGGATACTCCTTTTTTATTTATGGTACATCAATAATACAAATAATACAATAATAATAATACAAAACATGGGCAAATTATATTACATGAATTCTTACACTAGTGTTTATGTCAATAACAGACGTGCATGGCATTTAAATAAATATTAATAAACATAATTACAATTTAACAAATTAAGCAAAATTTATACAAATAGGTGAAAAATATGAATTTAAATCATATAAGTAACAAAAGAAAACAAAAATAGTTTAACATATAATTAATATAGTATTTAAAATAAAATTGTATAAAATTGATAGATCATATATTACACTGTAGTTCCCAAAATTGTATGTTTCAGCCGGGTTCACACTAAGCATCATACGAGTAAGTATGTTGAAGGCAATTTCACCATTGGAGAATTTAACTCAAGATTTAGTACCGCATAGCTTCCACGCGACCAGGTCAGTCTCACCTGATTGGCCTGGAATTAGTCGTAGAGCTTATGTGAAAACTTTCTTGAAGAGTATGGGTACCAGTGCAAAAGCACATCAGGTATTTTTTTTGGTGGTGCCTCTACCTTTACTTTTATAGTTCGATTAGTAAATCAACACGTTTTCAAGCCGTTTTCACAATACCCATCGGCAAAAATGACTAAAGGGAAATGAATTCAGAAAATGAATTTTTAATTAGTTTTTTTTTACTGCTCACCTTTGTTTATAAAAGGAATTCTTCTGCAAACATTGCGCGTCTAGACCCTAGACGCTGACTTTCGTTGACTTTGGGGAAATTTAAGGTTTGTTCTAAGTAAATAAAATTGAAGCAAAGTAGATTTAAATTCTATGCAGGACTTGCGAAGGGTATTCAGCACACATTGCAGAGCATCGCGGTTTGAAAATTCGCAACACAACTGAGGCGTGGCTCAGTCACTACGTCAACATTATGTGTAAATCTGGTTCTTCCTTAAAATATATTTTGTGAATGTTTTCTGTTGTTTAAAACTTTGAGTTAGTGAAAGACTGCAACAGCTTGAGAAAAGTGACAGTTATTGGATTTAACTCTTCGCGCGTATACGGGTATTATTATTACGTAATTGCGCATTTTTAGTAAAGTCGCCAAAAAAAAAATAGTTTTAGGTAGACCTTAGGAAAAACGAAGATATAGAGGCCAACATTTTCGGCCGGACAAATTTCGTACACCCGTGTGACCCGTGTGTAAAGTACGACGTTTAACTATTTTTCAAGGTCATTCAAGTTGTACAGACGTATGTACAATCGGCGCGCGAGGAAAATTGTCGCTTCGTTCCTCCCTAGTTTTTTTTTCTGCCTTCGCAAAAAACCTTTCCTATTTGTTGAGTTCTTTCTCTTTTTAGTATGGCGCGTTTATTGTTCGACTGGCCTGTTGTTCTAGTGGTTAGTGGCCCTGACAGCTATGCCGGAGGTCGTGAGTTCGATTCTCACCCAGAACAAATGTTCGTGTGATGAGCACGACCATTTGTTCTGTGTCGGGGCGTAATTTATCTATGATATGTATGTATTTAGAATATACAAGTGTGTTTATCAGTTGTCTAGTACTCATAACACAAGCTCTGCTTAGCTCAAGACTAGACGGCGTTGTGTGATAGTTGTAGAATATATTATTATTATTGTCGTCGTTCTCTATCAAAGGGATCCCTAACAAAGTCATCTTTGTCTCTAGAAATGCAATTACCTAATTGATAAAATGTATCAATATTTTTGAAGTCACAATGGACAACTTCACTACAAAAAGCTCCTTAAATCTATCTTTAATACATTCCAGTCGTGTACATGTTTTGAAAGTAGTCTTTTTTTTTAACAACAACAAAAAAAAAGTTTGCTTTGCGGGTATTGTAAAGTATTTAGGTATGTCTGATATTTCCTCACTATCCGCAATATAAAAGAAAATAAAATTACCTATAACAAATAATATAACGTTGCAAAAAAGCGATCAATGTAAACAATCGAACATTTTTATGCAAAGATGATTGAGTTGATTCAGTACTTTTTTACTTCAGCTTGTAGCTTTGTGCCGAGTGAAGCTATTCAGTATCCATAGTGGAATGAAAAGGTCAATAGAAATTGTAGTTTATTTTTACTGCTGGTTTCGCTTGAGTGTTATATTTATTTCAAGCCGTTCTATTATGATTCAGGTCTCTATTAAGTCTTCACACATTTTTTTTTTTTAAATATACAAATATATTTTAGACACACACTGTTGCAGTTTGATAATGTTGAGATGGATGCGTGGTGTGACAAGAATAAATAAAGTGAGAAATGAGTACATTGTTGGAAGTTTGAAAGCGATGCCAGTGACTGAAAAGTTGAAGGAGTATCGTTTGTCTTGGAATGGTCTTGTCAAGAGGAGCGATGAAACGCATGTTATTAAAAGAGTTATGAGTATATATGTGGATGAGTAGAAAGGGAGGCCAAAGAAAAGATGGATGTATTGTGTAAAGAGGTGGTATGAAAGAAAAGGAAGTTACTGATAGCATGACGGGTGCCGGGTCAGAATGGAAGAAAAAAACGTGTTGCGCCGACCCCAAATAACACGAGACAAGGGCAGGAAGATGACGATGACTGTAGCAGTTGTAGCACCACAGAATCGTAATTTTTCATAAAGTTATTTTTATAGATCACTTTCATTATATCAAGTATACAGACAGTACACTATTATATTACGTATAAGTTGCATGAATCAGCAAAATTTTGCCGAAATACAATTTTGAGATCATTCTTTCTGATCAATAATAGCCAACTGTTTTTGATCGGTGTATGAAAGAGGTTTCTAATATTAAAGTTTTCCCGATGTGATGTTACGAACATCATAATTCGAACCAATTTGCTGAATACTATTTTCAACTGTTTTTTTTTAATTCATTAAATAACACACTGTACTTTTTGGAGTTGGTTAAAATAGGATACTGCGTCATGACCTTCAAACGTGACACAGTACACACGACCATAGAATAAAAACTCCATAGAAGAGAAATTTCAAATTAGACAGAATGTATTTTTAGTCCCAGTTTCAGCACACAGTTTCGGCGTGTATGATAAGGTCAACACAATCAGCACCTCTATTGTGTAACACATAGGATTTTGATAAAAATATCTAATCCGTAGCTTCATCTGTTTGATGAAAATTCATCTCCTCGATAACGTACATAACGCAATTTATGCTGTTAATTTGTCTGTGTATGATTCATTGTGTAATGTAAGTATCGCGCAAGGTAATGCAGCATGGAGGCGACGAAATAGTGAGGTGGAGACAAGCGTCTAGCTTCGGCCCTCGCCGAAGCTTACTGCCCTGAAGCCCAGCTAAACGACATGTTTTATTCCACGCGCCTCGTAGAGATGTCACAAGATTTACGGGCCAGTTAAGGCCGATGCCTGCCAGGGCTGTGGTATAGTTTAAAACGTTACCACGGCCCTGTAACGTCAAGGGCAACTGACGGAACACAGGTAATGTTACGGTCATCGATAAATTGATAACCCTTTTTTTGAGTGAAGGCAATATTAAAAATACTTCTCTCTCTGTGGTTCTTACGATAAATATCAGTAGGGTAAATATTCGACCAGCATCAGGGCATGCAAAATAAAACTGCCAATTTAATATACAGGATTCTGTAAGATTTTTTTGTTCTATGGCAGACACTAGACAGGAATGTCTGTTATTTGAGTGTCTTCACATTTTACTGGCGGAACCGCTATCGTGAGAGCGACGTGTTTAGGTTTGATAACTACGTGTGCCTTGCAGTCAAAGATTCTGGGTCGAATAGACTATTTATTTTATTTATGGACACTTAATGCAATGTTTGGAGCAGAATTTTAAATTTTAACGTAGATGGAATGCATTTGAAGACTGGCACGGAAAAAGTGGTTCTTCCACATCACGTAGCACGTCGGTGTCTTTGCCTCACGTTTATTTTTATAAGTATAGAGAACTTCTGCCAGTGAAATGGGTCCAAAGGGAACATACTCTCGGGATAAAAAGTATCCCATTTGCTACTCTAGGACATAGTCTACCCAAAAGATTCAAATCTGTTCAGGTATTTAAGCTTGAAAAAGTAACAAACTTGCACACATACGCACAAACGTATATACAAACTTTCGCCTTTATACTACTAGTGTGATTTTCAGCAAAAAAATGTTGGGTATTGCATAAGCATAATCAGCCTGTTAATGTTCCCACAGCTGGGACTCAGGCCTCCTCTCTAGGAGAGGGAATGGGCCGTAATCCACCACGCGGGCCCAGTGCGGATTGGTGAATGTCACATGTCTTCGAATTTCTGGTTCTAGGAAATGCCGGTTTCCTCACAATGTTTTCCTTCACCGTTTTGAGAGTATTGGTGATGAAACAAATTACACAAAGTAATTCGCCCTACAACTCCCTACCGGACCTTCAATTCGTAAGTCGGGGCCGTTACCACTCGGTCACCACTGCTCTCTTGGGTATTGACAATGTTATATTTTGAAGTGATAGATATAATAAGAAAACACAAGCTAAATTGAACTCGAAGATAAGCCTACCGTCTAGGGACGCGTGTAGCTACATAGACACGTATTCGTCACTCTGTCGACAAAACGAAAACGACACGATGGTATGACGTTGCCGATTTGTCGACGCTACATAGACACGTATTCGTCACTCTGTCTACAAAACGAAAACGACACGATGGTATGACGTTGCCGATTTGTCGACAGTTTTATAGTTTTGAAAGCTGTTAGCAGGCATACACTAGAGTGTTTCAAGTTTTTTTTTTAATTTTCAATTTTCGCTTGACTTTGCTCGAATTCTTGATACCACTCATGCACAGTGTTTAAATACCAAACATCACTATAATCAGCTGATATTTAGAAGTTGCACAACGCCAATAAATATGTACGTCATCAGGAGGGAATTAAGTTTCACTAAACATAACAACAGACTAGTTACACTTGCTACCCTCCACTGTAAAAAATAAAAATATTAAAAAATTTACCTACACTGATGACGTACTACCTTTATGAGAAAACTTTATTGGCGTTTTGCAACCTCTAAGTATTAACCGATTATGGTGAATTTTGGCATATGAACACTGCATGAGTGGTATCACGAATTCAAGCAAAGTCAAAAATCGAAAATTTAAAAAACATGAAACACCCTAGCGTACACCAAGCGTATAAGGACGAATACGCGTCTTTGAAGCTACGCGTCAATGGACAGGAGGCCTCAGGAAGAGTAGTAGTTCATCAGCGGGATAACATAGGATGATTAACAAAAAATCAAGACTTTAATAAAATACGAGTAAATTAAAGTTGAATTGGTCTTCCGCAAAACGATTCGACGAAGATTGTACTGATCTCAAATTGCAAAGTCGGAAAGTACTCAGACGATCCTTTGAAAGCAATGCTTTCATTAAAGAAAATCAGTGTGAAAACCAGGCAGTAAGGTTTGAATATTTTATTTAACTGTCAACGTAGAATAAAATTGAGTCTGAGAAAGTTGGCAAAGTATTTTGTTGAGGCGCGTCCACTTTGAAGCTCTCTTACTGAAAGATCTTTTTTTTTGGTGAATTTGAGCCTACTTATTATGACATTATATCGATATGGTATTTAAAGGCCGGTTTAGGTGGAAGAAAAATGCACAAGATTGAGCATCGGCAAGATGGTGGGTATAAGATAGTTTTTAAAGTGAGCAGATAAATAGATAGATACTTTATTGTACACCAAAAATAAAAATAATGTTAAGAACTTAAAATTAATCAGGTGTCACAATTTGTGACGTAACTAACGTCACAAATAAGAACTTTTACAGTTTTACAATTTTACAGTTTTCACATTGTTTCCTATATTTGTGCTATAAGACCTTGCTTCATGCTGAATTTCAGGATTCTATGTCAGCTGGAAGTACCTTATGAATTTTGATTCCCTTGAGAGTGTCGAAATATACGTTTTTTTGCTATATAAGCCACTCTATCTTTTTTTTTCGTTAGCTTAGATATTTGATTTTTTCACAGCTTCAAGGGATCGCAGACCTAAGTACATGGTTTTAATTTCAACTCGATACCTCCACACGGTCCCGAGATAAAGGGTCAAGAACCTTTCAAGACAGACAGACTGACAACTAAGTGATCCTATAAGGGTTCCATTTTTTCTTTTCGAGGTACGGAACTCTAAAAATAAAAAAAAAAATGAAATTTTATTTATGTTCACTGGGAGAAGACTGTAACACAGGTTTCTTATCTATCTAATTTATCTATCTATAATTAAAAAAAAAAATAATAACAAAAATTTATTCGCAAAAAACCAACGTGGTTAGCCATTCCCAACACCGTTAATGGGGTCGGCTGATTTAAAGTAAGATTATTTCACATGTTTCTGAAGACAGCTATTACACAGGTAATAAATAAACAAAATAGAGTATCTGGCTCGCTAAGTTTAAGCAGATAAAATGTGCGTTGAACTCGTGTCACTCAGTCATAACTTTTATTAAACACATCGCACTCTTAATCATGAAGAGACCTAACTTAAAAAAGGAGCTAATTGAATAATAAAACATATTTATCAATAATAAGGTTCAATTTTCTAATACCCTCCTTTTTGAGTTACGTCTCTTTTTTATTAAGCGTGCGACATGTACTTTAAAATAAACAATGGAAAATGATTCATGTAGAAAATAAATTTTCGCTTATCTATACTCACATTGTAAAGACGAAATTTAGTATTTTTGTTTACAATAAATATATTCTAAAACTACTAGAAATATTTTGAAAATTGTTTTCACTAGTAGAATGTTACTTTATAACCAAGTGACATAGGTATATATTTTCTACTTTTAGTCGTTGGTTCTCCAGCGGATATCTTCGTTTCTGATGCGATTATGCAAGGAAATTTCGAGCATAGCCCTTTCCATTACCCTTTGTGCGACTTTAAGCCATCTGATGAGGTCCATATCAAAACACATGCTAGAGTTTTTCAGTTTCCGGCTATCGAAGTCGCGGGCTTGTGTACAGCAAGCAATTGGTTTTTTTTCGATGGGAAAATCATCCAATGACATCCCCCGCTCTTGGGTAGAGCGAGAGGGTGTATCAGATTTTTACTGACTAAAACCCACTCCTGTTCCTTCGTTGCCTTTCATACCAGGGTCGAGTGTTCCTTTCAGAAGCAGATTCTTGGCTTCAGTAGGCTTCGACCCTGTTGGGCCCCTACTTTTTACTGACATCTCCTTGAGGCGCGCGCGGACGTTGACCGTTGATGACTTGGGCTCGGTCCGATCGGTCGGCGAGCTATCCATTGCTCGCCGTCCGCAAGCCTGCGCCCACGGTGGCCGGAAACCGGGATCGGGATCCCGTTGGCAGGGGCGTGAGTATCGCGCCCTCGCGTGTGCACGTGCGGCCTCCTCCTTTGCTAGCATTACTGCTTCGTAGAAGGAGGCGACCGCCTGCCACTCCTCCTCGCTTCGGACCATAGCCTGTACCAAGGCCCGGCGCGAGAGATCATTGTTCGCCGTTCGGCCGCCCGGAAAGGACCCATGCCTGTGTCGATCGCATTGTGTTCCACGTCTACGGGCCGATGCCTATTAGGGCTGCGGGAATATTCGTAAAAGTTACCGTGTCCCTAGACCGCAAAGGGTAAGTGGATTCTAGTCAGTATAAGTCTCACAATCACACCACCCAGAGCGGGAAAAATGAATTGAAGATTACCCACATAAACAAAAAACACCAGCAGCCCTGGCCAAGTTACAACCGTTTCGTGTCGAATCTCTTTCTACAATCGATAAAGCCTCAGCGTAAGTACTATTTATAGCATAAAACTAAAGGATGAGGCGTAGAACATTTTAGAAACGATTACATTTCATTCTGTCATTTTGAACTAAAAGTCAAGTCAAAGTCAAAAGTCAAGTTTGTTTCCTATGGAGATGAACCGGCAAGAAACTCCATGGTTACTTTTAAAAAAAAAAATGTTGTTCTTACAATATTTCCATATTACATTTGTACGTAGATATTATGTAAGGACAGTGTAGACTGGTCAATATTGTACTAAAAAGTACAATAAAAATAATCATAATAAAAAGTGAGTCGTAATAGGAAGTAACCTAACAATTCGCGGAGTCTACTGTGTTCTCAAATTCAAATTATAAAAAAGAGACTATATAAATAAAAGCAAGAAAAATAAATAATTATAATTATTAATAAATGTTTACAATTAACAAAATAAATTACTAACGAATTTATGGTGGTTGGTGTCTAATAATATAAAAATCTAAACTATATGAACTTGGCTACGAATTTTGTTAAGATGATGTCATTGTTTGTCATTTTAGTTTTGTACTAGCGTTAACGATTGTAAATGTTGAGGTAAATGAACTTCGACGGATTAAAATGTTTTATTTTATTTTATACACAATACTTAATTAAAGTGGTTGAAGGTGAACCCTAAAGCCGCTAATGGTCTTAAGTTTGTCTTATTTATGTTCTATGAAAACTTCTTAGTCTAAGAACAACAAATTTGTTTTGAAATAATATAATATTTAACTTTTAGGTTAGCGTGAAATATAAACATACGGCAGCGTTGGCTTACCAAAAGTATCGTAACTTGTTTAGTACGTAAACTGAGTTATCTGATTTGTATTTGAGTGTCCCTATTTTAAACGTACATAATTTCTAGCCAGAAAATTAAAATGTTGGCTCACGTTTTGCATTTGTTTTTGTAAAAACTACACTGTTTTAAAGTGGAATGTTTGCGTGCGTTATGAAGCGTCGTTTTCACAGCTCAAATTCTACTTTATTTCAAATTGCACTTAAAAACTCTATTCTACCACTCACATTTTTAGGTTTATTATTTTTAGGTTTTAAATTTTCTACGCTTACATTAAGAAAATTTTTAAAAGTTTGTATACAACATTAAGGGCCCCTTTTTCGAAATTTACAATTAAAATTTAGTTTTCAGAGAAATCATCATATTTAAATCCGGAAAAAAATATATAGTACAGATACATCTTTAATCTAGTGACTTTTTTGGTTAAAAACACATTATTTAACATTCCACTCGATAAAAAAAAATCTGAAATAAAGTCGATTTTGAAAGTATTTTAAGTTTTATGAGACTTGGGGGAACGCAACTTTTATGGAAATTTTACATTTCATTTACTAATCGGGTTTGACAGGGATATTTTTGGATAAATTTATAATATGGCACTTATTTTTTTTAATATAAAATAAATACGTGAAAACGGCACGCGCGCACCGCGCCATTGTCCTGCCGGACGTCATCGAGGGAGGACCTATGCAAGTTTTGCTCGCGACCATACATTTTCGTTGCCGCGCGCGTAAATAAACGTGTTTTATTATAAGTAATTGCAATCGCGAATAGAAAAAACAAAATTAAGAAAAAAAGGGTATCTGAAGTGAAGAAAATCCGAAAGTGTATTGCGTAAGTATTTATTCTATAAATACGTCACAATATAATTACTCCTCTACACAGACCAGCGAAGTCAGTATGACTAGAATTTTAAATCTATCATGGAAACATTCTTAAACCTTTAAAAAGTGCAGTTTTGCATCCTGATCAAATTCAAGGAGATGTAAGTACCTAGGTTTGTTGTTTTTTGTTTTTAACCGACTTCTAAAAAAGGAGGAGGTTCTCAATTCGGATGTTTGTATGATTTTTTTAATGTTTGTTCGCGCATAACTTCGTCGCTGCCAACCAATTTGAAAAATTCTTTTTTTGTTGGAAAGGGTATATTTCCCAAATGGTCCCATAGTCACCAAATCGGGATCTGATGATGGAATCTTGGTGAAATCGAGGGAACTCCTCAAATATTATAGCCAACTGTAATATGATTTTGGTATTTTTATCGAGAAATTAAGCATTTACAGTCGAAAAGTAACATTTGATGAAATGGAACTGATGAAGAAGACCAGAAATGGTCAACGGAACTTCATACTCGCATAGATATCACTATGGAGATAGTTAAGCGACTATGATAATACAAATAAATTAATGGCTCTGAATAGTGTTGAAAATGGTATCATCAAAGTGATCTGATGATGATGATGAAGCCGGAATGTAGGCACTGGAACTCCGTAATAAATCAACGTAGCCTAGCCGTGTTTGGACTTATCAGAATTGTAATAAGATGCACTTTAGAAACTTTTTACAAAAAAATATTTTTTTGTAAAAAGTTTTTTATTTCACACTTTTTAGTTGCGATACACTTATAAAAAGTAAAGTAAAAAGTTTATTATTATTATTACATTCTTTTATTATGTTTATGAAGATTTGAAAGATATTGAACAATGGCTATCGGTCACTTCTTGTACTCACTAGGTAAGTACCTAGAGCACGGTTTATGGTCGCGCTGCGTTTAGTAGGTAGAAATCGGCCGGCCGCTATAGAAATAGCCTATGACCTATTCTCAAACCTACCAAATATATACAAAAAACTGGTCAAGACACGAGATTTTTATATATGTATCAGGTTTTATTTAAACTCTAGTAATTAGTGTTTGTTAATTTGATTTTTTTGAAAATATGTAATGAAATTTATTCCATTCCAGTGCTCTGAGACCACGTACCGGAAAAGGTACTTTGATGTCCAAAAAAAGTACCGATGGGCACTCTAAAGAGGGACAGTATACGTAAGTACATTATGTACATATTACATTATATACTGTGGCGGAGCAGTTTTATTCATCCGCTACAAGTTTGACGTTATCTCCCGTCGCGCTTTAGTTTTCTTACTTATCACATGTCTTATGTATCCTATTATGGGATGTAACATGGCAGTAAATGATTTTTTGTTAAAGTTTATTTCGGTGACTTTGAAACTTCCGTTTCATAACGTTAATGACATTCCATTGTTGCAGAAAAACTAGGGATGACGAAGATAATTCCATTATTGTTGAAGCTAAAAATGAAGAAGACAAATTTCAAAGGACAACTAGAAAAGACAAAGATGATTCCATTAAAGCTGAAAATCAAGAAGAGGAAGATGATTACTATAACGTTGAACCTATATATAATGCTATATAATGCCTACTTCCTGAAATCGTGAACCCCTGACATACGCGTGGTATGGGCATAAGAAATTTGACACTTGAAGAGAACAAATAATCCGAAAATAAGGAAAATGAGGAATCTCTAACGCAAAACAATCCTGATTTGCTATCAGGTCCTAGTTCCCAACGCGAAGGGGAGTGCCATGAGGACTGTGGCTTTGACCCTCTTAGAGGAGACTCGCGCCCAGCATTGAGGAATATATCGGTCGATGAAAATGAACCTGGACCTAGCACACGACCACTAAATTTTTATGAATTTTATTTTTTATGAATATTAATTTTTATGCTGGTACTATATATTTTATTTTATTATATTATAACACTGGTCGACAAGGTTTTTCCCACAGAGATTGTGTTTACTTATTTTTACTAAAGTATCTACCCTCATCATAAAACACTACATACTTTGTTTTTATTAGCCTCAGATTTTTTGTGACTGCCACTTAAAATTTTACCGAACTTTCCACTAAATGCGCTCGAATTGCAACAAATGTAGTGCTCAATTGTGAGTTTGTCATGCATAAGCTACTCGTTGTTGGTTTCTCAACACATAAAGAAGATGTCGGTTTCATTTACCCTCACAGTTTCTGCCGAGTAGGTATGTGGTGAACCAAATTCTAAAAGTGAATGAAGAAATTTTGCTGACTTGGGTAAAATGGTGTTATCGTGATAATTTTGGTTTTTCCGTGGCTCCTCAAAGTAAAGTGAGTGCTTCATATGAGATCTACAACAAGAGTAAAGATTTTTACAAATTCGACAAAAGGAGTGCGCTTAATGGCTTCGGAAACCCTATGTTTTGAACAGGATCCTAAAGACCACAGACACACTACGTGTCTGTGGTCGTTTTGCCAGACTTATATGGCAAAAGTGATAAATATAACGCATACACTGTAAAATATGTAAGTGTGCGTTCTGCAATACAAACGCTTTCTGATAGTGTTGCTATAGCAATACCTGCAATGCCAAATAAAACATTGCGCAGGAACTAATACCATGATTTACTAACTACGTGTATTGTAACTGCAAATAAAATTCATGATTTAGCTTTTATACCCAATAAGAGAGGAACACTAATAACTGACACAAACTAATCTAGTTTGAGTCAGTTATTAGTGTTCCTCAATCATCTTTTTGGTGATTTATAACAAACTTAAAAAAATCATCTATTTTTTATATATTACGAAACAAATGACTACACAAATCTCATAGAGGACCTAATTAAAACATATCAAGCATAGAGTTATAATTTGTCTCTCTAAATACACTTACAATCACATTTTGGCTTCCGTACCAAAAATCTGGGATCCAATGCCTGTTGGGCAAAGGAGAAAGGTTGCGGCAGGTCATTTTCATCATGAAAAACCCGTACCAGTGCAAATGGAGTCCTTGAATATTAGCAATTTTTGGTTGGATACTTGTGGTAGACCAGCCTCAAGCTAAATATTCCAGAAAATCATAATATATGGTTTAAAAAGACGTATTTTTTAATGTAATTGTAAGTAAAGTATCAATATTTTTCATGACAAATACAAGTGACTGTCACAAAAAAACGATGGCTAACAATTTTATTCTATATCTATTTCCTACAAAAGGGAGTCAAAATAAAACCATATATAGCAAAAAAAACTCTTGTGGCAAAAAAAAGTAAATTTTTGTAGACCAGTGTAATTAATCATATTTGTCTTTCATTATATTACTCACCAAATCTTCTACAACCATTCTTTAAGTTCAACAGAATGATCATCGCCTGCCTTTTCATTCACGAGACTGTCTTATCAGAATACCGTGGCCCTGGAATGCAAAGGGCAACCGAAGGAACAGGGTGGATTTTAGTCAGTACAAGTCTGACAGTCCGCTCCACCCAGAGCGGCAGGACTCATTTGATGATTTTACCAAGCAATAAAAAAAAGTTATACATTTATAACAATATACCTAAGTGTATTAGTGTTTACAGTCAATAGTGCAGTGGACAGCACATCAAGCTATACGTTTTTGTTGCAAAACAAGCTATTATTACTAGCACGCCAATAATATTTGAAATACTGATTTATTTATCTATACTGTGGCGTGCTCGCCCGCCGCCATAGGTCACCGGAGTTCATATCGCGACGGCTCCTGAGCAACGCGGACGCAAGCCGTCTCGGTGCGTAAAATGCCTAAACTTTCGGAAGAAGGGGCCCTTAATTTTAGTTGATGCGAAACCTGAATATAGTTTAATCAGAATCAGTAACTGAATGGATTCCGATAGTTTTTACACTATGTTATTTTATTTCCCAAAAATATTTAAAAAGGTTACAAGTTGAACACCACCGACACTAAGTACAACTCAGGTCACGGCAGGTCATAGCGGGCAATAGGCGCCAGCGCACAGCTAAATAACCCCTCAGTCCCCTGGATGGCCCGGTGACTAAGTATTTTTGCTGACATAACAAGCTTGTAACTTTGTAATTTTTCATGCTACAGTTATGAAATTTTGTACGTAGATTCTTTACATAAAAATACTAGACTCGTGTTTCGGGTTTTGTATATAATAAAACTAATGTTGTATATACTTGAATTAATAATTCGAGATAATTTAAATCCATTGCCATCAACTAAAGTATCTACTTTTATCTAGTGTACTTAAATTGGCCAATTGTATTGAAAAGTTCTACAAAATGAACACTTACATTTCGTAGAACTTTTTAATGCAATGGATTTTGAACTTTGTCATAATGGCATAAAGTTTGTTACTGTAAAAGTCAATTATCTCGTATTCTTTATTCTAAGGTGAAATGTTTTTTAAGCATTTTGGGGTGTTTATTTTTTTACATCGGACATAAAAGTTAAGTGTGTCTCAGCTAAGTGAGTGACCGCTGTGCTCACAGTAAGTGCACTAAAAATAAGTTCCAAATTAGGTGTCATTATTTAGTTGAAAGGCATTTACAACTAAATTATTATTTTTATAAAGTAACTTCTCCCGCTCTGGGTGAAGCAAGAGAGCGTGACAGACTTTTAATGACTAAAACTCGCCTGCGTTCCTACTTATGCGTTCCAGGGTTTTTTTTTTCGGTTGGAAAATCATCCAATGACAGCCCTCGCTCTTGGGCGGAGCGGGAGATTGGTTCAGACTTTTACTGACTAAAAACTCACTCCTGTTCCTTCGTTGCCTTTCGAACTGGGGCCGAGTCTTCCTTTCAGAACCTTGGCCCCAGTAGGCTTCGATCCTGCTGGTCTCCTACGGTTGCTGACATCTCCTTGAGGCGCACGTGGAACATGGGGCTGGGCTTGGGCTCAGTCCGGACGGTTACCGGACGGTCGGACGGACAAACAGACCGACAGACGGACAACACAGTGATCCTATAAGGGTTCCGTTTTGTTCCTTTTGAGGTACAGAACCCTATAAATGAGGAGTGAGGGTAGGAGGGTAAAAAATAGCCTACGAACTATTTTTAGACCTACTAAATATACACAAAAATTTCATATCAACACTTTGACATTTGACCTTTAATATTATATCTCGTGTCACAGTGATTATCATGAAATTGTTTGTTTGTGTATATTTGGTGCTAGATTTTTTTTTGCACGCGGCTTCGCCCGCATACGTAATATATGCTGCGCTTATGTCACTCGGGAATAAAGTAGCTTTCTATCGATAAAAATATCTTCGCGATCGGACTAGTAATTCAGAGATTACCTACAACAATAAAAAAAAAAAAACTGTACCTCTTTATAAAATTAGTTGATAGTATAGATGTCTGAGAATAAGGTAATAAGGGTGGCCCCTTACATAAATTCAGCTCCGGGTCAGCTAGTTTTTAATTATATTAGATTTCGTGTAATACAGCCATTGCTGAAAATCGCGTATGCTAGTCCGAGTAACAATAACTTACCAGCAATATCTAAAGCCTGTGCTCGCCACACCTGCCCGAAGGCGCCTTCTCCAACAATGTTGAAGATCCTTAGCTTGTGACGAGGGAACTCCCACTTATCCGGTGGCTGATCCTCTTTTGATATCGACGTTTCTTCTGATAACTGTAAGTTGAATAAGTGCTTATTAATGCAACTATCATCATCATGACGAGTAAAAGGGCAGAGTGGAAGAAAAAAACGTGTTGCGCCGACCCCAAATAACACGGGATAAGGGCAGGAAGATGATGATGATGATGAATGCAACTATCATCATCCTTTTGAAAGGTGCAAAGTGAAAAAAAAATAACATAATTTTGCAATTTCCAGATATTGCTTGCTAACAATATATTTCGACGACGAAGTGCTAATAACTCCTAACTTTCGAAGCCAAAAAATTCCTGTCCCAAAAACGTTAGAAGATAATACCACAAATGGGCACGTTGGTTGAGTTAGGAGGTGTTTTCACAATATATTTGATACAGTTGCGACTAAACATCTGCTTCGGAGAATTCACTTAAACATGCAGAAACACACATTTAAATTATAAGCGCTAAAAAGTAATTTTCTCGAAAAAATTACAGTTAGAAGGTATTGGCACTTCATCGTCGATTTTACGAATTGGGTAATTTTCTTTTATGTGTTAAAAATAAAAAAAGTATCTGTATTTTTTACTGCATATTATATTTTTTAGTAAGTTACTGAAATTTTAATAAAATTGCAAATAAGTTTTTCATTTTGCACCTGTCGACTTAGAAAATGTTCTAAAAGCATGATTATGTTTATTGGTTATTTATGATTTCGAAAAATAAATATATTAGGTTGTCAACAGCATGTTATGATTCTAGTCAAACTACACATTTTCTTTTAACGTCTGATATTTTTATCGAAAAAGATAATAAAAATAAAAAAAATTGATTTCAAAAGCAACTAGACTTAATATTGGCAAACACGTACCCTATGAAAAAAACATTAGATTTCTTTATTAAGTTTAGTTTACCCTTGCATGCCAAAGGTGGAATAAAACATCTGTATGAAAACGTAAGCAATATAAAAAATCCAATAATATTCATGAATTTGAAATATTGGTTTAGACAGTATTAAGAAAACGTATTGCCAAAGATGAGACGTGAATGTCGAAAACCAAGCAAAGTAAGCAACGATTAAATTATGGAATCAATGATAATTATTGTAATGTTTTCTAAATGAAAATGATTAAGCCCCGATTTACAACAGGATAAAATTTGTTTTCACTCGACAGTTAATTGAACATTTAGCAAAATTAGCACAATGAATGACAATAAAAAATGAAGTTTAGAAGAATGGTCATCATGCAAGCCAAATAAAGCAGTTAAAAAGTCAAAGAAAAAGCCATGAGAGAACTGGAAAGTCACAACTCAGAACAAATGTACTATTTGAATGTATTTTGCTACTTGAGTAATATTCAATCCAACAAACTATCGTCAACTGACCTGCAAGTGACCATTATCCCAGGACTCATATCTATTGGAGTATGCACGTGGGTGGTCCCACATATTAAGGGACGCATCTTGAAGGACGATTCCACTTGAATCTTTACTCTGAGGACAATGGAGATCGAATAAATTTTATAAATGGGGTATCTATAGTTAAAGGGGAAAATCATATTTGTACATCTAGAGCTTTTTCTCGAAAAAGGATTGTGGGTTGAAATCGAGACCCTTGAACTCAATATTATTCTACTTCAAATCAATCTTAACTATAATATTCTGAATGCAAATGTGAATTTACTTGTTACATAGAGTTTACCAGATCCACTCTTGAAGAAGGACATAGAATTATTTATATCTCTGGAGTATCTTTTAATATTTTTCGACTATCATGCGGGTGTAACCAGTGGCTAGTGGGCAATATAGGTAAGTAATAATGTCAGATTTTTTAATGTAATAAAAAAATTATTCAACCACCCACATAAATTGCCTGATTTAAGTTTTTAACATGATAAATAAATATCTGGACGATAATAATTAGATCAATTGCTTTTCCACTGAATAAAAAATTTTGGACACACACAAAATTTTCGATAGTCAATTTAAAATAACCTCCGACGGTTATTGAAACCTTTAAATAATTTAGTTAATGTAACATGATAATTTAGTTGAATTATGATCATCAAAATATATCGTATTAAGTACGTGAAAATTTGAGTTCATATTATATTCGATATATATGTTGCATGAGTTTTTAACGAAGCTGCTAATTGAATTATCTTCGCAATTAAAATCACTTACAGAAGATAAATGTTTTGCGTGTGCAACGCGAAATTAATAAATAATAAATTAAATGTCTGCACAGTCTCTTTCGTAGTACAATTATGTCTAAGTAAAAATTGCAGTTGCTTTGGCACGTAAATTTACTTTCTCAAATTTTCATTGCTTTTAAAGGCCATAAAATTCTACTCTATTCTATTTTCACTTACCATGTCATCTTTCTTGCTTTCTTTTTTCTGAGCGTTATTTTTCTTGCATACAAAAAGAATGACCACTGCAACTATCACTACCAGGGCTCCAATTGCAACAAGAGGTACCACTGTTAGGGGCATTTCATTGTTGGTAGGATTCTTTTTAGGTGCTTCTGTGCTGGTTGTTCCATCATCTTTATGGAAGATGTTTTCTACACCAGGCGGAGTATCATCAGGAGGATTTGGGGGACTTAAAGTAGTGAGTGTTGTGGTTGCTTCAGGTACTGGTACATAAATATTGGTTACTTTGGTAGTGCTTTGTGTGATCGTAGGAAACTTTGGTGGTATGCTGGGGTAGGGGGGAAAGTTGATGGTTGGCGGGCGAGGTAACTTGGGTCGCTGGCCTGATTTGTCGGAGACTGTTGCGTAGACTTCTGTCTTCTGTGGTATGGAGCCGTCGTTTGCTGTTACCCATAGCGAGTAGGACCGGTTTTCCTGAAAATTGATAAAACAGTGTTGGTTATATTTATTGCAGTATATTCATCCTCTAACTTTTACTCCAAAATTAAATAACATCGACATATCATCGTTTACCATCAGGTAATATAGTTATCTATCGCACGCCTAACAATATTTTTTTTTAATTTTATCCTTTTTTTGAGGTAGTAATTCACCTATTAGCTCTTCCCGCTCTAGGTGAAGCGACAGGGAGTTTCAGACTTTTGCAGGCTAAAACCTAACAGTATTCCCGTTCTAGGGCCAAAGTAACTCTTTCGATTAACTCTGTAGCCTTAAGTAGCCTGACTTCTAACATACCTTTTTAGCCGTTTAATTAGTAATTACGCCCTTATTTGCGACGTAGTTATTACATAAACATATCTACCGCTTCTTTAGTCTTTCTTAAGCTATCATGTAATTTTATTTGTTTTTTACTATCTCATTGGTTTTGTGGTCGTTAGGCTGCCTGTCCACTGGAGCGGAGCAATGTAGCGGAGCGGAGCAAAGGAGTAATGCGGAGCGGGGTTGCGGACTTTTTATGTTCATCAGAGCAAAGCGCGACTGCGGAGCGGAGTGAGAAAGTAATGCGGAGTGGAATTGCAGACTGTTTTTGTTATATTTTTGTTATAATGCCCGCACTCTTTTCTTACCTCCGCATTCCCTCTCTGCTCTCGGCTCCGTTTGTTCGCTGTGCTTCCCGGTTTTGTATGATTTTTTAAAAACTAATTCGTACTTCCTGTCCACTGAAGAGGAGCGGAGATTTTGAGCAATCCTACTGGTTAATATTTCTCCGTCCCGCTGCGTCACTCTGCTCCAGTGGACCGGCAGCCTTAGTCCTGAGTTCGATTCCTAGGTTGGGTAAGAAGTTATATTGGATTTTCCATGAGGAATTTCAATAGCAGGTTATAATCAAGAAGTTGGTAGTGAGACACTCCCGTGCTTCGGAAAGCACGTGATGCCGTTGGCCTGATCTCTATCCGGTCGTTTCGGATTATCGTCCCACCGGACTATGACAGTAAATGAATAGAGAGTGTATCTGTGTTTACGCACAATAATGTCTACTACGTACTTCGTAATATTTTTTTTGAGATTCACCACCTTGATTGAAATTTGGTCGAGACGGTTATACTATATGAAATACTAGTTTCTGATAGCGGCTTCACCCGCGTAAAAGGAGGTTTCTCCGTTAAAACTTTAGACCCCCATTTGATCCCCTTAGGGATTGAATTTTAAAACGTCCTTTCTTAGTGCTCACTTACATCACAAAAGGCAGCCTTGTGCAAAATTTAACGCTCAGTTAGTCAGTTTCTCCTTTTACATAAAACATTTGTTTTAGTGTATACGAAACCCGAAACACGTATCTAGTATTTTTATGTAAAGAATCTATGTACAAAATTTCATAACTGTATCATGAAAAATCACAAAGCTATTATGTTACCCGCTTGTTCGCAAAAATACATGGTAACCGGGCCATCCGGGCGACTGAAGGGTTGTTATGCTCCCGCATCCATCTGTATGCTGACACCTAGTGCCCGCTATTATCTGCCGTGACTTGTGTTGTACTTAGTGTTGATGGTGTCCAACTTGTGACCTTTTTAAATATTTTCGGGAAAAAACATAGCATGGTGTAAAAATGATTGGAATCGATTCAGTTACAGTTTCTGAACAAACTACATTCAGGTTTCGCATAATATACTAAAAATAATGTTGTATATACTCTTAGAGAATTTGACAGCTAAGAAGGCGATGACATCACGCGGCAGTGATGACGCTGTCAAGTCTTAGAGGATTTGACAGCTGACAAGGCGATGACATACGGGACAGCGATGACGCTGTCAAGTAAAGGGGGCAACACACCGTGAGTGGTGTGCGGACTTCCCTCTGCCACTTTTGCTTGGGAGCTCGGATGCGACGGACGTGTTTTAGGCTTCATAATTTTGAATTACTTTGTTGCAACGGTTTTTGATTGTTTGTCATTTTAAATTAATAAAATACTTGTAGGTTGCTCTTGGTTTTCTTTTAAAAAAGTTAAATACGCTTCTAATCCATAAGAATAGATTAAGGTAGACTTACTTAGTTACAACTAGTCGTATGAGAAATTATAATAAAAGTAAAGGAAGTGAATGATAGAAAAAGATGAAAAAGGAACCGAGTTATGCCAGCTCCAAGTAACAAGAGACAAGTACAGAAAGATGAAGATAATGATGATGTTGACTCATTTTCAACAAAATCAAACTTTAAAATTTGACTGGCCTGTTGGTCTAGTGGTTAGTGGCCCTGACTGCTATGCCGAAGGTCATGGGTTCGATTCCCACCCAGGACAAATGTTTGTGTGATAAGCATGATCATTTGTTCTGTGTCTAATTTATCTATACTATGCATGTATTTAGAAATATATAAGTATGTTTATCAGTTGTCTAGTACTCATAACACAAGCCCTGCTTAGCTTGGGACTAGACGGCGTGGTGTGATGGTTGTGTGAATATATAAAATGATTCGTTAATTATATTTGCAAATGAATGTATAGTTACCAAAAACGGTTAACATTTTGATGCTGCAGTTTTAATTACAAGACTAACTGAAGTAACAGTAATTAAGTCTTATAAACAACTCAGAGGTAAATTCAAGCATAAAATAAATTTAACTTCAGTAAAGATGTTGTGCATAACTTAGAACTTGTTGAAAGATAAAGTAAATTCTATCTATATTTAAGTTTTTGAAAATTTTTGTGAGTGTGCTTTATAGCAAATTGCGCTACGTGGAAGATTTTACGAATATTTTGAATGAAAATCTGTATTTTTTGATGAAACACTTTTTAGCTCGGTAGTTTTATTTACGGTAGGATAATTAACTGCTGCTACTCAGGCAAAGCAACTCGCAAACTCTAGTCTACACTAATATCAAAAAAAGGAAAAAAAAAAGTTTGTTTTGTTTATAATGAATAAACTCAAAAACTACTGTGCCGATTTCAACAATTCTTTCACCATTGGAAAGCTACATTCATTTTGAATAACATAGGCTATATTTATTACTGGAAAAGATTAGGGATCCTCACTAAAACTTAACTAACGCAACCCCAGGTGTAAAAAAAGTGCCCTAAGTGCGAAGCCGGGACGGGCCGCTAGTTTATTATAAAAAGGGTTAGGCAATACTAAACAAATTCTACATTTGAATATATTTACTCTGGACGCATATAACGTGCACGTCCACATTGTTCTTAATATATTAATTTTTTTTACATTAAGAGGGCCCTTCCCGATCCGTCTATCGTAAACCTGAGTATGTTTTGAAGCTTATTGGTTCATCTGATGCAAACTAATGCAATGTTTGATAAAGAGGTAACGCTAAAAATGAGAGGACACCTGAAAGCTCTGTTGGTATTCGATAATTCCGTCATTCACTCGAATATATCACAAAATTTGTTCCAGTAAATAAGTGTTTTTTTTTAAACTTCAATTTTTTTTACTTTTTTAATTTAATGTACTCAACATTATGAACAGCCAAAGTTCACGCGAAATAGAAAATTGTGTAAGGTCTCTACTGGATTAGTTTTACATAAATTTATGTTTCAATTTCAATAGGAACCAAGATAATATCCACAATGGGCACGCTATAATTATGGCGGTAATTCCCCTCTTTGAGGAACGGCTAGAAAGACCTCATGGCGTCCTCACCTTCCACATGACGCAGGTTCTCACCGAACATGGTCAGTTCCTGCACCGGATTCGTGCGGAAGCAACGCCCGGGTAGCACCACTGTGTGGACCGCCCGATGCATACGGTGGAGCAAACGGTAAAGGTATGCATTTGGGCAGTCTTTGTCCTCGTGGGGGAGATCGGTGGCAGTGATCTCTCACGCCGGGCCTTGGTTGCCACTCCAGAACCTTTCATCCCCATCGACCATCTGATCTGCGAGCAATGTGCCCTATTTACTACCACTTAAGTTTGACGATTCTTCGGGCTATGTCGGTAATTTAATTCTCCTGCGGATATCTTCATTTCTGATGTGATCACGCAAGGAAACTCCAAGCATAGCCCTATTCATTGCCCTTTGGGTGACTTTTAACATTCTGATGAGGCCCACTGTGTAATAATTAAATTAAATTACTTCAAAAACCTTTGAATTTAAAGGCTTTTAGATTGCTAGAATTTCTCAAAATTACTACCTATCAACCTAGACTTTCAAGACATTTAGATCGCAGAAATTTGCACTTGACTGAAGATCTAACTAATCTAAGAAATTACAACCTAACACTTTTTTACATAGCAATTCATATTTATGAAATACAATAAAATATTAAAGTTCGAATTTATTATTACAACTTAATAAAACTGCTCCCAAAATCTATTAACGATAGTGATTAAATCCTTTAATTTTAAACACCTGCTATTGAGAGATTTAATTATTATTTAACAGTTAAAGTAGAAACTTAAAAATGAATTATTGATTGATTAAGTTTGAAATATTAATTACAGAAGAAAGTTAATACGTGTTAGTCAAGATGATTACATTTTATGATCGTTCATCATCGAATCATTAAATATTTAATTGGCTCTCAAATAGATGACGAATAATTATATTCGTGATCTTATTAAGATTCTTTGCTGCGCATGCAAGAAGCTAATTATTAGCAAAAACAATCAATTAGCATTAACCTGGCTGCGATTCCACTACAAATGTTCTAAACTGTGTAACCATGGATAACATTTTCCACAACTATAACACAACGCCGTCAAGTCTCAAGCTAAGCAGAGCTTGTGTTATGAGTACTAGACAACTGATAAACATACTTATATATTTCTAAATACATACATATTATACATAAATTACGTCCAGACACAGAACAAATGGTCGTGTTCATCACACAAACATTTGTCCTGGGTGGGAATTGAACCCACGACTTTCGGCATAGCAGTCAGGGCCAGTCTGTATCGGATGTATTGAGCAATCCAATTGTTTTCACCTATTCCAACACAGCGTTTTTACGTGGAAAATCATCCAATGATTTCTCCCGCTCCTTTTCCTTCTTTGCCTTCGTTCCAGGGCCCCTGGTTTCTCTTTCGCATAACCGACGAAGGACCTAAAGGTCGGAATTAGACGCCCTATTATTCCTTCCCTTCAAGTTTATTTCGTATCAACAAACATCTGATTCAACCTCGCCTCAAAATCTCTCTGGCGAAATACTTGGTTGCGTAGGTGACGGTGAAAAGGGACGTGGGAGTCTCCTCACAACAATCTGTGATGATTAAAGTAGTTGTCACTAAAGACGAAAGCACGTGACTGGGTTAATCGCGCGAATGTCACAACTGTGTGGACCGCCCGGAGGAGACAGTGAAGCATACGGTAGAGGAGTACCCCGCTTGAGCAGAGCACCACCGTGTTTTCATGGGAGCGATCGGTGGCAACGATCTCTTTCGCTGGGCCTTGGTACAGGCCATGGTCCGAAGCGAGGAGTGGCAGGCGGTCGCCTCCTTCTGCGAAACAGCAATGCTAGCAGGGGAGAAGGCCGCACGCGCGAGGGAACAGCGCTCACGCCCCAGCCACCGGGATCCCGGTGACAGCGAGCAATGAGTAGCCGTCCGACCGTCCGGTAACCGTACGGACCGAACCAGAGTCGTCGACGGCGCCTAGTATTCCACGCGCGCCTCAATTAGATGTCAGTAAACCGTAGTGGCATAGCAAGGTCGATGCCTACTGGGGCCATAGGTTCGCTTCTGAAAGTAAAACCCGGCCGTGGAACGCAAGGCAACGAAGGAACTAGGAGTGAGTTTTAGTCAGTAAAAGTCTGACCCTCCCGTACCGCCCAAGGGCAGGAGATGTCATTGGATGATTTACCACCTAAAAGAAAAACAACGTGACAGCAGTAAAATAGCTTTAGAGCAATACGGTTCAACGAAGCTAATGTTAAACACGGTTAAATCAAAGTGACTAATTGATGCTAAGGATTTCAATTATAAAAAAAAGCTAAAGCTAGCTGCTAGCAAAAAAATCGCGCTTACTAGCCTTGCATATCTTACAGCTACGCAGTTTAGCTCTAGAAAAGCCGGACACATAGTTTCGTAGGTTACTTTCATCGCGTAGCTGCTTTGCTGCGGGATTGTATCAAAGAGTCACCATGGCCTCGTAACTCAAAAGGCAACTGAAGGAATACAAGTGGGTATTAGTCAGCAAAAGTCTGACAATCCCTCTCACTTCATTAGAAGCGGGAGGAGTTTTTTAATGATTTCTCACAATAAAAAAAAATCTTAACCCTGTTGCAGACCAACACTTAAGGCCTTAGCGCTCAAGTAGTGGTATAAAACAGTGATCAGTCAGTGATCTTAAGCCTACTCCTCGGTAAGGACTTGGTTAATAGGTTTGAAAAAAATATATGTTTATATTACATTTATGTACAATAAATACTTTTGCCTAAAAAAATAAAAACAACATGATATTTTTTGCTAGTTTTCTCTACTGCTTTCAAACGGCTTTGATCTTTAGTAATATGTTTACACAAAAAAAAAAATGCTGGTTAAGTATTCTTCAGAATACACATAGCGTATATAAAAATATAAATCAATAAATATTTCGCAAAGAAAATGGATTTAAGGGTCTAAGAGCTCTATACGGTCGCAGCTGGCCGGAATTAAATGCACATTACACATACGTATGCATTCAACTCCGACCAGATGTTCAAGGGGCTATACGCTTTAAGTTAATTGAGCTAAACGAAGCTCGCACAGTTGAGGTAAGTTTTGATAATTACACAGTTATAGTTAACACTAGCTTCTCCCAGTGGCTTCGCCCGCGCGATAGTGGAAAATATATAGCTTATAGCACTCAGGGATAGCGCAGCTACATATTAGGGAAATAATTTTCAGAATTAGTTTAGAAGTTTCAGATATTACTTATTAGAAACTTACAAATTTTACGTCTTTATAATATTTAGTACCTCTATTTAATTTACAGTCTGCACTCAAGTATGAATAATAAGTCCATGATAAGGCCTGTCATACTGTTTAGATCAGAATGTTGGGCTGTGAAAAAGACGGATGAAAAAAGATTGCATGTAGTGGAGATAAGAATGTTAAGATGGATGTGTGGTATGACGAGGATGGATAAAGTGAGAAATGAATATATTAGGGGAAGTTTGAAAGTGGCGCCAGTGACTGAAAAGAAAAAAGGGAATCGTTTGTCTTGGTATGGTCATGTGAAGAGGAGGGATGAAACGCATGTTACTAAAAGGATTATGAGTTTACATGTGGATGGATGGAGAGGGAGATGGAGACCAAAGAAAAGATGGATGGATTGTGTGAAGAGTGATATATTATGAAAGAAAAGGAAGTTAGTGATAGCATGACGAGTGACAGGGCAGAGTGGAAGAAAAAAACGTGTTGCGCCGACCCCAAATAACACAGGACAAGGGCAGGAAGATGGTGACTCAAGTATGAATAATATGTAACCTCAGCTACGTGAGCTAAGCTACTTTAGCTTAGCTCATGGTCTACCACAGACCTAAAAGACTGCGAGGTATGACGACCGATTTTTATGCATGGCTAAGCAATTTGCAATTCAGTTAAAACCTTGATCAACGATCGATTTTTTTTTTTAGTTTGCTACACAGCGAAATCGCAATAGTGTGTTTTTTAAATTCCAACTCCGAAATGGTATTGACGACCGGTTAACTACCCAGTCGGTTTAAGATTATCATAATTTACGGTTTCTGCCAATATAAGCCACTGTAATAAATAAATTTGAATATTGGCTCTTTTTTTTGTGATAGGTAATCATTAAATAAATTCTCCCGCTCTGGGTAGAACGAGAGAGAGCGTCAGAATTTTAATGACTGAAACCCTCCTGTGTCTTTTCAGTTGCGATTCGCGTAATTCCGCAGACCTAGTGGTACCTAACAATTAAAATACAGAAAAATTCAGTTGAATTGAGAACCTCCTCATTATTTTAAAGTAGGTTAAAAATTAGAACCATCAAAGAAATTTTCCAAAAATAGCCAATAGCACTTATTTGAGATTTGAAGTAACTCGTAGAAACTCTCACTGTTCCGTTTAACATTCATTTTCAATAAGATTATTTAAATAAACCCTTTTTACTATCCGTTCAGCCGATTTCTATACGCACAATACTTTTTGGGAACACATTCATTATGTGTACGGCTAAGGAGTGGAATTCTTTGCCGGAATCTGTGTTTCCTGATAGCTACAACCCGAGAATTTTTAAGTCAAGAGTGAATAGATTACTTTTAGGTAAGCGCGCTCCATCGTCGATCACATCGTCGCCTTCCATCAGGTGAGATAGCGGTCAAGCGCGAACCTATCAAGAATAAAAAAAACTACTTCTATTATACTATATCCGTAGACATAAGGATAAACGAAAAGCAAAACGTAGTTACAATACCAAGTGTTTATCGCAGCCGCCATTTTTCATGCCACCAACGTAATAAAAGACAAAATCGGTTGAACGGACAGTAAAAAAGGTTTGCTGATTTTATTGCGAATGAAGTATAGTTGCCACCTTGCCAGCACACAAGACATAAGACATCTTACACACAACAACAGTTGTTTTGTAGACAAAAGTTGCCGCCACGATTCCCATAGGTTAAATTGATTGACCTGACCTCCAAGACTAAACTATTCTTAAACTGCCACTTAAGTGATTAAAATAACGATCCGTTAAAAATTGAAACCCAAATTGAGCTGTATTTGGTTTTGCATGCGAGGTTTTTTTGGTGTCTTAATTTTTTATTTATTTAAAGTGTGGTGTATGTGTGTAGTGGATTTTGAATAACTGTACGAATCGACAAGGAAAGTACAGCGTGTATTACTTAATTTGTAAACATGTATATGTCGTGGCCAGATCTTATAAATTGATCACTTCATGATATGGCTAAGTAAAACTGGCTAGCCCCTCTAGGCAAGTTACGATCGTTTCGTTTGAGTCCAACGCCTCGAGTAGGCCACGCCTCCGATAGCTTTGTTCTGAAGTCATCTCAACGCTCAGTCACGTGATTAGAACAAAGGAATCGGAGGCGTGGCCTACCCGAGTCGTTCGACGCAAACGAAACGATCGAAACTTGGCTAGGGGGGCAGATCGTTTTAAACGTTAAAGTTTGATGATATTTCAATCTATGTTTGGACTGCTTTATCTAGACCTTTTATTATCATTGAAATCCTACATCAATGATATGGCCAAACAAGGATTGACATATCATCAAATGTTAACGTTTAAATGATCTGACCAGTTTCAGTTGGCCATATCATGAAGTCATCAATTCAAAGATCTGGCAACGAAATATACTTAGTTATAGTATATAGTGGTAAGAGATTCAAAATCAAAATATAATTAAATTTACGTTATTAAACAATGTTAAATCAGTATTAATATTCCACAACTTTCACACAACGCCAACTAGTCCCAAAACTAAGCAGAGCTTGTGGTATGAGTACTAGACAGCTGATAAATATACTTATATATTTCTAAATACATACATAATAAAGATAAATTACACCCAGACACAGAACAAATGGTCGTACTCATCACACAAACATTTGTCCTGAGTGGGAATCAAACCCACAACAACAGACCAACAGTCCAGTCAATAAAAGTTTTACAAATAAATAGAAGTCAAATCAACATAAAAAAACTTGAAAAATATTACCTAAAAATGTCACAATAAATTCCGACCAAATTAATGTTCATATCCACGTTCATCAGCATTATTTTATACGCAAGAAATACACTACTGGACACAGGTTTACATTCGATAATTAATAATATCATATAATAATAATATAATTTATTTAAGTGCAAAGAAATATAAAAACTAAACTTATAAATACTTAGTAGTACTAATTTCTAAATAGATTGGCTTAAGTAACTAATTATATAAATTTATTATATATTATTCAATTTACCTATTAATGGTGTATTAGTACTGCCATTATAACTTGTAGTGACTTGCCTGAGCTAGGTTAAGAAAAACCAGTGTTTTATTTTTATTAACATAAATTTCAATTACTGTATAAACATACTTATAATTACATAGTTCATATAAAATACAGTTATACCTATGATAGTAGTGTACCATGTAATGTTTAATTTCCAATCCAATTACTTTTCCAATATCAGTTGGTTTGTCAATCTCAATTATATTGCCCTCGATCTAGTTCATATTGATTTATTTAGTAAATTCGTCCTTTGGGATATCTTTAAATACAAATAGCAAATTGATTGAAATAGAAGTGATTTGTCGCGTGTCATGGCTTTGAGCTTAAATGGTACAAGTTATCTGGCGAATGTGTTTTAAGTATAATAAATTTATTAATAACATTACTTTTATGAGTTGGGAAATCATCTTATGACTTCCCTCGCTTTAGGGTGGAACAGGAAGCCATGTAAAACATTTCCGACTAAATCAACACCTATGTTCCTTCAGTTGCCATTTGCGTTCCAGGACCATGAGTATATCCTTTTCAGAACCAATCTCGATTCTTATAGGACGAGCGAACAACGAAATACCGATTGCTCGTCGTCCGCAAACCCGCGCCTATGGTAGCTGGACATCGCTTTGCGTTTTCCGGCGGCCGGAGCATGTACGTTCCGTCACTATTGTGGCCGCCTCCTTCGCTAGCATTACTGCTTCGCAGCAGAATGCGTCCGCAACCTATTCCCTGGCGCTTTGGACCATGGCCTGAACCAGGGCCGGAGGTCGCCAGAAGTCGCCATAACCAATCGCCTCCACATCGTAGCTTCACACTGAAAGCTCGTTTTGATTTAAGTGGGAAATCATCTGACTTCTTCCGCTCTTGGGCGACACGAAAGGAAGTGTCAGACTTTTACTGATTAATCCCACTTCTTCCTTCTTTGCCTTCTTTCCATGGCTCCGGGGTATACTTTCAAGCAACCCATAGTGCTTTTATGACGTGACAGTCAAAATAATAACGAAGCCAAAGAAACAAAAAACATTTAAAATATTTTGAATTTTTCTTCAAATCTAATTAAACGGCATTCTTTTTTGTTTGTACAAGAGCGTAGTATTAAAATAATCATTAGTATCAATAAAAACTACATATTGATGTAGGCACCATAAAAACACACCTATTATTTAAACATTGCGTTATTTGTATTGCCTGTAGATAAATTTTCAGAATATGAATGAACCTATGGAAAATTCCTATTTACTTCAAAATTTTGGTATAATTACAGTGCATTCAATAAAGATATGACATCAATGCCTTTTACTGCAGCTCTAGCTTGTAACTTTGTAAAAACTGAAAAGAGAAAAATCAGGACGATATACTTCTCAAACTGGCCATTTATAGCAGAGCTAGGAATGGCCTCGATGTCGCTGCTAGAAATGATATTGTTAATACTTTCCATTTGATCTAATCTTGTCATATGCTATGCTTATTTCTATGGCATAGATGTCTAAGTTCTAATTCAATTGAAACCCACAGTTTTTTTTAATACAAATGGTTGCAAAAAAATTCAAAATAGAATTTTAAAGTAAATATTTCAACTGTTGCCGATGGTTTTAAATTATCTCAAATTAAATGATCAAAAAAAGTAAATATGGACTGCGATATTGTTCGAAAGTTAGCCAGGTCCAGGGACGCAAGTTGCAGCAGGGGTTTTGGTTAGTAAAAATCTGACACTCCCTCTCGCTCCATCCAGAGCTGTAGAAGATACTTGATGACATCCCACGCAAAAAAAAGAAATGTAATTTAGATTATTATACCAACTCTAGAAACTGGCGAATGCAGACATTCCGTGTTCTATGACATCTATTGAGTGGTACATAGGTTCGGTGGCGGAACTGTAACAGTTTTTGGTGCCAGCTTCCGACAGCCAGAATAATGATACTAAACTACTACTTATAGAGCACAAATGTCTCTTGAATTGGATGAAAAAAATAAATTGGTGTGCCTTTTAAAAATCTTTTTTACAAGGCAATAAAGAAAAAATAAAATGAAAAGTAAAACTTAAGAAGCTAAATAAATTACATTTTAAGTTCATTTACATTTTTCGTTTTGTTACAATAATCTGCAAGTAAATGGTTCTAAGTCTATTGTAGTTAAATATTTCAATTAAAAATAACGAGTTTTAAATTCAAAAAAGTTTAAATTGAAAAGTTTTTGAATTTTCAAAACGATTATTACCTACTCTTTATCAACATGCAATTCAAAAGAGTTCAAAGTGATCTCAACTAAATGAAAATAACTTTAATTTCATTCATTAACATAGCTGGGACTCGGGTCTCTTCTCTAGAAGACAGAATGGGCCACAATCTACTACGCGGGCCCAGTGCAAATTAGTTGATGTTATATGTCTTCAAACTTAATTCTTGGACATGCCAGTTTGTGACATGATATGGACATGCCTCACGATGTTTTTCTTCACCGTTTTGAGAGCAGTGGTGATGAAATAAATTACACAAAAAAAAAGTGCGTGCCTGAGTTTGAACCTTAAAACTGGACAATTTTATTTCATTCAATTTAATTTAAACATTATAATGAATCATCATCATCATCTTCCTGCCCTTGTCCCATCTTATTTGGGGTCGGCGCAACACGTTTTTTTCTTTCATTCTATCCTGTCAAGCGTCATGCTATCACTAACTTACTAAAACATTATAATGAATGGCAGCTTCAATTTCTATGAACAGCTTTTGACTGGTTTGCATTCACTACCCAATTTAGAAATTTTGTTATGAGTAGCACCGATTTATTATCGAAATGTAATTACGATATTATCACAAACCTGTCAATACTACTCGATTTTGATCTTTGAACTCAGCACATCACTACTGCAATTCTTTTCAACGCAGCGGCCATCTTTTGTTTTATCACTACGGGTGATCTATGCGGTATAAGGAAAATGTAATAAAATATTGGATATATTAACGGAATGGAACGTTTATAAAACTGTGTTATTATTGCTATCAAGACGTGCAACAAAATATTAATTTATGTAGATGCAAGACTATTCTCTGGTTATAAAACTCTGCATTTTCTTTTTGAATTAGTAAAGATACAAATAATTCATTCGTATCAACGCACAGCCGAAACTACTGGGACTAGGAGCGTGAATATTTGCACAAGGTTTCCTTTTATGTCATATGCGAGCACTAAGAGAGGATTTCCCAAAATTCAGCCCCTAAAGGGATGAAACGGTGCTCCAAAGTTTGTATCGAAAAAACTACACTTTGAAAGTAGTATAGTCAGAATCAGCTTGTGAATCTATTTTAGCTAAAATAGGTAATTTTTTATTCTTCAATAATCACGAAGAAAAAATGCTTCTTGATTACGTCATTAGCGTGTTTGTATGTGCATTTATGTGTGATCATCCACTGACATCTCTCGCTCTTGGATGGAGCATGAGATAGTGTCAGACTTTTACTGAATAAAAACCCACTCCTGTTCCTTCGTTGCTTTTCATATCAGGGCTGAGTCTTCCTTTCAGTATCAGACCCTTGGCCCCAGTAGGCTACGACCCTGCTGGGCCCCTACGGTTGCTGACATCTCGATGAGGCGTGCGTGGAACACTACGTGCTGACGACGACTTGGGCTCGGTCCGGACGGTTACCGGACAGTTGGACGGTGAGCTACCCACTGCTCGCCGTCCGCAAGCCCGCGCCTACAGTGGCCGCAAATCGGGATCGGAATCCTGGCAGCTGGGGCAATCCGGTGCAGGAACCTCCCGAACTTACCATATCTGGTAAGAACCTGCATCATGCGGAAGATGAGGACGCCGTGAGGTCTTTCCAGCCACGCCTCAACGATGGGACTATGGCGTGCCCAGCACTGGGTCCCACCAGAACTCTGTCCGCCAGCGGAGTTTCGCCCTAGTATCGCATCTTTACGCGCAAATCCAAATTGTGCATGCGAGCAAGGACTTTTGCCTCCAGACTCCATAGTGGTAGGCCAGTAAGGAGGCGCTTCGTGGCAAACCGAGTGGATACCAATACCGGTGCGCTATCAATGTAATGCGTCGATTCACGTATTGTTTACCTATAATTAGGATAAAACACTACTAATGTGTTTAGATAAAGTTTCAGTGATTGAACGTAACCTATTTATTGTAACTTACATTTCTAATTAGGGTGTATGAGGGTGTGTATTCTTCCAGTGACATGATAACATATACCCGTGTATATGTGAGAGAGAAAAAAAAATATATAGGAAGGATTATCTCACCTTATCGATCAACGTATCATTAACCGTCACGACTCCAGTATGAGGATCTATTCTGAACGGTGCCGGTGGGCCAAAGGTCTCCAAACCGAAGGTAACCCGGTCTGTGCCGGTGTTCTCGCGGTAGACCTTGGTCACGAAGGAGCCAAGTGGTTCCGTCGGCATGACGTACCAATTCCTCTCGACATGCATGATCGCAGGCAGGTTGAAGCCCGGAGGGGCTTGTGATGATGCTGAAACAAAGAAAGATTTTGGTTAAATGAGGAGTACTTAAACGAGTCTGTTTTTGACCCAAAAATGTGACATCTGTCTTTTAATATTACTATTCTATATATCCTGCTGAATATTACTAGCATAAGCTGCTATTATAGCATAATCAATCTAATAATGTAAAAAAATTGTAAAAACAATTTTTTTTTTAAGAGTAACTATGGAGTTTCTTGTCGGTTCTTATCCATAGAAAACGATCATTTTGGAACCGTGCACTAGCTTCTGACGTTTTATAAGTGCCCATGTAGGTCTGTGTGAAGTAAAAATTTTTTTTTTTTTTTTGGGAAAATTTTCCTACTAGCTTTGAACGCCTCCTCTCTAGGAGAGGGAATCCTTCCTTTTATGATGATTTTTCCAAAACCTCCGCCTAATTAAAAAACCGAATTTTGTGGATAATAAACACTAAAACTATTGACGACAAAAATATTTTATAGCTAGTAAGCTTTTGTAACATAAAAAATTCAAGTTTGTCGTTCTTCCCCATCCAAAATTATAAACCATTACAAAAATACAGGATTATTTTAAAAATATTATTACCATGGTCACAATGGAACAGTTCTGTAAAATTCTTCCTCAAAAACTAAGTAATTACAGACGCCTTGTGTCTGGCCTTTTGTAGAAGTTCCCATACATTTGTAATAAATATCAAAATTATTATAGTTATTATAAGTATTAACTGAAGATTAATCACTCTCACAATATTAATATACTATATTATTTTAATTACATTAGAATTAAGCATTATGCCTAAAATAACTTATAGTTTTCTAGTAAATTTAATTATATTGTGCGAGACTAAGGTCCCAGATTGCTAAGCTTGACGTAAAGCCTATGTTTCAGTTTTAATTAACTAGATTTCATTATTAAATAGCTGATCTGACAGACGTTGTCCCACTCAAACTTGAAACTGAGTTGATACAAAAATTTCGTACAAAAAAAAAATGTTTTTCAACTTTTTCTCCAATTTTCCGAGCAAATATTCCATGAAAACTTTACGCGGACTGTACTAACATAAGTTTGATGGTTAGATTGCTAATAGGCCGGTTTCTGTTTGAGTGTTTGAAAATGTTACAGCGGCCGTAGATTGCAAAGGTACTAAAGGAACACGGGTACGTTTTACTCAGTAAAACTTTGATACTACTTTCGCTCCACACAGAATGCAAAAAAAAATATTTGATGACTTTCCACCTTCAAAGGAAAATCGCTTTTAATATCAAAGATTTACAGGTTTTCAGGCACAAATACTCGACTTAAAATTTTTAAGTCTGTAATTGAAATTTAATATCTAAATTTATATTTGTATAATTCAATAAAAACACTTAACTAATTAAAACTGCGCAATACATTAAAAGCAAAAACTACTAGCTAAAATATGGCGTCATAAAACTCCTCCGCATCGCTGTCGACTGGAAGTGTACCCAAAAAGCTGGCGGCATTGCCACGTTGTATGGCAATGCTTAATCTCTGACCGAGGTATATATATATATAATATCTAAATTAAGCCGTCCTCAAGTGATGTATTTACCAACGAACTGGAACTACTTGAACACATAATTACAAACAGGATGTTGAGTTTCCTGTATCCTTGTCATTTCAATAACTCTTGTTATATAATACTTCAATTCTGCCAAGTTTTATAATCGGAAAACCAGACATACGGCGATATAAGCACTATCGACTCCGATACATGGTGAACATCCCACCTACCACACAAAACCATTTAGAAACATATTCATTGTACAGTTAAGGAGTGGGATGCCCTGCCAGATTTGGTGTTTCAATATATTTTTTTTAATATTCCAACTTTCATACAACGCCGTCTCGTCGTCTGATCCCAAGCTAAGCAGAACTTGTGTTATAGCTAGCCAACTGTTAAACATACTTATATATTGCTAAATACATACATAGTATAGATAAATTACACCCAGACACAGAACAAATGATCGTGCTCATCACAAAAATATTTGCCCTGGGTACGAATCGAACCTCCGGCATAGCAGTCAGGGTTACTACCACTAGACTAACCGTCTCAGTCGTCAATCTGTGGGACTTTATAATAAATCAAAAAGCAATTACGTTACTTCTAGGCAGGCGTGCTCCATCGTCGACCAGATTATGACCTATCATCAGATAAGATATAAGATAGTGATTAAAAGAAAAAAAGAAAACATGTTAATTTTGCCCAAATAGACGCACAATAAAAAACAGCAATCTGTCGGACCATCTATAAACATGTATGTGTGATTACGCACGGACACCCAAAAACATAACACGAAATTTATTTTTATATATTTTTTTTTTTTTACATTTGTCATAAAGCTCTTGAATGCATTAGGTATTTAATAAACTTCATCTAATCTTTTAGGTCTCAATGACAACTTCGAACGGTTATAAATCAATATATAGTATTTCACTGTTGTAGTTGAAGTCAGCTCACTGATTTATTGTAGCTGTTTGCCTGTCGGTGTGCAACCCTTGCTGTACTGGTTATCAAGCTGTCATTTCGTTGGTATTACAGTTATGATATGTCCCGTACTAGGAGATATATTGGTGGAACAATGATATCGAAGTCTTATTGATAAACGATATTTATTTTGCAAATAAGTATTAAAAAGACTTTTATTCGTACACTTCAAGTTGCTCGTCGATTTAAAAAGGATGAGGTTTTTTTTTTTTAGGTTGGAAAATCAAATCTCGCTCTTGGGCGGAGCGAGAGATAGTGTCAGTCTTTTACAGACTAAAATCCACTCCTGTTTCTTCGTCGCCTTCGTCCTAGGGCCCTGGGATTCGTTTTCACACTACCAATGGCTCCAGTAGGCTGAGGTCGGTGTTTCCTGATTGGAAACCCCTGAGAAGAAACATCGAAACAAACTCAGGGGTCAAAGTATCTTTTAAAGTCCATACAGCAAACATGTAATGATCAAATCATATGAGAAGACTAGCTTCTGCCAGCGACTTCGCCCGCGTGAAAGTAGGTTTCTCAAAACAAACTTTGAACCCCTGTTTCATCCCCTTAGGGGCTAATTTCGAAAAATCCTTAGTGCTCACCTACGTCATAAAAATCTCGTGCAAAATTTCACGCTCCTAGTCCGAGTAGTTTCGGCTGTGCGTTGATATGTCAGTCAGTCGCTGTCAGTTGAGGCTGGTCATCTCTGGTTGCTATTTTAATATCTATATTTAGTTTTTATTTTTATTCACATTGTTCTCACATGATAGCGACAAGAAACATGTAACAGAGATATTTGTAATTACAAAACATCATTGAAAAGAGTGTCCATGGAGTTTCTTGCACATTCTTCTCCATAGAGATATACGCTTTGGAATGTGCAATTAGCATGATTTATTTTATTTTTTACTGACTGACTGACATCTTGACATTTCAAAGGTGCCTGTAAATGGTTTATTTGAAGTAAAATGCTTTTTGATTTTGAGTCAGTTTCTCCTTTTATATATATAGATTAGTGTCGAAGATGGTGGTCTTTTAAGAAAAGAACCACATAGATTTGTGTGAACCTATCCAGTCAGTGCAAGCATTTGTCAGTATTTGTGTAGCATAACTCAGGACTACTAACTAAACAGCTCAATAATACAGGTTTAAGCCTAATGTAATAACGAATTTTATAACTTTGATTTTACATTTCTGTTCAGAGTACAATTTGTGGCAACCACTTAGATAGACCAACAACCTTACCAGGGATACAGAAAAATCATCGTTAAAACAAGGTTTAAATCCTTCAGAATGAGAAGCAACTCACCATGAACAGGATATGGTAATCAACTTAGGGAAATTAACAAAGTTTATAGGATGGGTTATTTACATATACTATGCCACTTAGTATTTACAGGAAGTAAGATAATTATGCTATATTATAGTAATTATTCCTTATATAAATATCGTGACTGCATGAGCCTTTTTTGAGGTAAGTTCATTTCATCACCACTGCTCTCAAAACAGTAAAGGAAAACATCGTGAGGAAACCAACATGTCCTAGAACCAAAAATTCGAAGACATGTGACATCCTTTACGGCCCGTTCCCTCTCCTAGAGTGGAAGTCTGAGTCCCAGCAGTGGGAACATTGTACGATTGATTATGCTAATATAATGATATATATAATGTAAACATAACTTTTTAGTATTAACGCAACCTCGACTTTAACACAATTACTAATTCTGCTGACGCAAAATCAAAATAAGAAATAACATAAATGTGACTTTTAGTGTTTGAGTAAACTAGGTTTGTTTATAATATTATAAATAATTTAATAATATTTTTCCCTATTTAGAGACTTCGAATGTTAAATATTGTTATGAATTTTATTGTCCTACAAAACCATAGTGTAAGAGCTTCCACCAACTGTGATACAGGTTTATCCTAGTACAGGCACTTAACATAGCAATACCTTTGTAATTATTCCTAAGATTTTATGTAACTATTTTACCAAACTTTAACTCTGAATAAATATATTATTATTATGCTTTATTAGGCAATTTTTCTGAGACTAGTACCTGGTATTCTTTTAGAATCTCACGGGTGTGAACCAAGGTGAGATCCTAATTATTTTTTCAAGATGGTACAAGACTTTGTACTGAATTTAAATTATTATCTAAGTCCAGTTGCAAAAAAATTGTGTTCAAAATAGCCGCTTTTTGTAGTGTTAGGTGTGTGTGTTTTGATAGATTGAGAACTTTAAAACTATTGAATGTTTGTTTTGGAATAACACCTGTTGCTGATATTACTATTGGGACTATTGTGACTATTCATTTTCCAAACTCTCAATTTTCAAATTATTATTATTACTATTATATGCTATGCCTCGGGTGTGGCGAGAAGTGTCAGATTTTGTTAATGATTAAAACCTTAGAGTGTTCTTTCAGTTGCCCGATGTATTCCAGGATCACTGAAACTCTTTTGAATAAATAATAATAATATTTCGCAACTTTCACACAACGCCATCAAGTCCCAAACTAAGCAGAGCTTGTGCTATGAGTACCAGACAACTGATAAACATACTTATATACTCCTATTATAGATTAATTACACCCAGACACAGAATAAATGATCGGCTGCCAAACTCTTGCAGTTTTCTAAAGAGGAGTGAAAGAACACTGTCTTTTTATTTTGTTGTAGTTGCTTATATGTATGTATTTCTATTCAGTATGTATTATGGCGATATTTATTCTACTACGTGTATGTATATATTTATGATAGTATATTTTATATTGTTTATTTATTGATCAATGTTTTATTTGTACTTTTCTTTTTTACACACGGTTTCTACATCTCTTTTTTTCCGATTTTCCTTTTGCAGGTACGCTAGAAGAGATTTCCGTAGAAATAAGCATCCCTTAAGTACTTATTTTTCTGTTTCCGTCTTTTTTTTTAATTATATATGTGTGTACATGAATTGTAAAATAAAAATATATTCGTCTGTTATCCGTCGTTACCCAATTAGAATTGTCGAATATTAAGAACTAGCTTCTGCCCGCGGCTTCGCCCGCGTGAAAGGTTTCTTCATACAAACTTTAGACCGCCGTTTCATATCTTTAGGGGCTAAATTTCGAAAAATCTTTTCTTAGTGCTCGCCTACGTCATAAAAGGAACCCTTGTGCAAAATTTCACGCTCCTAGTCCCAGCAGTTTTGGCTGTGCGTTGATATGTCAGTCAGTCAGTCGGTTTCTCCTTTTATATATAAAGTTGAAAGGTTCTGATGTGCAATTTTTATCTTTCTGATTAACATTTACAAAATATTTACAAAGCAGAATGCGCACTTAAGAAAACTCACGTACAACAAAACAATTGGATCCACTCAAAGTGCATTATTCTTTAATGCAATAGTGTCTTAAATGTAGCGAGAAGTCGTAAAGTCGTGAAAAGTTCACGTAATTTAAACTTAAGACTAGTTTTAAACTTGGAAACCTTAGACGCTAGAGAACTGTTCTGTGGAACTCGAGCTTTTTTCTTTTTTTTTTCGTTGTAATTTAATAGGGATTGGATTCAAGGCTTTTACAGACAGCGCGATAGTGCAAAAATTAAATAGTATTTTCATAGAAATTGTTTTTAATTTTAACACCAACAATTTATGTGCACACAATAATAAACGAAAAGAAGAAGGAAACAGAAGAATAGTACAAAGGTGATGCTTATTTCTAAAGAAATCTCTTCCAGCATATACGCGAAAGGAGAATTGGAGAAAATAGAGAGAGGAAAATTAGTACACACAAAATACATAGTTAACAATGAAATAATATAACATCCGAAAAAATAAATAAAACTAAAATATAATAAATTTATTTTTTTCTATACATAGAATAATTTTACCAATATGCATTATCTGAAAGCCTTTATCACATTGATTATCGCAGACAGAAAATTAAATAGTATAGCATTTTCATAGAAACCGCTCTATGGATAGACCAATTTTATCAAAATGCATTGTCTGGGCCAGTTTGTAACATTGGAGATTGCAGACAGCGCGACAGTGCGAAAATTAAAGGGTAAAGAAAGTAATTAGGTAGTTCTAAAGTACACAACCAGCGGGAACACATTCATTATGCGTACAGCTAAAGTAGAGTGGAATTCCTTGCTGGAATCTGTGTTTCCTGATAGTTACAACCCGGGAATCTTTAAGTCAAGAATGAATAGGTTACTTCTAGGGCGTGCTTCATCGTCGACCGCATCATCGCTTTCCATCAGGTAAGATAGCGGTCAAGCGCGAACGTATCAAAAATTAAAAAAAAAACTATAGATAGAACAATTTTACCAAAATGCATTGTCTGAGAGCTTTTATCAGCATTGAATATTGAAGGCAGCGCAACAGTGCGAAAAATAACTGTAAATCAATTTCCTAGAAATAGTTCTGGAGATGTTTTTTTTTTACCAAAATGCGATGTTTGAGACCCAGTATCATATTAGAGATTGCAGACAGCGTGACAGTGCGAAAATTAAAAGATAAAGCGTTTTCATAGAAATTGTTCTATTGTTAGAACAATTATACCAAAACGCCTTCTCTGAGAGCCTTTATCGGTATTGGAGACTGCAGACAGCACAGCAGTTCAAATATTAAATCGTAAAGCATTTTCATAGAAATTGTTATATAGTTAGAACAATTATAGCAAATTGCCTTCTCTGAGAGCCTATATCGGTATTGCAGACAGCAGACAGCACAGCACTTTGAATATTAAATGATAAAGAATTTTCATGGAAATTGTTCTCTACATTGAACAATTTTACTAAAATACATTGTTTCCAAACCTTTACTATATTGTATAAAGCAAACAGCGTAAAAGTGTGAAAATTAAATGGTTATCCATTTTTTTGAATTTTTTCTATAGGTAGAAAATTTTTAACAAAATGTGTCGTCTTAGAGGCTTTATCAGGATCAGTCTGGAGATTGCAGACAACACGAGAGTGAAAAAAAAATACAACATGAGAGTATGAAAATTAAATGAAAAAGTAGTCTCATAGAAATTGTTCTAAAATTTGTCCTATGAATAGAAAAAAAATACCAGAGCTTTTAACACATTGGAGATTGCAAACAGCGCAAAAGTGCGAAAAGTATAAGCGAAAGCGTTTTATAGAAATAGTATTGTTCTATAGATAAAATAATTTTACCAAAATTCATTGTCTGAGGGCCTTTATCACATTGAGACAATAGTATTTTCTACAGTTTAAATGAGTGAGCTGAGAGTTAGAGAGAGCTTTAGAAATCTTTAAATGCCATTTAAATATTTATCAACATCACACTTTCTTATTTGAAGATCAAGTAAATGGCAATTAATAATTCAATACTCATTTCACGTAGAACTGCAGAAATTTTTGCCAAAATCCATTTATTATTGACATAATTAGAGTGGTTAGGTACTGCAGACTTTGGGTAGGTCCATTAGCAAAATGCTAGCTACTTAGCTAGATAAGAATAATGTTTATTGAACATTGTAACAGTAAATAAAGAATACCTTAAACAATTACATAATGATTAATAATGTCTGTAACTAATTAGTAATTATACATATCTTTAGATGGTGGTCTCCAAACTAGGTAGAACCTGTATCTTGGGGACTTGAGTTGAGATAACTTAATCTATAATAACATTGTATCGAGCGGACATGTAAAAATTCGGTTTTATATATTTAGCAAAGAGGTTGTTGTAAATAATGAAACAACAAAATGAATAATAAAAAGCAAAAATAGGATAAAAACAAACTAACTTACAATAAAGGTTTTTGTGTGTAGTGTATGTGTGTACATATATGCCAATTATCATCATCTTCCTGCCCTTATCCCGTATTATTTGGGTTCGGCGCAACACGTTTTTTTCTTCCACTCTGCCCTGTTACTCGTCATGCTATCACTAACTTCCTGTAACGTGTACATATATGCCCATACTGTGTATTTTTTTATAGGTGAGAAAATCATCTTATGACAAATCTCGCTCTCGGGCGGAGCGGGAGCTAGTGTCTGACTTTTCTTGACTAAAAACCCACTCCTGTTTTTTTGTTGCCCTTGTCCCAGGGTCCCGGGTTTCGTTTTCACACTACCCATGGCCCCAGTAGGCTTCGACCCTGCTGGGTCCCTACGATTTGCTAACATCTTCCTGAGGCGCGAGTGGAACAATACGCGCCGTCGACGATTTGGGCTCGGTTCGGACGGTTACTGGACGGTCGGACGGCGGGCAACCCATTGCTCGTCGTAAATCGGGGTCGGAATCCCGGCGGCGGTTGGGGCGTTAGGATCATTGCCTCACGCGATCGGTCGCCTCCTTTGCTAGCATTACTGCTTCGCAGAAAGAGGCGACCGCTTGCCACTCCTCCTCGCTCCGGACCATGGCTTGTACCAAGGCCCGGCGCGAGAGATTGCCGTCGCCGATCGCCCCCACATGTTAAATACTGTTGCCGTATTGTTGTTTATTGCTTGACTGGAGTAGTTCTGTGTTACTTTAAAGTTTCCTCTGTCTGTTCGTATGATAAAAGAGCAAGCCAGTTAATTAAGGTTTTTTTTACACGTAACATTCTTTAGGTCTTTGACATTAAAGCTCTTGCTGATTTTATTGTAAATTTGAACATGAGACTAAAAGGGGCATCTGACCAACAGACGGTCTGCTTCGGGAAGAGAAGAAGGAATATGGAGGACGCGTTTAGAGATTAAATATAAAGATAGTTTCTTAGTCTATCTTAACTAGTCATTTAACCATAACTAGCCACTACCTACGGATTTACTTGCGTGAGAAAATTACCCTAAGGGAACTATTTCCTTGGGATAAAAAGTATATAGGAAACCTATGTTCTTTTCTAGGATATGGTCTCGTACGTTCGTTTCAAATCCGTTCTGCCTTTTCAAAGAGTAACAATTATGCACACACACTATGTATGTGTGTGCACTTTTTGCCTTTATAATGACTAGCTTCGGCCAACGGCTTCACCCATGAGAAAGTAAAAAAGTGTCCCAAACGTATGTTAGGGTTAAAAAATATCCTATAATTATCTTCTTTTTTTAGGTTTTTTTCGGCCGTACCTTTCTTTTTCGTTAACTCAAAAGTTTGATTTTCTCACAGCTTCAAGGGACTGCAAATTTGAGTATATGGTTTTAATTTCAACTCGATACCTCCACGCGTTCTCAAGATAAATGGTCTTTGACAGACAGACAGACAGACAGACGGACAAGAAAGTGATTGAAGATGAAGAGTGTGAAGTATAAGAGTTCCGTTTTTCCTTTTGAGGTACGGAACCCTAAAAGCAGTGCAAATTTCACAGATTCTATTCAATCAAATCTTGTTTCAGAGATCGATCTCAAATAAACTATTAGGTATTTTCCAATAAAACTGAGTCACTGATTTGAAATCCTAAGAGAATTTTCAAGTTTAAAAATGCAATCGTCTACAGTTTAAATGACGAAAGTTTTTGAAACTTTCCAAAGACGATCCTCTCTGAACTGCAATCTGAAGTTAGCCGATACCGTGAAAGAAAGAAAAATTTCAAGAAACTTTGTTTTAAGGAAGTTTGTAACTTTCTTTTGTTTTGTTCCTTTCACGGTATCGGCTTGGGAACGAACTAAAGTTTTTTTTCATAGTCTTATTATTTGTATTCCTCTGCGCAAAGATATAAGTCTAGTAATCGAGAGCGTTTATTACGTGGTAAATTGTCAAATAACTTCTCTTGCTCTGGGCAGAGTGAGAGGGAATGTTAGATGTTTACTAAAACCCGCAGTGTTCTTTTTATTATCTACCCTTTGCGAGGGCCACGGTAACTTTTTCGAACAATCCGCAGCCCTGGCATGTCAGAGCACTTGTTTGACACTTAGGCGCTCTTGTCAAAATATGTGTTAAAAAAGAATAGACTAGAATAGAATAAACTTTATTGTACACTAAAAATACAAACAATACAACACAATCACTATACAATTTCAGAAATATTATTATTCTTGTAATAAAGATTTAATTTATTGTACACCAAACATCAAACAAAAATAACAATACTTCACAATCACAATACAATTTCAGAACAATTATTATTCTTGTAATAAAGATTTAATTTATTGTACACCAAACATCAAACAAAAATAACAATACTTCACAATCACAATACAATTTCAGAACAATTATTATTCTTGTAATAAAGATTTTATTATTAAACATTATTTTTTTAAAGATTTGCTGAAAATATACCGGCTATTATCCCACTAGTGTATTTTTAGTAGCATGAGATGTATATCCGCTGGGATTTTCAACTGAAAAAATTATACAAAATTTCATCCCCTAACCCTTTAGGGGACGAATTTTACATAAATCCTTCCTTATTGCTCAATGTTGTTGTACAAGTAAATTGTGTACAAAGCTTTTTGCTTTTGACCTAGCTGATAAAGTATTGTTTTTGTGTTTTTTTTTTAATTAAAAAAGACGTCTTATATCGTTAAGTTTAATCCATACTAATAAGTGTGAATGTAACTCTGTCTGTCTGTAACGCTTTCACGGTTAAACTACTAAAGTGATTTTGATGTTTAATACTGAGTAAGCTAGAACCCCAAGGAAAGATATAGGCTACTTTTTATCTGGTTACGACTTCAGTTTCGTTTCCGCAATAATTGAGATTCACGCAGACGAAGCCGCTGATAGAAGGTAGTGATATATATATATTATACATATCCTTCTCCTTCTAAGTTAAATTATATTTTTCATAATAATTCCAAACTTGATTCGGGTGAAGTGCGACCTTAGGGTCTAGAGCCTAAGGCTTAATTTGTCTAGACAATTTAATTGTCGAAATGTCAAAATGTAAGTGACATTTCAGTTTAATATTGTTGATGTCTATACTAGGTTCTGCTAATGGCATCACGTACGTGAAAGTCTCCAAAGAGAATATATTGTGACGGAAACTTTGTGACGGAAAAATAATAATATATTTTCCTTTTGAGGTACGGAACCCAAAAAAAAAACGTTACTACCATTTACTGCAAATATTTTTCTTTTACAATTTCCATTGAACCATACCAGGATATCATAAAAGGCCGAAGCTGTTGCTGTCAGCTGACATTTCAAAGCTTTGTTCAATTTTTCAAAGGGTATACGGTGTACTGTCGTGTCTCCCAGTCGTCGGGTTTAGAATGTTGGTCCGACATACCTCCAACCGGTTCTACTTCCCTGGTACATATTGCCATTGACATTGACACTTTGACGGCACGGTATTGTTTAACACACCTCTGTACAAACTTTGGTGAGATGGAACGAGGAATAATAAGGTTTCCGGTTGATGTGATTCCGTGTCTAGTTCATGTTACAAGACCAAAAAGTTATAATAACTCGAAGGTATGAAATATAACTTATTATTCGTAACTACGCATATGATCCCAAATTCCGTTTTGTGTGGGTTTATTTCGATATTTCAATGAAATTCCAGATAGGTTATTCACAGTTTCACATTTTTCTATAGTAACAATAGTTTATTATAGGTTAAGTTCACTCCTCTCTCTCTTGCGCTACAGGAAGTTCACGAATATCACGAGTCACGGAAGAAATATAATAAAGATACAACATAGCTTTATTTCCTTATATTACTCGTGGAAGCTCTTCTAATAAATCCGATTCCCCGTAACTTAAGTATAACTAAACTATAGGTTCGTTCTTATTAGGTTTGGCTTTTGCGTAGTTTTACTTACTACGATGTCTGAAAAGTTAAATGATTTTGTTTCAGGTCCTTAGAAGGTTAGGATATCTGGTGTAATGCCTAGTCAGTAATAAAACGCATTTCTTAATTTAAACTTAATCGCTTCGTACTTAAGTATTTTTATGATTTGACATTCGTCATTAATAATAATAATTTGCTTACTTTCTCACCCCAATATTACAACAATTACAAAACTAAGACAGTGACAATAATTGGAATCATACTGTGGGAGACTGGTGCCTAAGCTAGCCGATGCGTAAAAGATGCGCATCCCTGGTGCGTAGAGTGCGGGGCAGCGCCAATAGCATCCTAAGCATGATCGCTAGTCGGCTGGACTGTGGCTACATCAATCATTGTTCCGCCATTTGTCATGGAATGGCGCAATAGCGATTATTTGTCATTTATATATTTTGTTGTGGGTAGTTTTAAGTATCACTAACACTAGTCTATAAAAAGATTGTTACTAACAAATTGGACTCCATGGGGTCCAACCCCATGGTCTGAAATAAAGTGTTTATTATTCTTAAGCTAGACTTTTGGCCTGTATTCAGGTCAAAAAGAAAAAGACGGGGAAGACCTGGTTCCCCGTCTTTTAGTGGATGTGATTACAATATTGCATTTTCATTAATCTCTCTCAAACATGTTATAAACGAGTTTTGTAAATAACTGAATAACTGAAAGTGTATCAAAACGTTACTTTTTAATGAGATTTCGTTACTTCGGTTAGCCATAATAAAACCAATCTGCCAATAAACCCTAAACCCAATGCCATCAGGATGTTATTGATACTTCCTTACTATTACAGTGCATCGGAGATTTTTGATTGGGTCCGTATTTTGTTAGTGAAAAAGTGTTGCGATGCTCTGGAGAGTGAGATATAACTGCAAAGACTTCCTGAGAGTCCTCTCTTGTTGTAAAATATCTTGTGAAAGGGTAATTGCTACTAACACTAGATGATAAGTTATTTATTGAATTACTAACACTCTATGGATCTTTTTAATGTCTGGGATAAAATCAATCCCACCAAAAACATTTCATGTAAAATGTAGCCAAGACGCATAAGCAGCGGCATAAGGTTTGCCCTGTGAAAAAGATATCAGATCTCATGTAGAGCCAAGCTTCTGAATCTACTCGGCCTAACTCTACCGACCCTAACTTCACATATTCTGCACATCAGTAAAAATTTATGGCTTCGCCATTTTGCTACCGTCGTGGAGGTGATGCGAATATTTAGTTTCTGAAGTAAGTAACAAAACAGCCAATGCGCTTCGCTTGGCTCGTCTTGGCGGGGGCACTACCGTGCCTCCAGATTCATTCATTCACTAAAAATGATTAACTGCCTAATTTATTTGAAAATACTCTTTTGCAAACAAAAGGCCTAGTAATGATCTCCTTTGAAAGACTTTCCGGTTTCAGTGACCTTCATGGTCACACACTCTGCAGTTTAACGACGAAACCCCATCGAGCTTGCTCTCATTTCATTCGTCTCGTCAAGGACTTTGGTTCTAGGGTCTAATGATTGTGTTGGTCGGTTGGTCGGCTATAACGTAGAATAATCATGTTCCGTAAAGTCTGAGTACTTTGACCCTGAGGTATAACTTTAGCCAGAGGTCTTTTCGTCGTTAACAAATATAAACTCAATGAATACAGTGTCTCGTGTTCCTACAAATTTATTAAGTTTGGACCCAAGGAACAGAATAAAACATCTTGGGCCAAATTTGGCCCCAGGCATTTCAATACCATATTAAACAGGCTGTGTATACCATATTAAACAGCATTTTTTAACCGACTTCAAAAAAAGGAGGAGGTTCTCAATTCGGTTGTAATTTTTTAACTTATTAATTTTTTTTTATGTTCGAACTTCTTAAATTTTATAGGCAACCATTATAATGATTTTGATATAGCATATCACAATAAAGATAGTTAAGTAACTATGATAATACAAATAAATAAATGGTTCTGAATATTTATGTTAAAAATGATATAATCGAAGTGACCTGATAATAATGATAAAACCGAAAGGTAGGCACCGGAACCCCGTAATTAATTATTGTGACCTAGCCGTGTTTTGGTTTATTAAAATTGTCATGAGATTCATTTTGGCTGTAAAGTACTATCGAACAGATCTGATGATGGAGCGGTGAGGTGGATGGGAACTTGAACTTCATAATAAAATAATGTATCCTAGCAGTGTTTGGGTTAACTCGAATTGTCATAAGAAATAGGTACTCTGGCTATAAGTGTATCATAACTAAAAAGTGTGAAATAAAAAACTTTTAACAAAAAAAAACTGGCTTCACTACAAAAAACAAAACACTAAAACGATCAAAATAACTTTGATTTCGGAAGTCGGTGTTAAATAACAAGCAAAAAATACCGGTAACACCGATTTTCAAAATTAAAGTTATTTTGTTTTATTTTTGGTAGTGAAGTCGGTTATTTTTTTTTTTTGTAAAATGTTTTTTTTACATTGCTCTTTGGTATATTGATTTTGCACATGCTTTTTTCCTAAAATAGGTACCTACGTTTTGAGAGGTTTTGCAAACTTATTTTAAATGACTTTACAGCTTTGTATTTAGGTATTCTACCTGGCTTTTATTTTTAACAGAATATGTGGTGACCACTTTCTCAGATGTTAAAAAATTATTAAAATTCAAGGTAGAAGAATAAATCTTCCATAAAATATGCATATTAACTTTTCTCACGAATCGTTTTGTGTATTGGTGAAAATCGCATAAAAAACATACAGCCAGGCAGTAACCGTTGGGTATTTCATTCTATAATATGACATATGAGGATATTTGTTCAAATGACCTCACACCTACATGACAGGTAATTAAATATTGCGAACAATGAGTTTTCCTCTGTCCTAAGGTCAGCCTAATCTTCATCAACATCGGTGTCAGGAATTACAACTACATTGCAATGACAATCGATACATACTTGCCTTGATATTAATCATATTATTATCGGTTTGAAGATACATGTATTCAGATGTGCACTCTTTGAACTCAGATCAAAAGAAAATTGAAATAAGGAACATATGTTTCATCTTTTATTTGCATATTGATAATGATTTGTAAACCAAACGATAAAAAAAAAAACAGTCTACAGTAAGAGAGAGTGTGCATGAAAGAACCAGGTTTTTAAAGATCCGATGTGTTTTTGTATTATTTGCCGATATTCAAAATGACAATAGTTTCATTCAATAACTTTTATGGGTTTCAAAAAAACACGTATTTCCTGAAACAAGTTTTGTAAGATATTCAAGTAAATCACGGAATTACCGAATGCTAACAGAGTTTTCAGGTATTATCTCTCTTTTCTCGCGTTACCTTTTCGTCAAACATAGCATTGGATTGCGTTAGATGAAGTAACAAACTTTTAAACCATGCTCGATGTTGACGATAGGCGAATAAAAAAGGACCCTCTTAACTCTATAGTTGGCAAAATTGGATAACTATCGCCCACAAACATTAAATACGACAACAAATGGCGTCACAAGACTATTACAGAAATTCAGAAGCCAAAAAGTAGGTTTATTTAGCATCAGTTATCAGTTAAGGTTCTGTACCTCAATAGGAAAAAACGGAACCCATATTCCATATTCCTTAACTTTGTTGTCTGTTTGTCTGTCAAGACCCAAGACCTCAAGTATGCGTGGAATTATCGAGTTGAAATTAAAACCATATACTGAAGTCTGCAGAGAGCAGTGGTGGCCGAGTGGTAATGGCTCCGACTTACGAGTTGTAGGTGGTGGATTCAAACCCAGTCAGGCGAATTACTTTGTGTAATTTGTGTAATTTGTTTCATCACTACTGCTTTCAAAACGGTGAAGGAAAACATTTGAGGAAACCGGAATGTCCTAGAACCAAAAATTCGAAAACATATGACAGCCACTAACCCGCGTGGTGGATTACTACCCATTCGCTCTCTTAGAGAGGAGGCCTGATTCCTAGCTGTGGGAACATTATAAGGCCGACTATGTAGTGCAAATCTGCAGTCTCTTGAAGCTGTGAAAAAATCAATCTTCTAAGTAAATGAAATAAAAAGACACGGCCGTTTATGTCGCAAAAAACGTATATTTCGAAACTCTCAAGGGAAACAAAATTTATAGGGTACTTCCCGTTAACCTAGAATCATGAAATTTGGTTTGAAGCAAGGTCTCGTAGTACAAGTTTAGGAAAAAATCTGAAAACTGTGAATCTGTAACTGTTGTTATACTGTTGTTGTGCTGTTGTTGTTGTTGTAACTGTTGTTTTCGTCTGGTATGTTTTGTTTAGCTAATATTAGTTATGAACGTTTACATAGACGAAGATTATATATTAATAAGGGGATAATAAATTTTATGCCTTCTATAAGATTATGGTGATTTTTATTAATATCTTCTAATATAGCAGCTCCTCCTAGCTTAAATTTGATAGGTGACATTATTTTAATTAATAGATTAATAAGATGATCTCGGATTTCTATGTTATCGTTAATATTAATTTCTTTGTTTAGAGCTGGGTATAGTTCATATCTTTATTCATTTGTTCAACATGGAAAATATTATTCAGGTATTTATAGATATTATATGGGAGTTTCACGAGAGTATTTAATATTAATATTACATTGATTACCTTTAAATGTTTTAGTTTTAAAAATTGATTATAGAATAATTTGATATTTTGTTGTTATGTCAGAGATACATTTTTTTGCGATTCGAAAAAAATTTAGAAACTCAATTCGGGAATTGAACTGTTTTCATAGGTAAGTTTGTACAGAACCCTCAGTCCACCCCCTTACCTATATTCTTATATTCAGTATTGCACAAGTTGACAAAAAAAGAAATACCAAATTGTTATGCATATATTTTCCTTAGTATTAAATCAATAATGTTAGATTAGCGTTTTGGTGGAATTGCTTTAATTTGATTTCCACTCTTCTCTATCTTCTTTTAAAAGAACATCATTGCCTTGTTTAAGTTGTGTTTTTGTTTGTTCTAATGTCCTTTTTATAGGCATTTTAATATTGTATTCTATCGATTTGTATACTAAATTATACAGTGAATAAATTATTCCTATATATATATAAACTGTTCTTATAACGCACAGACAAAAACGCTGCATGACTGATTCAGAAATACGTATAATAATCCTTGACCAATTTAGCACTATTGTGAATTTTGTACCTTAGAAATATATCGCTAGTTATGATTCAGAGGGTAACATAAACAAAGACCTTAACTGAAAATACGATAATAATACATCATCATCATTTCGGCCGAAAGACGTCCAGTGTTGGACATAGGTCTCCCCCAAGTTTCGCCACAAGGAACGGTCCTGTGCGTCTCGTATTCATCGGATGTCCGCGACTCTCACCAGGTCATCGGTCCACCTTGTGGGGAAGCCTTCCAAGCTTCTTCCGGTGTGCGGTTGTCACTCCAGAACCTTTCGGCTTTATAATACATATACCAACCTGCACACGGCCCGCGTGGTGGATTACGGCCCATTCCCTCACCTACAGAGGAGGCCTAAGTCCCAACAGTGTCAACATTATAAGGCCGAATATGCTATGCTATGCTTATAATTCATATAAGAGCATAATAATAATGAGTCTCAATTTAAACAAATCACACTATCACAGTCAAAAATTGACAGATATACATGTAAATTATTTTCCTACGTGACTAAAAGGCTTTGTTCAAAAGTTAATATTTGCTGAGTCAACCCCGCTCCGTTTCAACAGTTGATAAAATTTAAATTTATTGGGATAAAAAGCGCTAAGATGGAGCAAGCGAGTAAATGCGGAGTGGAGTTGCGGACTGTGTCTGTTAATTGACGCGGAGCGAGGTACTATTGAGCAGAGTTACGGACTGTGCGGATTTAGGCCCATTTCATGGGATGAGTGTATAGCGACATCTATGGCGTCACATAAGAACTAATCCTGCATCACGCAATCAAAGTTCTCCGCGCGATTAGAACATATAGAACAGGCCGAAATCATCTATCGGGCAGTTGCCCACCAGACAACACCCGTCTGTTTGAAGGATCCTCCCTTTTCAACCGAGGTTTGCGGGACTTTACACTCTGTTCCGCCTACCTCCAAAAGTGATTTGAGCGGGCAGGTAGGCAAGCAAGAGGTCAGAAGCCTTGCCGAAAGCTCCAAACATGATTTATTTGACGACCTAAATTGAACTGTTAAAGGGATGGAGCTACATAGGGTGTAGAGCTCCATCTCTCTTCCTCGCTCGCTTGCCTGATACTTTAATACGTCAAAGTAATGCCCCACTTCAGTTATACGTAAAATGTTGCGAACGACAGATATGTTGTTGGAACACTCCTCCACTCTGTTTCGTCATTCTGCCTTTTGGTTTTGTATGAATTCATTAACTAGTTCGCTGTCCGTCGACTGAAGCGGAGCGGGGATTTTATACCATTCAATTGGTTAATATTAACACAACTCCTCTTCGCTTCTCTCCTCGATGCGAGACGCACAGGAACGTTCGTTGTGGTGACACTTGGGGGAGGCCTATGTCCAACTGTGGACGTCTTTCGGCTGAAATGATGATGATGATAACGTATTATTATCGTATTTTTAGTTAAAGTTGTTGTTTATGTCACCCTCTGAATAATAACTAGCGGTATCTTTCTAAGGTACAAAATACACAATAGTGCTATAGATAATATATTTCTGGTTCGTCATTTTACCTTTCGGTTTTGTATGAATTTATAAACTAATTCGCTAATCCCTGTCGACTGAAGCGGAGCGGAGATTTTATGTAATTCCATTGGTTAATGTTGACACGACTCCTCTTCGCTTCTCTCCTCTCAGTTTCTCTCCTCTCCGCTATCATGCAATTAGCCGAAATGTTCTTTTTAAAGTAGACTTATTTGCTGCAGTAATTGGGTACTCTAAAGTATTCTAGACATGTTTAAATATTACTTCGTTGTAATTGCATGTGGGACTTTTAAAGGAGAAAATAAAACGAAAATGTTTAACACACAAAGATATACTTTACAACGTATATTCGTTCTGAATTCTTTATAATATTTTTTATTCATGTGATTGCCTTGTTTAAAAAATAGAAATTCTGTAGGATCTCTTTGTCTAGATTCTGTTACAGATTTTTACGATGATGATTTTTTTAAAACTATAATTTACATACTTAATTGATAAGTAAACACATTATTAATAAAAAAACTTTTAACAAAAAAAAGATAACCGACATCACTAAAAAAAAAAACTAAAGGATCAAAATAACTTTAATTTCGGAAGTCGGTGTTTCTCGGTATTATTTGTATCTTATTTAACACCGACTTTTTATTTCACAATTTTTAGTTGGGATACACTTATAAGCAGAGTGTCTATTTCTCATGACAATTGCAATTAATCCAAACAATACTAGGTTACATTGTTTTATTATGAAGTTCCTGTGTCTACCTTCCACCTTCCGGCTCCAACATTAGATCAGTTCGATAGTACGAGTACCTTATAGCCAAAGTGCATCTCATAACAATTCTAATAAGCCCAAACAAGGCTAGGTTACATTGATTAATGACGGAGTTCTAGTACCTACCTTCTGGCTCCATCATCATCATCAGATCAATTTGATGATACCATTTTTAACGGAACTAATTAGAACCATTAATTTATTTTTATTATAATAGTCGCTTAACTATCTTCATTGTGATATCTATGCGAGTATGAAGTTCCGTTGACCATTTCTGGTCTTCTTCATCAGTTCCACTTCATCAAATGTTACTTTTTGACTGTAAATGCTTAAGTTCTCGATGAAAATACCAAAATCACAATGCAGTTGCCTATAATATTTGAGGAGTTCCCTCGATTTCGCCAAGATTCCATCATCAGATCCTGACTTGGTGGCTATGGAACCATTTGGGAAGTATACCCCTTCCAACAAAAAAATAATTTTTCAAATCTGTTGGCAAGCGACGAAGTTATGCGCGAAAAACATTAAAAAAAAAATACAAACATCCGAATTGAGAACCTTATCCTTTTTTAGAAGTCGGTTAAAAAGAAAACTAACGATAGTACCTGTATATTATATAAAACCTATCCTTAAAAAAAATATAATCCTAACTTATTAATAATTATTTCAAATTATGGCGTCTAAAAAATCATGAAATATCAATATTTAATGTCATTATTTTTAGCCGTTAAATATTGGGTACATTTTCGGATGACAGCGATGTGATTGGAGTACTTCGACGCCTGAATTTATTTTGTGTTATTGTATTAATATGTACATAGTCAGGTTTGGTTTATATAATTAGTTTAGTTAATATTTCATCGAGGGACTGGAAAAACTTACTTGCTGCGATCTTCCCGACCGATTATGATTAAGGTGTCTTCAAGGCCAGAGTGAATAGGCTCTTAATAAACTAGTGCGCCTCACCATCAACGATTGCATCACTACTTACTATCAGCTTTTTTTATGTGGGAAAATCATCTAATGGCAAATCCCGCTCTTGGGCGGAGCGAGAGATAGTGTCAGACTTTTACTGACTAAAAACCCACTCCTGTTCCTTCTTTGCCTTCATCCTGGGGCCCCGGGATTCGCTTTCACACTTCCCGTGGGTTTCACACTACCCGTGGACTTACCATCAGGTGGGATCGCAGTCAAACACTAGTTTATAAAAAGTAAATTTCTTTTTTTTTTCCAGTTTTGTAAAAAAAATATTTTTCTTAGTTAAATTATATTTTTGCCAAGCGTTTGGTATTCTTATTGTACCCTAAATTCATACCTACGAATTATATTTAAATCACGTAGCTAAACAAACTTACGCAACATTGTTTGAGAAGAAAATAAATGATGCATAACATTACGCTACTAACAATAGGAGCGATGCCAAAGTCTCTGGGGACAAATAGTACACCACGAACTACCTGTGTATCTTTTTTTCTCCTCTGTCAAATCCATCCAAAGGTTTTCTGTAAAAAATCGCTCTTAGCGATAAGACCGCCCACTGTGACACCCTATTAATTTTAATTTTCTAATGTAAATTATATTTTTGGTGTACAATAAAGAATATCTATCTACTTATCTATATATCCAGTATCATTATAAAAGTAAACATGAGGGGGATATCACGAAAAACTTTTCTTACTACATTGAATCCCGTTCAATTTTCTAATGCGAGAAGGTTCCATAAATTCTCATGGTACACAGCGCTCTTGCACGGTACATTTGCTTTTCAATGGTGTTTAGCTTTAGTACCTTCGTTTTTCTCCCCTGTTAAGGGAAGATAATATTTTTTTCCATATTTAAATTAGGTTTTTAATCTCTCGTAACACATCCCACAGTAAAACCGGGCAAGTACGAGTTGGACTCGCGGACGAAGGGTTTCGTACCGAACGCAGCAAAAAAAAAATGGTTGTATGGGGAGCCTTAGTATAATATTTATTTTATTCTGATTTTAGTGTTTTTTTTTTATATAGCAGCAACAGAAATACATCATCTGTGAAAATTTCAATTGTCTAGCTAAGAGATACAGATACAGCCTGGTAGCAGACAGACTGACAGCGGAGTCATAGCTAACTAACTAAAAATAAGAAGATTAAACCAATTGATAACTGGCCTGTTGGTCTAGTTGTCAGTGACCCTGACTGCTATGCCGGAGGTCGTGGGTTCGATTCCCACCCAGGACAAATGTTTGTGTGATGAGCACGATATCTGTTCTGTGTCTGGGTGTAATTTATCTATAATATGTATGTATTTAGAAATATATGTATGTGCATCAGTTGTCTAGTACTCATAAAACAAGCTCTGCTTAGTTTGGGACTAGATGGCGTTGTGTGAAAGTTGTGGAATGTTATTATATAGCGATAGAGTTCCGTTTTTACCCTTTTGGTACGGAACCTTAAAAGTTAGGCTGTTGGTACTGAATTATCAGTGAAATAATTTTTCTAATCGAGTCCAGTATTTTTAGCAATATACGTAGGTACTGGTTGCTGCCCGTATGTTATCAGACTTCTCACCTAGGCGTCTAAAAAGGCCTACAACCTATTCTCAGACCTATCAAATATACACAAAAAGAAAATCATAAAAATGAGTCAAGCCGTTTAGGAGACGTTTGACAACAAACACTGACACGAGATTTTTATATATTAGAAGATATTTTTAATTTTATTAGCATAGTCAGCCTTATAATGTTCCCACTGTTGGGACTCAAGCCTCCTCTTTAGGAGAGGGAATGGGCCGTACTCCACCACGCGGGCCCAGTGCGGGTTGGTGTATGTCACATGTCTTCAAATTTTTGATTCCAGGACATGCTGGTTTCCTCACGATGTTTTCCTGTTATTTTTGTTATTGAATATAATATATGTTCGAAACTGTTTGCTCCGTCACTCATCAAAAGTCATTGGAAGACCAGCGCCATACAACATCTATCTGGCAACATTGCTGAAATGAGTCTTTTTGGCGAAACCCGTAATGTTATTAGTTTTTTTAATGATTTTTAAATTTTTTATTTCTTTGTAGGTGACTGTCGCCAAATAAATATTTTTCTTTCTTTCTTTTCTTTTCCTGTCATGAACATAAACAAACCATTTTAAGTCTTTATTATATTATGTTTATTGAGCAATCAAGATGGAGGAGAAACCCAGATGTAAAACGGTTTGAACAAGGATAACATAATTCAATAAATCCTTAGTAAAAAATAAACAAGGTTTAAGGTATAAGATAATCCGGTTTTGCTGACGTAAGTGAGCGTCAAACATAAGACTCATTATATTTCTTAGAAAATAAAAAAAATAAGAAAACAAGTAATCTGTTTAAAAACAGAAAAAAAGTAAGTACTAATTTTATTATTCAATCTAATGGATTTTAACTTTTTTTTAAATCGTTAATAGGTTCGCGCTTGACCGCTATCTCACCTGATGGAAAGCGACAATGCGGTCGACGATGGAGCGCGCTTACCTAGAAGTAACCTATTCACTCTTGACATACAGACTCCTGGGCTGTAGCCATCATAATTCCATTATCTACGCAATCACATTAATATTATAAAAACAAAAGTGTGTTTATGTTTGTTATTTCTTCACTCTCGAACGGCTTAACAGATTGGGATGAAATTTAGCTCATGGATAGACCATATCGTGTAATAAATAGCACATAAGATATTTTTTTATACCAGGAGTATGTTCCCTTGGAATATTTTTCTATTTGCATGTGGACGAAGTTGCTGGCAGATAGTGAGGACATAAAAATAATATTTTAAATTAAAACTAATTGATGGTTCAATAAAAAAAATATATAAGTACATTTTTTATCAAACATTAGGCCTATAAAATATCAAAAGCTAGTGCACGGTTCTAATTGGTCGTTTTCTATGAAGAAGAATTGGCAAGAAACTCGATACTTGCAAAAAAATGTGACAGGATGGAAATAAGAAACGTTCACAATATACATCGTTTTCTTTATTTCACGACAGCCACATTTTCCATTTCAAACATTTTTTTACACCGTAGATATCTGTTTATTATTTCTAACAGAAACAAAACATGTTTCATTCAAACAAAATCATTTAAGAAATTATTCCTCATCCGCACTTCGCTGGAGGTAAAATTAACCATTTTCCGAGAATCCTCTCTGCGTCTTATAGGAAAACGGTTTTTTATTATGCAACACACGAATTGAATCAGTAAAAATATGGTAACGTGTTACGTGTTCCATAATCCAAGGTTATCTGAAGTGAAAGTGCGAGGTCGCCTTGCTTTCACCAATGACTATTTGTTTAATCGTGCTCTCTCACTCGAACGTTATAAGACTGAACGAGACACAAAAACTGGAATGGACACGCCAAATTGTTTTGCAAACAAATTCGACGTTTGAATTTGAAGACTGGATGCCTTGTTTGTTTGTTTTTTTGCACATCGCGTGTTCGTCGGTAATGTGAAAGAGAAGTTATGAAATACGGAACAAAAACACATTAAATACGCATCATCGTGGATACCCGGTAGTGAAGTCTAATAAGTTTTTTCATATATTTTATCTATCCCATAAAAGAACAGCCGAGATATATTGCGATACGCTTGATTCGAATTTTATGTCAACCAAGGAAAGTTTTCTTTCTTAACTGACTTCAAATAAAGGAGGATATTCTCAATTCGACGAAATGTTTTATTCTGGTTCTTGTTCAGCGGTATTTTCATCAAATATTAATTGATTTTGATAACTTTTTTTTGTTTCTAAAAATATTTAACTTGATCTTGTTGAAGTTAGATGAAGACCTAATATAGACCTAACATATTGGAGATGGACCATGGAAGTCATCATTAAATCATAAAAAGAGACACATTAAATCGTAGGATTTATTTTAAATAACTCAGAAATTTACAGCGTATAAAAAAAAAATCATTCTCACGGGCTGACGCCGTCTTAATTTTATCTTAATATTATTTCTTTCGAAATTCGAATTAGTGTTTATCTCTTTTATTTATAATGTGCCAGTTCTAAACCCTAAAAGAGGTATTCATATTTAATTTATCAATCCCAAAGCAACGCAGACATGTAACGGGTTAAACAGGTGGTTCCGGTGGTGACCGGCTTCAGAAATTAAAATTATTTACTCATCTTCAGATTTTTTTTTTTTGGATATTAATTGTTTTTTTTTTGTAATTTGTTAATACGAGAATTGGCTTTCTGGTCATCTAGAGTATTTTAAAAGGTTTTTTTTAATAAATAAAAGTTTGCCCCACACTAGGAATTACTCCTGAATCATGAGTGCATTTATAACATAGCGTAGGTTAGCATAGTACCGATTCCCTTATTTCTTTGTCCTTTGGGTTGTAGGGTTACAGTAACTCTTTCGAACCATCTCGCAGCCCTGGTATGCATCGGCCCTATTTGGCCTAGTCCTTTTGCTGACATCCCTTTGAGGTGCACTTGGAATACGACGTGACGGCGGGTCTTGCTCCTTATCGGATGGTGATCTACCTATTAATCGCCGTCCCCAAGCCTGCATCTTTTTTTTATGCTTGTTAGGTTTGCGCTTGACCGCCATCTCACCTGATGGAAAGCGACGATGCGGTCGACGATGGGACGCGTTTGCCTAGAAGTAATCTAATCACTCTTGACTTAAAGATTTTCGGGTTTTAGCTATCAGGAAACACAGATTCCGGCAAAGAATTCCACTCCTTAGCTGTACGCACAATGTATACGTTCCCAAAACGTTTTGTGCGTATAGGTGGAATGTCAAATGCATCTACGCATGAGTGGTTGTTTGTAAGCTAAACATGTCTTATTTTTCTAGAACTTTAAATATTGAAACCCTTTCTGAGACGTCTATCATCAAAAGGTTATTATTAATTAGTTCTCTAGTTTAAATTATATTTTTAAACAAGGTCGTACGGGAATCGGCGTCAGAGTCAATGAATTTAATGCTCTTTTCCCCTTGCAAGTAATAAAATACCTGCCCCCCCTAGCCAAATTCCAATCGTTTCGTTTGCGTCGAACGCCTCGAGTAGGCCACACCTCCGATTCCTTTGTTCTGACGTAATTTCAACGATTAGTCACGTGGTCAGAACAAAGGAATAAGAGGCGTGGCCTACTCGAGGCTTTCGACGCAAACGAAACTATCGTAACTTGGCTAGGGGGGCTGTAAACAAACAATATTAATATTATCTTAACAAAACATGCATCGTAATTTTGTTTACAAAACTTCATTAACTCAAAGGGCAATATACGCCACAGGGTTGTTTAACTTCGTCTGGCTAAAATATCAATTTAGCTTATAATTGAATGATCGCCAACACCTCGGTGTGTCCGTTTAATCTACTTAGAACGTTCTTACTTTTGCAACGGATACCGCTGCGTTTGTGTCGTAGTCACCTAGCTTAATTCGCTATTCATTTAACTACCTAGCCTGATAACTAAACATACATATATGTAGGTTAAGGATGCCGATCGAGTCTATTTTGTGGGAGTGGGTGACGAGCAATAAACAAACTATTCCAGGCCTCCTAGCCAAGTTACAACTGCTTCGTTTCGATTCTCTTTTCATCGATCGCCTCGAGTAGGCCACACTTCCGATTCCTTTGTTCTGATGTCATCTCAACGCTCAGTCACGTGGTCAGAACAAAAGAATAGGAGGCGTGGCCGACTCGAGGCAAAGAAAAGGGAATCGAAAAGGAACGGTTGTAAGTTGGCTAGGGGGGCAGAACACGCAACTGATTTATAATGACGTAGGCTGTAGTGAATATTCAATTTACAACGAGCTGAGAGACAGTTTCTAGGAAATTTTGTTCGCAGGAGGTCCAAAGATCAAGAGAGCTCTCGGGGTTTTGATCACTCTTATACACCACTAATTTTTAATTTGAACAAATGCTTAAAGAGCTTATTAGAAAAGGTCTTTTTATTTCTTAAGTAGTCTCAGTAAATAATATTCATAAACAGCAAAGTTATTAGCGTTTGTTTATATCCCACCACCACCTTTGAGGTAGTGTACTTAGCGCGGTCTTAGGGTTCCCTACCACAAAAGGATAAACGAACCCTTATAGGATCACTTTGTTTTCCGTCTGTCTGTCTGTGTCTTTTGTAATTATTACTAATGGGCCACATCTGCTCTATAATTTAACGGCGCCATTCAATTAATAATTTAGCCGATGCGTCTAATACAACATTAATGAATTGGCTGGACAACGCTTTGGACATACATACAATAGGGTGATCATGTAATGAAAAAAGACTTATGGCACCTCCACACGGAAAAGTTCACGGTAGAACATACGGTACATGCGGTAGCAAATTGTAGGGGCCCAGCAGGGTCGAAGCCTACTGGGGCCACGGGTAGTGTGAAAGCGAAGCCCGGGGCCCCGGGATGAAGGCAAAGAATGAACACGAGTGGGTTTTTAGTCAGTAAAAGTCTGACACTATTAATCCCGCTCGGCCCAAGGGCGAGATTTGTCATCAGATGACTTTCCCGCCTAACAATAAAATAAAAACCGCACACGGACAAGTTCACGGTAGAACATACGGTGGAGGTATGCCTCGCTTGGCAGCCTTTGATAGCCTCCGTGAGGACACGGCAGTACTCCGCCTGCCGTGTCCTCACGGAGGCTACCAGCGGCAACGACCTCTCACACCGGGCCCTGGTGCAGGCCAAACGTTATCGATCCAAGTCTTTAGCTTTACCTCAAACCTAGGCTTTTAGCGGAATGACGAATCTAACCAATTGATTGCGACATACAAGTATAATATGTTTGGCTTAAAACTTTATTGGAAATACTGTGCTTTGTTTCTTGTAGCTATTTTTCTTTTTAAGTGGTCGTTAACTTTTATTTTTGTACTATTCGCATATATATGGACCGAATAGTTCAACAATTTGTTCAACACACAGGTACTTGAAAACCAGCTCTTACTTCTACCGCTTTTAGGCACACAATTAGTGTTTTTTATAGCTTCAAGGGTCCGCTAACCTGAGTATAATTATGATTTTAATTTCAACTCGATACATCAAAGCATTCCCGAGATAGAGACTCTTCACGGACAGACAGATGGACGGACAACAAAGTGATCCTAAAAGGGTTCTGTTTTTTTCTTTTTGAGGTACGAAACTCTAAAAATCTGACATGCCTTCTAACACCACCCTAAAGCGGGAGAAGACACTTGATCATTTCCAAGAGAAGGTATATAAACATCACGTTTAACTGATTACATAGTAATTTAATTGTATGGAGTTATTCAAACAAGGAAGTATACTCACTCTCGTTTCATAACCAATCCTGTGCACGTGGCTTGAAATGTGCTTGTAATCAAAAATGTGGTAGAAATTATTCGCACGTGCCTTAAATTTGAAAGCAATGGCACAGTAATTAACAGATAACTTATAAAAGAAAGAAAAAAGTTATTCGTGCTTCACACATTCATCATTATCATTTTTCTGCCCTTGTCCTGTCTTATTTGGGATTGCCTCAACACGTTTTTTTCTTCCATTCTATCCTGTCACCCGTCATGCTATCACTAACTTCCTTTTTCTTCATATAACTCATAATAATGCATAACACAACGCCATTTAGTCCCAAACTAAGCAGAGCTACAATAATAATAAAAAAAATGACAGAAGCCACTTAAAAAGAAAATTAAATACATAAAAAATACAAATTAATAAAAAGAAATAGATAAGTACACAATAATAAAAAGAAATTATAATCTTTGCGAGGCCAAAAAAGCGCCAAACTCAGCATAAGCTGCGATATTTAAAACGATAATAAACTCAGTGCTGGTATTCTTTTAGAGCTCGCTATGACCTGTGACATTATTATAATATGTCCTACAGAGATGGTTCTAATAATTTAATCTAATCATTTGAAACAATTGACCACACTGCGCTCCAAAACGCAAATCGTTGATGTAGTTAAAAATACTGTTCAACTTAAATAAGCCGAAGTATGACATGTCTACTGCATGCATGACGAGCTGTCGGCTCGTAACACATAGGACGTGTCCTGATACACACATGACATGGAGCCGCGGAAAATCACAAACGAGATAGCAGGAGGACCTGGATGTCTTCCTTAAGAATCGGAATGAAGAAGCGAAAAATCGTGACCTTTGGTAGCGATGGAGGGAAGCCTTTGTCCATTGGGACAGCACTGACCACCAATAATAATAAAAATTTAGCACATGAGGTTGTCGCCATGCGGAATATGGATTCAGCTGTCATTGTGCTGATCGTCGTTGAGCCATTAGATCTAGGGTCTAGTACAAAAGGCAGAGCACTCTTCGATACGGTTCGTATTGTGAGAAAGTTTTTGTCTTGGAGCCTGCTCCTGACACCGACGAACTACATTTTTTTTTATAAATTATAAAAAAAAAAATGTTGTTCGTCGGTCGAGTCTATGGTCAATTGGACCCGCTCGATTAGTGTCCGCGGGATCACTTGACACAGTCTTATTTTGAATGGGTCGATTGGACCCACTGCCCAATTTTATTATAAGTACTGTCACGGAAGAAAGTCGAATCTTATAGTTTGTTTTTTATGAGTTAAAATATGTAATACATTTATATAATAATATTACTGAGAATATATATTTTTTATTTATTCAATTACGTATTTACACTTACGCACCACACTTATCTAATTATGACGATTTTTTTGCGAAACTTAGACTGGCCATTAGCTTGATTTGATAAAACTTGTTCTCTTACCGTTTTTTTTTGTTTTTTTTTTCGGTGCGAAAATCATCTTATGACATCCCCCGCTCCTGGGCGGGACGGGAGATAGTGTCAGACTTTTACTGACTAAAAACCCACTCCTGTTCCTTCGTTGCTTTTCGTACCGGGGCCGAGTCTTCCTTTCAGAATCAGACCCTTGGCCCCAGTAGGCTTCGACCCTACTGGGCCCCTACAGTTGACATCTCCTTGAGGCGCGCGTGGAATCTCTTTGAGGCGCGCGTGGAATGTTCTCTTACGGTTATTCTTTAAAACTTTCCCAGAAGTTAAAATAACGGGGTGCTTCTTTTAACGACCGATCATGTGCGTCTCGCATCCACCGCACTTCCGCGACTCTCACCAGGTCGTCGGTCCACCTTGTGGGAGGCCTTCCAACGCTGCGTTTTCCGGTACGCGGTCGCCACTCTAGAACTTTTCGGACCCATCGACCATCCGTTCTACGAGCAATGTGCCCTGGCCACTGCCACTTTAGTTTGGCGATTCTTCAGCTATGTCGGCGACCTTGGTTCTCTTGCGAATATCTTCATTCTTTATGCGATCACGCAAGGAACGTTTAAATCTAACTGAATTGAGTTTTATTATATTTTGACTTACCACTTTTGCGATTGACTGTATCCACCAGTAGCTTTAAACAATGGATATTTTTTTAAGTTTGGTTGTGGGTCCATATGACCAATGAAAATACAGAAAATAAATGGTGTGGTCAAGTGGACCCGCGGCACCAAAATTGAGCGGGTCCAATCGACCACAGACTCGGTCTCATGTTTTAATATGTTCATGTAAAAAAAAAAGAAAATGTAATATGTATTGAGTTGAATAAAAAGATTAATAATTTTGTTGATCAAGATAGTTTACGAAAACGGACTTGTGTTTACAAACTCAAATTTGGCCGAAGCTGAAAAAACAAACGAAGGCTACCTTTAAAGATTATGAATGTATCTTCATTAATTCTCTTTTATTAGTTTAACGTTTGAAACAAACTAAAGTCTTAATCTCAAATTCGAATACTATCAAAACAATTCGCGGTTTGAATCAATTTCACTAGAATTTTGAAGATACCTATTGGCTCATACATAGTCAATGAATTTCAAGAAACAACATACTAATAATTTTCATGCAATTCTGATTCGAAGAAAGTTTACATTTCACAATATTAATTCTAGTTTAACCTGTTTGCAGAGTCTTTAATTATTGAGGTAAATTTTACAGTCACGACGGGTGTCGATATCTAATGTCGATAAATAAGAAAAACGTTTTTCAAGAAAAAAACAACAGAACAAAAAAAAAATGATAAGGTAAATGCTTAAAAAAAAGCCAGCTCCAGCGGAAATGAGACATGTCTGAAATTATCAGTAATATTTGGCAAACAAAAAAATCCAGTTTTATTAATCAGTTGTCGTTATTAATTAGTTATTTTGATTACTATATTTTTGTTATGCTGCTTTATTTTTATCGAGAACTGACAGTCAAAAAATTTATTTATTATTTGATAAAGTAGAACTGTTGAAGAAGACCAGAAATGGTTACCGGAACTTGATACTCACATAGATATAACAATGGACATAGTTAAGTGACTATAACAATACAAATAAATAATGTACCTCAAAAAGAAAAACGGAACCTTATAGATCACTTTGTTGTCTGTCTGTCTGTATGTCAAGAACCTTTATTTCGGGAACGCGTGAAGGTATCAAGTTAAAATTAAAACCATATACTCAAGTCTGCGGTCCCTTGAAGCTGTGAAAAAATCAAACTTAAAAATTTACGAAAAAAAGTGATACGGCCGTTTGTGTCACAAAAAATCTATATTTCGACACTCTCAAGGGAATCAAAATTCATATAGTTATTTCCGTTGATCCAGAATCCTGAAATTTTACTTAAAGCAAGGTATTATACCACAGATATAGGAATAAATCTAAAAACTGTTTTGTTGTAACGTCACAAAAAAATACTTTTTTTGCGATTTGGAAAAATCTTGGAGAGTCAATTCGTAATTCATATGTAGGTAAGTTTGAGCGGAACCCTCAATGCGCGAGTCCGACTTGCATTAATTTGTAGGATGGTACGATTTTGTAATGCGATGATAACAAAAAAAAAAAACAGTTAAAACATTTTACAAAGTGTTATTTTAGTGTTCACGTATCAAACTGAAGGAATGTATCGACTCTATTAAAAGTTAAAAGATACTTGGTTTTATACTACCACTAAACTATTAACAGCTAACCCGTAGTTTTACGTCGGTTTGTTAGAGAACAAGGAGAACATAAACTGTAGTTTAATACTGTTGTAGTTAGTCGACATAAAGGTTCCTTAGACAAGAAATGCGGCAATACATCACTTCACACACGAAAGTGCGAAATTTCGTACCGTAACGTATATTCAAAAAACGCCTTGCAACAAGGCGTTTTCTCCTAGAACATGATGCTAATTGTACATGATGTTTTCATAGATTTATATATTGGCATGATGTTAATATCTTTAAATAGTTCCCTCAGAGATTCCCACCGGCGGAGATTGTAAATAGAGGAATACCTAGTGTGGGCTAAAACAGTAGTTAATAAAAAAAATAAGGGAAAGTTTGAAAGAGTTAACGTGGGTCTTGAACGGAAAGGGCTAAAGAAGGAGTATAATGTAGGTGGGTTCTAGTTAGTAAAAGACTGATACTCCCTCTCGCACCACTCTAGTCATATATATATTTTTTTATTCTTGATAGGTTCGCGCTTGACCGCTATCGCATCTGATGGAAAGCGACGCTGCGGTCGACGATGGAGCGCGCTTACCTAGAATAACCTATTCACTCTTAACTTAAAGATTCTCGGGTTGTAGCCATCAGGAAACACAGATTCCGGCAAGGAATTCCAATCCTTAGCTGTACGCGCAATGAATGTGTTCCCAAAACGTTTTGTGCGTATAGGTGGGATGTCCACCTAAACCGATGGCGCATTGCCGTACGCCTGGTGGTCCGATGATGGAACGGGCTAGGCGGAATTAGGTTATGCAATTCCGACACACACTCCCCAAAATGCAACCGGTAGAAAACCGTCAGGCTAGCTAGCTTTTATGCTTATTTTACAGATTTGTAAAGCGTTCGTTTTAACGTTTGTGCCCTTCATCGATTGAGTCTCGTAAGGATCGAGCAAGTCTATTTTGTTTTGACTTTGAACTGGTTTTTGACTCATCGAATGCTTGAGAATCTTGTTTGGAGGAGTGTTGAGTCATATCCTAATTTTGGGTCAATATTGCGAAATTATAATGAATGCTTGGCAAGATTCTTCAAGATCGGGCAATATGGTACCGCTAGGGTGGTCCGGTGTGAGTCTTTAGAGAGAATTCTATTGCAATTTTATTTGACTGTACTTGGCTTATTTAATTATAGTAGTACAATTAGTTGTATTTTTAGTAATTCCTAGAAATTAACTTACAAAATATATTTCCTACTTTGCTAAAGGGAGTTAGTAAATTTATTTATCGGTCAACATAATCGGTCTCTTAGGGTGCAATTTAAACGTTTCATGTCAGACCGGTGCCGGCCGGTTTTAGTACGTTAGCAGTCCGACAACAAGCGCCTAAATTGAAAACAAAATCCGGTACGTTTATGTTTGGATACGTTTTCAATTTCTGCCATGTATATATTTATGCAACGTATGCCAGTGATGCGCTATTCAACACCGCACTATTCAATACCGAATTAAACATGTTGCTTGTGACGTTGCCGTCCTGCCACCCTTTTTTTTTTTTTTTTTGTTCTCGAGGGTAAACCTTCGAAAGGCGCCCGGACTTTGGGGACAAGTCCGGGGAGTGTGGGATTTTTACCGCACTAAAACCACCCCGGTGATCACCATCAGCACATATAGAAGGGGCGCCGTTACCTCTTAAAAGACCAATCCGGAACCACCTTAGTGCAACGCCTGTTAGGGCACATCCCTGAGGAGACTGTACAACGGTCTCCCCTGAGCCTCTTTGTGCACGGTAGCACGTGATCACTGTGCCACCGTCTTCCTTGGAATCACTCGATGGGCGGGCAGACTCCCCAGAAAAAAAAATAAAAAATAAAATATCTTGGCCCTGACTAATATATATAAAGTAAATTAAATACAATTTATTGTAAATTGCGTTTTTTTTTTGTGTGTCTGTTTATTTATTTTTAGTATTTATTAGTTTATAATATTAACATATTTACGAATTTTATTATTATAAACAACTTTATTTAATGATACTACATTATTTTTAAAATTATTAGCCTATTTATATATTGTGCTCACTTACCACAGTGTTATCTTTTTTAACCCAAAAGTTGACTGGCTATTTAAACTTCATGTACAGTTGTGGTACTTATGCAGACTTAATGTAACAAGGCATTCTTTATCATTCAACCTTTGGATTAAAAAAGACAACACTGTGGTAGGCTTGCACAATAAACAAATAACAGATACTTCAGACAGAAAAAAAAAAGGTAATTTATAATATTAAAATTCGTAAATATATGCTAAAATTATAAACTAATGAATACTATGAAAAATATCAAATCATTAAGAGAACTTAATAATAATTCTGAACTTGTTGTATTAAGTCCGCCTATATACTTCAACTGTACATGGAGTTTAAATAAATAAACACACAGCAAAAAATTAAACGAAGCAATCAGTTAAAAGCGGCGGGTACTTTACTCTTAATTTTCTTGACGTTATGCTTAAGAAACCTCGAAAAAGATCCCAAGACAAAACGTTTGTCATTTATCACCGTTAGAGAGTAAGCAGGAACTCAGGTGAGTACAGGGTGGCCAAATCCACCCGATTTACTTTCAGCTCATAATTTTTTTTTTACATTTATTTCTGTACTTTAAGTTTTTTTTTTCACAACAAAATCAAAATTATTTACCTATGATTATATTACATAGTCATGGCAATTTTTATTTTTCAAAAAACTTTCACAAACTTTTTTTTAGGAATTTTATTAACATAGTCTGTTTATGTATTTGACATTAATGAAACGTAGGTATTCTAAGGCAATTCTTCAGAAAAAATCGAGATATGTGAACTGGTGAGTTTGGAGGTCAATTAATTACTTCAAATTATCTTGACAACATTATTTTTCCTCTAACTACCACTTGTATATATTATGATACACTAGTAATAGTTATTTTACACCACCATTTTATTTGCATCATGTATATCTTTAAATGAAAACATTAAAATGAGGTGAATAGAAACAAAACTTCAAATGATATTTACGGTATTTGAATATTATTTATGCAGCATTTAACAATATCAATTTATTAATGTATTGTTATTCTAAAAAGTCGATGCTTGGTTAGAAGCCGATAATATGGTATCAAAGTGAAAAACTAAACCAAATTTTGGTTTCTATTCACCCCTGCGTTTCTATTCACCCCGTTTAACGCAAGTAAATAAAAAAAATCTCCGTGTGGTTTCAACTGAGTATTAGGACAAAAAAGTGTTTTGTACATTCGATTTGGTCACCCTACATAATATTTTCAAATAGAGTGATAAAATGTCCCTGAAACCACACTTGGCATATTTTTTGGAAGCCATTTAGGTATAATGGAAAAGTGTCCCTTTCCTACTTGTAAATAAACGTAAAAAACTGTATGTCAGTTATTTATCACTTTTCAATGGCTAAGGATACTTTTTAACTCGTTTGTACGCTATTATGGTGTATTTTTTTGAATACTGACGCATTTTTTTGAAGCTATTCAGGTGCCGTTGAAAAGTGTTCTTTTTACATATTATCTTTTCTGGTTTCGGAAAGAGCTTCATAGAATTGCTTCTCGCCTGGTGAGAGGATATGCCAGTCACCGTTACTGGTAGGCGTATAGGGGTGTTATTATTACGTAATTGCGCGTTTTCACGTAAAATCATTAAAAAATAGAAAAAACTTTTCTAGGAATATCGAAGATACAATAGACAACAAAATTTTCGGCCGAATAAATTTCGTACACCCGTGTGTACAAAACGACAATCAAGCGTTTTTCAAGGGCACTTAAGTTGTATAGGTCCCCTAGCCAAGTTACAACCGTTTCGTTTCCATTTTCTTTTCGTCGATCGCCTTGAGTCGGCTGCGCCTCCGATTCCTTTGTTCTGACGTCATCTCAACGACAAAAGGAATAGGAGGCATGGCCGACTCGAGGCGATCAACAAAAAGAGAAACGAAACGAAACGGTTGTAACTTGGCTAGGGGGGCTGACGTATGTAAAATCGGCGCTCGAGGGGATGGCGATTGATGGTACGGTTGCGGTTGGCACTGTAGTTGAGGGATTAACTGCGTATCGCGGGTTTAGTTCCCAGACGAAATAAATTTTTATATGACTTACTGACAGATAGATATTCCTGGTCTGGCCATCTGGTGTATGTGAGTTTAAATGTTTGTGAACCCACCCACAATACAGGAGTAATTCTTATAGTGGAACAACGTTTGAAATTGTTCTATAACTGCATTACACTGTTGCATCGATGTCGTATTGTTACGTAACTCTTCATTCTGTCCGGTATTGGAAAGCGCTTCACAGAATAGCTGCAGTATACTGATGAAAAAATACGTTAATTTGTTAAATTGTTCAAGCAGTATTTAGTGCGCTAAGATAATTAAGTCTAAAAGCATTTTTAATACAAAAAAAAAAACGTTCTCTTTCAAAATTTTAAAGTAAAAGATAAGAAATCTGGACTGTAATAAACCTAGATTATTTTGTGCTTTTAAGACCACTGTATTGGATGCCATTTTTAATGTATTCGTAACCGATCCATCCCACTGTGCAAGTGTAAGAAATCCTTGTAATTCTTGACTTTTTGCTACTGTAATATTCATATTACTTAAATCTTTCGCATGAATCACTCTGTATATTGTTGCCATATCAAAATCCATTCAGTAGTGTTTGAGTTTATCGCGAAAAGACAGGCTAGGAGAATTCGTTTAATAGGTATAGGTTTATCTAGGTATATAAATATATATGAAAATTTATGGTTGACAAATAAAATATTGAGGTTTTATACAGAGAATTTTGGTTGCTTTTTAAGTTTAATATCAAATAGGTACACCACATGTGTGGATTTGACATCCATCAATTTGCACTGGGCCCTCGTGGTGGATTATGGGCCCTTCCCTCTCCTAGAGAGAAGGCCTGAGTTCCAGTAGTGGGAACATTAAAGGCTGATTATGCTATGCTTAAGCTGTCAAATAGGTTAGGTTTAATAGGTACTTCTAAAAAATATTTTCAAAACGAAAATTCTATTTGCTTTTGTATCTCGAAATAATTCACATTCCCATTTCAGCAAGCCTGAAAGAATTGCGTTATGTGATCTAGAATGCTAGGTATGTCTTTATGAAACTCCTTTGCAACACTGCAGAGTAGGCAATTGTTATGTAATATAGTATGCATCAGTTATTCCACTGGATCTGACAAATATTACTTCATATGGGTGCAAAATGGAGGAGGCGCTTTCCTAGCTTGGCTCAAAATACAACAATTGACTTGACCTATCTACTTTTTTGTTTGCTAATATTAACCTAGGGTATGTCTTGAAAATTTATTAGTTTACATAATACATAAGAAACACGTACTAAAATTCCTGCATGCATTAGAATTTAAATCATCATATATTATTAGGTCCTTCTCCAGTGGTATATAATATTGTGTAGACATACGCGCACCGGTATTAGAATAAATAAATGACTTCTAGGCATCGTATGCTACCCTAGTATTTCATATTCTAACGCAATGGCGCATCAGACGTCATCGCGCACCAGAAAACTTAAAATTATTTTATATACCGCTTGATTAATAAACCTACTTAATTTTTGTTAATTTAATTTGCAAAATAATTATTTGGCAAATATTACAAAAAATTAAACAACCTTCGTAAACTAAATCAATAAACTAGGAAAAAGTTTTGTAAAAGTTATGAAACTGTCACCACGCAAATTCTTCTAGCGAGTACCTCAATAAACTTATCATTGTCGAGTTTCTAAGAAAACCATGGTGACCGCAAGAAAGTTCCACATAAACGTCTAGACAGCGTAGACACACAACGAAAAATATTCCTGCCCTTGTCTTACGGATATATTACAAGTATGTGTGACAAGGACGGACGATGGCAGCTGCATGTGAGTCTATGTGACCTTGATATATGGAATGAGAATCGCGGTGACACGACGTGTGTGCGTTCGAGAGTACTGGGCTAACATAATATCCGAGGAGGAAAATTGGACATATTTACATGCGAAACTGGACTTTAACTTAAGGGCACTAAAGATGGTGTTTGGTTGTGAAATGATTGGAAAACTGAAGGTACTAGCAGAGCCTAACCGAGGCTTCTTCACAGTGTTATGGTGTAAAGCTCACAAACATAGCTGTGTGTGTAATGCTCAATAGGCCACCTGACTTGACATGTTTCTTAACCGCTCTTCAACACATTGCCAATGTGTGCAGTGAGTGAAGTTAAATTAAATGAGGAAGTTTTACTTCGGCGTTTATTTTTTTCGATGTGCCTTTCGCTTGTCTTGTTTTTTTATTGTTACTTATTATTTATGGTCCGCCCGCAAAAGCGCTAACGTCTTATTTTCGATTTACTTTCTGATATTTATCAGTTCTTTAATAAAATCTTCTTTTCGAAGATAAATACTGAGATAGAAACATGCAACAAATCGCATGATTTAAATCCTCATCTCACTTAGTTATAGCTTTAGATACCTAAATAAAACACATTTTCTGTGATTCATAAATCTTTGAAACAAACTTGAAAAGTTGTAATTGTCTGTAAATAGCTATCGCGCTAAGAAACAAATTAATTACATTTAAAAGACCCTATATGCTAATTCAATTAGATGACGTCACGCGCCTCATTTTGATAGATCACGTGAGTGCGCATTGTATGGCACTTGCTTTGAGAGACGATGCATCAGTATAATTAGCGAAATTGCAATTAAGCTACTCGTAAGTAGGTACTTAGTAGTATTAATAGACTCTTGGGTACGCATGTGGGCGAAGGAAGCCTGAGAAATATATATATGGGGTGACGAGACGGTTGCAAACTAGCGTTCCAACCAAGGTGACCTTGGTCTATGTGTTTGATTTGTGATGTGGATACATGGATGTAAACAACGCGCCAATATGTTTGGTGGTTGGAAAAACGAGCCCCCGAATCAAGGGCGTTGAAGGTCATGAATGACAACTGCTGTCTACACGGATTGAAACTAGCAATTTCACCTGGGTTGGGACATTGGTTTGCAATCGTCCGGTTACCCCTTTAAGATTACTAAAAGTGAGAAAGTATGGGTACTAAGACATCAGAATTGTCAAATAGTTTTGTGCATGTGCGTTAATATATTTGTGAGCACACCTACGATAAAATTTAAAAAAATTCAAAACGTTTTTTTTTTTTTCAAAATGTTCGTTTCCTATGAAGAAGAACCGGTAACAAATTCAATGGTTATTCTTTAAAAAAAAATTATGGTTTTACAATGTTTCCATTATTATAGTAATAATAGGTATGTGAGGACAGTGTAGATCGGTCATTATAAAAATAGTATATTTAAAATTTATGATTTCAATAGTAAATTAATTGATTAAGCAGCAAATCAGAAAAGAATTACGTGAGCCAACTACAAATCAAATATCATTTAAACTTGGTCAACCACTATATTGCTACGAAATAATAGATCATATTATTTCGGTCTATCATCAACATACGATAGTAGGAAACGAGGGCAATTTGCGACTGGATTAATATAGAGTAGGTAATAAGATTGAAGCCTAATAAACTAGTTAAGGAAACAAACCCTGCTCTAAACGATTTAGCTGTCATGACAACGGAAAAGAATCTTTGATTAATTTTAATAAATACTAAGTACAACCGTATATTTCATTGGAACAAGTGAAGGAAGATACTTTAATTAAATTTTTGCTAAATCGCAGAACAGATAGAATAGAATGGAATGGAATGGAATGGAATGGAATGGAATGGAATAGAATAGAATGGAATGGAATGGAATGGAATGGAATGGAATGGAATGAAATGGAATGGAATGAAACGGAATGGAATGGAATAGAATATAATATAATATACTTTATTGTACACCAAAATAGTGTCAATTTCAAGGAAACTTAAATCTATGGCAGTATTATTGCTGACAGTGATATCTTCCAGACCACCTTAGGATGGACTATAAGAACTAGTTGTAGTTAAGATGGACTATAGACAGACGATGGGGCCGAAAGGTCCTGGAAAGGCGACAGCGTAGGTACCGAAAGACGAAGTGTTGGAAGGCCTCCCACAAAAAGGACCGATGACTTGGTGAGGGTCGCAGGAATCCGATAGGTGTTGTGCCGACACTTGGAGGAGGCTTATGAAAAACAGTAGACGTCTATCGGTCGAAATGATTATGATGACATCGTAATTTGTCAAAGCAATCAGACTCTTTGAAAATATCATAAACACTGTATTGACTAGATTCTTCAAAGGCAACAGTCAAGAGTAATATTTTGCAAACAACAATTTACCTTGTAAACTATTAATACAAACACCCATAGAAAAGTCCGTCTAATCAGTTTATCACATCTCCCGCGCTTGGGCGGAGCAGGAGATAGTGTCAGACTTTTCTGACTAAAAACTCACTCCTGTTCCTTCGCTGCCTTTCGTACCGGGGCCGAACCTTCCTTTCAGAATCAGATCCTTGGCCTCAGTAGGCTTCGAACCTACTGGGCCACTACGGTTTACTGACAACTGCTTGAGGCACGTATGGAACAATACGCGCTGTCGACGTCGGTTACCGGACGGTCGGATGGTGAGCTACCCATTGCTCACTGTCCGAAAGCCCGCGCCTTCCGTGCTCGGCAATCAGGATCGGAATCCCGGCGTTGGCTGAGGCGTGAAGACCGTTGCCTCACGCGTGCGGCGTCCTCCATTGCTAGCATTACTGCTTCGCAGAAGGACACGACCGCGCTTCGGACCATGGCCTGTACCAAGGCCTGGCGCTAGAGATTGCTGACACCGATCGCTCTTACGAGAACACGGCGGTGCTCTGCTCAAGCGGGGCACACCTCTACCGTGTGCTCTACCGTGTCCTACGTATCTAGTCAGTTAAATTCTGACATTCTCTCGTCGTCATCGTAATTTGATGATTTCAATGAGTGAAGATGCGGGACAAATCTTGTTTATTATATTCATAATGAGAACAAATCCAATTTACTCACTTCTTGTTCAATTTTCACTATGTTTAAGCGTAAGAAATTAATAATATAATTGCTTTAGCACGCTGTTAATTAATTTTCTGTAGTAACACGTTTACTAGTTTTCTCTTCAAGCTAATTTTATTGTACAGTACACAATACAAATACAATATTTTAATAAATATATACATATATAGCATAAACAGCCATTTAATATTCCCACTGCTGGGACTCAGTTCTTCTCTCTCTAAGAGAAGGAATGAGCTGTAATCCACCACGCGGGCCCAGTGCGGATTGGTGAATGTCACAGGTCTTCGAATTTTTGGTATTAGGACATGACGGTTTCCTTGCGATGTTTTCTTTCACCGATTTGAGAGCAGTGGTGATGAACCAAATTACACAAAGTAATGCGCCTGGCTGGGTTTGAACCCGCAACTTACAACTCGTGAGTCGGGGCCGTTGCCACTCGGCCACCACAGCTGTCTCTAAATATTATATAAATATATATTATTACTTGTTATATTTTTTAAATAAATATACATATATATTATTATTATTACATTTATTAATACAATATTATATACAAGTTTTTGCCTACGGTTTCATCCGGTGAAAAATGTTTTTTTTCATATCCCAAGAACATTAGTATGTCAAAACACTTTCAATTAATTTTGGCTCGATAGTCCGAGCTAAAATTGTCTACCTGTCAGAGAAATTTTCTCCAAATCCGTTCCAAAGCAGTTGAGGCGCGATCGATCAACAAAAGTCTAAACTTCCTAACATCCAGATTTTCCTAATCATAACATTGGTAGATTAATTTCAAATAGACATTCAATATTTAGTGGAGATGAAAAAAATAAACCAGTCACTGGGAAGAAACTTTGCGAAGAAGCCGATTAAAAGGTCAAAGGGTAGGTTACCTAATAATAAAAACTTAGGATATTTGTTTTTTAATTATCTCACAGGATAATACCTAGAATAGAATAAAATAAACTTTATTGTAAAACAAAAAGGAAATTTATGTTTTCAAGAGATTTTTTTTTTCGGCGGTTTTGTCATCCAATGATATCACCCGCTTTTGGGCGGGGCGTGAAATGTGTGTAAGACTTTTACTAACTAAAAACCCACTCTTGTTCCTTCGTTGCCTTTCAAACTAGACCCGAACCTTCCTTTCAGATGCATACCCTTGGCCCCAGTAGCCTTCGACCCTGCTAGGCCCCTACGGTTACCTGACATCACCTTGAGGCGCGCGTGGAACAGTACGCGTCGTCGACGACTTGGGCTTGGCCTGGATGGTTACCAGATGATCGGACGGCGGGCTACCCATTGCTCACCGTCCGCAAGCCCGCGCCTGCGGTGGCCGGAAATGGTAATCGGGATCCCAGCGGCTGGGACGTGAGGGCCACGCCCTCGCGCGTGCACGTGCAACTTCTTCCTTTGCTAACATTACGTCTTCGCAGAAGGAGGCGACCGCCTGCCACTTCTCCTCGCTTCGGACCATGACCTGTACCGAGGCCCAGCGCGAGAGATTGCTACCGCCGATTTCCCCCACGAGGATTTCAAGAGATATGATTCTCTATCGTATGCGCAAAAACAGGTGCACTCTCTATTTAAAATAATAACTCTTTTGGTCTAATAGAACGGCAACCCGACACGACCGGGGACAGATCAGGCGCAGGACCAACGATTTTACGTGCTTTCCGAGTCAAGGGGGCATCCCACAACTAACTTCTATACTCCAGGCTACTACATAGTACCTTATTTCTAACGGAAAAACCCAATAGCTCTTATTGCCTGACCATAAAGTTTGATTTTGTTTTTTTGGATATTTTGTTTCATGATTGAAAGTCATGTTGCTGAGTATTTATTTATACACAGTTTATACAGCTCTAGCCATATCTTTTTGAGCTATGTTTTCCTGGTCAATGCGAGTATCATACAAGTCCTCCGTAAGGATTTGTGTAGGCCTTCAGAATAAAGTTCTAGCTGCTAACATTATGATTAGTTTTGCAATATCCAATAGCTAATCATCGGATAAATTTAATTTTTAACCGACGTATGAAATTATCTAACAAGTTTAATAACCAGAGCTTGATTTCAGTAAAACAGACTCTAAGTAGTAATAGCATAAACTAATACAAACCGGTTGAAAAAGACTTCTTTTATTTTCATCCTCATAATATCTTTCAGGAGATGAATACAGACGAAGACATTCAAATGTGTTGACACATCTCAAAGTTAAATCCTCGCAAGTAGCAGACTCGCTTGCTAAGAAACTGATCACTTTGTGGGTATCAAAACGTTGACTGTAAAAACGATTAATTTGTCACTCAGCCAATTTAGCTAAGGCATATGAACAGCCGCTATACGACAATGCGACAACTCGATTTCATTCATAAAAAAAAATCTAGTCTTGAAAAAATTTTTTGATGATAATACGTTGTCGCAAAGTCGCGTCCTACTGTCTGCAGGAGCCTTATTATGAACGCTACAAATGATCTTTTTAGTTCCATTTAATTAAAGATACTCCATTACTCTACTTTAGCTCTCGGTTCAGCTGTCTCTAAATTTGCTTATTAACTTTAGGGTCCATAAAATATGTATTCACATCAAAGTGCAGTTCTAATGTTTCATTGTAAAATGGATCCAGTTATTCGTACTTTGTAGTGGGCTAAGCTATAAGCTTGAGACAGATTGGTTCAGTTTACAGTTACTGTTCAGTAACTGTGAAGTAAGTATCTAAGTAGTTTTATGTGTTTAATTTTAGTGTTGGTAATTAGGTAGTTGAGACAAGTCAACCCAGGCTCGGTCCGGACGGTTATCGGACAGTCAGACGGTGAGCTACCCATTGCTCGTCATCCGTAAGCCCGCGCCTACGGTGGCCGGAAATCGGGTTCGGAATGCCAGGGTTGGGGCTCGAGGGCCATTGCCTCGCGCGCGCTGCCTCCTCCTTTGCTAGCATAACTGCTTCGCAAAAGGAACATAATTTATGTATAATAACATCATCTCATGGTTAAAAATAGTTACGAAGACCACAAAAGTTACTTTCTTATTCTAATTCCCAACACGATTTATTTTTATTCAAATTACCATTCCTATCTCTCAGATTAACAAATTTACCTATGTTAAAAAAGATCAAACCATCCTTAAATTATCCAGGCTTTTCGGTGACCCAAATTTATCCACGAATATATACACGTTCTTGATATAAACTTCTAAAGATTTAATAGAATTTGTTTACTGTGAAAAAACCAAATATATACCTACCTATGAACACAAATTACTTAAATATTCACGAACTACTAATATTCATAAATCTAACTACGTACTTACGTATACGTATATATATAAGCACAAAATAATATTAAGCATTGACATAATTATGGCTTATCAATTCCTATTGATATGCTTCTATAATTGTTCCTTACAAATATTTTTCTTTCATGCTTCTCTCTCTGTCACGCACCTTATCTATAAAAAAAAAAGAAAATTGTTCGCAGCTAGCTCATAGACGCATATCCATAATAATATGTGGTCTCGCTCTAACAGAACACTATGTGAACATCAGAGCGAAACAGGTATAGGGATCATAGAAAAGTCCTCTATCAATGTGAGTGTACATGTGTGTTCGTGGCGGGACTGGACTCGGGATACGGGCGTCCCACATACGGGATCGCTAGGCTAGACCTGTTGCTACGTTATTACAGCCTGGTACTTTCTAAGAACGTCTAATGCTCTGAGGAATCTAATACACACGAAGAATGAAGACAAGAATGTCTAAACATGTTATGTATGACTAGTTTGTTAACTGTATAGATTTTAACCGAATAAAATGTCTCTAATTTGCTGTATTTACTTACAATAATTGAATTTCTCATTGAATGTGGTTTTTTTTTTTTTTTTTTTTTTTTTTTTTTTTTCGGTGGGAAAATCATCCTAATGACATCCCCGCTCTTGGGCGGAGCGGGAGATAGTGTCAGACTCTTACTGACTAAAAACCCACTCCTGTTCCTTCGTTGCCTTCGTCCCAGGGCCCCGGGTTCCGCTTTCACACTACCCGTGGCCCCAGTAGGCTTCGACCCTGCTGGGCCCCTACGATTTGCTGACATCTCCTTGAGGCGCGCGTGGAACAATACGCGCCGTCGACGACTTGGGCTCGGTCCGGACGGTTACCGGACGGTCAGACGGCGAGCCACCCATTGCTCGCCATCTGCAAGCCCGCGCCTACGGTGGCCGGAAATCGGGATCGGAATCCCGGCGGCGGTTGGAGCGTAAGGACCGTTGCCTCACGCGATCGGCCGCCTCCTTAGCTAGCATTACTGCTTCGCAGAAGGAGGCGACCGCCTGCCACTCCTCCTCGCTCCGGAGCATGGCCTGAACCAAGGCCCGGCGCGAGAGATCACCGCCGCCGATTGCCCCCACGAGGTCACGGCGTTGCTCTGCCCAAGCGGGGCACACCTCCACCGTGTGCTCCACCGTGTCCTCCGGGTGGGCCACACAGTGGCGACACCCGGGCGTCGTTTCCGCACGAATCCGGTGCAGGAACCTCCCGAACTTACCGTGTCCGGTGAGGACCTGCGTCATGCGGAATGTGAGGACGCCGTGAGGTCTTTCCAACCACGCCTCAAAGAGGGGACTTACCGCCATGATTGTGGCGTGCCCATCATTGAATGTGGTTAGTCAACCGTGTTTCATACAATTAATTAATGAATTAAGAATAATGTATTTGTAATTAGCATAGGAAAATACCTTGCTAATAATATCATAATTGAATAAGTAAGACATAATTGTGCGTACATGGTTTAATAATTTATGTATGTGGCTCATAATTTCTAATTAGGTTTGTCATGGGTTTGTTTCTTTGGATTCTACTGTAATTTGATGTTAATTAGTTCGCATGTTCTGTAACTTGTTTTTTGTTGATAGACTGCAAGTCGTAAATATACGAATACAAGAAAGGATTTTTTTTTAATGTTTTGTTTTTTGTTAGCCCACAAAATCTTCATGATTGTGACAACTTTTTTAGTAAAGCATCTTTCTAATAGTTACTATAAAGGTGAAAAAGTTTGATTGTATTTATTTGTGGGTGTGTGTGTGAGAGAATGTTTGTTAATCCTTCACACTCGAACCGCTGAACGGATTTAGATGAAACTTTACAGTACTATGGCTTATACATCAGAACATATAGGCGATAAATTATAATGGCGAGAAATACTAAAACCACGTGGGCCAAGCCAGTAAAGTGAAACACATTTCCTATTTCACGCAATAAACTGTAGTTTAAACTATATTTTAAGTTATTAAGAGCGCATAAACGTCAGAGTTGTAGGTTTTCATCAGGTTGGAAACTTCAATCTCGTTTATGAGACGATAAAACAAAACATAGTTTGACTGATCATTAGAATGTTACAATGTAGAATAGAATAGAACAAATTTTATAGTTTTACAGAAATTTAAATCTATGGGTACAATGGCGGTCTTATCGCTGACAGCGATATTTACAGATAATAATAATGATATTTTTATTATTATTATTCCATTTATTTATTTTTTATACATATTTATTACATTTTTAAATATATTTAAAAAAAACATATAAACAAAAAAACATATAAAAAATAGTTGTCCGCCGGTGTCGGGAACAGGGTCCAAGCTACCGGTGGCTAGGGCTCCAGAGACAGGAACCTCCTCACAATGCGAGCCGTATCGAGGAGTACTGCCTTCTGTATCAGGCCCTTGATCCAACTGCGCAACGACAGCTTCGACAGATGGTCGTCGAAGCTTTTGGCTATAAGGCCATTGGCGGTCACGACAATCGGCACAATGATAGCCGAGTCCACATTCCACATGTCGACAAGCTCGTGTGCTAAGTCGAGATAATTGATTTGTTTCTCTTTCTCAGATTTCACGAGATTTTATTATTATTGTTAATATATAAGCTTACAAATATATATATGTACTGTAAATATAATTATGTGTCACATAATTAAATATAATCATTAAAAGAAAATAATAAAACAGAAAAGGTTAGTAATGTAAGAAATGAAATGAAATGTACTTTATAATAAAAAAATATTTATGTATGAGAAGAATTTATTACATTTTGTTAAGCCTATACCTACAGTCCTACTGTTTCATTGGTCTCTCAACTGCTAAGCGTGTGGTTTTAGGTCCTATTTTTAGGCCAGGCAAAAAGGTAAAATGGGTTTTCCCCATTATAATTTTACTATTACTTTGTAGGTTTTTTTTTTTTTATTGGGTGGGAAAATCATATCAGGATCATATCAGGATAGAATGGAAGAAAAAAACGTGTTGCGCCGACCCCAAATAAGATGAGACAAGGGCAGGAAGATGATGATGATGATGGGTGGGAAAATCATCTTATGACAAAACCCGCTCTAGGGTGGAGCGGGAGATAGTGTCAGACTTTTACTGACTAAAAACCCACTCCTGTTCCTTCGTTGCCTTCGTCCCAGGGCCCCGGGTTTCGTTTTCACACTACCCATGGCCCCAGTAGATTACTTTGTAGGTAGTAAAGTAACATCGTTGTGCCTTTCAAAGCCTGTAAAGTCGTTGGCTCTGCGCCTGAGCTTTTCCTGGGCGTATCGAATTGCCATCCCATCGGACTAGGAGAGTAAAGGAGCAGAGAGTGTACCTGTATTTGCACATATGCTTGTGTACTATAAAATTTATTGCGTACTCGGCTAATCTTCGTTGAGATTGGCGACGATGACCGAAGTTTGATCGGGACGATTATGTTACAGTCCCAATGCTGGTAACAGTTCTCAAGGCACTCATTTCGAGGCTGATTGGAAATCACGTCAATATTATAAAGGTCAAAGTTTGTGTTGTTTTTGTTACTTCACTACGCTGAAACGGCTGAACGGATTATAATAAAATTTGTCATAGACCATATCCTGGAATATCGCCAAACTTAAGTGGCAATTCACACAAAGAGTCACATTGCTCGCAGAACAGATGGCCGTTGGGGCCGAAATGTTCTGGAGTGGCGACCGCGTACCGGAAGACGCAGTGTTGGAAGGCCCCCTACAAGGTGGACCGATGACCTGGTGAAGGTTGCGGGAATCTAATGGATGCGAGACGCACGGGACCGTTCATTGTGGCGATATTTGGAGGAGGCCTATGTCCAGCAGTGGACGTCTATCGGCTGAAATGATGATGATGATGATATCCTGGAATAGAACATTTTGGACCCTTGGTAGAAGTATCTTGGGATCATTTTCGACATTCACGTAGACGAAGCCACTGGCAGAAGCTAATGTGAAATAAAAGTGAATCTGTAAATTGACAATGGCTAATTCATTTAATTACCTATCTACAACAGTGACATGTATACAGGTAGCACAATTACAAAATTAATTAAACCTGCCATTTCAGTATCTACATCTGACAATAATTCTATTGAAATTGTATTGCTTTTAGACATTCGCCTACTCAGGTGAATCGACTAATAGGTAAGTAATATTAGAACCATGTTTCTAGCAAATAAAGTACTTTGACTTTGACTTAGTTACTATGGATTGTTGTTGATTACTAAAAAAAAATATATTTATTGATCGTTTTGACTATTAATCAAAGGATTAACAATTACGGAATTACGAGTCTTAGAATTCGGAAAAATATTACATAATCGGTCAAAACTTACAAAACGCGTCAAATCCAGGTTTTACTTCACAAACACTGTCAGAGATCAAAAAAGGTATCGCTCAAGAATGGAACTGGTTTCTGCATGAGTTGCTGGATAACTTGATCTTCACCATGCTCAGGAGAAATCCCGCGTGTGTTCAAGCTAGACCAGATTTTTAGTATAAATTTGAAAAAAAAAATGTATACACTGATTTATTTCAGTTAAACTTCCTTATTTGTTTCATAGGATTATTTGAATTAAAAATATGATATAATAAGAATCAATTTATTTTGTAGCTCAAGTAGTTTATTTATTTAATTATTTTTTCCACAAAATCAGGCAACGCCATCTAGTCCCAAGCTAAGCAGAGCTATAAGACCTTGCTTCATGCCAAATTTCAGGATTCTGGATCAAAGGGAAGTACCCTATGAATTTTGATTTCCTCGAGAGTGTCGAAATATACGTTTTTTGCGACATTAAAGGCCGTATCATTTTTTTTTTGGTAACTTAGAAGTTAGTTTTTTTCACAGCTTCAAGGGACTGCAGATTTAAATATAAGGCCTTGACAGACAGACAGACAGATAGACGGATAATAAAGAGATCCTATAAGAGTTCCGTGTTTTTCTTTTTGAGATACGAATCCGGAACCCTGCGGGGATGTCATTAGGATGATTTTCCCACCCAATAAAAAAAAAAAAAAAAAACCCTACAAAAATACTACCTAAATAAACGTTAGTAAAATCTCAGTGCTTGAATTATAATTGTAACTTAATTTTCTAATGTACAAGGATTTGCATTGTTCCAGTTACAATATGTTGTATATTAATTGATCTCCCTTGTCAACGAGCACAACCAACATGCTATCATTCACTCCCATTTCTTTGATATAATTTGCTCTCCACAAAGCCTCACTACGAGTTGCAATTAGTCAGAATGATCACTAAGATATCCAGTATTTAGCAGGGTTTTAGCAGTTTCACTATCAAGGCTTAGCCATTGATCTAAAGTGAGATACAGTAGTAATTGCAGACAGCTTTAGTTCTGGTTACAGTATAGTTATGTATTTGTTTGGTGAATAATATTGTTGTTAATTACCGACATATTGCAGGCAATTTTCCTGCCGTACAACCGCTCTTCACATATTCTTGATTGTAGATATATAAAATTCTATATATTTTTTAATGTTTTTTTTTTTATTAATAATGGGTTATAATTAATCATTTATTTCAGATTCATCTTACATCTTGCTTGATTCATCTTTATGTTTTTATTTTTTTAAGAAGTATTTAAAAATGGAAAAAATATGTTAATAGGACAAATAAGGGAAATAGTAATAAAATTTAATATTATTCATTGACAGGTTCTTACACACATAAATGAAATTTTTTGACTCCTGAACTAGTAACAAACTGTATTTCAGGAGCTTTCAATATCTGCTTTTTTGCGGATAAAATAACTAATAGTACTCGTAGCTATTATAAAAATAACAAATTTTTAGTTTCTCTATGCGCTGACTGAGTAACAACATTTTTTTTTTTAATCTAAGATTTTCCAAATAATAATATTACGCCTACTCATAATCACAGGTTGGTTTTTATATATGTATTAGAATATTATGAGTATCTATGATTTTTTAATCGTTGGCACGTTTCTTTTAAAACGACCCTGTATTTTAAATTTACCAAATCATTCTGGTTTATTACCGGATAAATCTACAAGTCCACAAATAGTAGCTACAATCGTAAAAATAATACCAAGTTGATACAGAAATATCACTCTATGTTTCTCCTGAAAACAAAGCAATATGGTCCCTCCCTGACGTCATTCAACATCAGAAGAACATAAATATTACATCACCTTCAGATATAGCAACCCCGACTATTTATAGACTACCAATTTATCAGGATTAGACTGTTAAGATGTACTGACAACAACTACTATGTAATCACTCATATATAAGACACATAAATAATACCAGCCTGTAATCCCTTAAGCAGTATTGTTTCTTTTTGTATATTATTTTTCCTATTATTGTCTTAATCTCCTTCTAATACACGGTTTTTTTTAAATGGGAAATTATTAGAGTTAGGTAATAATCTAACTTCTCCCGCTCTAAGGTAGAGCGAGAAGGCGGGACAGACTTTTGTTGACTAAAACTACAGTTATCCTTTGCGTTCCAGGACCACGGCGGGACTTCAAAATATGAACGACCTTTAGAGTTATTCAAAAATATAAATTTACAGTACAGAACCATAAATCTTAAAGACTAAAAACCAACTTATTAAATACTTATGTGAATACACTATAAAAAACTTAAAAAGGAATTATAATTTACACATTTGGTAAAGCTTGTCATGGAATATATCTATGATCTGAGTGGTTGAAAAACAAATGAGTTTCATTTCAATTATTTAAAGATGTTATACAACTTAAGTTTTTACAAGTTTTTATTACATAACTTGAAATGTTTGTATGTTTGTTTGTTTAGGTAAAATCTTGTAAATGAATTTTGAAATAGTTGTCCAAAACTGATTGAGCTGAAATTGTGTAAGCATGTAGTCCCAAACTAAGCAGAGCTTGTGCTATGAGTACTAGACAACTGATAAACATACTTTAAATATATTTCTAAATACATACATCTTATAGATAAATTACACCCAGACACAGAACAACTGATCGTGCTCATCACACAAACACTTGTCCTGGGTGAGACTCGACAGCACGACCTCATCCATATCAATCAGAGCCACAGACCACTAGACCAGCAAGCCAGCCATTCTAAATCCAATGGTGGACTCTTGAAGATAGACTATCTATCTTTTATGCACCCCCATGATATGGGTATCAATTAAAAGGGTTTCGTTGAGACGAATACGAAAAACTTATACGTCAACTTTTTAAAAGAATGTTTTTAAAATTGTTTTTTTTTAACATTATCTAGTTTTACGCTCAAAATAACTTCAACCAATGTTGTCAGGGGGAGCAGTGGTGGCCCAGTGGTAACGGCTCCGGCTACGAGTTATAGGTCGCGGGTTCAAACCCAGCCAGGCGCATTACTTTGTGTATTTTATTTCATCACCACTGCTCTCAAAACGGTGAAGGAAAACATCGTGAGGAAACCGGCATGTCCTAGAATCAAAAATTCGAAGACATGTGACATCCACCAAGCCGCACTGGGCCCGCGTGGTGGATTACGGCCCATTCCCTCTCCTAGAGAGGAGGCTTAAGTCCCAACAGTGGGATCGTTATAAAGCCGACTATGCTATGCTAATGTTGTCGAGTGGAAAAAATTTGGCCTTGGTGAGGGTTCGACCTAGATAAATATTCATTCGGTTTAGGAATATATTTGTTTTCTACATTTTATTCGGGGTAATGGAACCAGGGAATTTTCCATTTAGCCTTCTTTTTGACAATTAGATTTATTCAAATTGAATGTTCAGATTTAGCTTAGATTTATACTAAACTAATTGACTTTTGTTAATCGTATTACTTACGTCAGACTCTGGATTTTTTAGCTCTTCCTTGCTCTTTTGTTAGCAGTTGTATTACGAGAGTGCTGCCGGATTGTTCGAATGACCGTGGCCCTGGAACGCTTAAGGTAACTGAAGGATCGCAGGAGGTTTTAGTCAGTAAAAGTTTGACAGTCTCTCCCGCTCTACCCAGACAAACATCTACCGCGGGTATTACTTGATGGTTTCCCATCTAAAAATAGTTGAACTACAAGAATAACCAAAACTGTGGTGAAAAGACTTTACCAAGAAAAACATCGCCTATCATTTATTAAATCTTCATACAACATAAAGGTACAAAGGCGGACTTCATGCCTTAGGTATTCATAGATATAATATTGCTGGTTCGTAAAAAAAATATTATTTAGAAAACAACGGTACGATAGTATAGTAAAAATAAACAAACTATATCTTATAAAAAATTAAACAAAAAAAAAAAGAAAAATAAATAAATAAAGAAGAAAAATATCTTTCATACGGTTTTTGAGACGATTCTTCTATTAGTGTGAATAATTCCAAACTTAAGTGGCAGTGGGCAGGGCATATTGTACGCAGTACAAATGTTCGATGGGGCCGAAAGATTATGGAAGCGCGCACCGGAAGAAGCAGCGTTGGAAGGCCTCCCATAAGGTGGACCGATGACTTGGTGAGGATGGTAATAATTTATATCTGTTTAATAATGTATCTGTTTCATATATTTTCATTATTATTTTTGACATTTCTTTATTTCACACTTTTTATTTGTGAAATACTTAAAGCCATTGTACCTATTTCTCATGACAATTTGAATGTTTTCGTCAATTTATTAAACTAGATAAGGCCGATGTTTCTTAACTGATTAACTTGAAAAATACCGAAAAATAAGTGGTCCAAGTCTCTTTTAAGGTCCATACAATAAGTTCGTGTAATGCAGATTAGTGTCTGATGTAGTCTTGAGGAAAAAGCCACATGAATGGACCTGTCCAGTCATTGGTCAGTATTCGTGTAGCTAGTAAATTATACTCTTTAACTTAAAAGGAGTATCCGTGGGTCGCAAATTGTTTTAAGGACCTGTCACCATTCATTCACGTTGTTAAAGTTCTAATGTAGGTTTTCATAAAATTATTGTTATTTCTAATTAAACTAATTAGAGCAGTGGTGGCCGAGTGCTAACGGCCCCGACTTACGAGTTGTAGGTCGCGGGTTCAAACCCAGGCAGGCACATTACTTTGTGTAGTTTATTTCATCACTACTGCTCTCAAAACGGTGAAGGAAAACATCGTGAGAAAACCGGCATGTCCTAGAAGCAAAAATTCGAAGACATGTGACATTCACCAACCCGCACTGGGCCCGCGTGGTGGATTACCTCTCCTAGAGAGGAGGCCTGAGTCCCAGTAGTGGGAACATTGAAAGGCTGATTATGCTATTATGCTAATTAAACTAATTAGAGCTGTGGTGGCCGAGTGCTAACGGCCCCTACTTACGAGTTGTAGGTCGCGGGTTCAAACCCAGCCAGGCGCATTACTTTGCGTAATTTATTTCATCACCACTGCTCTCAAAACGGTGAAGGAAAACATCGTGAGGAAACCGGCATGTCCTAGAACCAAAAATTTCGAAGGCATGTGACATTCACCAACCCACACTGCGCCCGCGTAGTGGTTTCCCTCCTAGAGAGAAGGCCTGAGTCACAGCAGTGGGAACATTAAAAAACTGATTACATGCTTTATGCTATTGTTATTTCACTCTCCTGTGAAAAACAGATGAAAAGCAATAGTAATTATAATTTGAACCTTGCTATATTTACAACTAATTAACATTTTAAGTACCTTAAAGAATGCTAAACGGAGTTTTAATTAATTTCCTCAGCTACTTAAATATTTAAGCCTTACATAATTGAAGTTTATAACATTTTCCTAATGTTAAAGTGCTATTTTGATAGCAATTAATTACTAAAGACCTATAACTTCTCAAACCTCGGTTACCAAGTATAATTATATTTCCATTCAATTATTTTCTATTCAATACTTGTTTCAATACTTTAGTAGAATTTACAAAATTGTAGTACTATCTACTGTCAGAATGGAGAATACTAGCGCTGTGTTGTTTATCGTTTTAAATATCGCAGCATATGTTTTTTTTTTTTATTGGTTGGGAAAATCATCCTAATGACATCCCCGCTCTTGGGCGGAGCGGGAGATAGTGCCAGACTCTTACTGACTAAAAACCCACTCCTGTTTCTTCGTTGCCTTCGTCCCAGGGCCCCGGGTTCCGCTTTCACACTACCCGTGGCCCTTCGACCCTGCTGGGCCCCTACGATTTGCTGACATCTCCTTGAGGCGCGCGTGGAACAAAACGCGCCGTCGACGACTTGGGCTCGGTCCGGACGGTTACCGGACGGTCGGAAGGCGAGCCACCCTCGCAGCATATGTTGAGTTAGGCGCCTTTTTGGCCTTGTACAGAATTTAAAGTTTTTTTGTTTTTCATACTTATAATTCTACTGTATGTGTGAGGTACGAATAAATGTTTTTTCTTTCTCTCTGTCTGTCTTCTATTTACTAGTATCTGCAGCGGGGTCCAAGCTTACTGTGGTTAGGGTTCTAGATACAGGTTTCTCCTCATAATGTAGAATTATAATCCTTCTATTCTGTCATTAATAGTTTCGGCGTCGGGAGTCGCAGAGCGATATCCGGCCACCGCATGTGCGGGTTTGCGGACGACGAGCAAATGGGTAGCTCACCTCCGGCCATCTGACAAAGACGTAATGTTCGACATGCGCCTCAAAGAGATGTCAACAAGACTAAGGGCCCCTTCAGTTTTGCAACTATCTCTAGTAGAGCCGACACCTGCTGGGGCTACGGAAACGTTTGAAAGAGTAACTGCAGCCCTCGAACGCAACGAGTAACTAAAGGACACAGGTGTGGTTTTAGTCAGTAAAAGTTTGACATCCTACTTCACCTTAGAGTGGGAAAAGTCATTGAATGATTTTCAACCTCAAAATAACAATATGTATTTACTACTGAAACTCCATGTATAAGAAATAGCACACACGAGCAACTTTTGTCTCCGCAGCTAATTTGTTTCTCACATCAAATTACGGGTTTGTATGAAAGTGCGACATAAAAAGAAAAAGAAAGAAAGAAAGAAAAAACGTTTATTTGTGACTCACACAATCGTATAAACTAAAGACACCCTGTCCACATCTCTTAATATAATAAAAATAAATAAAAAAGAGGTATAATTAGTGCGAGACCAAAAAGGCACCTAACTCAGCATATGCTGCGTTATAGACAACAATTTGTTCCTTGTCCCCTCCGTAAACCTTTCAAAAATAGTCTTAATCATTCAATAAACCAATTGAACTCTCTTTCAACGAATCCGTGCAATCCTCAACAAAATATTTCACCCTAGCTTCTACGAGCGGCTTCACCCATGTGCAATTAGTACTTTTCCCTATTATAAATTACTAGCTGCCAGCGGATTCTAAGAATGACATAATTATATCCTATGGGTTATTCCAAGATATGGTCCACCCACGTATCAAACGCCGCCGGGATTCCGATCCTGATTTCCGGCTACCATAGGCGCGGGCTTACGGACGGCGAGCAAAGGATGGCTCGCCTTCCGACCGTCCGGTAACCGTCCGGACCGAGCTCAAGTCGTCGACGGCGCATACTGTTCCACGCGCGCCTCAGGGAGATGTCAGCAAATCGTAGAGGCCCAGCAGGGTCGAAACCTACTGGGGCCACGAGTAGTGTGAAAGTGAAACCCGGGACCCTGAGACGAAGGCAAAAAAGGAACAGGAGTGAGTTTTTAGTAAGTAAAAGTCTGACACTATCTCCCGCTCAGACCAAGAGCGGGATTTGTCATAAGATGATTTCCCCACCCAATAAAGAAAAACCCTCTTATCAAGTTTCATCGATCCGTTCCGCCGTTTGAGAGTGAAGAAGTAACAAACATAACACGAATAAACACATGTAGATACTTGCAAACTTTCGCCTTTATAGTAATATTAAGATAGCTGATATTCTGAAGTTATATTTACTGTCTATAAATTTTAATCTAAATCTGTTCTATTGTTTGAGTGTAAAGGAGTAAGAAATATACACAAACATACAGGCTTTCATTTTTATATTAATAAAGTGATACAAAATTCACTCAATCATTCATTCAACAAATTGAATTTACTCTTAATTCATCCATACAGCCCTGAACAGAATATTAAAATAATAAGTTCTCAATGTAAAATTATTTATCCAGATAATTCAAAAATAAACAAAGCCAGCATTCGTTCCTAGAATCCATTACTCTTCTCTGGACCTACGATAACGTCTATTTCGTCACATCTAAAGGTCATCGGGCTGACTGGGAAAACAAGGGACATTTTAGATTGCTTTATTATTTTATTATTATGCTGAATAAAATGATATCTTTAACATTCTTTCGTACAACTGACTATGCCATATATTGGCATAGTCAGCGCAATGATATGAATGCCACTAAGAACAAATATTTGTATGGCCTATTAAAAGTAATAAATCATTTATTATCAGGCGTCTTGGCCCATAGATACATACCCTACAGACTAACATATAAAGAGTAAATAAAATTTATCGTTAGTAAATAAGACTTAGGACTATGTTAGTAACACATTTACATTGCACTATGTTCAGTTCGTACTGTTCTGTGGCACCTGTCCGCGGAAGCGACGGAATACCACTCCCTGCGGCCAAAAGTCTTTCTTTAGCATGAGAAGCAGGAAAGTGTTCGGGACTCGCACAACGAACGCCTTGAAATTGACTTTTTGGTGCGACTCCAACAGCTGTACCCTCAGTGCGAACTTCGTCTTTTGACGCACGTACTCCACGATGTCTTCCACCCTTGTGGCGTAATGCTGACGGGAGATTTACACTGGAGTGTTCAGTGGCTCACATTAGGAGTTGCAGGTGCTATGCCACAGCGATTTTTGATAGTTATTCCGAGTCTGGAGTTTTTGAGATGAGTTTACGTGTTTGTGAGCGCATTTACGATATGGGAGTAATTCCTAATGTGGAACAATACTGAAGTGAATCAGGACTTGATCTTTTATATACATTCAGATAGTATGTCCTTTTTTAGGGTTCCGTATCTCAAAAGGAAAAAACGGAATCCTTATAGGATCACTTTGTTGTCGGTCTGTCTGTCAAGACCCTTTATCTTGAGATGAGAATGCGTAGAGGTACCGAGTTGAAATTAACACTATATACTCAAGTTTGCGGTCCCTTGAAATTGTGAAAAAATCAAACTTCTAAGTTAGCGAAAACTTACGTCACAAAAAAAAACTTTTTTTGCGATGCGGAAAAATCTTCAAGGCTCCATTCGGGAATCGAACTATTTACATAGGTAAGTCTGTACGAAACTCTCAGTGCGCGAGTTCAACTCGCACTTGCCTAATTTTTTCAATAAGTTCGTGGTATAACCACTTACACTCTAGATCAATTAAAAGGTACGAAACAAATCGGTCTGGACTAGATGAGCTTTAGGAGTAATTCTATGGTTTGAAAAATTTTCCATTATAGAGGTCGTTCATGTGTGGGTGGCGAGGCTAAAACATTGAGGGCAGTGACAATGTCATAATTAAAGGACATTGTTATGATTGGGTTATTTGTTGTTTTGTGTTTTCTATCCCAATGAAAGCATGATCTTTCTCATGATTGCATGCTAGATTTATGAAATCATTTTACAAATCTCATTTGACTGTTTATTAGCTGTTTTTAAATATTTTTCCTGATCTTAAATCACACCAACGGCCCGTTCACGACTTTGCTGCTGTGAGCGGAAGCTAAGCGCGGGGCGGCGAGCGGTAAGATTAAAAGTATAAAAACGTTTGAAGCACGCCATGAAACGCCGCTCATAGCAAAAACGCTCCACTTACCGATGCCGCCCCGCTCGCCGCACCGCGCGCGCTAAAACTGAAGTCGTAATCTGACCGTAAATGATGATAAATAAATAAATAAATATAATTAACATCATGTTTATTTTGTAAATAGGTTAAATTTTTACATGCCAATTTATTTCATTAATTTGAACTAGACGAGGCTGGTGTTTCCTAATTGACTACCCTAAGACAAACATTGAAACAAACTCAAAGGTCAAAGTCTCTTTACACACAGATTAAAACAACGAAAGTTTTATGTCCGTACATTTGTGTGATGTTATGTTACTTCTTCACGCTCAAATAGTTGAACGGATTTGAACAAAATTAAACATAGGGCTTCATGACCCGGCATCGATGCTCAAGACTTTGGAGTTGTACCATTTCCGATGACCCTTTTGGCTCGTTTCTAAACTGACTCAAACGCATCAATTATTATAATCTGTATATATAAAAAGCAAAGTCCTTGTTTTTTTGACTGGCCTGTTTAGTTAGTAGTTAGTGGCGCTGACTGCTATACCGGAGGTCGTGGGTTCGATTTCCACCCAGGACAAATGTTTGTGTAATGAACACGATCATTTGTTCTGTGCCTGGGTGTAATCTATGTATATAAAAGGAGAAACTGACTGACTGATATATCAACGCACAGCCGAAACTACTAACGACTACGAACTACTAACTACTACGAAGCGTGAAATTCTGTACAAGGTTTCCTTTTATGACGTAGGTGAGCACTAAGAGAGAATTTTCCGGAATTCATCCCCTAATGGGAAGACAGGCGGGTTAAAAATTTTGTATGAAGAAATCTTCTTTCACGCGGGCGTAACCGCTGGCAGAAGCTAGTTTATGTATAATAAGTATGTATTTAGAAATATATAAGTATGTTTATCAGTTGTCTAGTACTCATAACACAAGTTCTGCTTAGCTTGAGACTAGATGGCGCTATTGGAAAGCGCGTGGTTGTCATGGAGTATTATTATTATTATTCACTGACTCATCATCAGTTAGTGATAGCATGACGAGTAGCAGGGCAGAGTGGAAGAAAAAAACGTGTTGCGCCGACCCCAAATAACACGGGATAAGGGCAGGAAGATGATGATGATTCACTGACTCATCAACACCCATCCCAGACCCTTAGACCTTGAACACTAAAACTTTACCGAGAGATATCTTAGTGATGTAGGTATGCAAAGAATAAGAAAAGATTTTTCATAATCCACCCTCTGAGAGGATGAAACGAGGGTTCAAAGTTGATAGATAAACCTACTTTTACGCAGGCAATGCCGCAGGCAGAAGTTAGTAAAAAATATTTTCGGGGTATATATTTATTTCTGTAATATTCACTGAACAGAGCATAGATCATTCCTTTTTGAAACTGCTCCCAATTATTCCAAAAGACTGGTTTAGATTTGTATTAAATAATTTTCAAACAAAATTAGAAGCTTTTACGTAACTATACGGGGTGGTTCCGATAATACAACAATAAATTAAACTGCTTCTACCTCATAATGTTCCCAGTCTGCATACCAAAAATTATTCGAATATATCCATTAAACCTTAAAACCTAAGCTTAAAACCTAATAGGTGGAATTCACCAATAAAACTAATCGCGTTTTACCGTTTGGCTCGAATAATCGCGTTTAGCCGCTGTCACTAGTGTCACTTGTAAAAATAAAACAAAAGAAAAATACAGGCAAGTGACACTAGTGACAGCGGCTAAACGCAAATATGCGAGCCAAACGTTAAAACACGATTAGTTTTATTGGTGAATTCCGCCCCTAAACAGTTAATGATTACTCAAGTTAAAGTGACAGTTGACATATCAAGGTCATATACGTTACTATTTTTATTTTAAAGTATTGTATTGTAATTACGTTTTATTTTTGAATTATGATACCTCGTTACAATTTCACAGCTTTGTAGTACTCCGACATGATTTCAATTTATTGGGAGTGCCACAAAAACGCCGCTTTAACTATACGGACATACCGAGAGAGGTAAAGGAAGACGCGAGTTTGCCAGGTCAGAACTTGGTCCGATCAATGGACGCATTATTGTTCAAGCTATTTAAAAGATGCGAGAAAATCGACCCTTAATCCCGCAATTGGGTAGTGCTCCTATACGTGTAAGAGAGACACTAGACGATAGAATTTTAAAATACTTTGAACGCAACGCTACGTCTAGTTTACGTAGGGCAGGTTGAAATTATTCAATATCGACCATAAGTGAGTGATAGCGAGCTGTACTAAGTGATGGAATAGTGATTAAGATTATTAATGTTATTAATAAAAAATCTGCGATTTGGCTTAATGGTTTTTATTGAGTATTCGTAATAATGGCGCCAAAAGATTACGTCACCACATAACACGACGCTGTTGCCACAGGTTAGTGTACAGATATTTAGAAATTGTGTTCTATTTTATTTTCGTTTCATTGCTATTAAGTTTGTTTGAAAAAAAATATATATATTTCGATTTTAGTTTTTTTTTTTTGGTTGTTTAATAATATTTCGATCGACTAGTACTACGAGTGTTTTAATTTATTGTTGTGTTGTTGGCGCCACGCTGTAATTATAACCCGTAGATATATAGTATAGTAGGTTGACTATTTATAAATTAATTTCACAAAAAATAAAAAAATAAAATAAACATACAGCATTGGTTTTGTTCGTTAAATATTTGATTTTTCTATTAAATAACGCTTTTTCAGACCACGACAGTTGTATAAAATTGTAAGCATGAAAAAAATCGTTGGTTTATACACGACGTGTTTTGTCGTAAAACAGAAATATATTGGGCATTATAGAAATATATGGGCTGATACACATGCATGACAAAAAAGTATTGCTCGTTTGCAAACAATGAAATCATATTTTATATTGTGTAGTGCTTTAAACCTATTCTATTCAGAGTTATACAAATAGGTTAATTTTTTTTTTTTTTTAAAGAAAGAAAATTTGATGATTTCCCACTCCAAGAAAACAGTGGTACCGTTATTGTCGCAATCTTAAAACTAGCTAACAAATGTATGATTACGTTTATTAGCTAGTTTTATATTGATATATATAGGGAAGATATGCGTCACATCCGCGCAAAACGGCCAAACGCTCAGCATAAAGCTGTATCCTCACGCATAATGCGATGAGCTCACAACGCTGGTTTTCAGCGTGGGCCGGTGGCTGTGTCAACATAAAGATAGAACAGTGCAGTTTGCAAATAGATTTGGATAGAAAAAGGAAATAAAAAATACAGATAAATTATAAATAAAAAATAAAAAAGGTAACAAATAGATTTATTTATAGTGGCAACACCACGACGCGCCCATAGCACAATTTTATTCAACTCGTTTTTATAGTCTGTAGCGATTTGCATAGACGCTAATACGTGATTGGACGCGACCGCGATGCTGTCATGCTGTTAACGACAAAAGAAATATGACCAGGTGACAACAAGATCTAAAGATGGTTACGCAAAAGAAATAAAAATATTTCTTTTTCGTAAATTAGAATTTGTCTACGCAAAAAGAATAAAAACCGTATTTTGTTTTCTCATTTAGTCCCTAAATAATAAGCTAAATATAGGCTGAAAGCCTTAATTGTGAATACACCTACCCTAGTAATTAACACTGAAATAAATTTAATGTTAAGCAACGTGATTCAATCAATTCGTAGAAAACTAAATATAGTTTCAAAAGACTTAGGTAGCCTAAGACTTATTTAAGTAGTCACGTAAAAGGACGAAATTACTATAATAATAATAATAATCAGGTTGTCGACATGTGGGATGTGGACTCAGCGATCATTGTACCGATAGTCGTGTCAGCCAATGACTTAATAGCCAAGAGCCTCGACCAACATCTCAGGAGGCTCACGTTAGGCGGCTGGATCAAGGGCTCAATTCAGAAAGTGGTACTCCTGGACACGGCTCGTATAGTTAGGAGGTTTCTCTATCTGGAGCCCTGACCGCCGGTAGCTTGGACTCTGTTCCCGATACCGGTGGGTTACTATTTTTTATATTTTTAAATGTTTTTATATGTTTTGTTAAAGGAATAAACGAAATAATAATCATTTTATTTTCAGGCATCAGAGGCCCATAGACAAAATACATAAAATAATCTTAAAGAATAATAAACTTATACATATTATAAAAACAATACTTATTTAACTATGTCCGTACCTATTCCATTGAAGTTCAGAAAAAGAAATTGATTTTAGTTTTAAGAAAGAAAACCGAGTTTCAATTTTGGTATTTTTAGGAATCGAAATTACCCATGCAAAGTTATAATGGGACTCAGCTAGCCTAACTGGCATAGGCAAAGCGTTTCCAGGACCGTAAACGATTTATCACAAAACTTGCTAGAATGGGAGTTACCAGTTACTGGGTGGTGGAGGACGCTACATCATCATCATTTCAGTCGAAAGACGTCCACTGTTGGACATAAGCCTCTCCCAAGTGTCGCTACAATGAACGGTCAGAGTATACAATAAGGTACAATACATACATAACATATATGATTAGCTATGTTTAAGTGGTTGCTTAGAGAAAAGTTAGAATATGTAGTCAAAAGGCAAAGCCTGTATTTTGACCACCAAAATATTCAATTCTCTACAAATAGTAAATAACGTAGCTATTCCAGTTAACATTTAACTAGTAGTTTAGTATTTAGTTAGTTTTTTAGGGTTCCGTACCAAAAAAGATAAAACTGTATTCTATGACTAAGACTCCGTTGTCATTCCGTCTGTCCGTCTGTCACCAGGCTGTATCTCATAAACCGTGACAGTTAGGCAGTTAAAAATTTCACAAATGATATATTTTTATTGCCACTATAATAACAAATACTAAAAAACAGAATTAAATAAATATTTAATCGGGTCCCATACAGCAAACGTGATTTTTGTCGTACGTTTTTTGCTTCGGACGATATGGAACCCTTCGTGCGCGAGTTCCGCTCACACTTGGCCGGTTTTCTTTTGTACAAAGTCAATATAGTACGGCGTGTTTATGTTACTACTAGAAAATGAGTAACTACTAAATGTTATTACAAAGTACCGGAAAACTCAGCTCTCGCTACTCAACAGTATTTCTAAACTAGGTTTTACATGCATATGCAATGTTTCCAGTAATAAAATTAATATGGGAACTAGTGCTTTAGTAAATTATAGAAATATTCAGTCTGTGTATTTACTTGATTATTTTCTATTATCTCACGAAGTGAATCTTAAGCAAACCTAAATTTTTAATTTGGTAGGCATCTAGTCTTATGCGGGGGCCAGCGACCGACGTACAGTTGTCTCGTGTAAGAAGCAATTAGTCCAAAGATTGAAACTAGCAGCCTTAATTAAATACTTTTTTGAAGAAAAAAGTATTTGAAACGAGAGAGCGAGTCAGATTATTGCTTATTTAAGCCCACCTGTGTTCTTTCAGTTGTCCTATGCATTCCAGGGTATACCTCTTTCGAACGATCCCGTAGCCCCCAATGTCTGCTCCAACGACTTGTTTATGGTTTTTCTTAAGCATTCACTTACAGGCCACTATACCTTACTACATAAAAAGGTACGGAACCCTAAAAAGCTGTAACTGAGATCAATCAGATCAGTCTCTGTAAAGTATCGAAAAAAAAATTTATCAACGTGAGTACTTCTGAGGATGGATTACAATGTTTTGTGAGCACAAAACCAATAATGTAATAAATTGCAAAGCAGCATTTTTTTAGCATTTATCTCTTACAAATTTATTTTCTGTTAATTTTTTTTTATCGAAAAAGTCTAAGCTCCTCACAGAGTTCTCAAGAGCAAATCAAAGTTTTGCGATTCCTAGAAAAAAAATTTGTTCAAGAAGAACAATTTTTTTTGCTCTAAGTAGATATGCCCAAAGAAACATGCTAATTTATTTAAACCAAATTATATTCTGAGAAAAAACTTCAAAAGAGACTTTTTATTAAGTGAAACTGGAAATCTTTGCAGATTTATTAAAAAAAAGCAATTCTTTTCAATAAATCGGAGATTCTGAACTGTCAAACTTCAGGTAGAACACTTCACAACTGTCTAATAGTATAGATTGTTTGCCAAAAGTCATGTTAGGCCTCCATTTAGATATCGTAGGCCTATTTGCGACGCGTTAATGCAGAAACATTACCATAGAATGGCCATAAGTCCCCAATTACGTTATGAGTTCAATGCAATCGCATAGCATTGTTGAGTCATGTGTCCCTGGTACACGCGAAGTTGTAGTGTACTTGACATTTAACAAGCTTTTGTAAATAGATTATTGTTTATTTGCTTTGTATTCTATGCAGATCAGGTAATTTAATTATTATTTTTAGGGTTCCGTACCTCAAAAGGAAAAAACGGAACCCGGATCACTTTGTAGTTGACAGACGGACGTCAAGACCTTGTATCTCGGGAGCGCGTGGAGCTATCGAAATGAAATTAAAACCATATACTCAAGTCTGCGGGTCCTTGATGTTGTGAAATAATCAAATTTCTAAGAAAACGAAAAATATAAGGTCATTTATGTCACAAAAAACACAACACTAACACTCTTAAGGAAATCAAAATTCATAGGCTAGCTCCTGTTGACCCAGAATCCTGAAATTTGACATAAAGCAACGTCATATTGTACAGATATAGGAATAAATCAGTAAATTTGTTACGTCACAATTTTTTTTTTGCTTTGATTCGTATAAATCTTTGAAACTCCATTCAGGAATTGAATTGTTTACATAGGTAGGTTAGTACGGAACCCTCAGTGTGCGAGTCCGACTCGCACTTGCCCAGTTTTTTTATGTAGGAAATGATCCAATGACTTCTCTCGATCTAGGCTGAAGCGCGATGGCGTGTCAGATTTTTACTGACTAAACCACACCTATGTATGTTTATTCTTTGCCTTGCGTTCCAGGATACCATGTTTACCTTTCGGCAGTCAACCCATGGCTTCAGCCGTGCTGGACCCCTACGAGGTAGTTTATCTTACTAATAGCTTCTGCCAGTAACTTTGCCCGCGTGGTTATCGGTTGTTACAGACGAGAAGTCGAAGTCGAAGCTAGAGAAAAAGTAACCTATGTCTTTATTTGGAATTCAAACTTAAAGTAAGCTTGAATCCATCATTGCATCAAAATTGCTTTAGTAGTTTAAACGTGAAAATGTAACAGATAGACTAAATTAAGTTAAATGCGAGCATTTATTGAATTGGTATGGATTTTGCACGATAATCAATACGCCTGTAGTATTTTTCAAAGCCAAGGCACATTAAGCACATATGTCGACTTTGATGTAAGAAAAAAGTTTATAATTAAAGAGTACGAATCCAGTTAATCCTAGATTAAGGTATTTGTATGTATATAAAGACCTCAGACTAATGATAGCCTACATTAAACAGAATTATAATACAGAATATATATCTAGAAAAGACGTCAAAGCAATTCACGAAAAATCTTGGTAGGTAATAAAATGAAAAACTTTTTAGAGACATTTTACAAAATTCATTTACGATATAGAAAAGATATGTTTTTATTTCTTTTTTCTAGTCGTCGACGATTATTTTATTATCTATACTTAATAATAATTATCATCATTATCATCATAATTTTAGCCGAACGAAGTTCACTGTTGGACATAGGCCTTCCCCAAATGTCGCAATAATGACCGGCCCTGTGCGTCTCGCATCCATCGGATTCTCGCGACCCTCACCAGGTCATCGGTCTACCTTGTGGGAGACCTTCCAACGCTGCGTCTTCCGGTACGTGGTCGCCACTCCAGAACCTTTCGTCCCCATCGACCATCTGTTCTGCGAGCAATGTGTCCTGCTCACTGCCCCTTAAGTTTGGCGATTCTTTGGGCTATCTTGGTAACCTTGGTTCTCCTGCGGATGTCTTCATTTCTGATATGATCACGCAAGGAAACTCTGAGCGTAGCCACTTCCATTGCCCCTTGAGTGACTTTAAGTCTTCTGATTAGGCCCATTGTAAGCAACCACGTTTCGGAGCCAGATGTCATCACCGGCTACACACACTGGTCAAAGGCTTTCGTCTTGAGACACTGAGATAAATTGAACTAGAAGACACCGCGCATCTTCCCGAACGCTGCCCAGCCGAGTCGGATTCGACGATTGACCTCTTTATCTAAGTTAGACCTGACCAACTGGACCCTCTGTCCCAGGTAAGCGTAGTCGTCCACAACTTCGAGTGTAGTCTCCAATCTTGACAGGATTGGGTGCTACATGGATGTTTACCATGACTTTGGACTAATAATAATGAAGAGATAAAATTATATACGTAATATGTCCGTAAACAGAACTCTGGACGCACTGATTCGATTCTGAAATAATTCGACTGATGTGCAAAAAGGAAAAGTGACATCGGCTAAATTATACCTCATAAATTTCACGGTTCTTGTGATATATAGCCATAGTATTGAAATCCCTGGATCAAAACGAGATTCTTGTATAGGTACACTTTCGAGAAATGCTACAAAATCTTGATGTGGATAACAATAACCTTAACTGAGCTATCTACCATTTAATAGCATCTTTTAAAAATAAAACTTCTGAGGCGTGGTTAGCAGTAAAATATGGCCCATATTTTCACTTATGTTAGAACGAAAGTGGTAACAGTACCGACCTGGGGCGTTCCAAGTGTAAACCGAGGTTTTTGGAGGACCGCACTTAGTGACCATCTGGATTTATTATATAGTTACTTAATATAAACTAGTGCTTGACTGCAATCCACCTGATGATAAGCAGTGATGCAATCGTTGATAGTGAGGCACACTAGTTTATTAAGAGCCTATTTACTCTAGCCTTGAAGACACCCAAATTATAATCAGATGGAAAAACCTCAGCAGGTAAATTCTGTGTGCTTCTTTAATTAAATATTTTTTTTTAAATCGCTCGACTTGAAATTGCAATTCATAACGGGTATCAGATTGTTCACTAAGATTATTAAAGCAACTTTTACCAGCTCACTTGTGGATTTTGAGGTACCGTATTACAAGTATGTACCCGATCCAGCTTTGCGTCTCGCATCCATCGGATTCCCATGACCCTTACCAGGTCATCAGTTCACCTTGTGGGAGGCCTTCCAACGCTACGTCTTTCGGTACGTGGTCCCCATTTGAGAACTTTTCGGCCCCAACGGCCATCCGTTCTGCGAGCAATGTGCCCTGCCCATTGCCACAATGCTAATTCTAAACTTGAAAATAGTTTTTCATCAAAATTGATTGCCTTGAAATTCTGATCATTAGCTGTGCTTCATACTTTTTTTTTATTTTGACATGAGATCAATATTACTTTGACTTTTCTTCTAAAGTCTCAAAGGTAAAGAAAATTGCTCTCTCTTTCAATTAAAATCAATCATCTTCACAAAAATATAGTAAACGAACTTCGCCAGCCTAACTTCGCAGACTTTACACCTTTTTACTTTATTTTAATACCTTATCTCAATCTACGAATTACTATTGGATCGTAGACGCCTTCACAAACATTAACGACTTACGTACATAAATAGCCAAACCCAGAACACCAATCTGCAGGCCATACAAATATTTCTTCTGTGCTGGAAACAGACCTGCACAGGGGTGCAGGACTTGGCTAGGGAGCCAAGTTGATAATCTGCAATCGTTAACGCTAGTCGAAAACTAATCAAATATATGGGAATGGCATCTTCTCAACGTTAAGTCACGTGGTCAGAACAAACGAATAGAAAATTCGTAGCCAAGTTCACATCGTTAAAAATGATAGAATGAATTGTTATCGTTGACATTGTAGAACGAGCGGCCGACTCAGGCGCGTCAATATGGCTACCAACTTATCGTTTTCTACAATTGCTGACGCAAAGGCGTTACCGATTGAAGAACGGAATTGGACTCGAAACGGTTGTAACTTAGCTAGGGGGGATGGGACCTTATCATGACGTATTAAAACTTCAAGCTTACGAGTAAGAAAGAGGGACGAAGCTATACACCCTAAATAGCTCCACTAGCTTATCTCAGCGGCTTTGCCCGCGTGAAAGTAGGTTTTTCGATACAAATTTTGGACCACCGTTTCATCCCCTCAGGGGTAGAGTTTCGTAAAATCCATCATAAAAGGATGTTTACACCCTATAAGGAACCTACCTGCCAAATTTTAAGTTTGTAGGCGTTATAGTTTCTAAGATTTAGTGATTAATCAGTGAGTGGTATTTCGCATTTATATACCTATATAGATTTCTTTAACACTTTAGTTTAGGTCGTCAAATGGATTGCGTTAAAAGCAGGTGGTAGGTTCTCCGTGTTCATTCATAATGCCAATTTTACATAATAAGATAGTCTATTGTAAAACTGATAGAGTTCCTTCTAGAATTAAGAACACAAGTAATCTATCACAATTGGCAACACAATACTATTCGTATGCATAGACAGACATTCTTTCTATTATAAACAAATTACTTGCCGTTTAGCCATGCTTATATGCCGACATTCTTCTGAACTGAGCATATATACTTGTATATTTGTACAACGGTACAAAACTATTAAAACAATGGCTAGTAGCAGTTGTTACGGTATTTGCTTTAAACTTACCACTGCCCTAAACGAGAATTTAAGTTCGTTAGACTTTACTATATTTTTGTCCGATGAGGGAGAGAACGTAGGCGAGGGAATCGTTGATGAAATTATCAAGCGTGAACGTAATGTTACCATGATATTACCGACGAAATAATTTGCTAAGACTAGACTTTTTTTGTTTTATTAAATCAAATTAATGGCCAAACTATGATTTACTTTTATTTCATTTACAGGTAAAATGCCGGGAAGAGTGAAGGGTAACAGGGAAGATAGGGTTGCCTTTTTTTACGTGGGAAATCATCAAATGATGCAAAAAAGAGGGGTAATATAAGTTTGACCGCTGTGTGTATCTGTGGCACCGTAGCTGTTAAATGGATACTTTTATGGTCTTTAAATTTTTAACTATGAGGGGTTAAAAGGCATAACTCTATTTTACATTAATATTGTAAAAACATAAGTCAGTGTTTTTTTAAAAAATATATATATACTTATATCTGTGAAAGAAATGCTCTCCCATATCCTTCTAATCTTCACGGTGTAAGCGACTCTAAGTCGTAAAATTTCCCTCATTAGGCTCAAAATGTTTTCAAACTCAGAGATTTTCTTTTGTCTTTCTTTCTGATAAAGCTATTTATATCTATTCGAATCTAATTAGGAGTTGGAGCCTGTTGCCAAATTACATATAAACAAGTAATACTAATGAAACGAAAAAAACTGGCAAGGTCTAATGATGTAGATTAATTGGGTTTTATTCCTAATCCTAAACATAGAGAGAAGATTATTATTATTAGTTTTTTGAAGTGAAAACTTCTTTAGCGGCGTTGAGCACTTTTTCTGTAATGGGTATAAAATCTTAAACTCGCGTCAGGACACGTGACCTGATCGAAAAAGCGTAAGACGGCCACTAGTCAAATTACCATTTAACATTTTATGGTTTAAAATCATTTAAAGAAATTTTTAAATGTTTCCAATCAACTTTGAACCTAATGCTTTAGGGAAAAAGCTGACAAATCTATTAAATAAATTGCCACCCGCTGCGCGCCGGCGCAGCGCCGCGAAACCTAGTCCTCTGGCTATCTTCATCGTCCTTAAGATTGTGATAGAACCGTGGTCTTTGGGGGATTCGCACCGTGCTAACTACGAAGGCAATTTACGTGCTATTTACAAACGTTACGTACCTGTAGGTATGTTAGTGTAGCTAAAATTCCGTATTTCCTTGCAATTTTATTGATTGACGCATAATGACAAGAGATTCTAAAATCAATAAGACAGTGTTGTCTTTGAGTTTGCAGCTTTCTTAGTATCTAGTAGCTATTAAAAGTACTTGTGAAGGCTTTTAAGATGCAAGCACAATCATGATAATAAAATAAAAAAGGAAATCGTTCAATCGCAATAAGTACCTTCCGAGTATTAAATTGCTAAACATTTTCACTAAGGCGTTTGTTGTTTGGTAAAATAAAGTTCAGTTTATTTAAATCTGCTTTAAAAATAATTTGATTACAAGTATTTAAAAGTAAGTTAAAAAGCACGAGTGTTATTGGTATAGGAAACCGATAAATTCTCAGCTAATTCTGTAGTAAGATCGAATGTGACGTTCCTGCTTACGTGCTTACAAAGCGCCTGTGAAAAGATGTATCGCACACATTTTTATGTGCGACAGATTACTTCCACACTTTTAATTACAAATTCTTTAGGCAGGATTCAATGATAACATAACATCCTGTAATCCCCGAAGGCTCAGGCAGGGGTGCACCGAATAGTACACCCACATTTCGCAAGTTATGTTTTAAGTCTTTTTATTCATTTATTTACTTCATTTATTTTTGTAATCACTGGGATTTCAAAAATAAATTGTCATTTTTACTTGAATCTGCAAGAAGTTAAGACTTTAGTTTTTAAATGAATGAATTAAACTTGCGGTATCACAACAATCCGCAGTCTAAACTTATGTGTGTAATATCGAAATTGTCATGTTTGTGTACGATAGCGCAATAAATGAATATTGTATTCTACCACATAAATGATAGTACTTTTATACTGATAAAGCAATTGGTGCAAAATTATTCCCTAACCATTCCAAAATATCAAACATGCTCAACGTTAATAATCAAGTTTTCACTTCTGCCGGCACTCCCGGAGTGCAACCCGTCTTTTTTTATTTCTTTATTGTTAAACCAACAGTATTACATACGAGATTGTTAAGTAAAAGAATTTTAAAATTTTAAGAGTGTAAGTAAAAAAATTAGACACTGGTATCCATGACCAAGGTATGCACAGCTTACACCATATTAGGTACGACATTAATTATTATCATATGATCTAAAAAGAATATTACCACAAAATTGAACATACAAAATGAAAAAAGAAATCCGTACCAATAAAAAAATTGACTAAAGTATAATTTCGGAAGTCGGTGTTAAATAAGATACAAATAATACCGAGAAACACCAACTTCCGAAATTAAAGTTATTTTGATCCTTTTAGTGTTTTTTTAGTGAAGACGGTTTTTTTTTTTGTAAAAAGTATTTTTTTCTTATTGGTGAACCAGTAGTTTTGCTAATTAATTACTCAAAAACCTTATACTCCATTTGTTTAGGTAGTTAATTTAATGTAAACCAACTTAATATATCTTTTTACAAAAATAAAAAAAATAAAATTTTTAGACAGCTTTTATTTAAAAGACATGTCAAGATTGTTTACATTTAGTTAATTAGCAAAATACATGGTGTATAGGTACGTATAATTCAATGCGAAGTAAATACTGTTTTCTAACAAACATTGCTAGGAAGCATTGATTAGGGAAGATTGAAAATGCTTAGCATTAGGATACATTTGACTTTAAACAATCATTTTAAACAGTCGGACTCGCGCACTCAGGGTTCCGTACAATCTTACCTATGAAAATGGTTCGAATCCCGAAATGAGTTACGAAGATTTTTCCGAATCGCAATTTTTTTTTGTTACTTATTTATATCTTATCTTAAGTGTAAACTTTGATCGAATCCCTTTATATGACGAGAGACTAAAATAAAGGCATAAATAAGTACAAGGATAGCATTGATAGTTCAGTACCATCATGGCCTCTTACAATTTTCACTTCACTGAACTGTAAAAGCTAAGATAATAGTAACTGAATTACTAAACCAAACCCTTTAGGATGAATATCCTTATCAGTAATGGTTGGTTGTACTAATCTCCGTTTGTTGAAATTAACATGCCAACTTGCAGACCCATATCCAAAAAGTATTTTGACTTGATAAGAAATAATCTTTCTCGTGTAAATTGCTTCTACAAGATAAAATTAAATAATTTGGAAGTATATTATGAACATTCGATTTTATTCATTAGTTAGATATCTTTAACCTTTCGAATACCGTAATTAGAGACACAATAGAAAGACAATGAGCGAACGCTTTCATTCGCTTGGGGTTTAATGAATTAAACCCTTAAACTGAAGCGACGACAACCCTTGAGCGTCTAGTTGTACACACGGGTGTACAACAGACTTAAATATTAGTACCAAAAATTTAAATGTAAAGAAAGATCCATAGTTCAAAATTATGATATGGTGAATTTGTCGACTTCACTAAAAAAAGAATTGAGATCTAAATGGGTGTCAAGTGTCGAGTTCTGTAGACTATCCTGAAATTAATATATAAGAACTTATAACCTCATTTTGATTTATGAAGGGATAAAAAATGGCTGGTGTAAATATAGACACGAGTGTTACTCATTAGTTCTTCTTTGACGTGCTCCCACGAGTCTAGATAAACATAACTTTGTCAAATTATTACATGTAACATTGTCAATGGGCAGGGCACATTGCTCGCAGAACGGATGGCCGTTGGGGCCGAAAGGTTCTGGAATGGCGACCACGTACTGGAAGACGTAGCGTTGGAAGGCCTCCTACAAGGTGGACCGATGACCTGGTAACGGTTGCGGGAGTACGATGGATGCGAGACGCACAGGACCGTTCATTGTGGCGGCACTTGGGGGAGGCCTATGTCCAGTGGACGTCTTTCGGCTGAAATGATGATGATGATGAACATTGTCAATCAACTTTTTCCATTTCACTCTCTCTTTCTTTTTTTCATTACTTTTTCTGTTTATAAAAATTGAGATCCTCTTACCGATAGCAAGACATCCTGCGAGGAACACCCAGGCTCGTATCACCAACATAGTTGTCTATTCACTGTACCCTTTTAGAGCCAGCAGTTTACGTCGCTTCATTGGTGACCGTGTTGCACTGTACCGCATCACTTTACACACATATATTTTAAACACTGTCGTTCACAACACTATTTTTGATGATATTGTTGAGATCTGTAACAAAGAAATGGGTATTGGTGAGACATTGTTCTCAGAGATAATCAAATAGGGTAACATCTTAGGAGGGTCGTCATTATCATTGCAATTGAAAGACGTCTTCTGCTGGACTCAGGCCTGCCCCAAGACTGAACTGAAGTCCTCTGCGTCTTGCATCTATCTGGTTCCCACGACCCAGAAAATTCAGGTCGTCGTCGGACCACCTTGCGGGAGGCTTGCCAACACTGCCACTTTGCGTCTCATTGTGGTAGGTTAGGAGGTTAATTGAATAAAAAACTGGAGTATTCATAAATTAATATCAAATCATTTCAAAGATAAAACTGAGGGTTCCGTAAAATCTTACTTATGTAAATAGTACTATTCCCTAATGGAGTCTTGAAGATGTTTCCGAATGGCAATAAAAGTTTTTTTTTTGTGACAACAAATTTTCTGTTTTCAGATTTAGACCTTGCTTTATGTCAAATTTCAGGATTCCGGGTCAACGGGAAGATGTCTATGAATTATGATTCCCGTGAGAGTGTTGAAATATACGTTTTCTGCGATATAAACGGCCGTATCTTTTTCTTCCGTTAACTTAGAAGTTTCATTTTTTTTATTGATTGATTTACAGCTTCAAGAGACCGTAGACCTGAGTTAAAGCTTTTAATTTCACCTCCACACTTTCCCGAGATAAGGGGTCTTGACAGACAGACAGACAGACGGACAACAAAGTGATCCTATAAGGGCTCCGTTTTTTCCTTTTGAGGTATGGAACCCTAAAAACGTACAAATAAGAGAAAATTATTTGTAAGAACAACTACTCCGATTTCGCACCAATTTGTGAACAATTCAACGCGTTTAGATGAATCAAATTATTATTTCGACATGACAAAATTAATTCACATGCCATTGTTAATCAGAATTCGAAGAACTATGTTTGCGAAAAAGTTATGTGTAGGTGTGTATGTTTGTATAATACGTAGTTATGACGTTTGCTAGTGGAATGGACTCTTGTGTCTTAAATATTTCAAGGCAGTTCAAAACCTGTAGGTAAGCTTTGATGTACTTCTGAAGTTTGTATTTTTATTACGACTAAAAATAAACCACTATTTGCAGTGTGGTTGAAAAACAATATTACTTCGAAACATCCAAGAAAAAATGATGATGAGCATCGCTTTTTTCTTCCATTCTATCCTGTCAACCGTCACGCTATCACTAACTCTCTTTTCTTTCATATCACTCCCCACACAATCCATTCATTTCTTCTTTGGCCTCTATTCCTCTCCATTCATCTACTTGCATACTTGTAACTCTTTTAGTAACATGCGTTTCATCCCTTCTGATTCTGAGAGGATTCTCCATTTTTTATTCATTCTCGTCACACCACAGATCTATCTCAACATTCTCATCTTCAACATGCAATCGAAATATCTATGTTGATGACTAATACTCTTAAAGAGACGATACAATTCGTATTCCGAGGACTCAATTTCAATATTATCGTCGTGACAAATGACATTTAAATTCCCACCTCACTCCTGTTCGCAGACCCAACTCAGCTTGATTTACATACAATCCATACTAATTACTTAGTTATAAATACTCTACATACCTACTTGAACCTTGATCTATCAATGTGACTCACAAGTAGGATTTTACTGAGTGCTAAATGAATGAGGCTTTAGTCATTGACCTGGAAAAAGTACGTGGACTCTACTGGGGTCCATATTTAAGGACCTGCAACGTGGTTATATGTGGCATATTAACTTGATTCTGATTTGTTCTTAATGCTAGAATTAGAATTAACATGGTAAGATCGAAATTGATGCCATACTTTTTGAAACCATTTTATACAGTACCAAATATTTTTAAATTAGAGAAAAACATTATTCTTGATATTTTTTGTGGTCCATGTAAATGTTGTTTGAGATAGATGACTGATTGCACTTTGTTTTAAAATTTTGCGGAACATTTAAATTACTGGTAGTTGGAGAGTTTCACGATAAACAAATAAAACACCATGCAATGCCTCCCAAAAACAAAAGTCATTACAATCGTAGCACCTATATCCCAGGAGTATCATATAATATCCAGGTGTTACAACAAAATTATTCATTATGGTATATTACTTAGTAACAAAATAATGTACCATGGTTGCTAGAACCACAAGAATTTCCGGAGTTGGCTTACATTTGCAGAAAGCTTCGTAAATAAAACCGACAAACGGTGGACGGTTCCAAAGTTTAACTACTCTAATGATATTAACTTACTTTGCTAGCTTTTTAATATATTTAAAAGCTGCAGTAGTACTGCAGGGTAAAAAGGAGTAGCACAAACTATACAAAGCAAGATTTTTAACAATGTGCTTGCTGTAAAAGAAAGATATTTTTAAAGTAAATTCTCTTTCTAGACAGTTGAGGATAAAGAAAGTGTGAATTTACGATTCTTAGAAATAAAAGACGATACAAAGAAACCCGCACAAATTATCAATGCCATAAACAAAATACTTGACACTATAGTTAACAAGACATATAACAAAAACCAAGTACTTAACTAAGCATACAATAAAAATTTAAGGCCACTCGACCGACTACAAACCCACTGTTCTAAAAAACAGCCAATTACTAAATAACTTTTAACTTTAATAACAAAATTGATTTATAGAGCTTTCTATAACAATAATGGCCGATACTTGAACTGGTATTCGTTCTATTATTTGATCAAAGTGTGGGCTGTGAAAGTGAATGACCAGTATTCTAACACGTAATTTATGGTTGAACTGTATTAAGATATTAATGATGATACTGAAATTGGCTTTATGTGTATCATCATTGCTTATTGAATTGTTAGTAGTAAAGCTTTATAATAAAGTTATTGAAAATTTTATAGAGTTTCAATATTACATTGAAGGTACTATGATTTTTGATAGCTTCAGTTTTATTACTTTCAATAGTTTATGGTTTTAGATTTGAATCATTCTACCCTTTATCTTCACCTTAAATGTCACCTTCCTCTAATTGTTTGTCGTCTAAAAAAATTTCATGCCCAAACAATAAATCTCAGTCACTTTGTATGCTTCACTTAATACCAGTAATTTTCAGTTTTAATTAAATTCTAAGTCATTTATTTTCTCTTCACAATAGGTTTTCCTAATAATTAACAATGTTTGTGATTTAAAAACTATACTCCATCATTGTAAGAATCTAATAAATGAAGTAGGTTTTTAAAAAAAAAATACCAGTGGTTCTGCTCATCAAGCCACAGCAAAAAAAAATGTAATATTAGTAGATGACATTATATATGGTAATGAGTTACAGTAAAATTATATATGGTAAAAGAAAAGTAGACCATCATTAGGGGAAAATAAAAATAAACAAATAGTACCTATTAATTATAAAAAATATAAAAATAAACAAAAATTTTACAAGTAATTGGCTGATGTGTAATTATTTCTTTAAGTGTCTGGTCATCCCGAATATTACGTCAATACTTGTAATTCATTGTGCAAAGAAGCCGGATTCTGTTTAATGAGGAAATTCCCATCGGCCACCCGTCTGAGAAAAGAATCCGGACCTAGTGACCTAAATGATTTGTAACATCTCTTATTGGTAAAAACACTCACGATAATTTATACTAATATTATAAAGGTAACACTATCTGTGTGTTTGTAGGTAACAAATAGACAAGTTACTTTATGCTGTGTTGGGTGAAAGTATTTCGATAAAATTGGCACACGGGTAGATTATGTAATAAACTTTTTATCCATCTCATAAAATAATTTTCGACTTCAATGTATTTATTCTTTAAATACTTTGTGGACAAAAAAGTATAGAAGCGGACTTAATGCCTTAAGTAATTCTACCTGTTAACCTTTGACAGATGCAGAAAAAGTAGTGGTCGGTACAATAAAAGAGAAAAAGATAAATGCACAGAAAATATATACAAATGAACCATAAATACGATATTATTACATAAAATATACTTAAATGAATAAACTAAGTACATACAGGACTTTTACGAAGACAAAGTCGCTAACATTTATGGTATCCCTGGTAAGGTAAAAGATGTAATTCTCTAAGAAATAAAGATACAAATGTCAGAAGTAGCTATTTTTATTGACGTCATTAGCCATCTCCATTATCCTCATATCCGAGAAGTTGTTTCAATATAAACTAAATCCAATTAATGTAAGAACATCTCTTCTCCCACAAATCAGATGCGGATAATAACAATGTACCTTTTTTATATTTTATTTATATTAATTACCAGATAAATGTGAAGGATTTTAAAAACAAAATATGAGAAGAGTAAAATATATATTTTAATTTTGCTTGTAGATTAACATTATGATTGAAAAAAAAAAACTTATATTAAATCATCATTACTCCCTTGCACCCCTTTCCCTTGCTAAAAGATACAAGAGCATTAGGCACCTTGACCACGGTGACTTTTTATAGCGCGTTTGCATCGATACAGTTGCGATGATGTAGCGCGTTGGCATCTTTTCTATAGCGCTTACAAATGTGACTATAAATGTGCGTTAGTAGTGATGCTGTCACGCGATTACGAAGCGCGCAAGAGCATCACTACAAAAAGTCGCCGTGGGCGAGGGGCCTTACAGCTAAGTATGAGGTACTGGATTTGATTCTTAATTCTCCCAAAATTTTGTTAGATTATTCCATCTGGACTTTTCACTAGAAAGCAACCTAGAACCTGGAATTTTGCTCAGTTTATGGTAATGAGCGCACTTTCTTTTACTTTTGTAGGTACTATAAGTACCCTATCAAAGTTACAGTTTGAAAGAGTTACCGCGGCTTTAGAACCCAAAGTGTACGTAAGGTAGATTTTAGTCAGTGAAAGTCTGACACTTGCACCCATTTGACGATATACCACCAAAAAAATACTTCAAGACGTACCCTTGTACGTAAACTTTCCAGAAATACAATCAACCTTATATGTTATTTGTACAAAATCTGCTAGCATTTTTTTACATTATTCTGTTTGTAGCAATATCGAGTTCGACATCAACTAACATTTTTCACACTATTCCACAAAGAAGTGCTTACACAATACCATTATATTCTCTCCAATAACAATACACGTTCAATTTGCCACAAACTAGAGGTGATGTCACAGATTGTGTTGGTTGAGCTCTCTGACTCGACGCGTGTAAACACTACAGTTTACAGAGTTACGATGTATCATACTTGATACTGATCGATGTACAGTTGAACAAATGGTTTGGTTAATAGGTACCTAATTTGCTATTTTTAAACAAAATACTGAATTATATTTATATAGTATCCTTAGTCAGTCTAGCCTCTTGAGTATAAGGTTAAACTTTATTTATTACACGTACTGCACTATCGCTAGTAAAATTATGGAATCGAGCTGCTATTTGATTAGAAAATGATCTGAACATAGTTTTGAACAAGCTAGGCAGAATGTTGATTATTAGTGTGTTGTTTTTTTTTTCCTTAATCCAAGAGTACATCCAAAGGATAGAATTAAACCCTAATTTTTATTACAATCTAACCTAATAAATCATCAAGACTTCCACTGTTGGACATAGGCCTCCTCCAAATGTCGCCACAACGAACGGTTCTATGCGTCTCGTATTCATCGCATTACCGCGAATCTCAACAGGTTTATCTGTTCACCTTGTGAGATACCTTCCAACGCTACGTCTTCCGGTTCAAAGAATCGCCAAACTTAAATGGTAGTGGGCAGGGCACATTGCTTATAGAACGAGATGATTGGTGATGGTCGGAAGGACGGTGAGGCCGAAAAGTTCTTGAGTGGCCACTAATAAGTAATTTAATTATATCCAGAACTAATAAATGTGTCCAATGCCATTCTTCTTATTCTTTCTATTAAGGCATACTTCGTTCTTGTGTATATTATGTAGCACTAAAGCTATATTACACTATTCACTATCACTAAACTCTAACTCAAACAATTTTGACCTTTTTAGTCTTCTCACTATCCTTGTGTGTAGATGAATACTTTTGCCTATATACTAAAAAGTTTGTTTTACTTTACTTGTGCGGTAGAACATTGTGATGGTCAGAGATAAGAGATAAATGTTCGATGGTTAGTAGATCTTTAATGATAATAATTACAGCTGCAGCGTTGTTAACGAAGATGATGTTTTGCAATTCATTGACGTCGATATTAATTGTATAAATGACCGAGCCATGTTTTTGCGTGTCGATAATAATGCATTATTATGCTTCCGTTAAAACTTTTTTTTCTATTTTTATCTAGTTTCATTATATTTGACCTTTGTCTTCAACTAACAAATTATCTTTTTCTCTTTTAATACTATTGTTACTGTTTTCATAATATCAAACTTCATCTATATTATCATTTATTTTTATTCATATTTGATATATACTTACTAAGCTTCAAGTCATTAGCCATGTTTAAAAGAATTTAATGCACTAATCTAATTTTTAGGGATCCGTAGGCAAAAACGAAACCTTTATAGATTCGTCATGTCTGTCTGTCTGTCCGTCCGTATGTCACAGCAACCTTTTTTCCGAAACTATATGAACTATACTGTTAAAACTTGGTAAGTAGATGTATTTTGTGAACCGCATTAAGATTTTTACACAAAAATAGAAAAAAAAACAATAATTTTTGGGGGCTCCCCATACTTAGAACTGAAAATCAATATTTTTTTTTTCATCAAACCCATACGTGTGGGGTATCTTTCGATAGGTCTTCAAAAATGATATTGAGGTTTCTAATATTATTTTTTTCTAAACTGAATAATTTGCGCGAGAGACACTTCCAAAGTGGTAAAATGTGTGTAACTTCTAAAATAAGAGAATGATAAAACTAAAAAAATATATATGATGTACATTACTATGCAAACTTCCACCGAAAATTGGTTTATACGTCATAAATCGTAAACCGCAATTTACCATTCAAGTTTGTAGGGAACCCTCAGTCCGCGAGTCCGACTCGCATTTGCCCAGTTTTTATTTATGCCTAAAGTTGCGGCTATATCAAAGTCAGCTTCATCATAATAGATAAAAAAAAAACATTAAGAGGAAAACATCTGGTTGTAGGCAAGATAAACGATAAAACTAATAATGATAGAATGCAAACACTTCGGTGACGTCAATAACTTGATCACGCTAATGAACTGAAGTATTAGATTTAATCATCTGTTTATCTTTGATTGTAAGTCGTTATCCTTCATCTTCGTTACGATCTTGTATCTAGTAGTGTACCATCCTTTTATCGTGTAGATTATAACTAAGCAATCTATTTCTAGCTTATAATCTAAGCAAGTCAAAGTAGGATATTTAATTAAGGGACCACTTAGAATCAACAATCGGCAGCAGTGAAGCGCTGAGGCAATCCAGCTTGATGTGTCCTGGAGACGCTCCTCTTTCAGATCGCTCAACGAAATAAATCAAGGAAAAATTTGTGACCAAGTAACTAAAATATTCAACCAAGGTATAATAAGGACTCAGGACTGCGGGATTATTTGAACAAGACACCGTAGTCCTGGAATGCAAAAGACAACTAAAGTAAAACGGTTGAATTTTAGTCAATAAAAGTCTGACAGTTCAGGAGGAAGTGGAAAAAGTTTAATAATGATTTCACAGCAAAAAAAAAAGTAGGGAAAAAATTAACGCAGCGTAGCAGAAGTTCAGTAATAAAAAATGTTTCAAATTATCGCTTCTACAAACAGTCGTTTTGCTATTTATAAAGTTTTTAATGTCTGCTTTTTGGTAACATTAGTGTGACAAATAACTTCAAATAACGGATACGTGTAAGCAAAAATAGTTGTTTTATTGTGTCATTCCATTTTTTACGAAAAACTGTCATCATACTTTTTATTTCGTAATGTGTTTGTATAGCTAGTGAGAGCTGTTGGTTACTATTGTTACATTAGTAACCAAGGTGTAAAAAATCGTTTTTATTAAAGATAGCGGCACGAATCTTGAGCGCTCGGCGAAAGAGGTGCGATCGCTTTGTGCAGCGTACACACCGGCGGATTGCACGCCCCGCCCCCGCGTCTCTTTTCATACCACAAAAGAGACCCGATATTTCACTTCTGCGTGCTTCTGCGCAAGTAGAACTGTAGAAGTCAGCGCTCAAGATCCGTGCCGATATTTGAACAAAATGATAACTACATTTGAAAGCATAAGTAACGCTTAAAGCAAACCACTTAAGATAATTTTTCATATCCGTTCTCTAGGCCCGATTCTCTGGTACCTCATGAGTATAGCAATCCATTTGTCCCAAAAACTTTTAATAACATCGATGGTCGGTAACTGAGAGTTTTCCGGTATATGTAATATCAGCAAAGAGTTTGTTCAAATGAACAATCAAATTGGTATCCGGATAAAGGGTCTATTTCAGCGTAAATACTTCAACAAAGCCAAGGTTCTCTTTTCGGGCTCGGTCTTTTTTCTCAGAATTCTTGAATTTCTTCCTCGTTATTAACGTTTAATAGAAAGTCTTAAAACGAATTCCCAACATAAAAAGTCCCAAAGTCCTTATCTAGATCTAAATCTACTCATGTGTCAAAGGTCATTCCACCAAACCCGTTCAGACATATTGCAAAAATTTGTTGTAAAAGAGAATAAAAACATACAAAACATAAAATGTTATTTTAAATTTTAGACGTCTGACTTTAATTAGGTTTATCTAACGCCTGTGCCTAACACCTACGGCATTTTTATTAAACTTTTAACTTATTTGTCGAAAGCCTCTTAAAGTATTGACTTTTTGCTAAGATTATTAAAAAATATTTTAAAGATAGAATCGTTTTCTATTCGTGCGTCATTATTTAGACAAGCCTTAAACATTATAACAAAAAAGTGACTTAATTTATAATGCAGATACAAATGATAAAAACAGTTGACAACCCCTCTAAGTACTTGTAGATATATCATTGTGTCGTTCACATGGACTAGATCATTAACACCGTTAGTTGTATTGTTTGGGATTCATTTGTCTTTTCTTTTATTATAGTCTTCTTTTATTATCTGTGTGTTTGTCTCATTTGTATTTCTTACTTACTTATAAAGGTGACAACAGTGTCTGTTTCAAAGTCGAAATTTTTATTTATCAGAATTTCTATCTGCTAACTATATCCTGCCTGTAATTTTTATTCAACAAAAACAAAAAGATTCTTCTAAGGGTTACCTACACCAATTTACTTATTCCTAAAACGTTTTTATATACATCTTTCATCCAACTCTCCTGTCGCAAATCTGCTGGAAGAAATTCCACTTGAAATAAGCAGCACCTTTGAGTTCCTCTATCTGTATTATATTGTTCTTTTCATTTTTAAGTGTTTGTGTGAACGTGAACAAACCGTATTAAATAAGATCACTTTTAGGAATAAGACGTGAAATTTCTTCGTTGTCACCAATCATGTTGGAATCCAAAACTTGGAAAAAAAATTGTTTTAGGCAAACAAAAGATAAAACAAAAAATCTGATAAAATAGCTGCCAATCATTACAGGCAAGACCAATTGAATAGAAATACACCGAGCCTTTGAAGTAAATTACTGGAACAGCGAAATTTTGGACAATGGCGAAATTGATTGTACCAGATTTCAAGTTAGCTAAACAAAAGCAATGTTTTGTGATGAAAAATTCATAATAGTAGCTTTTCCTGAATGAAATTCGTAAACTCAAGTGCCCGTTGAAAAAGTGTTATGATGCAAATTGTGATTTTCGATTCAATAGTCCAGATTGATTGATTGATTTAATTCATTTGAGAGTACCTTCTTAGATATCTTTTAAAAGCAACTATTTGAAATATTGCTCATATTTTAAATTTAATAACTACCTATTATAATTTTCACTAGCAGTTTAATTGGTGCTTACATAGTGTTGTCAAATTAAAAACACATAAACGAGTAAGTTAAGCCCTAAAAATACATTTCGGTTTATGTTCAGAGTCTTAATTAATAATAAAATTGTTTCTCCGAAAGCAGTACCTACATATTTGAACATTAAGTAAATAAATAATAAGACCTTGTGAGTTTCATGAGCTATTTATTGTTGATATCTACTATTGAAAGATAGTTTGTAGATAACAAAACAAATAAGCTATCAAAACGTTAGCATTATTTTGTTTTATTAGACAAGCAATTTTAGTACTAAAGGTAAACAAAAATATTGCTGAATTTTATTATTACTGTTTTATAACCAATTTAGCTATATTATCTACAGCTATATTATTAATGTTTTCTTGTTATCCTATATTTTGTAACATTTACTTAATAAAATATTATTTTTTTAGACTACCTTTCTGTGTCAAAATTGTTATGCTATGATTTGATAGCAACTGGTTCGATAACGAAATAGCTTATATTTTCAATCAACACTGGAATTTCACAACGTTTGAGTACAAAAAAGTACAGACACCGATTATCACGTTAGACCATACTTAAAAAGAAAAAATAACATCTGCAAGTTAGTTAGCAGAACTAAAGTGACTTAACATTGATGCCGAAATGGTATATAACGGAGATTTCTTTTTCGAGATTACGTCAAGGATTACGAAAGGACACACAAAATAAGAAAGTTAATAATAGGACCGATGTTGCGTAACTTTAACGAGCTGAATTAAGCGACTTTAAAAGATTTTACGAGGCGGATTTAGGCTTTCGCATCTCATCTTTTTAAGTTGAGATTGTTTTATAATTTTATATTTATAAGCTCATTTTCAATGATTATTAAAGAATGTGAATTTCTCCGTTTCTTTGGAACAACGCATTAAATTGAAAATAATAATTACTGTCAATGATATAGCAATAAATTCTAACATATATAGTAACAACACCACTTAGCAGAAATCTCTTGGAGTAAACAGCGATGACAATTTTAACAAACGATACTAAAATGCTAGAAAGCCACTGATTCTCCAGTAATTAACCTTGCATTCATATGTACTGATCCGTCAATTGTGGAGAAAGCAGACATTATGGACGGTACGGTCCGTCGCCCCTGGTCAAGTAGACCGCAGCCAGTAGAGATAACTTCAGAAAATCCAGTCTAAACGATATACGATAAAAAAATCAAAATCTAAAATAGAAATATTTTGATGTTTTTTGACGCATGTAGGCCTCTACATGGGTACTTAAAAAAGGTCAAAAACAAGATTGCAATTGGTCGTTTTCTATGAAGAAGAAATGTCAAAAAACTTCATGTATAATCAAAAAAAAAGGTGATTTTAAAATATTTCTAAATTACAATTTTAATAGTTATGAAAGGCCAGATTATACCGGTCAACATCATACCCAAAAGCATAATAAAAATAGTAATCTATGAATCTGCGGAGTCTACCAATAGTGTTCTCACATTTACACTGTAAAAAAGAGGAGGATACAAACACAGATTCACAGTGATGGAAAAGAGTAGGCTAAATTAAAATATAAGGAAGTAAAGATATAGATAAGGAAAAGAAGACAAGCTATGCCTAGTCCAAATATGCTGAGACATAGACAGTAGGAAGATTATGACCATCATCATGATCATCATTATGCTGTAAAAGAGGTCAGAAACAAAACTGTACTCTTTATATGCTACCTACATCAATATAATTTTCTTTTGTATCGACACGAAATATGCGATATGAGCCATATTATGGGCAAAATAACTTGTTAGTAGGCAGGCGTCAGAGATGTAGAATGCCTTGCTTGCTATTGTTCTCTTTTTGTACATAATCTCCTGCTACATAATTAGAGCCCTGTTTACCTTCATTTTCATCACTACTTGCGAATCATTTGCCTTCTGTCCAATTTCTTATCTCCACTAGCTGTTTATTTTGCTCATTGTTCCGATGGACGAGATACATTTACAAGTCGCCTAGTTACAACTATCATTTCACAACATACGTTAGCAATATTACTTTAAAGTTCATTGTTGAGTTTCTAAAGAATGTTGGCATACTCGGCATTCAATACGCGCAGTGGAATGTTAACATTTGGAAACTTCTTGTTTGGCTTCTCTTTTACAACACATTCTTGGCTCTAATGAGATTAAGGTAGAAATGAGAACTTCAATATTAGTTTAAAGTATTTGTAAACTTTAACTAATAGTAATTTTAGACTTAACTTATAGTAATTTTAGACTTATCTAATAGTCAACGAGTTAGCAACTTTTCAGTTTGGTTTAGCAAATTCTACGAAAGTGGCTGAGAATCATCTTGCGACTTTCAAAACTCGGGTGACACTTGCGGCGCGTGGGGCGTGATCGTGTCCTCTCCCTCATGGTTTCAGCCACCTCCTTCGCTCGCATTACTGCTTTACCGTAGGTAGTAAGTGCTTCCAATTCCCTATTGCTCCATATCAGGTCTGAACCAGGGCAAGACACAAGAGGTTGCTGCCGCTAATCTCCCAAGCCAAGTGAGGTGAACTTCCACCGTATACTCCATTGTGTCTTCTGGGCCATTCGCACAATGGTGACACCCGAGTGTTTCTTTCCGCTGAATCCGAAACAGGTACCATCCGAAACACCTATGCCCAATGAAGACTTGCGCCAGAGGACGATTTAGAGCTAAAAAGGGCTCTAAATCGTCCTCGTCTTTCCTTAAAAAAGAGATTTGCTGCTACGATTGTGGCGTGCCCAAGTTATCGTGGCTCTGGAATGCAAAGGGCAAATAAAGGAACACAAGTGGGTTTTAGTTAGTAAAAGCCTGACACTACCCCTACTGAAAAAAACCCAGAGCGGGGGGCTACATGTCTCTTTCTATTTATTGACGTTCATAAGTTTTTTTTTATGTATCTCATAATTATGTGTATTTTATTGTTGGTGAACAAAATCAATACCTCTGGACATAAGAAACACATTGTATATAACATATTTACTGGTAGTAATTTTCGTTTTGGCCGTTAACTGTTTTATGTGAAAGTCAAATAAATGAATAAGATGCTTTTGGCATCAATTACAAGCCCAGAATTAGTAGTTGCATTTGCGCATTTTTACGAACTTGACGCAGACGAAGTCGCGGGTAACCGCTAGTATTTAATAAACAATGAAACTTGCAAATAAGTAACTCTTCAAACCAGTACCATTCATCATAAATAAATTGGCAACTAGTTTTTCAATACAAAATTGACATAGTAACAACATAATTATCAACAAAATAAAACAGGTGCAAAATCAGCAAAAAATGAGAGACCAGTGCCACAGAGTAACAACTTGCAGCGTGCAGCGATTCATCCATCGTCAATATCTACGATTGAGAAGACTTGGGGAATGTCAATAATATTGACATTTCTGATATATTAGTGTATGTTACCGGCAATCTCTATTATCCCGAATTCTATACAATACCTAGGCAAATTATAGAATACCTAAAACGTGTAGGTAATGTACGAAATATTATTTGTATAAATATTATTTTTGTTAATCATTGTATACTAATGTATGTATGTTTCTTTGATACAATAAACATTATTATTATTTTATTCTTTGCCTAGATAACTAACCTAACCTGCTCTGTTGTGTTAGAAGTATGAACGCAGCCCTGTTAGTGAACTCATCCATAACTTAATTATTATCTGTGCTGATCTATGCCTTCCTTTCTGTGTTTCTCTATTACGTGTTTTTCTATAAAGCTAAGCTCATCGCAACATTTCATCTTTTATTTCCTAATCCCTAATTATCGTCGGTAATCTGGTCATATAATGCACCTTAACAATAAAGGGGTGATTAAACGGTTACAAACCAACGTCCCAACCAAGGTGACTTTGCTAGTTTCAATCCGTGTAGACAGCAGTTGTAATCCATGACCTTCAACGCCCTTTGTTGGGAAGCGCGTTTTCCCAACCACCGAACGTGTTGGCACGTGGTTTACATCCATGTAGCCGCAACACGAACCAAACACATAAACCAAGGTCACCTTGGTTCGAACGCTAGTTTGCAACCGTCTGGTCACCGCTTTAGTTTTCAATAGGGTCCTAAAATTAGGTCAATTCTTTCCCTGCTCTCATCTTTGGCACACATTGATTTTAAGTAATAGGGAGAACATATTAAATTTTATACCTATAAAATGATAGCCAAATGAAACATGCTGCCTAGAGCAGGCGGGGTCATTTGATGATTTCCCACCAAAACAAAAACCATCAGGTCCACCGTTTTATAATATCTCTCTGTAAACTTTCCGTTGAACCACTGTTAGTAGCTACACTGTACCACTACTATGTTCAATACCAATTAAATAATATATGAGATCAAGTTTTTTGTACCAATGATGTTGTATCAATAGTTGGAATATCTTCTATAGCCATGACTCGCGAGTCCCATGATTAAATAGCTTTGTACTTTGATGTCTTTGTAATGATGGCTAAAAAAAACGTGCGTAACGAGATGTTTTGTAACTGAGTACAGGTAACATGTTTGTTTATTTTTTGGATTGTTAAAAAACTAGGTGGACGCCTGGTGCCTGGTAGCAGCTGGATGAGGGTGGCCGAGAATCGATACAAATAAATGGTGTAAGTTCAAGAAGTGCAGGCTGATGATGATAATAATGACGGTTCAATAAATATAGCATAGCATAGTCGGCCTTATAATGTTCCTACTGCTGGAACTCAGGCCTCCTCTCTGGGAGAGGGAATGGGCCGTAATCCACCACGCGTGCCCAGTGTGGGTTGGTGAATGTCACATGTCTTTGAATTTTTGGTTCTAGGACATGCCGGTTTCCTCACGATGTTTTCTTTCACCGGTTTAAGAGCAGTGGTGATGAAATAAATTACACAAAGTAATGCGCCTGACTGGGTTTGAACCCACGACCTACTACATAAGAAACATTTAGATCAATTTGAAATATATCCTTCTGATTATGGGTTCACTGGGCCAAATGTCAGAAAAAGAACCCCATAAAACTTTTGTATCAAACGTAACATAACATATAAATTCCACATATAAATTCCACTAAATTGATTAGGAATATTTTCTACAGTGTAGATTTCACTGAATAAGGTTATTAAGTCTCCAATGAAATTAAATGAAAAATTTCAATTTATTTAACAAAAACCTGTCAAGGAGAGAAGAAAAATTGAATTATTATTTTAAAATAACTCATTTGAGAATTTGAGAGACTCATTTATGTATGAAAATCACCAAAAGCAATTATCAATTAGCAAAGTGTCGCCTGATGAAAATTAGATTCTTAAATTTTATATGACATTTAAAATATCCGTGATAATTTTGTTAATTGAGTTGTTTTAAAAATTACTTAATTACAAACTACCCAGCTGTTATATACGTTAGTTTTTATCGCATTACTACTCGTACTGTGGAAATTTTTTTGTAAAAGTAATCGTAGCAAAGATAACGTTTTTATTTTTTCAACAAACTAATTCGAAAACCTGCTCTTACCTCTATCTATTTTATGCACGCAATTTACTGTTTTTCTCACTAGTGTAGAAAAGTGCGCCCGTCTCGCTCCCGCCACAATTTGATACATTTATCGTATCAGACTGGGACTGCGCAGCTCCCACGAGGTGCTGATAAAACCAACTGTTATTTATTTTTTCGTCAGTGTATTGAAAAATGTCGTTTGATACATGTGGAAACTTTTTCACTGCACCGAGCGGTGCAGTGACTGCATAAAACCATCGCCTGCGGCTCAGGTAAATTCCACTTCGGTCACAGAGCCAAAGTTTCTCCAGTTTTACTAAAATGATTATTTTTAAGCTCGTATCAGCGTGGTTGACATTTCTAGCAACATAATTATCTACCTAAAAAAGTAAAAAATACAAGTCTATCTATACGCAAACAATTGTTGCAGTAGCTTATGCAGATGTAATGAGAAAAATTATTAACTGGATGTTGATAAATGGATAATTATGTTGTCTTTATTAAGTTCGCCGTCATCACCACCGCTCTCAAAACGGTGAAGAAAAACATTGTGAGGAAACCGGCAGGTCCAAGAACAAAACATTCGAAGACTAAGGCCATCCACCAACTCGCACTAGACCCACATGGTGGATTACGGCCCATTCCCTCTTGTAGAGAGGAAACGTAAGACCCAGCAGCGGGCACATTAAAAAGGCTGATTATGCTTTGTTATTCTAAGTTCTCTGTTCTTTCGTGGTTAGTATATACGAAAAGTTTTTTTAATGAGAAGAAATTATTTTTAAAAAAGTGTGTTTGCACATCTGGAGTAGATATTAAATTGAACATAAGCAACAAAAAATGAGCTGAAATGGTAAGAACAACAGTATTCCCAGGTTATATTTTTCTCTCATATCATTACAGATCCCATATTTTTATTCAGAGGATGGCACTATTCTGCGTTTTCCTTTTTATCTTTGTGAAACTTAAACTTGTTTTTTTTTAAATACAGGGTTGGTATTATTCATGAAAAATCTTATTATAATTTTAGAAATTGTAACAAAGCATTCGATGAAACCTAATAAGTACAAACTGTAGAACTATATTAGGTTTATTCTATTCTCATTTATCTTTCATTAGATTTTTATTTTTCTTGACTAATGTAAAAGCTTATTTAAGAGCTAAGAAAGAAAATTTACATTTTTTTCAAGAAAGATATATATTATCCTAAACCAATACTGGTACTTATCTACACAGCCGCTGTTCAAAAACTATTTTCAAACCTAGACTAAAAGAAAATGAAATATTTAGTAGTCTGTAATTAAGTCACAATGAAAAATAGAGACACAAAAACATTAAAACATCATTTATTTTCTATGAAACTAAAGAAAACTGTGAAAGCAATGACGCAACAGCGGCAACGCGAGTATTAGAGAAAGTGTACAACGAAGAACATTGCAACGTCATTGAGTATCCATCCATTAATCAGTGTAGAAAGTTTATTGATTGTATCGGTTATTTGATCCGGACATGTCCAACTCAATAAACTCGCAAAACATTAATTAAATTACCTTAATCAACACTGACAAATCTCTTAACACATCCTTTATTTCCGAAACTTCGGAAAAAAAAACACAAATCCAATTCTTTGCACAGAAACCATAAACGATCACATAAAAAACTTCAACAACAGTATAACAAAATTCGCGTTCGAAATTCGAAAATCCAAGATGGCGTCGAAAGCGGCGCGCGCGCACCGGACCTTGCGGCTGACTGGACTCGCGCACAGTTCACGGCAATGACATCAAGCCCCACTACTCTACGGTACCTAATCAAATTAAGACTCTATTGTGAAAGCATAAACGTGGGAAATAGTGTGGCATGAATATGTTTCGGCTAATGAATTAACAAGTGGCAAGCTACTAGGGAAAACACAAGTTTAATCGAGATCAGTGTTGAGACAAAACTTATTACTTAAGTATAGCGAAATAATTTATGTTCATTAATTGTGAGAGCGATTGCATATTTAGAAACAATGGACACATAATTCTCATACCTACCTATCAACGTAAGTTTTTGCTGAGAAACCTAATAAAATGATAAAGTACTTTTATATTGGTCCGGTAAAGAAATAAACGATTGCAATAGAAGGCAAACAAGAAGAGTGCAAACTAGTGCACAAAAACCATAGAATACTGGCATTGAAAACATTATGCTTAAATTAAAAATCAAACCATATGTGCGATCTAAAACTAAAACTCTGATTTGTAGCAAAGCATCACTCCAAGTCTCGTTGGCTCAGTTTCATTCATGAATCGTGTACTAAATCAGCTGTTTTATCTTGAGATTGATATGCAACCTGTTGCTGCTCAAGAACGAACCTGACCTTAAACCTTAAACCAACTGCCAGACGACGGCGAGGCTTTGAATAAAGCTAAAGCATTCAGTCGTCTTACATCAAACGGGGATGTTTTTAGGGGCGTAATTTTATGCTTTTCTTTAGCTAAATCTTTTATAAATGGTATTTTGATTACGATTAGCTCTTGAATCTCAATAATTATATCAAATTACAATTTGATATTGAAATGCTTCGTTGGACTGAGCAGTGAAATCTGTTGTTAAGAATTTCATTTACCCTAGTGTTTGTTGGAATCTTTCTACATTACGACAGCCGTAATTAAGATATTTATTTAATACTAGATCAAAAATTTGTTGGAGAAGGAGAGAGAGGTCAAAGAAAAGATAGATGAATTGTGTGAAAAGTGATAAGAAAGAAAAGGGAGTTAGTGATAGCGTGACGGGTGACAGGACAGAATGGAAGAAAAAAACGTGTTGCGAAGATCCCAAATAAAACGGGACAAGAGCAGGAAGATGATAATGATGACTAGATTAACATTTGTGTAAAACATTTTTGAGGAAACACAAACAGAGATTATTTGAAACTAGATTTTTAAACAAAAGTTTATGTAAAAAGTATAATTATTATTATTCCAAAAACATACAACCAGAAAAAAATATTGTTTCCTAATTCAGATAAAGTACCCATGTCTCATGATTCATATATTTGATGAGTGCTACCGATGCTGCTATTAATGTACCCACCTATTGGGCCCAAACAGTTTGACGAGTTTACCATCGAATCGAAAAGAAGAAGATGATTCATATAAACGTGAGACGCAAATAGCAGTAAACAAACTGACGAAATAACTTTGTTGTATAAATATTAATATAAGAAAAAAAGTATTTCTTGGCCTTTCAAAGAAAATTTACCGATAAACGTCACCACAACTTTACCAATAAACTCAAGGTTAATATTTTATTTATGATATTAATATTTCATAGCACGAACATTACTCTCAAGCACCCTTCAAGTCATATTAGTATCGACAGCCTGCTGTCTTAGTGGAAAAAAAAATGGTGTGACTGTTATAACACTTACAGGAAAAAATCATGAAATAAAAATATAAGCGTGATTTATTTTTGTCTAAGTAAGCAAACTGTTATATTATTTTCTAATACGTTTTAGTCCCGTGAACCTTCGTAAATTTCCTTTGAGATTTTCAGAGGGCAAAATTACGAGTTTCCTCTCAACATTCAATGAAAAAAATATGATCCGATAAAGAAGTACATAAATCATTTCGTTTAGTTCATTGAAAGAAAATTAAGTAAACAAATTAAAAATATGTATGCGCCTGAATCTTCTTTTATAATTTTGAATTATATGTTTAGTTTGAAACGTCATAGCATTAATTATTCCCTTTGTTATTGTTGTGTCGTCGACGTAAATATGACGATTGGGAAATTTAATATTCAATGTGTCATTATGATACGAATATTTAAACGTTTGAGACTCGCTAGACAGTCTATCATACGTAGTAAAGGAATAAATTTCTAAGTTTTCAAATTGAGCATATCATATCATATGTTACATATTTAATGTGCTATTAGTACAGTAGCTATGTTAGTATTTAAAACGTGATATTAACTGCGTTTTCATTACTAAGTCAATATTTTTTTTTAATTTCATAATTTATATAACCATTTTTATTCTTCGGTCTAACGTAGGCATCACAAACGCTTGCTCGTACTGTAGTAATTGTTCTTTGTTTTAATTATTTTAGTGTTTACTAAATTTTTGGTTATCTAGGTATTTTTAAAAGGCCTTATTACCTTTATCTACTGTAGAATAGATAATATTCTTTTCCAGTATGTCGCGGTTGGCCTCCAGTCCTTATTCTTAATTTTAATGGAATCTTCACAATTGACCATACTAAAAACCGCATCGAAAAAACGCATTCTCCATTAATCTATTCCTCGTCCCTTATCCCGTACTTAGCTTTACCAAACCTGGTCTGAACATGAAAAGACAAATCCCAAGAACCGTTTCCAAAAATGGCAGCACCAGTGATGTGTACTGGCATGACGCTACCGTTAGTTAATGTCAGTGACCAGACGCACGTGCTCGCTCGTACCAACTAGCTCAGACTTCGATTAAAAACTGATACCGGTATGGTAATAAGGATTTCATTATTTTATTTGTTGTTTTTTTTATATTTTAGCTGCCATTTTAATTGTGGATTTTTGCTGGAAATTAATATGAGGAATGATGTGGAATATGTTAGGGTTGGCTTTGACCTTGACTTTGATTGGTTCGGTTTCAGTTAGCTCTACGTAAAATAATGGTAACCTACCATTATTTCACGTAGAGCAGTTATTTAGCTAACCTCCACAACCCAGTATTACGATACCTCTTGACAAGATTTACCTCTAGACAGATTTTATGGCTTCAGACTACGATAGACCGACTCCAAACGTTCTTAAAATTACATATTTTTCAAAGCAAGGAGGAATTACGATATTTTAAGATGGTACTCATCCACGGATTGACACTCTCAACAAACCTTAAAGATCGGCCCGTGCTTAAGGTGCTATTTAGCCACAAGTTCTTATAAATATCGGAGAATGAGTTATCTTTTGTCTATAAATCAAGGGCTATTTAAAAAGTTTATTTATCTTCATGATATTTACGTACGAGGAGAAGAATTACCTCAATAAGAAATGGTAATACGTCAGTAGCATTCTTGATCTTTTCTACTTAAAAAAAAGTTGGCATTCTTACCATACCAAGATATGCGTCAAATAAAAATAAAAGTATATGACACAGTCTGCAATGACGTCATCAGACATAAGTTATAACGTTCGACAATAGGGAAACTGGTTCTTCTGGTATTCATTATGAAACCGACAGACCTACTACTTGTGTTATCTGTAACTGATGGCTGGTCATTAAATATATATGTTAGCGATTAGGAGCTAAGTTGAGAAGTACATTCCAATTAGATTTAAGTTTCTACAATAAATCATTGTAATCAATCTCATCAATCCCATATATCGATGTTTGAAGGGTCTGCTGTTAAAGAGTACTGAGTATTACGCAGTTAAATTGTTTCAAAATGACGTAAGTGCTAGAAAATTTGAAAACAAATATATTGTCTTGCTATGGCCATGTGGTGAGGAGAATAAAATGAATATGATTAAAAGAGTCTTTAATGCGATACAAATGTTGACAAATGGAGCGATAGAGACATAGATGATGGTAAATGTGAGGAATTATATAAAAGAAGAAGGAAGAAAGTGATAGCATGATGACTAGAAGAAGAAAACGTGTTGCGTCGAACCCAACTAATAAAGCCAATAGGCACGGATATGATGAAGAGAAGAAAGAATGAAGTTAACCTAGCAATTTCAGTATGTTGCAAAAAATGGATATAACTAAAATAAAAACAAATGTAGACAGATGGAGTGAGAGAGACATAGATGATGGATTGTGTGGAAATTTATGTAAATGCGAGAAAAAGAAAATATGATGCACCAAAACCTAACTAACAACGACTATGGTTATGATGAAGAGTACAATGATTGAAATCAACCTAGTAATTGCAGTAAAATGCTACTGCAAGCTAATGATAAAAAACTAGTCTTCTAAAAAATAAAATAAATTGTTTTGGCCGACCCGTAAACATTTAGAATTTAACACTACAAAACACAAATCAAACCAATTAACTCCTCAATTTTCTAACCACTCATTGAATAAGTAATACTTCACATAAACCGTCGTTCACGATGTTAGAATCGATTTAGAATGAGTGCGTTCAACTTGAATACTTAACAAGTAACTTGTTAGCGGCAAATAGATATTACGATCCGTATTAAACTAGAAATTAAACTTCGTAATTACTGTAATTTATTGCATAACTTGTGCTGGGTTTTTTGATTTTCTAGATTATTATAACTTCTTGAGAAATTACTTGTATGGATCGTATACAATTATATTTATTTAAACGTAATTTCACCATAATAGATATGCTATATAGACTGGTAAAATGGTGATGACTAATAGAGAACACGAGGTGTAAGAAACACAGGGCCGGCCGATTTGGAGATGATTGGTGGAGGCCAATATCTAGTAAGTGATCTTCGTTCGGCTGAATTGATGATCTTGCGATGGTATAGCATAAACATAATCAGCCTTTTTAATGTTTTCGCTGCTGGGACTCAGGTCTCCTCTCTAGGAGAGGGAATAGGCCGTAATCCACCACGCAGGCCCAGTGCGGGTTTTTCTTTTTTCGAGAATTGCGATGCTATATTTCTATAGATACTTAATATGCTTCTCAAGTTTAATAATAGTCTAAGCCAGTCATAGAAATAATTCATCTGCAACTATTCCAAACTTCTTACTACACCTCTGAGAATGTTATCAATCTTCCTTTAGCTAAGCAATATTTTAATCGAGTCCCCAATTATTTCATGCCTGTGGTTTTGCTTTACGTGAACTTAATTACTTTTTAGCGTCAATTTTAATCAACATAGCAAATGCCTCAGATACTTATTCGTACTTTATATAAAATATTTGATTCGAGCCTTCGTGTAATATTCTAGTCGAAGCTACTGTTGTGTCTTGTTATAGAATTTATCTCGCGTACGGCAATGCGCCACCGGTACATGGTGGACATCCCACCTATATGCATAAAACGTTTTGGGAACCCATCTATTGAGCGTACAGCTAAGGAGTGGAATTCCTTGCCGGAATCCTGATGGCTACAACCCGGAAATCTTTAAGTCAAGAGTGAATAGGTTACTTCTAGGTAAGCGCGCTTCATCGTCGACCGCATCGTCGCTTTCCATCAGGTAAGATAGCGGTCAAGCGCGAACCTACCAAGAATAAAAAAAAATCTTACTCCCAGTCGATAGCATTTATTTATGGATTTACCTTTTTAGTGTTTTTTCCATTGGATAATATTTTTTTCAATAACAACGTCATAATTTCACTTATATTTATCCCGTAGGTAGATGAGCTGAGATGTTTTATTATCATCATTATCAGCTGTGACAATTTGTCTTCAAGGCTAGAGTGAATAAGCTCTTAATAAACTAGTGTATTTCACTATCGACGATTGCATCACTGCTTACCATCAGGTGGGATCGTAGTCAAGCAGTTTGTAAAATAAAAAAAAAGCTGAAAGATATCACAGTTACTACCTTCCCTAAAAATGATACTAGAAACATGGCAGTTCCATAAGAAGCCTTATGTCTTCGGAAGACATCATTTTGTTGCCCTTGATCCATATTACCTACTTCGGATTGAGACAACGCGTTTTCTTCTTCCATTCCATCTTAAATTGTCTTATATTTATAACTCTTCCGTCAGCGTAGAGCGCTAAAAGCCTTGACAACGCTGTTTTCTTTTCTGGATAAACCTTCTACTTCCTATTTGACTTCTCAAGTTCAATTTCTTTGCTCTGGTCATAATAAAATTTTCGATCTACCAATTATCGCCTACTACGATGTCCCACACATCGCTCTGGGTTTATCCAGTCCTCTTTCTTTGTTCAGGCGATCTCTTTTTGGAATGCTCTCCCTCTGAACATCAAGACGGCTTTCACTTTTAAGGTGAAGGCACGTGAATACATTCGCAGGAAGTTGGTGTAATCATCACAGCGAAGATTTGTTGGATTCGTTTTTCATAATAACATTGTTAATTTGTATGTATGTATTTAAGTATATATTTATTATTGTATTTCTAATCTAGTTTACCATTATGTTGCACCTACCATGTTATATTTCTGCACCACCCTAAGGTCGACTAGTAGAAAACACCTAAGGCGTTAAGTCCGCCTTTGTACAGTGTTTCTTACTAGTGCTTAAAGTTTTGATAAATAAATAATCTCTTTTAGTAACAGGTAAGACTAGGTAGGTACAACTTTCTCCAATATTTCGGCGTAGAATACTTCTATACCAACATTTATCAGCCTATTGCATTGCTAACAAGCAGTCGTGACCATAAACATTTACAATTTCAATCCGACCATCCATTTTGTGAAATTGGTAACGAATTGAACTATCAAACCAGACTGGTACCGGCACCTTACATTAAGATGATTCTTTCTCTGCTTATCTCGGGTCACGAAATCGTGACTTGTGAAATGGAAAATAGGGACATTTCAACTATAGGATAATACAGAAGGTGGGCTTCGTACAACAAACAAAAACGAAAGCACACATAAACAGAACTCATGTATACATCTAAGCTCACGTGCAACTGTGTTCGCAACCATCATCATCATCTTCCTGCTCTTGTCACGTGTTATTTGGGGTCGGCGCAACACGTTTTTTTCTTCCACTCTGCCCTGTCACTCGTCATGCTATCACTAACTTCCTTTTCTTTCATATCACTCTTCACACAATCCATCCATATTTTCTTTGGTCTCCCTCTCCCTCTCCATCCATCCACATGTAAACTCATAACTCTTTTAGTAACATGCGTTTCATCCCTCCTCTTCACATGACCACACCAAGACAAACGATTCCCTTTCAACTTTTCAGTCACTGGCGCCACTTTCAAACTTCCCCTAATTTATTCATTTCTCACTTTATCCTTTCTCGTCACACCACACATCCATTTTAACATTCTCATCTCCACTACCTGCAATCTTTTTTCATCCGTTATTTTCACAGCCCAACATTCTGATCCATACAGTATGACAGGCTTTATCACGGACTTGTAGATTTTACCCTAAAACTTGAGGGGCATCCGTGGGTCACGAGTTAAAGGGTGTGTTCGCAACCATCAGATGTCAAATATTATTTGTGTCAGAATTTTACTGACTAAAACCACACCTGTGTCCTTCAGTTGCTCCTTGTTGGACCACGGCTTCCTTTTCAGTAATTTCTCGTAGCTCTAGCGAGCATCGGCCCTACTGGGCCCCTACGGGAGGTGCACGTAGAATACTACGCGCCGCCGGCATCGACGAATCGGGCTCGGCCTTACCTGACGGTTGGACGGCGAGCTACCTATTGATTGTCACCTGCGCTTACAGTGGCCAGGAATCGACCTGCAACTCACGATGCCAGGGCGTCTCCTATGGTGTGGGTGCGCTTATTCTTTCTCATTCATATTTTCTAGTGTTTCAGTTTATTTTTCTATTTTTTTTTTAATATCGGTGTAATACCTTGTTAGTTTTTTTGGTTGTGGATTCGTTTTGTTATGTTTATTAGACAGACACGATTTTGATGACCGCTTTGATTTTACTGAGAAATGTGAAGTTTGTTGTTGGAAATAAGTTATTTTAGAGTTTCAATCTAAAGTATTCGTAAAATATTGTGAAATAGCAATATGTAAAACTACTTGATTACTTCGATAATGTAGTCGTAACAATCATTACAAAAGAACATGGCATTTAGGGCTATTAGATAGGTTTTTCTATCTGAAATATAACGAGAGCAGCCCATACTATAGATGTGTACCCGATAGATAGGCTCGCTCCTTGTAGTATATGCCATTCACTGCTAAAGCCCATAGGTACACTTCCTGTCTACTGTCTAAAAATTTGTCGATCTTTCATGTGGGAATCGCAAAGAAATTGGAACTGTTCTTTGAGGTAACGAGGGTAGAAGGGAAAAGAGCACATAATATTCACACCTGCCTCCCTAGCCAAGTTACAACCGTTTCGTTTCGATTCTCTTTTTATCGATCATGATCACGCCTCCGATTCCTTTGTTCTGACGTCACCTCAGTCACGTGGTCAGTACAGTCGATATGGATACGGAGGTTTGTGGGATTTTGCAATCTGTTCAGCATCATCATCATCGTCATCATTTTAGCCGAAAGACGTCCACTGTTGGACATAGGGCTCCCCCAAGTGTCGCCACAACGACCGATCCTGTACGTCTCACATCCACCGTACTCCCGCAACTCTCACCAGATCGTCGGTCCATCTTGTGGAAGGCCTTCCAACGCTGCGTTTCCCGGTGCGCGGTCGGCACTCTAGAACCTTTCGGCTCTATCGACCATCTGTTATACGAGCAATTTGCCCTACCACTTTAGTTTGGCGATTCTTCGGGCTATGTCGGCGACCTTTGTTCTACTGGTTCTGTTCCGCATAATACCTATATCATTAAAGTATGTGCTTTAATACTTATTCTTCTATTCAGAACCTTTTTTTAAATGAATACTTGACTGTTAAGGTTGACATAACAGGCTACTTTACAGGATTTCCCAATTTAATATATCACCCTCAAGTCATATTCAATCGATATTCACCTTTTTTGGGATTGGTCATCATCATCATTTCAACCAAAAGACGACCGCTGTTAACGTAACGACCGGTCCTGCACATCTCGCATCCATTGGATTCTCACGACCCTCACTAGATAGATTAGATAGATAGATAGACCAAAAGAGAGAAGATTTTATACCAAAAATAAAAATTACATTAAGAACTTAAAATTAATTGGGTGTCACCAGGTCATTGGTCTCTACTGATCTCTGGTTGGGTAATGATCAAATACTTAACTTCTCTCGCTCTGGGTGAAGCAAGAGGAAGTGTCAGATTTTTACTGATATTCACCCGTGTTCTTTCATTTGCCATTGCAATTCACAGTAGTGATATAACTCTCTCGGAAAATCCCGCAGCCTGTCCAAATATTTACCTGAGGAGAATTTAACTTGAAAATAGAACAGAGGTCTATTTCAAGCGATGGTTTAAATAAACCTCAATGACCTTTTAGTTAACACGATTATGATACTATTAGCTTTGGAAACAAGAAATATTATTAAAGGCCGAACGATCTAACAAACTTTTGGATCGTGTTGTTTGCTTTGGGAATCTAATTTAAGTAAATATTTAGGGATTAAATGTTCAAAGTTTCAGATTTTAGTTTGTCCTAAAATTTTTGATCATCAGTCAACTGTATGATGGAGAGGGTGAGAGAGGCCAAAGGAAAGATGAATGGATTGTGTGAAGAGTGATTGATATTTATTTATTTATTTAGTTAGGTTCACCCACAGCATCATTTTATTAGACTAGGCATCTTCACGTTACCTGCTATACTTATACATTAGGTCGCACGGTACGTAAGGATGAACCTCGACCTTTACCCAAAGGTAGGCAGCCGTCATTCATATTGCACCAGAAGCAGGAGTCAGTTATCGACGGTCTCGAGAACGCTCAACAAGTCTTCCAAGACGACTCATGTTATGGGCCAGTTTAATGTAACATTCTGTATATGACTTGTAGGAAACTTTTACCAATAAATTACTATGACAATGACTAAGACTATATACACACACATAAAAGCAGTGTTAAAAATATTTTTAACGAAATTCAACAAAATTTCGACTTTATAGGCAGAAAATTATAATAAACACTATAAAAATATTTAAAACAGACATGTTAACTATTACATCTACAAATGCGTGTATTATACACAGTGAACAATGCTCTGCATACATATTGATCATCGGCATATACATGAACAAAGTGTTATCATCAACATCAGACTATAAGAACGTGAAAAAAGGAGTCGAGTAAAAGTGACATAATTGTTATCTCTTTGATTCAAATTCATAATATTTTTTTACATATTTTATTTTTGCTTAGTTTGTTAAATTTTAATTATTTTAATTAATATCAATGTTAATGCATATCTATTATTGAATACTAGTTTAAGGCCCTTTTTAAATGTATTTTGTCCAGGTTTGTGTTATTATAATAGTATTTTTTTTTTTCAAACAATCAGAGTCCATTTCATCCATTCCAGTTCCACCAGAGTATGGATGAGCCATAAATCTATATATGTAAAAATGAATAGCTGTTCGTTAGTCTTGCTAAAACTCAAAAACGGCTGGAATGATTTGGCTAATTTTGGTCTTGAATTATTTGAGATAGTCCAGGGATGGTTTAAACGGTGAGAAAAATAGAAAATAATCACGAAAAAAATTCATTATTAAATGAATTATGCTGTTCTGGTAATACCAGTAGATGGCGTTATCCTTACTATTAGGCGGTACGAAGTTCGCTAGGTCAGCTAGTAAATAAAAAATAACGAGCTTGAGTTTATCAATTATTGAGTTATTTTAATAACTAATTTATTAAACTTGTTCTTAGAAATAATGTATAAAAAATACAAATAATACAGTCAAATTTTAATTCATTAAACCTTGTTCAAACGCCGGCGTTCGCTCGGTCATTGTCTTTCTATTGTGTCTCTAATTACGCTACTCAAAAGGACATTGAACGTAGCGCTTTTTAATTAAAATGCAGTAAACCTAACACCACCGGTCTTTACTCCGCATAAAATTTCCAACTACTCTGCTGTTTTAAACGCAGCTAACGTCTTCAACTTTTTAGTGAAGCCGCTTGTTGTACAACAGCAACGCCTAATTCCGTATTCTGGCTCGTACTTAACGGTCTCGCCGTTGCAAATTGCCATCGAAGACTGGCGATGGTTATGAAATCGGTCTTTACCCGGATCCATGTTACTTTACTGAGAAACACAAGAATGAGGCCAAATAGGTAAAGAGCTTACCTTCAATCGTGAATATTTTATTTAGGTATGGATATAGAGTCGAGTTTTGTTTAATTTTTCTCTTAATGTTAAGCTTGTTTGGCTGGCGTTGACAATAATTGAAATAGTCGGTACAGAAAAACTATTTTACTTAACTGATCACAGTCTAGGGCGACTAGAACGTATTCGGGACTCGATGTTTTTGGTATAGAATAATAATAAAAATATTTTTTGTATCCAATAAACTTAGCACTATATTATATTTCGTTTGGCATTATATTTAACTAACAAATGAATCAAGTATCTGGAACTGAACTAGGCAAAGCCTGTATTTCATTTATAAGCGCGAAATCCCCTCGTTTTAGAGTAGCCAATTTAAACCGAGTGAGGCTAATCATTTTTTCTTTTTTTATGTGAAATCATTATATAATTTGTCCTGTTCCTTCACCTAGAGCAGTAACATCTCAAAATCCTGCGCACTAATTCATTCACCTGATTAATTTAGTTTAAAATGATGAAATTTACATTTAAATCTTATCACACAGCGTTTTTTGGATTTTTCACCATAACAATAGTTGAAGTATATCAAAAACTATTTCAACAATATATCACATGTTGTTATTAGTTTATAAGTTGATTTCTACACATTTTTGCCCATCTTATTTTATGCTCAAACGAACGCATTAAAAAATTTTGTATAATAAAAAAAATAAAAATGATTATCCTTCAAAAGACCACAAAACATACAATTGTTTTATCCCGATTAAAGCCTTCATTTAACTTATACCATCATAGATTTTTTTTTTCGGTCAAAAAGTCATCCACCCTCGCTCTTGGGCGGAGCGTGAGATAGTGTCAGACTTTTACTGACTAAAAACCCATTCCTGTTCCTTCTTTGCCTTCTTTCCAGGGCCGCGAGGTTCTCTTTCGCATCATCCAAGGCCCCAGTAGGCTTCGACCCTGCTGGGCCCCTACGGTTTTGCTGACATCTCCTTGAGGCGCGCGTGAAACATACAACCCGTCATAAAATGTATCACTAGTTTACGATGTTTATTAAAAATAGTATACTTTCATAATACAGCAAACTGGAACAAAAACTTTACTAGTTGGTCAAAAATAATATAAGTTACGCCATAAAATTATATAACAAAACTTTAATATTTATCGATGCGAGAATTTACTGTCACGCAAACCTTAGTCACAAAAATCAACTACAAAGCTACAACCTACGTCCCGTTTTACCAGATTTATTCAGTTTTACTTAAAATTCCATTCTACAGACAAGAATGAAATTGTCAAGCCGAGGTATTGCCACAGACAGGGCAATCATTTCGACATTGTTAGGTATTAGGTTTATGCTGCGATTGACGTGCAAGCGCCGCAAATTGGGTTTTTCGACTTACCACCTGCCGTGTTTGCGAAATCAACCGGTATTTAACCCGGATCCATTTTTAGGATTCTGCAGCCAAATAGCAAAAGCGGAAAGCTAGTAATTTTGTGGAGTCCGTTGCTGACACCTAAATTTCTTTTTATATTATGACAATTTAATTTAATTATATTCTAATTCTATAATAATGTGATTGAATAATAATATTATAATAATGTCATTAATTTATTCGCAGTTATTATATTAGTTTTTAACTTTTATTTTCATCCGTTAAAGGTAATATTTTTGTTTTAAATCTAATTATAATAATTAATTAATAAGATCTACTATAAATGCTGTGCATACCTACAAGTGACTTTTTTTTTACACAGGATGCCCTCGTTATATTTATTGCAAATATTGTAGAAAATATTTTGTGAATATGTCGTTGGTGTGCTTACATCTAAATAACACAGTTTTACTTGGAAACGATGGGCACTATAACTATATAGTATTCATCGTTTTCTAGCATATTATATGTTCGCATCTTTTGCTAATCAGATAAATTTAAAACGGTAGCTAAGCCTAACATCTATTATTATCAGAATAATGGAGGATCTTTGGAAAAAAATTGTTTAATCTTTGTTAAGTAGAGATAAGTACCTCTATACAATGGTGTCGTTGTGTTACGAAAAAAGTGGTAGGGGTGACATTTTTTCGGCGTTTTTTTTTTGCTCGATTTTAATATTGTGGTACGGAACCCTTCGTGCGCGAGTCTGACTCGCAATTGGCCAGTTTTTGTTTTGTATTCTTTTACGTAACATAAAGCAATTAAAAAGTCCTCAGTGTCAACCACTGCTTATCTTAAGTGGTTTAAGATATTTTTTTGACAGAATGAGTTGTTTATCTTAAGTTAATTTTGATTCGTTTCTATTTTTGTAATTGTATACTTTAGGTAATTTTTGAACGCTGTTTTTTTTTTTTTATTTGATAAAAAGGTTTATTGCTTAGCGACCATATCCACACAGGTCTAGCCCCCCTAGCCAAATTACGATCGTTTCGTTTGCGTCGAACGCCTTGAGTAGGCAACGCCTCCGATTCCTTTTTTCTGACGTCATCTCAACGCTCAGTCACGTGGTCAGAACCAAACGATCGTAAAAAAAACGAAACGATCGTAACTTGGCTAGGGGGCCAGTACAGAAAAAAAAACATACAATCTAAGCTCTATCGGACATTGGAGAAGCGAAGATTGTATTACAAATGCTAATATATTAAGTTTTACAGTGACCAAAAACATTGGCCCTCGCATTTTCATTACGGACACACTCCATCAAGTCATGGAAAGCCTCATCAACAATTCCACAGTCATCACAATTTGGACACAAAACTTTCTTCATTAAATCATTAAAACTTTGATGGAATAGACGCTGAGTTGTTAATGTTTTCTCATGAAACTTTTCCGAATCTTAATTATGGGGGTCGTGGGTTCGATTCCCACCCAGGACAAATGTTTGTGTGTTGAGCACGATAATTTTTTCTGTGTCTGGGTGTAATTAAATTAAAATTTAGCTATGATGGAGCGACATAGTCTTTATTGACAAAGCTCCAAAATAAAGATTAAAAAAAACTAATTATGTACTAAATCATTTTAATTAATTCAAAGGGAAAGCCGTAGATAAAATGAAAAAGTTTTGTAGAAATAATCTGCAAATATATAGTAAATAAAAAAGAAAATCCTTAAGAACTAGCTAAAAGTAATCTAAAGTATGGTGTCCAAAATCTCCGCCTTTGGTTCTGTATGTATGTATGTCCTAGAACGCAGGCATTTGAAGATATTAGAAGATTTCTCGCCTCAAAAAATTATTAAAAAATAAATAACACGATCGGAGAAAGATCAAGCACAGATTCAATCGCTTTACAAACTTTCAAACTCCGGGCATACAAAGTTTTTTTGTTTTTTTTTTCAATCCAGGAATCAACCCTCAACAGTCGCGCTTGTAACTAACAAGGCAATTACATAACTACCTAAATCTAACCTTCAGTTACACAACAAAAACATATTTTTTTCCGACCTACGACATTTTATTTACGGCTGAAGCTAATAAATATTCCCAATAGAGGGTTTATTAATATATGTGAGGCACGTCAATGAAAGTAATACCTAAGTGGTATTTCTTTGGTCCATCGGATTACTGTCAATATATGTATAGGTCAGTTCCTTTGGGTTCACGGAAAGTGAAGTCATTTTGGGAAGTTTCCTTACATAACTGTGTTTATTATTCACGTCAAATATCTTTATTATTGCTGTCAGTTTTATCTGTTATTTACTTAGAGAGATTTATTTTGATTTTTATTTTCTATATTTAGATAAACTATGTTCAAGTATTCTTTGGCTAATTATTATTATGACCAGTGGTAGCCAAGTGGTAACGGCCCCGACTTACGAGTTGTAGGTCGCGGGTTCAAAACCAGCCAGGCGCATTACTTTGTGTAATTTATTTCATAACCACTGCTCTCAAAACGGTGAAGGAAAATATCGTGAGAAAACCGGCATGTCTTAGAACCAAAAATTTGAAGACATGTGACATCCACGAACCTGCACTGGGCCCGCGTGGTAGATTACGGCCCGTTCCCTCTCCTAGAGAGGAGACTTGAGTCCCAACAGTGGGAACATTATAAGGCCGACTATGCTATGCTTATTATTATTAGCTAAAGAATTCTTGAACATAGTTAAAATTTGCCTATAGGCAAATTTTCTAGACAAGCGTGCTCTACCGTCGATCACGTTATTGCTTACCATCAAGATAGTGTTCAATCGTGAGCCTAACAATAATTATAATAATATGTGTACTCATCTGTCATTGTGCCGATTGTCGTGACTGCCAATGGCCTAATAGACAGAAACCTTGACGACTATCTATCGAAGCTATCGTTGTGCGGTCGGACCAAGGGCCTGATACAAAAGGCAATTTTCCTCGATACAGCTCGCATTTTGAGGAGGTTCCTGTCTCTGGACCCCTAATCACCGGCAGCTTGGAGCCAGCTCCCGACACCGACGAACTACTATTTTTATGTAATTATTTTTTAATATTTTTTATATGAAACCTTCTCTGGATGTCTTCAAGAGGAAACTTAAAGAGCACTTCCTTTCATTATTGACATAATATTAATATATATTAGTATGTATTTATATTATAATTATATATTAGACTTATGTATAATATAATTATATTTTAGATTTAGTTATTGCAAGGATTATATTGTGCACTGGTTCTTACCCTCGAATGTATTCTCACTCTGTAACTCAAAGGTTTGCTGGAAGAAAACTCATTGCTGAGTTAAGCTCGCCTTTGTACATAAACTGTATTATCTCCGTGTATTATGTATGTTTTTATTTTGTGTACAATAAAGAATTAAGAATTAAGAATGAAAATATGTAAAGAAAAGGAAGAAGATATACAAATTATAATTTAAAAAACAAATTGGTTTCAATTTGGAACAAGAAAGATGGATGGATTGTGTGAACAGTGATATGAAAGAAAAGGAAGTTAGTGATAGTATGACTTTTGACAGGATAGAATGGAAGAAAAAAACGTGTTGCGCCGACCCCAAATAAGATGGGACAAGGGCAGGAACATGATGATGGTTTCAATTTGGAACTGGGCTATGAATAAAACACGCAAACGAACTAATGAGACAATAAAAAAATACAATATAATTTTGCTAAATATAATCTTGTTATTAATTATAGTTAAGTATTTTTTAAATGTAAATTATTTATGTAAATAAATAAAGTACAATTTTGCAAAAATACGAAACTTAATTTTTAAAACTTATTGAACAAAAAGAGGTTGAATGTTATGATACTAATCAGAAATTATTTACCTAGTAGCTTCCTATACTCATATAAGATAAATTAGCTATGTACTATATATTTTAACACGAATATATAAGATTTATAAGTGTTTCCTGAAGCGAATTCCTTCGTTATATATTGTAATTTATCGGTTTCTGTTGAACAATTTTCTCGTGTAACCTGACATGTTACAAAATTGACATTTACATGTTGTTTTTGGTAGGTACAGGAAAAACGTAAATTTTTCCTATAACATGATCTTCATTCGAAATAAGTAGAACCTCGACCTATATGGTAACATTTCATGATCATTATTTTAAAATAATATGATATGTATGTTAGCGGCTTTGCTTACGTGAAACTTGGAAATCACCCCAATCGTATATGTAGGATAAAATATATTCTATGTATGTCCCAGATCAAGAGGGGAAGTTGCTGTGGGTGTTTTTATATTTTTTTTATATTTATATTTCAGTCGCAATTTCTCAGAAACGCCTGCGATTTGACGCGAATGTTTGTTAAAAATATTATGTAGCTTTTTAGTGATGGTCCACTAAAGTTCCTTGCACTCAGATCCGAAAGACCCGATTAGCTATTGAGGCGTGATTGATAAACCAACATCCAAACGTACAGAATTTCACATTTGCTATAGTAGAAGCAGGATAGGATAGAAAACTATTAAGACCGGCATTGCAATTAGTGAAAGTATAAAACGTCGTGTGGGTCACGACTCAGGATAAAACAATGCGCAAACTATGTGCCTACCAGGGCTTTAGGATGGTTCGAAAAGATACCGCAGTACTGGAACGCAAAGGGGTACTTGGGGGAACAAGGAATTTTTTTTTTGAGGTGGAAAATTATAAAATAATTCCTCCCGCACTAGGTTGGCTCATAATATAATTGCCTTGAACATAGTAGCTTCACAATGTAGCTACTACCGGTGATTCAACAAGAGAGTCTATGCAGATAAATTGTGCATATAAGTTTCAAATATCGATGCCATATAAGTTGCTAGCCAGTTTTTTATCATTTAAATTTTGAGGAATGTGCAACTGTGACGGTAAATTTAAATGTCTCTGCGGTCTTTGTGGAATGATAATTGGTTTCTAAATTAAGAAAATATAGATAGTCTTACAGGCATTTGTGGTTCAGAATAAATTTGGGATAGTTAATTCTCTCAATTTCCAAAGGTTTATCTAAGGATAGTTTTGTACATACCTAAATTAAATGGTTCTTGGTAAGTAATCTGTTGATTGCTTCTTACAGCTGGATCAATATACACTCAGTATTTTGCAATTATTATTTAGTAATGACATGTAGCGGGCACCGCTCTATTAGGTAGGGATCAAACAGTGTGGTGCCCGCTACATGTCATTAATTAGGAGTAAGGAGGAGGTCTCCCTAGACTCCCCAGACAGTTATTCTTTTTTACTACTTATTATATGTCCTGCCCACCTCCATTTTAATGTTTTAATACGAGAGTGTTGCCCGCTACAACATAAAAGAAAGAAAGGGAGACAACGTCGTAGATGGGAGGACGATGTTACAAGAATAGCAGGCATCACACGGAGAAGACAAGCACAGAACCGCATTTTATGGCAAACTCTAGGGGAGGCCTATGCTGAAAAGCAAGACAATCTTCACGAACCGGTGTCAGATAGTTAAAGTAAATAGTATAGCCTTATAATGTTCCCACTACTGGGACTCAGGCCTCCTGCCCACGAGAGGGAATGGGCTGTAATCCACCACGCCGGCCCAGTGCGGGTTGTTGGATGTCACATGTCTTCGAATTTTTTGTTCTAGGACAAGCCGGTTTCCTCACGATGTTTTTTTTTTTGAGAGCAGTGGTGATGAAATAAATTACACAAAGTAATGCGCCTGGCTGGGTTTGAACCCGCGACCTACGACTCGTAAGTCGGAGCCGTTAACACTTGGCCACCACTGCTCTAGCCCCCGCAAATGTCCTTTTCTTGCAAATATTTAATGTAATGTGTCGAATACGCACGCGGGCCGCGCATTTGTCGTCCATTGTATACACATCCACAATTTTCTGCATGTGGGGCAATGTCGCATGCGGTAAGAAATCCTCACGATATTAAAAATACCCTAAGTACTGCGGCATTGAAACACGGATTGATTTTAGTTAGTAAACGTCTGACACGAGTTTGTATGGAGCGTGATCTTTCTCGCTCTACTCAGCGTGAAAGAAAATATTTGATGAATTCCCATCAAAAAACCAAATTATCACCATCATCATCGTTCAGGCCTGATTCAAGCAAGTTTAATTTCATCTTAAACGTTAAAACATCGCGTATTGATTCTAACCTCATTTTATAATTATTGCATTCTGTTATTCCGCCAAAATAATATCTAATAACACGAATACAAAAAAAAAGAAAAAAAAAACTAATGTATCTCCAATATAAAAAAAGGGAACGCATCGTATCGTAACGATGTGTCGATCAATCACTCATGATGAACGTACATTAACATCGAAGAGCAGCTTCATTCATGGTCCATCCATCCAATTACGGGTCTGCATCAGTATTACTTACTAAAACATTAAGCAACGATATACCTACATAATTAGACTCTTGGAGTTTTCGTAACAGTTACTATGTTTTACGAGAATTCAACGCGATTGTACGCAAATTCAACGCGACACAACCAAATCATCGCACTGCAAGAGCTCACGTAAAAATATCAAATCAACAAATTGCGTCCGCTTCGCTTTGCTCATCGTTGCATCGCACTCACGTGTGGTTCTTCACGTAGGCAACCGTAGAGTATCAATTGCTTTTTTCTTTTCGTACCGCGTTGCTTTGCCATCGCGCTTAATCGAAAAGGCAATGCAAAGGGAAACTGAAAGAATTTCAGTGGATTTTAGTCCATAGAATTCTGAAACACCTTCTCCTGCCACCCAGGGTGGAAAAAGAAATTTGATGATTTTGGATATTGCTATAGACACAGATATTTACAAACACCTTGCCTCGAAACGCACGCAAAGCCGTTGGTCCCGGTTGCCATTCGTAGATCTTTGACAGTCGTTACACGTAGTGAGACGCCAAAAAAGTCTGACCATCAGTCTACCTAAAGATTATTTATCGTGTTGCTCAGTAACCGGATTGTGGAGGTCTGATAAGCAGTCGCTCGCGGGCAGAGGTGTGCCCGGCTTGGGAAGAGCAACGTCGTGGCCTCGAGGGGGCGATCGGCGGCAGCGATCTCTCAACGCCGGGCTTTGGTATAGGCCATGGTCCGGAGCGAGGAGGAGTGGCAGGCGGTCGCCTTCTTCTTCTGTATTGCTAGCAAAGGAGGCGGCCGATTGCGTGAGGCAACGGTCCTCACGCCCCAACCGCCGCCAGGATTCCGATCCCGATTTCCGGCCATAGTAGGCGCGGGCTTGTGGACGGCGAGCAATGGGTAGCTCGCCGTCCGACCGTCCGGTAACCGTCCGGACCGAGGCTAAGTCTTCGCAGGTGCGTACTGTTCACGCGCGCCTCAAGGAGATATCAGCAACTGTAGGGGCCCAGCAGGGTCGAAGCCTACTGGGGCCAAGGGTCTGATTCCGAAAGGAAGACTCGGCCTCGGTATGATAAGCAACGAAGGAAAAGGATTGGGTTTTTAGTCAGTAAAAGCCTGACACTATCTCGCGCTCCGCCCGAGAACGAGGGATGTCATAAGATGATTTTCCCACCGAAAAAAAAAAAGACTATTTGGGAAAAGGCTAGGGCAGACCGATCCCATCGTTTGCTTTTCTGTAACTCTCCAGATAATTTGCCAACGGATCTTTTTACCTACTAACAAAAAAGCGCATTATAATATTAAAATTTCTTTTCAAACTACAATCAATGTATCAACAATCAACAGATGCTTGATTTAATGACAATTAGTAAAAGCATAGAATCAAGTTTGTGTGGGTCAAGTCGTGCCAACATTAGCGGTTAAGTAATAGGTACCGATGCAGGCCGGTGTTTCAATCAGTGGGCGGCATGAATGAAGTTGACCTTTGATGTTAATGTACGCTCGTCTTGAGTGATTAGTTGATGCTTGGTTTTAAGGCCATAGCACCCGAGTAGTGACATAAAACAGTTACTTTCTGAAGCCTTGGTAACGGGTAGGTTAATAAGTTTGAAAAAAATACTGTTTATTATAGATTGATTTTTCGTATCGGGTGTTTTTAATATCGTGCGGATTGCATCACGCATGCAAGTTTGCCCAAAAATTAAAATAAAAAAAATTCTTAATGCAAAAAAACGTGCCACGCATAAGAATAAATACTTGTATGAAATGAACATTTGCAGAGGTTACGCGTGCGGAGCAATTCAGTAAGCGTAATAAAAACCGCACGATATTAAAAACACCTTTACAAATATGCCAAAAAAATTATTAACATGATATATTTTCGCTTGTCTTCCCTACTCCTTTCAAACGGTGCTGATCTCTAGAAGTATGTTTACACAGAAAGAAAATGCTGGTTAAATGTCCTTCAGAATGTACACAACGTGTCAAATCAATGAATATTTCGCAAAGAAAATGAATTTAAAGGTCAGTAGGGCTCTATGCGGGCGCAAACGGCAGGCCAGATGGTCAAGGGACCAAACGCCTTAATGTTCGCTCGTCTCGAGTTGCTTGATGTTAAGAGATGCGTTTCCTTCTAGTTTTTATCTTTAAGTTGGATAAGTATAATGTGGGAATTTTATTCTGCATTTTTTGTTGACATATTGTTGAACTGAATGGAAGATTTATAAAAAGAGGGCAGGATCAGAAACTTCAAAGATGTGAGACTTGAATGTGATATGATTTCTTTTTTTAAGTCGACTTCAAAAATTTAGGATGCTCAATTCGATCTTTATCTTACTATAAGTACCGCTTTCTTTTAATTTTATTTAGATTAAATGTATTTATCACTACATTGTATAAACCAAAGTCGCTTTCCGCTGTCCGTCACTATGTATGCTTAGATATTTAAAACTACACAACAGATTTTGATGCGTTTTTTTTTAATAAATAGAATGATTCAAAAGAAAGGTTTATATGTATAAAACACGCGTAAAATAGTAGAGGAACATTGATAATTTTAGAGGTTTCTAAAAGATACTAACACGTGGAACAAAAGTTGTCTTTGAATAAATAAATCAATAATTATTTTTAAGTAAAACTTCTTATATTCTTTATTGTACAAGGGCTAGATGATAAGTCCGTGGCCTAAATATACAGTTTTATATTTTTTATTTTTCAATGTGTCAAGTGAAATACACATTTCAGAACGTGAATATAATGCTTTTATACCACCAAAAAAATTCTTACATTTTTATTCAAAATATTGGTCTACAGTCGTCATCATCTCATTGTCGTCTGAAAAGCTTCGTCCCCGTAGCTCCTTTTTTAAATTATAAATAAGGGAAAAGTCATTGGGAGCCAGATCTAGACTGTAAGGTGTGTGGTCAATTTCTGTAAAGCTCGTAAATTTTAAGGCAACTCGAGCTGTGTGAACGGGCGCGTTGTCTTACAGAAAAAGCACTCTGCGTGCCAACTTGCCAAGTCTTTTCTGTACAACTGACTTACGTGCCAGTAACTCAGTAACTTAGCATAGTAAAGGTTGTTTATTGTATTCCCTTTAGGCAAAAAATCAATTAATAAAATTCCTTCGCTGTCACAGAAAATGGTTGCCATGAGCTGCGATGCCGACTTTTCCACTTTGAATTTCTTCGGTGGCCTTTCCCCCTTTTTATCCATTGCATCGACTCTTGGTTGGACTCGGGATCATACTGACGAATCCATATTCTATCCACGGTCATAATGCGATTACAAATTTCATCCAGATTAGACTGGCACAACTCCAAAAACTCTTTACAGCTGCCTAATCGTCGCTGCCTGTCAAGCGGTGTGAGTGATGAAGCGTTCCGCTTCGTCGTTTATACCGCGTCCATCGAAGGACTAGAACAATTTGCCTGCTGCGGTCTTCCCGTCCAACTTTAATTTAGGTGTCTTCAAGGCTAGAGTAATTAGGCTCTTAATAAACTAGTGCGCCTGACCATCAATTATTGCATCTCCGCTTACCATCAGGTGGGATCGCAGTCAAGCACTGGATTATAACATTTAAAAAAAAAAGAGTATTCGCGGTACCCAAAGGGCTTTAATTTTTTTCATGTGCAAATAATTATGCAAAATCTCTCTAATAATTTTTTTACTAATCTGTAACTCTTCTGCTATCTGCCACAATTGAATTCTGCGATCAGCCAGAATTTTTCCACATTTTTGACGTTTTTTTCATTCAAGACCGTCACAGGGCCACCCGGGCAAGAGTCGTCTTCACATATTTCTCTGCCTTGTTGAAATAGCCGAACCGATTTTTCAACATCATTTAAAAAGGTGCGAAATCCTGAAGAACTCAAAACATCTTAACAAAATTTTTTTTGGGCGTATTTCTTGGTCATTGAGGTCAAAGGCCCCGTATACACCCGTATGGTAGATGTCTTCCATAAGAATCGGCTAAAAGTGGCCCACAGCTGGGAAAAATGTAGAGAATGGAGGGCCTTTGCTCATTGGCGGTTAAGTAAGTTCAAAATGAATAATAATTGACTAAATAACTTATAAAAATAATATTATAGTAAATTTTTATTTTTGATTGATCTGTATTAATGTGTTTGTTATAAATATGTTTACCTATTTATCTAATAATTCTTTTGTACTTTAACATGACGTAACTGTTTTTAATGTCCAAATAAATAAAATAATAATAATAAGTAATATAAATTAACACACAGTTAAACTGTTTTTACCGACAAAGATAATATGCTTTCAACACTATGAACCATTAGGTATAAATTATTCAGAGATGCGGAAGCAACAAATGAAAATTGCTTCGAGTGAAACTCATTTGGGATGAAAACCGCAATGGCAGTGCAGCACTCGAGGTGCACGTAATGTGTTTAACGCCTCTCTGCGTCAAAGTACGATATACCCTATTCAGGGACCCGTGAGACAAAAGGTAAACACACTAAATTATAATACTACTAAATTATAGACCCCAAGTATTGCAAAAATTTACATTAAAATGTGACGTTTTGTCATCGGGCGGGTTATATTCAATCAACTTGTTGATACGAGATTGCCGCTTTCAGATAATTTCATTGAATTCTTGTTATTTGCCAAAGAAAAAGCGTGCAAAGAATACGCCAATGCATTCAACTGAAAAGGAGACTGTTATTAATGTATTTAAACACGTCAAAGAAACTTGGCAGAAGGTATCTACATTGTTTTCTTTGTTTACATTTATTCTCAAGGCCAGATGAATGGGGTATAGGCGAAACAAATGCTTTAAATGTACGGGAAAATTAAAGTTTATTCATTGGGTAATAATGAAGCTTGTCACCGGTCTAGTGGTCAAAAGAGCACTTCCCTTTAGTTTGGTAACCGAAGAGGACATACGCACAAAACGTTTTGGGAACACATTTATCGTGCAAACAGCTAAGGAGAGAAATACTCTGCCGGAGTTTGTGTTTTCTGATCAGCTACAACGGGAAAACTTTAAGTGAAGAGTGATTAGGATACTTCTAGGCATGCGTGCTCTACAATCGACCCTTGGTCGTTTAGTCCTTGTCCAGTCCATCAAACTAAAACCCGGTGATTTCAGTTTATATCCCATCGATCGAGCGATGGTCTATCAGACGTCCACAGCCCAGTTACTGGGCAAAACGATACTCCGTGGATAGACTGATGGTCAGACTTTATGATCTGACGACCTGTAACGTCTATCGTAGATCTTTACGAAGGACCACCAGGATCAATGGCTTTATGTGCTTTTCAAGGCACGAGGTGTTAGTAATGTCCTATACTCTATTCGCGATAGCATTAGACAGAAGTTAAAAAAGGTTGTTTTAGGGTACACTTTGTAGTAAAAGTAAAATATACGTATATTGTGCCTTATTACAGTTAAAATTGGTGCTGAATTTATTATGATCAACTTATATACCAACTGTTATCCTTAAATGTATTCATTTGAACTATCCATCTTCTGAATTTATGAGGCTTTTAATAAATAAATTATTTAGTTCTCACTTATACTCCTAGTGTCCATATGTTTTTTAAGGAGGAATCTTGTTCATACGCCATTAAAAACTAAATGTAGAATTGTTTGAAATAAAGTTATGTTTATTTAAAAAAATACATTTCATTTACCTATTTAAGTATTTAGTACTTACCTTACGATAATCAAATTTATTTAAGAAGGTAATATTAAAATGTTATATTGAAACCATTATTTATTAAAATTGTTTGAATTTATCTCGAAAAATAAAACATTTATTTATGCATACTTTCTTCTATGAGCCTCTTTTGTCTAATGCTAAAGTGAATGGAGACTTGATAAACTTAAAAAAGTACATTTATAAATTTCATGGACAATGATGTAATACCGTTTGAGCACCGACATCTAAACCAGCTTTTGAAGACGGTTGAAGTCTATGTGAATATAGAAGAATTAATTTAGGAGCAGAATACAGCAATCTGAGGATATCATGCAATTTCGCTTTGTTATGAGCACCATTGAAATACACATCACAGAATACTCAATACATGTCAGTACATGACAGCTCTTGTGAAGGCGGATATCAACTATAACGTCAAATTAAGTTTCTTTTGTTGATGTCTGCTGAGATATAAGTAGCGCCGCACACTAGGTGACTGAATAGGGTTTAGTACCATGTAGCTACAGGTTTTGTTGGCAAAATCATTTTAGCACACCCCGGGGTGGATACTCCAACCCGTATACCTCCCTAAATAAAGGCATTATTAAGAAAAACAGGGATACGGAAACACATAATATATAAATAGTTAAAATAAACATATATATTTTATATACATTTAATAATAGGTACTGTCGCACTCTGCGACAGTTGATTTCGAGGTCCTAAATTTTATCTACAATTAAATGCTTTATCTCGTATAAAAATTTGTATTTTTCTTGAACTATTCATTATTAGCACATTTTAAAAAACTAGACATTTCTTTGTTCTACTCAATTTTTAAAACTATTCTAGAACAACAAACCAGCTATCCAGCTACTACTCCTACTCTTTCTCTGTCCATGCAGTAAGGTTGTGGAACTCTCTTCCGCCTAGCATTCGAGATTTGCAAACAATTTCGCTCTTCAAATCTAAATTAAAAGAGCACCATCTTTCCTCTCTAGTGTGTTAATTATATATGTATACACAGTATGTATTTATTTTTATTATAAGGTATATATAGTATAGTATGTATAGTATATAAGTATTTATTATTTTAATTTAAGATTTCACATTCTCTTCTTTTATTACTTCTACACACTATTGTCTACATTTCGTCCTATTTCTCCTTTCGCAGGTCTGCTGGAAGAAATTTATTTTAGAAATAAGCAGTACCTTTGTACAATTTTTATCAGAATGTATCTTCTTTCTTTATTCATGTGTGTATACACATGAATAAAAAAAAAAAAATTTATAAAATAAATAATAAATAAATAAACAAAATCCTTAAAAGTATATTTTACTTGCCAGTTCGTTAACCTAACTCATGCGATCTCTTTTCGACATCACAATACCTACCTACATAAATATTAAACACACTAATATTATAAAGCTTTTTTCTCCTTAACACTCGGGTTGCCCGGATTCAGATGAAATTTATCACACGAGTCACCCTGTCCTAGAATAAGACATAGAATAAGTAGTTTTTACTGGAGTATGATTTGTTGGAATATTTTTTCTACTATCAAGCAGGCAAAGCTGGTAGAAAACTACAATATCAATTTACATTATCTTGTAGGAGTGACTTGACAAATTTAAGAACATTTATGATATCTCGGGGACTGCATTTGAGCAACATTTAGTAGTTTTAAGTAGGCCATTTATTGTGGCCTTGTTTGCGACCAGCAATACATACAATAACACTTTGACATAAACGGCCATCACGAACTGTCATTACGGACATGAACTTTGATTTTAATAGTGGGTTAATTATCTCACAATAAATAATTTATCAGCACTTAAATAATTATTATAGGCCATTAATTTTGTGCATAAATGATAGGCAAAATTATTATATAGGTATAATTATGTATTATTGATGTGTGGTGACCTTTGTGAATACAATATTATAAGTTGCGCGTAAACCAGCTAGGTCTCCGTCCATGGATTGCAGGATTGGTTGAGGCAATTTCCGTGGCCCTGGAACACAAAGGGCAACTGAAGGAACACAGGTGGGTTTTAATCAGTATTCGCCTGACATTTCGCTCTGGGTGGAGCGAGAAGATTTGTTTGATGGTTTCCGGAAAAATGGAAGAAGAAAACATGTAGGTATATGTATGACTGGTCTGCTGGTCTAGTGGTTAATGGCTCTGACTGTTATGCCTATGGGGGTCGTGGGTTCGATTCCCACCCAGGACAAAGGTTTGTGTGATGAGCACGATCATTTTTTCTGTGTCTGGGTGTAATTTATCTATAATATGCATGTATTTAGAAATATATAAGTATGTTTATCAGTTGTTTACTACTCATAACAGAAGCTCTGCTTAGCTTGAGACTAGATGGCGTTGTGTGATATTTGTGGTATATTATTATTATTATGTACGTTGCGCTGACCCAAGTATCCTGGGAGTATAAGAGAAGGACAGGTAGATGATGAAATACATACATAATTATGTTTGTGTATGATAAAATACAGTTATTTATACATAACCCTAATTACTTTCTGAAAAACCAGTTACGACCCTTGAAGATATTTTTCATTACTGTATACATATAATAAAACAAAGTCACCCACCACGTCTATCTGTCTGTATAAACACGGTAAATTTTAAAACTACTAGACTGTTTATTTATGTGGAAGATTTACGTGAAAATACATGCAATTTTAGTTATATTTTAAGATTTCTAACACCTACTTCTAAGCAAGCTTTGAAGTTTTTGGAGATTGTGCGCAGGAATTGCATGACTGGATTCCACCATCTCATTTCTACCATCGGACAACCCAACGTACGGCGAGTATCCACTCTTACGTTGTTGAAACCTCTACGGTCCGGACTAAGTGTTTCGCCTCGTCGTTTATACCGCGTAAATCGAAAGACTGGAATAATTTGCCTGCTGAGGTCTTCCCATCCGATTATAATTTAGGTGTCTTCAAGGCTAGAGTGAATAGGCTCTTAATAAAATAGTGCGACTCATCATCAACGATTGCATTACTGCTTACCATCCGGTGGGATCGCAGTCAAGCACTAGTTTATATTAAATTAAAAAAATAAATAAATAAGCGTGTTCCAATGTCGACCACATCATCATTTACCATCATGTGAGATAGTGTTCAAGCGCAAGCCTGTCTATAATAAAATGACCGGGCAAGTGCGAGAGGGACTCGCGCACTGAAAGTTCCGTACAAACTTACCTATGAAAACAGTTCAATTCCCGAATTGAGTTATGATGATTTTTCCGAATCGCAATAAACTTTTTTTTTGTGACGTAACAACAAATTTACAATTTTCATATTTTTTCCTATTCTTGTGTTATGAGCGTTTTTTTTTGTGTTGAATTTTAGAATTCTTGGTCAACGGGAAGTACCCTATGCATTCTGATTCCCTTGAGAGTGTCGAAATATACGTTTTTTGTGACATAAACGGCCGTATCTTTTTTTTTTCGTTCACGTAGAAGTTTGATTTTTTCACGGCTTGTAGGGACCGCAGATTTGAGTTTATGATTTTAAATTTAACTCGATACCTTCTCATGTTTCCAAGATAAAGAGTCTTGACAGAGAGACAGATAGACGGGCAAAAAAGTGATCTTATAAGAGTTTCGTTTTTTCTTTTCGAGGTACGGAACCCAAAAAAATACTTGCGTGAAGCTAGGTTGGGCCGCTAGTTTTAATATAAACCAACTATGCATACCCATGGGGAGATCCTTCTACCTAATTTTAGTTACACGTAAAAGCAAAAGTGAAATAATGTTACCCTATATTATTATAATATTATTCGTAGAATAATTCGCAAACCAATAATTTATTCATATTAAAAGTCAGCAGAACTAGAAATTATCATATCAATAGAGTCTATGTTTCTGTTACAGAGTAGCCAACCTGTAAGATAAACGAAATTTTGATCTATTGCGCAGTAACTGAGCGATGCTATTGCTGTGTGTCGTGAGTTGGATTCCCGCACGGGATAATTATTTGTATAACCATAATAATAAGCATAAGCATAAGCATAAGCATAATCAGCCTTTTAATGTTCCCACTACTGGGACTCAGGCCTCCTCTTTCTAGTAGAAGGAATGGGCCGTAATCCACCACGCGGGCCCAGTGCGGATTGGTGAATGTCACATGCCTTTGAATTTTTGATTCTAGAACATGCCGGTTTCCTCACGATGTTTTCCTTCACCGTTTTGAGAGCAGTGGTGATGAAAATAAATTACACAAACTAATACGCCTGGCTGGGTTTGAACCCGCGACCTACAACCCATAATAATAATACAATGATAATATTCCACAACTATCACACAACGCCGCGCCGTCTAGTCTCAAGCTAAGCAGAGCTTGTGTTATGAGTACTAGACAACTGATAAACATACTTATATATTTCTAAATACATACATATGATAGATAAATTACACCCAGACACAGAAGAAATGATTATGCTCATCAAGTCATCACACAAACATTTGTCCTGGGTGGGAATCGAACTCACGACCTCCGGCTTAGCAGTCAGGGCCACTAACTAGACGGCCTAGACCAATAGGCTAGTCTATATATATTGCTTTTTATTTATATTTTTTTTTATTGTTTTTTTTTTTTTATTACTAGCTTTTGCTCTCGGCTTCGTCCGCGTACATAAAATATAACCTATGTCACTCAAAAATTAAGCAGCTTTTTATTAGTGAAAAAAAATTAGCAATCGGAACAGTACTTTCAGAGATTCATCATCATCATCATTTCAGCCTAAAGATGTCTACTGTTGAACATAGGCCTCCCGCAAGTGTCGCCACAATTAACGGTCCTGTGCGTCTTGCATACATAAGATTCCCGCAACCGCAATCACCACTTTCAGCAAAGCAGTAATGCGACCAAAGGAGGTGGATAAAACAGTAAAAGAAAGGATATCCTGACGCCCCAACTGCCACGGCAGAAGACGCTTTGGGCGTTGGGAGTCCCAATGCGATTCTCGGCCACCTTAGGTGCAGGTTCGCGCACGGCGTGCTAATGGTAGCTAGCCGTCCAGCCATCCACTAAATACCCAGGCCGTTGTGTTCCATGCACGCCTTCAAGAGATGTCAGCAAAATGGATGGGGCCCACTGGGGTTGATGCCTGATAAGGTTGTAGGATGATCCGATAGAGTAACCGTGGCCCAGGAACGTAAAGTGTAACTAAAAAAACACCAACAGCAAGTCAATGAAGCTGGTGGCAAGCCGTAAAATTTCCTCTTTCGAAAAGATTTATAATTAAAAACATGGTAAACATACAAAATCTTATCGTTAAGACAAATGAGTGAACCTGTTTCCGAATTAATAAGAAGGTGATAGTGGAATAAAAGCTTTCATTTATAAACGTCATGTATTGTATTATAGCCTTCAAAGTACTATTAACTTAATAGACCTTTGTTTAAGATCAAAATTAGAACAGCAACCTACAACCAATCTCGGAGAAGTTATCGAAAATTTTATAAGACCGTTTATTTTCGGTTATTTGTTACGGCTTCGTTTCTTATTAGTTTCTGTGGAGCTAAAAAAGCTTCAACCTGTATTGATTATTATTCACACAATTTTTTGAAGTTTTAGGAAAGAAGGTATGAAAACCCGTTTCACATTAATTGTGGTAAGTAATTAAATTACTCTAATTAATTTAATGTTTCTGAACATCAGGTATGTTTAGCAGATAGACAATATAAAAATCAACGTCAAAAATGGAAGTAAAACAATAATATTAATACGTCTATCCTTTTCCCAAATATTCGGAGGGCAGCTTCCAATCAAACCGAATTCAACTATACACATGTATGGAGACGCCATATAGGCAGACGCCTATCTGAGGTCTTACCATGTCGCGTTAAGATCTCAGGGATGCGAGCAAGAAAGAGGAATGGAGCTATAAACCATATACAAAATTATTTTTAGTTTTTGTGAAACCTAAATATAGTTTCTTCAGAACCAGTAACTGAATCGATTCCAATAATTTTTACACCATGTTATGTTTTCCTGAAAATGTTGAAAAAAGTTTAAACGTTGGACACCACCAATCCTAAGTACAGCAGAGGTCACGGTGGATCGTAGCGGGCATTAGGCGCCAGCGCACAGCTGAGTGCAAGAGCAAAACAACCCCTCAGTCGCCCGGATGATTCATTGACCATGTATTTGTGCTGACAACCAGATAACATAACAATCTCATAACTTTGTGATTTTTCATGATACAGTTATGAAATTTTGTACATAGATTCTTTACATAAAATACTAGACACGTGTTTCGGGTTTCGCATATACTAAAACTAATGTTGTATAGTTCCACCCCTTTAACAGTTCAGTTTAGGTCGTCAAATGGATCGTATTAAGAACTCTTAGTAAGCCCTCTAACCTCTACAACTAAGAAAATGGGTAACACGAGACCTCTTAGCAAGACTACCATCACATTTTCTGGCTTCTGACTTACCGTAACAACTGTCAAAGGTCTACAAATGACAGCTGGGACCAACGGTTTCTGATGTTAAGATGGTCCCCATCCAGAAATCGACCTCGGTAAGTATTGATTAACCTTGTAGGTCGAGCCGTGTGATTGTGACTTTAATCACGAGATTGAGACTAATATTAGGAGTCCAACAATTTTAAAAATATGGTAATTGCACCTCAGATTTTCTTGCTTCTACTTTGTGATCTGGTTTCTGCGAGTTTGGAGTCCTCGGTGGGCCATGGCGGCACTTCATTCCAACCAGCCCACGTCTCACTAAAAGCTGATGAGTAATTTTAATTTGCTCAGGGCGTCTATGAGTTAATTCTGTGCTCCCAAGGTTAGTTTTATTTTTTCACTGACAGTTGTGCACTAGAGGAACACATGCATAATAGTTTCTTTCGACTCTACGCACTCCATGCATACTCTGCACAGACGACTATCTATAATACTCATTGTGAAGTGTTTATTTTGTGAGCAGTGTCCGGTGATGATTCCCGCCACCAGGTGCAGGCTGCCTCTGTTCAGTAGCAGAAGGTTAGGGTTCTATTTAAGTGTGGCATGGCTTTTTTGGCCTGTCTGCAAACCGATTCCAGGAACCACCATCTTCCTGCTGATCAGACAGATGTTTTATAAGCTACACCAAAAAAATTGTGGGTTAATTTTTCGACTTCATATTCTGATCAGCAAAGGCAACTCGATTCAACCTTTTTAAAATAATCCACCATTATCTAGATTGCGTAAAAAGTTGCAAGTAAGCTTTAAATATAGTAGAAACTGTGTATGCAAACAACAATTTGTAGTGTAATCGTGTGAAATTCCTCACAAATGTCTTCTTTTTTTCTTTATCTACGATATTCTTCATTGATGGTAAAGCTCGTGGGAATACGAAGCGCCGTTATTAGGCCTAGAGTATTGTGAGTCATCGGGTCATGTAGATAATAACACGTTCAGTGGGGTTTTGCATTCTTGGTTTCATGCTTTGACTCGTGATGTTGGATAAGAATATGTTGAAGTAGAAAAAGAGCTTTCTTGGGGTGAGTAAGGACGGAGTGTGAGTGAGGGTCAGACTTTTACTGACAAAAACCGCACCTATATGTTCCTTCAGTTGTCTTGAATTCTAGAAGGTTTCCATTTCAGAAGTCGACCCATGGCCCCAGTAGGCTTCGGCCCTGCTGGGCCCCAACTGTTTTGCTGAATTCTCTTAGAAGGCGCGCGTAGAACATTACGTGCCGTTTTTGTTGACTTGGGTTCGGACCGGAAGACCGGACGGCAAGCTACCCATTTCTCGTCGTCTGCAAGCCCACGTCTACGGTGACTAGGTGTCGGGGTCGGCGTCCCGGTAAGTGTAAGAGGATGGGTTTTAAGATTACAGCGTTGATAAGTCAGGTGCACAGAAGACACTATTGTATATAAGTGTATATGCAAACAATTTCTATTCCTATTATGTATTATTATTTTTTTAGGTGGGAAAATGATCTTATGACAATTCCTGCTCTTGGGCGGAGCGGGAGATAGTGTCACACTTTTACTGACTAAAAACTCACTCCTGTTCCTTCTTTGCTTTCGTCCCAGGGCCCCAGATTTCACTTTCACACTACCCGTGGCCCCAGTAGGCTTCGACCCTGCTGGGCCCCTACGATTTGCTTACATCTCCCTGAGGCGCGCGTGGAACTGTACGCGTCGTCGACGACTTGGGCTCGGCCTGGACGGTTACCGCCACCCATTGCTCGCTCGATTCCTACCCAGAAATATGTTTGTGTGATGAGCACGATCATTTGTTCTGTGTCTGGGTGTAATTTATCTAAAATGAGTATGTATTTATAAATATATAAATATGTTTATCAGTTGTCTAATACTCTTAACACAAGCTTTGCTTAGCTTGGGAGTAGACGGCGGCGGCGTTGTGTGATAGTTGTGGAATATTATTAATAATATCTTAAAGAACTGTGTTGCATTTTTAATCAATCCATCAATCTTTTTTATTTTTCATTGCCATAGTTTTTATCTTAATAAATAAACAGCCATTGAATGATAGTTGGTACCTACTACCTCTATTCTCGCCCGATCTAATCACTTAACCGTCTTGTCAGCTAACAAACAACATACTTAGTGACTTGGTCGCTTCTGGTCTGTTTCAGCAGTTTCCCTAAAATAATCTTTATAGTCCCTACTAAGCTAGTAGACAAATATATTAGTCAAGGCGAGCACACTGAAATGTCTTTGTCACGATGTAAAATCTAAGTCCTACTAAATATTGCTTGTTTTGAAATAAACAAACTTTAGGTCTTTTTTTTTGGTCATTTGGTGGAGCGAGAAGGCGTGTCAAACTTTTATTGACTAAAACCCACAATTATGCTCCTTCTTTGCCTTCATGGGTTCTCTCTCGCACAATAGGCTTCGACCCTGCTGGACCTCCTTTTTTTGTGGGTAAATCATCCAGTGGCATCCCCTGCTCTTGGGCGGAGCGGGTGATAGTGTCAGACTTTTACCGACGTAAAACCCACTCCTGTTCATTCTTCGTATCAGGGCCGAGTCTTTCTTTCTGAAGTAGACCCTTCGCCCCAGTAAGCTTCGACCCTACTGGGCCCGCGCGCTTGAAACACTACGCGCCGTCAACGACTCGGGATCGGTCCGGACGGTCGGACGGCGAGCAAACAAGCTTTAAGTGTACCCGTCAGTGAACGTTCTATAGAGTTAGTTTTCCCTCTCCTAGAGAGGAGGCCTGAGTCCCAGCAGTGGGAACATTAAAAGGCTGATTATGCTTATGCTTATGCTAATTGGTACGATTAGAACATTATGTCTTGATTAATGTTTGTTAATAAGCAGCTCTTACTTTGTTTATCGATGAAATATTCCGATACGCATGAACGCAAGTTTGATTATGAAACATTAGTCACGCTCTATCTAACACCTGTTTTGAGATTATATTCGATAGAATCGTAAGCGATGGCATTTCTCGAGTTTCTAAAAATGTATTAGCAATGTTTTAGTAGGTTTTTTTTGCTGAATAAATATAGCACGACCAGCTTTTGCCAGCGGCTCCACCTGCACCCGTGTAAAGACCGTTTTCTCCATACAAACTTTGGATCCCCGTGTCATCCCCTTGGGGATGAATTCTGGAAAATCCTCTCTTAGTGCTCGCCTACGTCATAAAAAGAAACCTTGTGCGAAATTTCGCAAGCGTTGTCCCAGTAGTTTCGGCTGTGCGTTGATATCTCAGTCAGTTTCTCCTTTTATATACAACATTATTTTTACTATATATAAAACCTGAATATAGTTTGGTCAGAATCAGTTAATGAATCGATCCTAATCATTTTTACACTATCTTATATTTTTTCCAAAATTTATTTTAAAAAGTAACAAGTTGGACAACACAGACCAAGGAAGGTCAGAACGGGTATTAGGTTCCAACGTGTTTTTACAAATTTAACCTTAATGGGAGTGAAAGGAGGTAATATTTTCGTTTCCATGCAATTTTTTTTTAAATAAAAGTAAATAATAAAGGATGTCTATTTGTTTTTCATAATTACTACCAATGTAATAATTTTGGGGGTTTTAAAGATTTTGTGAATGATTCTTATTTCTTGGATTAATATTATACTGGAAACATGGCACAAATTTCAATCAAAATGAACAAAAAAGATTATCATCATTAGTTTTTCGAAACAGCCCTCAAAAAACAATTCTACATAAACTCCAAGCGAAGGCGGTTCGCGCGTGATTTCGCGCCATTTTGGTTAAACACCAAGCGAACCGGCGCGTCCGCATAGATTATAAAATATTGAGCGTTTTATTTATAGGGTATTTATCCAAGAATTTATTTTTTTTTTGTGTGTATGAATATCATCTTATGACAAATCGCGCTCTTAGGCGAAGCAGGAGATAGTGTCAGTCTTTTACTGACTAAAACCCACTCCTGTTCCTCCTTTGCCTTCGTCCCAGGGCCCTAGGTTTTGCTTTCACACTACCCGTGGCCCCAGTAGGCTTCGACCCTGCTGGACCCCTACGATTTGCAGACATCTCTTTGAGGCGCGCGTGGAACGGTAGGCGTCCGTCGACGACTCGGGCTCGGTCCGGCTGGTTAACGGACGGTCGGACAGCGAGCCACCCATTGCTCGCCATCCGCAAGCCCACGCCTGCGGTGGCCGGAAATCAAGATCAGAATCCCGGCGGCGGTCAGGGCGTAAGAAACGTTGCCTCACGCGATCGGCCACCTCCTTTACAACCACTACTGCTTCGCAGAAGGAGGCGACTGCCTGCCACTCCTCCTCGCTCCGGACCATAGCCTGAACCAAAGCCCGGCGCGAGAGATCGCCGCCGCCAATCGCCCCCACGAGGACACGGCGTTGCTCTGCCCAAGCGGGGCACACCTCCACCGAGTCCTCCGAGAGGTCCACACAGTGGCGACACCCGGGCGTCACTTCCGCGCGAATCCGGTGCATGAACTTCCCGAACTTACCAAGTTCGGTGAGAACCATCGTCATGCGAAAGGTGAGGACGCCGTGAGGTCTTTCCAACCACGCCTCAAAGAGGGGACTTACCACCATAATTGTGGCGTGCCCAATCCAACAATTTAAACACGAAGTTCTTCATAAAGTAATTTGTAAATATCGAAAATAAGCAAACCTTTCTGTTATTCCCTTTAACTACCGCCCGTCGGTCATTCCGTTACCTATAGATATTCACAAGTTAGGGGTGTAAAACAAATTATTCTAGCCAAACCAGTCACTGGCAATGTGCTAGTAATAGATAAAAGATATACACTAATGTAAAGAGTAATTATTAGGAATAGCTACATTCTACATTATATATGCGATAATACGAATAAATCTTTAAATTTTAAATTATCTCCAGTCCTCACAATACCGACATTAAAAATGTTTTTTTGTTTAGAATAAACTAGGTTTTGCCAGGGGCTATAACCACGCACATAAAATATAGCCTATGTCACTTAGGAATGAAGCAGCTTTCTATCGGTGAGAAAATTTTAGCAATCGGACAAGGACTTTCAGAAATTACCACATAAAAACAAAAAAAAAATCTAACTTTACCTCTTTATAATATTAGTGTAGATTAAATTTTCTTAATTACAAAAAATGCCTCAGGATGGACGACACCGCCGGGACCAACCTGGAAAGAGGTGGCGAGTTGACCTAGATATCTACCGCAAAGGCTGGTTCTAGGTGGCTCTAGAAAAGAATACCTAGACAAAGTTGTGGGAGGACTTTGCCCAGCTGTAGGACGTAAGGAAAGTATAGACTAAATTAAAAAATGTATACATAAAAATACAGGCCAAAAAAATAACAATCTCGCAGCCCTAGCAGGCATTGGCCCTAGTGGGCCCCCGTCTATTTTGCTGACATTTGAGGCACACATAACACTCAACACGCCAAAACCCTAATTTATTTTTTTCCCTTCACGTTAGAAGGTAAGAAACTGCCAACGAATCGCAAAATGTGGGATCTGAACACTCAAATAGCTGAAACTTTATTTCCGCGAATTTCCACTTCTCGTATGAGCTGTAAATTACGTTCCATCGGCTGGATAGCCGAGGAATATTGTCCCGAATGGAAGTGCGATTGACATTTTTATTAGATTGCTTATCTTTGAGGCTAAAGGTAAAAAAGCTAAGAGGTATGCGGAACAGAGAGTAAAGTCCCGCAAACCTCCGTTGAAAAGGGAGGATCGTCCGACCAGACGGGTGATATGTCTGGCAACTGTCCGATAGATGATTTCGGGCTGTTCTATTTATTCTAATCGCAAGAGCGATGTACGATTAGTTCTTATGTGACGCCAAATATGTCACTACAATCAGCATCGTTTTTAGGGTTCCAAATTTTTATTACAAAGATTATTATTACAAAGACTCCGCTGTCCTTCCATCTGTCTGTCTATCCTTATGTCACCAGGCTGTATCTCATGAACCGTTATAGATATACAGTTAAAATTTTCACAGATGATGTATTTCTGTTGCCGCTATAACAACAAAAAACAGAATAAAATTAATATTTAAGGGAGCACCCATAAAACAAACGTGATTTTTTTTCGGTTTTTTGCTACGGACGGTACGGAACACTTCGTGCGTGAGTCCGACTTGCACTTGACCGATTTTTTTTATTCAACTTGAAGATACTACATACGACCGTCCAGTAACCGTCCGGACCGAACTCAAGTCGTCGCAGGGTCAAAGCCTAGGGTCCAAGGGTCTGCTTCTGAAAGTAAGACTCTGCCCTGGTATGAACGGCAATGAAGGATTAGGAGTGGTTTTTTAGTCAGTAAAAGTCTGACACACCCTCTAGCTCCGCCTAAGAGCGGGGGATGTCATTGAATGATTTTCCTACCGAAAAAAAAGTGGTATTTTGTTAAAGAAATTAGCTATCTTAAGATGTGACAAAATATGTGGGGATCGACGCACTACTTTCGTAAATGCATCGGTATTTTTAATTGGTATCTACGCACGCACTCACAAACACGCTAGTAGCGTAATTAGGGGACACGGCATTGCCCCCACCAAGGCGAGCAAAAAAGTAGCACGGCTGTACCATCCTTTTCTCGAAACAGTTCAGGTAATTTTCGACCCCCTATAACTTCGTTGTGTATAAAAGTAGAAGCCTGAATTTTCAGTAAATAAGCAAACCTGCATAGAGCAGTCAAGTGGTGGCCGAGTAGTAACGGCCCCAACCTAAGAGTTGTAGGCGGGGTCAAACCCAACCAGGCGCACGCCTCCCTCGCTTTCGCTGGTCGCTCACAATGGGCCTCATCAGAAGGCTCAGAGTCACCCAAAGGGCAATGGAAAGGGCTGTGATGAAGATATCCGAAGGACCACGGTTGCCGACATAGCACGAAGAATCGCCAAACTTAAGTGGTAATGGGCAGGGCACATTGCTCGCAGAACAGATGGCCATTGGAGCCGAAAGGTTCTGGAGTGGCGACTGCGAACCGGAAGACGCAGTGTTGGAAGACCCCCTACAAGGTGGACTGATGACCTGGTGAAGGTTACGGGAATCCGATGGATGCGAGACGCACAGGGCTGTTCATTGTGGTGACATTTGGGGGAGGCCTATGTCCAGCAGTGGACGTCTATCGGCTGACATGATGATGATAATGACGATTGCCAAGTCAATATATTTATTTGAAACAAAAAAATGTAATATTGATATGGTCAATAAAAGATGTTGCAAAAGGTAAATATTATTGTCATTCAATTAGGTCGTTGGGCTTTAATGAGACTAGGGTATGAGAGGTCGTTGAATGATGAAAATAAAAAAAGCTTCAATTGCTCAATCAATATACACTGTCAGCTCATCACTTTGTGACTGTCGGCTATATACTTATTATCTGCTCAGTACATCTATTCAAAGCGTTCACCGCGTACCGGTCTCTTCATGCATTACCGTACGACATTTTGAATGAGACAAAAAGAGGAGCAGTTTTGATGCAGGTTTTTCTGGGTCAGTGTGGTTTGGCAGGTGTAGTGACCTGTTACTGGCTGGAATACGTTCTTGTATGAATTTAATTATAGATTTAACACTGGGATAATATTATCAAATCGACGGGTGCAAAGGAAAAAAAAATATCAGTTTTTATTTCTAATAATTGCAGTAACTTACAAAAATATAGCAAATCTTCTATAATGTATAAAAAGTGGAAAAATTAAGGCGATAACTCTTAGAACTTTTTTATCATATTGTAAATAAAAAACGTTTATTCTAACCTCACACATACAGTAGAATTAGGATACATTAGAATTAAAATACAGTAAAATTAAGTCTGAAAAAATAACTATAAAATCTGTGCAAGGCCAAAAAGTCGCCTAACTCAGCATATGCTGCGATATTTAAAATGATAAATAACACAACGCTAGTATTCTGTTAGGGAAAAGGAAAAGTTAAAATATTCTAATCATATTGGAGATTAGGATATTTTTAGTGAGTTACTGCAATTATTAAAAAAAAATTTTTTTTGGTCACTTTTTCTTGAAAAGTAACGGGCCAAATTTTTTTTTCGCGGTGTAAAAATCCGTATATATTTTACTACGATTTTTTCTCCATTCTCCTCCATCAAAAAAACCGTAATATTCCAATAACTTTACGATACAGTAACAAACTTAAAAATAATTAATCATTCAAATTCTCGGCTGAACGATTCTAACAGTAACACCACAGCTAGTAGATTACACATTAACCCATCGAACCATATCTGGAACGAGCATAATCCGAGATAACGACTGTTTCGTGGTCACAAGCATGACTGCTGAGCATCGGGTCATGGGTATGATCCCTGGATCAGGTAAAAACTGTTAAATAATAATTTATTTAATAAACAGACAACAGGATCTATTAGGTTTAGTAACAATATTACTATCCTATATTAGTACTTAATTATAAATCGTAACAATGAACGTTCCACCAAAGCCCCTTACAAACGGGCTATCTTGCCTTCCGGTCACAACACGTAGAATACTGTTGGGGCTGCAACCCACTGAGGCCACTTTCTCAACAAACATTGTTGACGCGCTACAGAACCGAGGCAGACGCAAAAGCGCCCTAAATGCATTATTGTTCTGGATGCGCAGAGCATTTTAGGACTTTTAGGTGTAATTAAACCAAGGGCCTCCCAAGTATAGTGACGTGCAATATGCTTTAAAAAGCGTCACCTTGACTGCGGCTGTACTTCGGGAGAACGCCGCGAGTAAGCATATAAGAAAAATGGTTTTTCATTAAAAGTTACTCTGTAACAGCCCGGAGTTTGAATGTTGATGTGTGACCCGATCGGATTATGAGAGTGAATGCATCATCATCATTTTAGCCGAAAGACGCCCACTGTTGGACGTAAGCTTCCCCCAAGTGTCAACACAATGATCGGTCCTGTGCGTCTCGCATCCATCGGATTCCGGCGACCCTCACCAGGTCATCGGTCCATCTTGTGGGAGGCCTTGCAACGCTGCGTCTTCCGGTACGTGGTCGTCATTCCAGAACCTTTCGTTCCCATCCACCATCTGTTCTGCGAGCAAGAACTGCTATTCTGTTGTGTGTGCACTCTAATATCTACTGATTCGTAACGGTTAGCAAACATTATCGAAAATATGGTAAGCTTAATTTTTCTGATAAATATCAACATTTTTAAGAATATGCTGAAACTAGAAAAAAAAATAAGCTAAAATGTAAACGAATTGTTAATTGGTTCATTTCATTTAGACAATTTAAAAACATCGTCTATAATTGTGGTTTCTGAACAGACTTAATTTCTTAAAATCACACACAAAATGGAATAGCTGTAATAAGATCTAGGGCGACGAACATCTAGACTACATATAATTAAATAAATAGACTTAAATGAATTTGAGTCTATATCTCTTTGTCTGAAGGTCTATATTAACAAGATACATTTACCTAGTACCTACAAATTAGTTTCGTATAAAATATTTGGTACCTAATATTAATTGGCTTAAAGGTATATTGTTCCAAATTGTGTTATTTTAATTAAATGGGTCTGGCTGCGGGATGATTCGAAAGAGGCGCCGCGGTCCTGGCACACAAAGGGCAAATTAAGTTCAGTTTCTTTTTTTATATAGGTTTTTTTATATAGCTTTTTTTATAATGTGAATGTGAGAATATTGGACTCCGCGAATTCTTAGATTACTTACCTACTTCCTATTACGGCAATTTTTTTTATTATGATTATTTATATTTTGCTTTTGAGTACAATATTGACTGGTCTACACTGTCCTAACACAATATCTATTAATACTGTATGGAAATATTTTAAGATCAATCTTTTTTTTTAAAGTGTTCTTTGAGTTTCTTACCGGTTCTTCTCCATAGAAAACCATGATTGGAACCATGCCCTAGCTTCTGACAATTTATAAATACCCATGTAGGTCCATGTGAAATAAAATATTTTGAAATTTGAACACTACCTTCCCCGCTGTCGTCATCGTCGGCAATATATTTTTTTATTTATAAATTTTGCAGTTTTGCAACAACAGGCTGGACATTTTAGCTTATGAAAGACTTTTGTAGCTAAACCTTATTATGTCATTTTGATTTGGTTTCTTTAAGTTTACATAAATTAAAAAAAAATGACCTTATTTTAAAATCATTAAACATTAAAAAAAAGCGTAATTTCAGCAGATTATGACGCTTTTATATTAAAAAAAAAACATAACTATTAATAACTAATGATCAGAATGGTCCTGTGCGTCTTGCATCCATTGCTTTATTTTTTTTAAATATCGCAGCATATGCTTTTTTTTTAGGTGGGAATTCATCCAATGTCTTTTCTCTTGAGCGGGGCGTGAGGGAGTGTCAGACTTTCACTGACAAAACCCACTTCCGTTCCTTCTTTGCCTTGATTCCTGGGCCTCGAGGTTCACCTTCACAAAGTCCATGGCGCCAGTAAGCGTCGACCTTGCTGGGACCCTGCGATTTGCTGACATCTCCTTGAGGCGCACATAGACCACTACGCGCGGTCGATGACTCGAGCGCGGTCCGAACGGTTACCGGACAACCGGACGGCAAGCTACCCATTGCTCACTGTCCGCAAGCCTACGCGTATGGTGGCAGGAAATCGGAATCAGGATCACAGTGGCTAGTGCGTGTGGGCCGTTTCCTCGCGCTTGCGGCTGCCTTCTTTGCTACTGTTACTGCTTCGCAGAAGGAGGCAACCGCCATTCCTCCTCACTCCGGATCATGGGCTGTACCAGGGCCCGACGCGAGAGGTCGTTGCCGCCGATCGCCCTCACGAGGACACGGCGGTGCTCTGCCCTAACGGGGCACACCTCTACCGTATGCTCCATCGTATCCTCCGGGCATTGCAGCATATGTTAAGATAGGAGCTCTTGTGGCTTTGTACGTCTTTTTTTATTCTTTTTAGTTGTTATTGTTTTTATTCATGTTAGTTAATGAGAATGGTTAATATTTTAATTATATTATGTAGTTTGTCCTGTGCGAGTCTCAAATAATTGTTTATCATTCTGAAACATAAAAACGTGCACTATATTTACCTTAATCGCGAAATGTAAGTCGAAAAGGTACCACGGGTCGTTTCCCATTTTTTCCTTAAAGTTATCCAAGCAAAAACACCTTAAGCCGGAAACGACGTCAAAGTAGGTTTTATGTAAGACGCATTACTCATCGAAGGTATTTTTAGCTTCCAGAAATGGCTTACTCCCATCTTCCTTATTTTCCGCAATATCCATATATCAAACCTCGTGGGCATACCTACCTAAAACTACTATATAAAAGATACATTGAAACATATAGATAGATTATACATTGTCATATTTTTAAGAACTCAATGTCTGAGCAGCCTGTACTGCCTGACAGTTGAAGTTATAAATATGAAAATCTTTACTACGTTGTTTGTTAGTCGATTCTTTAACTCCTGAACGGATTTGAATGAAACAGTTTGTAGCTCACGGGTAGATTTTGCATGTAGTAAAGTAAGATTGCATGTGGTGGAGATGAGAATGTTGAGATGGATGTATGGTGTGACGAGAATGGATAAAGTGAGAAATGAGTATATTAGAGAAAGTTTTAAAGTGGCGCCAGTGACTGAAAAGTTGAAGGGGAATCGTTTGTCTTGGTATGGTCATGTTATGAGTATACATGTGGATGGGTGGAGAGGGAGAGGGAGGCCAAAGAAAAGATGGATAGATTTTGTGAAGAGTGATATGAAAGAAAAGGAAGTTAGTGATAGCATGACGGTTGACAGGATAGAATGGAAGAAAAAAACGTGTTGCACCGACCCCAAATAAGATGGGACAAGGTGAGGAAGATGATGGGTAGATTTTGACCCGTATTTGAATATAGCATATATCTCAGACGTATTCCCTGGATGAAATACCAGAAATTATGTAAGTAAACAACAGGGCTTTTATTTATTTCATTAAATTTATATAAGTACACACACAGGACGTTAACATAAAGGTGCTGCTTATTTCAAAATTAATTTCTTTTATCAGACACGTCAAACGAGAGATTAAAAGAAATGTAGACAATGTGTGTAAAAAACAAAACAAAAAGAGTATGTGAGTGAGAGCGTGTGTTCTTAAATACTTATAAAACCATATCATTGTACCTTATACATACTATAAATGGTATGTCTAATAAATAAATATTTCGTGTTAAGGTGTTTGTAGTCGCACTCCTCCGAATGACCTTCCGATTGTACATACGTCTGTACAACTTGAATGACCTTGAAAAACTTTTAATTGTCATTTTGTACACACGTTTATACGTTTTTTTTTTTAGCCGAAAATTGTGTTTTTTATGTCTTTGTTTTTCCTAGAATAATCCGAAAAAGTTTTTTTTTGTTTTTTTTTTTTATTAATTTTTTGGTGATTTACGTAAAAACGCGCAATTACGTAATAATAATACCCTGGGGCGCCCGAGGAGTCAACGTTTTTTTTATTGTATATTTGTTAGGCATGAGTCGTAAAGTATATATATATATATATATATATATTATATATTGATATAAACCAGTACTTGACTGCGATCCCACCTGATGGTAAGCAGTGATGCAATCATTGATGTCGAGACGCATTAGTTCATTAAGAGTAAAATATAAAGCATATAAGTACTCAAAAAGTATTTTTACCCACTTACCCCTATTCCCCGTTTTTTAATCGCGATGATGATATCATATATGGCAGAACTATGTTTGCAATAAAATTATTACAGTTGAGGAGAGGTTTAGTATTTTTTTACTTAATTTTTGAAGAACGAAATCGATTTCAAATCTCCAATAGGCGGAAGTGCGCTACTGTAATTAAGTATTAACTCAAATAAGAAGTAAATAAGAAACTAAAAAATACCCTCGATAAAATAAAGGGAGCTCAATAACTTTAAAGACTTTTTAATACATATTCTTTGAAGATTAATTAGTAAGCAATTTATTTACTGTTTCAAATGAAATCGACATTTAATTAATGTAATACTTTGATCAAATTAAAAACCAATTTCAATTGATTGTATATAATTAATCTAAGCTTCAAATATTTTTCAGTTGTATAGTTTATTTTAAAACTGAAATAAATAAAAATAGAACAAAGCAAAACTTCGGGTATTATGTCTCTTGTACAACATCCTTTTCAACTCTGCCAGGGTATCCTGGCTACTTACGTGATCGTTTTTCGTTCACTCGCCCTGCCGATGCCCCATTCAGACCTCACCTTAAATACCATCTTAATTTCGCATCCCATAATACCCATTTCTATTCCAACTCCTTCTCTTTTCATGCGGTACGACTTTGAAACTCACTTCCAGCTAAGATCCGTGACGCTAAAAGTGTATCTGCCTTCAAGAAGCTAGTCAAAGAACATTACCTCTCTACCATCTCGTAAAGTTATATTTTATAGATACATATTTTTATTATTTAATTTATGTATTGTATCAATTTTGTGTTTTATATACTGTTATTGATATATATACAATTTTGTGATAAAAAATTAAAATAATGTATAATAAATAAAAAATAATAATAACAAATAATAGTAATTGTGTGTTTAATTATGTGCTTGTGTGTGTGTGTGTGTATGCGGTAAGGCCGCCCATTGTTTGTACGTATGTGTTTTAGTTTTTTGTTTCCTTTTATTTTTGTATTTGGTGTACAATGAAGGATAAATAATTAATAAATAAATATGTATCATGTGATTTAAGTAAGATAATTTAGTATATTTTTAATTTTCTAACTTATTTGTATACACTGTGTCTACATCTCACATCCAACTCTCCTGTCGCAGGTCTGCTGGAAGAAATTTCATTTTGAAATAAGCAGTACCTTTGTGCTCTCCTATCTGCTTTTGTTCTTTTCATTTTTAAGTGTTTGTGTGTACATAAATAAATAAACTTTATTGTACACCAAAATAGTAACAAAACTTTTAAACTAACTTAATCTATTGGTACAATGGCGGCCTTATCGCTAACAGCGATATCTACTAGACAACCTTAGGATGGGCTGTAAGAACTTAATTTAAAAAGAAGCTTGTCTGTGGTGTACTGCAAATTGTTGATGTGTTAAATTTGACATTAAAATTTATATTAGACTGTGCATAGATATAAAATTATATTATAAAACTATTATATTGAAAATACAAAAACAAACAATATACATATTATATGTTACACAATTTAAAAGAAAGAAATGGAGAAAAAAAACAAAACTACGAAAAGGTGGGTTAGCGATGATCTTTCAAAACTGAATTGGGTAGAAGCAGAATTAATAACAGTGAAAGGAAATGATATTTGACTAGATTTTAAGAATAATTATAGGAGTGCATACCGGAGTAAACATACATTCAAAAGTTTAAAACATCACAAAAAAACGGGCTAGTGCGAGTTGGACTCGCGCACTGAGGATTTCGTACTAAGGTACCTATGAAAGCAGTTCAAAATCCAAATTGAGTCCCCAAGATTTTTACGGATGGCATTTTTTTTGTGACGTAACTACAAATTTCTTTTTTCCTTTACTTGTGCTTTGAGACCTTGCTTCATATCAAATTTAGGATTCTAGAACAACGCGAAGGATCCTTTGAATTTTGATTCCGTTGTGGGTGTCGAAATACACTTTTTTTGCAACATAAACATAACAGACAGACAGACGGACAGACAGACAGACAATAAAGTGTTAGTTATAGGATTATAAGGGTTCCGTTGTTTCCTTTTGAGGTACGAAACCCCAAAAAATACAAAATAAAATCATGCACGGTTGTGTAGATGGAATCGCTATGTTGTCTTGAGGCTCTACCTCGACTTTTTAACGCAATCAATTTATGGCCTAAACTGAACTGTTAAAGGGACAGAGCTGATTAGGGTGTATAGCTCCAACCCTGTTTCTTGCTCGCACTCCTGAATTTACAGACATCATGGTAAGCCCCCAATGTTGTTCTGGTTTGGACAAAGTATTATTGAAGGTTTTTATTAGTAACTGCGGGACTGTGGACTTCAGAATTATTTGAAAGAGCCACCGTGACCCTAGAAGCCAAAGAACCAACTGTAGGAACAAAGCTGCATTTTAGTCTGTAAAAGTCTGTCACTCCTTTTTGCTTCACCTCAAACAGGACAAATTGTTAAATTTGCTACCCTCAAATCAAAGCCTTGGTATTTTTTGCATCAAATAGAACCGTCACCAATTAACTCTAATAAAATTAATAATGTAAATGTATTTACTCACAAATTCTCAACAAAGCCCATGTACAATAAATCTTCCAATAAAACACCAATTACAGCTTCTCCAATAAATAAAACCTGCTTGTAATACCTACACTATTCGTTGATCGGAAGCAGGAATGTCGGTCCGATAATAACTCCGGAATCTTGTTCACCTTCCGTTACACATATACTGAGGCGAATTCGTCGACATTGAGAGACTATTATTGATTAATAGTCTCTGTGTGTTATAATAGTTTCATTATTAAGATAATCGTTTGTCTTGGTACGAGCATGTGAGAACGAGGGCTGAAACGCATATTACTAAAGAAGTTATAAGAACACAGATTGATGTAGAGTAAGAGGAAGACCAAAGAAAAAATGGATTGGTTGCGTGTAGAATGATAGACGGATGACTGGACAGAATGGAAGAAACAACGTGTTGCGACGACTCCAAATCCCGCAAGTCCGAGCAACTATCCGAAAGTTGGTTTCAGGCTGTTGTATAGAAGAATAGATTAGAATAAACTTCATTGTAGGTACACCAAAAAAGTAAAACAACTTATACATAAACTTCAATCTATGGGTACAATGAAAATGTCCTAATCGCGGGACAACTCTAAAACTGCAATGGTAGATTTTTAATTTTAGTTCGTTGTCGATACAATACCAGAAGTTGAATTTTGAATCAAATTATAGTTAATTCATACCCAATGCGCCATTCTTGTTATAATCAGATGCTCAATCAACCGATACGAAGTAATTGTAATACATTGCTGAATATCTCATCTTTATTCCATTAATGTTGTGATAATCCATTAATTTGTGCACATACGTAAACAATTTCAAGTCTATATTTATAGCGGATAATTTGCTTCACATATTACACTCAGAGTAATTAACTGTCAACATTTGTTATAGGTCATTCTTGCTAACAACGTTGGAACTCGTGTATGTTGTTGAGACTTCTGGCCAATATTTGAGCCAACCTGCCTCATTGGTCTATTGGTCGCAATGTTATCACTCGGCTAGGACCCTCGGCTCAGGATCGTGGGCACAGAATTGTGGGCTCGGTATTCTGGATTTGAGATCCTGAGATGGGGATCCTTTTTTTTTGGATGGGAAAATCATCTAATGACATCCCCCGCTCTTGGGCGGGAGATAGTGTCAGACTTTTACTGACTAAAAACCCACTTCTGTTCCTTCTTGACCATTGTTTCAGGGCCCCAGGGATCTCTTTCGCATCACCCATGGCCCTAGTAGGCTTTGACCCTGCTGGGCCCCTACGGTTGCTGACATCTCCTTGAGGCTGGCGTGGAACACTACGTGCCGTCGACGACTTGGGCTCGATCCGGATGGTTACTGGACAATCGGACGGCAAGCTACTCATTAATCGCCGTCCGTAAGCCTGCGCCTACGGTGAGATTGGGATCCTAAACTCGGGTTTTTGGGTTTGGAATCCTGGGTTAGAGTTTCTGGGCTCAAGATTCTGGGCTCGATATCTGGGTAAATTGATGTGTTATTGGGTTTTTTCCGTCTGGAATATTTCAAAAGTAGCTTGGTTTCTGAATCAAAAATTCTAAAAAAAATCTAAAGCTTTAACAATATGTTGGTTATAAGTTCAAATACCGCAAAGCCTTGTAGCAAATTTATACCATACTTTGTATAATTTACTTCCGTTATACTTCATACCACCTGTTCGTGTTATTTTTAGACCAAAGTTTTTGTTATTATTAAGTTATATACAAAATAGACGGCCCACCTGATGTAAATTAGTCTTCGCCGCTTATTAACACCTGCAGCGTGTTCATTTTATCACTTACTAACTTCTGCTAGCGGCTTCGCCTGCGTGATCGTAGTAAAATATATAACCTGCCCAAGAGGCCCATTCCCTCTCCTAGAGAGGAGTCCTGGACCCTAGCAGTGGGAACATTACAAGGCCGATTATGCTATTTTATCTTTGTATCAGTTCGTCCTTTCAAATTTTGTAAGCGGACGCGGGCCTTAATGACCTTCGGCAACAAAACTCGAACACTGCAGTATAATCCCTTCTATACGGATTTAACCTTCACTTTAAACACGGAAGACGTTTATATTGTACACTTTGTTGTTACTTATAATAAACCTCCCGATCAAATTTTGATCACTCCGGCCCAATCTTAACGGAGATTAACCAAGAGATAATAATTTATAGTGCTCAAACGTGTGTGGAATAACAGGTGTACTCTCTTAGTCCGATGAGACGGCAATCCAAAACAATTGGAGAGAGACCAGGTGCAGGACCAACGGCTTTACGTGCCGTTCCGAGGCACGGAAATCTCACACCTCCAAGTTTCATACTCCGGGCAAGAGTAATAGTCCTTTTTTTCGACCTGTGAATCAAACCAAACTCAGTAGGTAGTATTTCTTTATTATTTATTTTTGGATTATTTTATTTTATTTTTAAGCTATTGGATGAAGCGAAAGGGCGTGTCAGATTTTTACTAACTAAATCCACGCCTGTGTCCTTCGGTTTCTCTTTGCATTCCAAGACCATAGGTTTCCTTTTCAGAAATTCCCCTTGGTTCTAGCGGGCATCGGCCCTGCTGGGCCTCTACGGTTTTCTGACAATTCTTAGAGGTGCACGTAGAGAACACAACGCGACATCGACGACTTGGGTCCCGTCCGGCAAACTGTGAACTATCCATTGCTCGCATCCGCAAGCCCGTGCCTGTAGTGGCTGGGGATCGCCCTGCGACTTCCGGCAAGCTTAGAACGGTATACGAATATTAACGACATTAATCTAAGGCTCAGAAGTTGCGCCTGCTACCACGAAGCAAATAAAGCAGTTACGGCACGTACGGGCTGCTACTGTCGATTATAGAATCTTTACAATCCCAATAAGATGCAAATATCTTTTTGAATATCTTTTGTATATTTATTAGTACACGTAGACTTGATGTCACAGGATATTCTATCTGTACCAGTCAAACCTTTGGGTTTAATTTTTTTTCCGGAAAATCCCACAGCAACCGTAGTGTGAACAATTAGGGCTATATTTCAATGGGACACCATGGCGGCGCGACCGGTTGCCGCTACCAAGAAAATGTATACAGCTCTACAGAGAGTTACTTACCTGGAGTCGCAACCAGCTCGGACGCGTGCACTTAAGGTCCATTTTGATACTGTCTCAGTATGATATAGCGACTCTGGTGTATGTATGGTGTCTAGTTTGGTAGCTTACGGACATCACGGCGGCGCAACTGGTCGCGCCGCCATGGTGTCCCGGTGAAATGTAGCCCTTAAAGTTATGATATGATGTTTGAAATGAAAATATATTTAAAGGGAGTCCCAAAATTAACGCAAAATTTGAATTAAATAGAAAACACAGTTCTAAGTTTTTTGTCTTTTTGGGGTTGCCAACATATTACTGCACAAATGGCGGCAAATTCAAATCTTGCGTTAATTTTGGGACACCTATACATAGATGTGTATGTATGTACTTGACGGCTGGGACATGTTTTATAGTGACTATGTGTGAAAGTTATCTTTTATGCTTTTAGTCTGCCGTTCTGAAAAATTTTAAATATAAAAAAAACGATTCTTCGTGCTTTCCATAAAACGTGTAAACTATATATACGAGTATATACATTTTTAGTGATATGTAGAATTTGTGAAGTTAGGGTTGGTAGAGTTAGGCCGTGTAGATTTAGAAGCTTGGCTCTACATGAGATCTGATATCTTTTTCTCAGGGCAAACCTTATGAGGTCGACTTGGCAACATTTTACATGAAATTTTTTTGGTGGGATTTTAATTTAATTATCACAAAGTCAAAAAGGCGCCTAACAGATTTGGATGAACGACGGAAAATTTTAATTCTTTTTAAAATCAATTACTCAAGAAGCTTTAGTCAAAACAATTTCTAAAAGTTACAACTGAAACCAAGTCAAATCAAATTTCATTATTCTTCAATGTGACTTCCTGTCACATTTAGTTTAGCCAAATGAGTGTGGGTTATACCAACGTCTTTGCTAATTTCCCTTCTATCTTTGCCATTGGATTAGGCTAATTATCAACATCAGTACCTACTTACATAATTATTCTCGTAATGTTATTTCAGAGGGTGTTGCCGCTGTGGTATTAAAGTGTTTCTAATGTTACTATTATTCAGGTAAGTGGTTAGGAATTTCATGAGCTTGTGGGTGGCTTGTGTGTGTGGGATCTTAAATGTTTAACGTCGTCATCAATTCGGCCGAAAGACTTATTTATTTATTTAATTAAACTTCATGTACAGTGGTGGTACATAGGCGGACTCAATGCCACAAGTACACACTTATAGTGGTGTCTTTCGGCTGTCGTTGAACGCTTTAGGCAAATCTATACTTGCCCAAAGCGTTACTAAATTGGCTGACCTTTTGTTTTAGGTGGGAAATCATCCCATGACTACTCCCACTTTACGGTGGAGCGCGAGGGCGTGTCAGAATTTTACTGACTAAAACTCACTCCTATGTTCTTTATTTGCCTTGCGTACCAAGACCCCGGGTTTAGAAGCGAACCCCGGTAGGCTTCGACCCTGCTGGGTCCCTAGGCTTGTGTGCTTCAGCCGAAAGACATCCCATAGCTAGACATAGGACGTCTTTTGGCTGACGCTAAACTCATTATGTAAGTCTATAATTGCCTAAAGCGTTGCTACATCGACAGGCCTTGTGCTTAACATATCCAGCAGGCTCCTTCAGGTCATCGGTTTACTTTGTAAAATACCTTCAAACTTTGTGTTCCATTTTGACATGCCTCCATTTTTTTTTCTGAGGGAACTATTTCTTGTGCTGCTCTGGGAGGAGCGAGATTGTGAAACCCACTCGTGTTCCTTTAGTTACCATTTACGTTTCAGAGCCCTGGTGACTTGCAAACAATCTTTGCAGCCTTGGTAGATAAGGATATACTCATAGTCCTGAAACGCAAAAGGCATTAAAAGGAACAAAGGTGTGGTTTTAGTCAGTAAAAGTCTGAGACGCCCTCGCGTTCCACCCTAGAGAGGAAGAAGTCATAAGACAATTTTCCAGCTCAAGAAAAAAGCACTGGCAGATAGCGGGCCGAACGGGCCCCGACATACCTTACTTAAAATTACCATTCTTTTTTTTATTGTATCGAAAAAACACTATTTATACAGATAGAAACCGGAAGCGTTTTGAATGCAAATCACTACTGGCAAGGTTAAGCGATAATCCTGGATCATTGATCAATTGGCGCACAACGCTATGGCGGATCTATAGCGCAATGTCACCATGAACATTCTCATTTTGGAAACGGATTTTATTAAGGAACTTTCCTAAGAAGTCATTTGGTTTAAGTGTAGAATTATCATCTGTTGAATTTAAAGGCAATAATTATATTTCGGTTTACACCACCCTCAATTTATATGAGACGGTCACCTCCTTTTGCGAAGCAGTAATGCAAGCAAAATACCATTAGCAAAAAACGAATCCGGCGGGAACTTCATGACCCTCAGTAATGAGAATTACGACTCGAGGAGGAGGAGGAATGCAAGCAAAGAACGCGGCCGAAACTGTGAGTCGGATATAAGCCTCTTGCCCAAAGTACCGCCGAAGGAAGCAAGCGTTGGGAATCGCAGGACGATTTCCAGTCACCTAACCGGCTAACTTGCCGTGTAGCCGTCTGGTAAAGAACTAGCACGAGGCGAGAAGGCGCCTTGTGCTTAATGCGTGCCTCAAATATATGTCAGCAAAAATTACGGTGTAAGTTAGGGCCGACGACTGCCAGGGCTTCGAATTATTTGAAGGAGTTACCATAGCCCTCTCAAAATAGGGCAACTAAAGGGGCACTGGGTTTTAGTTAGTAAAAGTCTGACACTCGCTCGCGCACCACCCAGAACGGGAGAAAGTTATTAGAAGATTCCCCACGTTATAAAAGCCAGCCACATTTTTATTTTGGTCTTTTTTGGGGGATAAGAATAATTTTGAAACACTTCTTGTATCTATAACATAGGCATAATGTAATTTATACATATTCGGTTAGACTCAAAGCTTTGAAGCTGACCTCAGTTTAGTTTCGTGAAGATTTGGCAAATCCTCATAATTTTTTGTAGTTTTTTTGTTAATCTTTAAAGCATATATAGCATAATCAGCCTTTTAATGTTCTCACTGCTGGGACTCAGGCCTCCTCTCTCTAAGAGAGGGAATGGGCCGTAATCTACCACGTGGGCCCAGTGCGGATTGGTGAATGTCATATGTCTTCGAACTTTTACACAAAGTAATGCGCCTGGCTGGGTTTGCAACTCGATGATATTACAATCTTTAAAGATAATAATTTAATTATCATCTCTTTCCTTATATTCTTTATCTTAAAGTGAATTACTTGTATTTAATTAAGCCTTCAAACATCCACTGCTCAGTAGCTTGTCACGATATCGTGACGGTTTCGAAATCATCAGTTTAGTATCTAGTTTAATTTGTGTACTTACCTACACTCAACGCAGATTATATTAAGCTTAATTTAATTTGTATCTTCAGTTTACACCACTTACAATATATTAGTGTAGCTGTGTAGGGGAATGTATAGAGAAACCTTATCAACTTTTGCAGGGAACACTAACATTTGTGCACATAAAATTTAAAATCTGGTAAAAATCTTTTGTTTTTCCAAAGAAAAATGTGTGTGGGGACCCTGACGATAGATAGATAAAGGAAGGACGTATTGTATTAATACACTCCCTAGGAATTGTACACATTACCGAGGTATATAATGGACAATAATATTCATAATGTTTCATACATTGCTTTGTATAGAATACCTGAATTATATAGATTTCCGGTAACACATACAGAAAAAGCAAAAACTCATTCCTTCGGACTCATGAAGTATCAACTGTGGTTTAAAAAAATATTTAAATAGTGCATGAGTTGGACCCCAAACGGCTCCAATATGTAACTACCAACGAGGTTGTTAGCCTCTGGTTGATTGGTCCTATACAAATCGAAAAATAAGTTTCTGAAAAAAAAGAATATCCATTTTTACATAGCACTTTTCATCACAAATTCTAGCGGAGACTAAAATATGTTTTGGTTCGTTCAAAAATTTTATTTTTGCACCATAACGATGACTGGCCGGTTTTACCTACCGTCTGGCATTTGCAACCTTTAGTCAGGGAAACCAGTTTTCGAAATAACATATCACCCATGTATTGACGATGTCAAAAGGGACTTGTTGATATTGTGTCTTCGACCTTGCATTTTATGCAGCAAGTAAGCACGCATTCTTACGGCTGAAATGATGATTTTCATTTCAACCGTAAGAATGCGTGACTGCTGGACGAAGCCCCTCAAGCATCATTAAAACTATCGGTTCTGTGTGTCTCGTATCCATTGGATTACCGCAATTCAACGCTACGTCTTCCGATACGTGGTCGCCACTCCAGAACCTACCGGTTTGACCACCGAAAACCTATCGGTTGAATGCATGTGGATTAGATTTGAAACACAATCCAGACAGATTATCACTGTAGACCACCACACATAGTTTTCGAATTTTCGTAATTCTAGCTGTCTCGAAAAAAAAAAAAAACCTAAAAATCTCGAAGTCCCGGAACTTTCATTGTCGGCTGTCTCGTGTCCCGGGACTTTCAAATTGTCGGAAATTCCCAAACCCTAGTCACACATGATTATCTGGTCTGGGATAAAGGCTGAATTTATCCGAGTACTATGTTTTCTATGAATAATTTCTAAATTCGACACGGGCAAAGTCACTGGCAAAAGCTATTCATACTAATATTATAAAGGTTTTTCGTATGTATGCGTTTGTATGTTTGTTACTTTTCCACGCTCGAATGGCTGGACATATTTTAATAAAATTTTACACACATCCTGATCATAATCTTGTAAGTAGGATTTGTATTATCCCGGGATTCTCTTTCCTAAGGAAAATTTTCAATACTTTTACGTGGACGAGGCCGCTAGCATAAACTAGTTTACCATAGTTTTTGAACATTGCTTGATTCCACGTTTATTTATAAAAGTGAATGGGGTTTTTCTTAGAAAGCCCGACACCTAACATCATCCTTTTTATTAAATTCTATATTTAAATTTAAACCTTATTCCTTAATTCAAATTATATTAAAATGTTATTTTCAACCAGGTAGAACCTCAAAAGGTTACGTCGTGTTTCATATATCAGGGTAACATGTCAAATATTTATATAGGGACCATTTTAGATACGTAATTATTTACTAGGCCTCCGCCAACTGAGCAAGTAATTCTTCTACACGTGTGGGTAGAATAGAACTCCTCATAAAATGTTATTGTAATGTACTAACCTTTTACGCCTAAGGAATTAAGTCCGCCTACAGAGGGAGACAAATGGAAAAAAACGGGCCAAGTGCGAGTCTAGAGGTAGAGTCGAGATATGCCATTATCTTTACAACATTAGACACTATAATTATTGAATTGAATTTTATTATTATTAATTTTGTATTGTATAATGGTTTATTATTATGTTATTTTTTTAGTTTGTTTATTAAGATGTTTTTAGTTCATAAGATGTAAATTCGCTATCCGTTCAACGTCTCGTCGACGACGGCTGGCGCTGAAAATCAGCGCTGTGACCATTTTCAGTACATAAGCCGCAGCATTTTTCTGAGCGCTGGCCGTTTTGCGCAGATGTGTCGCATAACTCATTATTTTGTATTTTATGTTATAATATTATGATATATATATATATATTTGCCATGTTTGTCTTAAATAAACTCTTTTTCTTTCTAATGAATTCATTTTAAAAACGAACATCAGTGTTGCCCTGACTCTTGTACTAGGAGAACTTGTATCACAAGAAACGGACTTTTTAAATACAGGGATTATCATACATTAGAGACACAATAGACAAAAAAAAAACATATACAACAGAAAAAAATATTTTAGTTATAGCTTAAGGTTAAACGCCTATCAGAACCTTTCAGAATGGATAAATCACCAAATTGTGTTTCGTAAAGTATTGTATAAACAAACCTATTTTATTTTTATTCTATGCCGTAAAAATTTATAAACGCCTTTATAGTTAATTTCAAACCAAATATTTTATGTTATCGCTAAATCCTATATGTTACTAATATATTTTTTCACGACTTTCAATTTAGTCAGTTTTGCTGAGGGAAAAAATCTAACGGTCGATCGTAAATTTTGTTTGTATATCAAATATAATATTGCGTATGCCAAACACATGTTACTTGTTCATTGTTTTATGATTTTGATTAAAATATGATAACATGGCCGAATAATTATTTCACTCTCATTAATAGGTACTACAACAAATGACTAAGGTAAATAAAATAAATCACTAGCAGGAAAATAATAAATTATTTCCAAATAAATAATTATATGCCTAAAAATAGTAAATAAACTCCCATGTTATCGGAGCACCGGTCTACATCTGGGCGGTTTAAAAAAAATAGCCACGATAGGGTTCTAACCTAACCTGTCCGAGTCGGGGTTCCCCAAGTCCCAAAATGACTAAATTGTGGCGATCGCTCCGGTAATTAATGACAACGAATGTGCGTCACGTGCCGGTGGCGGCTGTGTGGGTTGCGGGGGGAATAAATAAAGCGAAACGACTGTAACTTTAGTTTGACAATAATATATTTTGAATTCAGGTTAGATAATTTAATTAAATTAAAGCTATCTAGAATTGTCATTTTCGGTATTTATGTTACTACCAGCTGACCCAGCGAACTTTGCACCACCTAATATTAAAGATAACGCCATCTACTAGCATTACCAGAACAGCATAATTAATTTTAAAATGACATTTTAATTAGAAATGGCGGATTCAGATTCGTCATTTTTTTCTCACCGTTTAAACCTTCCCTGGACTAACACAAATATTTCAAGACCAAAATTACCCAAACCGGTCCAGCCGTTCTCGAGTTTTAGCGAGTCTAGCGAACAGCTATTCATTTTTAGATATATAAATTTCAGGGATACAAGATTTGGTGAGCATTTATTCATTTTGGTAGGCAAAAAGAATAAAAATACAACACGAATAATTATTCTGATAAGTGTATATTTATTTTAAAATTTAAAACGTTGTTCTTTAGGCACCTCGGTTTAGAGAGAGTTTATTATATTTGAAGTTTACTTAGTTTACTTGATACTTAGTCTTAGGGTCTAAAATTATTTTGATGAGTATTTATATTGTACTCATAGTAAATAACAATAGCAGCAAGTGTTTTCGGTAGTTAAATAGGTTTCTGCGGTCGGTTTTGATATATTATAACCTTTTTATTAGATTCACTTGTCCCGCTGATTGTTTGTTGAAAAATCACGTTTATTATATGGGGGCCCACTTAAATATTAGGTTAGGTTACGTTTGCTTGCCCTTAGAAATGTTTTTACGTTGGAATCCAATAAATACCTAATTAAAAAAAAATAACGCACCATTAATATAAAGTTTATTTGAACTTATAATTCCAAGTCAATCCAAAGATATAATAGTTCAAAGCAACCCATTTTAAAAACATAATTTTCATAGTGTAACCACTTTTATTTATTTTAATCTGTTTTAGTACCTATTTGCTGTTATAGCGGCAATAGAAATACATCATCTGTGAAAATTTCAACTATCTAGCTATCCCGGTTCATGAGATTCAGCCTGGTGATAGAAAGATGATCAGTGGAGTCTTAGTAATAGGGTCCCGTATTTACCCTTTCGGTACGGAACCCTAAAAAGTAGAATATGTAAAAGTAAATAAGGTAGTCTATTGAGTCCGCAAATAAATGAAATGTTTTTATGACGGATGTAATAAACGAGACTTATTTGCAATAGTTAGACAAATGATCAATATTATTATCATTTGGACCTGGAATCTTTCATTACTGGTTTTTTCTTTAAATGAGAAATCATCTAATGACTTTTCTCGCTCTAGGGTGGAGCGAGAGGGCGTGCTAGACTTTGACTGACTTTAACAACACCTATATTCCTTCCGTTGTCCTGTGCATTCTAAAGCCACGAACGAATCATTGTACGTCCTTGGAACAGTAAGTTTTAAAAGGATTTAAAATTATATTGGTAAATTCATGGTCTCTGGTATCTTGAAAGGCAAAATCAAGTAGGTAACAAAACTCCAACTAATTTGATGATATTGTTAGCCTCGTGCTCTTTTGCTCCTATGTTAATAAATTCTTCTTGGCATGGCAAGTTTAATAAGAAGCCGCCTTCACAAGAACTCACAAATTGCTAGTTTTCGGAAAATATTGAGCTAAATCTAAAATTTGTAAAAAAAAAATGTTATCTAATCTTGACTTTTTTTCTGAAAGTTTTCGAATCACGTTTTGATCGTCAAACAGACTTCTAACTTCGATATTTAAAAAATCAGTTACAATAACCAATCTACGGCGTTAAACATAAAAATTAATAATGAAAGGAATCTTAACGCAAAACTTGGTTGTTTTAGATTTTTGATAACGCAACATATTTGTACCGGAAGGCGTAGCGTTGGAAGGCCTCCTATAAGGTGGACCGATAACCTGGTAAGGGTTGCGGGAATCCGATGTAAGCGAGACGCACAGGACCGTTCATTGTGGCGACACTTGGGGAGGCCTATGTCCAACAGTGGACGTCTTTCGGCTGAAATGATGATGATAATGATGACAAACATATTTTGAGTAAACCGATAAAATATTTCATATTTTGTAAACATGTATGCATTTTCGCGCATGTTTTTCTTTCATAATTATACAGTTGCACTGCGCTTTAAGTCGGGACACGGTTTTAAAAGTGGTAAAAGTAAGAGAAATTAATTACCCATAATACGGGTAAAGAGTTTCAAAAAAACTTGTTAAAAGATATTTATACCGCTTGAGATGTAATCAAGTTTAAAATATCCTTTAGATTAATGTTTCTAGTTTTTGTTCCATTCAATAAATTAATTTGAAAAGTTAAGGTTAAATTTCTCAGAAACCCTAAACCACGAAGGTTTGGGGTTTCTTTTGTGAGCAGAAATTACATAAAATATATTGTTCTTCTCCACCGCTAAGAACTGTTGCTACACACTTTAGATAATATATTTTAGAAGTGTGAATTTAAATTCAACAATTAGTAAGTCATTATAAAGCACAAAATTAGACTTTTTAAGACTACACACATATTGAGTAAGGTTTTTTTTTGGTTTTAAACGTGTAATAGAACTGCTCACTTCAGTATAAAATAATATATTTATTAGTCAATCGTTTGAATTGTCAAGAAGTCAGTCAGTCAGAAAAGTGATGCTAGTTGCACATTCCAAAGCGTAGATCTCATGGAAAAGAATGTGCAAGTAACTCCATGGACACTCTTTTTAAATAATAATAATACTTTTATTTCGGACTAAATAATCCATAGAGTGTTAGTAACATAAAACTTATTATCTAGTGTTAGTACCCATCACCCTTTGCACAAACAGTTTCATGATAGGAGAGTTGTAACTCTCACCTATCGTTCTCAGGATGCTGTTGCAACTGCCTCTCACTCTCCTTAGAAGCGATGCTGTTTTTTTGCACAAGATAGCGTGAAAGCCGTCTGTGCGAGCTTGCGCAAACATCTCTGAGGCACTATAGTATCGAGGCAGTCTCACGAGCATCCTGAAAGCATTATTATATTGGACGCAACACATCCAGCGATCTTTTAGTGTAACTGACCCATAGATTACCCGTGTACATGCTCTGGCAATAAGCCTTGAAAAGTGTTATTTTCACTAAGTCAGTACACCGAGCAAATCTACGGGCCAGCATATTACTCCGGACCTCTAGAGTCCTCGGCTCCATCTCAATGTCTTGATTATGTTGTTACAATATTTCTTAACGTTATAATAATGCAAGAAACAAATTGTGCATCTTAGCTGAACGGCGGCCAATCGAAGACTAGAGGTGTCATCCGTTGTTACGCTACATCGACATCTGTACCACAAATAGTCAATAAATACGTTTCGGTATTACTAGCACAATTACTCGATTGCAATGAATAATTGAATACAAAATAACTTTAATAATATTCTTGGTTATAAAAACAGAGTAAATAATCTGATTACGTATCCAAACCTAACAAATGTTTAGTTGTTTATAAACAGTGTTGTAGATATATTATGTCGTAGATATTTAAGTAAATAACATTAGAAGGGTCTGCTAAGACTACACATTTAGGAAAATATTTTAAGGTCGAAATGAGTTCCAATTAAACTACATTGATCAGAAAGCCCTACCACGAGCCCTTAACGCGATCCATATGACGACCTAAACTGAACTGTTGTGTATGGTAGGAAAGGGAACGAAGGAACTAGGAGTAGGTTTTAGTCAGTAAAAGTCTGACTCGAAAGGGCGGAATATGTCATCGGATGATTTGCCACAAAAAAAAAGTAGGTACGACATATTCGATATCATCATGATCATATCTGATAGATCTACCCCGTTCTTAAGTTTGAAATCATAATTATGATTTCACCCATTCAATCATTAATTCATTAAACCCCAAGCGTACGTTATCTCATTGTCTTTCAATAGTGTCTCTAATCAAAAATTCGAAGACATGTGACATCCCCCAACCTGCACTGGGGCCGCGTATTGGATTACGGCCCATTCCTGCATCTCCTAGATGCCTGAGTCTCAACAGTGGGAACATTATAAAGCCGAGTATGTATGTATGTATGTGTCTCTAATTACGGTATTTGAAATCAATTTTCAGTTCCTTAAGAGCGGAAAATTGATTAGTCATCGATGGACCGAGACATCAATAATAATTTCACCATATTGCATCGTTATTATTAAATCCAATGAAATGTTAAACGGGTTGTGTGTACAATGAAAGAAAAGAATGGATGTAAAGACCGTATTACGCCGAACTTGTTTTTTTTTCAATTTGTGAAGTCTTCAAAGTACGTTACCCACGCAGCTGGAGCGAGAGGGAGAATCAGACTTTTAAACAGTTTTAATTCTAAGGCCATGGTAATGAAAAAGAACAAAGCAGTATCAACTTCTATCTGTAAAATTTGGCCATTGAGTCAAAGACCGTCACTATACAGGTTCTTACCTGTACGTATAAGAAAACGTGCCCATGTATCTTAGCAAAGTCATTACGTCATATTGATGTAGTGAAGAAGTCTTTCAATATTAGTTCTAAGTTGGTTTATCCAAACATCCTTTTGTTTGATGATTCAATCAATCAGGAAATGTATATTTTAACAGAGCACTTAGATAATGAAGGGGAACTAAAGGGGTTTGTTTTACATGATTGCTTGAAACAGTCAACGTGATTTTGGAATGTAAAAGGCAAATAGAGGAACATGGGTATGTTTTAGTCAGTACAAGTTTGATACTTCCTCTTGCCTGAACCTTAAAAAAAATCCGTTCTGCAAGGTTATAACCAGTATTTTTGAAAGCCAATATCGCTTACAAACCGCAACCAACTAATCACATCGAACCAAGTTCAAAATAAAAATTAAACACAAGAAATACCGACAGTATTCCTTATACGGGAGATATCAAATCAGCGTGCACATGTTCACCGTAATTTGTAAAATACAACGAACAGTTCACCAGTTTCGCAAACCAACATTCCTACAATAATTGCTGTGAAAAAAATCACTTGACAGACTGATGAACGACGTTTTCTCCCCGCGAATGTACATAAAAAGATAGTTGTGCGGAACCACTTGACCTACCGTAGCGTCATCCGTTGCTGTGCTCGATCACTGTGCTAACTTGTCAATTGATTTTGGTTATCACACTATTCTAATCGACTGTACACTTAACACTGCACGTGCATCACAACATCCTGACACTTTCACTTCAACAGTTCTGTATCGATTTGGCGTGGTACGCAAACCGTTAAAACTGTTCGGGCGAAGCGCGCCAACGCTCGCGTCACACTGGCTGCGCTAGCGCAAGAGCCTCATTTCCCCCTCTTGGAAATCACAACAAGACTTCCTCATTCAAAAAAATACTTTATTATTCTGTAGTAGAGTTGTATTTTCAATGAGAAGGAACTAAGTAAGTGACTCGTATTTTGATATAAATTCTTATACACTGTAATGTTTTTGTGCATGCATGTCTGTTATATTATCTTCCTCATTGGTTGTGCTTTCTGTTTGTTATGTAAGTTCAATAAGTTTCTAGAATGTTTTTAGATACATATATATATTCCATATATATAGATTTAATTGACTCATAAGCTTAGCAGGGAGAACCCTTGAAAACTTGTGGTCACGAATTCACGACCTTGTCGATTTGCAAGCGACCGAGATAGACTATGTAATTGAATATTTATATCTCAGCATTATTCCAATATAAAGATTATTTAAATTTGCGCTTATTTTAAAGAGATGCTCAATAGATATTGAATTAATTTTCGTTGGCTCTGATATTTTAAAGATAATCATTAATCAAGATAGAGTACCTCCTTTATCCAAAATTTTTAAGTGAATAATGTAATATTGTTTTTATAGCCGTAATAAAAACTTTTTAGGTAGATACTTTCGTCTCAGTATTGAGTTATGCTAAACACGACCGGCGTTAGTTGAGTAGCGATAAGTTTGTTAGTCACTCAATTGTTATGCAGACAGGAATCTCTCTGGTTCGGTAATATCTAAAGATCCATGATAGATTTAAATATTGACGGGATTTTAAAGTTATTTTCAGTAGTCTTAACGACGATGTGAGCAGTGGTAGCCGAGTAGTAACGGCCCCGACTTACGAGTGGTAGATCGTGGGTTCAAGTGTAATTTATTTCATCACCACAGCTCTCAAAACGGTGAAGGAAAACATCGTGAGGAAACCGGTATGTCGTAGAACCAAAATATTCAAAGACATGTGACCTTCACCAACCCGCACTGGGCCTGCGTGGTGGATTATGGCCCATTCCTTCTCTTAGAGAAGAAGCCTGATTCCCAGCGGTGGGAACATTAAAAGGCTGATTATGCTATTATTATGTAAACGACGATGCAGGATGCCCATCAGAGTGAAAATTTTTCCTGAGAATTTCCTCCTCATGTGGATGATGAGTAGGTCACGAGAAATAAACAAACTATTTTAGACCACTCAACTGATTTATGATGTTTCTAGGCTTTAGGTATTCAATTCATAACTAGTAAAATAGTCCCTAGACTAGTAAGTTATTGCTCGCGTAGCTGCCGTCAGAAAAAAGAAGACCACGTCCAATATCCATGCGGTCAAAATTTTTATCTGCGCGGTTCACGCGAACGTCAGCCCAGATTCTGTCAAAGTAGTGTGACGTCAGCACCGCCTTCGACTTGTTCTCAAGCTTCCGTACTTAAACGTCACCGATACAATAAAAGATATAAACAATTATATGTATCATTACAAAAATAGACCATTGCTATCCGGTTACCGGAAAAGGCCCAAGTAAACTTTTTTGAGGGCTGGAAATCATCAATTAGATAACATCTCGGGAGAAGTTTTTAAGGTCTGTCACTGCCTCTTGGAGGTGACAGATTCTTAAATTTTTCTGACTAAACCCTATGTTCCTTCAATAAAGTTGTCCTTTGTGTTCCAGAAAATTCCCACCTCTTAAACATTTTTGCCACAAAAGGAATATTTTCCGAATATAGGCATTCCATTTTTTTACTCTGCGTGCTAGAGTGTATAAATCTGCGATTAAATAAAATTAACTGCTGCCACCCGCATCAGTCAGAAAAGTGGATGAAAGAGCGTCTTTTTCAGTTGATTAAAAAAAAAATAGTTTTTCCACAATCTGTATCTGTAAAAAAAGGAACTTCTGATTTATTTAAAAATCTTATATTTTACTTTACATCTTATTCAAAATTTTAACTAAGTACACTATATTATATAAATATACTGTGATATTTATGAGAATTTTTGAGAGATAAGTGTGCCTCAAAGAATGGCGGTATTGCCACGTTATAAGGCAATGCTTAATCTCTCGCCAAGGGAGCCAGGCCATGAGTCACGCGAAGTGTAAACTGGGCGTCTGGATAAAATAGAACATTTGAAACCCATGGCCCAAGAGTTTCAACTGCCGTTTCTGCTGAACGCCCTGATTGCTTAAGAACCTAAATTTGACATATTTTTTTATAGCAGTAAAGAAATGATAAATATTTGTATAAAATTTTTTTGGTTCATAGATTGTTGGTTTGTTGGCTTGCTATACGCTTTGGTGCATACTGTAAGTATAGCAAGCAATGGATGAATAAATAAATAATAAATAACTCCAAAAGGCTCGAAAATGCTGCTGCAAAAGTATCGGTCCTGGAATGCAAAAGCAACTGGAAGAAACAGGTGGGTACAAGTCAGTAAACATCTGACAGACGCTTTCGCTTCATCCTAGAGCTAAAGAAGTCATGGGATAATTTTTTATAAAAAAACCGTTTTATGCTAACTGCGTTTTGGCTGGCCGACCAGTCATAGTGACTAAAGTTACTCGTATTAATAACTTGGCCATAGTAACAGCGATGTCGATGACTACCTCGGAACTTCCTACGCATGCTTCTTGTTAGTAGGTAGGAAGCAGTGAAGTGGCAAATTTATTTAACTAAGGTACCTATGCGTACGTTAATTAATTAGTATCCAAAGTTCTATTTCGATTCCTGAAATTTATGTTGCCAATCAAATCTGTTGAAATTATTTAGGCTTCCATAATTTTATGAGTTCGAGTATAACTTACTCAGGTATAATTTTATTGTTTCTGTTGCCATGTTGATTTATTATTCAGAGTAAATAATATAATAATTTAGTAGACAATTTGTCTTAAAATACGGTAGAGAGGGTTCCTTTTTTTATCCTGTATTGGTAAAATGTGTTTCTTTTTTTCATCAAAGGAAATATTGATATGGTAGATCTACCCTCAGGTAGAAATAGGAAACTACTTTTCAGACTACACTATATTTTTCTGCCTAAAAGATGACTTATTTTAAAAAGGGTTTAGCCGTCACTTTTCCATATTTCCAGTCGTAGCGCTATGATAGGAGTGGAGTGCCTGCAATGCCTTTACACCTGCACTTTGAAGGACTTAATGAATGCCACCAATTCTGCAATGAACGTAATCATCTAAGAGACCAAACAATTTAAGGAGTATACCATTGACTTGGAAAAAAAAATATCAGAGTAAATGAGATGGAACGGCGTATGAAGACTGCTGGAAGGGAAATAAATAAGGTGAAGAATTTATTGACGAATCGCAGCATATCCAAAGGCCACCAGAATTATAATATCTTGCCATATATATAGCCATTTTAATTCTTATTTGTTATAGTTAAAGCTAAAAGACTTAAGTGACAAGGCTACTACACAATTACCAAAGAACACAGACTTTACCAAGGATGAGTACCTACTCACGCTCCTTACACCCCACGAAATAAAAATATTTCACATTGTTTCTGCATTAATACAATCTACACTAATATTATAAAGAGCTGGTACTGGTCCGATTGCTAAAAAATTTTCACCTATAGAAAATCGCTTTATTCCTGAGTGACATAGGCTATATTTTATGTACGCGAGCGAAGCCACGGGCGAAAGCAAGTGTGAAATATTTTTTTTTAGTGGGTTGTGTGGATAGGTATTATAAAATCGATCTCAGCGAACACAGTGACAAGAGCAGTGGTGGCCGAGTGGTAACGGCCCTGACTTACGAGTTGTAGGTCGCGGGTTCAAACCTAGCCAGGCGCATTACTTTTTTTTAATTTATTTCATAACCACTGCTCTCAACACGGTGAAGGAAAACATCGTGAGGAAACCGGCATGTCCTAGAACCAAAAATTCGAAGACATGTGATATCCAATAACACGCACTGGGCCCGCGTGGTGGATTACGGCCCATTCCCTCTTCTAGAGAGGCCTGAGTCCCAACAGTGGGAACATTATAAGGCCGACTATGAACACAGTGACATAAGACAACCTGCGCTACTCTCCATATTTCTATACGCAGATCAGCTAGCTAGACATAAGCACTACGAGAACTGGAAAATAAAAAACATCTAGTTTTTTATTCTCACTAAATGTGGTGCTGTTAAAAAATGCTTGTTGATGGCATCAAATAACATCTATCAGAATTGGTACAGTCTCGAAAACTGCAACCATAACGAGTCCATAGCCACAAATGAGTAAGACACAAATGAGGTGGATTGATCAAGATTTAACTTCCACGGTCGGAGGTCCTGTAAATGACCGTGCCAGAAAAACATTTAACAACACTAGATAGTGAGAGATCGCGAGGCGTGTAAAAACAGGATGTATAATGGTGAGTGCGCAGGCATTGCATGACATGATTCCACCATCTCATTTCTACCATCGGACGATCCCAGGAAAGACGAGTATCATCACTTACGTTGTTGAAACCTTTACGGTCTGAACCAAGCGTTTCATCTCGTCGTTTATACCGCGTACATCTAGGGACTGGAACAATTTACCTGCTACGGTCTTCCCATCCGATTATACTTTAGGTGTCTTCAAGGCTAGAGTGAATAGGCTCTTAAATTAATGCACCTCACCATCAACGATTGCATCACTACTTATCATTAGGTGGGATCGCAGTCAAGCACTAGTTAACATCAATAAAAAAAAAACGACACTAGCGATTGAAACGAAGTCATAGTGACCACAAGTACTCAGCCAAAAGCGAAGCGAAAAAGATGTAAGTTATTCTTATAATTCTGTAATTGATATAAGCAAGACAGAATTATAATTTATCACAATAGGATAGAAAGAAAACATTTATTTGAGACTCGCACAGGACAAACAACAATAAAATAAAAAGTAACTACTTAATCTATAAATACTTAACTTGAAATAAAAAAATAACAGAACACAATAATAAAAATAAAAGATCTGTGCGAGTCCAAAAAGGCTCCTATCTCAGCATGTTCTTTTTTTTTATTGTGTGGGAAAATCATCTCATGACAAATCCCGCTCTTGGGCGGAGCGAGAGTTAGTGTCAGACTTTTACTGACTAAAAACCCACTCCTTTTCCTTCGTTGCCTTCGTCTCAGGGCCCCGGGTTTCGCTTTCACACTACCCATGGCCCCAATAGGCTTCGACCCTGCTGAGCCCCTACGATTTGCCGACATCTCCCTGAGGCGTGCGTGGAACAATACACGCCGTCGACGACTTGGGCTCGGTCCGGACGGATATCGGACGGTCGGACGGCGGGCCAGCCATTGCCCGCCGTCCGCAAGCCCGCGCCTACGGTGGCCGGAAATAAGGATCGGAATCCCGGCGGCGGTTGGAGCGTAAGGACCGTTGCCTAACGCGATCGGCCGCCTCCTTTGCTAGCATTACTGCTTCGCAGAAGGAGGCGACCGCCTGCCACTCCTCCTCGCTCCGGACCATGGCCTGTACCAGGGCTCGGCACGAGAGATCGCCGCCGCCGATCGCTCCCACGAGTCTTAGCATATACTGCGATATTTTACAAAGAAGGAAAAATAACTTAGCGCTGGTATTCTGATTGGGTCTGGTGATGCCACAGACACACTCACGGAACACAGAGAAGGATAAGATAATATATAGATAATATATAGAATGATACGATATTCTAAGTATTGTCACGATTTCGTTCTAATTTCATAAGGCACCTACATCCATAAAATAAGTTGCTATACGTACCTTTAGCTATAATTGGTGTCTGTTTGTTTGAAAGTGAAACTCAAACAAACCGACACAACCAAATACGTTTCACTAAATTGGAGGGTTTTGTAATGCTATTACTTTCATTTTGTAATTATTTTAGTACCAGATTCTACGAAAGCTCGTTGGTAAATGTTTGAAAAATTAAATCGGGTCAACACTTCATGAACTCACTAAAAATTGTTTAATGTCATGAAATTACATATAAAAAATTAGTATTCCAACATTGTAGTTTTCTTTTTTAATTTGACCGATCTGTTGGTCTAGTGGTTAGTAGCCCTGACTGCTACGCCGGAGGTCAAGGGCTCGATTCCCACCCAGGACAAATGTTTGTGTGATGAACACGATCATTTGTTCTGTGTCTGGGTGTAATTTATCTATAATATGTATGTATTTAGAAATATATAAGTATGTTTATCAGTTGTCTAGAACTCATAACACAAGCTTTGCTTATCTTGAGACTAGACGGCGTTGTGTGATAGAGCTCAAAAAAAAAATGCCTGTACTTACTCACTGTTGGGCAAAGGCCTCCCCAACTTCTACCAATTATTCTTTTCTCTAGCTACCTTAAACCAGCCCTTGCGGTAGGACATTGTAGTTATTTTTAGTTTTGATTTTTCTCGTTGAATGTTTCTTAATATTTCCAAACATCGTTAATTTACGATACTCGTTTTATTTTAAGACGATGTAAGAAAATATGACATATTTTTACTCAAACTCTCACAACGGGGAGCATTTTCTGAGATTTGAATGATACAGAGATAGAAAAATACCAATTAAACGATAGATGAGTCGTGTGAAAGATAATATGGCTTAAAGCTTGAACTACATTAATTAAACCGACGCACACGTGTAACACGCCTGATTTGTTCGTAGAACGACATCGCGTGTCATCGCGTGGCGTGGATCTAATGTAGCACTACAAGTCTAGTTTCCATATAAAATGTATGGAGACCGACGCGCCCAGATCGGCGTGTGTGGCACACGTGTGCGCAATGTAGATCTAGCATAAAAGAGGTGACTTTTGAGATGACCAGAAAAACAGAATGATATAAAGAAGGAGAAAATATTCTGTATGTAAGCCAAATAATTGAGGATAAAGGTTGCCTAACAATTTCCTAAGAGTCTGGGCAGGCTTCAAGGCATTTATTATTTTCACCAAAAAAAATGCCGACCTCTGAACGAGTAACTTTATTCACAAGTAGCTTTTGCCCACGACTTCGTCCGCGTAGAAGTCGAAAATGGTTTTTTAGGTTTTTTTGAGATACGAAAATATGAAAGAGAAGATGAGTATCTTAGCCGTGTGCAGCGCCCCTTAGCGAACTCCACTGCGGGTGACGTAGCCTACGACAAACTTATTATTTACGTTTGGTACAGTAATCGGGTCTAGGGATCGAACCGCAAAATTAAGTTTGTTTTTTATTGTATATACTTACGGAAAAAAGTGCCCAGGATATTAAAGAATAATTATACCAAGTTTCATCGTAATCGAATCGGTATTTTTTGCGTGATGGCTGAACAAACATACAAACAGACAGACAAAATTTTTTTTAATCACATTTTTGGGTTCTGTGTCGGTCTAGTAACACCCCCTGCCATTTTTTTTTTTGAAATTTTCAATGTACAGAATTTTCACTTCTACACATTTATTATACTCGTACAAGGGGGTTTTCGAAACTACAGAATGACTTAACAACGAGTATTAGCGGATGGTTAGAAATGTACAACACTATTTATCGCGTCGGTGTTTTGTATGTGTTAACATATGTCATTTCGACTTTTGTATTTTTAAAGTTGGAATATCATGAAGGAAAACGCTATATGGCTACAAAATATTTAGTAGGCAGTGTAATTCAATCCTACACAGAATTTTGATCTGACATTGACCTTGATTGATTCACTCAATAAATCATCCCATAAATCAATGTGACAATCTGAATGAATATAGGATTATGCACGATCTGTGAGAAACAAGCAACTATCAAATTTCTTTTATTTATCTATATCTATAGACGTACGTATATAAAAGAAAAAACTGACTGACATATCAACGCACATTTTGGAAATTCAACTTTTAAGGGGCTGAAATGAGGGAAATTCTTTTGTATGTAAACTATCAAAACTATCCCTATAAAACGATTAAGGGGGTGATAAAGGATGTATGGGAATTAAAGGCGTTGGCAATGTACAAAGACAACGCCAAGACAAAACAAAAAAACCTTTTAATTTATACCTTATAAAAATTTAAATAGGTTATTTTAAAATTTTTAATGAAAAAAATTAATGAATTACTTTTAAAATTAAAAATGTCATCCAGATTGATTATAATAATGATCTATCTATCCCGATGATTTTTTAATTAATTAATTTTTAATTACATACTTGTATTTTTTCTTTTTTACTAAAAATATCAACAAGGCAGTAACGGCCCCGACTTACGAGTTGTAGGTCGCGGGTTCAAACCCATCCAGGCGCATTACTTTGTGTAATTTATTTTATCACCACTGCTCTCAAAACGGTGAAGGAAAACATCGTGAGGAAACCGGCATCCACCAACCCGCACTGGGCCCGCGTGGTGGATTATGGTCCATTCCCTCTCTTACAGAGGAGGACTAAGTCCCAGGAGTGGGAACATTAAAAAGGTAGATTATGCTATGCTATGATTATAAATATATCATAGGGGTTGGTTAGAATAACGATTTTACACAGTTTAAATTTAAAAAACCACAGTTTTTTTTTAAATTATTAAATAGCTGACGAAAAATTCTACCACTAGGGGTCCAGAATCATGTACTAGATCCGTGGTATTCGTTTGTGCGTCGATGTCAGAGACGCCGTGTATATGTTTCGAATATCTAAAAAAATGCTTTTTTTAACATAAACCTTAAAAGTATAACTTGCCAGTTTGCAAGTTAGTAGTATTAGCGTGGCCTCCATGGTCGCCACAATATCGTGATGTCCGTCGTGATTATTGTCGCAATATTTCCAGCTACAGACAGTAGGATCATTAACATTGGCACTCTTCATTCGGCTAAGTTTCCCGAGAGACAATTGGCATAAATACGCATGGTTATTTGCTTTGGCGCCATGTTGGATGGATGGTCTCGGTCTTAAATGTTTATTAGCTTTTACATTCAGTCTGTAGTCCTATCCAATATGGGCACCTCTGTAATATGGCAAAAATGTGATATAATACATTGTTACACACAAATTTACTAGTTTGGAAATAACTTTATAATTTGGGAAAACTTCATTTTTGTTTTTGAAAATATTATAGTATAATGCAGAAGCATATTTTTTTTTTTAATTTTTAAATATAGGTACTATGGAATAATTTATGCCTTTAGGTTGCAATTGAATTTGTTTGACATAAATGAACATGGCAGTTAGGAGTTTGTCATTCTACAAAATGTCTCACTGATGGTGGTGCGTGTGTTGGATCATTTGGTTCCCTTTAAAATGGTTGAGCTGAGTGGTGCTGATTTATGCGTCATGTCCGTGAATGGGCGCTGTCAGTTAAATTGAGACTTATTATCTCTTAGTTGCCAGTGGCTTATTTTAATTGATATATTTAGAATTTGTTTTTTTTCTTTTACGTTATTTACATTGTTCTCACATAAAAGTAGCAACAAAGGTTTGGTTACATATGAGATTTTTGTAATACATAACATGATAGAATAGAGTGTCCATGGAATTACTTGCGCATACTTCTCCATTGAGATCTACGCTTTAGAATCTGCAAATTTTTTTTTCGGGTAAGCATATCATTTAATGACATCCCCCGCTCTTGGGCGAGGCGGGAGGTAGTGTAAGACCTTTACTGACTAAAAAACCACTCCTGTTCCTTCTTTGCCATTTTTCCAAGGCCCGAGGATCTCTTTCGTATCATCCCTGGCCCCAGTAGCCTTCAACCCTGCTGGGCGCCTACGATTGCTAACATCTCCTTGAGGCGTGCGTGGAACAGCACGCGACTTCGATGACTTCGGTTCGGCCCGGACGGTTACCAGACGATTGGACGGCGAGCTCCTCCATGGCCAGGACCCAGGCCTTTCCAGGCAGGCCATCGGGTCTTAGGGCGGTATTCTTGACACTAAGCCTTTGTACCGCCACTAGGAAAATCAAAGCATTACTGATAAAATTGGAGTAGAATAAAATAGTAGAGATATAGAGATTATTAAGTTTACACTATGATCGGACTTTAGAAGATATGATTTGTAGCCATAGCTTAATAGAAATCGGTATCTAGCGGTCACAGTAATCCGTAAGTACGTGGTATTCAATTCAAATTGCGATCAAATCTGGGACGTATTGTGGGAAACAATTAAGTCATGAGAGACTTGGCAATCATGGAGGGATGACGCAGGAATGGTTGAGTAACTAGAGGTTACTGGATTATCAGTAGCCAGAGATCACATTTAGAGCTTAATGATTAGTTTTTTTGAATTAGTTTGATTGGTTGTGTGTATTGTTAAGATACATGCCAAAAAGTCATGTATCAGTCGAAGTAGATAGTGATCACAGTGGTGATGAGCGAACCTCAGTTGTGGGGTGCACGCGAGTAAGGTTCTCTATCAGCCGTAGTAAAGTTGACGTTTCGATTCTCTTTTCGTTGATCGCCTCGAGTCGGCTACACCTCGTATTCTTTTGTTCTGACCACGTGACTGAGCATTAAGATGACGTCAGAACAAAGGAATCGAAGGCGTGGCCGACTCGAGGTGATTGAAGAAAAGTGAATCGAAACGAAACGGTTGTAACTTGGCTAAGAGGGCAGGTAGGTTTAAGTACATAAAAATCGGACGCGCACTCCTATTGCACCAAAAGCGGGAGAAGTTATTTAACGAACTTTTTTTTCAGAAATACCCTGTGGCCCTAGTGGGTATTGGTCTTGCAGCCCCCCTAGCTAAGTTACGATCGTTTCGTTCATGTCATAACGTCATCTTAACACTCAGTCATGTGGTCAGAGCAAAGGAATCGGAGGCGTGGCCTACTCGAGGCGTTCGAAGCAAACGAAACGATCGTAACTTGGCTTGGGGGGGCAGGGCCTCTACTGTTTTACTGACATCTCTTTGACGCCATCGATTACTTGGAATCGATCTGGCTGGTTACCGGACAGCCGGACAAGGAGCAATCAATTGCCTTCTCCCACCTGGATCTAGAGCAAGAATCTCCTGAACTTATCATATCCACTGGGGACCTACGTCAAGCGGATGGTGATGATGCCGAGAAGCCTCTCCAGCTATTCCTCAAAGAGGGGATATACTGCCAAGATTATGGTCTACCCAGGGAACACATCCCTAGTGCGTACAGCTGCGTGGACTTTCTTGCCGGAGTCTAGGTTTCCTTATAGCCTTCAATTTGGAGGTCTTCAAATAAAGACTGAATAGGTTACTTATAGGTAAGCATGCTCCATTTTCGACTCTATCGTCGCTTACCATCATGTAAGATAGTGGTCAAACGCTAAACTATCAATAATAATAAAAAGTTGTAAGTACTCCTACAATAAATTTTATAGCAAAGTATTACTAACGCAATATAAATGTAATTTTTTATATCAGGCTTTATTTATTTGTATGTATCTTAATTTTGAATATATTTTATTAAAGAGTTAAAAACATAGAAATAAAAATTAAATATAATCACAATATTTCACAGTAAATTATTAAAACTTCAATAAGGTTGAAAATAATTGTCGTATAGAGTTATAGACAATATCTAATACCTCGTCATTTTCTAACGAACAAGTGACATTAAATTTTCCCATATAAAGACTTAATTTACTAAACTACAAATTATTAGAAATATCGATCTTCCAGAAAATAATAACCAAACTCTAGGTACCTTATTTTGAAAGAGAATTATGTTAAAAAATATAAAGTATATTTGAGCGTATAATTATTCAAAGTCATTTTGAAGTTAATCAGAAGAGAGAGAGAAAGTGATAAATAATACAACTTATTTTTTGGATCGGTCCTTGAAATTTTAATTTTGTGTAACTTTTATAAAATTAACCTTTCTCTCAAATTGAATTTAACTGTTATTCTTCAAAATCGTGGTAGCTTCGTGAAAAATATTAAATGCCGTTTGCTTAATTTTCACTTCGTTCGTGCGCTCGCACAGGTGAATGTAATAAATGTGATGTGTGTGTGTGTGGTGGTAGGTATATATAATTTCCGATGTGATTTCCGCAGGCTGATTCCGTATCCTTCAAAAGCTAAATGATAGCAACTTTCGCGCAATAATTTATTCTGCGTTTAAAGATTCGGATTATTTAATACGGACTGATAATTATCAGCGTCAGATACATCATAGCAATTTTTCGACAGTACTGCCTTTATGGAACCAATGGATTTTCTTAGTCATTATTGCAATATCGAAGAAGATCGTAACAGCTAGATTTTATAATAAGAGTTATAGCAGATGCGATCTTCTTTGATTTACTACCAAAGTTACGAAATTGAGTAGGTATTTTCGTAAACTTTGTAAATAATTTTCTTTTTTTTATATATTTTTATGTCACATAGGCCTGCATGGCACTTACAAAACGTCAGAAGCTAGTGCACGGTTCCAAATTGGTCGTTTCCTATGGAGAAGAACCGGCAAGAAACTCCATGATTTCTCTTTTAAAAAAGTGGTTGACGTTACAATATTTATATATTACAATATTAATAGATATTATGTAAGAACAGTGTAGACCAGTCAATACTGTACCCAAAAGCATAATAGAAATATTAATAATAAATAGTGAGTTGTCAAGTAATCTAAGAATTCGTGCGGTTTACAGTGTTCTCACATTCACATTATAAAAAAGACGTTATATAAAAAAAAAGCAAGAAAAATATGAATAATCAAGTAATAAGATGTTAACAAAACAAATTACTACCGAATTTAAGATAGTTCAAGTCTAAATAATAAAAAAATATTGCAATAGCAATGTGTTAGAAAACAAAAGGTATGTATTAAAACAAAGATCTTGATTATAGATTTTTGCAGAACAGTATAAAATTAAATTTAATTAGCGGAGTGCGTCCCAAATTTTGTTAGACAAGACAAAGGTAGGCAACGGGAGTGTTCCAAACAGTTAATGTGGCTAAGGAACGCAAAGGGTAACAGAAACCACACAGGTTGTTATTTCCATTAAAAATTACCCAAAACAGGACAGTTTAATTGATGATTTTACTATCGGCAAATAAGGCATGCGATCACATTTTACGTCCAAAAGGGCATGAGCAAAGTTGCATTGGGTAGAAATGGCTACTCGTTATAAAGCAGGCACACAGAAGAATCTACTCAATAATAATTGAACGAGTAACAATAAAGAAGAATACGGCTACTACACTTTACACTCTATCCTACACTCAAAGTTTAAATCGATTCTTTGTGTGAAGAAAGTGCTTACAAAAGAGACACTCTTCCACTTACTGTAAGCGTGTAACATGGCCGAAGGGACACTACCTCTATCAAGTTCTTTTGTACGATGTATTAGGAAAATAGGCAACAATAGTATGTCGACAAATTGAAAATGTTCATAGTTAAAATTTAAACTTGACTGACCTGTTGCTCTAGTGGTTAGAAATGTTTGTGTGATGAGCACAATCATTTGTTCTGTATCTGGGTGTAATTTATCTACAATATGTATGTATTTAGAATATTTAAGTATGTTTATTAGTTGTCTAGTACTCATAACACGAGCTCTGCTTAGCTTGGGACTAGACAGTGTTGTGTGATAGTTATGGGAATACTACTTTTATATTCTGTATTTGCCATTTTAACATATTACATATATTTTCAAATTTTTCTTAAAAATAATTTAAAAAAAAAAACATTTAAAAATATAAAAACTAGTGTCCTACTGGCATGGGGTACAGGGTTATAATTTTTTTCTTATTTTTAAATCCTGGTTTAGCTTCTCGATCGCATCCGATATATTGTCAACACCTGACTGACAGTAGAGATGCAAACGTCGTCGGCGTAGAGATGATAAGCACACTGAAGCTCAGTGGTTAAACAAAAAAAAAATACCCCTTTGAGGGACGCTAGCTGTAAGGTCATATCACCAATTTCTTGTTTAGAAATTGTCTTCATCATTATCATTTCAGCCGAAGACACGTCCACCGTTGCACATAGACCTTCTCCAAGTGTCGCCATAACGACCAGTCCTGTGCGTCTGACTTCCATCGGATATCTGCGACCCTGGTCATGGGTCCACTATGTCGGAGGCCTTCCAACGCTGGGTCTTCTGGTACGTAGTCGCCACTCTAGAACTTACACAAACTATATTATTCAATTTAATTTATAAAATTACTCGATTGCTTCAAAAAAAACGGAAGTAAGTAAGTAAGTAAATTTTATTTGTTGAACGTAATGATGAAGAAAGGGGGCAAAACGAAGTCGCGATTAACAGCTAGTAGATAATAAATAATATATTTCCCATTGTATTTTTTTTTGAATATAGTCATAATTTGATATCCATATTCCAGTATCTTTTACTCTAAAGTATAGCGTCTCACGGTCGCAACGTTGTTTTTTTTTTTAAACGTCACCTATTTAAGAACATATGGGTTATTAAGGCAAATCTAACGGTATCTTAATTATATAAATGTGTTCAGCGGTTAGGAAGATATGAGGTAATAAATAATATTGCATACATACATACACACAAAATACGCGCGAAAAGCATAACCTTTCTTGCAGTCGGGTAAAAAATGATGAATTTTTTTAACAGCGCAGTTTTAATTATCAAAAAGATTTATATATTATTTTTTACGTATAAAACGACAAAATAAAAATTTTAACAGTTTAAGCTCAACAAAGTGACAGTAAATTCAAGTTTTCAAATATTGACAACAGATCTAAAGTTTAACTGAGTCAGCAATGACAGATCATAGAACTAACCCGGTTTTCTATACTTGATTTAAAACTTAGTTCCGACAGCTATGTCCCTTGTCACTGTAAACTTCGTTAGGATAACCGCAAAATTTTCTTGGGGGACCCTAACTTTGGGTATCGGATATTTATGTCATCACTTAGACACTTTGAATCGAAATTGACCGGTTATTGTGTCCCTTGCGGCTTTTGTTTTAATAATACTTTTGACGCTTACATTCTAAGAAATAATTAAGGAAAGAAGTTAGTGATAGTATGACGGTTGACAGGATAGAATGGAAGAAAAAAACGTATTGCGCCGACCCCAAATAAGATGGGATAATGGCAGGAAGATGATGATTCTAAGAAATAATTAACTATCTATATGTGCTATTTTTAACCGACTTCAGAAAAACGAGGAGGACATCAATTCGGTTGTCCTTTTTTGTCGTTGTTATTTTCATTTTATTTTTATATCTGTTACCTCAGAACTCTATCGTTTGTACACCGATTTGCAAAATTTTTGTTCTCCTTACCCTTAGTATATTCTTCCAGATTAATCCCATTTTTTTCAAAATCCAGTTCTGTCGATGGGATCCATGAGAAATCAAGGAAACCCCTCAAATATTATAGGCAACCATATAGTGATTTTGGTACTTTCATCGAGAATTTAAGCATTTACTATAAAAAATATTTACAAAAAAAAAATCGACTTTACTAAAAAAAAATACTAAAAGGATCAAAATAATCTTAATTTCGGAAGTCGGTGTTTCTCGGTACTGTCTGTTTTTTGTTTAACACCGACTTCAGAAATTTAAGTTATTTTGATCCTTTTAGTGTTTTTTTTAGTGAAGTCGATTACTATCGGACGGATCTGATAATGGAGCCGGAAGGTGGAAGGTAGACACAGGAACTTCATAATAAAACAATGTAACCTAGCAGTGTTTGTGTTAATTGGAATTGTCATGAGAAATAGGCACTCTGGTAAAAAGTATCGCAATTAAAAAAAATATAATAACCGACTTCAATAAAAAAAAACTCAAAAAAGATCAATATCACTTTAATTTCGGAAGTCGGTGATAAATAAGAAACAAACATTACCGTTTTATTTGTGAAGTCGGTTATTATTTTTTCATTTAGTGTTCCGTACTCAAAGGGTAAAACCGGTACCCTACTACTAAGACTCCACTATGCATCTGTCTGTCACCAGGCTGTATCTCATGAATCGTGATTGACTTGAGTATATTATGGTTTTAATTTCAACTCGATAACTACAATAACACAACCAAATGATCCTATAAGGGTTCCGTTTTTTTTCCTTTTAAGGCACGGAACCCTGAAAACGCTCTTTTTTCAAATGATATTTTTTCCGCGCACTGCACAAAGGCACTGTTTGATAACTTCAACGTCAGAACCAGTTACTTGAACCATGCTATTTATTTTCTGCAACACTTTTCTTACCGTTTTCTTTTCTTTAGTTTATCTTTTGTTAACACTACACTTGTGTTTAGTCTTGAACAAGTTGCCTTTCAACATCATTTCACTATTTTCCTGAACACATTGTTTAATCTACAGATAATTAAAATTAGGATTTTTTTAGGGAGTTGCATATGTATTTCATTATCATTGTTACACCTTCTTTTGAGGGGAAAATCACCAAATATCTTCTCGAAATCTGGGTGGAGTGGCAAGGCGTTTATGAAATGTATTCCTTCAGTAGCTCTTTGCATTTTTGTTGGCCCTGGAATCACTATTAACTACCACCACTCTTTTGAAAATTTCCACAGCCCTAGCAGGCATCGACGCTACTAGACCGCGTCCATTTTGCTGATATCTCTTTATACTCTCTCTCTCTGCGTATATTCAACCAAGATGAAATGAATCCGTTGAATTAATCCGAATTTGCCACAGCTTATCGTGGCTTAATGCATGAAAGTAAATATTGGACAAACGTAGAACATTTAACTGGGATTACAGTAAAACTTTGACCACCCTCGTTTGTTCCATTCAAATCCAAACTAGTTGGTGAACTTTTCCATTTAGTTTCCTATTGTTGAACTTTGATTGCGAATCAAAGTACTAGCTTTATAATTAAGACGTTCATTAGTGCTCATTTGTGTGCCTAGCTGCGGGATTGGTCGAAAGATTAATTGCAGCTCGACAGGCTTAGGCAAATGAATTTCCTGTTAGTGTCCCATGCAAACGCTTAGTTCAAAATGTTTTGCAATGACATTATGATATACACACGCACTATAACCACACCACATCGCAGCGACAAAAAGTGGTGAATGTGTCACAGCAGCTTCTTGTAATTGCATTGTAGTAACCACGTTGTAGCCAGTGTTAGCAGACAGACTAATTCGCGATGTCACTGGTGGTAGCATTGTATTCGCCGATCTCCCCCAAGAGTACACGGCGGTACTCTGCCCAAACGGGGGACACCTCTACGGTATGCTCCACCGTGTCCTCCGGGCGGTCCATACAATGTTGGCACCCGGGTGAATCCAACGCAGGAACCTCCCAAACTTACCATGTCCGGTGAGGACCTGCGTCATGTGGAAGGTGAGGACGACGTGAAACCTTTCCGGCTACTTCTCAAAAAGGGGACTTAACGCCATAATTATGGCGTGTCCAATTTATGTGTAGATGAGTTATCGAAGTATTAGAGCATTTAACTAAAATAAGCAGTTTGAACCGTAACCCGATAATCTAAATGTTTAGAAGTTGTAACTAAAGGATGATTTAAAAAAAAAACACTGGGATTAAAAATCAATAGTTAACTATTGTTTATGAATCGACCATTTAAATAAATGTTTTCTTTTAAGCTTTGATTACTTTGTACCTGAAAAATAAAAAGCGATACCACAGAATGTCCTATTACTCGTTATTACGTTAAAGATGAGCTAATAGCTAAATACACCCTAAGTATCACTTATGGTTAATACGAGATACTTCATAGTTTTATCAAAACCATAACACCCCTCTGCTAAGGGTAACTAAGGGCATGCGCTCTTAGGGTGCTAATTACTAGGAATCGTGATACGGTTTCTTCTGTTACTGCCACATTTAGAGACGTTTAACGTTAACGTCCGACCGTCCGGTAACCGTTTGGACCGAGCTCAAGTCGTCGATGGCGCGTACTGTTTCACGCTCCTCAGGGATATGTCAGCAACTGTAGGGGCCCAGCAGGGTCGAAGCTTACTGGGGCTAAGAGTCTGATTCTAAAAGGAAGACTCGGCCACGGTACGAAAGGCAACGAAGGAACAGGAGTGGGTTTTTAGTCAGTAAAAGTCTGACACTATTTCTCGCTCCGCCCAAGAGCACGAGATGTCATAAGACAAAAAAAAAGCACTCCGAGACTTTTAATGATTACTTAAATCGATCCTTAGTATAGATTTAAAAAGTACTCTCTCAAAGTCAGTTAACGATTCATTAGCGTCCCTTACCCCCGATTTCTGAATTAAGCATTTGAAGTTGAGAATTTCTCAAACTCTACTTTAGCCTGCAAACCTGTCAAAATTTGGCATTAAAGTACGGTTTGAGACGTACTTAACTCAAAATACTCAATTCAGAAACCCGCCGATGATGTCCATTAAAGTTAAGCGTAGCCAAACCTTAACTTCTACACGATCCATTAAGACATTGTCAAAGTGACAGTCACCATTGTTGGGGTTATATATTTTGTGTTATTTTACAACTTACAACAGTGAATTCGCTAGTGTTTCGAGGCAAAATGTCTGATCTGGTGGATTTTATTGAGTTTGAGGAGTATGCCAGAAGGTATAGAGATATGGGCGCAAGGCTGTATTTACGTGATCATTCTGATCCCTTTACAAAATACTCCATTCAAGATTTTCAAAAATAAAAACCTTAACAACCCTTACCCTGTTTATGTTTATGAATCTGTAATAGTGAGTACAGCAGCGCTTGCCGCGTCCATTCTAAACATTATCTATGTTTCATCATCATCATCATTTCAACCGAAAGACCTCCACTGTTGGACATAGGCCTCCCCCAAATGCCGCCACAATGACCGGTCCTATGCGTCTCGCATCCACCGGATTCCCGCGACCCTTACCAGGTCATCGGTCCACCTTGTGGGAGGCCTTCCAACGCTGCGTCTTCCGGTCCGTGGTGGCCATTCCAGAACCTTTCGTCCCCATCGACCATCTGTTCTGCGAGCAATGTGCCCTGCCCACTGCCACTTAAGTTTGGCGATTCTTCGGGCTATGTCCGTAACCTTGGTTCTCCTGCGGATATCCTCATTTCTGACGCGATCACGCAAGGAAACTCCGAGCATAGCCCTTTCCATTGTCCTTTGAGTAACTTTAAGCCTATGCCTATTGCCTATTACCTAGCCTATTTATCTATGTTTATACATACTTTATTAAAATATTAAAAATTATTCATGTAGATCTCGTCTTGCTGATTCCGAATATACCAGTAACGAACAGAATTGACTAAAATGTTAGTTAGGGTTGTTATAGTTAGCACGGCAGCTGTGGTGTCCAAGGCTGTTGGCAACTTCGCCGCAGTGACAGCGATGAGGCGAGCAACAGGGGCGTCTAGACGTAGGGAAGCAGCGAGGTGGTAAGTAGTATCATCGAAAAATGTTGAAATAAGTATACATAAATGTAGACCGGCTGAGGTGTGGCCTCGTGGGCACACTCGATCCGTTCCCGAGGACGAGTAGACGTCACTCTGAAGTTGCGCCTGCTTACTGATAATTTGGTTGTTTCATTTATATATCCCAAATCCCTAAATAGTGATTTTAGTGAACACCACATTGGCGAATATATGCGGAAAAAAGTGATACATAATTAAGATTAGTCGGTATAAGTATCAACCAATTACGGATAGTACACTGGCCATAAATTATGTAAGATTCACGAAACATTTTTAGTTTAGGCCCCAAAAAGATAAATTGTACTCGTAGGTACTTTTATTTCTTGTACAAGCCAGAAATGTTTAGATCCCAACTTTTAACATTATTTTGAATACAAAGGTACAGAATTATTGAATTCGGTAATTCGACTTATAACAAAGAAAGACTCCTGTGAAATCTGCTTACAACCGTTGCTTTTTGTAAATATTCAGACTGAAATACAAAGAGGAAGTTAAAACAATAGAAATCACACGATTCTAAAGATTATACTATCGTCAAAATTTATTTGTTTCAAAACAACCATTGTATCCATTTCGAAAAGGGTTAACTGGACCTGGGCTTTGTTTAAAATAGGATAAGTTTCCTCATAAAACGCGCTCAATCTGTTGAATACCTTGATTACTCAGGAACCAAAATTGGTCATATTTTTGTGATCTTTAGAAAAAGATCAGATAAAAACCTATTTAGTTATTCTAGTCGAAATGGATAGACACCCTATATACTTTTGCTTTGGTAGTACACAATTACAATTATCGTTAATCAATACTAGTAGAAATTTATAAAAATGGTTTTTGACAGTATGACGTAGCAGCACTTTGGCCAGCTGTCCACGGACGTATGTAAGTTTCACGCATGCGTACACCAAGCGTATAATGACGAATACGCGTCTATGAAGCTACGCGACCATACACAGTAGGCCATATTTTGGTATGTAAGCTTCACGCATGCGTACACCAAGCGTATAATGATGAATACACGTCTATGACGCTACGCAACCGTGCACAATAGGCCATAGTTTGGTATGTAAGCTTCACGCAGACGTACACCAAGCGTATAATGATGAATACACGTCTATGAAGCTACGCGACCGTGCACAGTAGGCCATAGTTTTGTATGTGAGCTTCACGCAGGCGTACACCAAGCGTATAATGATGAATACACGTCTACAAAGCTACGCGACCATGCACAGTAAAACTCACTCTATGAGATGTTGTCTTCTTTGTTTACTAAAATGGATTACTGAGAACAGCGCCAAGCGTGTATTTAAAAGCGGGGGTATTCGTCCTTGGCGATCTTTTGAGCAATCGTAGTCCGTTTTTATTGTCAGTGCAAGAAAATAAATTTTTATGTTGATAATATAGAAAATAATTGTAGTATATAACTAATTATAAAAATTGCTAACATTTTTATAAGTATTACAATAAAGCTATGATCAATTTTTGTATTATTATTTTTTTTTTTTGTAGATTGTTGGTTTGCACTGTAGACTTTGATGCATATTGGAATTATAGCAAGCAATTGATTAATAAATAAACAAATATAGCCCTGTTTGGATAAGGAAGAATAAAGCATCACTCAGTTTCTAACAGACCATTAACCAAGAATGGGAAAAAAAAGAGCAATAAGAATTCATGGTAAGCAAAATTGGAAGAAAACAACCAATATTATCAATGTTCACAAAAAATACTAACGTAGTGTTAGAATTTCTCCAAAGAAAGTTTTGATTCAAATGTCTAAATGAATTGTGGTCAAGAATGAAAGCTCATCGGCTAAAGTTAACTGAAAGCTAACTTATTCGTTTTGATTTTCACATTGTAATTTTCTCTGAAACCACTTGCCTATTTCTATAGGACAAACTAGGCTAAACCACCTTGGAAAATGATAGAGAAGAATAGTGTGGATGGATTCGTCATGTCTGTCTGTCCGTCCGTATGTCACAACCACTTTCCGAAACTATATGAACTATACTGTTGAAATTTGGTAAATAGATGTATTCTGTAAACTGCATTAAGATTTTCATACAAAAATAGAAAAAAAAAACAATAAATTTTGGGGTTTCCCCATACTTAGAACTGAAACTCATTTTTTTTTCATCAAACCTTCAAATCAAAAATGCAATTGAGGTTTCTAATATTTTTTTTATTCTAAACTGAATAGTTTACGCGAGAGACATAATGTGGTACAATGTGTGTTCCCCCCTGTAACTTCTAAAATAAGAGAATAATAAAACTAAAAAATATATATTATGTACATTACCATGCAAACTTCTACCGAAAATTGGTTTGAACAAGATCTAGTAAGTAGTTTTTTTTTTTAATACGTCATAAGTCATAAACTTCAATTTACCTTTTAAGTTTGTACATAACCCTCAGTGTTCTAATCTGACTCGCACTTGCCCAGTTTTTTAAGTGTTTGTGGATAAATAAATAAATAAACCTTAAATATATATACACACATAATAGACAACTGCTAGGTAAAAACATGAGTAACAAGGAAGGTAAGGGTTACATAATAATGAGTTCAAAGTTTAAATAGCACGGAACTCGCCACCTGGTCATTTGTTCTGTGTTGAATGGCTTTGGGTTACAAAACAGGTGTGGTTTGGGTCAGCTTCCGAATTTATGTTCACTTACATCTCCTATTTATACAAAGGGTTCCAAATATAGATGGGATGAACGTTGGCCTGAATTTGGCAGTTGACTCAATATTTTTTTTCTTATTTCTATAAAAGTAATTTTGTCCAAATTAAAAAAAAAAACAGGTTTTTTTAAATCGGGGATCTCAACACGGATTTTCACTGTTTTTCATATAACCGCTCTTACGCGATTATGATGTTATTACACATGTTTTATTAGATATTTTGGAAACACAGTATCTTGTGGATATTATCTAGGCTTCTATTGAAATCAATTTAAAAATGTGTGTAAAACTAATCCAGTGAAGACCTCCGAAAATGTGTTATTTTGCATGAACTTTGACACTTCATAATTTACTTAAAAATTCAAAAAAGTACAACAATAGAAACCTTGCAAATTTAATCAAGATTCTGAATGAAGGCAATTTTTTTTTAAAACTTATGGGCAAAAAAACGCATATTTTCTGGAACAAGTTTTGTAAAATTATCGAGTAAATCACGGAATTACCGAATGCTAAGAGTTTTCATGCCTTTTCTCCCTTTTTGGCGTTGCTTGTTCGTCAAACATCGCGTTGGATTGCGTTAGATGAAGTAACAAGCTTTTAAAACATGCTCTATGTTGACGATAGGCGAGTGAAACAAGACCCTCTTAAGTAAATTACAAACCTTTCTTAACTGATGGAAGAAAAAACTTTCAAATAACAGAAAAAGGATGCACAGTGCACACACTGACATTTGACGTCACCACCAATTAGTTACCCGAGTAGAAAAGAGACAGTAATATGTTTCCGACAAAAACCCTCACTGTTGCTGAAGCCAACATTTTAAGTGTTAATTGCTGCTTCATTTAATTACCATTCTTGATGCAGTTTTTAGAAATAGTACATTTTGATACAAGTGAAGAAAGTTTGTTATTGATACTGAAGCGGAATTCACCCAAGCCGCTGGTGAGGGTTTTAGGGAGTCGAGTGCTTCAGTGACATTTTTTACGTGTACCAAACGACATTTTTCAATATAAACGGGGATAAAATAAACAGGGGTTGACCGGCGACAGGAGAGGGTAGCGGCGCCCAGCTTGATATGATAAATGCATTAAACTTGTAGCGAACATGAGCTCGTGCACTTTTCCTCACTGGTGCGGAAAACCATAAATTGTGTGCCAAAAACGGTAGATCCCTACCGTTTTTGGCACAAAATTTTTGGTTTCACAAGAGCGGGTTTTAGAGTAAGTGTATTGAAAAAGAGTTCTTTTTTGTGTTATATATTGTTTATTATACTAACTATTGTATGAAAATCAACACATTATTCAGGCCTGATATCAATTACAACAGTAGTAAACATGTAAGATGTTTTTTTAATTTTTTGGTGGTAAAATTATCCAGTGACATCTCTCGCTCTTGGGCGGAATGGGAGGGTGCATCAGACTTTTACTAACTAAAAAGCCACTCCTGTTCCTTCGTTGCCTTTCATACCAGGGCCGAGTCTTCCTTTCAGAAGCAGACCCTTGGCCCCTACGGTATGTGAGATGTAATTTGTCATCTTGTTCTTTCAATTACATCCCCATTTAAAATAATACTAAGTTACACTATACTTTAATAATATCACAAATAAAAAAACAACTCTGGCTCTGTCTATCGCCTCTTCAAGTCAGAGCGGTTGAACGAATTACGATGAAACTTAACATAGCGTAAACCATTTCTTGGAGTAAATCATGTACTTTTTTACGTGAAACCTCTTTAAAATCACACCGAAATATACGGGTACCTAGTCACAAAGCTGGACTGAAACGAAAAGGTCTGTATCGTCTTACCTAATTACAAAACTATGACTTAGACACGTGAATGAAATGTAATTATTTAGGGTATATAGTCATCTCGCTGCCAAGATCTTTATTTTGCATCGGGGCTGGGTGTCCCCACCCAGCCCCGATGCAAACTCAAGATCTCTCTGCGTAGAATAACAGAAACCGACGCTCTCACTGGTTTCTATTCAGTATAACTCATTACTAACACGTGATATTGCGATATTTCTTTCGTAGATTTATAGTGTTAATTTAGACCAATCGATTTAAATAATAATAAATGTGACTTGGACGACATTTATATTTAAAAATAACCAATAAAAAGAATAATACAAAATCAGTATTTCGGCCAACAACCTGTCAACCTGTGCAAAGGCTAGCTTATAAAAATATGGCTATCGTCGAAAAGAGGGGGTTTATGTGCCACGCACTGGTACCACAATGTCTGGTGTCGAGCGAGCGAAGCGGTTTCCGCGGCGACTGAAAGCTGCGAAGGCCGATTCCGCGTGAAACTGTACTAATCTGCTGTCGATTGTCGAATATTAACTGGAATGTTATTCAGTGTAAAATTGTATAAAAATATTTAGGACGAAGTCAATCTGATTTTCTTTCAATCTTTGAAGTTGGTTAAAAAGGTAAAAAAAAAACTAGCCATTCGCTAGCCGGTCGCTTTTTTTTAGATCTCTTTAATTTAAGATAAAACTTATCGTTTTGCTGAAAATTGCGAAAAACTCGTTTTTGTGACCTTTGACCCCAACTTTTTTTTTCCAGATGTCGGATAGATGGGGACTTTTTACTTTTCATTTACGATGGTGTTTTGAACTATCCTACCAATTTTCAGCTGGGTGCGAATGATTGTAACCTTACCCCTATTTTTTGATCTAATTTGACTAAACTATAGATGCTCAAAATAGCAGATATATCAAATAATACAAATGTGAAGAATAACAAGTACCTAAACATCTCTTTGACACTGGAAGCCAACTCTTTTTATATAGGGCGGCGTTCCAAATTCGTTCATGAATCTAAAATAGCGAATCATAAAAATGTATATAAAAACTGACTACGAGTCAGAATTGAGCTCGAAGGGTTCCGTTCGGTCTGTAGCAAAAAAAAAAATAGTAAAAAACCACGTTTGTTGTATGAGGGCCTTACTTAAATATTTATTTTATTGTATTTTTAGTATCTGTTGGTAAGGGTTTATTTGCGTTATTATAAAAAAAAAAATATGACCATTAACAACAATATTGGGATGATATGCGTCACATCACCGCAAAACGGCCAGCGCTCAGCAAAATGCTGGGGCTTATGAAGCCCCATCCATTCGTGCGGATCATCTCTTACCATATCATATCTTATGCGTCTCGCATCCGTCGGATTCCTGAAATCCTCACCAGTTCATGGGTTCATCTTGTGGGAGGTTTTCCAACGTTGCGTCTTCAGGTAAGTTGTCGCCACTCCAGAATCGTTCGGCCCTATCGCCCATTTCTACTACGAGTAAATTGCTTAGCCATCGAATCGAAGAGCTATCGAATCAACTAGTACCTATTTAAATAATAGCGTATGTAATATAAAATACCAGGAGTAACAAACACAAAGTTTTATCTTTTTGTCTTGAGCAGATAAACTCTGCAAGGAACCCAAAATCTCGACCATTATTCAAGCACCTCATTAGGAAGTAACTACAAGAAAACTAACAAGGGGAAAATTTCCTGGGTCCTTTTTTCCCTCCGGTATCGGCACCAAAATGTCATATTAGTCACGGAATCATGCCATCAATAATATTTATTCATCGGGTTTCAATAAAGTACAAATTGGTGACGCTTTAGTTTGTCAAGCTCGTGTACCACTGACCTGTAAAGGGCTTTTCTTAATTTATAAGTAGGATCGTCATCAGCTCATTGCTAAAATAATATCAGTCGCACGCAGTTGAGGATATGCGCAGGAGAACAAAGGTTACGGACATAGCCCGATGAATCGCCAAACTTAAGTGGCAGTGGGCAGGGCACATTGCTCGCAGAACAGATGGTCGATGGGGACGAAAGGTTCTAGAATGGCGACCACGTACCGGAAAACGCAGCGTTGGAAGGCCTCCCGCAAGGTGGACCGATGACCTGATGAGGGTCGTGGGAATCCGATGGATGCGAAACCCACAGGACCGGTCATTGTGGCAACATTTGGGGGAGGCCTATGTCCAACAGTGGACGTCTTTCGGCTGAAAAGATGATGGTGATGAATGATGATCAGTCGCACAACTGGATCTCATAAGTTAACCACACGAGCTCCGATTGTACACACGACTGCGCAACTTGAATGACCTTGAAAAACGCTTAATTGTCGTATTGTACAGACGGATGTACAAAATTTATTCGGCCGAAAATTTGGTCTCTATATCTTTGTTTTTCATGGAAAAACCCTGAAACAAGGGGTAACAACAATAAGCTGAGGCTTTACTATCTTAACACATACACGTTTAGTGCGGAACTAGGTCCACCTCGTGTGGCTAAAAAAAATAAAACATCTTCTTCTCTGCCGTTCAGAGACCATAACATCAATTTCTTTTAGTTTACAAAAGAGATGAATTTATATACTTAATATGCATTAAAACAGAATTCAGTGATGTATCTACTTTAATATGGGATTATTTTGACCTCGCACCGCTCTTAGCAAAAAAAAGCTTTTAATTTCTTGAACGGTACGGGGTCCAATAAGCCCCTTACTGTCATAATGTTTGCCACCAATCTTGCCATAGAGTATTGTGTTACCCAATTACTGGGTTGTCGGGATCAGATAGACCTTCGGCTGGCATAATATTATTTTTTTCTTTTTATAATTCAACAATTCATATTAATTTTATGATAGAAGGTACAATAGGCTTCATCAGAAAGCTTAAAGTCACCTAAAGGGCAATGGAAAGGGCTATCTATGCTAGTAGTGTCCTTGCGTAAATCATAATGATGATATCCGCAGTAGAACCAAGGTTACCGAAATAACCCGAAGAATCGCCAAACTTAAGTGGCAGGGCAATATTGCTCGCAGAATAGATATTTTAATGTTCTGTGCTTTCAATAAACACACAAAAGTTTACTTGGAAATTAACAAAGGTTTGGCCTAATTTTTGTTTTTTTGAGCTTCGAAACAGCGAATACCACGTTCATAATTTATGTCAAGCAATTAAAAAAAACATTTAAAAATGTTAATTAAAAATATACCGCAATCTAGTTTGTGCTAACTAACTTTTTATACATACATAGAGACCTGAAAGGATTAAATAAAAATCAGTCCAGTGAGAGTCGGACTCGGGTTCCGCGCCATCCCTAGCAAAAAAACATAAAAAAATCATGTTTGTTGTATGGGAGCCACACTTAAATCTTTCTTTTATTCTGTTTTTAGTATTTGTTTGTTATAACAAAAACAGAAATAAATCATTTGGGAAATATAAAATATTTAGCTATCTGTAGTTCATAAGGTACAGCTTGGTGACAGACAGGCAGACAGCGTAATGATATCAATAAGGTCCTGCTTTTACCTTTTGGGTACGGAATCCCATAAAAGAACTAGTAATTCCAATAATTATTTTACTGATAACTACAGTACTGACATAAGCTACTTCTTTATCCTGAAAATCTAAAAAACTCCGACCAACAAATCACCTCAATCACCACAAATTAAAAAAGTACACCCTAGGTAACAAAAACAAGGCGGCAATAAGAGCACATAATATACGGTACATATTCATTATATAGAGTATATTAAAAACTTTAATTATATAAATATGTACAACTTACTTAATAAAACGTGGGACTAGGAAACTTAAATTTAAAAGAGTGGGTCTGCAAACCTTACACAGCACAATCAGTTTCTTAGTCAATAAATTAATTAGTCCAGTCAAATTAGACCAAAAAATAGGGATACGTTTACAATAAGTTGCATCCAGTTGAAAATTGGTAAGATTGTTCAAAACACCATCATAGATGAAATCCAAAAAGTCCTCATCGATCCGACACATGCAAAAAAATATTTGGGGTCGAAGGTCACAAAAACGAGTTTTTCGCAATTTTCAGCAAAACGGTAAGTTTTATCATAAAATTAGCTCGCCAAAATTGTAGATCAGATAATTATCTACAAAAATGTTTAAATCTTATTTTTTTCTAAGAGCTACCGTTTTTGAGATAATATAATGATTCAAAAAGAGGTCATCTTCAAAATATGCACCCGTTTTCACGCCACCTTTGAGGTAGTGTACTTAGCGCGTTCTTAGGGTTCCGTACCTCAAAAGGATAAAACGGAACCCTTATAGAATCACTTTGTTATCTGTCTGTGTCTGTTTGTCAGTTGACATACAGATGTCGAGACCATCTTAAGAACGCGTGGAGTTATCTGATTGAAATTAAAAACATACACTCGGGTCAGCAGTCCCTTAAAGCTGTGAAAAAGGAAGCGAGGCAAACCTCCACCGTATACTGATTGACTAAATCATTATTATTTCAGTTATCCTGAGGGTTATAAGTTCGCGGGGAGTCTTTTAAATAATCCCGCAGCCTTGGCAGACATCGGCTCTGTCAGGCCCCGTGACTCTTGGTGACATCTCTTTGTTTCTATATGTCTCATCATTTCATTCGAAAAACGTCAACTGTTGGATAAACGTCTCCCTTAAGTGTCGCCATAACGATCGGTCCTGTGTATCACACAAGTACATATGTCTCATGCTCTGTTACTATAATAATTTTAATTATATTCATTTCGTAATTTTAGTTACACATGGAAGAATTAGTTCAATAATCTTAAGGAACTCTTGGCCTAAAATCAAAACACCCTTTATTTTTGTTTTCGTCGTAGAACTTTATTGGGGCATAAATAACATGATTTGCATAAGCTGACATTGAATAAAGTGTGCTAAGTAAGTGTTATGATTAAGTAGGTAGTATCAAATATTGCGATGTTTTATTTTTTATTTGGCGATTTGTTGAAATTGGAATCAACAGTGGTAAAAACCAGAAAAATATGCTCGTTTTTATGGTTCCGTACCCAAAGAATAAAATGGAACCCTTTTATTAAAACTTCGCTGTCCATCCATCTGTCTATCCGTTTCTCACCAGGCTGTATCTCATGAACCGTGATAGTTAGTTGAAATTTATTCGGTTGTATTTCTTTTGCCCCTTATATAAAAAAAAAAAAACAAAAAAAAAACAGAATAAAATAAATATTTAAGGGAGCTCCCATACTACAAACGTGATTTTTTTGCCGTGGTATGGAACACTTCGTGCGTGACTCCGACTCGCACTTGACCGGTTTTTTTATAATCAAATCTTATATTTACTCCGGAAAATATGCCATATATGGAAACTCAAAAAGCCCAGTACTACTTATTTTTTATTTTGATGTCTGTCATATTTTTCTGAGCATTTTTTTTTTCCCCTACAGTTTTGCTGACATTTCTATGAAGCACGCGTGAAACAATACGCGCCTTTGACGACTGAGACTCGGTGAGAACAGTTACCGTATCGTAAACGCAACTACGGTGTCCAGGATTGTTCTGCGACGGGGCGGCCACCTTCTCCGTACGTTCCACCATGCTTACCAGATAATAATAATAACTTTATTGAAGCAATTAAACCTTACAAACATATTTAAGACTTACATACATAGGTATATTTTTGAAAGGTATCTTCTAATATTAGGACTCTGCCTCCTAAACTTGGTGAGACCTGTGACTTAGGAGTCAGTGTTCTGCAGTTACATCGGATACGGTTGTTCTGATACGTTGTTGTAAGTCTAGCCTTTAATAATATAACAATAAGTTTTAATAAAATAAAAACTGTAAAGTGTGATGGCGTGTGTCTAAAAGTGTGCATGTATGTGTGTGTGTAATTGTGTTGTATGTTTAAGACTAGCGTTGGAACGAAAGCAAGTCTTCAGTCCGAGAATAGTCCTGATCGTACAGCCAGAGTTTCAACTTAGTCTTAAGTTCATGCTACCCAACGTTGGGTAGCGGCAGTCGCTGTCGCCATGTTGCTATGAAATCCCGCAGGAACTCTGTTGTGGCAGACTTGCCTTGACATCGCTTTATTATAATAAAATGTGTACATAATACATTCCTAAGTTTTTCTTAAGATGTACAATAAAATTCCGACGTTTCCTCTGAAGAAAATAAGAGAAAGGTTATCGTCATCAAAGCATATTTTATTAAACCTCTTGAATTTATTATGACCACAAACAAATTTTACCCTTTTTTGTTTTTTAGACTCGAAACTGTCCATCATACTCTATAAAATCTGTGTATTTTTCTCGCATACTTTCATGTCGTTGACAAGATTCTCCGCCATATTGCCATCCATTACCTTTTTGCTTGTACCTTACCTAATTTTATTTATACAATACAAAGTTCTTTGTAAACCAATATTATGACTGACCCAAAATATTTCGTGGTCACCTATAATACTTATATTGTATGTTAAATATGAAAGTTAGTGGGAAGCTGCTCGGAATTGAAAGTCCAGGTGGACCACGATCCTAGTAGTAGAGACCTCTTGCTTCCTGGCCCTGGTCCACGCAGTGGTATGGAGCGAGGGTAATGGGAAGCAGTCACCTCACTCTGCGAAGTAGTAATGTGAGCTAAGGGGGTGGTGGAAAGCGTGAGAGGGAGACAATACTCACTTTCCGGCCTGGAAGTCGCGAGACGACTCTCGTCTACAATAGGCGCGACTTGCGGACTGCAAGCAATGGGTAGCTTCCCGACCAATATGAACCAAGCCCGGGTCCCGGCCCGGTGGGCCGGATTGTTCCACACGAGCCTCAAAGAGCTGTCTGTCAGATCAATTGACGGGGCCGCTGGAGCCGATAGCTGCTAAGGTAGCGGCATTGTTCAAAAAAGTTACTGCGGCTCTAAAACGCGAGTGGGTTTTAGTGAAAGAAAGAAAATCTTTTTATTTGCCGGGACCGGCGCAAACTTAACATATTGCAAACATTTTCTATGACAAAAAAAATATATATATGCGCCACGTCCGAGCAAAACGGCCGTACGCTCAGCATAATACCGTGTCCACACGCAAAATGCGAAGAATCCACAGCGCTTCTTTTCAGCATGGGCCGGTGACTGTATCGACTAACAGACGTCGGCAACGGTACTGTGTGAGTAAAAGTCTGACATTCCCTTTCCCTCCATCAAGAGTGGAAAAAGTTTCTTGATATTTTCTTACCTTAAAAAAGGTAAAATTATGACCTGGATTAAACCATAGGGTAATTTTATCTTGATAGTATCGCTTGGGATAATTTCTGACTTTCTAGCGGACGAATTTAAGTTTTATAAAACCTATTATGTTGTATCTTAAAAACTCTACAATATATTTCATGCATTCTAACGTAAAAAATTGATTCCAGAATTACCCTAAACGCGACAATATTGAAATGCCTTCCGTACTGAAACTAAGAGCAAAATATTGAAAATTGTGGTTATTCCTTGATGTGAAACAACCACATCCACGGAGGAACACATAAACCACACGTATACATTATCTACGTGTGGTTTGTACTACGCTCTGCATCATTAAATTCTTTGGAATATATATTTTCCGAGTTCAATAAAGATAGAGAATAATACTCGTTCCTCTCAGAGACGCCACGGCGGTGCTGCTAGTTTGCGCAGTTAAGAAATTGCATGCAAGGCGGAGCGAGAAGGCATGTCAGAATTTTATTGACTAAGAACAAATCCTGTGTTCCTTCTTTGTCTTGCGATCCAGGACTCTGGGTTTCCCTTTAGAAAGCCAACTCACAGCCGGTACAGTAGGCTTCGGCCCTGCTAGGCTCCATGGTTTTACTCGTCAACGACTCGGGCTCGGTCCAGACGATTGTCCGGATGGCAAGCTACCCATTGTTCGCCATCCGCAAGCCTACGTCTAAAGTGCCTGGAAATCGGGATCGGGATCCCGGGGCTTGGGACGTGAGGAAGTCCATACCCATGCTTCGCAGAAGGAGGCGAACACCTGCTATTCCTCCTCGCTCCGGACAAATTTCATGCAAGTCTATGGTGTGTAACTCACCTGGCCACTGTCCGGTGACACGTGTGACATGGTGGAGCACACACCACAGTGTGCTCCTATCTAGTACTCATATCACAAGCTCTGATCAATTTGGGACTTTTTTTTTTTATTGGGTGGGAAAATCATCCTAATGACATCCCCGCTCTTGGGCGGAGCGGGAGATAGTGTCAGACTCTTACTGACTAAAAACCCACTCCTGTTCCTTCGTTGCCTTCGTCCCAGGGCCCTGGATTTCGCTTTCACACTACCCCCCTACCCCAGTAGGCTTCGACCCTGCTGGGCCCCTACGATTTGCTGACATCTCCTTGAGGCGCGCGTGGAAAAATACGCGCCGTCGACGACTTGGGCTCGGTCCGGACGGTTACCGGACGGTCAGACGGCGAGCCACCCATTGCTCGGCGTCTGCAAGCCCGCGCCTACGGTGGCCGGAAATCGGGATCGGAATCCCGGCGGCGGTTGGAGCGTAAGGACCGTTGCCTCACGCGATCGGCCGCCTCCTTAGCTAGCATTACTGCTTCGCAGAAGGAGGCGACCGCCTGCCACTCCTCCTCGCTCCGGACCATGGCCTGAACCAAGGCCCGGCGCGAGAGATCGCCGCTGCTGATTGCCCCCACGAGGACACAGCGTTGCTCTGCCCAAGCTGGGCACACCTCCACCGTGTGCTCTACCGTGTCCTCCGGGTGGGCCACACAGTGGCGACACCCGGGCGTCGTTTCCGCACGAATCCGGTGCAGGAACCTCCCGAACTTACCGTGTCCGGTGAGGACCTGCGTCATGCGGAATGTGAGGACGCCGTGAGGTCTTTCCAACCACGCCTCAAAGAGGGGACTTACCGCCATAATTATGGCGTGCCCAGCACGGGGTCGCGACAGTCGCTGTCGCCATTTCACCATGAGAACTCGCCGGAGCTCTGTCCGCCATGCTGCGCCATGTCGCGGCAGCGGAGTTTCGCCCCGGCGTTGCATCTCCATGCGCCGTTCGTGCATGAGTGCAAGGACTGTTGCCTCCAGATCCCATGGTTGCTGGCCAGCAAGGAGGATCGCCGCTTCGCGGGAAATCGTCCGGTATCCTCGCACCATCCGTATGGCCATGACCCCCTGGCCATACGGATGGTGCGAGGATACAGCCGGATTATATAGATAGGATTCAGCCGGGCCGCCGACTGCTTCCGCAGCCCCGGCGCCCACACCGGCGCGCCATAAAGGGCCATGGACCGAACGATCCCGCGTAGAGCCTCCGGCAAGAGGCGTCTGGACCCCCAAGGTTGGGCAGGAGCCGCCCGAGGGCAGCCCCAGTCCGATTTAGTTTGGGAGCCAGACGTCGGAAGTGCTCGTCGAAATCCCATCGGCTGTCGAGAACGAGTCCCAGGTACTTCATCGTTGACCCGACGCCGATGTGGACTCCTCCCACCGTTAGCTGGGAACCCGGTGGTGGCGCGTTCCGAGGGCCGTGAAAGCACATGGCCTCGGACTTGTGCAATGCCACCTCGAGTCCCAGCTCCTGGATCCTGCCAACGACTGTCGCGACCCCGCGTGTCGCTAGTTCGACCGCCGCCTGGTACGACTCTCCCTGCGCCAGGACCAGCGTGTCGTCTGCGTAGCAGACCACGCTGACCCCGTCAGGGAGGTCGCCGCGCAGCACGTAGTCGTATCCGATGTTCCACAAGGGCGGCCCTAGTACCGATCCCTGCGGAACACCGCACGCCATCTCTCGACGTTTCCACACCCCCTGGTGACCAGGGTAGGTTATGTACCTGTCTGACAGGTACGCCTCGACCACACGACAGAGGTAGTCGGGCATCCGGTGATACCGGAGTGCCCTCCCAATGCTACTCCAAGGCAGGGAGTTGAAGGCGTTGGCGATGTCCAAAGACACCGCCACGACACACCTGCCCTGGGCCACTGCATCCCCCGTCGTGAGAGCTCGCACGCACATGATGGCGTCCACCGTGGAGCGCCTCCTGCGAAAGCCGAACTGGCCGTCCGCCAGATCCGGCCCCACCCGTGTTAGGTGTGCGACGAGGCGGTCTGCAATTACTCTTTCAAAGAGCTTGCCCACCTCGTCGAGCAGCACAATGGGCCGGTACGTGGACGGAGAGTCCGCGGGGCGCCCCGGCTTCGCGATGAGGACCAGTTTCCCCGTCTTCCAGCGAAGTGGGAACTGGCCCCTCTCCATGCATGCGCTGAAGAGCCCTCTTAGTCGAGGCCCGATAGCCTCCATGGCCAGGACCCATGCCTTCCCAGGCAAGCCGTCGGGTCCTGGGGCGGTATTTTTGGCACTCAGCCTTCGTACCGCCACTCTCATCTCTACCTCGGTCACCTCTGGAGCGTTGTCGTCGTCGTCGCCATCGTGGTCCGGGTCGGACACCGCTGGTGGCGGAGCCATGGGCGTGGGGAACAGAGTGCTCACCACACCCTCCACGAGCTGGGGCCGGAGACTCTGCGTCAGCGGGGGAGCCCAGGGGCGGAGTTTGTCCCGTACCAACTTGTACGGGCGTCCCCATGGGTCCCCATTCAGAGTCCCCAGCCACACGTTGCGGGCCTCAAGTTTGGCCCGCCTTATCTCCGCTCGGAGGGTGCGCTTTGCCGCTCTGTATCCCTCGTACAGCTCCGCCTCTCTGGCCTCCGCATCCGGTGGACGGATGCGGCGCCTGCGGTATCTGGCATACCGGCGTCGCGCGGCATTGCACGCGTTGCGCAGTGCCGCAATCTCCGGCGACCACCAGTATACCTGGCGCTGAGCACGTCCTGGAGGGACTCGGGGCATTGCCGCGTCGCAAATTTGCGACATGGCCTCCCGGAACCACTCTGCCTCGACGTCTATGTCGACAGGCCTGTCCGGTGCTTGCACCCAGGCCTGTACCGTCGCGGCTTCCAGGAGGAGCTCCCGGTCCATCTGCCTCAGCGCCCACCGCGGACCACAAGGGTTCTGTCGGACCGGCGCAATCGAGGTTTGGGCGGAGACGTCGAACTGGATGTACCGGTGGTCTGAAAACGTCTCCACCCCCTCCATAACGCGCCAGTCGACGACACGCGGCGACAGAGCGGGGCTGGCGAACGAGATGTCCACCACTGAGTCACCCCGCATCCGCACACACGTGGGGACAGAACCCCGGTTTAGGACGACCAGGCCTGTCTCCAGAGCCCAGTCCTCCACCATCCGACCTCGCTGGTTCGTGAACCGGGAACCCCAAGCCAAGTTCTTGGCATTGAAGTCCCCGCAAACGACCACGGGGAGGGAACCAAACCCTTCGACGACGGCTTTCAGCTCCATTAGGGAGATGTGGAGATCGCCGAGAGATCTGCTCGGGGACAGGTAGACGCCTACCACTGCAATGTCCCCGAACCGTGCTGCCACGCAACCCCGTCCCCTCGTGACGGCCTCGAGGGTCGGGGTGCCGGTGGCGGCCGACGAAATTAGGGTCACCGAGCCGTCCAGGTCCCGCACCCAGTCTCTCCTGGGCAGGACATTGTACGGCTCGGAGACCACGGCGATATTAATCGACCACTGCGCCATGCTCTGGAGCAACAGATCCTGAGCGGGGGCGCAGTGGTTGATGTTCGCCTGGAGCCGTTATTGGCAGTCCATCACAGTCTCCTCTCGAGCCCCCCGTGAGGGCCCTGCCGCGATGGTTGCGGTAGCGACAGCAGCAGCTGCCAAAGAGGAGGCAGCGGTGGTGAGGACATCGGCGGGGATGGGCCTCCTGACCTTGCCCTTGGCCTTGGTGGGGGGGTCGCAGGACCTGCTCCCAGCCCGGTGGTCGGCCGGCTTGCCTGCCACCGCACATGCGTAACAGTGCGGCGTTGCTCTGCATTCAACCGCCCTGTGACCAGGCTGACCGCACTGGAAGCAGCGGTCGCTGCGGTCCACCTCCGCGGCACAACTGGCCCCCACGTGGTGCCCCACGTGGCAGCGATAGCACCGCAGAGGTCTGGGCTCCAACAGTTTCACTTGGGCGGAGACCCAGCCCACTAAAAGCCGTCGGCCCTCCCCGGTGATGGTCTTGGCCGCCGACACGGGGCAGTTTACCGTCATGGCTCGCATGCCCGTGCTGTCAGCGCGGATAGTGCCCGCCCGAACCTGCTCGGTAGTGCACCCACCCGCCCTGACGATGGCGGCCACCACCTCGTCCACCTTGACGGAGTCGTCCAAGCCCATGATGCGCATATCAATACACTTGGTGGGCCTGGACACTCGGGCCTCTTCCGCATCGTCTCGCAGGCTCCGACGCCACGGCCCCACGTCTGGTTTGTCCCGACGGGCCTGCTGTGGCTGCGGTGGCAGCATAGGACGCCGCCTTTCGCTGGCCAGGGGCCGCCAGCGGAGGACGCAGCACGATGCCCTCCAGCACGGAGAGCTGCTGCTGCATCCTTTGCTGGAACTGCTCCTGTTGTTGCTGCTGCTGCTGCCGGAAGGCAGCCAGCTCCTGCCGCACCAGCTTCAACAGCTGGTTCTCCGGCTCGGGCTGGGGCTTGGGCTGACTTGGCCCTTGCCCCTGCTCGCGTCCTCCTGCCTGTTCGCAAGAGTTGCTCTTTGGCAGCTCTTGCTGGGTCGAGACCTTTCGAAGCCGAGCATTGTCGGCCCGAAGTTTGGTGAGCCCCCTGCGGATGGGGTCCACCACCTCCTGAAGAGACGTCCTGGCCTGGGAGATCGCGCTCCTCTTGGAGGACCTCTCCCTTTTGTTGGCCACGCCATTCAGAGCGGATGCCAGGACCGACTCCAGTCGGTCGAGTGCCTCGTCGATGGCGGTGTCCTGCTCACTGCCGGACGGCCCCGAGAGGTCCGTCCCAGCTCTGGCCGCTCCAGGGTGACGCCCCTCCACGGCGAGCCTGTCAGCTCGCTGAAGGGACTCTTGAGCGGTGAGTCTCCCCTTGCCTCGGGCCCGACCCGCACCTCGCCCATTGGCGGAAATTTTTCGGGCCGAGCCCATCTCCGCATCAGAGGACGATACGTCCCCTGGTTTGGAGCGCTTCAGGTAGGGGCGCAAGTCCCCACCCGAGTCGCCGACTACCTCCTCCACCTCCGAGCCCTCCGAGCTCCTTTCGGATGCCGCGTCGGACTCCGACCGCGCATCACTCTCCATGGGTTTTTTATAAAATTTGGATTCCATTGCTGTTCCCACGAGTATTTTACATTCTGCACTTGCTCAATATCAGTGGTTCGCACTAGAGACTAATTTAGCTACCCATTAGTCAAGCTAACAACCTCCCTCACGGTCCGCCGCCGCTTGGAGGTTTGGGGTAATTTTTTATAGAGGTTGTCTTCCTCGCGGCCCAGGCGGTTAAGCCAAGACCCTCGACCCCCATCAAAAGTCAGAAACATGACCTTGGACAATCTCTGGGGCTACGAGACTAACGGTGGCAGAGGAGGAGCAAGTCTTCCTCCTGCCTGCTCGGTGGCAGGGTGAGTGCGCACCGAGCCCGCTCTTACTTCGCCACTGTGCCCTCTGCTATAGCAGAGGGACACGCGTTGAAGTGATCCTTCAGACAGAACATTCGCAGGCGGACATCAAAACCCCTTAGGCAGAAGTACCCAAGGGGAGTCGTTGGCCGCCTCCCAGGGTGCACCGTCCCGCAGATTGGCCTTCACCTCGGACGTATCCGCAAGGGAACTACAGCCTGCGGGCACTCGTGTAGGTTTTCTGTCGTAGCACCCCATCAATTTTGGACTTAGGTTTGGTTAAGCGAGGTCACGTGACTTCGGCGATAAGTTATTCGTAGAAGCGCGCATTTATTGTTAACTGACTCGAATTGTTGAATTAGAGACTTGGTTATTCGAGATTCCATGACTGTGGCGTTAGGTTTTTCGTAGCAGCGTGCATTCGTTGTTAAGTGTTTCGGATTAGTAAATTTACGGGAACGTGTTATTTGAGGTTACACTTTTTCGAATTACGTAACACACTAATTTTTGACGTCATGATCTATCTTCGCCGTCATAGCATCTCAATGAAGCACGGTTCTTAATATAAAGAGTGTTCATTTGTTGAATATTCTACCAGAATATGAGTATATAAATTCCGCTTTTCATAACATTTCTTTTAAACTCAATGTTATCCTTGTTTCTTTTAAAGTAATTGTTACAATTATCTTATTACAGTCTATCAAATTAGCTTGAAAAATTAATTATACATGATGACGTACGTACTTAAGCGTATCTTCTTTCAAAGCCGGAAACGTGTTTTGGCAATGGAATTATTCAAAGAAGTTGAAAATGGTTCCAGATAAGTACGCTTTTGTACAGTGTTTATTACCAGTACATAAAATTTTAATAAATAATTGATTACCAATATTCTCATTTGTTAGACCAAGGTTTAGGCAGTTCCCTGGCCACAGTACCTACAGCCCTGTTTAGTTTGTTCAGCAGTGTACCTATCTAATTTATAATTACGGTGTGTGTGTGTTAAAGACAACAATGTACTTATCCGCTTTTGTTGTATTCTTTATAAGTAGGATGGGATAGATTTCAAAAGTAACTTTTAACCTTTTGACCACTTGCGATGTTTCTGTATTCTGACGAGTGTTTTTGTATTATATTTGATAGGGTGGTGTATTTGCGACTGGGTCCTTTATATCGTTTAACTCTTTAATCCTCATAGGTGATAGAAGAACTGACGAGGTGAAGTATATGGTTATCGATCCTGGTGGAATAAACGCGAAAGTTTTTGTTGGGTATATCTGACGTAGGCGGTTCATTCATTAAACCCCAAGCGAACGTTGGCGTTCGCTCTTTCATTGTCTTTCCATTGTATCTCTAATTACGGTATTCGAAATGTAAAAGGTTAATCAGTATATGGGCATATTTTTTCATTTTACTTGAATTTTAAAACGAGCGTGACCTAATTATGATTTCATTGTAAATTTATTCATCCATTTTTTATCTTGTGTAAGATTCGTTCAACAAAAATCTCACCTAAACTGATGTAATAGAAGAATATTCTTAAAGAAAATACTGTTTTAATAAGATAACGATAAATCAGGCGTCTCGGGTATCGTGGGTAATCTTCTCTAAAGCCGTTTGCTTCTATTGGGACTCCATCACGTGTTAAGGTTGAAGCTTTATATACCAAAGGATTACTTTCAAAATATTTTTATGCGTAACTAGCTTCTGCCCGTGGCTTCGCCCGCGTGAAAGTAGGTTTCTCCATGCAAAGTTTGGACACCCGTTTCCTTCCTCTTAGATTTGAAATACCTCACTCAGTGCTCGTCTACGTCATAAAAGGAAACCTTTTGCAAAATTTCACGCTCCTAGTCCCAGTAGTTTTGTCCGTGTGTTGATATGTCAGTTTCTCCTTTTTTATATATAGATTTATATAGAATGTATTTTCTTTGGTTCTTGGTTGATTTCGACCACATTTATGGGTCAAGTGCCATGTAAATGTGCTCTGTAAAATTTTAATGTATTGTGTGATGAATCTACGTCGTTCTCTTATATGTCTTCTCGTCTTCTCTTATCGGTCTGTATGTGATGTGTATGTGATTGAACTAATGTCCCAATTTCAACCTAGCGCTTGAACTGCCACATAGATGTACAGGACTTTTTGTAGTGTACTGAGTGTGCTTTGCCCAGTTCAGTTACTTGTCCAGGTAAATGCTCAGGTCTACAGTTAATAGACTTGGAGTAGTTTCAAAGAATTGTGTTAGCTGTAGTGTTACCACCTTTCTCTTTCTTGTGAAAAATAGAAGATTTGCTTTAGTGAGGTTCACGGCCACTTGACATTTTGGACATCAGTGATATTTTACTCAAAGCTTAAAGCACAAAATCGCATGGTATGTTTTCATAAATGCCATTTATTATTATGATAACTTGTCATTGAGTCTTTGGACGAGGTTGTCTGTAACTAGGTTTCAGAGTCATACCGAGAGGACGCCATCTTTGCCACGATGGCCGTAGTGTACCTGTTACATAAAACTGTTTGCTTCAAACCGTCAGTAATTGGTTAGGACTTGGGCATATACTACTATTACCCGTAATCATTTTGGATTAAATGAAAGAAGTCATTCTGTTTTAGTGGCTACCGTTAGGGTTCCAAGATAAACCATAAGAATTAATTCGATCCCTCATAAAACGGAATGTCTTCATGTTTTTTGGAGTAAGTAAATATATAATCAACAAACAGCTAGAAAGGGTTCTTTCTCAATTAGTTTAGTCTTATCTATAAACTGCATAAGCATAATATGTGAGAAAGAGCTAGCTGAGTAAACACTTCAGCCGCATACCGATTGCGGGGATTTTCTGAAAAGGAAACCCTTGGTCTTAGAACGCAAAGGGCAACTGCAGGACACTGGTGCGGATTTAGTCAGTAAAAATCTGACACGCCCTCTTGCTTCATCCAGAACGGGAGAAATCATAGGATGATTTCACACCTTAAAAACAAAACTGTATGGTCAATACTTAAGGCATACCGAGATCTGTTCATGAATGAATGTTCAGCTTTTACATATACACGGAAAAATCGGAAAATTGTTAAGCTGCCTGTCTATAGACATGAAGCGAGGCAGCGGAGTAGAGCAACGGAGAAATCTGGAGTGCAAAACTTGCGGTATATGTCTATCGATGCGGAGCGAGGTACTGCTCCTACAAGGTGGACCCATGACCTGATAAAGATTGCGGGAATCCGATGGATGCGAGACGCACAGGACCATTCTATTTGGCAACGCTTGGTGGAGGCCTATGTCTAACAGTGGACGTCTATCGGCTGAAATAATGATGATAATGAGGTAGTGCGGAGTGGAGTTACGGACTGTACGGAGCTAGTAGGTCAAGTATACGCAAGTTCCCGCAGTTGTAAGCTATGCGGCTAGTTTACCGCTTCCCTGCTCCACTTCTCCACTCTGCTTCTTTGCTCTTCTTCTCTGCAGCGTTTCTCTCTATTGTATGAATTTTACACCAGTTCACAAAAATCTGTGTCCGCTGAAGCCATGCGGAGATTTTATGCAAATCTGTTGGTTAATATTGGCATAACTCAGCTCTGCTCTGCACCTCTCCATTCAAGTGGATAGGCAGCCTTAGTCACAGTGTGACAACCTGTTTTACTGAGGGTATCTGACAGGAGTGTAGAGGTCAGATAGGCAAGTTTCTTTGCAAGAAATAGATGACTGATTCAGCTGCAATTTGTAAACCGGAAAGCCGACTTTTGTACAGGTAAGGTTCTCTCATACTCTGTTAACAACTACAAAGTTAACTACGTACAAAACTATTGCGCAGATTTACCTGCTCACGTTTCTGTGATAATTTTAAATCCGTTGTAAAATCTTGGATGCCAAAGTTTACGATTTTCTCATTTTACGATGTTCTTCAAGGACAGACAGTTTAACGCAAAACCTTTGCAGACAAGGACTCGGTGATAATACAACCACATTATAGGAAATGTTCCATTGCGTACCTGCAACAATATTTAAAAAAAAACATGTGGTCTTATCATATGAAAAAAAGATTGCATATAGCGGCGATGAAAATGTTGGGATGAAAGAGTTATGAGTATACATGTGGATGGTTGGAGAGGGAGAGGGAGGCCAAAGAAAAAATGAATGGATTGTGTGAACAGTGATATGAAAGAAAAGGTAGTAAGTGATAGCATGACGGTTAACAGGATAGAATGGAAGAAAAACACGTGTTGCACCGACCCCAAATAATTTGTTCCACATTTGTTCTGTGTCTGGGTGTAATTTATCTATATCAAATTAGCTTGAAAAATTAATTATACATGATGACGTACGTACTTAAGCGTATCTTCTTTCAAAGCCGGAAACGTGTTTTGGCAATGGAATTATTCAAAGAAGTTGAAAATGGTTCCAGATAAGTACGCTTTTGTACAGTGTTTATTACCAGTACATAAAATTTTAATAAATAATTGATTACCAATATTCTCATTTGTTAGACCAAGGTTTAGGCAGTTCCCTGGCCACAGTACCTACAGCCCTGTTTAGTTTGTTCAGCAGTGTACCTATCTAATTTATAATTACGGTGTGTGTGTGTTAAAGACAACAATGTACTTATCCGCTTTTGTTGTATTCTTTATAAGTAGGATGGGATAGATTTCAAAAGTAACTTTTAACCTTTTGACCACTTGCGATGTTTCTGTATTCTGACGAGTGTTTTTGTATTATATTTGATAGGGTGGTGTATTTGCGACTGGGTCCTTTATATCGTTTAACTCTTTAATCCTCATAGGTGATAGAAGAACTGACGAGGTGAAGTATATGGTTATCGATCCTGGTGGAATAAACGCGAAAGTTTTTGTTGGGTATATCTGACGTAGGCGGTTCATTCATTAAACCCCAAGCGAACGTTGGCGTTCGCTCTTTCATTGTCTTTCCATTGTATCTCTAATTACGGTATTCGAAATGTAAAAGGTTAATCAGTATATGGGCATATTTTTTCATTTTACTTGAATTTTAAAACGAGCGTGACCTAATTATGATTTCATTGTAAATTTATTCATCCATTTTTTATCTTGTGTAAGATTCGTTCAACAAAAATCTCACCTAAACTGATGTAATAGAAGAATATTCTTAAAGAAAATACTGTTTTAATAAGATAACGATAAATCAGGCGTCTCGGGTATCGTGGGTAATCTTCTCTAAAGCCGTTTGCTTCTATTGGGACTCCATCACGTGTTAAGGTTGAAGCTTTATATACCAAAGGATTACTTTCAAAATATTTTTATGCGTAACTAGCTTCTGCCCGTGGCTTCGCCCGCGTGAAAGTAGGTTTCTCCATGCAAAGTTTGGACACCCGTTTCCTTCCTCTTAGATTTGAAATACCTCACTCAGTGCTCGTCTACGTCATAAAAGGAAACCTTTTGCAAAATTTCACGCTCCTAGTCCCAGTAGTTTTGTCCGTGTGTTGATATGTCAGTTTCTCCTTTTTTATATATAGATTTATATAGAATGTATTTTCTTTGGTTCTTGGTTGATTTCGACCACATTTATGGGTCAAGTGCCATGTAAATGTGCTCTGTAAAATTTTAATGTATTGTGTGATGAATCTACGTCGTTCTCTTATATGTCTTCTCGTCTTCTCTTATCGGTCTGTATGTGATGTGTATGTGATTGAACTAATGTCCCAATTTCAACCTAGCGCTTGAACTGCCACATAGATGTACAGGACTTTTTGTAGTGTACTGAGTGTGCTTTGCCCAGTTCAGTTACTTGTCCAGGTAAATGCTCAGGTCTACAGTTAATAGACTTGGAGTAGTTTCAAAGAATTGTGTTAGCTGTAGTGTTACCACCTTTCTCTTTCTTGTGAAAAATAGAAGATTTGCTTTAGTGAGGTTCACGGCCACTTGACATTTTGGACATCAGTGATATTTTACTCAAAGCTTAAAGCACAAAATCGCATGGTATGTTTTCATAAATGCCATTTATTATTATGATAACTTGTCATTGAGTCTTTGGACGAGGTTGTCTGTAACTAGGTTTCAGAGTCATACCGAGAGGACGCCATCTTTGCCACGATGGCCGTAGTGTACCTGTTACATAAAACTGTTTGCTTCAAACCGTCAGTAATTGGTTAGGACTTGGGCATATACTACTATTACCCGTAATCATTTTGGATTAAATGAAAGAAGTCATTCTGTTTTAGTGGCTACCGTTAGGGTTCCAAGATAAACCATAAGAATTAATTCGATCCCTCATAAAACGGAATGTCTTCATGTTTTTTGGAGTAAGTAAATATATAATCAACAAACAGCTAGAAAGGGTTCTTTCTCAATTAGTTTAGTCTTATCTATAAACTGCATAAGCATAATATGTGAGAAAGAGCTAGCTGAGTAAACACTTCAGCCGCATACCGATTGCGGGGATTTTCTGAAAAGGAAACCCTTGGTCTTAGAACGCAAAGGGCAACTGCAGGACACTGGTGCGGATTTAGTCAGTAAAAATCTGACACGCCCTCTTGCTTCATCCAGAACGGGAGAAATCATAGGATGATTTCACACCTTAAAAACAAAACTGTATGGTCAATACTTAAGGCATACCGAGATCTGTTCATGAATGAATGTTCAGCTTTTACATATACACGGAAAAATCGGAAAATTGTTAAGCTGCCTGTCTATAGACATGAAGCGAGGCAGCGGAGTAGAGCAACGGAGAAATCTGGAGTGCAAAACTTGCGGTATATGTCTATCGATGCGGAGCGAGGTACTGCTCCTACAAGGTGGACCCATGACCTGATAAAGATTGCGGGAATCCGATGGATGCGAGACGCACAGGACCATTCTATTTGGCAACGCTTGGTGGAGGCCTATGTCTAACAGTGGACGTCTATCGGCTGAAATAATGATGATAATGAGGTAGTGCGGAGTGGAGTTACGGACTGTACGGAGCTAGTAGGTCAAGTATACGCAAGTTCCCGCAGTTGTAAGCTATGCGGCTAGTTTACCGCTTCCCTGCTCCACTTCTCCACTCTGCTTCTTTGCTCTTCTTCTCTGCAGCGTTTCTCTCTATTGTATGAATTTTACACCAGTTCACAAAAATCTGTGTCCGCTGAAGCCATGCGGAGATTTTATGCAAATCTGTTGGTTAATATTGGCATAACTCAGCTCTGCTCTGCACCTCTCCATTCAAGTGGATAGGCAGCCTTAGTCACAGTGTGACAACCTGTTTTACTGAGGGTATCTGACAGGAGTGTAGAGGTCAGATAGGCAAGTTTCTTTGCAAGAAATAGATGACTGATTCAGCTGCAATTTGTAAACCGGAAAGCCGACTTTTGTACAGGTAAGGTTCTCTCATACTCTGTTAACAACTACAAAGTTAACTACGTACAAAACTATTGCGCAGATTTACCTGCTCACGTTTCTGTGATAATTTTAAATCCGTTGTAAAATCTTGGATGCCAAAGTTTACGATTTTCTCATTTTACGATGTTCTTCAAGGACAGACAGTTTAACGCAAAACCTTTGCAGACAAGGACTCGGTGATAATACAACCACATTATAGGAAATGTTCCATTGCGTACCTGCAACAATATTTAAAAAAAAACATGTGGTCTTATCATATGAAAAAAAGATTGCATATAGCGGCGATGAAAATGTTGGGATGAAAGAGTTATGAGTATACATGTGGATGGTTGGAGAGGGAGAGGGAGGCCAAAGAAAAAATGAATGGATTGTGTGAACAGTGATATGAAAGAAAAGGTAGTAAGTGATAGCATGACGGTTAACAGGATAGAATGGAAGAAAAACACGTGTTGCACCGACCCCAAATAAGACGGGACAAGAGCAGGAAGATGATGATGATTGTCGAACAGTAGTCCGTTAGCATGTTAAGGTTTGCAGGATTATTTAAATAGAAGTTTAGATTGTACACTTACTTAAAAATTCTAGGTAGGAAACTAGGGTTACCGACGTAGCCCAAAGAATTTCCAAAATAGATGGTGGATGGGACCATGGCCTGTACCAAGGACCAGCGAGAGAGGTCACTGCCGCCAAGCGCGCCGACGAGGACACGGTGGTGCTCTGCCCAGGCGGGGCACACCTCTACCGTATGCTTCACCGTGTCCTCCGGGCTTTCCTCACAATGGTGACGTCTGGGCGTTTCTTCCGCACAAATACGGTGCAGGAATCTCCCGAACTGACCATGTCCGGTGAGGACCTACGTCATGCGGAAGGTAAGAACGCCGTGTTGTATTTCCAGCCACTCCTCAAAGAGGGGACTTATCGCCAATGCTTATGTACCTATCACTAAGTAGATTAAGTTTAAAATAGCCTCGTTTGTCACAGTGATTGAAATTCGGTCGGGGGGTTCTTAAAAAAGCCTAATGAAAGTATAAATTCTGTCCTTTGTAATGGCCCACAGCTGGGCATAGTCCTGCCTACTCACTTTCGTCGTTTACCCTATCTTTTCATAGGAAACATAATTTATTTAATTCTTTTCTATTTTGATTAGGATAGATAAGATATGTCTGATTTCTGTTATTAAATTTATTGTTATTACTTTTCACCTCTTTTTCACCAGTTTTTGTTAAAAAAGTTCGGTTCAAATTGTTCAAGTTCAATTCTTTGAATTAATTAAAAAATAAACTGAAAATGAAATTCTTAGAAAATATCCCGAATATATCAAGGTGTCAAAGCTCCCTCTTCACTTTAAATTGTCCGTCTAGTTTGCATACAATTAAAAAAGACAATGTAGATAAAAAATTTTTTCAATCGTCGTCATTTTCACTTCATTTTTAAAGACAATTTACTTGGTCTTTTGACAAAAGTCGACGGAGTGCGTCCGTAAATCTCCAAGCAACCATATTAAGGACAAAGAAACGTGGAAGTGATGTTTTTGAACCATAATGAAGCCGACAGAGTAACAGGAGAACACCTCTATTATTTATTCTTTTGTCCTTTTGTATTAAAAATCCTCCACTCAGTTGTCATGACAGTCAAAAAAGCCCAGTTTAATGTCTTTATAAAGAAGAGATCATATAAAATATAAGGACAAACCAAGTCTTTAGGCAAAGTAATGTTTTTTATTTAGTCTATAGGTATTTTTCATTTGCTGGGCAAAGGCGTTTCCCAACTTCCACCAGGTATTATTTTCTGAAGCCACCTCGAATCGGCCCTAATGGTAGGCGTCTAGGTCATCTCACCACCTTTTCCCATGTTGACCTTAGCGGCTTCGTCCATCCTCAGGTAGCCACTTTGTGGAGACTCTTGCCCAACGATCAATGTACATGCTTCTGATGTGACCAACCCAATCCCATTTCAGCCTGGCAGCCTTTTTTCTCAAGAAAATGATCCCCGTCTTTAAACACAATGTAGTTTTTCTCATAAAGTAATGGGTACATCAACAAAAAAAAATACAAAATATTTATTTCATCTAAAACATTGTGAACAAACAGTTGATATTCAATTGCAGTGACCTATGTGACGAACCACCGGTACACACATCGTTCTCACCGGGCATGGTAATTTCAGGAAGTTTCTGCACCACATTCGTGAAGTTTTAGTAAAAAGTTCTCGCGAACGAAGTCGCTGGAAAAGTGCTGATTTTAATATTTTAAAAGATTATAATATGAAACAACAAAGAATAAAAATGGTATAACTGAGAGAATAACTCTTAATCTAAAACGAGAGGACGTGTCAGACTTTTACTGACTAATCCCCACTCCTAGTTTATCACTTCGTTGCCTGGCATTCCAGGACCGGGTACCCCAGTAAGCTTCAACCCTACTGGGCCCCTACGGTTTGCTGACATCTCCTTGAGGCGCGCGTCAACACTACGCACGGTCAACGACTTGCGCTCGGTCCGGACGGTTACCGGACGGTTGGACGACGAGCTATCTTAGACTTAAACCTAAAATCAGCCACCGAATTATTTGAAAGTCAAGAAACTATTTTGACTGGCCTGTTGGTCTAGTGGTTAGTGGCCCTGACTGCTGTGCCGGAGGCCGTGGGTTCGATTCCTACCCAGGACAAATGTTTGTGTGACGAGCACAATCATTTGTTCTGTGTCTGGGTGTAATTTATCTATAATATGTATGTATTTAGAAATATATAAGTATATTTATCAGTTGTCTAGTACTCATAATACAAGCTCTGCTTAGCTTGGGACTAGACGGCGTTGTGTGATAATGTTGTAGAATATTATTATACAATATTATTATTCGTATCAAATTCTGTACGAATTCCATCTAGTATCCTACTATATATATGGTAACTCGTCTGCGTTATTCTCATGTTATCGCAGTGAATTTTGCCTTTAGCTCATATATCAAAGCCTTCCAATTACTGTGAGAGCACATCGCTACATCTTTATTGAGTGAAACTATATATTTACGTGCAGAAAACAAAGGGCTGTTAGATTTTACGACGGCTCCATACACAGAGATCCTGGCTTCCGCCCAAGGAAACAGTAAATATTTTATATCCTTACAACTGTTACTGCAGTATATTTCGAGGCAATGTGGGTTTGTTTACAAACAAATCTGGTCTTTAAAAGCAATAAGTTTTCTTTGAAATATCAACTTTTTCGATACTCAAAAACCCGCTTTTTTCCCTACCGTTTTTAAGCACGTAATTTACTGTTTTCCGCACACTGGTGCGCCTTTTTTGCACTGGCAAAAAAGAGCGCTGGCATCAAAATTAATTGTATTTATCACATGTTATCCTTGTTATGCTTGTTTATGTATAAGTTGTGTTAATTTTTAGGGTTCCGTAGTGAACTAGGGACCCTTATAGCTTCGCCAAGTCTGTCTTTCCGTCCATCCGCGGATAATCTCAGTGACCGTTAGCACTAGAAAGCTGAAATTTGGCACCAATATGTATATCAATCACGCTGACAAAATAGTAAAATAAAAAAAGTTTTTTTAGTTCTTTTTTCATTTCAACCCTAACGTGTGATAAATTTGTTGGATAGGTATTTAAAAATGAATAGGGGTTTACTAAAATCATTTCTGAGAATGATAATATTTTGGGAAATAATTGGTCCGTTTAGAAAATATAAAAAAAAATTTCAAAAGTAGAATGTTATAAAGACATTCTAGAAAAAATATTTTGAAATTGATGGGTTGCACAATTTTTGAAAAGTGCTACAAAATAATTTCTGAACTAAGTTTGTGATTTAACCGTATATGCAAGCATTTTTTTTTTAACTTAGTTTACATATTTTATTATTAAAGGATTATTTAAATCGGTTCATGCACCCCAAAATTACCAACGAAAACCCAACAACATACATAACCCGTCTAGTTTGTATAAATTAGTAACCCAATTTCCCGAGAGTTGGCGCTGTATTTTGGGCTACTTCACGCTGTTAAAATTTTTCCTGACTTGTTAGGGTCGGGACGGGTATGAGCTATTATACTGTCGAATTGTTCGGTTGGTCTCTCGTTGGCATTGGTGGTATTTGTTCTTGCTCGTTGTCTGTCGTTCATTACCCCTTAAGTGGGGACACTTATTATGACGGACGGAAAACTACGGAACCCTACACTGAGCGTGACCCGACACGCTCTTAGCCGTTTTTTGATATACAATAAAGTTTATTTTATTCTATTCTAGTATTAAAAAATATCGTTTGATACACGTAAAAATTTGTCACTGCAGCACTTGGCTCCATAACACCCTCGACTGTCACCACGGTCGCAATAAAAAACTTTCTTCGCTTGTATCAAATGTATTTTTTTTATTACAAGCTATTATCAAGCGATTTATAACTCAACAAGACCATTCTAAGGCTCTCAAACAAGATGGGGTTAACTTCTTGCACTCAGTAGTTCTTATAGTCATTATCTGCCCCCCTATCCAAGTTACGATCGTTTCGTTTGCGCCGAATGCCTTGAGTAGGCCACGCCTCCAATTCCTTTGTTCTGACCACGTGACTGAGCGTTGAGATGACGTCAAAACAAAGGAATCAGGACGACGCTAACCAAACGATCTTAACTTGGCTAGGGGCCCTGTTTCCATCATCAAATCAGCCACTGTAGTACCATGAACCATATTAATACATTGTCATGCAAGTTACAAAGGTATATCAAAATTTCAGCTCAATCGTTAAGACGCAAATTTTCTAAAATCTATTTGCAAGATTTACCCTAAACAAACATACATAGTTTCAAACATTGCTAGTTAAATAAAAGCTTGTAAAAAGACCACACACGTATGCGGCCCCACAATCTCTGGTAGAATAGAAAATAGATTAAGTGGTTTTTCCTCTTCAGACTTCACGTTGCGGTTTTGGCTCACGTCTGCTGTTACAACGCAGCCTCGGTTAGGAACAGCATGAAAGTAAAAAAACTCACCACTAAAAGGTTTTCTATTTCATTTAGAACAATTTCCTGTTTTTCTGCTTCAAAAATCAAAATAGCTAATATTCCCACTGCTAAGACGCAGACCTCCTCTCTAAGAGAGCGAATGGGCCGTAATCCACGATTCGGGCCCAGTATGGGTTGGTGGATGTCATAAATCTTCGAATTTTTGGTTCTAGAACATGCCAGTTTCCAAACAATGTTTACCTTTACCGTTTTGAGAGCAGTGGTGATGAAATAAATTACACAAAGTAATGCACCTGAATGGGTTTGAAACCGCGACCTACAAACTTGTAAGTTGAGGCCTTTATAATTGGGGCCACAACTGCTCAAATCATATATTATTGTAATATAATTCAGTAAGATCGTAATCTAATTTAAAACTTATTCTAAAACATGGCATGGTACTGTAGATACGCTTTTTTATCGGTACTTCTTTAGAGGATTTAAAACTAATGGCATTTCTATTTCTATGTCCATATTTTTATTTTGACTGGCCTGTACCTCAGGTCCACCACTAGACTACTAGTGGTTAGTGGCCCTGACTTCTATGCTGGAGGTCGTGGGTTCGATTCCCACTCAGGACAAATGTTTGTGTGATCAGCACGATCACTTGTTCTGTGTTTGGGTGTAATTTATCCAAAATATGTAATTATTTAGAAATATATAAGTATATTTATCAGTTGTCTAGTACTCAAAACACTAACTCTTCTTAGCTTCATTATTTTTTATTGTACAAAAAATTTTATACAGACAATAAAAATAGGACAGTTAATGTACATAGGCGACCTTAAACCACAATTGGGTTTACTTACAGCAAACCATATGAACGAGAAAGAAATTTTACATTTAAGGAACTTTATGAGTACAACAAAAAAGAAATTAAACTCATAAATTAAATACAACTTAAAACTAAAAATACACATATTGTGTACATACAGCTCACTATACATAAACATAATATATACAATAAATAAATACCTATTAACATACATATTTATGGGTTGACAGAAAATGTTCCTTAATTCCCCTGAAAACTTCCAACGAAGGGCTAGCTCTCAATGTCACATACATTGAGAGGACATTGAGAGCTAGCCCTTCGTTGGAAGTTAAAAAAAAAAGAATTTCAGAGACGCACAGCACGAACGGTAAAAGATCCACTGTGGTGACTTGAAGAGTGAGGAGGAAAACGAAGGAGAAGAGAGGATGATGAGCGACAAGGTTTAATAGAAAAGAAAGAGTGTGGCAATCCCGACGTTGCCGAATAGGCTGCCACTTGAATTCCCGAAGGCCAAAAATTAAGTGGATACACAAATTTTGCAGACGCTCCAATATGTCAAGAAGTTCCTGAGTCGCATCAAGGAAGTCGTCAAGAATTAGTCAAGAAGAAGAGAAGTAGTCAAGAAGAGGTAGAAGAAGAGACTGAGCAAGAGTAACTTTAATTGAGAAAGGCAGGAATTCTTGAAGACGTTTCAGTGACTGAAACGAGCAAAACACCCTCCTGCTTACTTCTGCAATGTGGACATTCCAAGACAGGTTACAGTCTAGAAAAACACCTAAGTTTTTAACTTTTTTTGAACAGGCTATAGGGACAGCATTGTACATAACAGGTGGGAGAGACTGGTTATTCAAGAAGTTTACGAAATATCTGCCACCAATAATGTGAGCTTGTGATATGGTTGGATTTACTACAAGTTCGAATATTTTAGCCCACTGACAGATATTTTTAAGATCATTATTGATGATTGCAAGTCGTCTGCTTAGAAATGAATTTGTGAAGATAAGACCTTAGGGATAGCGTTAATAAAAACAGAGAAAAGAAGAAAAGAAAAAATGCCACCCTGAGAAACACCTACAGCGAGATCACACCAGTCTGAGGAAGCCTCTCCAGACCCCGAAGATAAGAATTTAACCATGCAATTGCGGAAGGAGATATATTGAGAGAGGATACCTAAAGGGATGTCAAAATCAACTGAATTAGCTCTGCTGAGGTCCAGTAGAATCAATACCGTAAGAAGCCTGTTTTTCATGGCCAGTCGGATGTCGTCAGTTATCTTAACGACTACCGATACAATACTGTGACCAGGATGGAATCCAGATTGATAAGAACTCAGCAGGCCATTAGATGAAAGGAAATGAGACAGTTGATTACAACACTCTCAAGAATTTTGGATATGATTGGAGTATGGAAATTGGACGAAACTGGAAAACTGACGAGGGATTAGGGACTTTGGGTAGAGGCAAGACATGTGCTTTCTTCCACGCAGAAGGAAAGCAGCCAGTAAAGAAGGAATAGTTGATAATGTGAAGGATGACAGGAGCGAGTTCATTCAGGATAGGAAGAAGCATCTGGAGTTGAAGACCATCATCACCCACCGCTTTTGTGGATATAGATGTAATGGCTCGTATAATATCCCATTCGGTAACCGGGTGAAGAGAGCACGAGGCACAAGGTGGCAGTGGAAGTTTAGAAAGATAGCTGAGAGTGGAAGCCTTGACATAGTCCTCCAGAATAACAAGATATTTGGAAAGATGAGAATTAATTGTATTAAGGTCAATATTAGGTGAGCTATCATCAACAGCCTTACCAATATCCAGAGATTTGAGAAACTGCCATACTTGTGTTGTGTTGGAATTTTGAACCGAGTTGTAGATATGGCGCCTTTTAGCATCCCTACACATCCGACCGCAGCGATTTCGCAGTTTCTTGTATAAGACCAGTTCTCATCAGTAGGATCTCTTTCGAACCACCTTTTAGCCTTATCCCTTTAGCTTGGGACTAGACGGCGTTCCTGTGATAGTTGTGGTATATTATTATTATTATTTTATATTACATACTAGCTTTTGCCCGCGATTTCTTCCGCGTAGAAGTCGAAAATGGTTTTATTAGGTTTTTTGAGATACGAAAATATCATATGAATTATTTATTATCTTCGTCGTATGTGATAGTTTATTGAATTGTATGGCGAGCGATATTGTATCTTAAGATAAAATATTATAGTATCTTGCCGCAGTGCAGTTCACTAAGAGCCGTATGCGCCTCTTAGTGAACTGCACTGCGGGTGACGTAACCTACGACAAACTTATTATTTTCGGTTGGTACAGTAACCGGGTCTATGGATCGAACCGCAAAATTAAGTTTGTTTTTTATTGTGTGTACTTTTCCGGGATAAAAAGTACCCAGTGTGGTGCCCAGGAAATTAAAAAATAATTATACCGAATTTCATTGTAATCGAACCGGTAGTTTTTGCGTGATGCCTGAACAAACAGAAAGACAGGCAAAAATTTTTTAATCGCTTTTTTAGGTTCGGTGTCGGTCTAGGTTACTAGACCGACACCGGCAAGGAGTGTTAACTCCTTGCCATTTATTTTTTTGATATTTTCAATGTACAGAATTTTCACTTCTACAGATTTATTATAAGTATAGATATAAAAGGAGAAACTGACTGACATCAACGCACAGCTAAAACGACTAGGTCTAGGAACGTACATATTTCATAAGGTTTCCCTTAGTAGGCGAAAGGTTACCAGGCGGCGGTCGAACTAGCGACACGCGGGGTTGCGATAGTCGTGGAGAGGATCCAGCGGTTGGGACTCGAGGTGGCACTGCACAAGTCCGAGGCCATGTGTTTTCACGGCCCTCGGAATGCGCCATCACCGGGTTCCCAAATAACGGTAGGAGGAGTTCACATCGGCGTCGGGTCGACGATGGGACTCGTCCTCGACAGCCGATGGAATTTCGAGGAGCACGACGTCTGGCTCCCAAACTGGATCGGACTGGGGCTGCCCTCAAGCGGCTTCTGCCCAACCTAGGGGGTCCAGACGCCTCCTGCCGGAGGCTCTACGCAGGAATCGTTAGGTCCATGGCCCTTTATGGGGCACCGGTATGGGCGCCGTCGCTGCGAAAGCGACCGGCGGCCAAGCTGAATGCATGCCAGAGGGTCATGACCATCCGGATGGTGCGGGGATACCGGACGATTTCCCGTGAAGCGGCGAGCCTCCTTGCTGGTCAGCCACCATGGTATCTGGAGGCAACAGTCCTTGCACGCATGCACGATCTGCGCGTGGAGATGCAACGCCGGGGTGAAACTCCGCTGCCGCGCCAAGTCGCGGCATGGCGAGAAGAGCTCCGGCGGGATCTCATGGTGGAATGGCGACAACGACTATCGCAACCCAGTGCTGGGCACGCCATAATCATGGCGGTACTTCCCCTCTTTGAGGAGTGGCTGGAAAGGCAACACGGCGTCCTTACCTTCCGCATGACACAGGTCCTCACCGGACATGGTAAGTTCGGGAGGTTCCTGCACCGGATTCGTGCGGAAGAAACTCCTGGGTGCCGCCACTGTGTGGACCGTCCGGAGGACACAGTGGAGCATACGGTGGAGGTGTGCCCCGCCTGGGCAGAGCACCGCCGTGTCCTCTTGGGGGCGATCGGCGGCAGTGATCTCTCGCGCCGGGCATTGGTACAGGCCATGGTCCAGAGTGAGGAGGAGTGGCAGGCGGTCGCCTCCTTCTGCGAAGCAGTAATGCTAGCAAAGGAGGCGGCCGATCGCGTGAGACAACGGCCCTCACGCCCTAACCGCCGCCGGGATTCTGATCCCGATTTCCGGCCACCGTAGACGCGGGCTTGCGGACGGCGAGTAATGGGTGGCTCGCCGTCCGACCGTCTGGTAACCAAGCCCAAGTCGTCGACGGCGCGTGCTGTTCCACGCGCGCCTCATGGAGATGTCAGCAACTGTAGGGGCCCAGCAGGGCCGAAGCCTACTGGGGCCACGGGTAGTGTGAAAGCGAAGCCCGGGGCCCCGGGATGAAGGCAAAGAAGGAACAGGAGTGGGTTTTTAGTCAGTAAAAGTCTGACACTATCTCCCGCTTCGCCCAAGGGCGGGATTTGTCATTAGATGATTTTCCCACATAAAAAAAAAAAAAAAAAAAAAGTAGGCGAAAGGTTTTTTTTTCAAAAAAACCTTTAAAGGGGGTATAAGGGGGAAATTTGTTTGTATCCTCAACTTTATTCTTTAGTCCCCTAAACTTGAAACTTAGCATAATCAGTAATTCAAGTAAATAAAAAAGTTTTTTTTATTCGTTTCTGAAAATTCGTCCTATAAAACTATTTAGAGAATATTAAAGGTTGGATGGCACCCTAATAAACTTGAAAGGCACAAATTCTAATCAAAATGAATCAAAAAGACTGTCATTATTAGTGTTTAAAATACGCTTAAAGGGATGTTAAAGTTTTATAAAAACATTCTCGCAAACAAAGTCGCGGGCAAAGTGCTAGTTATACGTAGAAAAAAAAATCTAAACCTAGATTTTGAAAGAATGAATATTAACCAATGTGAATTGAGACAGCTGTCAAGCCGTTGGGCGCAAGTAAGTTTTTATACTAATGCTTTTCACAAATGTTTTTGTAAAAGAGTAATTTCGTATGAATCCTTTACACGAGTAAGCCTTTTTTAGGGTCCCGAAGTCCAAGCAAGGAACTCTTGAATTTATCTGTCCTTCTGTCCGTAGTTAGTAGATAAAAAAATACATTGTGTTTACGTGTAAAGTGGAAATGTTTTGCATTTTTAGCCAAATGACAAAGTGTTGGAAAAATTTAATCATAACAAACACACAGGACGGTATATATAAAAAATATCTAACGTCACAACGTTTATTCCAAACGCAGTAGTCGGATAGGCCTCCATTTTTAAACGTTATTATCCGGTAAAGAACAAGGGTGGGTTTTGGTCAGTAAAAGTCTACCTCTTCGTCTCACTGCATTTAGAGTAGAAATAGCGTCCCACACTAAAGACCTTACTATCTTCCATACTCCGCTCGGCATGGCGGATAGAGTCTAGAATCCGGCGGGATCTCATGGTGGAATGACGACACCGACTATCGCAACCCAGTGCTGGGTACGCCATAATTATGGCGGTAAGTAACGTTGTGTTTATGTGTAAAGTGGAAATATTTTCATTGCATTCTTAGCCAAATCGCTGGATAAATTAAATAATAGCACAGGACAGTATATACCTAAATAAAATACATATCTAACGTCACGACCTTTTTCCCAAACGAAGTAGCCGGATAGACATGCATTTCCCAACGTTATTATCCGCTAAACTGTTGATTCAATTAATATTTTCTTAGTAATAGACCCTCCTCCTTTTTGAAGTCGGTTAAAAAACTGCGGCTCTTTAACTTAAAATGGATACCATAAAACTAAAATTTGGCCTTGAGTCGAATTAATGTTTCCTTCTTAGTCCACATATTGGTACAGACCACTGCAAAACACGGACGGATACGCACTTGACCAGTTTTAATTTTCTCCGACCTAGGGAGGAATCTAGGGATTTAGCTACTTACTGTAAGTAGTACCAACTGTTTGTTTTTTATTTGAATCTCAAAGTCTTTACCATTAAACAGTCTGGTCATAAAAAAAGAAACAAAAAAGCGAAAGCAAAAATATGTTAATCGCGTTAGCAATTTGGTGGCTTTTTTTCGGTGGAATAATCATCCGATGACTTCCCCCGCTCTTGGGCGGAGCGTGAGATAGTGTGAGATTTTTACTCCTGTTCTTTCTTTGCCTTCGTTCCAGGGCCCGGGAGTTCTCTTTCGCATCACCCACGGCCCCAGTAGGCTTCGACCTTGCTAGGCTCCTACAATTTTGCTGACAGCTCCTTGGGGCGCGCGTGGAACACTACGCGCCGTCGACAACTTGGATTCGGTCTGGTCAGTTACCGGACGGTCGGACGGCGAGCTACCCATTGCTCGCCGTCCGCAAGCCAGTGCTAAAATATGCAAGGCTTTTTTGCCAAATTAGTAACACAGTAAAGGTAGTAAAGTTCAGATAGGCAGTCGTTCCATGTAAAACACAGATATTCAGCTGCATCTGACTAGACTCTTTTTTTTTAGAAACTTTTTTGTATGTTGAAGACACCTTCCAAGCTGACTTCAACAAAAAAAAAGTTAGGAGAAAAAAACGTAAGGTTTGGAAATTGATTGATTAATTTATTTAGGTTTCCTTTTTATACAAAGACTAGCTGACCCGGCGAACTTCATACCGCCTAATAGTAAGGATAATGCCATCTACTGACAGTACCAGAACAGCATAATTCATTTAGCATATTCAGCATATTTCAAGACCAAAATTAGCCAAATCGGTCTAGCCGTTCTCGAGTTTTAGCGAGACTAACGAACGGCTATTCATTTATATTTAGATAGATAGATAGAAGAGATAAAGACAACAATTTATCTACAGGAATTTAGCTTACCAATTTTGCATTAACATTCTGTACAGAAAATATGCGCCACGTCTGCGCTAAACAGTCCAACGCTCAGCATAATGTCGTGGCCACATACATAATGCGACGAGTCCACAGCGCTGGTTCAGCGTAGGCTGGTAACAGAACGGTGTAGTGTGCAAATAGATTTGAGTAGAATAAGGAATTTTAGATAAAGCCATAAATGAAAGAAATAAAGAGAAAATATACACAAGCCGCTACTATCGGCTTCGCCCGCGTGATTTCCCTTGGGATAATTTTCTACAAAATTATCCCAACGGAAATCACATCCAGAATATAAAGTATCCTATGTGCTATTTTAGGACAAGGTCTACTCGTGTATCAAGTTTCACCGAAATCCATTCAGTAGTTTTTGCGTGAAAAAGTAACAAACATCCATACATACAAACTTTCGCATTTATAATATTAGTAGGATTTATATAAAGTGGAAATATTACGACTCATCCATGGTATAGACGCTATCGGCGATGTTGACAAAGGCAAGACAAAGGTGAAAGGATATGATGCTATGCTATTGTATTGTGACTGTCGGCGGGTTTCTGAATTGTGTAAATTTGAGTTAAGCACGTCTCAAACCCTACTTTAATGCCAAATTTGGACAGGTTATCAGGCTTAAGTAGAGTTTGAGAAATACTCAACGTCAAAGCTTCAATCAGAAATCGGGGGTAAGTGTAGTTTCATATGTACAAAACAGAGTATAAAGTCTCGCAAACCTCTGGTAACCGTCCAGACCGAGCCCAAGTCGTCGACGGTGCGTAGTGTTCCACGCACGGCTTAAAGAGATGGCAGCAACCATAGGGGCCCAGCTCAGAGTCGAAGCCTACTGGGGCCATGGGTGATGTGAAAAAGATCCCCGAGGCCCTGGAAAAATGACAAAGAAGGAACAAGAGTGGGTTTTTAGTCCATAAAAATCTGACACTATCTCTCGCGCCGACCAGGAGTGGGGGACGTCATTGAATGATTTTCCCACTCGAAAAAAAAGAGCACCGTTGAAAAGAAAGGATCCTCCAACGAGACAGGCGTTGTGTTTGTCGAAACAACTACCTGGTAGTTAATATCAGGCTGTTGTATTATGTTCTAATCGTGAGGAGAATAAATTCTTATATCACGATGCAGGATTTTGAATTTTGGTTCTTGTGTGGCATCATAGATGTTGCTACTAGGTTAAAGAGAGTACACTGTGGTTCTTCTTCTTTATCGAGCATTCTTGACAGAGTCGTCGTGATAATGTCTCGATCAAGTCTTGCGCCACCGCCTCTCTCGCGATCCTGGCGGAGGATGCAGCTCTGTGTTTGCCGGTTTGGGAGTTGTCATTAATGCTGCAGTGTGTCACAGATTTGATGAGGTCCGTCTACTGTGTTTGATAGAGTCCACGTGATCTTTCACCCTCGACTTACCCTTGTACCACCAATCGTTCTATCGAGTCCTTATTACGAGTGTACACTGTGGTAGGTGTGCACAATAAAAAAAATGAATAGTAATGATTTTAAATCTAATTAGTTATCATGAAGGACAGCCTCAGGCCTTGAAAACTTCTCCATTACCACAATACGTGACAAAAATACTACTAAAACTGCTACGGTGTACAAAATTATGGTGGAAAATTAGGGAACCTCATAAATAAAGATGGATACCACGATTACGCAAAAGTTGAAAATAATAAAACGTCGAACGTGATCTGAATAGCAGGAGACGACAGCTGGCTGCCTTATTTATCACGAGAGGAAGGAGCTTGCGGTCGAAACATGGATTAAACATGTCAGGGAAAAATATTGCTGGTCCCATGTTGGGCGCCAAAATGAATTTGTTGTAAGTTGCCAAGTGGTTAGTGATACTTATCGACAAGCTGTTCTTAGTAAATAAATAATTTAGTGATATTTTGTACATACAACAAGCAATATGATAGCTATGTGAGTCGGAAGATGTTTTTTTTATTTATATAATTATCCTAAATTGAACATTATGTCAATGGAAATCAAATTACTCACATTGGGTGGAACACTCAAAATTCTTAAAAACATGCTAATGCTTCTTGAAAACAATAAACTTCAAATATATGGATAGTAAATTAGTATTTTATTAAAATTGTTCTTTCGTATACTAAAACAACTTTATACATAAAAAAAAGACATCAAATTGTTTACGTATCAATATATAGTATAGTGGAGTTTCGACGAAATATCTTCGGAGCAAGAATCAAGAGCAGTAACTAAAGATTCACCAACTACTAAGAGACCAGAACTATGAAGGAGAAAAAAGGGTTTAACAACTTTAAAAAAATACAATTTATAAGTAGAAAATATGTCCACCATCTTCGCTTGCATTATTGCTTTACAGAAGGACATTTCCAATATCCTCTCGCTCTGTATCAAGACCTGAATAAGGGTCGGATGCCAGAGGCCGCCGCCACTGACCTTCTCCACGAGGACACCGCGTTGCAATACACAAGTGAGCCAGACCTCCACCGTATGCACCACCTTGTACTCCGGACCTAACAATGATGACACCTGGGTAAATCATCCCGCAAAAATCTAAAACAAGAACCTTCAGAACAACCGTGTCCGGTGGGGTGCTGCGTTATGCAATATGTAAGAACACTTCATTCCAAGGACCATGAATACATACACATTGCCTCGGACAAAAGTCACCTAGATCCCCAGTGTCAGATCCACTCAGCGAGTATTGCAATCCCGCGTATTGCGATAGTCTTACCGCGAGTTAATTCTTGACCGTCGCGCGTCACCTGGTGCGACCCTCCCTAGGCCAGGACCAGCTTGTCATAAGCATAGTCTGTGGTAAGGTAGCATTATACTTGTGGAAGAATTTTTAAAAGTTATCCAGTTAGTAGTTTTGTCATTACAATCAAAATATCAAAATCTTTCCACATTATAATAATAAACTTCTATTTATGACAGTTTTAAGTCCATATACATCATCAATATTGCATACCGCTTGAGACACATTGTTTCCACGGTAGAACTCATGTTACACAATAATGCGAGTTTTCTTATATTTCATACAAAAATAGTTAAAATTACTGCGATATTACAAAAAAAATCCAATAAATACCTAATTTCGAAAAAAAGAATAACTTACCTTTAATAAAAAGTTTATTTGAACTTATAATTCTAAGTAAATCTAAAGATAGAACACTTCAAAGCAACCCGATTTAAGAAACGGTAATTTCATAGTAAAAACTTAATACTAGTATACATATGTCTTTTTTTTATTTATCGAAAGTTTAGATACAATCTGGCGAGATGTATTGCAATTTTCTGGTAACATAATATTGGCAATATTATAATAAGCTACAAAATCCAAAAATATACCAAATCATAATATCAAAGACGTTTGAACATATTATTGTGAGTTGTATAATCCAGTTTCGATGTAGTTAAACTTTATCAGTTAAGCAACAAACTTATTGAAGCGTTACGTAGCCGGAATACACAATACGTAAGACAAACTTTTCCTTGGCACTCCGTGAAATGCGGGCTCAATGAAATCTCCCTGCGTATCTGGAACTATTTTATAAGATTTAATAGGCTACAATACTCGTGCCTAAATAATTAATAACATCAGCACGTGTCGATTTTAAAGGTCATGGAACACGTGCGAAAGTTAGTCCGTAGGCTGCCAAAATGCAAAAGACAACAGACTGAAGGAACACAGGTGGATTTTGTGCGAGAGCTCAGAGCGAAAGAAGATTTTTAATGAATCCCCACCTCAAAAAAAAGAAGTTGGTCTGTTACTATGAGAACATCCAGTATAGATGTAGCAGGATCTTTTCGTGTCTCGGAAATCATGCTATGCCGTGGGTTGTTACATCGTTCAAAACAGTCACCGTGGCCCGTGACCTCCAAGGGCTACTAAAGAAACACGGACCGTGGGTTTTAGTTGGTTGGCTAACCTAACCTAACCTAAGTTTCCCTCTCGCTCCGCTCCAACCAGAATGGAAAAAGTTGTTAACTTCCCAACAACAACAAAATGTGTCGTGATTAGGATACCAATCAATAGAGATATAATGAAACCTCTTAATGCTTCGGAAAGTACCCTGTGCTGTTAATTCAACTGTCGTTTATAGATCTTTGAAGTTCTAAAGTAATCAGTAACAGGCAGATGCACCATATAAAATACTGCGTGCGCTTTTCTAATAGAACTGCGGACTTATGCGTCTGCAGAAAATTTCGGGACACGCACGCATTAAAAACAAAGAAAGAACGATTAAGTAAGTTTATATGACTTGTAAAAGCTAGCCTGTGGGTGGGTACATCGACCAAGGCAATTCTACTTTATAAATAGGCATTGGAAACGTATAAAATTCTAGTGCCAACAGTCGTATACCAACTTTCCGCTCGTTTTATGACCTAAACCACTTAATTTCACAGCTCAATTTAAAGTTTTCATACCTGTTTGTTGTTTTATAGCAGTTTGAACAATGTTCAGCCTCTTTAAACTGGTTACGGATACTTTAAGAATCCTTTTTTTTTTGCTGTGGTAATGTCAAAGTCAGATCGTAGAATTGGCCGTTTCATGATGTGGCCAGGCATTTCAAGAAATATTGAAACGCTAAGAGCAGTTGCAGACCACCTCGTCGGGAACCTAGCACAGGCGGGGTTGAACCTTGCGGACGGCCAGTTCGGCTTTCGCTGGGGATGCTCCACGGTGAACGCCATCATGCGCGTGCGAGTCCTCACGACGAGGCATGTGGTGTCCCAGGGCAGGTGTGTCTTGGTGGTGTCTTTGGACATCGCCAACGTCTTTAATTCCCTGCCCTGAGGTAGCATTATGAGGGCACTCTGGTATGACCGGGTTCCCGACTACCTCTGTAGTGTGATCGTGGCCTACCTATCGGGCAGGTACTTTATTTACCCTAGTCACTCCGGGGGAGGGGGTCAGCGTGGTCTGCTACGCAGATGACAGGCTGGTCCTGGCACAGGGAGAGTTGTACCGGGAGGCGGTCGATCTAGCGACACGCGGGGTTGCGACAGTCGTTGAGAGGATCCAGTAGTTGTGACTTGAGGTGGCGCTGCACAAGTCCGAGGCCATGTGTTTTCATGGTCCTCGGATCGCGCCACCACGGCGTTCCAAATTAACGGTAGGAGGAGTTCACATTGGCGTCGGGTCGATGATTAAGTACTTGGCACTCGTCCTCGGCAGCCGGTGGAATTTCGAGCAATTCCAAAGTCTGGCTTCCAAACTGAATCGGACTGGGGCTGTTCTCAAGTGGCTCCTGCGCAACCTCGGAGGTCCAAACGCTTCCTGCCGGAGGCTCTACGCAGGCATCGTTCGGACCATGCGAACGCATGCCAGAGAGCCATGGCCATACGGATGGTGCAAGGATCCCGCACGGTATACCGCGAAGCGAGCCTCCTTGCTGGCATGCCAACATGGTATCTGGAGGCAACAGTCCTTTCACGCATGCACGATTTGTGCGTGAAAATGCAACGCCGTGGCATGACGGACAGAGTTCCAGCGTAATCTTATGGTGAAATGGGGATAGCGACTGTCGCAACCCAGTGCTGGACACGCCAAAATTATAGCATTAAGTACCCTCTTTGAAGAGTGGCTGGAAAGACCTCATGGCGTCCTCGCCTTCTGCATGACACAGGTTCTCACCGAGCATGGTCAGATTGGGAATTTCCTGCACCGGATTCGTGCGAAAGTAACACCTTCAAAAAATTATTGTGAATCCAAATGTGTTTCTCCCTCGTGGAGCTGAAAGCGCGTCATTGTTTGTTTGATCATAATTATCATTGGATAATTACAGTTTCCTGCTAGTATCTGAAAGCACTTTACTTTTGAGAACGTCAGACGATATGGCCAAATATTGTTTGCGTCGATGATCTGTTACCTACGCTTAAAGTGAACGCCGTGATCAATCCCACCCGCCCATGTTGAGCGTGCAAAAAATCACTAATTTATGATCGCTATGACGCCGTGTACTGTTGCGCCGTTTCAAGATATGTCTGAACACTTTATAAATCTTAGAATTCAACAATCTGGCTACGATAGTTAAAACCAGTAAGAAACAATGCTGGCTTGAAATGTAACAACCCACATCGCAATTTAAAGTATTCTTTTAAGAAGCAAAAGTTGAACCTTGCTTTTTGCTGAGAATTTTTTGTGTAAAGTTTCATTTCGAACGGAACTACTGCCAAACTTAGGTATATATTTACCTTTTTTTACCGCTAAGTAGCATTAATAATTCCCAAGTCAATACTACTGACAATTCTATACATCACAGTGTACCGTACCAAACCGAAGTTCTGCAACTATTTCATGATGTTGTTAAGAAATATCGCTAGTGTGTACTTTTATAATTATTTTTTTTCACAACTATCACACAACCCCGTCTAGTGCCAAGCTAAGCAGAGCTTGTGTTATGAGTACTAGACAACTGATAAACATATTTATATATTTCTAAATACTTACATATTATAGATAAATTTAGATAAATTACACCCAGACACAGACCAAATGATCGTGCTCATCACACAAACATTTGTCCTGGGTGGAAATCGAACCCACGATCTCCAGCATAGCAGTCAGGGTCACTAACCAGTAGACCAACAGGCCAGTCAATCTTTATAGGTTGATGTAATACTTCTCCGTGTTATTTTGTTTCAGTTTTCAGCATTTGTATATACTTTTCTATAACTAAGATAATGAAAATGTTACGCATGTCGCGAATATGGTACGGTGGTGATGGTATGGTTGTGGTGACGGTGATGGTGGTGTAGTGGATGGTGGTGTTGTGATGAACGGTATGATTGTATGGTAGGTATAGAAAACGTGTCACGTGGCAGATAGCATTTGTCTGGGGAATTATTATTTTTATAGAAAGATTTAAAATTAATAGTTAAAGGTATACATCCATGGCAGTTTTTAAGGTTCTGGGTGCGAAGTCTTGAGAGCCTTAATAGTCTTCTGTATTTCGATTAAATGCAAAACAAATTAAAAAAAAAAACACTCTTATAACGTCAAAACCAATCCCGAGTAACGACATTTGATAGGCGGTCGAATCGTTTTGAACCAATTACCCAGAATCGATTTAATAAGGTCAACAGCAAATTGATTTTCAAATATTGAGTAAATTGATGTTGATATAATATTTGAGTATCAATTTGCTACTTATTTTTTTTTTTTTGCTTGAATTATATATAGTTTTTACCCGACTACATCAAAACCAAAGGCGGGTTATGATTTTGACAGGCTATGTGTGTATGTATGTATGAGAGTATGTTCATCTGTTCCCTCATAGCTCCTAATCTACTTATCAGAACTCGATGTATGAGGTATCGTTAGAACCGTCTTAATTGTCCGCTGAACATAGGCTACATGAAGTATCACAAAACTCGATACGGCGCCCTCTAGCCGAAAAAAAAAATAATGTGTTAAAAATAAAAATGGAGATAAATACGCCGTGTTTGGTATCATTTGAAAGGGCTTTACATATACAGTTCCAAAATATTGCTCAAATTTAACGTGACGCCCTCTAGCGGACAAAAAGTCAAGTTAAAAAAAAAAATTAAGATAAATACAGCATGTTTCTTTTTTACAAAGGGGTATTTATCAAAAAATATCATCAAAATTCAATGTGGCGCCCTCTAGTGGACAAAAAGTTAAGTGTTAAAAAAAAGTATGGTATATATATATCGTGTATGGTATCATTCGAAGGGGCTTCACTTGTACATACCAAAATAAATAGTATAGAAGCACAGTGATTTAACACCAAAATTATTTAAGTAAAAAAAAAGTAATAAGTGTGTTGTTGAGTTAAGCTCGCCTTTGTACATAAATTGTCAAATCCATGTATTGTAATTAAGTTTTGTGTGTACAATAAAGAATAAATAAATAATAAATAATAAATTAAAACCTGACTACGATAAAAAAAAACGATGCTAAAAAAGTATGAAACAACATTTTCAGGATGATGAAATAAACAAGGTCGGATCAGGGTCAGGTCGGGTTTTAGTTTTTACTTTTTTTTTACCTTTATAAACAACCATTTTCTTTGTGAAGTTTTGATTAAACACTGTAAAATATAAGCTGCTCATCAACATTCAGTGGACATAACACAGTAAACCGCATTTATAATAAGTGTTTTCAAAAGAAATTGTGCAAAAATTAAATTTATTTAGCTGTCTACTACTATATTCAAAAACTTGCTTACCTTTACGTATCTGGATAAAATTTCAGGACGTGCTCTATCAGCTTTCAGTTTTAGTTTACTAAAACAAAATAAATTATTTTATGTTTTAAAGCTTTGTTTACTATTTAAAACACGATAAATATGCAAAATACTGGAAATAGGAGTTGTAATGCTGAGTCATATTTAGAGACGAAGTGGTGACGCGGTGACGATACGAATCTGCTGGTAGAGAATGCCTTGTGGCATTAAGTCCACCTATGTACCACCACTGTACAGGAAGTTTAAATAAATAAATAATAAATAAATACGATATTTTCAAGTAACGCGCGCCTCAAGGAGATGTCAGCAAATCGTCAATCGGCCCAGCAGGGTCGAAGCCTACTGGGGCCACGGGTAGTGTGAAAGTGAAACCCGGGGCCCTGGGACGAAGGCAACGAAGGAACAGGAGTGGATTTTTAGTCAGTAAAAGTCTGACACTATCTCCCGTTCCGCCCAAGAGCGGGGATGTCATAAGATGATTTTCCCACCCAAAAAAAAAAAAGTAGCTATTTTCCTCCACTATAATATGCATGCATGAATGTACTTAAACCTTCCTCATGAATCACTCAGTATATAGGTGAAAATTACATGAAAATATTTTCAGTAGTTTTTTAGTTCATCTATATATATAAAAGGAGAAGCTTACTGGCTGACATATCAACGCACAGCCAAAACTACTGGGACTAAAAACCTGAAATTTTGCACATGGCTTCCTCTTATGACGTAGGCGAGCATTAAGATTTCTAAAATTCACCCTTTAAAGGGATGAAACGGGGTTCCAAAGTTTGTATGGAGAAACCGACTTTCACGCGGGCAACTTTCACGCGGGCAAAGCCAGTCGCAATAGAAGCTAGTCGCGATCAAACAGATAGACACGATTAGGGATTTGTTTTATAATATTTATATGTGGAAAATGTTCTTAGTCAGTAGGTTTTTTTTTTGTTTAGCCTTTAGGTACTGTCCCACCGCTGGGCAAAGGCGTCCCTCAAGTGCTTCCAGACTGTCTTCTCTCCAGTCGTCTCAAACCAGTCATTGCGGTACGCACACAGATCATCCAGCCACCTCTTACAAGGCCTCTTTTTTTTGTTGTGTGGCCTCTCGCAGGTCAACCTAGGAGGTAGTCGGCTGCTTAACCGGACTTGCCTGTGGTGGCCTCGATTATAGAATCAAAGCCTCCAGCCAGGGCTTACTTAAACTAACTTAAAAAACTAAGCGACTACACGCTAAGGGCACCCCCTGTGGGGTACGGCCTTGGCTCAGGGCGTCACTGGGGGAGGGCAGCAAGGGACGAGCTGGATCGAACAAGATTTTATTATTACTATCGGGGAATTTTTATACTACAGGCTCAGCGGCGCGGGCTGGCTCGAGCAAGGGACGGGGCGGATTACCAGGCCTCAACGGCGCTTATCTATATATATAAAAGTGGAAACTGACTGACATATCAACGCACAGCCGAAACTACTGGGATTAGGAGCGTGAAATTTTGCACAAAGCTTCTTTTTATGACGTAGGCGAGTACTAAGGGAGAATTTTCCAAAATTCACAACATTCCAAAATTCAATGATAGTGCTTTGTTTTTGTTGGGTGGGAATCGAGCCAACGACCTCCGGCATAGAATTCAGGGCCATTATCTACTAGACCAGCGAAAAAATTAAAGCAATTATGCCATAGTGTCAGTTAGAATAGTATTTAGAAAGATACAAGTACAATTAGTTAATAATACAAATGGCGGATTCTGTCATACCAGGCAGCTGGAAAGCATTTTTTTTTAACGTTACCCCACTCTAGGGATTACTTCTGACGGCACTTGGCACAGTAGTTGAACAATTGGCTACGCGTCGCGGGTTCCATTCGCGCACAGAACAAATATATTTGTATGGTCTACAGATAGATTTTCCTGGTCTGGGTCTCTTGTATAAAATGTGAGTTTACATGTTTATAATGACACCCACGAGACAGAAGTTATTCTTAGAATAGAATAGATTTTATTCGATTACTACCTGACAAATATAACAATAGACTTCGCCCACAATTGGCGATATAAATAGTTTCTCTGGTCCTTTGTTTCCGTTGTATAAATAATTAATTTCCCATTTTAGAAATCACTCAGTCGTATGTTTGCAGAGGTCGCTTATTTAGTTGACTCCGTAGTGAATCATTGTTATTAAAAGGTCAGGGACTAAAATAGAACTATTAATAAAATCGTCAATAAGGATCAGTAAGGTTAGGTTAGGGCATTTTTGTAGGTGGGAAAATTATCCAATGATATCCCTCGCTGTTGGACGGAGCGAGCGGTCGTGTCAGACTTTTGCTAAAAACCCACTCCTGTTCCTTCTTTGGTTTCGTCCCAGGGCCGAGTTTTCCTTTCAGAAACAAGTCCTTTCCGTTGCTCTTTGGGTGACTTTTAGCCTTCTGATGAGGCCCATTGTAAACGACCACGTTTCGGAGCCGAATTTAGCTTCTGCCATTCAAGAAATATGTACACTATAACTGGTTCTAAATTACCTATTTAATTTATTTCTTTTTATTTTTATTTAGAACCTTGTGGCTTGGTACGTGACGATAGGAAGATACCAGAAGGTATGACGTTGGTGCCGTGGAAAGTGGGCAGGCCTCTGCTGTGGGACGCAACCTGTGTCAACACCCTTGCACCATCCCATGTTCTTAGACCGGCGGGCAATACCAGCGCTGCCGCTGCGGCTGCTGATAATCCTGAAACCTTATTGGTAATTACAGTTTTGAGCCATTTGGGGTGAACGGTGGCCGGTAATAGGGATCAGAATCCCGGCGGCTTGGGCGAGAGGAGTGTTGCCTCGCGCGGTCGGCCAGGACCTTTGCTAGTATTACTGCTTCGCAGAAGGAGGCGTCCGCCTGCCACTCCTCCTCGCTCCAGACCATGGCCTGTACCAAAGCCCGGCGGCCGCCGATCGCCCCCACGAGGACACGGCGGTGCTCTACCCAGGCGGGGCACACCTCTTCCGTATGCTCCACCGTGTCCTCCGGACGGTCCACACAATGGTGGCACCCAGGCGTTTCTTCCGCACGAATTCGGTGCAGGAACATCCCGAACTTACCATGTCTGGTGAGGACCTGCGTTATGCGGAAGGTAAGGACGCCATGTTGTCTTTCCAGCCACTCCTCAAAGAGAGGACTTACCGCCATAATTATAGCGTGCCCAGCACTGGGTGGCGACAGTCGTTGTCGTCATTCCACCACGAAATCCCGCCGGGATTCTGCCCCCCATGCCGCGACTTGGCACGACAGCGGAGTTTCACCCCGGCGTGCACTTTCTGCTGGTACGGTCTCACCAAAATTAGCTAATAAAGATCCAGAAAAACTAACACATGTTTTGATGTTTGGCGTAGCTATTAATTGTTATAATAAGTTTAAGTATTATTATCCTGAAACAGGTTGTAATATTATCTGAAACACAATTCCATTTGCCAGCTAAAATTTGTGTTTTTTCTGTGAATTCATATCTAATGCGCCACTTGAATATATTAATTTACAAAGCTGAAACTTTGCACGAACATTTTTAAGACCATTGATCATACATTGGTAATCCAGGAGTAATGAAATTTTAAAAATATTTTATTATGCATAATAATCAGTCGTATAAGGTCTGGAAAAAAGAATGCCGTAATCTACCATGCAGTGTTAGTGCGGTGATGGAATTCATGTCTCTAGATTTTTTTTACCCGATCTGTGCTTCCTGGCAGAGGTTACGGGCCAACAAACAGCCCAGCACGCAAAACCAACTGAACCTTCCAGAACATATACGAGGCCAACGAAAGAGGTATCCAGGTGGCTACATATTCATCATCACTATTGGACATAGGTCTCACCCAAGTGACGCCACAAATTAAGGCCTTTTGCATCTCGCATCCATCGCATTCCCGTGGCTCTCAGCAGGCCATCGAACCACCTTTTAGGAGGCCGTTCATCGCCTCGTTTTTCAGTGCGCGGTTGCCACTCCAGAACCTTTCCGCCCTATTGACATAGTTTTACGAGCAATGTGCCTTGTCCACTGCCACTTAATATTGGCGATTCTTCGGGCTATATCGGCGACCTTGGTTCCCCAGAGTATATCTTCATTCCTGATGCGATCATGTAAGGAAACTCCGAGCGAAGCCCTTTCTATTGCCCTTTGAGTGACATTAAGGCTTCTGTTGAGCATTGTAAGTGGCCATGTTCTAGAGCTATATCTCATCTTTGGCAATATGCACTGATCCTAGACTGTCATTTTAAGACACCGTGATGTTGGCTACATATTGCTCGAACAAAATTCTAATCATATCGACATAAAAGAAGAAGAAGAATGTGCCCATAATAACGTCAATAAAGATCCAATTATTGTAACTGGAACAACTTTAAGTACGGAACTAAATTATTGTGATATTTAAAAAAAATCCAATTAACCAAGTTAAGATACTTCAAAATAATAAATCTTTAAAGTTGATTCCAGGAAAGATAGTAAGTCTACAAATAATCAAACTCTTTTCATTATTTTCAACGAAGCGGTAATTGTTAGCGTCTTATTGAATTTCAGTGACTATTAATTAAAATTTAGGGAAAAAAAATTCTTACTTTCAACATTATATAGCAGAAAAGATTCATTTTAAGGATAAGATCTACTGCCAATCATCCAAGAATTTAAATTATCACGAGTATGTTTTTTTTTCTGCTTTTGCTTCATAGATATTGACGCGCTTGTATCGCCTCTCATTTAGGACTGGTATAGTGCCCAAGTCCTGGAAGCTTGCCAACGTGCAACCCGTGCCCAAAAAGGGCAGTCGTGCCGATCCTGCTAACTATCGGCCGATTTCAGTAACCTCCATACTCTGCAAGATTATGGAGCGTGTGTTGAACTCGCGCCTCCTGGCATACCTGGAAGGTAACGATCTCCTCAGTGACCGACAATACGGGTTTCGCCAAAATCGGTCTACTGGGGACCTACTAGTGTATACTACTCACATGTGGGGCGAGGCCCTCGAGAAGAATGGAGAAGCGATTGCTGTCTCCTTGGACGTCTCGAAGGCCTTCGACAGGGTATGGCACGCCAGCCTTTTGAGTAAGCTTCCAGCGTACGGCATTTCCCCGGGCCTGATTAACTGGGTAAAAGACTTTCTGAGTGAACGGTCTCTCCGAGTTGTTGTCGATGGATGCTCATCAGAGCCCATGACGACTAATGCCGGAGTTCCTCAGGGGTCAGTTCTCTCTGCAACTCTTTTCCTGCTGCATATTAACGATCTGCTGATGCCCGGTATCTATGGGTATGCAGACGATAGCACAGTTGTAGAGAGGTACCTGCCAGGTCCTCGGGCCAGTAAGGAGCAAATTCGGTCCGAACGAGAGGCTATGGTAGAGCGTACGAATGTCTCACTTCAGGCAGTCTCCAAGTGGGGCGAAACCAATCTGGTAAAATTCAACGCCGCCAAAACACAAGCGTGTCTGTTCACCGCTAAGAGGAGCCCGTTCACCTTGGCTCCCGTTTTTCAGAATGTATCCCTGGAGTGCACCGACCGCCTTCAACTCTTAGGAGTTGAAATTTCCTCAGATCTCAATTTCGGGCGGTTCATTGAGTCCAAAGCCAAGGTAGCTGCTAGAAAACTAGGCGTTCTTGCAAAGGTCCGACGGTACTTCACACCGGGACAGCTTCTAATGTTATACAAAGCACAGGTCCGATCGTGTGTGGAGTACTGCAGTCACATATGGGCTGGTGCTGCAAAATGCCATCTAGCAGCTTTGGACTCAGTGGAAAGGCGTGCGAAGAGGCTAATTGGGGATCCAGATTTGGTTAAGTCCAATCTACAAAGCCTCGAGCACAGGCGCAGAGTAGCCAGCCTATCGGTATTTTACAGGTTACATTTTGGAGAGTGTGCGCGGGAACTGCATGACTTGATTCCGCCATCTCCTTTCTACCATCGGACAAGCCGACGAACGGCGAGTATCCACCCTTACGTTGTTGAAACTTCAACGGTCCGGACTAAGCGTTTCGCTTCGTCGTTTATACCGCGTACATCGAAGGACTGGAACAATCTGCCTGCTGCGGTCTTTCCGTCCAACTATAATATAGGTGTCTTCAAGGCTAGAGTGAATAGGCTCTTAATAAACTAGTGCGCCTGACCATCAATGATTGCATCTCCACTTACCATCAGGTGGGATCGCAGTCAAGCACTGGTTTATATCAATTAAAAAAAAAAATAGAAAATAGGAGTGTTATCTGCTTATTTTTGATGTCTACACTTACAAACAAGCAAGCAAACAAGCAAGCAAGGATTATATTGTGCACTGGTTCCTACCCTCGAATGTATTCTCACTCTGTAACTCAAAGGTTTGCTGGGAGAAAACTCATTGTTGAGTTAAGCTCGCCTTTGTACATAAACTGTATTATCTCCGTGTACTATGTATGTTTTTTTGTGTACAATAAAGAATTAAGAATTACATTCGTTAACATTTTTAGGCCACCATCGCTATTTCAGCAGAAATGCGTCCCCTTTTGGAAATGCGTCCCCTTTTGGAAATGCGTCTCCTCTCTCCCAAGTAAACCTTTTTGATGAGTATACAAAAACAAATCAGTTATTACAATATGTTGTAGGAGACTGATGCCTAAGCTAGGCTCTAGGCCTGTGTTTCAGGACACCAGGTTCCTACCCCTTAACTTTTATATAACCTAGATTGTGAACTAACGCGCTGACAATATAGTAAAATATGAAGACAATAATATGTTTTATTTTAAGTAAAAAGGTAGTGTTAGTATATTATTTGCGTAGTGTATATGAGTGTGTGTGAATGTGTACAGGTGTGTGTAAGTGTGGCCACATCAACTGATTATATCATGCTTCCCGCAACTAGCGGACTTCCGCTACCCTTACCAGGTTACCCGGGTGCACCTTGTAGTGGGCTTCCATTTGCCTTCGATCCACAGTCTAGAAACTTTATTATGTATTAGCTTATAATGACCAACCGATAGATAAAGGTCTCCACGTCTCCAACATACTGTAAGTACTGGTGTCTTTAGTGTGCTTTCTTTAGCCAATTCTTTCAGAACCTAGGAATCAGTCATTTTTTAATAACCAGGGCTTTGGCAATATAGGTAAATAAGTATTTAAATATATTTCATTACTAAACGCCACAGTAAATGCTAACATCACCTTACGGTTCACAACTGAAAAAGCAGATGTTAGGGAATAAACAGCTTGACTGAAGAAGGAGTACGCTGGCCACGTTGCACGAATGCACCCGAATATTAGACGAAGAACGTCAGTCAGTGGACGTATGACAGTGATGTCTTCCGTCGCCGTCGAGTTCGACCACGGCGAAGGTGATGTGACAATCTGATCATGTTCACGGGACAAATTTGGCCGGGGCTCAGTGAGACACAGAGGAAACTAAAAAAAAAGTAAACACTCGATGAGCAGATTATGATTTACGCACTATTCACCAATGTGTAATTTAAAAATCATTGTCGCTGTTAAAATATCACTTGTTTTACACACACTTACAGAGATTTCCAACCTTTATTTGACCACTTTAGTTTCTTTGTAAGGGCTATAAATCCAAAGAAAAATTTAAAAAGAATGAGTATTCTTTAAAATTAAAAGTAATAATAAGCATTGACAACTAAAATAAATTACTGATAGAAACTTAAAATCAGTTCGCATCAATGTTACTTACTTTTCAGCTAAAAAGTTTGATATTTATATACCTTCCGCAGACTCTACCGCTTTCTTCTTGCGGGCCCTATTTTGCCTCTTGCGAATCCTATTTTAGCTTTTTTCAGTCCTATTTTGGCTTTTGCGTTTTCTATTTTGATTCTTGTGAGTCCTATTTTGCCTCTTGCTAGTCCTATTATGGCACTTGCGAATCCTATTTTGACTCTAGTGGATCACAGGCTGAGAACCAATGACTTGAACCTTAAGTTATTTATTATATTCTTTATTGTACACCACATAAACAAAAATACAGGATAAAAATAGTTAAAAATAAGTGTAAAGTGTGTGTGTGTGTGTGTGTGTGTAGTATATGTGTGTCTTAAGTTATTTATTTTATGTTGTCTATTACTGGAATTTTCTTTTCATTTGGGACAGTCAGAGGATTTCATGATAAAATAAAACACATATTTGGGAATTCGGATTTTAATTGGTCGACAAATAACATTTCTTGGACATATATATATATATATATATATATATATATATATAATGAACAATACTTACATTTAGAGTTCTTCTTAATTTATTTACAAAAATATTTTAAATTTCGTTGAACAGCATGTGGAGCATAATACTGCTAACAATTGGAGTTTTTTACACATTCTTCGCCATAGAGATCTACTCTTTGGAATGGAATTCCTGACATTTCTAAAGTGCCTCTTAATGATTTATTTGAAATAAAATGCTTTGAATCTTAGCCGTTCTATGCTGCCCATGCCATTCTTTATAAATAATATTCACACTATCATATTTTTAGGCTTTTTTTCAGACCATAGTAAGTAACCTTTGCTCGACATTTTTATAAAATATACATCAAAACCATTCAATGGTAATTGATGGATATTCGCTTAGACCATAATTATTCATTAACATAATTAATCTTGACGCGTTTTATTCTGACAACAGCGGTCACTCACCTTACGATATTTTTCATATAGAGAATGTAAACAAAACCAGTAAACGTCCTGATTCTATAGCTACTAATGATAAACGATTCTCAATTCAGCGTACCGACGCTGTTGGCAAAAGGTCAATGATCGCTATTGTCATGTTCAAACGTAGCAGCTATGGAGATATAAGAAAGTGGCTGTCACTTGAACTAAGTCCTATGCACAATGTCGACCAAAAATGTTTTCTTTATTAATGTTAGATACTTCCCACGTTTACGATGAAATATTGACAGTAAGTCAAAGATAAGTAAATAATATTCTTTTGTAATTACAATTTTAAGTGGACTTGTGCATGGTTCATCATTTTAATATTATTCTGTTTTATTTACAAATCAACTACACTGCCGTTCAAAGAAACTGTATCAGAGTACAATGTACACTGTAAAATATAGCAAACCAAGTACAAAATTTATTACAAATACAATACTAATAAAAACTTATTCAGAACCTTTTTTTATAGAAATTGGAATGATTACTAAGTAAGCTTCGCTGAGACACAATACATATCTTTTTTACATATAAATAAAATTGAAGTATCTGTTTGTAATATAAAAATAACATTTGTGTACTAAATGCATATGAAAGTATCAAAACACCCACTACTAAAATGCAATTTTTTAAATTAAAACTTTTCAAAATTGCATTTTAGTTGACAAAGCCTTGAAAAGAAAAATATTGCAAAGTTAATATCAGAAAAACGCCTTGCAAGAGTAGTGTTTATACACAAAAAAATATTTTTTTACATAAAAAAAAACAGCTTCACTAAAAAAAAACACAGTGACAAAATAACTTTAATTTCGGAAGTCGGTGTTTCTTGGTATTGTTGGTTTCTTATTTAACATCGACTTCCGATTTTTTTTTAAGTTTATTATTTTACACTTTTTAGTTGCGGTAGACTTATAACCAGAGTACCTCATCATCATCATCATTTCAGCCGAAAGACGTCCACTGCTGGACATAGGCCTCCCCCAAGTGTCGCCACAATGAACGGTCCTGTGCGTCTCGCATCCATCGTACTCCCGCAACCGTTACCAGGTCATCGGTCCACCTTGCAGGAGGCCTTCCAACGCTACGTCTTCCGGTACGTGGTCGCCATTCCAGAACCTTTCGGCCCCAACGGCCATCCGTCCAGAGTACCTATTTCATGACAATCCAATTAACCCAAACACCGCTAGGATATATTGTTTTATTATGAAGTTCACGTGTCTACCAGATACTGATGATCAGATATTACTTTTTGTCTCTAAATGCTTAATTTCTCGACGAAAATACCAAAATCACTATGGTTGTTTATAATATTTGAGGAGTTCCCTCAATTCCTCATGGATCCCATCATCAGAAATGGTTTTTTTTTTTTTAAATGGGACCAATCTGGAAGCATATCCTTTAAGGGGGAAAAAAAATGCGAATCGGTCTATAAACGACGGATTTCTGAAGTAACGCATATAAATTAAAAATATAAAAATACTACCGAATTGATAAATTCCTCTTTTTTGAAGTCGGATAAAAACCAGGCATTTTCTTCATATTATTCCTTACCTTGAAGCAGTTTCTTTGAACACTAGTGTATTAAATAACTATTGAAACCATGACTAGGAAACATTTAGTGAGCACAGCAATATTATTTCTGTTATTTTTGCAATCGAAACACAGCTTATGATTTAACAATAAATCAATTTATTTTTATATTTAATTTATTATAAAGAGTACAAAATATTTTCAACGATAGTTGATACTTATGACCACTTCATACTAAGTCAGGTCGCGGCAGCAAGTCAGGCCTTTTACATTAATGCTTTGAGCTTTTTAACTCAGTTTTCATTAGGTGCAATGTGTGTCACAGAAAATGTTGTCATTTAAAGCAGTACTAGTCGCGGGCTCGAACTCACTAATGGGGAGGTTAAGGAGTGCGCTACCTCATCTGGCATTGCCTCATCCGACAGCTATCATATCATTGATGAGCAGTTAGATGTTAGTATATGTGCACAACGTCCTGCCCCCCTAGCCAAGTTACAGTCGTATCGTTCGCACCGAACGCCTCGAGTAGGCCACGCCTCAGATTCCTTTGTTCTGACGTCATCTCAACGCTCAGTAACGTGATCAAAACAAAGAAATCGGAGGCGTGGCCTATTCGAGGCATTCGGCGCGAACGATAGGATTGTAACTTGGCCTGGGGGTCTGTTTATATGCACACAAACACCGTTCCGAACAGAAACGACACTAGACGGTGCGTGAAAAATTATGATTAGTGCTTTAGAAAATCGAGTTTTATGATAAAACCACTGCATAAATCAATTTCAAATAAATTTTATAGTACCCTTCGGTAATCGAGCTTTATCATTATTATTCTTTTTCCACACAGAAAATTAATAATAAGTTAAAATTATGTTTAATTGCTGATATAGGTACAATGTCGAACTGTGGAGTAACAACCCCAGAAATTTGTATAGAAAAAATATCGACTAATTAACCATGAGACTTGACTTGCGTGAAGCGAGATTCCTTGACGCGAGAATAACTGTCGCCTGGTGACAAAAACCAAAAATCTCCATTTTCTATAAGATTTCTCTTATTAAGCGAACGTTTATGTAAACGTACGCGATCGAATATGTCCAAAAACTTACAAATTACACACGGCTCTATAAATCCTTGGTGGCCACGCTGAGCTAATCATGTATAGTCGTGATCGTGATCGAAACGTTTTTCTCATAACTCCGTTGGTCGAATAATACGAAACGATAGTGAATCGCTCCAGAAGTCGTGTTAGTGGTCAATCAGACTACACTAGCGGGTACGGAGGCGGGCGCGGGCGAAGGAAACTTGGAGTCTGCGTGTTCACAGTGTCGAACAAGCTACGAGTCTTAATATCCATGACCACGCTTTGGTGGGTGAAACATAATGGTCTAGAACCACACGCGCAGTCACCTAATAGACGCTAACAGACGCTATATCACTGTAAACGATATAGGTGGACTGAGTCATTAGAAACACCAGCATCATCCGCGCCCGCGCCCGCTTCATACAGACGAACTTGCGGAAGCACTGTACGGTCAATCAGACTGCACCAGCATCATCCGCGCCCGCGCCCGCTTCATGCAGACGAACTTGCGGAAGCACTGTATGGTCAATCAGACTGCACCAGCATCATCCGCGCCCGCGCCCGCTTCATGCAGACGAACTTGCGGAAGCACTGTACGGTCAATCAGACTGCACCAGCATCATCCGCGCCCGCGCCCGCTTCATGCAGACGAACTTGCGGAAGCACTGTATGGTCAATCAGACTGCACCAGCATCATCCGCGCCCGCGCCCGCTTCATGCAGACGAACTTGCGGAAGCACTGTACGGTCAATCAGACTGCACCAGCATCATACGCGCCCGCGCCCGCTTCATGCAGACGAACTTGCGGAAGCACTGTACGGTCAAACAGACTGCACCAGCATCATCCGCGCCCGCGCCCGCTTCATGCAGACGAACTTGCGGAAGCACTGTATGGTCAATCAGACTGCACTAGCGGGTGTGGGTGCGGGCGCGGGTGACTGGGTCTTGGTGTCTGCATGTTCATAGTGCCGAACGAGCTATGGGTCATGAACCACACGCGCAGTCACCTAACAGACGCTATATCATTGTGAACGATACGAGTGAAGTGAGCCATTAGAAACACAAGCGCCTTCCACGCCTACCTCGTGCAGACGCGCGGCTCGCGACCACATTTTGAATTACACGCGCCAGCGCTAGCACCCGCGCCCGCCTACTCTATGAAAGAGTACAAGACTTACGGTTACTCATGACATGTTCCTAAAAACTTTTTTCATTTGTTTTTATAGCCATTGCTGTCGCAAAACGGAACTAGGCTTCACTGTGTGGGCGTCTAGGCTAAGGTCAAGCAGAGAAATAGATACAAAATAACGGACCGCTTTTTCGCGGGAACTCTGCTCGCAATACGTATAGGCGAGGAATTGATTCGAAATACAAGGATCCGAAAGCTGACGATAAGAAAAAAATATTGGCTCTCAATCCCGCGGCCTGACTTTCATATGAGGGGTCCTAATTTAATGAAAATATTTAAAATGATCTTTATATACCTAAGTATGGAAATAACATTCAATAATCCATCTCTTACTATGTAAGTTTTATAAATATTATAATAATAATTTTATTCGTAGACAATTATCAATAGATACTTATTATTATCATATAATAATAATTGAACATTAAAAAACATCAATAGTGAGCTCGTGTTTTCTTTTACATAATAATAATCTAAAAATTATGATACATTTTATTACTGTCTATCTATACAAATGATTTGAATTTTATGATACTGTTGAACTTATTTTATAATACTGAAAAATTCGATGATTTAGTTATTAATAATTATTAATATTAAGATCAAACTGACAGTGGACATACAACATCTATATCTTCGTAAATGGTAAAATAAAAAATCATTAAATGTCGGACCAAGTGTTAACTTTGTTTTCTTGCATTTACAAAATGGACAGCGTATTTTATAAACAGTATACAATTTTATAATTTAAAACATCATTTTATAAACTCAACTAAGAGTTTTGGTTGATAAGCTGCTTTTAATTCATGTTGCATTTAAATACTGCTCGCTATGGAACTAGTGAAATATTTTTTTGCATTTTCTATTCCTTTGAATAAGTACGGACATCTCATACGCGTTCATTAGGAGAGCTTCACCATATTACTATGTAATTAGTATATCGGGCTGGTGTCTGTAACTTCTTCAGCACTTCACAAGTACCAATTCGTCAACTGGTCCCACAAGCCTACGGCCCAATTGGGACGACTTGTAAAAAACCAAAATAATATATTAGTATCGTAGGACGAGTTGCAGAATTAAAAAATAATTTATTTTTAATTTCTGCAAGTCGTCCTAAATTGACTGTAGACATGAGAGACGAGATGACGAATCATTCAACTCCACGTTTGACGCCCCCACCCAATGTTGAAACTCTCCACATAATAGTAGAAACGTCAAACGCAAACTCATACAAAACGAAATATTATAATATACTTAGATATACACTTAAAATAACATTTTAATACTATCTATATACTACTTATCTATATTTATACGTGCCACAAACAATGTACGCAACAAGTGTCAATTTAAACTACAGTATTTAAACACTATAAGTACATAAAAGACAGAATTATAAAATACAGATTTCTAAAATGAAACATTAAAATTAGAATAATAGTTAAAAATAAATATGTGTATTCCTCACAGGTCCTTAGGTCTTCATACATTCTTACAGTATCGCCTTCCATTCTTCTATATCTATATCAAAATCTGTGTTGCTGACCATGTGGGTGGAGATTGTCCGAGTGATTCGAAGTGCGCAACTATATGACACATAAGAATTGCCAGTCCCCCTAGCCAACGACGTCATTTCAACGCTCAGTCACGTAGTCAGAACAAAGGAATCAGAGGCATGGCCTACTCGAGGCGTTCGGCGCGAACGAAATGATTGTAACTTGGCTAGGGGGGTAGGAGTTGATGTTTCTTGCCACGACTGTTAGTAGTTGTTTGGTACCTATAACTTATAGATATCTAAGGTTTTGTAGAACAGTTTGTTCCGGTGTTTCTTCTCACAGTAACTAGGACACACCGGCTTCATATAGTTTAAAGGGACAAAAAAATTGACGTGTAAAAGTATTTTTTTAAAAACCTATTTGTAAAATAAATATCATTTATTTATAATTTCTTTAAGTATTATGAATATCAGGATTATCTGTTCGCATCACCATCTATATTATCTACGGTTCATTAACACTCGATTTTTTCTTTAATCACTTCGGGACGGTTACAAAGAAGAGCTACCTACATGATGATTTTTTTTGATACAATTGTTATTTTCAAAACAAAATGATAGTAGAAAATCCTTCATGTTCTTGCTTCTTTAGGCTGTTTGCAGACTGAGATAGTTCACATCACATGTTTGACCGACTTTTTTAGATCTTATCTTGCATGTTTAATCATTTACTCGCATACAAAAATTTAAACAAATTTTATTAACAAGAAATGTTTTTCTTGTTAATGCGTGCTTACCTAGAAGTAATCTATTCACTCTTGACTTAAAGATTCCCGGGTTATAGCCATTAGGAAACACAGATTCCGGCAAGGAATTCCATTCCTTAGCTATACGCGTAATGAATGTGTTGCCAAAACATTTTGTGTGTATAAATGGGATGTCCACCATGTACCTCGTAGTCCGAGGATAAACGGGCTAGGCGGAATTAGGTTATGCAATTCCGACGTACACTCCCCGAAATGCAACCGGTAGAAAACCGACAGGCTAGCGGCTCGGCGTCGATGCTTAAGACTTTGAAGCCTCGACTCAACGAGCGCATCATTGCCAATAATCCTCCGGGCTCGCCTCTCCATTGCTTCTTGTGCATCAAGCTGGTATCGGGCAGATCCGTCCTAAAGATGAGAGCAGTACTCCATACACGAAAATGAAATAATAGATGTGAGAAACAAAATCATTACAAATATGGTTACGCAGATGTATTTAAAACATACCTAATTGATTACTTGAATATCTCAAAGGATGTGTAATTACCAAAGGAAATTGAGTTTTAAAGTCCAAAGACTGTTCATTGAAATAATCATGAAGAGAAAATGAAATTGTATGAGAAATTAACATTTTGACTGAATTATAATGAATTATCATAAAAATAAGTTTGTATTTTGACAGTAACGTGTAAGACAAAAAATCTTTTGTGGCTTTGCCCTCTATCTGGGTGGTACGAGCGTTACATAAGTATAATAAATTATAATTGTGTAAAAATCGTGAATAAAGCAAAAAAAATTGAGAGTAAGTAGATGATTTTGACATTCTTTTATTTAAGGAAATAAGAAGCTCGGGAAAGTATTGTTTTTCTTTAAGGTGGGAAATCATTAAATTACTTCTCCCGCTCTAGAACGGAGGGGGAGGGCGAGTTAGATTTTTACAGACACAAAACATACCTAGTTTGCCTTGCGTTTCAGGACCCCGGATCTCTTTTTGGAAGCCAACCAATGGCCCCGGTAAGCTTCGACCCTGATGTTCCCCCATGGTTTTGTTGACATCTATTTGAGTCGAGCGTGGAAGACTATACGATGTCGACGATTTGGGTTCTGTCCGGATGGTTACCGGACAGTTAGAAGGCGAGATACCCACCCAGTGCTCGTCGTCCGTAAACCGCAAACAAAGAAGGTAGGGAATAAAGTCTACGATCGATAAGCAAACTCAGTAGATATCTTTTTATTTTAGCATTCAGTATAATATCAAAGATATCTTAAAGTTATGTTCAAGATAGGTCGTGTAATATCGGTAAAGTTAGCTTCCAAGAAAGTTTTGGATCATTATAATCACATCAGACTAATATTATACAAAGTTTGTGAGAGTGAGTGTACCTACGAGTATATTTGTTCCTTCTTGATATTCCAATGACTGAACGGATTTGAATGTTTGGCACAAAGATAGACCATGTCCTGAAATAGTATGTTCACTAACTTATACCAGCGGCTTCACCTGCGTGAATTGTGGAAAATCATTCCAAAAGAAAATACTTCTGTGATAAAAAATATGCTTTATGCGATTCTAGAATATATCATGTATGCCAAATTTCATCCAAGTCCATTCAGCTGTTGAGCGTAAAGAAGTAACAAATACACATATATTATACAACATTAGTTTTAGTATAAGCGAAACCCGAAACACGTGTCTAGTATTTTTATGTAAAAATCTACATAAGTACAAAATTTCATAATTGTACCATGAAAAATCACAAACTTACAATAAGCTTGTTATGTTACCTGGTTGTCCGCACAAACACGTGGTCACCGGGCCAACCGGGCGACTGAGGGATTGTTTTGGTCATAGTGGGCATCTAATGCCCACTTTGACCTGCCAGTTATACTTAGTGTCGGTGGTATTAAACTTATGACCTTTTTTAAATATTTTTGGGAAAAAATATAACATAGTGTAAAAATGAGTGGAATCAAATAACTCAATGTTACTGATTCTAAACAAACTATATTCAGGTTTCACATATACTAAAAATAATATATAGCATATAATATAATCAGCCTTTTAATGTTCCTACTGCTGGGACTCAGGCCTCTTCTCTCTAGGACGGAATGGGCCGTAATGCACCACGCAGGCCCAGTGCAGATTGGTGAATGTCACATGTCTTCGAATTTTTGTTTCTAGGACATGCCAGTTTACTCACGATGTTTTCCTTCACCGTTTTGAGAGCAGTGGTGATGAAATAAATTACATAAAGTAATGCGCTTGGCTAGGTTTGAACCCACGACCTACAACTCATAAGTCAGGGCCGTTACTACTCGCCCACCACTGCTCTAAAAATAATTCTTTATACATAGTTTCGCTTCTATAATATTAGTGTGATAAAACGAAGTATTGTATCACAAAGTAATCCTAATCCATAAATCAATAAATCTTATGAGGAAAAAAATTTAACATCCCCCTTCCGTACAGCTTATCCCATCACTAAATCTGTTCCGCAATGAGTAGTTTGACCTTTTTCCGGTAACAAGCAAAACCATTTCAATTCACAAACCCCATTGTGCCAGGTTTGTTACCATTTGAAAAGTAATTGTCGTTCACCATTTTTTTTGTAATGTCTGAAGCGTTTAGCATTGAAGTTACTGAAGCGTAAGCAAGTAATGGATAAGGACATGTGTATTCTCCCTACCCTGACCTTTGTCTTAGGGAAATCATTCAATGATATCTCGCGACTCGCGTGAAGGCGTGTCAGACATTTACTACTGGTCTTTGATCGACATGTGAAAGTTTAAAGGGTTTGCCATCATGCTATAAAACATCCTATTGTATTGCCTGCATCGAATGAATCCTATTCTATTCTAAACGCAGCACATGAACAGATCATGTCCAAAGTACTACATTGCGCTATTTTATGGGTCCGAATGTTAGGTAGCAAAAAAGACGCATGAACAAAAGTTTCATATCGACAAAATGAAGATGCTAAGACGGACGGGGCGTGGAACTAGTGCTTGACTGCGATCCCACCTGATAGTAATTAGTGATGCAATCGTTGATGGTGAGGCGCACTAGTTTATTAAGAGCCTATTCACTCTAGTCTTCGTTGGTATGGCCATGTCCAAAGATGTAGTGAAGACCATGTAGTTGAGATCGCTGTACGCCTACCAGAATAAAAAAGAAACAGAGGCCACCCACCATCGACGTGGTGGTCAAATATAGAAAGGGATCTCAAGGAAGCCCAGTTGCCAAAAATGACAACCCAAGATAAAACCACTTGGCGCTGGAAGTTGGAAAAGGAAGAGACCCGACCCAAAATAATGGGACCAGGGAAGAAAGAAAAAGAAGAATTTCAAAGTACTATACTGCTATTTAAAACGCAGACACGCCTAGACCCATTTAATTTGCTTAGTTGGCATGTGACAAATCACATCGCTGAGAAGTTGTGAGTCGCAAACCACAGGATTAGTGCCCTGCCAGGGATTGTTCAAAAAAGTTACTGTAAAAGTTACTGTTACTGTGGAATCTGTGTTTCCTGATAGCTACAACCCGGGAATCTTTTAGTCAAGAGTGAATAGGTTACTTCTAGGTAAGTGCGCTCCATCGTCGACCGCATCGTCGCTTTCCATCAGGTGAGATAGCGGTCAGCACGAACCTATCAACAATAAAAAAAATGCAAAGGGCAACTGAAGAAACACTGTTGGTTTTAGTCAGAAAAATTCTGGTATCACTCTCTCTTCACCTAGTGTGGGAGAAGCCATTTGATGACCCACGTAAAAAAAAGATTGGTGCACTGACATAGTGGCACGAGCCTTAGCCGATCACAAAGAAGATGACGGGAGGACTTGGATATCTTCCTTAAGAACTAAAAAGAAATAACATCCCAACCATACGTATAAAACGTTTTGAGAAAACAATTTATTGTACATAATATATAAGGGCTGGAATTCCTTGCTGAAGTCTGTGTTTCCTGATAATCACAACCTAGGGGTCTTTTAATTCAAGAGTTATAAGGTTACATTTAGGCAAGCTTGCTCCATCGTCGACCATGTCATTGTTTACCATCAGGTGCACTAGCTTTTGACGTTATATAAGTGCTCATGTAGGCCGGCCTATGTAAAATAAAAAAACTTTTGACTTTGACTTTGAGATGAGACAGTGGCCAAATGCGATAAATATAAAAAGCCACTGACTTCAGAAGTACTGGAAGGTGGCTTTTAAATAGCATGGACAATCTGGGCTAGTAATAATAGTAAGCGAAGTAATAATAAAAGTAGCGTTTAAATATTTCTTACTTCTATAGGTAATGCATTCCACAAAAGAGCTGCTTCAATTGTAAAAGTTAACCAATAGTTTTTTAGATAGAGCAAAGTTTATCAGTAACTTGACAGATTCACGCAGATTAAGCAATTTCGTAAATGGAGCTAAGTTTTCTTTGCTTATGTAACAGCTGCCAATATTAAAATTGTTCAACTGAGGTCTACAGCGTGACATGAAGTCAACACGGTTTTTTCCAAGAAAGTATAAAAAATAGGAAAAATAAGGTTGATCGAGCGCCTGAAATTTTAGCCTTTTATTATTTTAGAACATTTATTATATATTTTAAGTTTTCATCGAAATTATTTGCATTATTCTAGTAATTGTTTGCTCTCCAGAGTCTCAAAAAATGCCAATTTTGCCATGAAGTTTGGCCAAAATTCCACCGTATTAAGATATTTGATTTCTTTTTTTTTTTTCGATGAGAGCAAGGGCGCAACGCCTTACCCAACAACACCAACACCAACTTATCTAACAACACCAACTCCAACCTTATATTGGACGAGAAGATACCGCGCAGCTTCCAGAACGCTGCACAGCCAAGTCGGATTCGACGATTGATCTCTTTTTCGAAGTTAGAGCTACCAAACCACCCACCACCCACCCCGCAACCACACCTATTAAGATCGGGGACTCTACACTCAAAGTTGTGGAGGACTACGTTTATTTGAGTAGGTGTGCAATAAAGAAATAATATCAGATCAATAGTATCAGATTGTTCAGGCAGGGGCTATTATAGTCTTAAAATATTTCTTGGTAACCAATTCACATAAGCCTCCCAAAAATATAGCCTTATATATTTTTCATAAGTCGTAACATTTTCCCATCAACTACGGGTTGTCCACCGTGTTCATAGAGAGATAATCGTCGGTTGGTATCACGTTTCGTGAAAATTTACTAGAAGGCCTCTGCAACTTAGCTTTTGGCACCTCGTACGCCATCCAAAGGTCTAGAAACTCAGAATTCAGAGATAAATAAATGCATAACAAATAATAATAATAATGGAGTTTTAACAATCAACCACTCAATCATACGACCTGCTTCACATAAGTTATTGATGATAAAGTCAATACAATATCCGACTTAGACATCGAACCTAAAACTTTAAGCTCAGGAGTCACTTGTATAACTTCTAGACCTCATCTTCATCTTAATATGTATGATCGAACAATACCGATACAAACATATTATTACATAACTTAATAAATAGGTAAACATTTATTTTTACAATACACTAACGTTTACTTATAATTATTTATATTTAATTATTATTAATAGTCCAGTCACCGACACTAACCGTCACTTTCAAAATATTGTCAGTTTATCATTCAACAAATATTTACACTCTCCGTCCGTGAATGTAGGCTGAAACAAAGAGAAAAAAAATTAATTGCTTTAAGGTGATTTACAAACTTTACAGAATAGAATAAACTTTATTGTACACCAAAAAAAGTAACACAATTAGTACATAAACTTAAATCTATGGTTATGTAGCGGTGCACACCAGGCGCACAGGCTACACACTGTTTCAAACACTAATTCCAAATCCACTTGGCAAAAGTAAATATAATCCATCACTACTTGCGACACCCAAAATGTAAGCCACAAATTGACACTAAATATATTCCTTATATTCTGCAATTACTGTGCTTTCTTTGCCATCCGCTATTCGCCAAAGTTACAATGGCGGTCTTATCGCTGACAGCGATATCTACCAGACAACCTTAGGATGGAAAATATTACAAATAGTATAGGTTCTACTCATAATCATTTTAGTTTGTAAAATGTTTAGGTTCTTACAGACTCTTCGTAGCTACGTCATATCCAACTTTTACTCATTCATACAGTCAGTCACGGTCACAATTTCTTTTATAATAAAATAAATCTCTACAATATATATGTTTGTTAACAAATACAAGTCAAAATACAGTCGTTTGGCAACATAGAAAAAAACAGGAGAAGTGGCAAGGAGGCGTGTGCATGTCCGCGCGACTTGCGCAAAATGCACACGATCGGGCAAACGGCCGTCAGTTACAAACTTGTGAGATACGCGATACGTGATCGTAAACAAATTTAAAATGCCGTGTTGTTCAGTGGTTTCATGCAAGAACCGAAGTGATAAGAGAAGCCTGGGTCATCATGGATTCTCTTACCATATGGAAGTACAAGTTTAATACTATATTTATCTTTAAAATCAGTAAAAACAACAAATCTTATAATATCCCTTGCTGCTACTACGTTATTTTTGTTTTCAAATATCAAGGCGACTGTATTACTCTTACAGTACATACATTGCTCTTTAACCACTACTTAATTTTAACGCTCAGTAACGGAACAAGCAATGTAAAAATAACATAACGATACTTTATCAGTGCGGTGTATTTCATAATAAAGCCGCTGTTAGTTGCGGCGAGTTAATGATGTGCCTGTATGATCTACTAATATAGACTATCGACCATAATATCGATTGGTTGGATATCCGAAGTAAAATAATGTAAATATTTTTATTTATTTTGATTATTTTACAGAGTTGTAAAGAAATAGCATAATTCATAATTTAATAACGACTTTTGCTTAAAATAAGGCAACATGTTCTAGCTCTTTATTTGTTCTCTTTATTTAACAAGATAGAATTTTTTTCAAAACTTTATTTTGCCTTACATGCTGAGGTTTAGCAGTAAGTTAGGTAAAATGATAACTACAATGTTACTTTATGTTTTCAGAGTCCCGAAAGACGTAATTTTAATAAAGCAATGGATTGATGGAAGGCCACCTAATGGGTTCCCTAAAAAAATATAGTACTATATGCTCATTCCACTTTCAACCAGAAATGCTTTAGCCTCAAAAAAAAACGCAGTCTTTTTGAATGGGCAATCCTTAAATCAAGACTAGACCTGAGTTAAAGTTTTTTTAGTAACTGAAAGCTTTTTCATGCAATAATTCATAATACAAGTTATTAAACTTTTCAGGATTTTAGAGGACCAGGACATGTACTTGGCCGATTTTTAGTATTTGATATTGACGTTCTGAAATGACGTATATAATGGCCTTATACGGGTAAATGGTTAGTTTTTGGGTTGTATGAAAACAAATTAATAAATAATTAATTATTATTATTATTAAATTATTATGTTTTTGGGACCCAAAAGAAATAGCACGACAAAAAAAAAATGGAAAAATCGATAACTTTTCTATTTAGTCAATCACTAGCGTAAATGTAAAATAAATTGCTTTTGCATAGCACATCGACATTTCATGTGTGCGTAAGTTGTACGGTGCATGGAAAATACACGCTGTTTTTAGGGAGGTAAGGTTTATAATTGACTGTGTAGTATGGACTGATTTATGATTTGCGGATGTGTGCGCGACTGCGTAAATATTACTGCAAATGTAGTAGTTTCGGCGGTGGTAGGGAAACTGGAGACATCGTGTTCCGGTACAATTTTTACTACTTCACATATCTCTTAAATCTGTGTTTGGCAAATACGTGACATGACAGAAACAGTCAAGCAGGGTCCACACTCACTATACAATTTTGAAGTACAAAATCTGATCCAGGCAACCTTCAGATAGATGATTTCGAACTATTGTACTCGTATATATTCGAATCCGATTCAAGTATAAATTTAGAACAATTTTTGAGTTACGCCATCGAAATTAGTGATTGTCGACATAGACTGGTACATACACCGACAACACTCACTAATATCGATCATTCTTCATCTCCCTAGTTTTTTTCCGACTTACTTGGGATCGGCTTCCTCGTGTTTTACAAAAAGCGAATGCCTCTCAGACCTCCACAACCCTGCTACTAGGCAAAACGATACTCCTTGGATATACTGACAGTCAAACTTTCTGGCGTCTGATTACCTGTATAGACTGTCAAAGGTCTACGAATGAAAACCGACCAACGGCTTTATGTATTTCCCGAAGGCACGGGTTGGTAGTAATGTCATAGATAAACTTAGAAAAATACATATGAATTGAAATATCGGTCAATTATAGAATAAAATAAATACACAGAACAAGAACAATTTGGATAATATTATGAGTCTTCTCCTTCTTCTTCTTCCTACCTTATCCCATATTACTTGGGGTCGGCGCAACACGTTTTTTTCTTCTATTCTGTCCTGTCACGTATACATTTTATAAACGTTTTGACATGATTACAACGTATTTTTAGAAGTGGAAGTTGTTATTATCATCATTGTATGTGTGTGGGAGTTCTCAAATGCCAGCCGCATTTGCGAATGCCAAAAATCCCTGTTCTAAATAAAGCTCTTTTTATGAAAACGCGTTGATAGAACGCTTATCCTGCTTTGTTGGTTCGTTTCAATTTCAAGGATTAAATTATAAAAAAGATTAGCCTAGTTTTTGTGCAAACATGACCACTTGGTCCCGGTTTTTCAAGTCTTATGACAAAAACATTGACAGATTAATTTCATAGTACTTTATCCTTGAATTAACAAATCAAATATTCGAAAATATATAAAGAACACTTCTGTCACATTTATGTTGCAGAAAATACTAGCTAACAATATAGCTTAAAGTCGTATTTTGTAAGTTGATCACTAAATAAATAAATTAAAGTGAAATTAGTAGTATTGTCTTGTGAAATTAATCTGAAGTAAAACAAGATGTAAGTTTTGTGCAGAAATAAACTAAAGTCTTTTAATACTACTAGAAAGATTATAGAAAATAACTTGATATGCTAAGAGAAAGAGAATAGAAATCTATGGTAATGACAACACAAGATGCCAACCACCTGCCGTCGGATTCCAGCTGTAGCCACATTCGCTTGAATACATTTTAACAAATTAATAATATGAAAAGAAAAACTGGAAAGCATTAATTTTATGGAAGAGCATTCTTTAGAAAGTAAGCAAAATAGTATCTCATATCAATTAACCACCACTGCTCTCAAAACGGTGAAGGAAAACATCGTAAGGAAACCGGCATGTCCTAGAACCAAAAATTCGAAGGCATGTGACATCCACCAACCCGCACTGGGCCCGCGTGGTGGATTACGGCCCATTCCCTCTCCTAGAGAGGAGGCCTGAGTCCCAACAGTGGGAACATTATAAGGCCGACTATGCTATGCTATATCAATTAAAATTAAGAACAAAACAATTCAATTTCAAGCAATTCTGTATTATCATTCTCTTTCAACGTCTCTAATGTCTCAGCAATTTATTTAGCCTAACGTCTTTAAACGGTGTCTATCTGAATTTCAGTATATTAAGAGGTTGATGAGACTTGTAAAATTAAAGACCCCAGCGAATGAGCTATGACGCAAGGCGTAAAAGAAGCTTAGGAAAAACAAAAGAAACACTATAAAATAAATATTACCGGAGCCACAAAATCTTCTAGCAACAGAAATACAGTTGGATTAATAGTCCATACATATTCAGAAGTAAAGTCACTTTTTGTTACTATCTAATATCTGTATGGACGCGTTAATCTTTTTGAGTTTGAAATGGATTTTGATACAGTTTTCATTATTTTAGGGCTCCGTACCTCCAAAAAAAAAAACGATACCCTTATAAGATCACTTTGTTGTCCGTCTGTCCGTCAAGACCCTTGTCCCGGAAACACGTGAAGGTATCGAGTTGAAATTAAAACCATATATATACTCGAGTTTGCAATCCCTTAAAACTGTGAAAAAATCAAATTACTGAGTATACAAAAAAAAAGATACGGCCATTTATGTTGCAAAACACGTCTTTTTCAACACTCTCAAAGGAATCAATTTTTATTGGGTACTTTTCGTTGACCTAAAATCCTGAAATTTGGAATGAAGCAAGGTCTTATTGCACAAGTATAGGAAAAAATCTGAAAACCGTAAATTTGTAGTTACCTATCAAAAATTTTATGAACTTCCTATTTTTTCGTTATGTTTCATATTTTTTGTTTTATAAACACAGAACATTTAATAAGCCTTGAAACAATGGATGTTTTGGAGAGGCAATTAGTCGAGTACTTTAGCAAAAGGTTTATTAATGGTATCCTAACTGAAAAAACTTGGAACGACGGCTTTTTATGTACTACAAAGTGACCGTTGAAATATATTCTGGACTCAAGCATTTATTGCCTCAATAAATCCAGGATGTTATAAACTGTAAGGAAATTTTATTCACCAATAGTAATGGCATGGAAATTGTATTTATTTTCTAGGATCTATTTAAATAGATGTTTGTCATTGGTTGGCGCTGCTGGACCCCAACAGTTTTGCTGACATCTCTTTGAGGTGCGTGTGAACACAACACGTTGGCGACGACTTAGATTCGACTTGTGTTGAGATGGCGAGCTACCGTCGTCGACATCGGGAGTGTGTGGATGTCGGTTCCCTAACGCGTGCGGCCGTCTCCTTCGCTAACATTACTGATTCGCAAAAGGAGGCGACCGCTATCTATTCTTCCTCGCTCCGTACCAGTGACAGGCCTGTACCAGGACACGGCGGTGCCCCGACGAAGTGAAAATAAAAATAAAGAAAAGAAAGAAAAGAAAGAAAAGAAAGAAAAGAAAGAAAAGAAAGAAAAGAAAGAAAAGAAAGAAAAGAAAGAAAAGAAAGAAAAGAAAGAAAAGAAAGAAAAGAAAGAAAAGAAAGAAAAGAAAGAAAAGAAAGAAAAGAAAGAAAAGAAAGAAAAGAAAGAAAAGAAAGAAAAGAAAGAAAAAAACGAAAAGAAAGAAAAGAAAGAAAAGAAAGAAAAGAAAGAAAAGAAAGAAAAGAAAGAAAAGAAAGAAAAGAAAGAAAAGAAAGAAAAGAAAGAAAAGAAAGAAAAGAAAGAAAAGAAAGAAAAGAAAGAAAAGAAAGAAAAGAAAGAAAAGAAAGAAAAGAAAGAAAAGAAAGAAAAGAAAGAAAAGAAAGAAAAGAAAGAAAAGAAAGAAAAGAAAGAAAAGAAAGTAAAGAAAGAAAAGAAAGCATAGAAAGAAAGAAAGCTATAGGTAAAGTTCAACAAAAAGATGATCAACCTAATAAGATAATAAGTCTTAGCCTTATCGTCTTTAGAATATTTTCACTGCTGGAAGTCAAACTCAGACCTTTTCTCGATGAGTTAATGGGCCATAATCCACTACGCGGGCCCAGTGTGAAGTAGTAAGCAATGGTGACGAAAAAAATTACACGAAGTAAAGCGGCCTGCAAGGCCTCCTACAAGGTGGAACGATGACCTGGTAACGGTTGCGGGAGTACGATGGATTCGAGACGCACGGGACCGTTCATTGTGGCGGCACTTGGGGGAGGCCTATGTCCAGCAGTGGACGTCTTTCGGCTGAAATGATGATGATGATGAAGCGGCCTGCTTGGGTTTAAATTTGTGATGTATGACTTGTAAGACGAGGCCGTTACAACTGGCCTATCACAATTCAAACCGCAGTTGCTCTTAGTGTATTTTAAAACAAACTAATATGGCGAATTTGCAAGCCGAGTTACGACCGTTTCGTGTCGAATCTCTTTCTACAATCGGTAACGTGTCCTATTTCTTTGTTCTAACCACGTGACTTAGCGTCGATATGATGTTATTCCCATACATTTGAAGTTTTCTACTACCGTTAACGATTATAGATTATCATCTTGGCTAAGCCTGCTGCTCCCCTAGCTAAGATAGGATCGTTTTGTTTGCGTCGAACGCCTCGAGTAGGCCACGCCTCTGATTCTTTTCGAGCGTTGAGATGACGTCAGAACAAAGGAATCGGAGGCGTGGCCTACTCGAGGCGTCCGACGCAAACGAAACGATCATAACTTGACTAGGGGACCTAAGCTACAACAATTAAGTTAGTTATCTGTTTCGTTTAAAATCCACTCTGTGTGAACACTGTTAACAAAAGCACTAATCTAAATATTATTTTGTTTGTTACATTCATTATGAAAAGGCACTAATTGCAATGTAAAATCCGAAGGTATAACATAAAGTTTTAATTATTAAATCTAGAGCCAAATGACTTTTGGAATGTAGTTTCAGGTTCTGCTTCGTTTATTAACACGAGCTTTACAATTAGTGCAACCTTTCATCTCTTGATGAACTGAGTGTGAGTAATTAAAATACTATACTATAAAAAGGTAAAGTTTTCTTTTTTTTTTGTTTGTAGGAGGTAATCTCTGGAAGTATTAGTCCGATTGCTAAAATTTTTTCACCGATAGAAAGCTGTTTTATTCTTGAGTGACCTAGGCTATATTATATGTACGCCGGCGAAACCGCGGGCAAAAGCTAGTCTAATATATAAAAATTTTGTGCTACAGTGTTTGATATCGAACTCATTCGAAACGGTTTGACCGATTTTTATGTTTTTTTTTGTAAATATACACAAAAAAAAACGTAGGTCTGAGAATAGTTTGTAGGCAATTTTTTACCTTACGCCCCATTTTTTTTATTAATAATTCATATGGCACAATAACGTTTGCTGGTTTAGCTAGTAATAAATATAATTTTGGGTTGATAAATCATTAAATAATTCCTCCCTGTCTTGGTGAAGTGAGAGGGAGAGTCAGTCTTTTACTGACTGAAACCACACCTATATTCCTGCAGTTGCCTTGCATTCTAGGACTACTGATTTACCTGTCAAAAGTAGATCCATGACCCCTAAAGTTCGGCCCTGCTGGGTCTCTACGGTTTTCTTGAAATCTTTTTGCATACGTGGAAAACTATTAAAACTACGACTCGGGCTCTATCTGGACGAATACCGGACGGAAGGTAGAAAAGCTACCCTTTGCTTGATGTCCGCAAGCCCACGGTAGCTGGAAGTCAGGGTCGGGGTTCTGACGACTGGGGAGCGGGCGTAAGGATGTCCGTTCCCTCACCGTTCGGCCGCCTCCTTCGCTAGCCTTACTGTGACACTGCAGTGGATAAAAGGACACAGCGGCTCACTGGGCATCGCAGCAGTAATACGGTGGTCTTCGGACTTGAAACCATCGTGCCAATACCCTTTAATCAGCTGCGTGGTTCGCTACGAGAGCACACTGACGCACAAGCGGGAAGGTGCTGGCCCCTGGCACTGGGATACAGGAAGGCTAAAGAATTCATGCCATGTTTAAATAGAACCTTAACCAGCAACCATCTGCAACTGAACAGAGGCACCTTACGTCTGTTGGCAGGAACCATTACCGAACACTGCTTCCTGAACAAACACTTTTTCACAGTGAATATCACGTATAGTCCTCTGTGCAGAGGATGCGTGGAGTCAGAAGAAACTGTCATGCACGTGCTACTCGAGTGCACAGCCTTCAGCGAGATAAGAACACGAACCTTGGGAGCACCGAATTCACTCTTAGACGCCTTGAGCAAACTGAAGAGACTCATCTGCATTCTAGAGTTAGGTGGGATGGTTGGAGTAAAATCACCATGGCCTAAGTATAATGGTCCGCTAAGTACTAAGTGAAGACGCAGTGTTGGAAGGCCCCCTACAAGGTGGACCGATGATCTGGTGAAGGCTGCGGGAATCCGATGTAAGCGAGACGCGCAGGACCGTTCTTTATGGCGACATTTGGGGGAGGCCTATGTCCAGCAGTGGACGTCTATCGGCTGAAATGATGATGATGATGATGATGATGAAGTACTAAGTGCGGAAACCAGACCACAAAGATAAGATAAGATTAGATTTTCATACCTACAGCGCGAAGTGCGTCAGGCCTAGCATAACTTACGGGGCCTAGTGCGGCAGATGCCTGCTAAAGCTGTGGAGACGTTTGAAAGAGTGACTGTGGCCCTAGAACGCAGAAAGCTACGAAAGGATATAGGTGGATTTTAGTCAATAAAATTTTGACAAGACCTCACGTTCAACCCTAGAGCAAGCTCTAGCAAGCGAAAATGAAGTTTTTTAGAACAAATTTGCGTGCCACAGTTCTAAATTTAGGGTCTCGTCTAAATTCAGTATAGTTTCGTTTAAATGACGAAAAGTCATAACTGGGTCTCAAATTATTGCTGCTCCAAAAATCAGTTATTGTTAAAATGTCTCGCTAGGAAAGACAATGTAAAACTATTTTTATTACGTTTCAGTTCGACTAGACAAGAGAAGTTTAGCGATCAACGATTTTATTTTTCATGGCGCAATTTCGACTACAAGTATAAATTTTACAAGAGCCGTTTTATTCAATTGAAATTATATTTAAAAATATTTCTGTTTGATCCTCAGATGTACTGAGTCAGTACCGTCAATCAAAAATATACCATTTGTGTTTTACGTTTACAATATATATTTTCAAAAGATATGAGATGTCTAACAACATGATGTATCCTTTGTCTACAGTTTCCAGTATGTAAATTGATATTACTACATACTTTTCTCTTATTTTAACTTGATTTTCCAATGTTTTTGAATCGGAAATGTATAGAATTGGCAATGCCAGACAAATACATGATCTACTTGAGACTTGATTTCGTTGTCATATAAATATTTTCTGAATTAGAATATGTTTTAAACTAGCTTCTGCCAACGGCTTTTATTCTCTTGCAAGCGAGCGAGAGAATAAAAATTATCTCAAGGAACATACTTTATTTTGACTTTTCCTGACTAAAACCACATATATGTTCCTTCAGCTGCCCTTTGCATTCCAGTACCATGGGTTTCGCTTTCAGAAGTCAACCCATGGCCTCAGTAGGCTTCGGCCCTGCTAGGCCAATACGGTTTTGCTGGCATTTTTGTGAGGCGCACGTGGAACACCACACGCCGTCGACAACACGGGCTTGTTCTGGACGGTTACCGAACGGCTAGAGAGCGAGCTACTCATTGCTCGCCGTCCACAAGCCAACGTCTACAATGGCTAGAAATCAGGATCGGCGGAAACGGCGGTGCTCCGCCGAAGCGGGGCACACCTCCACCGTGTGCTCCACCGTGTCTTCCAGCCGGTCCGCACAATGGTGAAAACCTGGCGTTTCTTCCGCCTGAATCAGGTGCAGGAACCTCCTGAACTTATCATGTCCGGCGAGGACCTGCAACACGTGGAAATTTAGGACGATGTGACGTCTCTCCAGCAGCCTGGCGCACTCCTAACTATAGGTATAGAAATGTGCCTACGCTGCGCGGCCTTTCTTGCAAGGCTAAATTCGGTAGTGTCACACGCGTGTTTGATTTGCCACTTGACGCGCGCTTAAAAAAAATATTTTTTAATTTTTTATCGAATATTCTATAGAATTTTTATTTTAAGTATTTGCGACATTTCAACGAGTCAATGACCTTAAAGATCTTTTAATATAAGTAGGCCTCCCAGTATTAGTGACTGCCTTACTAATGCAAGGTCAACATATACTGGGATCATATCTTACAAAATGTTAGTTGTTATGTTTAATAACGTTTAAAACGACCTACCTTTTAAAAATTAAATTTGAACGCAAAGTTTAGTTAACTAACCAAATGTAAACAATCTCTTGGCACTTCTATGAGAAGACGTTAAAAAAAAAATGTTTTATCGTATGGATTTAAGTAAATAGGTAGACAAATAATTAGGTACTTATCTACCGTATAATTTTAGAAAATCTGATTATATTTTGTGTAATAAAACGTAATTTGAAATTTTTCAAAAACACATAAGCCCTAACCCTTTAACAAGAGCGGCCCACAAACTGCATGTGTAACAGGTCTGGTAGAAAGCTCTAAATACACTTTCTCAGTACACCGTGCGAATCTGTGAGCCAACATATTACAGCGAACAGACAATGCCCTACGTTTCTTAAGAATACTCAGAATTTGCAATATTAAACGTGACGAAAAAGTATTAAAACCCCATTTAAAAGGTTTCATATCCAACGCTGCATCAAGCTGACATTTCATTTAGTATAGTACGAAAAGTTGCGGTATTAATATATTTTCTACTCTGGTCATGATTAATGTACTTTATTGGTCACGATAAACTCGACACTAAAATTGAGAAGTGAAGGTCTATTTTGCTACGGTCTTTTTCTTACTAGCACTATTATGGTGACTTATGTATGACAAACGGCTTTGTGGAAGTTTTGATAAATTACAGCTTTTTCTTTATTGGCCTCTTGTCTCGCAAACTTGATTTTCTCACTTCCTGATTCTTTTTTCATCCTTATTTTGTTTATTTTTGTGTGTATCTCTTCAACAAAAAAAGGAATATACACATTTATTTCAGGTAAAAACCCATATCCCCTCGGGCACCACGGGCTATTATTATTACGTAATTGCGCGTTTTTATGTAAAGCAAATAATAAACAGAAAATAAGTAAAAAAAACCTTTTCTGGATTTTTTTACGAAATTTTGAAACCAACATTTTCGGCTAAAAAACATTCATACAAACGTGTGTACAAAACGAAAATCAAGCGTTACTTAAGGTCATTCAAGTTGTACAGACGTATGTACAATCGGCCTTCGAGGGGATATTAGAGATCATCCTTTTATTTAGCTTAAAATAGTTAACTTAAAATCAACATAGAATAATTCCAAAAAATACATTAAAAATCCAATAAATTGTTATTGTTAATTGGATTTAATAAAAAAAAAAACAAATAATTAAAAACCTACCTACCTACCTTCCTATAGGAACTTTCTAAAGCCAATTAAAATTTCGAATAAATACTAGAGTTAAAACAATAGGTTTTATGACATTTTAAAAACAATTAATATCACGTATCCTTCTTTCTTCTTCTGCTATTGAGGATTTGTAAGAATTTGTAGAATGAATGAATGGAAACCGATAAACTCATCAAAAGTAATCGTGATGTCCTAAGAGCTAACTTGTGATTACTTTTGACTGACCCATGGGTTATATTGTGGTGTGATGTCACGTGCAGTCAACAAAGGAAATATCTAAGTAACCAGGGTCGTCGGTTTTCATGGAAACCGGTGGATGGATTTAAATGATAAGCATAGCATAATCTTAATCAGCCATATATTGTTCCTACTGCTGAGACTCAAGCCTCCTCTCTCTAGGAAAGGTAATGGACCACAATCCATCACGCAGTCCCAGTGCGGGTCGGTGAATTTAACGCTACGAGTCTACGAAATTTTGGTTTTAGGAGATGCCGTCACGATGTTTTCCTTTAGAGTCTTGAGAGCAGTGGTGATGAAATAAAAACACACAGTAATGCGCCTGGCTGGGTTTAAACTCGTGACCTACAACTCGTGAGTAAGGACCGTTACCACTAGGCTACCACTGCTCTGCACTGGGCCATAGAAACAACTCATTGATAAGATAAAGTTGAAGTTTTTGTGGACATCCATAAAAATGTCAACTATATCTGAAAACCCTGGTTACTTATCTCTTTTATTGACTGTAGATCAGCACATGACGTATAGTACAAAGTTAAAATAAAGAATAAAATAAAATAAAAAATAGTTTAAAAATATTTAAACTATTTATATACCGATATATAGATAAATATATTGCAAACGTCGTAAGATTGTTAAATATCGCGAGAACTTGGAAACTTTTTTTTTCTAAGTTGTATTTACTGTGACATATACATATATTCGTAACCATGAGCGTATACATTCGCGAATTAATGTAAACTTTCATAATTTGTTATGAAAGTTTACATCAATTTGCGAATGTATGCATACCTAGTTTGTACCCAATAAACTTTTCATTAATGAAACTACAACCTATATCTCTCTGTTTCATTAAAGCATACCTAATATTATTATTTTCTTTCACCAACAAAATCTGCAGCCATCCAACCATTCGCAAATATCGTCATTTTACCCGAAACTATAATCAACTTCTCTAAGACCTCCACAGTACATATACACATTTTGAACTTACAATGTATCACTTGATACATTGTAAGTCCATGAATAAATTCGCTCATCTCGAATACCAACACGGTTTATTTTCAACTCGATCGACTACTCTATTTTGTAAGTTTTGATGTTTTGTTTTGTTTTGTTTTGTTTTGTCTAGTATAATGGCTACTTAGGCAACTCTTTCAATTGCCCCGTTCGTTACTGGGATATTATTTCTCGCCTTTTTAAGTCATCATCAGCATTTCAGAAGTAAAACACTGTTGGACTTATATAGAGAAGTAGCCCGTGGCTACCATAATTTCGTTATTACAAAAACAACTAACTTGATTGAATTCTTAGAAAGTATTTATCGATGGTTACAAGGGTTCTTTTTATTTACTTACTAAGTGGTCGAAGAATGTGCATAAAATGCCTCACTCTTACTCTCACCTAAGGACGACTATTGCCACGCTCTCGTGCCTATTAAAGTATTCAGGCTGAGTGTTAGAACCATCAAAACAGTCTGGCTACTGGGAAAAAAATATCTTAAAACTATAGAAAAAAAACCAGCTTTTATATAATAACATAAGTACAATTATATTTTATTGAAGTTTCAGCATGTCTGACGGAGGGTTGTGGATTTATTTATCTGACGGAGGATTAAACGCCTCATATAGAATTGTTAAAGATTTCTACGGCGATGTAATTCATCAAGAGACTACCTGTCGTGTGGCTCGTGAACCACTTTACGTGGATCCAAAACGCTGATTGCTAAAACTTCTAGTTGCCTCACGCAACTAAGTGTATGTGCACGTGGTGTTCATTTATTTATCATACCCAACGCATTGCATTTCTATATTTCTTCAACAGCCTATGTTACTTGGGATAATGCAAGGATTCTAGCGATACCTCACACATGTAAATCGGTTCAGTCATTTAGAAGTTATGGTGGTATGAAGAAAGTCACATACATACATACATACATTCATACATATATGAACCCTGAAAACATAACACTCCTTTTTTGGGGCAATCGTGTAATAAAGAAAGTCTGGCAGGCACGGGCTCTCTGGCTACTACTAATATATTAAGTAAATTTTTCTCACCATCATAGTAGATCCCATGCGGACATTTAGGGCAGCTAGCAAGCAAATGCGGTCTCTGCAACGGGAGGTCGTTGTACATCCGAAACGACGAGCGCGGCCATTCGCTTACTGCACTTCCTCTTGAATTTCTGAGTTCCTCGATACCTGTAGAGACGAATACTTCAAGGGGATTATTGTAGAAGTTTCCAATTGGAGTGAAAGATTTATTCAAGATTTCGTCAGTAGATAAATAGTTTTATCAAATGTCATATTGTTGTGTCATGCAATGTTGTAACACGGTATGTACCAATCCAATCGTACGAATCCTTTGCAAGCCCATAGAAATTCTTTGTGTGTGAAACTTCAAAATTTATCTATGTTTTGAATATGTAGTGTGTAGTCAATCTAAATTTTATGGGGGTGAAATATCATCAAATAGCTTGTCCCGCTCTAGTTGAAGAGAGTGATAGTGTCAACTTTTTACTAACTAAAAACCACCAGTTGCCCTTAGCGTTCCACAGCCGCGCTGACTTTTTAAATAATTTTGTTTCCAATTTTAAAGTTGTAGTAGACCCCGTCAGTCATTTTGAAATCTCTTTAATGCACGCGTGGAACACAAAGCGCAGTAGACCCAGGCTTACGTGGTCAACTTTTTGGGCATTTCATCAGTCACTATCCTTTATTGTACGGCACTGATATTATAGCTTAGACATCGTTTGCTGACCTCGGTCTGTGGATGGGTGACCAGTGGCGTAGCTATACCCTATTCAGAGAGCCGTAAGACAAAAGGTAAACAAACCATAAAAAGGGTTGCTTAAAAACATGAGTGAACCCAGACAAAGCAACGCTTGCATTTTTGCTTCGCCGAAAGAAAGAAAACGCAAATGCGTTCAACAGAAAAAGAAACTTATTAATGTATTCAAACACGTCGAAAAAACTTGGCCAAAGATCTACATTGTTTTCTTTGTTTACATTTTGCCTCAAGCCCAGATGAATAGGGAATAGATGACCAACGACCCTGGAGCAAAATAAAACTAGGGCCTCTTTTTTACATAGTCATGAGGTCAAATAACCCCTCTTGCTCTGGGTGGAGCGCAAAGGAGTGGCAGACTTTTACTACTTAAAACGATTTCGAAGGTGGGATGATTACTCGGTATTTTAATAAGAGTTATTGACCTTCACAATTCAGTAACTGGGTATCACAAAGCTCTTTGGCATGATTAACACAAATTTTCTTGCATCTAACTATCTGTTGCCACATTCAGAAACATCTATCAGTGGATACGAGAACCTACGTCTTAATGTCCTTGCAGGGGCACAAAAGAGTTTTGGTATGAAATTGAAGGTCACCAATCCCTGTACCGACATCGGCAAGCATCATTGCAAATTATTCTTTATAACCAATTAATCTGTATAATAATCAGAAATAAATTATAAGTATTCTATTTATTAAAAGACCGAACGATGAATAAAAGACCGAAGAAGTGTTTATGTTTGTAAACTTTTCCATCTCATTACCTACAAGTGTCCTACAAGTGTCTTACAATAATTATATTTAGGTCGCTTGATTGCCTTCTCAAGGCTTCTTGACGTTCAAGGGAAAACGATGTTTTTTTTCATTAGAAAAAAATAAATTATACAACAAAAATGCTTTGCACTGATTTTTTCCAATATTCCACTACTATCACACAACGCCGTCTTGCCCCAGGCTAAGCAGAGCTTGTGTTATGAGTACTAGACAACTGATAAACATACTTATATATTTCTAAATACACTCATAATAAAGATAAATTACACTCAGACACAGAACAAATGATCATGCTAATCACACAAACATGTGTCCTGGGTGGGAATCGTATAGCAGTCAGGGCCAATAACCACAAGACCAACAGGCCAGTCAAATGATTGTTTATAACTTGATTTCATTTTGTAATTTTTCTACTATAAAAACTCAACTTTGCGCTGTTGTTTACTAAGCTCGAATGTCCATAAATTACACTACATTGCCTATTTGTCCATTTTTTACAAAATATACTACTAAGTTTTTTAAGCCACGGACGCGTAGCTTCACAGACGCGTGTTCGTATTTTAATTTATTGAATTTAATTATTGGAATTTTATTGTATTTTTTGGAATTATTATTTATCTTGGGATTTTAATTTTTTGAATGCATAATTATTGTAATGATTTTATTTTATTTTTTGTGTAATGAAACGCAATGTTTTAATTTATTGAAATTTGTATTTTAAGCTAATTATTTTATATGGATGATCTCTTATATGGGGTTTTCCCTGAAATAAATGTGTTTGTTTTTTTTATTTTTATTATACGCTTGGTGTGCGTCTGCTCACAGCTTTCATACAAAATTATGAAACTCTGTCGACGAAGCGGCAACGTCGTTGACGCTTCGTACACCAAGCGTACACCAAGTGTATAATGATGAATACGCATCTATAAAGCTATGCTTCCGTAGACAGGGGGCCTTACTTACTTTCTGGATACAAGAACTTTGTTATTATTGATATTTTATAGTTACACTACCGGAATGAGACTGTGGAATGACTTGCCCCTACTGTGATGTGTCAATGTTATTATGATTTCACAAAGATAAAATAATAGTGCTATTTGTTTTGAATAGCGCCGTCTCACCTGTCTCTAGAAGGGGAGGGAGTGTAGGAACGCCTTTGCTCTGAAGTGGAGCAGTTCGTGCACCTAAAAAATTTATACTCACTCACTTCTAAAATTCTTTCCTATAATGGCATTAATCTCCCAAGATTACATAATATAATATTCCACAACTATCACACAATGCCGTCTAGACCCAAGCTAAGCAGAGCTTGTGTGATGAGTACTAAACAACTGATAAACATACTTACATATTTTTAAATGCATACATATTATAGATAAATTACACCCAGACAATTTCAAACATCTAACTTTTACTTCTTAATAAGCATTATACTACACATATCTATTTATAAAAGTTGTACTGTGCTCAACTGTGCTGAATATATACTCCCTACAAGTCTTACAATCGTACCTAGAATACTTATCCTCACGCTCTGACCGCCGCCGGGATTCCGATCCCGATTTTCGGCCACCGTAGGCGCGGGCTTGCGGACGGCGAGCAATGGGTGGCTCGCCGTCCGACCTTCCGGTAACCGTCTGGACCGAGCCCATGTCGTCGACGGCGCGTACTTTTCCACGCGCGCCTTAAGGAGATTTCAGCAAATTGTAGGGGCCCAGCAGGGTCGAAGCCTACTGGGGCCACGGGTAGTGTGAAAGCGAAACCCGGGGCCCTGAGACGAAGGCAAAGAAGGAACAGGATTGGGTTTTTAGTCAGTAAAAGTCTGACACTATCTCCCGCCCGCCTCCGCCCAAGAGCGGAATTTGTCATAAGATGATTTTCCCACCGAATAAAAAAAAACCTAGAATACTTATAAAAAAAAAACCACACCACTTCTCTATTAGGTACGTGACCATACTTCTCATCTTATAACTGAGCAACAGGGAAATAAAATAGCCTTTAATAAATTAATTTGTATGGCTCTTTGACACGGGCAGGTTAGGTTATTTTTTAGGGTTCCGTATCTCAAAAGGAAAAAAACGGAAGTCTTATAGGATCACTTTGTTGTCCGTCCGTCTGTCTGACAAGATCTCGGAAATGCGTTGAGGTATCGAGTTAAAATTAAAACTATATACTCAAGCCTTGAAGCTGTGAAAAAATCAAACTTCTAAGTTAACGGATACAAAAGATATGGCCGATTATGTAGCAAAAACACGTATATTTCGACACTCTCAAGGAAAATACAATTCATAGGGTACTTCCCGTTGAGCTAGAATCCTGAAATTTAGCATGAAGCAAGGTCTTATAACACAATAATAGGAAAAAAACCGAAAACTGTAAATATGTGATTACGTCACATAAAAAAAATCGATACGGAAAAATCTTTGTAACTCAATCCGGGAATTGTACTATTGTCTAGGTAAGTTTGTTCAAAACTCTCAGTGCGCGAGTCCGACTCACACTTGCCCTGTTTCTTTTTCTTATAACTGCCCAGAAAGTTGCTTACAAAGAAGATAACTGATGGCTACAATAGTATCATTAAGAAGCTCGTTAATTGAATTATATATTATTAATAGCTGACTTAGTAATTTAGAAGGAAATGTAGATTCTTAGAGTTCTATAATGCTATTAAAAATATTCTGTTTACTTAGCACCCGTATTTTTATTTATTTATTTAATCATAGGAGAACCAACAGCTATAACAAAAGAATAACAATAGTATAAGAGACATTGAGCCAATTACAGGTTCTCACGGTTAGAAACAGGTAAAGTAATAGAAAACTTACGATCACTAATAAGCACGATAAAAAAGAACAGTATTATAAATAAATACATGTAAGTACACACACACATAAGACACATGTAACACATGACATGTGACACATGTACATGTAAGTTTTCTACTTTTAATATAGAAATCTACACTGGCATTTCATCTACCAACAATCAATCTGCCTGGCATTTTCCCAACCATGTTGGAATCGGCTTTAGATAAAACCAAATGCAGCTGAATTCTGATATTAAGCCGCGGAGCATGGTCATTTCGCTCATACTGCAGAGCAGTAATACTTGCAAAGGCGGAGGCCATTACAGTTATCTTTTTCTTTGAATTCCGTTAAACAATTCTACTAATATATTAATTTTGAAAAAAAAAAAATTTTGATGCGATTTTCGATATTATATATTTTGTAACGATAAATCAATTTATCGGATCGAATGACGAATGATAATATAATATATAATGATATATATAGGTCACTTTGCGTGACCCAAGGGCTGGCTTTTACCTCGGTCAGAGATTAAGCATTGCCATACAACGTGGCCATGCCGCCAGCCTTTTGGGCACACTTCCAGTCGACAGCGATGCGGAGGAGTTTTTTGACGCCATATTTTAGCTTCTAGATTTTTTATTTAAGTGTATATATAAGTTAGTGTCTATATGTTAAGTGTTTTATGTATTGATAGATTCCATATCAAAAAATTAAATAATATTGTCTAGATCTCCAAACATTAAAAAGCTTCTTCTAATAATATATTCCACAACTATCACACAACGTCGCCTTGTCCCAAGCTAAGCAGAGCGTGTGTTATGAGTACCAGACAACTGATAAACATACTTATATATTTCTAAATACATACATATTACAGAAAAATTACACCCAGACACAGAATGGGTACGCCATAATTATGGCGGTAAGTCCCCTCTTTGAGGCGTTATTGGAAAGACCTCACGGCGTCCTCACCTACCGCATGACGTAGGTTTTCACCGAACATAGCAAGTTCGGGTAGTTTCTGCACCAGATTCGTGCGGAAGCGACGCTCGGGTGTCGCCACTGTGTGGACCGCCCGGAGGACACACTGGAGCACACAGTGGAGGTGTACCCCGCTTGGGTAGTGCAACATCGTGTCCTCGTGAAGGCGATCGGCGGCGGCAATCACTCGCGCAGGGCCTTGGTACAGGCCATGGTTCGAAACGAGTAGGAGTGGCGGTCGCCTCCTTCTGCGAAGCAGTGATGCTAGCAAAGAAGGCGGCCAATCACGTGAAGCAACGGTCCTCACGCCCCAAGCGCCGCCGGGATATCGATCCCGATTTTCGGCCACCGTAGGCGCGGGCTTGCGGACGGCGAGCAACGGTTAGCCCGCCGTCCGACCGTCCGGTAACTGTCCAGACCGAGCCCAAGTTATCGACAGTGCGTATTGTTCCACGCGCGCCTCAGGGAGATATTAGCAAATCGTAGGGCCCAGCAGGGTCGAAGTCTACTGAGGCCACGGGTAGTGTGAAAGTGAATCCCGGGGCCCTAGGACGAAGGCAAAGAAAGAACAGGAGTGGGTTTTTAGTCAGTCTGACACTATCTCTCGCTCCGCTCAAGAGCGGGATTTGTCATTAGATGAGTTTCCCACCTAAAAAAAACCCAGACAGAACAAATGATCGTGCTCATCACACTGTCATTTCTCCTGGGTGGGAATCGAACCCACGACCTCCGGCATAGCAGTCTGAGACCAACAGGCCCGTCTAAAACCAACAAGCCAGTCTAAGTAATGATGATGATAACTTTATTTAATGATAGAAATATAACTTTTACTTTAGCAATACTGCTTCATCTCTATAGCCATTTCGGCCGATAGGCCCAACGCAGTTGGCCTATGAGACCTCCTTAACCCAGTAACTGAACAACACGGTACTCCTTAGATAGACTGACAGTAAAATCCTTAGATAGACTGACAGTAAAATTTTATGGCTTCTAACTATTCGTTATGACTGTCAGATATCTAAAAATGACAGCCGAGACATATGGCTTAACAAGCTTTCTAAAGCATGAAAAAATCTTGGTATTTTAAGATGGTAACCCATTCACAGCCTAACCTCACCAAGAGTTGCTTAACCCAAAAAATCGACGCTTACAGCTGTAATTATTTTAACCATAAGCACTTGAATCGTGGGCTCATATGAATGAATAATCTAATTTAGTACAACACACCATCATAAAATTCCGGTCATTTATTTGAATTATAAACGTGTTCCGGTAATCCGATCTTTTGAAAAAGTGCCTACACATATCAAGGGATCAAAAAAGGTCGAATAGCATATTTAAGGCTGAAAATAAATCATGTAAGTATGACCCGGACGTATCCTTAGGGATCCATGCTTTTTATTATAGATCGCAAATCCGGCTGACGTAAAACTAACATTTATTTTGGCAAATGTTTCATGATGGACAGTGCTGTAAGTTGGTATCGACATTTTTTTTTAAAAAGACTTTTATTGCAATGAAGTGAAGCTTTTAGAGATTGATTATGTGTTATTTATGATTTTGGACAAGGTTACAAAATTATATATAAATATGAAGATTATTGTCAGAACACTGTCTCGTCAAGCGTTACCCTGCTTGAAGATGATGTTAAGTACTCTTCGACTCCATAAATAAGCACTTTTTTCCCAAATTACCTCGAAACTTTTCCATCTAAACTTTCAAATTTTCTTTCTTTAAGAGCCATCCAAACCATGATACATCTTCAAACTACCGCTCTTACGTAATTATGACGTTATTACACAATTTTTTCTAGGTATCTTGGAAATACAGAATATATCTTGTGAATATTTTTTAGGTTTCTTTTTTTTTTTTTTTTTTTATTCTGGATAGGTTCGCGCTTGACCGCCATCTCACCTGATGGAAAGCGATGAGGCGGTCGACGATGGAACGCGCTTACCTAGAAGTAACCTATTCACTCTTGACTTAAAGAAATCAAATCATAAATTTGTTAAAACTAAACCAGTAAAGATCTCTGAAAATCTGCTACTTCACGCAAACTTTGGCTCTTCATAGTGTGCTCATAAATTAAAAAAGTCTTGCTCATTGAGTTCTGATTCTGAGTAACGAAAATTATTTCCGTAATTTTTTAAATTTAAAAAAAAATCACGTATTTCCTGGAACCAGTTTTATGAAATACTAGCTTCTGCCAGTGGCTTCACCCGCAAGAAAGTCGGTTCCTCCTAAAGTTAATAAGCTTTAGAACCCCGACTTATAACCATAGGGGTTGAATTTTGAAAAATCGTCTCTTAGTGAAAAGATTCCAGTGAATGACAGAATTACTGAATACCAATAGCGCGTTCAGTCCCCTTAGCCAAGTTACAATCATCTTCATCAATCGACGTCATCTCAACGCTCAGTCACGTGGTCAGAACAAAGGAATCGGAAGCGTAGCCTACTCGAGGCGTTCGGCGCGAACGAAACGATTGTAACTTGTCTAGGGAGGCAGGTGCTCACTGATATCACTCTCTTTTTTTGCGTTGCCTCTTTATCAAACATTGCGTTAGATTGCGTTTGATGAACCGAAAAGCTTTTAAACCATGCTCAGATTGACGATAGACGCCCTCGTAAGAACCATACTTGAAATGAAATTCTAGTACCATAACATTTACTTTTAATTATTTAGACAAAATCTATTGCCAACATACTACCAAGCAAATCAATCGATCACCTATTATTATGCGATAATTAGCTCCTGAGCTTATTATAAAATATCAAGACATTTCATACCTCAAATTAGTTGCTTCATAACTACATAATAAGCAGTAATTACAAGCAAACAAATATTTTAAAATCTTTTCTATTAGGGTTCTGTACCTCAAAAAAAAAATCCATCTGTCTGTCTAGACCCTTTATCTCGGGATCGCTTGGAGGAATTTAATAGAAATTAAAAAGATACGGCCGTTTATGTTCTAAAAACGTATAGGTATTTCGACTCTTTCGAGGAAATTCTTTCCATTGACTCAGAATAAGTAAGGTCTTGTAACACTGTTATAGGTATAAATCTGAAACTGTAAATATGTTGTTACGTCACGACAAATGAACTATTTTATGATCCGGAAAAATCTTTAAGACTCCATTCGGGAATTGAATTGTTTACATAGGCAAGTTTGTATGGAACCCTCAGGGCGTGAGTCCGACTCACACTTGCCTAATTTTTATCGATTTCAGTTTGATAATTGAGGTCGAATTAATATGGAGAATACATTTTCGGTACAAATAACACTAATATAATATTCAATGGCTTCGGGCAAGGTTTGATTTTTTTCAGCTAAGTGAGTTGAAGTTACCTTAAATATGGTTGGGTAAAGGTTATGTTTAATCACTTTGTATTACTGAGCTTTTATGAGTGTCGTGAGAGCCCAGAGGGTTCGAAACTAGGCAAGTCTAAATATGTTTTCTTTTTCAAATCATATGTACTTTTCTAATTTTATCTTCTATCTGGGACATTGCTGACAATCCGTGCCTCGGGAAGTGTAAAACCATTGGTCCCGGTTGTCGTTCATAGAAACGCATATAGTATAGATTGGTCGATGGTAGTGCCAATTGGTACAGGTAATCAGATGCCACAAAGACTGATCATCAATCTATTCAAGGGGTATCGTGTTGTCCAGTAGGTAACTGCCCCCCTAGCCAAGTTACGATCGTTTCGTTTACGTCGAATGCCTCGAGTAAGCCACGCCTCCGATTCTTTTGTTCAGACCATGTAACTGAGCGTTGAGATGACGTCAGAACAAAGGAATCGGAGGCGTGGCTTACTCGAGGGGTTTGACGCGAACGAAACGATCGTAACTTGGCTAGGGGGGCTGGGCTGTTGAGGTTGATACCCTCCACAAGCAGTGCTCTCATGCAACTCCATGTAAAAATACAGGTATTTAGAGCCGCATCTGGTTAGTTGGGAAAAGGCTAGAGGCATGATGAAAATGATGATTGCTGAGCCATTCTTTCTTCCTTCCAAACATCTTTTTCTATGTGGATCAGTTCTGCCGGTAGGCTTTAAGCTTATTCCTTCATCTTCGCCTGGAATTACTGTGCTGTCGAAATGTATAATTGGATTTAAAAAAAACCGGGCAAGTGCGAGTCGGACTCGCGCACTGAGGGCTCCGTACAAACTTACCTATGAAAACCGTTCTATTCCCAAATTGAGTTACGAATTTTTTTTCCGTATTGAAATAACTACACATTTTTAGTTTACAGATTTTTTCCTATATTTCTGTTATAACACCTCACTTCATGCCAAATTTCAGGATTCTAGGTCAACTGAAAGTACCCTATGAATTTTGATACCCTTTAGAGTGTCGAAATATACGTTTTTTTGCGACATAAAAGGCCCTATTTTTTTTTTCTTACCTTAGCAATTCATAAGGTTTCCTAAGATTTCCTTTTGAGGTACGGAACACTAAAAACGAATCGAGATCTCAATTTTTTTTTTGTTTTGACCCCAATTATATAGCTTTTCGTTAGTTTACCTCACTTATACGTGAGCATTGCTTCGAAATTTGGCGTGCTCGAAAAATCCTGACTATACATTTTGATTCAACATGTTCACAGGTTTGGGGCCTATATTAACGTTTCTTTGCTCTTATTTCATTACCAACCAGTGGTATTCAATAAAATGAAATAAAAAACCCTTTTTTATACAGGGTTAAAAGATAGCCCTTAGTGATTGAATCATACTAATAATATAAATTTATTCTTTAGTATAACAAGTTTTATGGGTATACTTTTTATGTGCCAGACTGAGTAGTAGGCCGCTGTAAAAATGTCCTATGAAATTTTGTCACCCTAATAAAATATAATAATAAAATGTTATAATGTATCATAAATATTTATATCACCAGGGGATATGTGATATATCTTTTCAATAAATTTCACTTATTTTCGTAAACATTTTCATGCGTTAGGTATGTGTTTTCTCATTGTCAGCATTTTTCTTCCCGTGTCTTATATTACTTGAGGTACACAGAACAGATAAAAGAGTTTAGAGACCTTACCTACAGTGCGTTTGAAAAGGGCCCTTCCCGATACGTCTATCGTCAGCGTGGGCATCGTTTGAAAGATTGATGTTTCATCCGACGCAATCCGATGCAATGTTTGATAAAGAGGCAACGTGAAAAAAGAGAAATAACGTCTGAACACTCTGTTATCATTCGGTAATTCTATCACTCACTTGAATCATTTAGAGGGCCCTTTTCCACTTGCCATCGTCAACATCAAGCATGGTTTAGAAGCTTGTTGCTTCATCTAATACAATCCAACATGATGTTTGATGAAGACAGAGACAGTTTTGGTGGGTGACAGAACGATCAAGTGGACATAATCTCAAACTTATCTATACAAAGATTTTTTTTTTGCCTGACACGTTTCTAACACATTCATGACATGATACGGTGTAGTTAGCAAACTCCTATATATTTGCATTCTCCCTTGAGATGCGATCATTTACAGTCATTTCTTTTATGTGAATCCCTTCATAATAAATACCATTCATCCGTTTTTCTTTAGCGTTCCTCTCGCTTTCCATTAACTTATTAATATTTTTTCAAATATACTCGTAATCAGGGACCATTTTGGTTACCCATTGAAAGGGTTTTCGACAGGGTTTTTCTAAGCAGTTAATGAAAAACCCATAAGACATAGGTAACCCTTTTGAATAGCTTAAAGGACCATTTGGGTTATTTATAGAAAGGGTTTTCGATAGGGTTTTTTTAAGCAGTTAATCTAAAACCCATACGATATAGGTAACCTTTTAAATGGCTTAATGGACCATTTAGGTTTTTCAATGAAAGGGTATTCGATAGGGTTTTTCTAAACAGGTAAACAAAAACCCATACGATTTGGGTAACACTTTTGATCGGCTTAAATTAAGTCGTTGAAAAGGGTTCCTTACGTTTTCACCTGTTTTGAAAACGATAACAGCGTAACATTCCAATTCGGAGCAATGTAATATGATCTCTCAATGGTAGGCATACGTTGCAAAATGGCATAGCAAGCGTTAAGCGTCAGCGGCGGCGCCTTTGTGGTTACTTTCCGAGAGCCTTGCAAACCGGGATCTATGATCATTATTGCTTGTACTATAAAGTTCTTTTTAGCACTGCTGGCCGCATATCGAAATGACTTATTATTATGATTTTTTCATGTCTGTACTTGTTTACTATTTTATTGTCACTTTTGTTGTTTGAGTTTTTGCTTCTGCGATTTTATTTTTATTATTTTGAACAATTAATATTGAAAACTGCCAAAAATGAAACGAGACGCTGTACATTGCTATTATTTATATGATGCATGACATCTAATAATACAAGTCAGGTTATGTTCTAATACCGCAGCCATGGGTGTCGATTTCATGGTTTTCGAGGGTTTTAAATCCGATAGTGATGTCAAAATGGAAATCCAAGATGGCGGCTGGAAAAAAATTCATTTTTTTGTCATGGGTGTCGTTTTCGCGGTTTTCGAGAGTGTTGAAGCTGATAGTGCTGTCAAAATGTAAATCCAAGATGGCGGCTGCAACAAATTATCAACTTTTTCAATATGGGTGTCGTTTTCATGGTTTTCGAGGGTGTTAAATCCGATAGTGGTGTCAAAATGGAAATCCAAAATGGCGGCTGCAAAAAATGATCAACTTTTTCATTATGGGTGTCGTTTTCGCGGTTTTCGAGAGTGTTGAAACCGATAGTGCTTTTTTTTTTTTATTGGGTGGGAAAATCATCCTAATGACATCCCCGCTCTTGGGCGGAGCGGGAGATAGTGTCAGACTCTTACTGACTAAAAACCCACTACTGTTCCTTCGTTGCCTTCGTCCCAGGGCCCCGGGCTCCGCTTTCACACTACCCGTGGCCCCAGTAGGCTTCGACCCTGCTGGGCCCCTACGATTTGCTGACATCTCCTTGAGGCGCGCGTGGAACAATACGCGCCGTCGACGACTTGGGCTCGGTCCGGACGGTTACCGGACGGTCAGACGGCGAGCCACCCATTGCTCTCCGTCTGCAAGCCCGCGCCTACGGTGGCCGGAAATCGGGATCGGAATCCCGGCGGCGGTTGGAGCGTAAGGACCGTTGCCTCACGCGATCGGCCGCCTCCTTAGCTAGCATTACTGCTTCGCAGAAGGAGGCGACCGCCTGCCACTCCTCCTCGCTCCGGAGCATGGCCTGAACCAAGGCCCGGCGCGAGAGATCGCCGCCGCCGATTGCCCCCACGAGGACACAGCGTTGCTCTGCCCAAGCTGGGCACACCTCCACCGTGTGCTCTACCGTGTCCCGGAGGACACGGTAGAGCACACCCGGAGGTGGCCCCACCCGGAGGTGGGCCACACAGTGGCGACACCCGGGCGTCGTTTCCGCACGTATCCGGTGCAGGAACCTCCCGAACTTACCGTGTCCGGTGAGGACCTGCGTCATGCGGAATGTGAGGACGCCGTGAGGTCTTTCCAACCACGCCTCAAAGAGGGGACTTACCGCCATAATTGTGGCGTGCCCAAAACCGATAGTGCTGTCAAAATGTATATCCAAGATGGCGGATGCAACAAGTTATCAACTTCTTCATCATGGGTGTCGTTTTCATGATTTTTGAGGGTGTTAAATCCGATAGTGATGTCAAAATGGGAATCCAAGATGGCGGCTGCAAAAAATTATCAACTTTTTCGTCATGGGTGTCGTTTTCGCGGTTTTCGAGAGTGTTAAAAAGGAGTTAACAATAAAACTTCTGAAATACTTCTGAATTTGCTTTTATGGCGGGCTGTAATATGGTCGTCTTTTGCTCAGGTTAACTGATGTCATAAGATTACGTATTTAAATTTTATTTGTAAACTAGTTATTTCTGTTCGATTGAATGATCACTACAAAACACACTTTTTTTTCATAAAAATAAACAATATCAAAAACATTAAGTAACAGTGACAACCCTATTGCTTTAATGGAGTGTAGGTATTTATTTTATCAACTAGGCTTAGTTTCTATACTGTTCCATATTTATACTGTGCTAATACTTAGTTATCCTGACAACTTACTTAATTATTTGTTATTTATTTTATTTTAGCTATATGTTAATGCCTTCACTGTAAAGCCTTACAATAGTCAGGTACTTATGTTACGTAATTTATCAATCTAAACTCAAAAGAGCAATAAGGTTTTTTTTATTTTTTCGGTGGGAAAATTATCTTATGACAAATCGCGCTCTTGGGCGGAGCCGGCGATAGTGTCAGACTTTTATTGACTAAAAACCCACTCCTGTTCCTTCGTTGCCTTTCGTACCAGGGCCGAATCTTCCTATCAGAATCCTTCAATCCAGACCCTTGGCCCCAGTAGGCTTCGACCGTGCTGGTCCCTACAGTTACTGACATCTCCCTGAGACGCGCGTAGAAGAGTGCGCGCCGTCGACGACTTGAGCTCGGTCCGGACGGTTACCGGACGGTCGGACGGCGGGCTACCCATTGCTCGCCGTCCGCAAGCCTGCGCCTACGGTGGCCGGTAATCGGGATCGGAATCCCGGCGGCGGTTGGGGCGTAAGGACCGTTGCTTCACGCGATCGGCCGCCTCCTTTGCTAGCATTACTGCTACGCAGAAGGAGGCGACCGCCTGCCACTCCTCCTTGCTCCGGACCATGGCCTGTACTAAGGCCTGGCGTGAGAGATCGCCGCCGCCGATCGCCCCCACGAGGGCACGGCGTTATTCTTCCCAAACGGGGCATACCTCCACCGTGTACTCTACCGTGTCCTCCGGGCGGTCCACGCAATGGTGACACCCGGGCGTTTTTTCCGCACGAATCCGGTGAAGAAACCTCCCAAACTTACCATATCCGGTGAGGACCTGCGTCATGCGGAAGGTAAGGATGCCGTGTTGCCTTTCCAGCCACTCCTCAAAGAGAGGACTTACCGCCATAATTATGGCGTGCCCAGCACTGGGTTGCGATAATCGCTGTCGCCATTCCGCCATGAGATCCCGCCAGAACTCTTTCCGTCATGCCACGACTTGTTGTGGCAGCAGAGTTTCGCCCCGGCGTTACATCTCCTCGCGCAAATTGTGCATGCGTGCAAGGACTGTTGCCTCCAGATCCCATTGTGGCTGGCCAGCAAGGAGGCTCGCCACTTCGCGGGAAATCATGCGGTATCCCCGTACCATCCGTATGGCCATGACCCTCTGGCACGCGTTCAGCTGGGCCGCCGGTCGCTTTCGCAGTGTCGGCGCCCACACTGGCGCCCCATAAAGGGCCATGGACTGGACAATGCCTGCGTAGAGCCACCGGAAGGAGGCGTCTGGATCCCCGAGGTTGTGCAGGAGCCGCTTGAGGGCAGCCCCAATCCGATTCAGTTTGGGAACCAGACGTCGGAAGTGCTCTTCGAAATTCCACCGGCTATCGAGGACGAGTCCCAGGTACTTCAATGTCGACCCGACGCCGATATGAATTCCTCCTACCGTTAGTTGGGAACGCTGAGGCGGCGCGTTCCGAGGGCCCTGAAAACACATGGCCTCGGACTTGTGCAGCGCCACCTCGAGTCCCAACTGCTGGATCCTATCAACGACTGTCGCAACCTCGCGTGTCGCTAATTCAACCGCCGCCTGGTATGACTCTCCCTGCGCGAGGACCAGTGTGTCGTCTGTGTAGCAGATCACGCTGACCCCGTCAGGGAGGTTGCCGCGCAGCACGTGGTTGTACCCGATGTTCACAAGGGCGGTCCTAGTACCGATCCCTGCGGAACACCGCACGACATCTCTCGCCCTTTCCGCCTTCCCTGGTGACCAGGGTAGATGATGTACCTATCCGACAGGTAGGCCTCGATCACACGACAGAGGTAGTCGGGCACCCGGCGATACCGGAGTGCCCTCCTGCGCTACTCCAGGGCAGGGAGTTGAAGGCATTGGCGATGTCCAAAGACACCACCACGACACACCTGCCCTGGGACACCGCCTGCCCCGTCGTGAGCATGATGGCGTCCACCGTGGAGCGCCCCCTGCGAAAGCCGAACTAGCCGTCCGCAAGGTTCGGCCCCGTACATGCTAGGTGTGCGACGAGGCGGTCTGCAAATACTCTTTCAAAGAGCTTGCCCACCTCGTCGAGCAGCACAATGGGCCGATACGCGGACGGAGAGTCCACTGGGCGCCCCGGCTTCGCGATAAGGACCAGTTTCCCCGTCTTTCAGCGAAGTGGGAACGGGCCCCTCTCCATACATGCGCTGAAGTGCCTTCTTAATCGAGACCCGAGAGCCTCCATGGCCAGGACCCAGGCTTTCTCAGGCAAGCCGTCGAATCCTGGGACAGTATTCTTGGCACTCAGCCTTCGTACCGCCACACTCAACTCTACCTTGGTCACCTCTGGAGCATTGTCGTCGTCGTCGCCATCGTGATCCGCGTTAGACACCGCTGGTGGCGGAGCCATGAGCGGGTGTTCCCCTCGCGCAGGGAACAGAGTGTTCTCCACACCCTCCACAATCTGGGGCCGGAGACTCTGCGTGAGTGGTGGAGTCCCACGGGTCTCCGTTCAGAGTCCCCAGCCACACGTTGCGGACCTCTAACTTGGCCCGCTTTATTTCTGCTCGGAGGGTGCTCTTCGCCACTCTGTACCCTTCGTACAGCTCCGCCTCTCTGGCCTCCGCATCCGGCGGGCGGATGCGGCGACTGCAGTGTTTGGCGTACCGGCGCCGCGCGGCATTGCACCCATTGCACAGTGCCGCAATTTCCGGCGACCACCAGTACACCTGGCGCCGGGCAAGTCCTGGCCGGACTCGAGGCATTGCCACGTCGCAGATTTGCGACATAACCTCCCGGAACCACTCTGCCTCGATGTCAATGTCGACAGGCCAGTCTGGTGCTTGCACCTAGGCCTGTACTATTGCGGCTTCCAGGAGCTCACGGTCTAGCTGTTTCAGCGCCCAACGCGGACCACACGGGGTCTGTTGGACCGGCGCGGTCGAGGTCTGGGCGGAGATGTCAAACCGGATGTACTGGTGGTCTGAGTATGTCTCCACTCCCTCCATGACGCGCCAGTCGACGACACCCGGTGACAGAGCAGGGCTGGCAAACGATATGTCCACCACTGACTCGCCCTGCATCTGCATGCATGTGGGGACAGAACCCCGGTTTAGGACGATCAGGCCTGTCTCCAGAGCCCAGTCCTCCACCATTCGACCCCACTGGTTCGTGTACCGGGAGCCCCAAGCCAAGTTCTTGGCATTGAAGTCCCCACAAACGACCACGGTGAGGGAACCAAACCCAGCGATGACGTCATTCAGCTCCATAAGGGAGATGTAGAGATCGGCGAGAGTTCTGTTCGGGGACAGGTAGACGCCTACCACTGCAATGTCCCCGAACCGTGCTGCCACGCAATCCCGTCCTCTCGTGCCGGCATCGAAGGACGGACTACCGGCGGCAGCTGAGGAAATTTGGATCACTGAGCTGTTCAGGTCCTGCACCCAGTCTCCTCTGAGCAGGACATAGTTCCTGGCTAGTGCTATTGTGTGGCTGGTTCCATGACTCGGAGACCACGGCGATGTTGATCGACCACTGCGCCATGCTCTGGAGCAATAGATCCTGAGCGGGGGCGCAGTGGTTGATATTCGCCTGGAGGAGACGTAATGGAGCCGTTATTGACAGTCCATTACAGTCTCCTCCCGAACCCCACGTGAGGGCCCTGCCGCGGGGGTTGCAGCGGCGATAGCGGCGGCAGCTAAAGACGAGGCTGCGGCGGTGAGGACATCAGGGTGGATGGGCCTCCGGACCTTGCTCTTGGCCTTGGCGGGGGGTCGCAGGACCTTCTCCCAGCCCGATGGTCGGCCGACTTGCCTGCCGCCGCACATGCGTAACAGTGTGGCGTTGCACGGCACTCAACCGCTTTGTGACCGGGCTGACCGCACTGGAAGCAGCGGTCACTGCGGTTCACCTCCGCGGCGCAACAGGCCCCCACGTGGCAGCGATAGCACCGCAGAGGTCTGGGCTCCAGTAGTTTTATCTGCGCGGAAACCCAGCCTACTAGTAGCCGTCAGCCTTCCCCAGTAATGGTTTTGGCCACCGACACGGGACAGCTTACCGTCACGGCTCGCATGCCTGTGCTGTCAGCGCGGATGGTGCCCACCCGAAGCTGTTCGGCAGTGCAGCCTCCCGCCTTTACAATTGCGGCCACCACCTCGTCCACCTTGACGGAGTCATCCAAGCCCATGATGCGCATATCAATGCACTTGGTGGGCCTGGACACTCGGGCCTCTTCCGCGTCCAGGGACGCCCTGATCCTTGCGGCCAAGGTATCCGCGGCAGGACCACTGGACGCACCAGGAACCTCCAGCATTCGGGCCCTGCTTACGGTGCCCCTCATGCGGAAACCCCCAGAGGCTCCGAGCTCGCCAAGGTAGGTAGGTATATGATAGACTTATAAATAATATAATGTAGCTATGAATTCGAAACGAACATTCAGATAATGGTTTTTAGTACGTAAGTAGTAGTAATTTAGTTAAGGGGTGGCCAGACGGTTGCAAACCAACGTTCCAACCGAGGTGACCGTATTAGTTTCAATCCGTGTAGACAGCAGTTTTGTAATCCATGACTTTCAACACCCTTGGTTGGAAGACGCGTTTTCCCAACCACCAAACGTTTTGGCGCGTGCTTTATATCCATGTAGCGGCAACACAAACCAAACACATAAACCAAGGTCACCTTGGTCGGAACGCTAGTTTGCAACCGTCTGGTCATCCCTTAAATTGGCAAGTAGGTAGGTTATAGATACACCGTACAATGCACAACAATGTACGTAGGTATAATAATATACCTTCACTTGATTATTGACTGATTGATCATTTGTGAGTTGTGACACAGATAGAATATTGGTCACTAAACGTAAAAATTGTTCATTCAATTGACTACAGAAAAATTGCTAACACGGGTCACACTAGGCAACAATTGTCGCAAATACGGGAGTTCAAGACACACACCTTAATATGAGAGTATCTAAATATTATAGGCAACACGTGTTTCGTCTACAAATCTGCAATGTCTAGTGAAATAAAGCCAGTACGCCAGCGATGGTTTGTGTGTTCATCCAGCACCTACTTAGCACAACCTTATCGAAAAACCATAATAATATGATAACCTAAAGAAAACCCTATTAATATAACCTATATTAATAGGGTTTTCTTCTAGGGTTATCTTGACGTAAGGGTAACCCTTTCAATGGGTTTCAAGTAAAGAACCCATCCAATGGGTTATCATAACGTTGATGTAACCCTTTCACTGGGGTTCCAGTATAGAACCCAATCAATGGGTTATCCATATTGAAGAGATAACCCTTTTAATGGGTTCAAGCCTAAAACCCATTCATGGTGTTACATCATGATAAAGGTAACCTCACAAAAGGGTTACCCTTTCAAAGACTTAACTTTTAATCGGGGTTGTACGGTCCCTGCTCGTAATACATTTTTCAATGCTTTAAGAAACCATAAGTAGAACCTATGTGTTCTACAAAAACACAAATATATATATATATATATATATTAGGTGGAACATGATTAAACAACTCCTCCCGCTCTGGGTGCAGCGAGAGTGAGTGTCAGAATTTTACTGACTAAAACCACATGTGTTTGTCCAGTCGCCCTTTGCATTCTAGAGCACGGTAACTTATAAAGATGCAGCCTTAGTTAATAGCAATTTTTTTTAATAGATTTTTTTCTTGAATTTTCAACTTCATCGTAATTTTAGTTAGAAAACTCAATTTTTACTTTCTTTTAGCCACAGCAGCTGGTAATTAAGATTTTCTTTAGTCAAAGACAAACTTCAAGATTAAAATACTTGTACTAAACTAAATCAGCTTAGTGTCCGACTGTCAGTGGCAAGGCGAAGCTTTTTGTTCACACTTCGCAGAAGGAACTTTAAAAGTGATTCGAAGTAAATATATTTAGTTTTAGGCCGCGCAAAAAATTTATATTAATCTTAACTATATTTCTGGGTATTACTACTCAACATTCTGTGGTTTTTTTTTTTCCTGTGGGAAAATCATCTTATGACATCCCCCGCTCTTGGGCGGGGAGGGAGATAGTGTCAGACTTTTACTGACTAAAAACCCACTCCTGTTCCTTCGTTGCCTTTCGTACCAGGGCCGAGTCTTCCTTTCAGAATCAGACCCTTGGCCCCAGTAGGCTTCGACCCTGCTAGGCCCCTACAGTTGCTGACATCTCCTTGAGGCGTGCGTGGAACAATACGCGCCGTCGACGACTTGGGCTCGGTCCGGACGGTTACCGGACGGCGAGCCACCCATTACTCGCCGTCCGCAAGCCCGCGCCTACGGTGGCCGGTAATCGGGATCGGAGTCCCGGCGGCGGCATTCTATGGTAAAATGAATCTAATAAAGGATCAAAACTTAAAGCACTATGAAATAATAATGTGTATTTTTTATTAACTCAACTCATTTTTTGAATTTTATCTTTGTTTATGCTTTGTAAATACAGAGTGGGTTTTTGAAATTGGATTTACCGTTATAGTCACAGGAAAACGTTCCTAGAAAACCACCCATTACTTTTTTAGATAATTATTCTTACTTTATTTAATACTTTAATATGGACACTCGCACATTCATAGGACATTTTTATAGGGTTAATTAACCCTTTGACCGCTACATAAAAAAGGCAAAAACGTGCTACGATTTCATAATATTTGTTTTTGTGATTTTATACTAATTAATGTAATTGTAATAAAAAGGAAGCAGTTCACCAAATTTAAATTGGGATGAGTCTAACTAAGAGATTATGAGATGTCTAGTTATGAGACTTATTAGCGTTTAAAAGGCATAACGTCTGTCGTGTAGTTATGACATCGGCGTACTGGACACATTTTGCTGTAGCGGTCAAAACGAGTGATGATTATCATGATGAAAGGGCAGGACTTGAGTTTAATTGCCAATACGCAACGAAAAAACACCATTCATATTTATTCCTAGTAATAATAGTTAGTTGGTTTAGTTTTAATTTCCTAACGTAAGTTGTATTTTTGGTGTACAATAAAGAATATCTATCTATCTATCCTACTTCATATGACAAGTACCTACACTTAGCCCTGACGAACAATACAAAGACAGTGGTAAAAGATAAAAGACCTCGTTTGTATTTTTAGTCCTTCCATTTTAACATTACCAAAGTGATGTTAAAAATAACTCATCCATGTATTACGAGTAAGGTTCAACCCTTATCACATTTATCAGTCCTGTCTTAAACTGGATATGGGCCTTTCAACTCATCGCTACTTTATATAATCTTGGGAGATAATGCCATGACCAATCCGCTTTGATGTGAACAATGTGAACATTCGTTTATAATATTTCATTCCTTTTTCGTATAATTTTTTTTGTTGCTAGGCGGATCTTTGCGTCTTTCTGGGACCGAGTAATTTATGAGGAACCGGACTGGTACCAGTTTTTGCTCTCGTTGAAAAGATTTCGTTATTTTTTAAGACGAATTTAAATGATTTTAATAAATTATCCTATTATACAGCCATATAATCGCCTATTTTTATTAATCTTCTTTCTTATTTACACTCATTTCTATACTTCGATAGGTCTATTTAGCAAATATGTCAACTTGGAAACTTCTGTGAAGTGACATTGAAGCTGTCATTCCAACTGATGTTAGGGATGGGTCGCTGATTTTTAATTCACTTTGCGTCAATTTTCACGATGACATTTTTACAATGTAGCACTACCAAAATGATATTCTGTAAACATCTTACCGTGACAACTTATGTAAATAAAGATTGAAGTGATCTATCAATCTATAGCTTCACGTAGCATCACATTTCACTTCACATTCTAATTACAGAAGTTTCCAGGCTGACATTTTTAAAAAGTAACATTTACAGGAGTGATACTCTGTAAACATCTCACCGTGACAACGTAATGTAAATAAGCTGTCAATTTGTAGCTTCACACAGTATATCACCTTCTCACTTCATTTTCTTTTCACATATGGTTTCACAATGCATTTTTACCAAGTAACACTATAGGAGTGATATTTTATAAACATCTCACCGTGACCACTTATATGAATTAAGGTCAAAGTGAGTTGTCAATCTATAGCTTCACGTAGCATCACATTCCACTTCACACTAATTTCAGCTGAGGTGTTACGGTGAAATTTTTACAAAGTAACACTACAGGAGTAATATGTTATAAACATCTCACCATGACAACTTATGTGAATTAAGGTTAAAGTGAGCTGTCAATCTATAGCTTCATGTAGCATCACATTTCACTTCACACTAATTTCAGCTAAAGTTTTACGGTGACATTAATACAAAGTGTCACTACAGAAGTTATATTCTATAAACTTTGAAGTGAACTGTCAATATAATATAGCTTCACGTAGCATCACCTTTTCACTTCACACTTTTTCACATATTTTTTATGTGAAAAAAGTGTGAAGTCAATCAGTCATTATTTTTTTCATTTTAACTGAATAAACTGAATGTGATTAAAAGACCTAGAAGTGCCCAAAACTATCCGCAAGATGAGCTATACCCGTGCATTTCGTACAACTTTTATGACAAATGACTGCTGACGAACATGAATGATACCAAAGATCACTTTTAATAATTACGTTAACGAGTAAAAACCTGATCGGGATCGACTACCGGACTGCGAGATGCAGTCCGGTGGCGACTCTGGTAGCGGCCGCTTGGGCCTGCGCAGGATGTCGCGCCAGCGGCACAGGATCGCTGTTCTGAAGTATGTCCTGAACCTGTGGGAGAGAAAACATTGGTGAAAAACAGGTTTTAAAATATGAGCAGGTTAATTTTTAATAAGTGGCTAGTAGGTAATTGGTTTGCCTATGCTCGTATCTTACTAAACATAACAGAAGCTAAATAAAATTAATCATCATCAATATTTCAGCCGCAAGATGTCCACTTCGGACATAAGTGTCGCCACAACGAACAATGCAATGCGTCTCGCATCCATCGGATTCCCGCGACCTTCACCATTTCATCGGTCTACCTTGTGGAAAACCTACGAACGCTGCATCTTGTAATACACAGTTGCCACTCCTGAACTTTTCGACTCCATTGACCTTCTGTTTTGCGAGCAATATCCCTTGCCCACTACTACTTAAATATGGCGATTCTTCGGGCTATGTCGGGCAATAAAACTAATGATATTAAATGAAATTTATCAGTAAAACAATACCTATCAAAATACCAATCTTTTTCCAAACTTGATTTATCATTGGCAAAAATTACGATCGTATCCATCATATTGTTTTGTACCTCTCAAAAAAATTGGAGAGGTCTGTGTCTCCAATTTTTATTTCCTTTGCAGTTTAAAATAAATTAAAACGCAATTTAAATCTAGAGCAGACTGTTGTTTAAATTATAAATCCCAAAAATAACGAATATCTAATTCTATAATAATATTAAATACGACGAGGCTGGTAGAAAATTTTGCTATCAAATTAATTCAATTAGAATTTTCCCAGCAAATAAATTGAACAGAATCTACATAAACTGGGAGAAATAGGATTTAGAGGTGATTTAAATTGTAAGATAATACTAATCTTTGCTATAAATTGGTTACCCTGAATCTGTTTAACCAATTAAATAAAACTCTAAGAACCCATTAAATATCTTTATTCGTAGATGGATTATTTGGTTAAAATAAATTGGTAAATCTTCTTCTATTTTTTTATGGCAAATTAGTCGACGACCTGCCAGGGTCCCAACCATGATGGCTTAAACAACAAAAATAAAAGAGACGATTAGTAGAGAAGAATGATTCGAGCTGAAGTCGAGTTGGAGGATATTGCTTAATTAAAAATAATATAGGGGAGAGTATTCCACATTGTTCCAGCCGAAGTCATCTTCACTTAACGCCAAAAATAGTTAAGTTTTTCCCAGTCTAGCTACTTTACACAGAGCTACTCATTTCGAAGTAAAATTGTTTATTTTTCCATCGAAAAAGGTTTTTAAAAAGTCTCTATTGATCGTTATGACAGGAGACTTCTAATATTCACAAAATAATAGATACAACGGAATGAGTGAAAAATTCACGACAACAATCCGTGATATTTCGAAGTGATATGTGTAACAATAGCACGACCTATATTTATGTCATAAATATTAATATTTTATCATATACCAGGTCGATGACAACCATTTTTTTAAATTGAAGATTACTAAACCTTAAAATAACCTTTGTGGTTTTTTCAACAATTCAATTCATTTATTAATTTTGTGAACAAAGGGTACAATGATCTTATATATATTATATATATAATGTTTAGTCCATCCTAAATTCCGCCAAAAGGCATACCAAATAGCGATGCAATATTACTGAGACCTAGTCATGCGAATTTCACAAGAGTAAAAATATTAAATAGTTTTTCATGAATTTCTTAAAACTCGTTGATATTTTCAAAGAAGTAAATATACAAGTCTATAGATTATTTTTTTACCTTTAATTCGATTATACATTATTTATACCTATTTATAATGAAATAAGCGTTATAGAAGTTTAAACGTTTTTATTTTTTGCTGGAAAGTTGTCACTTTTCTCTTACACGTTTATTCGGTGGGGCCATCGATATATGTATAGGTACAAAATGAAATTAGTTGTAAAAATGTACAAAGTCTCATAAAAACAATGTCCGCAATTGATAATAGTCAAAAAAATAGATAAGTATAAAAATCATGCAAAAAAGATAAAACAATGTCAGTAATACCACAGTTGTCAAAAAGAAATCAATTAAAAATATAACAAAATGACAAAATATATATAAAAAATTAATACAATTTCAGCGTAAAAATTTAAATTATCACAAGAACATTAAAAACAATGGAAAGGAGTGCCTGACATTTAGGAAGATAAACTGCGGACGTATTCTGTGATCGATAAAAAACCAGATGGCTAAATAAAACTAATAAAGAGTCTTAAATTGTTTGTTTGGACCAAGTAATATGTGGGAGTGCTGATTCGAATACAAAAATTCTTTTCTCTGCATGAAACATATATCGTTGACTGTGTTATCGTTGCCACATTGTTCTTTTTTTATTTACTTATTTTAATAAGTTTTCCCACACTAGGAATGAATCCTGTATCGTAGATGTGCTCACAAACATTCAAACTAACATACACAAGACAATCATACAAGGAACACTAATCTGCAGACTATAGAAATATTTTTTCCGTGCGGGGATCGACCCACGACCCACAGCATAGCAGCCAAATCACTCAACCACTGCGCAAACCATGCCACCTTTCGAGTCAACTAAATACAGTAGTACATAAGTGTACAAACATTTGACAGGCCTGTTGATCTAGTGGTTAGCGGCCTTGACAGCTATGCCGGAGATCGTGGGTTCGATTCCCGCCCAGGACACATGTTTGTGTGATGACGGACATTTGTTCTGTTTCTGGTTGTAATTTATCTATAATATGTATGTATTTATCAGTACTGCGTCCCTACTCTTTATAAATTAATGATCGACATAAAGCTAACAGATTGGAATCTACGAGTACATCAGCAATCCCGAAGCAGTTTACTAGATACTGGCTTTCTTTATGACCGAGATCCAATGTTTTTGCTTTAGGATATCTATTTATAGAACTACTAACGCATTTTCACTGATCCTGAAATTTCACAAATCGTTTAGAAAATCCGCTCTAAATCACGCTCTTGGCATTTACAAAAATGTGGGTCAATCGGTTTGTAAAGTCGCTTAAGTATGACAAAGTGTATTTAATGGACGCCGACCTGAGGCCTTATCACGAGCTCTCAATGCGATCCATTTGACGACCTAAACTAAACTGTTAAAGAGATGGAGCTTAGGCGAGAAGGAGGGGTAGAGCTATATAGGGTATACAGCTCTACCCCTCCTTCTCGCCTGACCGTTTAGTAACTCATGGTAGGGCCCCTGGGATCACACTGAGAAGGAAGTACATCATGCACACAATACAAAGGCAATTGTTGTTATATGAGCTAATTGCTTCATACACATCAACGTGGCCAAACGTTGTTTGTGTTCCTGAGGCAAGTTGATGACGTAGAGTATTTCACATTTCATGCAACCTTATGTTGACGTCCAGACGTCTCCTTCTTGACGATGAGTGGTCACCAGCACTAGGGTAACACACTAATGAAGTGCAGCGTCAGTGTTAGCCCCTTTGAGCTGCGACATTACTTCCCGTGAATTGAGTGTTAAGTGAAGTCACAAACCCTAGGCAGTTTAGCAGTGGTGGGAAAAACGTCAGCATCTCTTTCCAAAGCCGTTTTTCTGAAATGTCTTTTTTTGAAGGTAAAGACGACGTTGAATAAAATGATGAACGCATTTTATACTGTTGACTTCACCTGCTGCAAGACGTAATATTTTCTATCGCTGGCAAGTATGGGTTACTGGTTTTGTAATCAATGAAACATCAAAATCGGGGAAATAAGAAATACGTTTAACGAACCGCGCGCAATGTGTTCTACCATAAATCATCATCGTATCTCTCTGTCTCTGTCTCAGAGCAAAAAAATACGTTCAACTCCGTCCTGTAATGCGGTGGGCTAAGCTAGGGTAAAAAAAACATTTTTCTTGGATATTCCTGGTGAAACAGGAAAAATATTTATTACCATGAATGTGATCAGGAAGCAAAAGAAAATGGTTAGTGCCATCGTCGCTATCGTTATCCTGAATCATTATCAATAGGTTATTTCTAGGCAAGCGTGCTCCATCGTCGGTCACATCATCGCTTACCATCAGGTGAGAAAGTGGTCGAACGAGAACCTAAATAAATTTATGATTAAAAAAAAACATTTCAGCCGAATGGTATGTATGCTGGACTTACGACTCCTCGAACTATCATTTCTACAACCGGTCCTGTACGTATCGCATCCAGTGAATTCCCACCTTTTAATTCGGTGTATTATGAGGTCGTCACTCCGAAGGCTCCGGCCTTGATTTTCTCGTAACCGCTGCTTCACTAATGCTTGGTGTCAAAACAAAGCACGTCTTGTTAAAATTCCCATCAATTTCGAGTGCTACAAAATGTCAGTTGTAAATTGTTTCGTAATATTGAAAAGTGTACTCTTTTACGTTTCTGACGCGGATGAAGTCGCGAGCAAAACTAAGAGTTCCCAACTCGAGATTCATTTGTATACAACCGCTTTTATGTGTTTAAAATTACATTTGTGTAAAACTAAACTAAAACCCGACAAGACCACTGAATATCTACTGCATTTGCGTGAACTTTGACCAATTAGAATGTACTTATAAATTAAAAAGAAAATATAACTATAGAAAACTTGTGCTTTTATTATAATTATATTGTTTGAAACATGTATTTCCTAGAACAACTTTTGAAAAATATTCGAATGAGTGACAGAATTACCAAATGCCAGCAGAGTTTTCAGGCGTTATCTCTTTTTATTAATTAGTGAATGAAACAACAAACTTTTAAACCTTAAATACGTTGCGTTGTACGCAAGACGGGTCGTGTAGGGCCCTCTTAAGAGTAAATTATGGAATGCTTATAAACTCGTTTTGTTAAACAAAAAGGTGGTCCCAGGGGCTCACTTACTATTAATAGTAAAACTGTCTACAAAATTGCCGAACTAAAAAGTTTACCTACAAGAAAAATTAATCCCGAGGGTGATGTTTTTCTGAGCTGCGGGAATGTTGGAAATTTTTACCGTGGACCAGGAATGTAGAAGGTAACTGAAAGACACAGGTAGGTATCAATCAGTATAAGTCGGACACGCCTTTTTGCTCCACCATAAAGCGAGAGAAGTTATTTGGTGATTACCCAACTCAAAAAAGGGGTTAGTTTTCTTGATAAAAACGGATTTACATTTTGCAGCCTCATGATTTTATTTCATATCAACATCAGTAAACGTCATCATCAAAAGACGTCAACTGTTCACTGTTCTGTGTCCCCAAGTGACACCATAATGAACGGTAACGTGAGTCTCACATTCATCAGCCCCCTAGCCAAGTTACAATCGTATGTTTTGAGTAGGCCACGTCTCCGATTCCTTTATTCTGACGTCATCTCAACGCCTGAGCGTTGACGTGACTGATCACGTGGTCAGAACAAAGGAATCGGAGGCGTGGCCGATTCCCGTAACCTTTTTCTTACACACATACACACACTGATAATATTTCATATCAACATCAATAAACGTCATCATCAGCATCATTTCAGCCAAAAGACATCAGCTGTTGGCCTTTTTTTTTTTTTTTTTGTTGCCGGGGTGGAAAATCCTCATGGATGTCCTTCGCCTGGGGCAGGCGAAGGGGTCTGTCAGACTCTTACTGACTAAAAACCACCCCGGTGTTCCCTCCCACACTTGGACCGGGGATCGTGGGAGCTGATACGCCATCCATGATCCCCGGCTAGTGCCGGCCCGCATATGCGGGCCACCTCATGCCCGCGGGGATGTGTCCTCCCCCGCGACATCACATAGGGGCACGCGTGGAACACTACGCGCCGCCGCCTCGGGTCTTGCTGAATGGGGGACGGCGGACAACCCCGAGTCCGCCGTCCATCCGGACCTCTTTATGGGGGTTGGAAGAGGGCGTTATCTGCCCTCCGCCGACGCCCGGTTCGCCTGCTGCGGCACGGGAGAGTGGCCACGGCCTCCCTCTCTCTCTCCGCAGCCTCCTTCTGCGAAATGACGGCTTCACAGAAGGAGATCACCGCATCCCACGACTCAGCACTCCCGACCATAGAACGAGCGACGGCCGGCAGTGACAGGTCGGGGCCCACTTCAGATACGAGGGCATGGCGCTGCTCCTCCCATGCGGCACACTCTGCCAGTGTGTGCTGCGCCGTGTCCTCCCGACAGTCGGTGCAGTGATGGCACCGAGCGTCTGGCTCCCTGTTTATGCGACACAAGTACTTCCCAAAGCAGCCATGCCCCGAAAGCACCTGCGTCGTCCTAAACGTCAGGGAGCCGTGCTTCCTCCCGAGCCATTCGTTGAGCACTGGTCGGATCGCATCGACGGTGGTGAGGCCGGCGGTAGGGTGCAGAAGCCTGTCCCGCCATTCCGCCACCATGACCTCGCGGAGCTGAGACCGACGCAGCTCGATCTCGCGCTGCATCGGTTCACCACCCCGCTGCCTTACCTCCTCGCGCCACCAGTACAGTGAGGCGAGGCCCCTCGCCGCCAGCTCCCAGGGTAGAGATCCGGCCAATGCACAACCCGCCTCGTAAGAGATCGTGCGATACCCCCTGATAGCCCTGATGGCCATCGCCCTCTGTGGTCTTCGCAGGATTGCGATGCTGCCGGCCGTCAGGTCAGAAGCCCATACCGGGGCCCCGTACAGGGCCATGGATCGCACGATCCCCAAGTACAGCCGCCTACAGGCGGTGCTCGGGCCCCCTAGATTGGGAAGCAGCGTTGCGAGCGCGCCCGCGGCGCCCATCAATTTGGGCGTCAGCCGCTGAAAGTGGGGGCCAAAGTCCCACCGGCTGTCGAGCACCAATCCTAGGTACTTCATGGTGGACTCGACAGCGATTTGGACCCCCCCGACCACGATGTGTGATCCTGGTGGCGGCGCTCGTCGGGGGCCATGAAAGACCATAGCCTCCGACTTGTTGAGAGCTACCTCCAGGCCCAGGCGTCGTATGCGGCCCACCACCCGTGAAACCGCCGCCGTCGCGAGCAACGCTGCCTCCCTGTACGAGTTCCCCCGGGCCGTGACCAGCGTGTCGTCTGCGTAACACGTCAGCTCCACACCCGGTTGGAGCTCGCCCCTCAGCACCCAGTCGTAGCCGATGTTCCACAGGGGTGGCCCTAGGACTGAGCCCTGTGGAACACCGCACGACATATCGCGACGGCCCTCGCCGTCGCGTCCCTTGTAGGTGACACACCTTTCTGCTAAATAAGCCCCAATGATGCGGCGGAGGTAGCGGGGCACCCTATGGTACCTTAGCGCCTCCCGGATACAGCTCCAGGGCAGGGCGTTAAAGGCGTTGGAGATGTCCAAGGACACCGCCAACATCACCCCGCCCCGGGAAACCGCTTCCTCCGCCAGGACCCTCACTCGCATTATGGCGTCGATAGTGGAGCGCCCATGCCGAAAACCGAACTGACTGTCGTCTAGATCCGGCCCCTCTCTGTACAAGTGGCTGTCGAGGCGGGCAGCAATAATCCGCTCAAAAAGCTTACCCACCTCGTCAAGCAGCACTATGGGCCGGTATGCGGACGGCGAGTCTGCTGGGCGCCCCGCCTTCTTGAGCAGAACCAGACGGCCTGTCTTCCACTGAGCGGGGAAGTGGCCCTGCTCAAGGCAAGCTGAGTAGAGTCCTCTCAGCTGGGCCTCCAACTCCTTTAGAGCGAGGACAAGCGCGCGGCCGGGAACTCCATCCGGTCCCGGGGCAACGGTCTTGGCCCGGAGCCGCATCACGGCCGCCCTCAACTCTGGTTGTGTCACCTCTGGGACCTCCTCATCCTCCGACTCTGTGGCCGTAGGCGAAGCCATCGGCGGCGGTGTGTGCTCCTCTCTAGCAGGGAATAGAGCTGCGACCACTACCTCCAGCAACTGAGGCTCGAGGCTCTCAGTGAGTGGGGGCGCCCAGGCACGAAGTTTCCCTCGGACCGTACGATAAGGGCGCCCCCATGGATTTGCATCTAGGGTCGCCAGCATCTCCTCCCAGGATCGAGTCTTCGATTCGCCGATGGCCAGCCACAGAGCCTTCTTCGCCGCGCGGTACACCTCATACCGCGCGGCTTCTTCTTCCGGAACCCGACGACGTCTCCTCCGGTATCGGGTGTATTGGCGCCTGACCTCCACGCAGGTCCTGCGCATCTGCGCGATTTCGGCGGTCCACCAATACAACCGGCGCCTTGTGGGTTGAGTGCGGACACGAGGCATGGACGCGTCGCAAATTTGCGTCATCGCCCCGCGGAACCACTGCGCCTCCTCTTCGACGTCGATGGGTTCGTTCATCATTGACTCCCGAACCCAGGCCTGGATGATTGCAGCTTCCTCGAGAAGCTCCCTATCTATCTGCTTAATCGACCAGCGAGGACCGGCCCTTTGCAGGGCCGACGGTTGACCACCGCCCGTCGTCTGGGTGGAGACGCTGAAACAGATGTACCGATGATCTGACAACGTCTCCACCCCCACGGCGACTCGCCAGTCACGGACCCGGGGCGCAACAGCGGGGCTAGCGAACGAGACGTCCACTACAGACCCGCCCCGTTGCCGTACGCACGTGTACTCCGAGCCCCGATTCAGAACGGTCAGGCCGGTCGCAACCGCCCACTCCTCCAACACCTCACCCTTAGGATCGGTGACCGGGGATCCCCACGCCGCAGACTTGGCGTTGAGGTCCCCAAGCAACAGCACCGGGTGAGGGTGGGACCGGCCTACGACGGCACCCAGCTCGACAAGGAACCTCTCGAAGTCGGCAAGACTCTTGTTGGGCGAGAAATATGCCCCAATGATGGTGATTCCCCCCGCAAGAGCGGCCACCCAGCCGCGTCCTCGGGAGGGACTGCCAAGAGTCCCGCCAATGATGGCCACCAAACCGTCCAAGTCCCCTGCCCAGTTATCGCGTTGGGGTACAAAATACGGCTCAGCGGCCACAGCCACGTTGATCGACCACTCCGCCATGCTCTGGAGCAAAAGATCCTGAGCTCTGGAGGAGTGGTTGACATTCGCCTGGAGGAAATGGAACTGTGCCATTACTGGCATTCCATTTCTCCGACATCTCCTCCATCCCTGGGTCGGGAGTCAGCTGCTTGGCTGCCGAGCTGTGGGAGGGGCGCAGGTCCTCCGACAACTCTGTTTTTCCTGCCTTTCTTGGGGGCCTTGCAGGCTTTGCCACCAAGTCTGTGCTCCGCAGGCTTCCCTGCAGCTGCACAAAGGCTGCAGTTTGGTGCCGCGGAGCACTGGGCCGACTTATGGCCGGGTCGGCCGCAGCGATAGCAGAGGTCGCCGCGGTCAATGTCTGCAGTACATTGTGCCCGGACATGCCCTTTGTCTAGGCAGCGGTAGCACCGCATGACCCTGGGTGGCAGGAGCTTTACACTCGCTGACACCCAGCCAACCAGCAGCCTTCTGCCATTCGCGACCCTGTTTGCGGCCGCCACCGGGCACCGCACCCAAACTGTGCCCAGCCCGGCCGCACTGCAACGTATCTCACCCGTCTGCACGCTCTCGGGCGGACAACCGCCACTTCGGGCAATGGCCGCCACTATTTCTTCCGGAGTCACGGAGTCATCTAGCCCACTCACGCGTAATTCTGCCGTTTTTGTGGGTCTGGACACCCGGACATCCTCCGGTTTGAGGACTTCCCTTAGTTTCGCGGCCAGAATGTCCGCCCTCTCCTGCCTTGCAGCACCTGACACCTCAAAGATTTTGGCCCCCGTGGCCGCTGTTCTGAAACCAAAGCCGGCCGGGGAGGCAAAGTCGCCGAAGTTCAGCTTCGTTTTTACCTCCGCCAGGACCGACTTAAAGGTCACACCCCTGGTTGAGGCTTCGGGCTGCAGGGTGATTATTACAGCCTCGGAGCGTGGGGGTCTCGACCTTGACTTGTTTTTTTTTGGTGCTGAGCCAACAGGTGTCCGGTCAGCTGGTGCCGGCTGCGCCGCCTTCTTTTTGCGCTTCCTTTTAACTACCGTCGTCCAGGTCTCCTGGATCGGGGGTGCAGTAGTCGGGAGCGTGGTTGGTTGGGGAGGGGGTGCGGATGCACCCGCCGCGGGCTTCTTGGGCCCCTCCGTGGGCTTTTTGGCCCCCTCTGCAGGCTTCTTGCCCGCCTGCACGGGCTTCACCTTTGCGGAGTCCTCCTTCCTCCGCTTATCTGCCGCAAGCGGCGGCCGGAGGATTTCGGCCGGAAGGAGTCGCGACTCCAGAGCCTCTAATCGGGCCGACACCATGCCACCGCACTGCATCATGCAGACGCGGGCCACCCTTTCGATGTCGCGGTCCGACATCGCAAGTGCAGGCGGTGGCGTAGCTGTAGGGGCTGACGAAGGCGCAGCAGGAGGGGGGCCATTGGTCGCGGGAGCTTCCTGCCGCTGCTTTTGAGCAGCAAACTCTCGCTTGAGATCCTCTAGTTCGGATCGTAGACGGCTATTCTCCTCCCATAGCTTCGCCGTCTCTTCCGAGGTCGTGCGATCTATAAGGATCTCCACCGCCTCCCTAATTCCGTCTGCCGCTTCCTTAAGGGCGCGGGTGAACGAGCCCTTCAGGTTGCCAGACTTAGTTGCAACCTTCAGGACAACGTCCACGCCGTCCAGCACCTGGCGGTTCAAGGCCTCTGCCGTGGGGCTCGAGCCTGTAGCCGCCTGGGCAGCACGCCGCTCCCGGGCCTGACGGGCCATTTCGGCGACCTCATCGGCCGCAACCGCTTTGCTCTGGGCACGCTTCGCGGCGTTAGCCTCTGCCCTCGTACCCACAAGAGAAACTGTGTCTCCTCCCAGCTCCTCAATTGAGACCCCGGATGAGACCCCGGGGTCACTCTCCCCGCCAAATCCTGGCGTATCCGGCCGCTTTAAAAAGCGACCCCGGGAGTCACGCACCGCCACCGGAGCGGGTGCTACGAAAAGTGTCGCACGACCTCTTCCCCTCCTTGCCGTCGTCACCTTTGCAGCCGGCAGGTTCTCCTCGCTTGAGGAGAGACCCATCGACCCAGCTCGGTCTGAGACTTCATGGTGCGGTCGCTTTCTCCAAAATTTGGAGCGACCGCGCGAGCCCTGGTCGGACACAGTTTCTAGATCCTCTTTTGAAGATCCGGAGCCTCCTCGGCTCTTGTTGCCGTCGCCAGCAAGGGGAACCTCCGCCAATACGATTGGCACATCCTCATTATCGTTAGTGTTGCTAAAAAAATTTTCCATTTAGTTCCCACGAGTAGTAGGGATGTATATGTCCACCTAGGCAGAGCCCTTTTGCCTAGGTAAGCCTATATACTGTAGAGTGCGGCAGGTGCTCTACAGGGGAGGCGCTAACGACTGGACTCCCTCCAGCCATTCATCCCATCGCCACGCCTCTGAACTTAGGATTAGGTGGTTTTTTATCTTAGAGGTATCCTTCCTCTGGGCCAGACGGTTAAGCCCAGCCCCCGACGGCGGCATTAGGCATGCCTCCGTTCGCTGTCCAGCTAACCTGACTCAGCGAACCCGTCGAAAGTTCTCTCCTAGAGGGGGTTTCCCTGTAGGAGAGATACGCCCGCCGCATTGGTGCGCCTGCACCGCTGCGGCATAGTCGCTTCCATGCCAATCGACAGCTGTCGATCGATCAGGAGCGACCCCTCCTGGTGTCCCTCTTGGTCTGGTCTCTCACTTGGACCTTTCCGGCACGAGTAACTCTGCCGGCAAAGCCCCAAGATCATTGAGACACGCAAGCCCCACCACGACGACAACGTGGGGACACAGTCGGTGGGGATCAGCTGTTGGCCTCCCCCAAGTGACACCACAATAACCGGTAACGTGAGCCTCACATTCATCAGATTTCCGTAACCTCTTACACATACACACACTGATACATCACACACAAGCAGGCTTACTTACATTTCACAAATCAAATACTGTTTTGTCTTTTTTACAATTAAACGTACCTATAAGGGAAGAGGGCTACTGTCTGAGACACATATATTTATTTATCTAGTTCACACACACACACACACACACAAAGATGTTCATTGTTACAAATTTTATTATTAAGCTGTTTCAAAGTTGTATTCTTGAACCATCGGTTCACCTTATAAGAGGCTCTTCAATGCCTTTAATAAATGTATTCCAACAAATAACAAGTTTTTAGAAAAACCTAATAAACGATAGTCGTCCCCAAACTACCAATGTATTTCAGTGTCCAGAGTTCCTCAACTAAATTTGTCATCCCGCGGGCTATCAATTCAGTATCACACGCTTGGAATGCCTGAAAGTGTATTGAGAGAGCGGTTGAGCGAATTCGAACACATCAATACTTGGGCAATATATCGATTGAACGCCTCGATATTATAAATTGTCCTCAATATTGACTCAACTATTTGAAATTTACAAGGTCTAAATTATATTGATTAATAGAATATAGAGCAGCTGTGTTCTAGTCACCAAAATTGATATTGTAGGTATCAACCCACGATGTCAATTTGTCCGAAATTAATACTTAATAAAGGATAAGCTATGTCTTTGATATCAGAAAATTGATTATATATACAATCGAATTATGGGACTTAAATTGAGAGAGTTAGGTGCTATAATATGACCAAGTGACGTCCAAGGACTGGAAGAAATACATTGTTGGTTAGCATTGAACTATGAAAATTAGCACATGAATAGAGAGAGCCTTTGCTTGGAAGTGGATCGGGTTGTGCATGATGCACAAGCTTCAAAACTCAAAGCATGTTTTTAGGGTTCTGTACTTCAAAAGGAAATAACGGAACCCTTATTGGATCACTTTGTTGTCCGTCTGTCTGTCTGTCTATCAAGACCCTTTATTTAAAGAACGCGTAGAGGTATCGAATTGAATTTAAAACCACATGCTCAGGCCTGCAGCTCTTTAAAGCTGTGAAAAAGTCAAACTTCTGAGTTAACGAAAAGAAAGATACGGCCGTTTCTGTCTCCAAAAAAAAATATATTTACACACTCAAGGGAATCAAAATTCATAGGGTACTTCCCGTTAACCTAGAATCCTAAATTTTGGCTTGAAGGTGCCTATTCGGAAAAATTTCGTAACTCAATTTGGGAATTAACTGTTTTCATATGTAAGTTTGTACGGAACCCTCAGTGCGCGAGTCCGACTCGCACTTGCTCGGTTTTTTTTTTTAATAGTGATACAGGCACTTTAAAATATGTACTCATAATTTGTCAAGATCAATCAGTCACACAAAAACATAAAGCTATTGCTTAATACGCATGTTCAAAGAGTCTCTATGAAGAACGTGCTAGAAATTCTATGGATAATTTCAAGGAATCTCTCTTAATTATTAAATAAAGTCTGCATGGATATCTGCATGTAAGGTAAGTGTTTGTATCTCGATCACGCTCAATTGACTGATCGGATTTAGGTAAATCTGTACAGTTACGTAATTTATATATCAGAATAACATATCGCGACCGCGACCGCAACCCCTGTTGGCGACCGCGTACCGGAATACGCAGTGTTGGAAGGCCCCCTGCAAGGTGGACCGATGACCTGGTGAAGGTTGCAGGAATCCGATGGATGCGAGACGCACAGGACCGTTCATTGTGGGAGGCCTACGCCCAGCAGTGGACGTTTATCGGTTGAAATGACGATGATGATGAATAACATAAAATTTTATTAAGAGAGATACTTTCAAGGTATCTCTTTTAATTATTTAAGTCAATGAAAATTGAGTATTGTTTAAGGTAGTTAGCTCGTTTGTCAATATATTGAATGACATAATTTTCAAGCTACCGGGAAATATAAAATTATGGAAATCTTGAGTATTTTTTCGCATAAGCCCGTTAATGTCTCTTGCACGTGCTTATGCCATTATTCATGACGTTAAACGTGGAAGTAGGCCTTAATGACTTCCCAGTTTAGGTTGTTGGTAATTACTCCATATTTTTTTATAATGAAATTCCTTTATTGCAATTAAATTCACAAATTAATATTTCTAAAGCACATTTTATCTAAATACTAGTCAAATCGAACTGTATACATCTTTATCTTTGTTCAAAAAAATATAGGAAACAATGGAAATTTCCTATATTTTTGTAAACAAAGATATTTTAAGAAAATTAATTGCCAAAATAAAAGGCATCTTTTTTTTATTTTATCTTGATTAAAATTTCTTTTGAATTTGTTTGTGTTGTTGTTTTGTATTGTGCCATTTACGGAAGGCATTTGTTTTTAAAGTTCTTTGTTTATAAACATAAATGATGTGAATTTCCAGTAGGTTCTAGTATAATTACTGAGAACTTTGCGCTACAAAAATGTGGAAGAACGTATTCCGCAAATTGTAAACATTATCTTATTTTATTTTTTCTCTTTAATTTAATACTTATTTATTTCAATATGGAATCTATCAATACATAAAACACTTAACATATATACACTAACTTATATATACACTTAAATAAAAAATCTAAAAGCTAAAATATGGCGTCATAAAACATTATCTTACATAAAAACTTAAATTTTAACTAAACTACACTAAAACCTAACTATGTACATAAATATCAGGAGTCGAAGTACTACTACATCGCTGTCATCCAGAAATGTGCCCAGAAGACTGGCAGCATTGCCATGTTGAATGGCAGTGCTAATTCCTTAGGCGAAAAACGAGCCAGCCCTCTGGTTGCTCAAAGTGTTGAACTTATCCGTATTTGGTGCAGCCACAGATACACAATGTTTTTTTTAGGGTTCCGTAGTCGACTAGGAACCCTTACAGTTTCGCCAAGTCTGTCTGTCTGTCCGTCCGTCCGCGGATAATCTCAGTGACCGTTAGCACTGGAAAGCAGAAATTTGGTACCAATATATATATCAATCTCACCGACAAAGTGGTAAAATAAAAAGTGGAAAAGAAAATTTATATTAGGGTATCCCCCCTACACGTACAGTGGGGAGTGTTTTTTTTTTCATTTCAACCCGGACGAGTGATATATTATTGGATAGGTATTTAAAACTTAATAGTGGTTTACTAAAAACATTTTTGGATAATGTTAATATATTTTTTTTTTAATTTTGAACCATAAGTTTAGAAAACAAGGAAAAAATCTCAAAAGTACAACTTTATACCGACATATTAGGACAAGCTTAAAGGCTTAAAAGGAATGCTATGTTTTGCTATGCTTATTAGGAAAATTATTTTGATCGTGATGGATTAAATAGTTTTTGAAAAGTTGTACAAAATAATATCTGAATTAAGTTTGTAATTTACCCGAATATGCAAGCATTTTTTAAACTTAATTTACATATTTTATTATCCTGAACGTATTTTCTTTCAAAAAAAAATAAATTATAATAGGTTCACGCAATCCGAAATTACCAACGAAAACAACATACATAACCCGTCCAGTTTGTATAAATTAGTAACCTAATTTCCCGAGAGATGCGATGAGAGATGAAAGTACAGCGCGTACTTTGGGCTACTTCGCGCGGTTAAGATTTTTCCTTAGTTGATGGAGTCGGGACGGGTATGAGCTATTATATTGTCGAATTGTTCGGTTGGACTCTCGTTAGCACTGGTGGTATTTGTTCTTGCTTGTTGTCTGTCGTTCATTAACTCTTAAGTGGGGACACTTATTGTGATGTACGGGAAACTACGGAACCCTACACTGAGCGTGGCCCAACACGCTCTTGGCCGGTTTTTTTTATTTAAATGTCTACGTACTTGTTTTTTCACTGTGTATTTTTGTGTTTTATCACACAACATGTTTTCTTTCTATCTATCTTATTTTCATTACCTTTGTTTATTCCATTTATTGAAAATGCCAATTCAGTCAACTACACTCATTAATATTTTACCCTCTTTTGATCGCCCCAAAATATTCCATTGGATGTTTTCAAACAAAATGATATTTGCCGATTCATATTACTTCAGTTAATATTTATTCATATCTATACTAATGATTATAAATGTGAAAATAAGTCGGTTTGTCTGTCTGTCTATTAACTCTTCATATCTTAACGGCTGATCAGATTTGGATGAAAGTTGGCACATAGGTGGATTAGATCCTGGAATAAGACATGGAATGTGTAATATGTAATTCCGGAAAAATATTTTCTTGGTATAATTTACAACTTTCACGCGAGTGGAAGCGGGGTGCGGGAAACGAGGTTAATTAAACATATTTAGTGTTAATTATAGATAGCTGTTAGTATTATAGTCTAAATAGTAGTTATGAGTCTAAATGTGGATGGATGGAGAGGAAGAGGGAGGCCAAAGAAAAGATGGATGGATTGTGTGAAGAGTGATATGAAAGAAAAGAAGTTAGTGATAGCATGACGAGTAACAGGGCAGAGTGGAAGAAAAAAACGTGTTGCGCCGACCCCAAATAACGCGGGATAAGGGCAGGAAGATGATGAGCTGTTAGTATTATAGTGATAGACTCAGGACCAACGGCTTTACATGCTTTTCGAGGAATGGCTTTCTGCCACCACCAACTGCCGAACTCCAAACTACTGCAGAGTAATTCTTACAAGAGAAAACCCTGTAGTATTTTTGCCCGGCCTGGGATCCGATCCCAGGACTCCATCCAAGACCACGTGAACGACGAGGCATTTGTTTTTAAATTTTAACTATACTATCATAAAACATCTCAATATCAGCCCAATGACTGGGCTGTAGGTCTAGTGGTTAGTGGCCCTGACTGCTATGCCGGAGGTCGGGGGTTCGATTCCCACTTAGGACAAATGTTTATGTGATGAACACAACCATTTGTTCTGTGTCTGGGTGTAATTTATCTATAATATGTATGTATTTAAAAATATAAAAGTATGTTTATCAGTTGTCTAGTGCTCATAACACAAGGTCTACTTAGCTTGGGTCTAGACGGCGTTGTGTGGTAGTTGTGGAATATTATAATAAATGACAGATTCAGCATTCTAATTCAAAGACGGCAGTAGGTATAACTGAGTAATATTTACATGGCATAAGAAAAAAAACGACGCGAAAAAACCGCGGGCAGTAACTAGTTAACTATAAAACGAACTCTGAATAGTTTTATACATGAATGGTTTTCTGAAAACTATTCAAATTCAAATATTTCTGTTGAAATGGGATAGATATTCCATTCCAATAAATTTTAAAGTTACAGCACTATAATATTTCGCATAAATTGTCAATTTTGTACTAAAGAACTAAGGGTCGCCGCACACGGACCACATGCGACAGCCACAAGCGCCACAAAGGAAGCTGAAGCACGCGGCAACCAAATTGGGTTTTAGTGAAGTTCAGTGACTGTTTTAATTATTCTCAACTTCATTCCTATACTCCATTCACGATAGCATTAAACAAAAGAGGTTCATAGAAGCAGATCTGCACAACATTTTTTTTTTTCGATATAAATTCAAACAATTTTAATAAATAATTGTTTCAATACAAAATTTTAACAATATTATCGACATAGCCCGTGGAATCACCAAACTTAAGTGGCAGTGGCCAGTGGGCAGGGCAGATTGCTCGTAGAGCATATTGTCGATAAGGCCAAAAGGTTCTGGAGTGCCGACCATATACCGGGAGACACAGTGTTGAAAAGCCTCTCACAAGGTAGACCCGCGACCTGGTGAGGGTCCCGGGAATCCGATGGATGCGAGACACACCAGACCGGTCGTTATGGAGACGCTTGATGGAGGCCCATGTGCAACAGTGGTCGTCTTTCAGCCGAAATGATGATGACATGATATGAAAACTTTTTTGCTATCTTTTTTTTTGTAAAAGTTACGGCATGATCAGCGTGGGCAGCAGCTAAAGGTCACGTCGATATAAAACAAATGAAACTTAGAACTTTTAACGTAATATTTTGTTTTTGTTATTTTTTTTTCTTTGTGTTTTTCTATTTTATGAAGTAAAAAAAACAGTGTTTTTTTTTTGTTTTTTTTTTTTTTGGCCTGTAAAAGCAATTTTCTTCCTACCTCTTTATTGCTACATATTCTCTTTATTGCTACACCTATTTAAATTAAAAATACATATACAACATTTAGAATTAGAAACTAATTTTTGATTGTGATTTATCGTATACAAAACCTTTTTCTCATTATATATCGAGAAAATATTTAACCTAACAAAGATGTATTACCATCCTATGGAACCTGCAATTTTCTGATGACATATTTAATTATATATTATGATTTAAAAATAGCATTCACGATACAGGCTTAAATTCTGAGTAGGGCAAAGTTTACTTGAAAAAATAGTTTTCTGGCTATTTCGCTTCCTATCACAATAAACGTAAATGTTTTCAATATAAAGAGAATCTCAGGACACTCAACGATATTGTAGCTTTTCATTCATTAAATATCTTTCATATTCGGATCTGTATTTCTACAGATATCTGCTACAAACACAAAAGAATTTGCTCTCACATTAAATTAGTTTAAAAAGCTCAAACACTTACTTGGCATTCATCCAGTAATATATGATGGGGTTGACCATAGCGTTGGCCATCGCTAGCCAGTAGAAGCCGAGGTACATGTGCTGGACGTACTTCATATACAGTATAGAAGGATTGAAGTGTGTGTAGATGAAGTAGGAGTGGTAGGGTAGCCAGCAGATACCGAAGATCACTATCACTAGGATGAACATTTTCACAACCTGAGAACAAAGGATTAAAGAGTTACAGTAAGTTACAAAATTTTAGATAGATAATCTAATGTATAGTTTTTTATTTATTAATTATTTTCAGATTTATTCCGATACTTGTGTTATAAGACCTTGCTTTATGCCAAATTTCAGGATTCTAGGTCAACGGGAAGTACACTATGAATTTTGATTTCCTCAAGAGTGTCGAAATGTAAGTTTTTTTCCACATAACCGTAAAGTATCTTTTTTCTCATTAACTTACAAGTTTAATTTTTTTACAGCTTCAAGAGTCCGCAGACCTAAGTATATGATTTTAATTTCAACTTGATACCTCCACGCGTTACCGAGATAAAGGGTCCTGACAGACAGACAGACGGACGGAAAACAAAGTGATCCCTAAAAATAAAAATAAAACTACAATAACATCAAAATTTAATTAAGTTTCACAAGATATTGTGCTGGGAGTGGCAATGGACTTCAGGTAACGAGCTGCAGTGCTTGGACTGTTTCGTAACTTCGACCCAATATATAAAAAATATGATTAATTCGATAATCTTGATTTACCAGTTAAAGAAATCCTCACCAGCTTTTCAACGAAGCAAGATGATTTTATAAATTGTTTTTTTTTTATTGCATTTTCAATAAGGCCTTAAAAGTTCCAGTTTCTTTACCAACGAACAACATTAAATAAACTGGCAACAAAACTAGTTTCTTTTAAAAAAAAAATGATGATTCTTTATTCAAAAATCTAACCAACAATTTTAAATTGTCCCAATTTTGGAAGTCCTGGCTCAGTTCCAGCAGAACCTCATTGTCTCCACTTCGGTGCTCTGAACGTGAACAAACAAGACGTGAGCAGACGAAATTGAATAAAACATTGGCTTGGAAAACAACATCGCTTCGTACAGGCGCGTTGTATAGAAAATCTTCGGAGAGGAAATGAATGTGTTATCGAGAGTTTCGAAGAAAATTGTCGATAATAATTTGTTGTTTTTCAAATTGGAACAGGGAAGAGGACTTTTAAATTCAAGTTAGAAACAATTTTGTTTTTATTGCAGCTAGGACAATATTTCCTTTCAATTGGTGGACACTCCGTCCAATAAGTGTTCTGGTAAACGCTACTAGTACATTTACTATGAAAAACGTTTAAGGGGTACTTACCAGAGTACCAATTAAATCTACTTCCGCCAGATAAGTGGGTACGATTTCCCCCAATTATTGCTGATAAAAGATATATAATTGAAGACCAGAGGGCGGGTTTAGGCAAAGTGAAGCTCCATTTATCAGTGATAACGAAGTTTATTTAGGCAATATTAATTGGACAAAAACTGTTTAACAGTGTGTTTGGCCTTCGTAAATATGATCACCATTCTTCCTTCCGTTCTAAGCTTAAATTACTGGCTATCCGTTATAGGAGATATCTCAGATCCCTCTGCACGCTCTTCGCTTTAGTGAACGAACTTTTTGCTCCTGATTATTTATTTAAAACAATATTTTAAAGTATTGGGCAGTTCTCATAATCTTAACCTTCAAGCATCCAGAACTTCTTGCGCTGGCACTGTCTCTACCATTAAATTCTGGGAAGCATATTTAAAGTAAATTTTCCTTCAAGCACAAAATTCGGAAGTAATTGAAGTCCTCTAAACCATAATTTGGTCTTCCTCATAATTGTTTTATTTTAAGTTCTCTTAATTATAATGATTCGATATTTATTATTTTGTAATTTTAGCATATATGTATTTTATTATCACAAGCCATAATAATACTTCGTTCCATTTGTAATATCTATTATTTATTTATTGTGCACACCTACTATAGTGTTGTTTTTTTTTACCCAAAGGAACGACTGGTAGATAATTCGTTTTTGCATAGTCCGCCTATATAACTGTAGCCTATGTACAGAGGCCAGCTAGAGTGCTTGGATACCTTAACGCCTATTTTCCCTTGCACGTTAAAGTTCAAGTTTTCAAAAATTTTACTAGATGGCGTTGGTTTCTTCACAGCTAAGTGGCGTCCAAAGGCAATCTCACAAAGTATAAACTTGACTTTTAGTCTGACAGAAAATAGACACATGCGTCATCAACAACTGACTGTAGTTAATAATTTCATCATTTGAATTGGAGTCAAGTTGACCTAGCGGTTTAGCATGTGCAGATAGATGCGTAAATCAATTAGCCGTGAGTTCGAATCTCGCGTAGTACTCATACTTTTTGTAAGTTATGAATAACAAACAAAAGAAATCTGTAGAAATATTATATCAAAGCAAACAAGTGGATATTTATTTATTTGTAATATAATATTCAAGTGAGTAGGCTCATCAAACAAAAAGGCACTATTAAAAAAATAATAATATGTTTATTTCTTACAATTTCTTATCCAAATTCAACAATCACCGTTTATTAATCGCCGTTTATTAATCGCCGTTTTTTAATCACAGTTTATTAATCACCGAATAAGATTATAATATTATATATAACTTCTTATTGAGGCCATAGCTTAAGTATTCGTTTCCAAAATTGGAAAGAGGATTGAAGCTTATGTAACCTTAACAAACAAACAAGAGACCAGATAATTTTATCCCAAATGTCAAAAGGATTAAATGTAGGCTAAAAACTATAAAATTGCACAACAATATATCAAGTGTTCATAACTTTTTTAAGTTGTTTTAAATACGGGTATTAAGTTAAACACACATAACAAGGTCTCCAGTTAATACAGAGAATAAGTACTGAGTAAATACTATTAATTCAGTATTATAATTATTTATCATCTTGACGCCACAAACATAACCGTCCGTGTTCACTGGACTTAAAAGTTTTTTCATCAGTAAAGATGACACTACTCTAAGCAAAGTTTATGTAATCCATATAGCAAGGATTTCACAACATGCCTCCGATGATGCATCTTTTCACTAAGTATGAAGAGCACGACGAACAGTGTCAACGCTTGTGTCAAATAAACCAGCATAGTGGTTCGTTGACAGACGTCCATTTTCTTCGTACTCCCTTATCATGATTGCAACATGTTTATTAGTTTTAGTCTGCCAGCTCTTTTATGGTGTTTCAAAGAACCCTCTTCTTCAAATCGTCCTACCCATAGAGCAACTGTTTTTCTCTGCAACAATAAAACAGAAATATATAATACCCCATAATGATTATTATAAAGGAGGTTTTTGTTATATAAAAGAAGAAAAAAAATCTACTTACGTTTACACCGGTCTCTCTGGCTATTCCTGACAAGTTTTTACCTTGATTATGTATAGCAATTATTTGAGCTCTTTTTTCTAAATTCAACAATCCATATCTACACATTTTAGTAAAATAAGTAGACAATACATCTGGTTAAAAATAAAATTCAACGAAAAGCGCTGGAACGAGATAATCGAAATTAACTTAGCGAACAATCAATTGAGCTATGTCATAACTCTAGTCTAAGTATTATTTATACTACCTACTAGTTCTTATTTTTAAATCTATATTCAACCTACCCTCTCAAGTTTGAAAACTAACACAGATAATCAAATATTTATAAATCGATATTCAATTTTAATATCTTCATCTTTTTAAAATAAACTATAAATTATTTCAGTGTTTGAAGAAACAAAAAGAAAGTACAAAAATAAACATTAATTAAGCATTAATCATTTGAAACACAGCGACGCCATCTATTAACAGCATAATGTAATGTTGTAGATAGCAGCATTTCAATCTGGTTTTACGCTAGATGGCGTCATTTCTCGCTTCACGCGATTTTATTTCTGTACTATCCATGCACTTTAGCATCTGTCCGTACATCAAGTTTAAATAAATAAAAAGTTGATACATACCTTTCGTTTCGATCGTATTGAATCTACTTGTCTTTGCGTCAGCTCACCGATGGAGCCGGAACCCCACAGCACCTTCCCCATTGCTGAGTAGAAGAATGTCATCCCAAGCATAGGGATGGCGTACGTTACTACGAAGAATAATACTTGGTACCTGTGGCAAAGAAAACAACACATGAATCACTCCTGTTCATCCCGTGTAAAGGGTATTGTTGGATTTCAGTTTGGGGTTGTGAAATCTATTCTGTACCCTGTCGATGGCTAAGGATGTCAAAGTCTGTGAGATGTAAAGATAACTAGCAAAATATGGTTTGGTTGGTTGGTATGGTGGGTGGTTGGTTGGTTGGTTGGTTGGTTAGTTGGTTGTTGGTTGGTTGGTTAGTAGGTTATTTGGTTAGTTGGTTGTTGGTTGGTTGGTTGGTTGGTTGGTTGGTTGGTGGTAGGTTAGTTGGTTGGTTGGTGGTTAGTTGGTTGTTTTTATTATTATTATTAAAGTTTCTATAATCATAGTAATATTAAAATCAAATGCTTAAAATCGAAATCGGGGGCGATTTCGATTTTAAGCATTTGAAATTGAGTATTTCTTAAAAATACATATCCCAATTCAAAAACCCGCTAATATACTCGTATAATTGATCAAATATATTTTACAAGCTATAAAAGGGTAGCAGAGCATGTTTAGATCATGTAAATAAATAAAAAGTCATTTCGTTCTTATCCACCACAAACCAATTTGGTTTGGAAACGTTATAAAAATTTATATGCCAGACGAAAGAAAGTGCAGCAATTTTTTACTAGACAGACAAAATATGACTCATAAATTACTCGTATATTCCGTTTTTTACGGTTGTTAACTTTTGTTTGTGTCGAGTCCTGGCGTTAATAATCGTATATTATTTTTTGCTTTTAAAAATATGAAAGGTACCTTCACATAAAATCATTTGATAGAAAGGTATATTTTTAAGTTTTATGTTGTAGGTGGCCACTTAAATTTTTAATTTTTTCAAATCAATCTCTCGACAATAAGATAGTATATATGCTTTTCCTTTTTTTGAAGTCGGTTAAAAATTATATGCTTTTAATATTACACATCGTCTATTTGCGATGTCAGAATAACAGTTTTTTTATTGAAAGCTTATGAAAGTATATATACCGTAATATCGAATACGACCGGACCGAATTGGTCCGGACCGTTCATTGTGGCGACACTTGAGAGAGGCCTATGTCCAACAAAGGACGTCGTTCGGCTGAAATGATGACCTAATCTATTAGCACACAGTACCGTTGCCGATGTCTGTTAGTCGACACCGTCACCGGCCTACGCTAAAAACCAGCGCTATGAACTCGTCGCATAAGCGTACGGCCGTTTTGCGCAGACGTGATGCATATAGAATAGAATAGAATAGAATAAACTTTATTGTACACCAAAATAGTAACAAAACTTTTACACTAACTTAAATCTATGGGTACAAAGGCGGTCTTATCGCTGACAGCGATATCTACCAGACAACCTTATATATTATTTTCATGAAAAATGTTTTTAATCTGCTATATAGTCTTAAGTTTGCGTCTTTTCCGCGATATACAATGTTTTTCTTTCTTTCTTTCGGTATGTTATTTTTTTTTAATATTTTTAGTTTTACCTTTCTGTTTGTTTGTTCCATCTAATCTCTGAAACGGGTAGACCGTTTATGACAGGACTTACTGACAAATAGTTGATATTGCAAGGATAATTATGATTAAAGTTCTCATTACGAGGACTTCGATTATTATTATTAAAATCATAAAATAGTTTACCTGAAAGATATCACTATTAATCATTGACTGTGAGGCGGAACGAAGTTTGCCGAGTCAGGTAGTTTATGATAAACTACAGCACAAATTGTTTGCATTGCATTTGTGCTGTTTAATGAGTTTAATGCAGACAAAGTCGCGGGAAATAGTAAGATAAATCATAAAAAATATATATATATATATATAATGTTTTCTCCCATTGTCGCTATGAACCATTCAATAAGCCAAAGTTGTCAATATCTTTCATTTTCTCTGAACAAGAATGCCAAAGTTAGAAATGTAATGTAAATATCATGGTCAAATTGTCATATGGCTCTTCACCTCTAATTTGCTCTCTTCCCTTTTGCTTCGAGTTAATGGTTCACAGCCGGTTTCTGAATTAAGAATAAGAAAACTCATTATTTTCTATTAGGTATAGCATGAGAACTTAATTAAAGTTCCACATTTTCCTTATTGAGAGTTTCATCATCATCTTCCTGCCCTTGTCCCATCTTATTTGGGGTCGGCGCAATACGTTTTTTTCTTCCATTCTATCCTGTCAACCGTCATACTATCACTAACTTCCTTTTCTTTCATATCACTGTTCACACAATCCATCCATCTTTTCTTTGGCCTCCCTCTCCCTCTCCACTCATCCACATGTATACTCATAACTCTTTTAGTAACATGTGTTTCATCTCTCCTCTTTACATGACCATACCAAGACAAACGATTCCCCTTCAACTTTTCAGTCACTGGCGCCACTTTCAAACTTCCTCTAATATATTCATTGAGAGTTTATTGAACTTAATTTTACCCAACTGTCTTAAGAATTATATTGTTTATACAAAATTTGTTTTAGTATATGCGAAACCCAAAACACGTGTCTAGTATTTTTATGTAAAGAATCTATGTACAAAATTTCAGAACTGTATCATAAAAATCACAAAGTTATAAGCTTGTTATGTCAGCAAGAATGCATAGTCACCGGGCCATCCAGGTGACTGAGGGGTGGTTTTGCATTTGTACTCAGCTGTTTGCTGGCTCCTATTACCCACTATGATCTGCCGTGACCTGTGTGCATAGTGTCGGTGGTGTTTAAAATGTGACCTTTTTAAATATTTTTGAGAAAAAATTAACATGATGTAAAACGATTTGAATCCATTCAGTTACTGATTCTGAACTAACTATGAATATAGTTTTTAAATAAATAAAAATATATTTTTTTAAAGGTTTCGCATAAACTAAAAATAATATTGTAAATTGTTTGATACCAAAATAAAATAAAATAAACTTCAATTTCTCAATCCAAAAACCAATCAACTTCGTTATGTCCATCTTTATTCTTGTTATTCACATGATCTTAAGACCTTTTGATGCCAAAATAAAATAAATATCTCAATCAAAAAACCAATCAGCCTATATGTCCATCTTTATTCTTTGTATTCACATAATATGAATAATTGTTAAGAGTGTTCCAGGTTTCAATTCTAACTCTTGTTAGTTGACAAAAATAAACCTAGACTGCAAGTTCGTACGTGACTCCAAAATAGTTTCCCGGTACCATCTAGAACGCTCCACGAAATTCAATTGCATACGTCAGAAAATATTTCTGGTTGTGCCCCGCTCGTTATATAAATTGGCCAATATTTTTACTTGGTCTGTATTGGTAGAACGAGTTATATTTACAATGTCTGTAAGTGTAAGCGCTATTTTAAAACATAACTTGTTAGGTTGGTAACCTTAAGAAAATGCATGTATTTTTCGTTCATGAATAGCCACAAGTATTCCGATAATAATGTACTCGTAAATAAGTTTTAAATAGGTTGATAAAGTAAGTTGGTAACTTTTAATATAGCTGAACAAAAACCATTTATTTTTTTATGTTCACATGAGTTATGAAACGTTAGAAGCTAATGCACGTTTCCAATTTATCGTATCCTTTAGAAAACAACCGGTTAAAGTGTATATAATTACTCCTTAAAAAAAACAGCTGTTTGACCAAAACTTGATTGTAAACTATTAATGTCAATAATTTTTTTTGTATAATATATTATAATGTTGTAGTAATTATAAAATATTATTATAATTTTGTAATAGTAGCGACATCTATGGCGTCACATAAGAACTAATCCTGCATCGCGCAATCAAAGTTCTCTGCGGCGATTAGAACACAGAACAGCCCGAAATCATCTATCGGGAAGTTGCCCACCAGCCCTGCGTTCAAAAATAACCAGAATAGGGTAGGGTCGTTTCGCTAAACGTTCAAAAATGCTTCGTTGCAATGAGTTGCAACCCTAGAGTTAACCCTAACTCCGAGCAGGGTAGGTTGGTGTAAGCGGCAGGAATTACAGTTGCTTGGCATTGACAGTTGAACTCTACGTTCGCGTTCAAAAATGCGACCGTAGAGTATCGAACCTGAAGACGTCATTAGAGTTAACTCTAACCTCATTTTTGAACGCAGGGCTGACATAACATCCCATCTGGCCGGAGAATCCTAATTTTTCAACGGAGGTTTTGGGGGACTTTACTCTCTGTTCCGCCTACCTCCAAATAGTAATTATTATGTTTTTTGAAATAGTGTTTTCTACTCGACTTTTCTCCCGCTGACTTTTCCTTGCTGCCCTGAGACCCTCAAGGAAAAAGAAATTCGGATCGATGATCAATCTTGTTTCCCTTTTTACAAATACTGCCCCCCGTACTTTGCTTAAAATTAAAATTGTATGAATTACTGCTTAATTTTTAATTACATGAATATTTATACATGTGAATAAAATATAGCCTATGTCCTCAGGAATAAAGCAGCTTTCCATGGGTGAAAAAATTTTAGCAATCAGACCACTACTTTCAGAGATCCTACAAACAAAAAACAAAAAAAAAACTTTTGCTTTTTATAATATTAGTGTAGATTATTATAGTGTTATAATAATTATATTATAATATATTATTATATTGAAAACAAACTACGGAGAAATCAAATGTCAGATTCATTATTCAAGCAATTTGAATAATGAATCATTTAATTTTTGATTTCTCCATGTTTCAATGAAAAATGTAAAACGAATAAACGAGTAATTTGCATGTTGAATTGCCGTTAATATGAGTAAAAGGCATGTTGTCATTCTGAAACCTCTCTTGGTAGATAAATGACATCTGCAGATTTATATAATGTAATGAATGTAACATTTGCGTTTACCCTTAATGTCCTTTTACTTTGAGTATTTTGATATCTTGATATTTTCAATGTAATCTAGTGCAGTGTTTTTCAATCTGTGGGTCGCGAATCAGTCAATTTACAGACCCTACGTTACAAAAAGTATAACAATTATGTATCAAAGCTGTGCCTGTTTTTGTTTCAATTCTTTTTTTTTAGAGATCTACGCTTTGGAATGTGCAATTATCATCTTTTTTTTCTGACTAACTTCTTGACATTTCAAAAGTGCCTTTAAATGGTTTATTTGAAACAAAATTCTTTGACTCTGATCTTAGTATTTTCGACACGCAAATTATGTGCGATTTAAAACATATTCGATTTAGACGACGTCTGAATTCAAAAAGCGGTCAGCGTCCTCTGCTCACTGCAAGTTGTTTGTTTTAAAGGGTTTCTACTATATTATGTCTTTTTAAAAAAGGGATCACGTATTCAAAAAGATTGAAAAACACTGCTCTAGTGTAATAATCGTTGTAGTGTAATAAAAGTTAGGGTTTATATACTGAAGAACGATAGTGGAGGAAATACGGTTTTTTTTTTTTTAAAACCTTAAAGTTCGTGAAAAAAAAAACCAAAGTTTTTTCAGATCACCAACCACCCTTACGTTTTTGAAACTTCAACGGTCCGGACTAAGCGTTTCGCTTCGTCGTTTATACCATGTACATTGAAGGACTGGAGCAATTTGCCTGCTGCGGTCTTCCCGTCCAACTATAATTTAAGTGTATTCAAGGCTAGAATGAATAGGTTCTTAATAAACTAGTGCGCCTCACCATCAATGATTGCATCACTGCTTGCCATCAGGTGGGATGGCAGTCAAACACTGGTTTATATCAATTTAAAAAAATGATTCTTTTTTTCTATTTGTAATTTACGAATACATTATGAAGGGTTAGTTTTATATAATTTATGAATTAATTTCAATAGAAACCTACATATAATTCACAAATATTTCTGTTTCCGAAATATCTGGAGAAAGAATGTAATTAACGTCATAATAACATAAGAGCATTTGTATGGAAATGTATCTGGGTTGGCCGCTCTTAAGTTGAATGTTTACAGTTATGTAAAAAAAATTGAATATCATAATTTTCTGGCATTTGCTTGTGTTTACAACAATAAAACTAACAATTTTACAGCTTTGTGAGCATAGAATGTTTTTGTGGTGCAACGTGGTGGAAAATGTTTGGTATAAAATTATGCTGACATAAATTCTCATTAGCATAGCATAGTCGGCCTTATAATGGTCCCATTGTTGTGACTCAGGCCTCCCCTCTAGGAGAGGGAATGGGCCGTAATCCACCACGCGTGCCCAGTTCGGATTGGTGAATGTCACATGTCTTCGAATTTTTGGTTCTAGGACATGCCGGTTTCCTCACGCTTTTTTTCCTCACCGTTTCGAGAGCAGAGGTGATGAAATAAATTACACAAAGTAATGCGCCTGGCTGGGTTTGAACCCGCAACCTACAACTCGTAAGTCGGGGCCGTTACCACTCGGCTACCACTGCTCACAATTTTTTATTGACTAGTGTTAACTGAACCGATTTATAGTATAATTTAACGGATACTAAAATATAAAAACATTCACCCTGGAACATTAAAAAAGGAAATATGAAAATACATGTGAGATGATAACGCTATTCAAAAAGGTTATTTTTTATAATTGATAGGCTCGCGCTTGACCACTATCTTACTTGATGATAAACGATGATATGGTTGACGATGGAGCACGCTTACCTTAAAGTAAGATATTTAACCTTTTAAGTTAAGAAATCATCCGATGACTTCTCCCACCTTTTCCTTATTAAAACCCACTTCTTTAGCTTTGTTCCAGGGCCCCTGGGGTTCTCTTTCGCATCACCTATGGCTCCAGTAGGTTTCGATCCTGCCAGGTTCCTACGGTTGCTGACATCTCCTTGAGGCGTGCAGTCCGGACGGTTACCGGACGGTCGGATGACGAGCTACCCATTGCTCGCCATCCACAAGCCCGCGCAAGATATTTACCCTTGACTTAAAAACCCCTTCGTTCTAACTATCAGGAAACACAGACTCCGGTAGGGAATTCCATTTCTTAGCTGTACGTACAATAGATGTGTTCCCACCAGGTACCGGTGGTGTAACACCGTACGTCGTCGCCCGATGATGGAACGGGCTTGGTGGAATTAAATTACGCAATTTGCATCTACACTCTCCGAAATTTAAACGATAGAAAACCAACATGCTAGCAACTTGACGTTTATGCACAAGACTTTGGCGTTTTGATGCAATGAGTACATTGTTTATTGCCGATGATCTTCTTGACTTGCTTCTCAAAAGACTCTAGCGCATCAAAATGGTATTTGGTATCGTAAGAACGTCACATAATTTTCAATGTTTTTTTTTTTGTTCAATAAGAAGTTACTGAGGAACTTCAACTGTTCGAAAAAAGTTTTTAGGTAATATCAGCTAAATATAAAAATTTTAAAGTTTGCCTAAACATTTAGAATTCATAGAAAATTTCAATATAGTGATACTTTTTTTTAAGGGTGTGATAGGTTGATAAGGGTCTCATCTCTGTGAAATGAAAAACTACATAATCATGAGAAGCTGAAGAAAGTGAGGCAGTTTTCACTCAAGGGACTTGCGAGGGATGAATAGTAATCATTTCAATCAGAACTGCTCGTATACTATATATTTCAATGAGTTTGTAATATCCTGTGATATACTACTCGGAAATAGTCAATGGATTTTGACAAAACATTCTTTGCTGTAATTATTTAGGCAAGCGGTTCGTAAGGTTGCAGAATGACACGATAAGGCATATAGTCCCTTGAACATCTGGCCGGTGTTAAATGCACACATACTCGTATTACCGCCTGCGTCCGCTTAAAGCCCCGCTAACCTTTAAATTAATTTCCTTTGATTTACATAAGAACATACTGTTTAAATTCTGAAGAACACTGAACTAGCAATTTTTTTGTGTGAACTTATTTATGCCGTTTAAGCCGTTTGAAAGGAGAATAGAAAACAAGTGAAAAAATATCATATTATAATTTTTAATTTTTGGCTAGAGGGTGTTGGCGAAAAATAACATACAACTACAATTTACAAGAAAATGCATACTATCAAACTACAGATTGTAAGTAAGTTTATATAAACGTTATAGAACTGAAACCTAAACTAATGAATACGAGTACGTATACCATCTAGTCAGGGAAGCCGATTGTCAGGCTACATTTATAGGCGGTGTCAAGTTGGCAATTAGCCGGCCAAATTAACGCTAACTATTCGGATTCCCTCTCCTAGAGTGGAGACCTGAGTTCCAGCAGTGGGAACATTAAAAGGCTGATTATGCTATGCTAGTCGAATTAGTCTATTTGTTGGCCCATCTCTGTCTATTTTCTCTGCATTATTTATACCTCGCCAGTATTTGCTTTAAGGGCATCCAACTCGACATACATTTTCACTGTTTAACATACAACCGCTCTTACGCAATTATGACTTTATTTCACATTTTTCATTAGATATTTTGGAAACACAGTATCTGGAGGATGTTATCTAGGCTTCTATTGAAATCAATTTATAAAACTACTCCAGTAAAGACCTCTGAAAATCGGCTTCTTTGCATGAACTTTGACACTTCATAATTTAATAAAAAAATTAAAAAGTCAAAAATGTGTAACAGTAAAAACCCTAAAAATTTAATCAAGATTCTAAATGACGACAATTTTTTTTGAAAACTATTAGGGGTTTAAAAAAGACGTATTTCCTGGAACAAGTTTTGTAAAATATTCGAGTAAATCACGGAATTAGCGATGCGGGCTATCTCTCTTCAGTCAAACATCGCGTTGCATAGCGTTAGATGAAGTAACAAGCTTTTAAACCATGCTCGATGTTGACGATAAGTGAGTGGAAAAGGACCTCCTTAACTGCTTTGTGCCTAATTTCTACATAAAATTTTAATTTCTTCCTATACTTATGCTATAAGACCTTGATTCATGCCATTTTTTTAGGATTCTAGGACTATGGGAAGTACCCTATGAATTTTGATTCCCTTGAGAGTGTCGAAATATAAGTTTTTTGCAACATAAACGACCGTATCTTTTTTTTATTAACTTACAAGTTTGATTTTTTCATAACTTCAAGAGACCGTAAACTCGTGTATATAGTTTAAATTTCAACTCGATACCTCCACGTATTCCCGAGATAAAGGATCTTGCCAGACAGACAGACGTACGGACAATAAAGTGATCCTACAAGGGTACCGTTATTTTCCTTTTGAGGTACGGAACCCTAAAAATAATAAAGAAATAAATAACAAGAATGACATTTTAACATACTATTAATTTTGTATTGACAATACCCAATGAATGTTTAACAAAGCTAAGGATGAAGTCAAACAATAGGAAATTAGGTATAAGAACTGGGTACAGTCCCTATCAAATTTGTGACGGTCGAATAAACTATTAAAATAGATGTGTGGATAAATTATGACATAATAGCTATTCATTCAATAGAGATAATACTAGCGAGGTTTTCAATAGAATAAACGAAATATCTCCTAAATTGAATACTGTCACGGATGAGTAAATATCCGGTAGAATGAGGACAACTGTTTCTGTGCTATTGTTTTGTAATAACGTAGTTAACATTCGTTTTGATTCGTAGTGGTATACACTAGATATAAGTTGCTAAGGAGTGTGTGAAACGAGGATGTCAGTCAGCTAGCGACCGCTAGTGACACACCAAACAGACATAAGATATACCATACTGGGACCCTGGGACGAAGGCAAAGAAGGAACAGGACTGGGTTTTTAGTCAATAAAAGTCTGACACTATCTCTCGCTCCGACCAAGAGCGAGATTTGTCATAAGATGATTTTCGCACCTAAAAAAAGAACCTGTATATTGATTTTTTAATACGAAAGAATTTCACATTAGGTTAATGCATTTAAATAAACTTAATTCAATAAAAACACTTAACTAATTAAATCTATATATACACTAATGGCAAAAACGACTAGTTAAAATATGTTCGCATCGCTGTCGACTGGAAGTGTGCCAAAAAGGCTGGCGGTATTGCCACGTTGTATGGCAATGCTTAATCTCTGACCGAAGTAAAAGCCAGCCCTTGGGTCACGCGAAGTGTCAACTAAGCGTTTGGATTATTCTTTGAAAAGTGTATGAGGACTCGGACCTCACGGCCCAAGAGGCTCACAAAACCCCAAACGGCTCAAAAATATAACTGCCGACGAGGTTGTTACATTTCCGCCGCATGAGGTTCTCCGCAGCCGCAGCGGCAGCACCAGTACAGCACGAAGAGCTAGGAAGATGGCATGGCGCAAGAGTGTCGACACAGGTAGCGTCCCACACTAATGACCTCTTCCACGGAAATAAAGACACACCGTCCGGTCTCTTACCATTGTCGCGTGCCAGGCCGTGAGGTTCCAAAACAGCCGGAACGCCGACGGTGACAAGGGCTCGATGGATGATGTCGTTAAATAAACTATTTTATGTTGAGTATATGTATATTTGATAAATAAATCATTCATTCAAAAAAACTTTTTTTTTCTATATAGATAAGTAACCTACTCATTCTTATTTTTACTAAAGCAACCTAGTTAGTCTACGGTCACCATTTTAAGCTACTTCCAGTTTTTCTGTGATTTTTTCTAGTAAAACTCAGTTACTGAGCTTGTATCTGTTTTAATTTTTCACTAATTGATTCCCAGGTGATATTGACATGGAAACTTCTTGTAATTTTGTCGACACAACTGGACGATACTATGTAGAATCATTGAAACAGGCGCGATCTTGGAAAAATGAAGCGAAGAATTTTATTTAATATTGAATACCTCAACAAAGCTTGCCAAGAAGGCTAAGTTGATATATTTACTGCAAAAACACTAGGCTAGAATGTGTTGCGTCCGCATTTTAATGTACCTCGAAAAAATATTATTACCTACTGATGACAAGGCAATATGGTTTAAGACCTTAGCCTGCCCGAATGGGCCGAAAAAAAATTAAGATGCACGTACAACCTCCCGAACTTACCGTGTCGGGTGAGGACCTGCGTCATGCGGAAGGTGAGGACGCCGAGATAAGTTTAAACCTCCTGATGATTTTGTCGAGCCGTCGGAGAGCCTCTCTCCTGGACACGAGTTGCCATGGCCCACCTGGAAAACTCTAAACAGACTCCGCACCCAAGTTGGGCGCAGCAAAGACAATCTCCACAGATGGGGGTTCTCGGACGGTTCCGATCTTCAGTGCTTGTGCGGCGTCTCTCCGCAGACCATGTCCCACCTTCGATCCTGCATCACGTGCCCTGTTACCTGTTCACGTAGGGACTTAATGACAGCATCAGCGGACGGCACTGCCGTGGCCGAATACTGGGCCATACAAGGAATTTGACTAGTTTTGCCATCGATACGCTAAGAAGAAGAAGGACGCCGTGACGCCTCTCCAGCCACACTTCAAAGAGGAGACTTACTGACACGATTATGGCATGCCCATAGCTGAATCTGCGTGCACCTTAGTCGCTTTTATATCATTTGCGTGGAATATCTTGAGATATGTGGGGAGAATCAAAAACACATGTATTAGAGAGTTACTTCAAAATTGCTGAATTTGTTCACACAAATCACTTTTTATTTCCCTGAATTACACCGTTGACAACTGACTGCCAGAGCCACGTACGTAGCACAAAAAAGCAATATAGTGGGGACCGGATATAGCGCCACCTCAGCAGAAACATTCTGTTTATTCAAATCGGTGCATGTATGAAAACAACTGGAACGATTCTTACAAAACCATAAATATCTGAAAAATTTGATTCAATGTCACACATGAAGTTCAAGAATTACTTAATGTGTGACCTTAAATGTAAAATAATTATTTGATAAAAATAAATGGATTGTAAATATACCAAAACTAAAAAAGATTACAGTCATTTTAACCTTAAAATAACAGCTGTCACGAATGGCAACAAATAGATCAATTGAGAACCCTATCCAAACAATTAAATTCCAACACATGTTTGTAGTCGAGCTTTCCTTTATTTTATGTTGTCTCAAAATTTACATTAAATCATGACCAAAAAAAAATCATTGAATCATGATCTTGAGAAGTCAAGTTTTTTTTTTTTTGGTGTGAAAATCATCTAATGATATCCCTCGCTCTTGGGCGGAGCGCGAAGGTGTTTCAGACTTTTACTGACTAATAACCCACTCCTGTTCCTTCGTTGCCTTTCATACTAAGACCGAGTCTTCCTTTCAGAAGCAAACCCTTAGCTCCTAGGCTTCCCCACCGACCGTGTTCCCACGTTGTCGCCGTGGTGGGGCTTGCGTGTCTCTATGACCTTGAGGGCTATGCCGGTAGAGCTACTCATGCCGGAAGGCCTCAAGCGAGAGACCAGACCAAGAGGAACACACAGGCGGAGTCCAGACGGACCGCCAAGGAGGGTGCACTGTCCAGAAGCATCGGCACCAACAGCTGTTGGTGTTTTTGGACAGTGGTTTTGAGAGAGTGGGTTCGCCTCGGGTACGCGTCTGCTTATCAGACGTGACCACGATGGCGAACGTGGTTATTGGGGACCCCACCCCACAAAAAAGGCAAAGCTGTGGTCAGCACACCAATGAACGCGTCTCTAAAGAGTATATTACCCCAGGAGGGTACCGCCTGCACCGCAGGTGGAGAATCCCTCCCCGAGCAGAGCTCGGGCTGCCCCTCGTATTCTGGGGGGGGCAAAGAGCGCGTCAGGTCCCCTAGGGACCTGTTACCGTCCCTCGTGGACGCACGGAGCCAGGGTGGCTCACCCACCGGTAGCGCGGAGTCCCTGGGACCTGTTCCCAGCACGTCCGCTGCGCCGGTGGGTCCTGCAGAGGCCGGCAGGAGCTTCGGCCTCAGGGAGGTGAGCGGAGACACGGCGTCGGACTCAGATGTCGCGTCTTCGCTCAACTCGGAGAGAATGGAGGTGGATGAGGCCACCTCCAGGAAGAAGAAGAGGAACCCGTTCCTCAAGCGTCCCATATCCGGGGACGGCCGGAGGACGTCCTCCGACGATGGGCGTGGAGCTTCGGCCCGCAAAATCTCCACTGCTGGACGAGGTGCGGGCCGAATGACGAAAGGGAGGAAGCCCACCGCCGAGGAGGCGACCCAGCGGTCTTTAAAGATTGCCAGGGAGGGGCGCCACCCCGGGGCAAGCGGTGCCCAGGTCAGCCCCTCAGAGCCGGAGCCTTCTGGCAGCGAGCCGGAAGGCATGGAGGAGGCGCTGAACCGTTTTACGGCGGTCGTGGCAGCTGCCATAATGGGCGTGGCCAAGAAGAGGGAGAGGGTCGCCAAGAGGCGGTCCATCTCCCAGGCCATGACCTCCATCACCGAGGCACTGGGCATCGTCCTGGAGCCGTTCAGGAAATCCCTCAACAAGAGGGTTGAGCGGCTCGAGGCAGAATTGGCCAGTGTCCGGGGCGCTGGCCATGAGGTGGCGCCAAAAGGAGGACGCAGGGAGGGGCAGGGTCGGCCCCAGCCCTCGCCCCAGATGGAGAGCGAGGTGCTGACTCTGCTGCGGCAAGAGCTGGCTGCCTTCCGGCAACAGCAGCAGGAGCAGCAGCAGCAGTTCCAGGAGCGAGTCCAGCGGCAATTCGCAGTCCTGGAGGGCATTGTCCTGCGCCCCCCGCTTGCGGCCTCCGGCCTGAAAAAGGCGGTTAGTTACGCTGCCGCCGCCGCGGCTGCTGCACCCAAAGCGGGCCCGTCCGGGCAGACCGGGCGTGGAGCCCAGGTGTCGGAGCCGGCGAGGCCGGTCCCGGCGGCCAAGCAGCAGCAGCGGCAGGGGAAACCTGCCCCTCCCCCGAAAGGCAGAGCGGTGCCTGCCGCTAAATCGGCGGGGCCTTCCGCGGCGGCGGCGACTAGGCCGCGCCTGCCGCCTCCCCTGCCCGAAGAACCCTCGGCTGGCGCCGAATGGACGGTCGTCGGCGCCAGCAGGAAGGCGGGCAAGGCGGCTAGAGCGGCAAAAAAGCGCGAGCGGCGACAGCAGCGCAGGAAGCGGGCCATGGCGGCCAGGCTTCGCGCCCCGAATTCCGCAGCTGTAGTGATTACACTACAGCCAGCTGCGGAAAAGAAGGGCGTGACGTACAACGCCGTCATGGAAAAGGCGAAGCAGGCGGTGGTGGGCCACCTTAGCGAGTTCGGAGCCACTGAGGGCTTCAGAATGAGGCGCACCGCAACCGGGGCCCGAATATTGGAGGTCCTTGGTGCGGACAGCGGCTCTGCCGCGGACGCCCTGGCCGCAAGGATCAGGGCGTCTATGGACGCTGAGGAGGTCCGAGTGTCCAGGCCCACAAAGTGCATAGACGTGCGCATCATGGGCCTGGATGACTCCGTCAGGGTGGACGAGGTGGTGGCCGCCGTCGTCAGGGCGGGAGGATGCCAGGCCGACCAAGTGCGGGCGGGCACCATCCGTGCTGACAGCACGGGCATGCGGCCCGTTACGGTCAGCTGCCCCGTGTCGGCGGCTAAAGCCATCACGGCCGAAGGCCGAAGGCTCTTGGTGGGCTGGGTCTCCGCGCAGGTAAAACTGCTGGAGCCCAGACCTCTGCGGTGTTACCGCTGCCACGTGGGGCACCACGTGGGGGCCCACTGCGCCGCGGAGGTGGACCGCAGTGACCGCTGCTACCAGTGCGGTCAGTCTGGTCACAAGGCCGTCGAATGCCGTGCAACGCCGCACTGCTACGCATGTGCGGCGGCAGGCAAGCCGGCCGACCACCGGGCTGGGGGCAGGTCCTGCGACCCCCCTGCCAAGGCCAAGGGCAAAGTACGGCCCATCCACCCGGGCGTACTCACCGCCGCAGCCGCTTCCTTGGCTGCCGCCGCCGCTGCCGCCGCCGCACCCGCCGCGGCAGGGCCCTCACGGGGGGCTAGGGAGGAGACTGTAATGGACTTTCAATAACGACCCCATTACGTCTCCTCCAGGCGAACATCAACCACTGCGCCCCCGCTCAGGATCTGTTGCTCCAGAGCATGGCGCAGTGGTCGATCAATATCGCCGTGGTCTCCGAGCCGTACAATGTCCTGCCCAGGGGAGACTGGGTGCGGGACCTGGACGGCTCGGTGACCCTAATTTCGTCGGCCGCCGCCGGTACCCCGACCCTCGAGGCCGTCACGAGGGGACGGGGTTGCGTGGCAGCACGGTTCGGGGACATTGCAGTGGTAGGCGTCTACCTGTCCCCGAGCAGATCTCTCGGCGATCTTCACATCTCCCTAATGGAGCTGAAAGCCGTCGTCGCTGGGTTTGGTTCCCTCCCCGTGGTCGTTTGCGGGGACTTCAATGCCAAGAACTTGGCTTGGGGTTCCCGGCTCACGAACCAGCGGGGTCGGATGGTGGAGGACTGGGCTCTGGAGACAGGCCTGGTCGTCCTAAACCGGGGTTCTGTCCCCACGTGTGTGCGGATGCGGGGTGACTCAGTGGTGGACATCTCGTTCGCCAGCCCCGCTCTGTCGCCGCGTGTCGTCGACTGGCGCGTTATGGAGGGGGTGGAGACGTTTTCGGACCACCGGTACATCCGGTTCGACGTCTCCGCCCAAACCTCGATTGCGCCGGTCCGACAGAACCCTTGTGGTCCGCGGTGGGCGCTGAGGCAGATGGACCGGGAGCTCCTCCTGGAAGCCGCGACGGTACAGGCCTGGGTGCAAGCACCGGACAGGCCTGTCGACATAGACGTCGAGGCAGAGTGGTTCCGGGAGGCCATGTCGCAAATTTGCGACGCGGCAATGCCCCGAGTCCCTCCAGGACGTGCTCAGCGCCAGGTATACTGGTGGTCGCCGGAGATTGCGGCACTGCGCAACGCGTGCAATGCCGCGCGACGCCGGTATGCCAGATACCGCAGGCGCCGCATCCGTCCACCGGATGCGGAGGCCAGAGAGGCGGAGCTATACGAGGGATACAGAGCGGCAAAGCGCACCCTCCGAGCGGAGATAAGGCGGGCCAAACTTGAGGCCCGCAACGTGTGGCTGGGGACTCTGAATGGGGACCCATGGGGACGCCCGTACAAATTGGTACGGGACAAACTCCGCCCCTGGGCTCCCCCGCTGACGCAGAGTCTCCGGCCCCAGCTCGTGGAGGGTGTGGTGAGCACTCTGTTCCCCACGCGAAGGGAACACTCTCCCCCGCCCATGGCTCCGCCACCAGCGGTGTCCGACGCGGACCACGATGGCGACGACGACGATAACGCTCCAGAGGTGACCGAGGTAGAGATGAGAGTGGCGGTACGAAGGCTGAGTGCCAAAAATACCGCCCCAGGACCCGACGGCTTGCCTGGGAAGGCATGGGTCCTGGCCATGGAGGCTCTCGGGCCTCGACTAAGAGGGCTCTTCAGCGCATGTATGGAGAGGGGCCAGTTCCCACTTCGCTGGAAGACGGGGAAACTGGTCCTGATCGCGAAGCCGGGGCGCCCCGCGGACTCTCCGTCCGCGTACCGGCCCATTGTGCTGCTCGATGAGGTGGGCAAGCTCTTTGAAAGAGTAATTGCAGACCGCCTCGTCGCACACCTAACACGGGTGGGGCCGGATCTGGCGGACGGCCAGTTCGGCTTTCGCAGGAGGCGCTCCACGGTGGACGCCATCATGTGCGTGCGAGCTCTCACGACGGGGGATGCAGTGGCCCAGGGCAGGTGTGTCGTGGGGGTGTGTTTGGACATCGCCAACGCCTTCAACTCCCTGCCTTGGAGTAGCATTGGGAGGGCACTCCGGTATCACCGGATGCCCGACTACCTCTGTCGTGTGGTCGAGGCGTACCTGTCAGACAGGTACATAACCTACCCCGGTCACCAGGGGGTGTGGGAACGTCGAGAGATGTCGTGCGGTGTTCCGCAGGGATCGGTACTAGGGCCGCCCTTGTGGAACATCGGATACGATTACGTGCTGCGCGGCGACCTCCCTGACGGGGTCAGCGTGGTCTGCTACGCAGACGACACGCTGGTCCTGGCGCAGGGAGAGTCGTACCAGGCGGCGGTCGAACTAGCGACACGCGGGGTCGCGACGGTCGTTGGCAGGATCCAGGAGCTGGGACTCGAGGTGGCATTGCACAAGTCCGAGGCCATGTGCTTTCACGGCCCTCGGAACGCGCCACCACCGGGTTCCCGGCTAACGGTGGGAGGAGTCCACATCGGCGTCGGGTCAACGATGAAGTACCTGGGACTCGTTCTCGACAGCCGATGGGATTTCGACGAGCATTTCCGACGTCTGGCTCCCAAACTAAATCGGACTGGGGCTGCTCTCTCGCGGCTCCTGCCCAACCTTGGGGGTCCAGACGCCTCCTGCCGGAGGCTCTACGCGGGGATCGTTCGGTCCATGGCCCTTTATGGCGCGCCGGTGTGGGCGCCGGGGCTGCGGAAGCAGCCGGCGGCTCGGCTGAACGCGTGCCAGAGGGTCATGGCCATACGGATGGTACGAGGATACCGGACGATTTCCCGCGAAGCGGCGAGCCTTCTTGCTTGCCAGCGACCATGGGAACTGGAGGCAACAGTCCTTGCACTCATGCACGAACGGCGCATGGAGATGCAACGCCGGGGCGAAACTCCGCTGCCGCAACAAGTCGCGGCATGGCGGACAGAGTTCCGGCGAGTTCTCATGGAGAAATGGCGACAGCGACTGTCGCGACCCCGTGCTGGGCACGCCACAATTATGGCGGTAAGTCCCCTCTTTGAGGCGTGGTTGGAAAGACCTCACGGCGTCCTCACATTCCGCATGACGCAGGTCCTCACCGGACACGGTAAGTTCGGGAGGTTCCTGCACCGGATTCGTGCGGAAACGACGCCCGGGTGTCGCCACTGTGCGGCCCACCCGGAGGACACGGTGGAGCACACGGTGGAGGTGTGCCCCGCTTGGGCAGAGCAACGCCGTGACCTCGTGAGGGCAATCGGCGGCGGTGATCTCTCGCGCCGGGCCTTGGTTCAGGCCATGCTCCGGAGCGAGGAGGAGTGGCAGGCGGTCGCCTCCTTCTGCGAAGCAGTAATGCTAGCTAAGGAGGCGGCCGATCGCGTGAGGCAACGGTCCTTACGCTCCAACCGCCGCCGGGATTCCGATCCCGATTTCCGGCCACCGTAGGCGCGGGCTTGTAGACGGCGAGCAATGGGTGGCTCGCCGTCTGACCGTCCGGTAACCGTCCGGACCGAGCCCAAGTCGTCGACGGCGCGTTTTGTTCCACGCGCGCCTCAAGGAGATGTCAGCAAATCGTAGGGGCCCAGCAGGGTCGAAGCCTACTGGGGCCACGGGTAGTGTGAAAGCGGAACCCGGGGCCCTGGGACGAAGGCAACGAAGGAACAGGAGTGGGTTTTTAGTCAGTAAGAGTCTGACACTATCTCCCGCTCCGCCCAAGAGCGGGGATGTCATTAGGATGATTTTCCCACCCAATAAAAAAAAAAAAAAGCTCCTAGGCTTAGGCTTCGACCTCCTGTTGTCTCCTAAAGGCGCGCGTGGAACAATACGCGCTGTCGACGACTTGGGCTCGATCGGATGGCGAGCTACCCATAGCTCACCGTCCGCAATCCTGCGCCTACGGTGGCCGAAAATCGGGATCAGGTTCCCGGAGGCTGGGGCGTGAGGGGCACGCCCTCGCGCGTGCACGTACTGCCTCCTTCTTTGCTAACATTACTGCTTCGCAGAACAATGCGACTGCCTGCCACTCCTCCTCGCTTCGGACCATGGCCTGTAGTAAGACCCGGAGCGAGAGATCATTGCCGCCGATTTCCCGCACAAGGACACGGTGGTGCTCTGCTCAAACGGGACACACCTCTACCGTGTGCTCCGGATGAGAAGTCAAGTGTCGTCTCAACACGTGATATTGACGTCATTTAGTTATAGAAATACGGTAATTGGATTACATTAGAATATCAATAGATAGAGTACACAATATTGTCATTGTAATGCCTGTGCTTCATGAGGTACCTATTCCTTTTATACAGTTATTGTACGGAAACATATTCGATTACCTCCATATGAAAGTACTTCTCCACTTAACAAAAAACGCACATCCACGGATATCTTGAATTCAATCGAGGATCGTTGAAAGTTACAAATCACGAGAGATTCCTGTCTGCATATCAATTCAAAGGACTGATAAACTGATTAATACTCAACTACGTCTGCCGGCTTTAGTAGATATAACTCAGGTTGATTCAATTTGTTCGATCTTGGAGACGCAACTGAGCTCAAAGTTGTTACTTAGCTTAGCATAGCATAGCATATAATGTTCCCACTGTTGGGACTCAGGCCTCCTCTCTAGTAGAGGTAATGGGCCGTAATCCACCACGGTGGCCCAGTGCGGGTTGGTGGATGTCACATGTCTTCGAATTTTTGGTTCTAGGACATGCCGGTTTCCTCACGATGTTTTCCTTCACCGTTTTGAGAGCAGTGGTGATGAAATAAATTACACAAAGTAATGCGCCTGGCTGAGTTTGAACCCGCAACCTACAACTTGTAAGTCGGTGCCGTTACCACTCGGCCACCACTGCTCTCAACATAAATACCAAGAGGATTTGACACAATACACTCGACGTGTCGAGGCTTCAAAGTCTTGAGCATCACTTCGAGTTACTAGCCTGTCGGTTTTTTACCAGTTACATTTCGAGAGTGTTCGTTGGAAATGCACAACCAAATTCCGCCAAGCCCGTTCCATCATCCGATCACCAGGCATACGGCGATGCGCCAACGGCCCGGCCGTTACCACTCGGCCAACACTGCTCTCAAGTCAGTTGTTACTTCATTAAAAAAAAAAATCCGTAATAGCAAGACTATTCCATGAAATGTCCGGTTGAAGGGGTAAATCTTGAGCTGCTTAATGGTTCGGAAGAATTACCAAGGTTTTGGAACGCAAATAGCAAATGAAAGAACACTGGAGGATTTTTAGTTAATAAAAATCTGACACTCCCTTTCGCTCCATCCAGAGCGGAAAGAGTTATTTGATGACTAATGAGACTCAAAAAAAAAGAGATTAAAATGTTGTGTTGGCCATTTTATTAGTATACTAGCTTTTGCCCGCAGCTTCGCCCGCGTACATAAAAAAATCCTATGTCACTCAGGAATAAAGCAGCTTTCTATCGATATAGAAATTTTAGCAATCGGACCAAAACTTTCAGAGATTACCTCCTACAAAAATTTAACTATTTGTAATATTTTATAGTCTAGATGTAGATTTCTAACGTATGTACTTTTATTGGGGTGCGAAATCAATTAATTTATTTATTTTATTTTTATTTTATTTTTATTTTATTTTTATTTTATTTTTATTTTATTTTTATTTTATTTTTATTTTATTTTTATTTTATTTTTATTTTATTTTTATTTTATTTTTATTTTATTTTTATTTTATTTTTATTTTATTTTTATTTTATTTTTATTTTATTTTTATTTTATTTTTATTTTATTTTTATTTTATTTTTATTTTATTTTTATTTTATTTTTATTTTATTTTTATTTTATTTTTATTTTATTTTTATTTTATTTTTATTTTATTTTTATTTTATTTTTATTTTATTTTTATTTTATTTTTATTTTATTTTTATTTTATTTTTATTTTATTTTTATTTTATTTTTATTTTATTTTTATTTTATTTTTATTTTATTTTTATTTTTATTTTTATTTTTATTTTTATTTTATTTTATTTTTATTTTTATTTTATTTTTATTTTATTTTTATTTTATTTTTATTTTTATTTTTATTTTTATTTTATTTTTATTTTATTTTTATTTTATTTTAATAAGTACAGTGACAGACTACAGACTAAGACAATTTAGACAGTTAATACAAAATACAGTACATAAATCTGAAATCCAATTATTACTGTACATAGCATTCAATGCTTAATGTGCTTCATTAGTGACAGAAGGGTGAAGTATAATGGAGAAGTTAATAAATGAAACTAATGTAATTACAATTTATACAAACTATTTCTAAATTCGTTAAAACTATTCAAGAACAAGTAATGACTTCTCTCGCTCTGAAGCGGAGCGAGAGGGCGTGTCAGACTTTAACGGACTAAAACACACCTATTTTCCTCCTTTGCCTACCATTGCAGGACCACGGGTTTCTCATTCAGAATTCGGCCCCAGTAGGCTTCGGCCCTGCTACAGGGGTCCACCTACAGTTCTGCCAAGTTACGATCGTTTCGTTTGCTGGGGGCTTCTGTCATCTCTTTGAGGCACACGACTGGACGAACCGGAAACTTTAACGATCGGACGGCGAGCTAGTCATGACTCGTCTTCCGGTAGTCGGAGTCGGGTTTCTAATCTTGTTTTCTTTTTTGGCAAGTAATTTAACGCACGTTACGTTTTTCTTTTTACAAACTTTCAGCATGTACAGGAATCAACCCAAGATACTGCCACAAATCCAGTTCACAGTACCAATAAAGGTACTTGTAGCGACATCTATGGTGTCACATAAGAACTAATCCTGCATCGCGCAATAAAAGTTTTCCGCGCGATTAGAACATATAGAACAGTCCTAAAATCATCTATCGGGCAGTGTTGCCCACCAGACATGACACCCGTCTGGCCGGAGGATCCTCTCTTTTCAACGGAGGTTTGTGGGACTTTACTTTCTGTTCCGCCTACCTCCAAATACTTATTGCGCATAAAATTAAAAATATTAACACAATAGGTTTTATTACAAAACATTTGAGGCAAGTTGTTTGTAAACAAAGTAATTTTCGTAATTGTTACTGTAAAACAATACGAACCAATCAACGCTAAGAAGTCTTATAAAGCTTGTTTTGATTTTGATGTTTGTTTTGTTGTGTATCAAAAGTCATGAACAATTATGCCAAATCAAAAAGAAAGTATCCGTTTACATTACAATCATTCACAATTGGATAAAACAATAAAAAAGAGGTTTAAATAATTTCATAACACTTTGACTTTTAAAGTCAGGACTTTAAAAGTCAAAAGGTTACAATATTTGTTTATGCGGCGTTTTCCTCCAATATTTATTATATTTTTTTTTATACTCTCAGTGCTATGTGGTCCGCCGGCCGCCCGCATAAATTATTTTACTGCAAGCCAATATGATTTTTTATAACTTATTTCCGCAGGCCATGCAGCCGGCGTCTTAAGTGCATTTACTTATCTAGCAAACCAATGAAAAAAAATCAGTATGAATTTGTGCGATTACAGCTGCCAACACACGGCCTGCTGGGCGGCTGGCGGTATACGCCGTGACCTATGTTCACGGCGTATCCCGCCAGTGGCCCACATGGTTAATTACAAAAGTTAGTTCAATTGTAGTATAACTGGCCTTACCAGCTACATAAAATTAAATGTGGCCCACGCGCCGCCCACATGGCCTACTTCTCTAGAAAATTTTGAGAGTGGCGCCGATTATACCTATATACGTCTGTAGAATTTGAGTGACCTTGAAAAACGCTGTATTGTCGTTTTGTACGAAAATTTTCAATTTTTTTTCAAAATTTTTATTTTTCCTTATAAAATCCAGAAAAAGTTATTTTTGCATTTTTTTGGTGATTTTAAGTAAAAACGCGAAATTACGTAATAATAATAAATACGTGCGAGGGGTGAAAGTGACTTCACGTCATCTTGTAACTTCTCCCGCTCTGTATGGAGCGAGAAGGAGTGAAAGACTTGTACCTACTATCGTATAGTGAGGACCAAACCCAAATACACAGCTCGTGTGCCACGCGTCAGCAAAACCTATGAGGCCCAATGGGCCGCCACGGCTGCGGAAACGTTTGACACACATGGGTTTTAGTCTGTTAAAGTCTGATACGCTCTCTTGCTCTACCTTAGAGCGGAAGAAGCCATTTGATGATGTCCTACCTAAAAAAAAAATGAAGAACTTTCAACAATGTTTGATTGATTGAAAGATACCATAAACTTTTAACAAGATTACTCGGGCTGAGCTAGTTGTAGCCAATGTTCCGGATTTATTAAGGCTGAAATAAATTGGCCCCAGGCTTAGACCTAAACCCTTGTAACTGAAACTTATCGCCTTTTTATACATTAATATGTATGGTTACTCGTATTTACCCATATCAGTTTAATGAATTTTGGAATTTTAATTTATTGAATGTTTGAAATGAATGAATAAATTCAAAATGCCATTAATTAAAATCATAAAAAATACATATCAATATATGAAATTTTTGAATTTATTTATATTTTTAAATTTAGTTTTAATCTTAATGTGAATGAATGATTTTACATGGGTTATAATAATACCTGAAATAAATGAAGTAAAAAAAAACTAAAAAGAAATAACTAAAATAAAAAAAAACTAAAACTAAAATATGTCCAGCTTTAAACGTCACAATAATTTGGAATCTTTAAAACATTATTTACGATCAACAGTGGATAACTTTCCAATGGAAACAATACGAAAAGCGATAGATGCTTAAAAGCCTGTGTTAAGGTTAAGGGTGGACATTTTGCGTTGAAGTTGTGTATTATTTTATTTTTTTTATGATATAAACTATTGCTTGACTGAAGATAAACAGATAACCGATCCCACCTGAAGGTAAGCAGTGATGCAATCGTTGATGGTAAAGCACAGTAGTTCATTAAGATCCTATTTACTCTAGCCTTAGAGACAGCTAAATTATAATCTGTTGGGAAGACCGCAGCAGACAAATTGTTCCAGTCCTGTGATATAATCGGTATAACCGACCGGACAGTAGAGGTAGGACAAAGCAAGGATTGACACTCGCTGCTCGACGAGTTGCCCGATGGTAGAAAGGTAAGTAATGGCGGAACCAAGTCATGTAATTCCTGCAAACACTTTCCAAAATGCATCCTGTAGAAGACGGAAAGGCTGGCTACCCTACGCCTGTGCTCCAGGCTTAATAGATTGATCTTCATCGATTCGGGGTCACCAATTAGTCTATTATTAATTTATTAAATAGTTTTTCAATAAAATACAGTCAAACGGGATGAATAAAAACAAAACTTCAAAAAATATTTTCACGATATTTTAATATTTTTTTCTAGCATTTAACTATATCTATTTATTAATGCATTGTTATTCTAAAAAGTCGATGCTTTGGTAGAAGACGGCAATATGGTATCAAAGTGAAAAACCAAACCAAAGTTTTGTTTCTATTCGCCCCTGCGTTTCTATTCACCCCGTTTTGCAGTATATAATATTTTTATAAAGTTATGATTTTTTTTATTTGTAACAGAATTTATTAGTGCCTAAGGCATTAAGTCCGCCTTTGTACAGTGTTTACTACTTGTGCATAAAGTTTTAATAAATAAATTTATAGCCATACTAGGTATAGTAAGAATATTATATTTTCTTTAAATAGTAAGTACCATCTTTATTTAGGGCTTTGTACCGTATTTAGACATTTAATTTCAGGATTATTCAGAACCGAAACTCTTAGGTTTCAATCTAATTGAAACTAAGAAAATAATCTAACTTGAAAATAACCCGTAGAAGAAATTTAATCTTGTCTGCTAGATAATTCATTTCATTGCGTAGGAACTTAATCATTCTAGGCTTTAGAGTTTGGTGAAAAAAAAATTGATTACTGTTACTGAGTTCACCAAATTGTGGGATACTAGAAATAGATCAAATTTTATTTTTCATGTGTTTTTTTTTAGGTGTGATTTATATCCCACCTGTATAATTTTAATGACTTCTCTGGTTCTTCATGTCAGACTTTAACCAACTAAAACCGCAAAAAACTTAGTTCGGTCTTCGACAGAATTATTATTAAGTTCTCTTAATGATTTGATATTTTTCATAGTATTTATTGGTTTATAATTTTAGCATATTTATGTATTTTATTATTTTAATTAACTATTTTCTTTTTCTTTTGAATTATCTGTTATTTGTTTATTGTGCAAACCTACCACAGTGTTATCTTTTTTAACTCAAAGGTTGACTGATAGAGAATGCCTTGTAGCATTAAGTCCGCCTATGTACCACTATTGTACATGAAGTTTTAATAAATAAATAAAAGACTACTGAAGGAACATCCTTCAGTAGCCTTTTACGTTCTAGAACCAACAGTATCCATTTCAACTTTTCACCATGGCTCTAGAAAGTGTCAATTACAAGTACAGAGTTGAATAATTAATTTAAGTTAATACTTCTAACAGTACACCTGTTACTATTTCACACAATACATACGGAGGCAGTTTCAAACTATTTCATATTTACTGCCGCAAATTGTCCATATGGGCACTCAAGATATGAAATTATTTTCCACTTAGAACAACAGTGTCAAACAAAATGAAACTAAATAATACTTTAGTTAGAAACTTGGTTTGAATACTCACACAAAATCCATGTAGGACACGTCAGGTAATCCGTCAGGCCAGGATAGCAGACAAGCAGTTTTGCGGGTGCCTTTTGACCTGTCACAGAGAAAACCAGACATTAATTAAAATTTTGCACGACGAACTTTCAAATAACTGAAGAGTTTTTGAAATTATTTTACGTTCACGATTATAGGTTTATAAAAATACAGTTCCCAAAATAACTCAAATATGAAATTTTGTAAATCAAAATTCACAATTTATTTTCAGTCTAGATATTGAGTGAAAATCAATTCTGGATTTGATTGAGTCACTTTTTTTTTAATCCGTGACCTTATTTGGAAAATATTAGGTTAAAAAGTACTAGTATATAAAACATCTAATGTATACATAATTTTATTGAGTTCAGCGAAAAAATATGATATACTTGGATATAAAAGGCACTATAAAAAAAACCGAGCAAGTGCGAGTCTTACTCGCGCACTGAGGGTTCCGTACAAACTTACCTATGAAAAAAGTTCAATTCCTGAATTGAGTGACGAAGATTTTTCCGAATCGCAATTTTTATTTCGTGACGTATCTAAAAATGTACAGTTTTCAGATTTGTCCTATATTTGTGCTATGAGACCTTGTTTCATGCCAAATTTCAGGATTCTAGGTCGACGGAAAGTACCCTATGAGTTTTGATTCCCTCAAGATTGTCGAAATCTACATTTTTAGCGACATAAAATAAAGGAACCTTTATTTTTCGTAAATTCAGAAGTTTGAATTTTACCTCATAGTTACATATTGATACCTCCACGCGTCCCGAGATAAAGGGTCTTGACAGAGAGACATGATAGCGACAAGAAACATGTGAAAGATATATTTGTAATTACAAAACATGATTGAAAAGAGTGTCCATGGAATTTCTTGCACATTCTTCTTAATAAATAAATTTAAGAATATTCACCCTTAAAAATTCAGTCCCAAAAGTTTTAATTCTCATCGAAAACTTACCATTATAATTATATCACCATTTAAACCTAATATTTCAGTCTCTAAATTATGCTACAAACATTTTAATAATAATATGACTATTTAAGTTTGATTAAGCTAAATCTCTAAATTATAATTAAAACTAATAATAAACACAAACTTTATAAATGCAGTTTTTTTCATACTTGTTTTAATATTGATTTAAACTTCTTTAATAATTTCCTTCGTATACTTCCCTGTAATGCAAAGCTTTGGTGGGTAAGGCATTCTAAAAGATAAAATAAAAAATATAAAAAGGTAAACAATAACAAACGCATTTACGGTATTGTAAGCATTTGATAGTTAGGTAGAAATCTATTAAGTACACACGAGCCCATGATCCGGTGTATACTCAAAGGATATGAACCAATGTGTACTTGGTCGCTATTTTCAATTAAAGTCCTGACATTTTATTTGCTTAAACAACAACAGTTAAACCGACTTTCTACAACATATTGATACACATACATCTCCAAACACAGCTTTTCACTCGTGAAAACACAATATAACCTAACACAGCCGCAGGGCCAAACTGATTAGTCACGCACGACAGCGACGCTTTCGTATCCCGAGGCCTTCCGAAGCGTGAACGGGAAGATAATAATTACCTCTGAAACTTTATCACCAAAGCCTACTATGCCACTGTTCGCGCTATAACCCTAGTAAAGTTTGGCGGTATATCTGACGGGGGTCGTAGTCAGATCCCAAAATGTGCCATTTCACGATCATATCATGGATAATATTGTGGCGACCATAGAGGCCACGCTAATACTATTAACTTGCAAACTGGCAAGATATACTTTTAAGATTTATAGTAAGAATAGAATAGTTATATATATTTAAAACAAAAATTGATTAGAGATATTCAAATAAGAAAAAACTAAGCAAATGATATATTTTTATAAATAATGTAACAAAGGGTGCTTCTACAAATATATAGCAAAAGCATAGCATAATCAGCCTTTTAATGTTCCTACTGCTGGGACTCAGGCCTCCTCTCTAGGAGAGGGAATGGGCTGTAATCCACCACGCGGGATCAGTGTGGGTCGGTGAATGTCACATGTCTTCGAAATTTTGGTTCTAGGACATACCGGTTTCCTCACGATATTTTCCTTCACATTTTTGAGAGCAGTAGTGATGAAATAAATTACAAAAAGTAATGCGCCTGGCTGGGTTTGAACCCACGTCCTACAATTCATAAGTCGGGGCCGTTATCACTCGGCCAATATTAACAATATCATAATAGTGCTCTAATATTAGTATAGTAATATCATAATAGTAAATTAAACTAGAAGCCTTTTAATTGCGTCTCCCCTATCACAATATCATAGACAGGCGCCTTTTACCTAGACAACAACTAGTTTGCTTCACCTTCGGACCAGCAATGTCCTATGACGTCAAAGTACAATTTGTTGTTAACACAACGTCTGATTACGTCCAATAAAAATATATAATTATTTGCATTATGTCTCTTAACACCAAGCAGCCATAGAACCTCCATAAATCCTATTAGTTAAACTTTTACTTTTTGTTTTAGACTGGCCTGTTGGTCTAGTGGTTAGTGGCCCTGACTGCTAAGCCGGAGATCGTGGGTTCGATTCCCACCCAGGACAAATGTTTGTGTGATGAGCACGATCATTTGTTCTGTGTCTGGGTGTAATTTATCTATATATGTATGTATTTAGAAATATATAAGTATGTTTATAAGTTGTCTAGTGACCATAACACAAGCTCTCCTTAGCTTGGGACTAGACGGCTTTGTGTGATAGTTGTCGAATATTATATTATTATTATATTTTACGCCGGAACACTTCCAAATGTCAAATATCTAGAGCTAATTGTGGAGTCGAACGTTTATCAACGTTTGTCCATTTTGTATGAGAAAATATGGTGTCATAATGTACGCACCTCACAAAAGCGGCGCTGGACCGAACTTGTTAAAGGAAAGTTCATTACTATTGCATTAAAAAGATTAAAGTATTCAGTTCGCTTTTGAGTTTTGTAAAAGATTTTATTATGCAATTAGTGCTTAAACATGATTCCCGGCTTATTAATGAGCGCTACGCCTAGCTCGAGTAAAGCGTAATCGGGAGGTCCAATTTTCGATTAGTTATTGACAGCGCGTAGTGTACTACGTGTAATCCAAAAATGTCAGCAAAACTCTAAGGCCCAGTAGGGCAGATACGTGCTAGGGCTGCGTGATCATTTGAAACCGTGACCCTAGAACGCAAAGGCCAGATAAAGAAACATAGGTTTTTTTTTTTTAAGTGGGGAATCATCCAATAACGTCTCCCGACCTTTCGTGTTAGAGTTTTCCTGACAAAAACTCACTTATGGTCCCTTCGTTACCTTACATTCCAGGGCCGGGTTTTCCTTTCAGAAGCGAAAACTTGACCCCAGAAGACTTTGACCCTGCTAGGCCCTTACGGTTTGCTGACATCTTCTTGAGGCGCGCGTGGAACAATAAGCTCCGTCGACGACTTGAGCTCGGTTCGGACGGTTACCGGACAGTCGGACGGCGAGCTACTGCCATTGCTCGCCGTCCGCAAGCTCGCGCCTACGGTGGCCTGAAATCGGGATCGGAACCCTGGCGGCTGGAGCGTGAGGGCCGTTCTCTCGCGCGTGCGCGTTTGGCCGCCTCCTTTGCTAGCATTATTGCTTCGCAGAAAGAGGCGACCTCCTGAAACTCCTCCTCGCTTCAGACCATGGCCTGTACCAAGGCCTGGTGCGAGAGATCGTTGCCGCCGATCGCCCCCACGAGGACACGGCGGTGCTCTGTCTATGCGCGGCATACCCCTCTACCGTGACCTCTGGGCGGTCTATACAGTGGTGACACCCGGGCGATTCTTACGCACGAATCCGGTGCAGGAACCTCCCGCACTGACCATGTCCGGTGAGAACCTGCGTCATGTCACTCCTCAAAGAGGGGACTTACCGCCATAATTAAGGCGTGCCCAGAGAAACACAGATTAGTAAAAATTTGATATGCCCTAACTTTCCACCCTAGAGTGGGAGAAGTAACTAAACAAAGTTGCTGTTTATTAAAAACTACTTACTTTATTCATTCTGTTATTTTTTAGAATTCCGTAACCAAAAGGTATCGAGCCTCCGTCCATTCTTTGTCTGTTACCAGGTTGTATCCCCTGATTTTTACAGCGTGTAAAACGATTGCCGCTATAACAATTAAAATTTAAAATTAAAGGCGAGCCCCAGACAAGGAATGTAATTTTTCCAGTACATATGTAATAAAGTAAATTAGTTTCTGCTTTCTTAGCCACCACTTGCTTACTGTTTTGAATTGTCCTCTTTTTAATATAGTTATGGCTTTGTTTGTTACGGAGAATCACTGACTCCTAATTTACATGCCCACACCTAGTTTAGGAGTCAGAGTTACATACCTATATAATTGTGACCTTGTATAAGCCTATATGTTCATAGTTTTATGATGTAAATGCTATTTTTTTTGTGTGAAATAAATTTATTATTATTTCCTTTATTCACTGTAAACACATATTAATTACATTTTTAAATATTTTTCTTAAACAAAATGATACAAAAAAAACATTTAAAAATATAAAAAATAGTACCCCACCGGTATCGGGAACAGGGTCCAAGCTACCAGCGGTCAGGGCTCCAGAGAAAGGAACCTCCTAACAATACGAGCCGTGTCCAGGAGTACCGCTTTCTGAATCAATTTTTTAATGTAATTATTTTGTATAATAGTGATACTTGAATCCCAATTACTGTGCGCTCGATATTTCTTTTATTAACGTTTACCAATTATACCAATCACAGCGTATTGAATTCCTGTGATTGAAACGTTGTGAAAATTGGACTATAATACGATACGTATGTTGTATATAATTATAATTACTTAAATTGTAAATTGTAGCAATATTCAGTTTCATTTGACTTTAGTGAGCTGATAATTCAATTTCGTTAAATAATTATTTCAAAATGTTTTGATTTTCAATTATTTTTCCTGGTAAATTTAAAATTTTATAAGGTACAAACTACTTAACTGTCACAAACAGGAATATCCTTTAATTCTGAAACCTTGAAGAATTTTTTTTCCAGAATTTAAATCACCGAAATGTTTTCTTAAACCAATGCTGCAAAAGAAAAGTTTGATTGAACTTTTTTACCAGTGGTTTATTGATATTATTCAAATCGAATTTACTATGATGAATTTACATGTACGGAACAATCGCAACGTTCTAAATATTGGTGACGAAAATCATGCTAACTCAAGATTGTCCATTTTTTTTTTCGTTTTGAATTCAATTGTAATAATATTAATTAAGGAATAGTACCTAATTTTGAATGCATGCTAAATTAGGACGTAAAGAGCAGGCGGATGAAAATAATTGCAATGCTTGAAAAAGGCTGCTAAGTCATAAGCACTAAAATAATATAATGTCAACATGGTACACTTGGTTTGCATTAAACGTTTTCACTTCGACTTTGACAATAAAAAAACTCACAATCCACCACACGTTACGCATTTGGATGTACCTCCAGCTTGATGTACATCAAGCTTGAAGTACATTCAAGTGCGTAAAAATAGGCAAAAAAAACTCACACTATTAGATCATAACTTGTGTAGATACCGCTAAAAATCTCGAACGATTTGTAAGCTTTTGATAAATTTTGAGCAGATAATTTCATAGAAGCATCAAAATTCGATAGCTAACATTCTAATTGTAACCTAACCTAATCCAACCCATTGACAAGCATGTTTCTAATACGAAATCCAATCAATCGTCTGAAAAGAGCAAACCGACACCCGCATCGAACAAGGCAGTATCTCGGATTACAGCTCAAACAAAACTCAAACATGGCACTATCACTTTAAGGTTCATTTTGAAAAATGACTGAATTAATGTTACAACCTTGTTTGTTGCGGGTGTAAAAATTTGCTATATGGCTAAGGAGAGTTAAAACACTGGCTTTAACCCACTAAAATTTCTAATTACTGCAACATATTTGATTATAGTCAACTAGACCGATCGCAGATTATAAACGAAGGAAATAAAAAAACATTTTAATTACCGCCGAGAACCAAGGTTACCGACATAGCCCGAAAAATCGCTAAACTTAAGTGGCAGCAGGCAGGGCGCATTGCTCGCAGAACAGATGGTCGATAAGACCAAAAAACTCTAGAAGTGGCGACCATGGACCGGAATATACAGCGTTGGAAAGTCTCCCACAAGGTCGACTGATGACCTGATAAGGGTTGCGGGAATCGAATGGATGCGAGACACATAGGACCGGAAATTATGGTGACGCTTAGGGGACACTCAGAACTAGAACAAATATCAGTAGATGTCAGAAGTTTTTGGCGGGATTTCTTCGAATGAAGTTGGCTGTTTTAATTATTCACAACTTGTTTCCTAGTAGATATTGGGATGTAAAATTGGTGTAATTTTGTATCTCAAGTGTGCTGTAACTGGACAATATGTGAAATCATTGAAATAGGCGCGATCTCGGTAAAATGAAGCTGAAATTTTTAGTAGTAATTTTGGCTACCTCAGCGGAGTTTGCTGGAAAGGTTGAATCAATACATTTGTTGCCAAATACTACAACGACATAACGACATTAGAATGTGTTACATCCGCATTCTGATGTTAAACGAAAAGAAACAACTACGATATTTGAATACAGAAGACATAATTACGCCAGAAAACATGTACGAAAGACTAGGCGATATGGTCGAACGACTATAGCTTGCCCTAAGGGGTAAACAGAAAAAAAAACAGTAGATGTCATATAAATATTTTTTCTCGGCGGGTATTGAACCCGCGACATTTGAGCAACCACTCGCTCAGCCACTGCACCATCCGTGTGATTTAACTATGTTTAAAAGTTAAGTTAGTACTATAATGTTTTTATATTTGTCTTCTCGCCATTGACGGAGACGGACGTGTTGAATTTATCTGCTGAAGACGTAACGAGCCGATGTGTATACCCCATGTGTCCAAATACTATAATGGTGTATAACACAGTTGATTCTATTACATTTTAACTATAGGTAGGTTACGTAGGAAGCCAAAATAATTAATCCTAGTCTCTCTCGGACCTGTCACGAGCAGAATATAACCAATTTAGGATTTGCTGTCATCATCGAGAGTTGCGTTATCAAGATAATGTGTGACAACGTAGAAATACGGGTTATTTATGATGCTGAAGTGATCTATTAGCCTCTCTCTGTGCGCAGGTGTGGTCTCAGAATCATTAATCCATATAAAAAGTCTGCTCACTCACTAGTTGACTAACTTTAGTTGACGCAACTACCCACTTTTTATAAACTTCCATTATAAATTTTATAAAAAGTGAAGAAGTGAAGAAGTAGCCATTTTTTGACTAAAATAATGATCATGATGAGAGGATCAAAATGGCTACTTCTGAACATAGGTTTCCTTCAAATATCGCCACATCAACCGGTCCTGTGCATCTCACATATAGTGGATTCCCGTGACCTTTACCTGGTCGTGAGTTTTCCTTATGGATATGTCTATCGATATGTAGAAAATGCTCCTCGTTGCAGCTTTGTGGTGGTTAGCAGTAGTAGTAAGAGCTGCCGTATTTGACATTGAGCGAAACTGGTGCAAGACAATACGGGGTCTAAATCGCGTAGACAATGCGGTTGGTTGGGATTGCCGGTTGTAAAAGCCTAACTTAACATTAACGGTTTACATTTGTAGTTTCTAGTAATCGAAACTTTGGAATTGATATAAGTATACTTGGCTACAAAATCAGCAGCAACCGAAAAATGTTGACGTTTACCAAAACTTGCTACGTTCTTCGCGAATTCTCGAAGCTACACGAAAATCATCAAATTGCCTGTTGCCCCCACCTTAGAAATCAAAGTTGCTTCGTCTGCCGATTGCCTTAGACTTAAAAAACAATCTCAATTTTATTTTTTGGCTTCCCACGGACTGGGAATTTATGCGCACACAAAGTTGCTACCTAAAATTAATTGCGTTTACATTTGCTTTTTTATTAGGCTTTAAAACTACAATATTAGTTTTTACAGCTCGTTGTGATAACGTGTTACATGATTAATTTCTAATTAAAATTAAAATAATCTTTGAAAAACTTACCTATATTCCTTAGTAGTAGAATATAATAAGCAGGGTATTGCTAGTAGCATGCCGCTGATCCAAATGCAGGCAATCATGACGAGCGAACAAGTCTTCGACATCCTCGGTCGCATTGGTCGGACGATGGCTTGGTATCTGAATCAAATAAAAAAAAAATTCATTTATTGGTACGTCATAAATTTTATGATTCATCGCAGTTTGTTGAGTTTACACGAAGAAATTTGACAGAAACGGGAGACAGGTAACCAAATAACAATCTAACAATTTTGTAAGTTTCCTTCATAAAAATATCTCGTATTTTCACTAAATAATAGCGTAGTATTGTACAATTGAGACCGATTTTCAAATCCAGCATATTATTTTCTTTCAGGAATTCCACTTGGAGTATCAGGTAAGCTAAAGATTATAATTTAAAATGAATTTGTTTCGTGTTGATAAACCTTTGCAATGCCTATTAGCCTTCGACTCCAGCCGTTTCTTACAGATTTTTTGATCCAATTACGTCTGAGAAAAATAACTGTCATAAAACACAGCCGACGTATTCAGTAGACGTTTTTGCTTTACTGAAAGTTGAAGTTAACAACAAAGAAAAAAACAGACAGAGCTATGGAGGGAATATTTCGATACTAGTGTTCTGGACAAAAAAGTTTTAGATTGCTGTATTGTACGTGTGTACTCGTATCTTACGATGAAAGACAATATGTCTCTCTAAATAGGTATTATCTGACCAGAAGTACAATTAACTGAGAAGTAGTTGCAAACCAATAAGACAAACTTAAGTTAAGAACTAAGACAACATTGTCAAATGTGTTATCATAAAGAATGCTTAAGTGAAGAACTAAGACAATAATGTGAGATGTGTTATCTATTTGCAGTCTTTGATAAGGCTCAGTTATTTGGCTATTGGGTCTGCAAAGGCTATACTGATATTAAACAACCTTTATTTTATATTGTACACAACACTTTAGAAACAATTTTAATCAGGGCAGTTTATGTACACGGGTTTAGCCCAAAATTTAGTTTTTTTTGAGTAAACCTTCAACCTTCAACGGTCCGGACTAAGCGTTTCGCTTCGTCGTTTATACCGCGTACGTCGAAGGACTGGAACCATTTGCCTGCTGCGGTCTTCCCTTCCAACTATAATTTAGATGTCTTCAAGGCTAGAGTAAATAGGCTCTTAATAAACTAGTGCGCTTGACCATCAATGATTGCATCTCCGCTTACCATCAGGTGGGACCGCAGTCAAGCACTGGTTTAAATCAATTTAAAAAAAAAATACCTTAATGCCATAAAACAATTTGCACACGAGGTCAAATAAAAGTGTATAACAAAACCTAACCTTACATCAATAAAAACAGTATTGTAATTTTCAGTTAATCATTTTCAGTTTCCAACGATTTCGAGTTTTATTCACCTGGCATGGCAGTGGACTTCAATATACCATAACGTACTCGTAACAGCGATATTGTAATCAACGTGGATTGTGCAGCCAGCTTTAATCAAATCTCATAGTGAAGGACTTTTACAAACAGAATTTTAAATCAAGCTGACCGGTGCGAGAGAATTATTACATTAATTAGGAAAAGAAAAAAATGCAGCATTTTATCAATTGGAGCATTCGATTTCGATGCATTCACTTTGCGGTCACATGTTGTTTTTTTATGTTTTTATACGCGATAAAAATTACATATCAAAACTACATAGAAATTGAACCAATTATCAAACGAGATGTTAAAATGGTTGCAATAACTGAAGATATATCCTGTTATTATACAGATAATGGAAACTTGTTCCTATCAACTGAAGACCCAACATTTTCTCCTCCTCCAAAGGATAAATCGTTATTTTTTATTGAATCAGAGTGTAAAGAAGAAATGTCAATGCTTCAGGCATGTGTTATAGAGTCTGCTGCTATAGCCCATCCAGAGTCGAAGATATACGTACTTTTCAGTTATTCTATTACAGAATCGCAAACAAAAGGATACTTTGGACAAGTTCTCAACTATCCCAACGTTTTTGCTGCAAGAATACATATGGATCAATATTCCAAAGGCACTGCACTGGAATCGATATCAGTAAATGATATAAATAAAACTAGACACCCGATAGAAGACATTACAAATATACTAAAAATTGTTACGCTGCACAAGTGGGGTGGTACAGTTTTGAGTAGTGACATGATGGTTCTAAGGTCATTCGAAGACCTACCAAAAAATTGGATTGCTAAAAAAAATAATGAAGCATCATCCAGAATTTTATCTTTTTCAAAAGATGATGTTGGTACAAATATTACTAATGAAATAATGAAGTAAGTTTTGTTCTATTGAAGCAGAGTAAATAGTCATGTCAGTGGAGGTAATTTTTATTTTTTGTGCACAGAGAATTCGCAAAGACCTACGATACTAAATCACGGTATGTTAACCGTCTAGAAACTATATTAATTCGGGTATTGAAAAGAAGGTGTCCCAACATATTCACGTCAAAATCTGGAGAATGTAATGGTAAGAATGTTTTTATTAGTTTTGTTATCACATGTTCTGTAAGCCTGTAGTAAAGACGTTGTTATGTAAAAGTAATTAGTAAGACAGTTAATTGTAATATTAATGAGTACTGATATTGAAGGTTTATTTGGTGATGCAATAAAAAATATTATTATAGTAAACGGTGAAGGACACGCTGTATATTCAATGGGAGAAGCACAGGAGTTCACAGGATCGGTAGATCTAGTGATGTTCGGTAAAGGCCTATGAAGACATTTTAGTCCAAAACATTGGACTTGACATGATTCACTACTTAATGTACTGATTTATATTGTAACTGTTTCAGGGTTTAAAGTTTTTTCAGAAGATTTTTTCTTCCCAATACGTATTCCTAGTCCTGCACCTTACGTCGATGAAGGCACAGAAAGTGTTGAAGTGGAAATGCCTTACACATTTCATATAAAAAATATGGACTTTAGTAGTTATCCAAGCGAAGAGTGGCCATCTGAAAATTTAGCAAGGATTTTCTGTCCAAACATTTTTGAATTTAGATCAAAAATAAGCTAAAAATGTCATTAATTTTATTAAAAAATTAATATCGACAACTGAAATATTTGCTTGTTAAAAATGTTCGACATATTTTTTAATGCTGTGGCGGTTTGAAGACAATATTATCTTTTTTGTTAAAATTGTATAGTATCACTATATTATATTGTTTTATTACTTTTTTATCTATATACTATATAAATCATGTCAGCACTATTGATTATGTTCTCACATACACTTATCTTAGGTAAAAGATAGTTAAATAATTTACGGAAAATGTGTCATATGATTTATTTTTTTTGTTGAAGTCTTCAAATAACTCCCCTCGAGTGACTTAGGGCCTGCGCACACCACGTTTTTAAACGAGCCGTCGACCCGCGTTTTAGAAACGTGCGTCGACGGCGCGCTCTTATCCTATTAAAGGTCTACTGGCTGCGTCTGACTCACGTGCGTATCGCATCTGTATCGCTACAAACGCGCGTCAACGGCGCGTTTAAAAAACAAATGGTGTGCAAAATTCCTAAATTCCACCAGTGACCATTTGCGTTGTAATGGTTTACCTATGTATAAAATAACTTTATAGATTTCACAGTCTCAACATTGCAATTATCTCTCTTGTCCTGTTATATTTTTACCGCAACGGAATACCGTACTTCTATGTGATTTCGTACGCTTTTTTTTTAATATTTTCAAGTGGCATCTCCCGCCATTCGTAATTCAACTGCAATTTTTAGGACCTAACTTTAATAAAAAATATTAGAATAGTTTAGTTCAGAAACCAGTGATTCAGAATTGTTTTATCGGAAACATGTTTCAATTGACCCCGAATTTATTTTTTTACTGCACACACAAAATTTTGAAGAAAAGATTCGTTTTCAAAAATGTTGTCAAATGGCCAAAAAAAAAATAGGTCTAAGTAGTAACTGACCACAACTGCAATGAGACGTAGTCCCAGATTTACTCGAACAGAAAAGAGGTAGAAACCACCCACCATTATCCTAATAATCTAACATCGAGACTTCAAGAAATCTCAAGTCTAAAACCAAAAACCCAGGACAGATTATACTGGCTCAGAAATGTGAGGAGATCCGACCCCAGATAATGGGAACAGGGACAGACAAAGAAAAATAAACTGACCACAACACATTTATTTTGTATAATTATAGTAATGACGAGCATTAGTTCCTGAAAAATACTTAAAATGAAAAACTTAATTTTACGGCACTTTTGGTGTCAAAAAACCACCATAGTCCGTCGCACAATTAGCGTTGACGCACACTAAATGACACGTAGGCAAGTCAGTACGTTCTCCTTTCGGTACCCCACCACAGTCCCTAGCCCTTTTTTAGTTATTCAATTTGTAATTAGAACTTTCCACAGACCCATATTTCTATTGACCCCGGTTACCCCTATTTTGCGAATGTTATCAAAATCATTATGATTCCACTATGCTAATGTTATTATTATGTATACAGAAAGCTAAAAAAAGATTTAATCCTACAACAATAAGATCCTTTATTATATAAACTTAATATTAAATACAACAGTTGGTCTTGATGTAGAAATAAAAACTTGAAAAAAAATGAAATTAGAAAACCTATTTTCCTCTTAGATTGTTTTTGTGATGAATCTAAGACTCGAGGCAAGATGAGTCCAAGACAGGGGCAGAGCGACACAAAAGTTAGATTACTAGTTAATCTACCAAGCAATTTTATCCTTTTTGTTCATTCTTGAGGCCAAATTGTTAAATATATTATCGAAAATTAATTATCTAGAATTCGCAGTACTTATATCTTCTTCTTTACTTTGATATTCGAATCACCTCATATTCATATTAATTTATTAACTTACCCACAATGTAGGTATATCAAAGACAAAAGATAAAGGGCGGGTTTCTGAATTGAGTATTTTGAGTTAAGTACGTCTCAAACCGTACTTTAATGCCAAATTTAGACAGATTTGCAGGCTAAAGTAGAGTTTGAGAAATACTCAACTTTAAATGCTTAATTCAGAAAGCGTGGGTTAGGGCACGCGGACGGTAACTCTGTTCCAGCACCGCGCTGCCAGTCTAGCCGAGCACTTAGGGTTGGAAAACAAATGAAGACGCAATGAAGGCACAACAATTGAATGTAATGGTAATTTAATAAATGAGGTCATTTAAATAATTCTGTTGTAAACCTAATATTTCTTTACTTCCTGTACAATTCTCAGTTACGTAGAAACTATCTTCTGCCCGCGTGAAAATAGGTTTTTTCACACAAATTTTCGAACTCCATTTAATACCCTTTTTTTAGGTGGGAAAATCATCTAATGACGAATCTCGCTCTTAGGCGGAGCGGGAGATAGTGTCAGACTTTTACTGACTTAAAACCCACTCCTGTTCCTTTTTTACCTTCACCCCGGGGGCCCGGGTTTTGCTTTCACACTAGTTAATACCCTTACGGAATGAATTTTGAAAAATCCTCTCTTAGCGCTCGCTTAAGTCATAAAAGGAAATCATGCGCAAAATTTCACGTTCCTATTCTCAGTAGTTTCGAATGTGCGTTGATATGTCAGTCAGGCAGTTTATCCTTTTATACGTACAAGTATATATTTATACTTTCATATAAATAAAAATGAATGGTTAAATGTGTTGCTATACGCAAAACTCGAAAACGACAAAATGTTTTTTACTATTTGTTGAAGCTTCAGAACCGTTCTAATAAAGAGAAAAATTGAACAGAAAACCATATAATAAAATTGTTTCTAGCTATAAATATTTGAATAAACTGTCAGTTCTCACTATAAACTACTTTAATTTATCCACAGATTTCATACTTATTCCTTTTACATTTTAGGTTTGACTCTGACTTTAATTAGTGCGTTATTTTCTTATTTGTATATTTTTTTTCTCTTCTGACAAACGCCACAATTCAATAGTTTTAGAAAAAAAGCTTGCTAACTCTACCGACAGGTGGTTCTGTCGTTTGAGTTAGCAAAAGATATATGTATTTGCTGGCAGTATTATCTGGTCAAAGCAAAACGAGGGTCCTTTTCTACTCACCTATCGTCAATATCGAGCATGGTTTAAAAGCTTTTTGCATCATTCAACGCAATCCGACGCGATGTTTGATGAAGAGGCAATGCAAAAAAGAGAGATAACGCCTGAAAACTTTGTTGGTATTCGGTAATTCCGTGATTTACTCGAATATTTCACAAAACTTGTTCCAGGAAATACGTATTTTTTTTTTAAACCTTTAAAAGTTTTTCAGGTAAATTGTCGTTATTCAGAATCTCGATTAAATGTGCAAAGCTTCTATTGATGTACTTTTTTACATTTTTAATATATGAGTACATTATGGAGCGCCAAAGTTTACGTAAAATTCGTCTTTACATTTATACACAACCTAAATTTGTTTAAAACTAATCTATAGTTTTACACAAGTTTATGTTTTGATTTGTATTAATATAGAAGCCTAAATAATATCCACAAGATATCCAAATATCTAGATCTTATGTATATTCAAAATATCTACAGAAAGATGTGTAATAACATCATAATCACGTAAGAACGGTTTTATGAAAATGTGCCTCAAAAAGGCCGCTTTTAATAAAAATGTCAGTTTCATGTATCATTTAGATCACATACTTTCTTTATATATTATTATTGTAGCCACCTCGCAGTCTAAAATAAGAACACCTACTATACTAAATAACATTTTCAATGAAACGACCGGGGGTGAAAAGCCGAAACGTTCGAAAGATTTTTCCGAATCAGCAAACCACTACCATTCGTAAAACTCCGACTTCAACAGAAAAAAATGTGTGCAAATAGGAACGAAATACAAAAACATACATCGAGAGAGGACTAACATTTGTAGGTTCCAACTGATAATAAAAACGTAAGAATATCTAACATGTAATCCAGTAAACAACTTCTTACAAGTATTTATGTCAAACCCAACTGCTGAGAGGCTGATAAATAAAACCCCAGCTTATAACATACGTAGACATTTTTGCGTCACATAATTCAGGATTGATGTTAAATTTATGATCGCTTCAAACCCAGCTTGACCGTAATAGGCGAATATTTTATACCTGCAATAGACGTTTATAAGTGTATAAATCTCCAACTAGAAAGGAGGCCTCAGTTCCAGCAGTGGGAACATTACAAGGCCGATTATGCTTATTATTATTATGCTTGTGGACAATGTGTTTGAAAGGAGATACAGATGTAAGATAAATCTAAGTGTTATTTCATTTATGTACAGGTGAAAGTTTGTATCAGTGTGTGAATGTGTTCGTTACTTTTCACGTTTAAATGGCTGGACGAATTTGAATGAAACGCACACGTTTCACTATATCCTGTCATAGCACACATGATATTTTTATCTCAGGTGTATATTCCCTTGGGATACTTTCAAGTGAGTGAAACCACTGGCGGAAGCTAGAATGAAAGTATTTTTATTTGGTCTTTCGTTCTTTCGTAAGTACAAAATAGGTAGGTTCCTATCCAAATAGTATCATTATTATACATGACTTGGTTTTACCAAATCATCAAAAAAGTGGATCAGAATACCAAACAAGGTAGTAAACTTTTGAGTACTGGTACAGCTTCGGTGTTCTACAATTATTACCTGTGCGCCTGCCAAATGTTTTTTTTTATTTCCGGGTGTGTTGTTAAGTTTAAAAATCTGCAGCGGCACGAAGTCTATTTAAGGGTTTGAAGTTTTAATTTTTGAATCATGCTTTGAACCAATCTAAAGTGTTGATGCGTTATGACATTCTCGTTGATTTATACAATTTCAATTTATAATTCTGAATCCACTTTTTTTTTTTGTGTGACGTTGTCTTTCCGAATTGATTTCAGGTTTTACTTTTCTTGTTTGTTCAAATGTTTAGTATAACCTTTACGCGTTTAGCTGATACTAGTAGAAATAAACTATCAAGAGGATGTGTAAAGTGATGAGATGGTTAGAAAGAGTAGGCAACTCTTTCAATCAATCAGTGAATAAGCCTGAACTTTTAAAATTGCTGTTAAAATATTTTAATGTGTTACATAATGTATCTCAGTTCAGAGTGCCTCTCGGCCTAGGCCTCCTCTAACATCTTTCATTGTCTTCTATTTCTTGCAACTCAACTTTAGTTGGGTCCAGCTGTTAATTTTATCTCATTCTCCCCTTTTACTTTTCTTGTATTCTTTATTTGTACCACTCTGTGATATTGGCTACCACTAATATAACGAATATAAAGAAGTATAGAATAAAACAAGTGGTGTCGACTTTAAACAAATAGACAATATTGAGAAAAATCCCAGAGCCGCCAGACTTGTTTTATGATTAACATAATAAGTGGGGTTTCGTGGTATTTGTTTGTATTTTTAACATACGCATTCCATCTAGCTTAAGCTGTCGCGACGACCAATTTACTGAAACTCAACACTTGATAGGGGTTAAAGTTTGAAATTGCCGTTTTATTGTAATAGGTACTTCGAATTGACATAGAATCTTCATGGTTTGAGATTTTTCAGGGAAACTTTTTTCACATGGTACCTATGAAGTTTTTCTTTTAAAAAATTTGCAACATTCGATTATCGACTTTCAGTTGTTTTTTTTTCGTGTGATTTTTGAATACGGGTTTGACGTGGACCTAACGTGGCAGAAACAGCTCGCAATATAAATGTTGCGTTTGGAGAGGGGACTACTAATGAACGCACGGCACGATTTTGGTTATAACGCTTTCGCGATGGATACTTTGGTTTGAAGAACGAACCACGTGGAAGGCCGCCCACACAAGTGAATAACAATGAATTGAAAGACATGGTGGAAACCGATTCGAGCCAAACTACCGGTTTAATGTGACTGTATCAACAATATCGACTCATTTGGAGCTCTAAAATACAGGCCTAGGCTTAGTTTAGACTCCAGATCTCCCACAAATTACGCTCTATCTCTTGTCAAACTACCTATCAACTAAAACTGTGTTGTAATTTGTTGGAGATAAATAAACGTTTTTATAATTATTATTATTATTTATTATTTTATTTGCGTCAAATCAATAAAGTAAAAAAATATGCAAAATGTGTGCATCCTGATTCGACTGATCTGCAGAAAAAAAAGCGTATTGAAACTTTTGTTGCCTTGTTGAATCGATACAGAAATGAAGGAATATTGGATCGAGTTGTGGCATGTGATGAAAAATAGATTCTTTACTATAACTGTAAGTGAAAAATGCAATGGCTGACCCTAGGTCAAAGGTCCTAAAGCAAAGCTTACCAATAAAAAGGTAATGGTTACTGTTTGGTGGTCTCAGCATGGTGTTATTCACTATAGCTTTCTCCGATCTGGTCAAGCATTATCGGCAGATGTCTGCTGTATCGAACTCCGAACAATGATAGCAAAACCAGCAGTGAAACAGCTCCGACTCATGAATCGATCTTCACCATTATTGCTCCATGATAACACGAGACCTCATACAGCACGAAAAACCGTTTTAACTCTACAGGAACTACAATCAGAAACCATTCGTCACCCTCCGCATTTGCTAGACCTTGCTCCAAAGGATTTTGTGAAGCATTTTGTTTTTGTGATTTGGGCAATTTTCTACGTGATAAAAAGTTTTTTTCTCAGGAGCCAGTACAAAATGCTTTCACACAGATAGTCGAATCTAGATCACCAGAGCTCTATCACAAAAGCATATCCTTCTATTAAATGGCAGCAATGTATATACAATAATGGTAAATATTTTGATTAAATAAATATGTTAAATTGAAAAAAAAAACAATTTTCAAACGAATTTAAAATGATTTTCAGTACAAATTGTCAATTTCATACTTTAAACCCTAATAATCTTTTCTCATTTTTTGTTTAAGCAAGATAATAATCTTCATCTTTTTGCTATGATTTGATAAAGTTCTCAAATCAAAGAGGATTATGATTTTTCAATAATTCAAATAATTACACACATAAATAAAAGTGCCTGTCAAACTACTATAATAACTCACTAAACTATTATTATTTATGCTATACATTTAAAGTATGTACCTACTTTGTTAGTATGTATTAACATAACTATATCCCACACATTTTTTGACTCTTCATTTGAATAAAAAGTCGTCATAGTTGGAAACTGAATTGGCTAGATTTTTTACGGTAATAAATAATCCTGGCTTAGTTTTTTTTTTTTGCTGGCTTGATTACATATCTAATCGTTCGTTCGAAAATACGCTTATTGATTTTTGAAATTCATAGGGATGTACGTAATTACAATTGACATAATATACGTAATTTTTAACTGGAATATCTTTAATACAAGGATTATTTTAACAGTAATGTCTAAGACAAAATTATTTAGTTTCATCAATATATTTTTCATCATTTGACGCAAAAAAAATATGCCAGCAAAATTGTATTCGAGAGTTTGCCATCACTCTTTCTTTAATTATAAGTTTTATAGTTGATCTATCTTACAAGGGTCGATTGCTTTTAGAAAATCTGTGTATAGGGAATATCATACGTAGATTATACAAGGTACGGCTTAGAGTAAAATACTTCTTATTTCACGAAACCTTCCAAAATGAAATGTTTCCACATCTTTTTTCCAAATTTCATCATCACAATTTTAACACAAGATTGCTTTAGCACTTTAGCCCTTAGCTATAAAACTCTTTATAGCGGAAGTCTCGCAAACAAAGACTTTGGATGAAACCTTTAGAATTTTGAAGGTAATTTATTTTGTGCTTACAGAAAAATGAGGTTTTCGGATATTGGACCAGTAGGAGAAATAAAAGGAAGACCATCAATTCAGACAATCAAATCACTTGATATTGACATAAGTTATTTTCGCTGTGAAACACAGAAGAGGATTACAAACATAGACACTGTTAATATGCTAAGATTGCGGGACACTCAAGGCACAGGGGTGGGTTTTAGTCAGTAAAAGTCTGACCCTGCATTTCGCACTGAGTCTTGGAGGACATATCTGATATTTCAAAAAAGCTGGGCAAGTGCAAGTCAGACTCGCGCCCTGAGATTTCCGTACAAACTCACATAATATGTAAATAGTTAAATTCTCGAAGATTTTTCCGAATCACAATTTTTTTTTCTGTGACCTAAGTATAAACCAATTTACTATTTACAGAATTGTTCCTATATTTGTGCTATAAGACCTTGCTTTATGCCAAATTTCAGGATTCTGGGTCAACGGGAAGTACCCTATGAATTTTGATTTCCTTGAGTGTCGAAATATACGTTTGTTGATTTTTTGCTACATAAACGGCCATATCTTTTGTTTCCGTTAACTTAGAAGTTTGATTTTTTAACGCTTCAAGGGACCTTAGACTTGAGTTTATAGTTTTAATTTCGATTCGATACCTCCACGCGTTCCCGAGATAAAGGTTCCGTTTTTTCCTTTTTAGCTTTGAAACCCAATATTGACAGTGTCTTTAAACACACTGTCAATATAAACAAGGTCATGACTGCAAAATTTCTGGACTGCTAAAACTCAGAAAGTGCTTATCTCGATTTGCGCGTGAATAAATTGTACAAACCAACGTTCATATTTGTTCATTTAATATTTGTACTGTAAAACATCTGCAGTAATATTTACCTGTCAAACGATATCCCGGTGAGTGTAAACACACTGGCTGCGACCGTCACATTCGCTATAAAGTTGCTTAGTTGACAGTAGCGGACGCCGAACACCCAGTCGCTGCAACAAACAACAAATTCGCTTAGATATGTGAAAATAAATAAACAAAGGGGTAAAGTTTGTTTCAGTGGTGGCCGAGTGAGAACAGTGGTAAGCGAGTGATAACAGCCCTGACTTACAAGTTGTTGGTTGCGGATTCAAACCCAGCCAGGCGCATTTTATCACCACTGCTCTCAAAACGGTGAAGGAAAACATCGTGAGGAAACCGGCATATCCTAGTACCAAAAATTCGAAGACATGTGACATCCACCAACCCGCACTGGGCTCGCGTGGTGGATTACGGTCCATACCCTGAGGAGGCCTGAGTCCCAACAGTGGAAACATTATAAGGCCGACTGTGCAATGCTATGCTTGTAGGAGGTAATCTCTGAAATTACAGGTCCGACTGCGAAAATTTTTTCACCGATAGAAAGCTGCTCTATTCCTAAGTGATATAAGCTATATTTTATGTATACAGGCGAAGCCGCGGGCAAAAGCTAGGGTGAAAATATAGCAATAGAATTTGTCAGCAAATGAAACTTTCGAATAAAATGTCCGTTTTTATTAATATTTATTACAGAAAAACTAACGTATTTTATGAATGCCTAAATGTTGTGCGTTGTGCGTTGTTAAACTTTCAACTGTCGGTGATGAGCTGGACGTTGATTTGAACACTGAGCTGCAGTGCCTGGGCAAAACTCCGCTACCGCGACAAGTCACGATAGACAGGGTCTCGGCGATATCTCATGGCAATATGGCAACAGCGACTGTCGCAACCTGGCGCTGTTGGGAATCGCAGAGTGATCTCCAATCACCGTAGTGGGCTGGCTTCCGGATGACAAGCAATACGTAGCTCGCCGTTTGCTTGTCCTATAAGGACCGAGTCCAAGTCATCGATGGTGCACAGTGTTCCACGCGCGCTTCAAAGAGATTTCAGCAAACCGTAGGCACCTAGCAGGGAGGATGTCTGCTAGAACCGTGGGGAAAAGTATGAAAGGGATACTCGTGGTCCTAGAACGCAAAAAATAAACTGAGGGAACATAGGTGTGGTTTTTGTCATTAAAAGTCTGACATGCCCTCTCATTTCACTCTAGAGTGAGATAAGTCATTAGACAACTTCCCACTTTAAAAAAAATGTATGTTATCAATATTATTGTTATTAAAAATTTGAAGTCGTCCTTACCTACAAGTTTGTGTAAATGTAAGACCTCCTTCCGAAGAACCACTAACTCCCAAAATACAAGCTTTACTTAGTTGGGGAATTAGTAGATTATTTACTGTGTGCTACTGTACAACCAAACAGCGAATTGTATGTTTATATGTATACTGATTAAGATTGTACTTTTGGAGCAAAATAAACTATTATTATTTGTTTTCTAGATTAAGTGGGAAAATTTCAACCAAGCATCATCACGTTGCTTGGTTGAAATATTCTCTTTACTTTATCTAGAAAACAGCTTAGGTCCCTATGTCATAATTAGGTTATTAATTAGACAGTCTGTAAAAACTTGAACTTCTACTTAGTCTTTAAAGTAAGTTTTTCATTAAAATTGGATAAACTATTTATTGGCAAGTAATGAAACTTGTAAAGAACTTACAAAGTTTTGAAATAATTTCATAATGAATTTAAAAATACGTGACCTTTTTCTTGACATAACAGGTATGGAATTTCAGCCGACTTGTTTGGCGTAACTACGCGTAGATTTTTTGCAATATCCTACTAGCAGTTACTTCTGCGGTGGAAAATAATCCTATGCCCTCTTAAGGATATATTTCATCGGGACACCATGGCAGCGCGAGCAGTCACTGCTACCAAAAAAATGTTTACAGCTCTATAAGTAGAGAATTACTCACCTAGTGTCCGTTTGGTTGCGCAACCAATTTGGCGGCGCGACCAGCTCGGACGTGTGCACTTAATGTAAATTTTGATACTGTCTCAGTGTGGTGTAGCGACTCTGGTATCTGTATGGTATCTAGTTTGGTAGCTTACGGACACCATGGCGGCGTAACTGTTCGCGCCACCATGGTGTCCCGATGAAATATAGTCCTTACTGACAAAATCCCATCGTGTTCGTTCAGTCTTCTTTTGCGTCCTAGAATCGCGGCAACACTTTCCAGGATATATTAAACCCTGGCTTGAATCACTTCTTCCCAATTATTATAAGAAAGAAAAAGCAGACTTTAAGTAATATTAATGATTAGTGCTGTGAGAATGTAAGAAAGAGTTACCATTGTCTTGGAACGCAATGAGCAACTGAAGGTACAAAGGTGGTGTTAGTCAGCAAAAGTATGACTAGTCTCTTGCTCCACTCTGAGCGGGAGAAGTTATTTGATGATTTATCACGTAAAAAAAAAAGCATTTATAAGTCAAGCCACATATTTCTTAGTAAGCCCCATGATCAAACTTCTCATTTTATAACTAAGCAACGAGAAAATGAGGTCCTCTAATGAACTATTTTGTCCTTTCTACGACACCAACTAAATTTTCTTAGTTCAAGAGCGAGCGAAGCGAGCTCCGATTTGTAGGGTACGGGCACTCCGACACGGACAGGTAAGGTTAGAATTTTTTATAACCACTCAGAGAGTGGCTTGTATAAAAGATAACTAGTGGCTAAGATAATGTAATTCACACACTCGTTAATTGTGACTAACTTGGTAATTTAGAAGTCAATGCAGATTTTTAAAAGTCAATCTAAAATTAATTAAAAAGTAGTAAAATAAATTAGCCACTAATAAAACAGACTTGACACCACCAAACTAGGACAACACACACAAACTAGCTATAACACCATGCAAATATACTGCTACATATAACATCATGATCTTCCTGCCCTTGTCCCATCTTATTTGGGGTCGGCGCAATACGTTTTTTTCTTCCATTCTATCCTGTCAACCGTCATACTATCACTAACTTCCTTTTCTTTCATATCACTGTTCACACAATCCATCCATCTTTTCTTTGGCCTCCCTCTCCCTCTCCACCCATCCACATGTATACTCATAACTCTTTTAGTAACATTGCTACATATAACAGCTAAGTTAATTTTAGTTTTAACCAAAAAGATGAACTCATCACGTAGGTGTCACCTATGTTGTATACGAAACAGGACGAAACTCAATCATAACTTTTAACTAAACAACCTCCAAGAAATACATACAAAAACAATATTGTTACTGAGTGAAACCTATCGAGTCGTCACATTAAAGGCTGGACAGCAAATCAATAAGGGCCTAGGGGTTGTATAAAGGACATATTTTGACTGCCAATCATTTTATATGAAATAAGTCTCTTGTCTTTCATGTTTCAATAGCAGAGTTAAATGATGAGTTGCTATGCTCTAAGCGTCTATTAACAATATTGGAGTAACTTTTTAACCAACTTCAAAAAAGGAGGAGGTTCTCATTTCGTTAGAATCTTTTATTTTTAGGCATGTTCTTCGATTACTCGACGACACCTGGACCACTATGGAAAATTTATTTTTTGTTGAAAAGGCCTCATGATTGTGGCTGACTGTTGGTCGAGTGGTCAGTGGCCCTGACTGCTATGCTGAAGGTCGTAGTCTCAATTCCCACCTAGGATAAATGTTTCTGTGATGAGCACGATCATTTGTTCTGTGTCTGGGTGTAATTTATCTACAATATGTTTGTATTTAGAAATAGTAAATATGTTTATCTGCTGTCTAGTACTGATACCAAGCTCTGCTTAGTTTGGGACAAGATGGCGCTGTGTGAAATTTGTGGTATATTATTATTTATTTATGATTAAGTCAAGACTTGATAATGACGTATTGCATGCTACTTTTTTTGTTTCTACTTCTATGTAATGTATGTAGGTATGTATGTAAATAATTTATATAAACTATGGCAATAAGAAATAAGTAAGCACTAAAAGAAAAATAATAAAACTATCGGAAATTTTAACTTATATTACTACACAACTGTTTGTTTATAGGTACTATGTCCAATAACTACGAAAACTATCATATATCACTGCCACTGTTTCATTTTTCCATGAAAAGTTACGATTCCTGTGGGTTAAAATAAAAACTAAACAGCGGACAAGAGCAATCAATAAAACTATGCAAAATCATAAATAAACAGTTACGTCGATAACCAAATCACCCCTATGCGGTATTTATTAGCGTCTAATGTACACTGAACAAAGTTCAATCAACTGTATAATCTGATCGATTAATAGAATCAACATGAATACTGCATTATGCCAACGGCATTAAGCAATGAAATCTCGGATCGAAAATAGATTTCTGATCATTAGGTAATCTTTCGGTACAATATTTATTACGTCTGAATTAATAATAATAATCGATGTATATTAATAATATTGTTCAGACAGTGGCCATGGTCATAACATAGTACTTAGTAACCAGCCCCCCCAGCCATGTTACAACCGTTTTGTTTCGATTCTTTTTTCGTCGACCGCCTCGAGTCGGCATCGCCTGCGATTCCTTTATTCTAACGTCTTCTCAACGCTCAGTCCAGTGGTCAGAACAAAGGAATAGGAAGCGTGGCCGACACGAGGCGATCAAAGAAAAGAGAATCGAAACGAAACGGTTGTAACTTGGTTAGGAGGCAGTCCACTTAAACCTAAGAAGTCAGTTCCCCTAAAAATAGGCTTCTCCCACAATAATAGGAAAAAAGTCTAAAAGAAATAATATTTAGAACAGAATAGTAGACATATTTTTTTAGCCAACACACCACTCTATTCTATACACCGCAACTTCTGTCAGCCAGAATAAAGAGTAGTGATCACCAGAATTGTAACTAATCATTGAGGCTCGAAACGATGCAATAATTAATAGATGGTTGAGCTGAGTGGTGCTAATATTCGCATCATGTCCGTGAACGGGTGCTGTCAGTTGAGACTAGTCATCTATTAGCTGCCAATTGATATTTTAATATCTATATTATGATTTTTATTTTTATTTTATTTACTTTATTCTCACATGATAATAGTGACAAGAAACATGTAACCGAGATATTTATTATATATAACATGATTGAAAAGAGTGTCCATAAGGTTTCTCGCACATTCTTCTCCATAGATAATTACGCTTTGGAATGTGCAACAAGCATCAATTTTTTTTCTGAGTTTTCTTGACATTTCAAAAGTGCCTGTAAATGGTTTATTTGAAATAAAATGCTTTGAATCTTTGAATAAGTGAATCTTTAAATCTTTGAATCTCGAATCTTTGCAATTGTCTTGGATCCCTCAACGAAATTTGTCACAAAAGGAAAACGAATGAGTACGGTTCTGAAGTAGATTGTAAACATCCATATAAAAGAATTCGATTATCATTAGTGTTTTAAAAGACAGACACAACCATATTGACAGTGATACATTACGTAAAGGTTGTTGGAAAAAAACGTTTTTGAGTTCCATTCATCGACCTTTTTTTGAAAGAACAAAAAGGTGAATCAAAAAAACAAACTATTGACTAGCTAATCTGCAGTAAATAGTAAATTATGATATGCCATTAGAGGTAAAACCATGAAAGATGTCGTGACGCACGAAATGCACGAATTTGATTCATACGTATTATTACAGTTCATCAATCATGTTTATGTTTATATTAAAATAAACATAGACAAATTACGTTTTGATGCTTTTAGGTGTCGTAAAGTTTAACGTAGTCGTAAAGATAACAAATATATTTATGGTATTTTCTACTTAGTATAAATGAACCATCTAAATAATTCGAAGGTAAATGAAACTGATGACCTAATTGAAGTTACTTTTATCAGTGTCTAGTTGAACTGCCAGACTTTGTCTTATCATAGCAATGAACATTCAAACGCTCTAATGTTAAATAGTCTGTAGGTGCGTTTGTCACCTAAATCCTTCTACATGGTTAAAAACATCGTGAGGGAACCAGCATGTCCTAGAACCAAAAATTCGAAGACATCTCACATCCACCAACCCGCACTGGACCCGTGTGGTGGATTACGGCCTATTACCTCTCCTAGAGAGGTGGCCTGAGTCCCAGCAGTGGGAACATTATAAGGCCGACTACGCTATGCTATGCTATGCTTACCTCCATAACTTAGTAATTGGGTAAGACGATATCTTTTGGCAAAATTGTTTTTTTTTTTCGGTGGGAAAATCATCTAATGCCATCCCGCGCTCTTAAGCAGAGCGGGAGATAGTGTCAGACTTTTACTGACTAAAAACCCACTCCTGTTCCTTCATTGCCTTTCTTACCAGGGCCGAGTCTTCCTTTTAGAAGCAGACCCTTGCAAGTAGGCTTCGACCCTGCTGGGCCCTTACGGTTTGCTGACATCTCCTTGAAGCGCGCGTGGAACAGTATGTGCCGTCGACGACTTGGGCTCGCCGGTCGATCGGACGGCGCACCTCACGCGTGCGGCCTTCTCCTTTGCTAGCATTACTGCTTCGCAGAAGGAGGCGACCGCCTGCCACTACTCCTCGCTCCGGACCATGGTCTGTACCAAGACCTGGCGCGAGAGATCGTCACGGCCGACCGAGGAACCTCCCGAACTTACCATTTCTGGTGAGGACCTGCGTCATAGGGAAGGTAAGGATGCCGTGAGGTCTTTCCAACCACGCCTCAAAGAGGGGACTTACCATGGCAAAACTGGTGTCAGATTTCCTGCCTTTTAGCCAACTCTAATGACTCTCAGAGGTCTATAAATAATAGCCGGATCCGAATGGCTTAACATGCTTTTCCAGGCACGAAAGAGACTACTCAATGCGAATCCGGTATGTTAAGAGGACCAACCTTCTACAGACCGACCTGGTTAACGGTTGCTTAACCTTGGAAATCGAAGTGCATTGTTACTATAACGTGTTATATAAAGTTTTTCACGTGATTAGAATATATCGAACAGCCCGAAATCATCTATCAGGCAGTTGTCCACCAGACATAGCACTCGTCTGGTCGGAGGATCCTCCCTTTTCAACGGAGGTATGTGGGGAACTCTCTACTCCGCTCATCTCTAATTATTTAAAAATGGATATCAGAAACAAATAGAAAAAATACAACTGATTTGAGATCCCCTTCCTTTTTTTAAATCAGTTAAAATAGTTTACAGCCGTCTTAATGCTCTAATGCAAAAATTAAATCACAAAATTTATCTAATGTGCAGAGATTCCTCACCTAAATTAAACCTACTGAAAATAAATTGAGCTTTGAGATATCTCAAAACTTTTCTTGCGTAATCACTAATATAAATTGCTATCATCATTCTACGTTCACAAAGCCATTAAAAATGTGTTATTTGATACTTATGTTACTGCATTTTCTTCGGCAGTTTTATTTAAATATAATAAGTGGCAACATCGTGTTTTCAAGCAATTTTTCTGTGAAATACTTTGCTTGGAAGTTATGGTAAAATAAAAACAAAAAGATGTAGAGAAGTACTTTGTACTTTGGACAATGTTTGATGTAAACGTAAATAAACTTAATATATACATATATATATATATATATATATATAGACATTATATAATTGAAACTAGTGCTTGACTGCGATCCCTGACGGTAAGCAGTGACTTTAAATGATAATATGTACTAACATATATAATTCTTTTGTAGGTGTATTTGTCATCTAACTCCTAGTAAATGGACCGATTTAACCGATTTGACTGAAATCGACGGGGGTGGTTTAAAAATCCAATTGAATACGGTAGATGGCGCTGCAATCGAGTTGTCAATTTTTTGTCAGACGAAACGCCAGCTTTCGGGGAGGACAACGTCTGAAGTTACCGCAAGTAAACTATTAAATTAATGAATATCAAATATACAATTGAGATAAGAGAAGAATAATTAAACTTCTTCACCATTTTTTAACGTTGTTAGCGTATGAGCACGCCTTACTTCTATGGATAATGCATGCCACAAACGAGCTACTTGAATTGTGAAAAACTTTTCAAAGAACGAAGTGGAATGCATACGAATAGTAAGTTTTAGATTTTCCGACGACTTCAAGGACTTAAAATGCTCGTATGTATCACCGAGGAACTGAAAGTGTTTTTAAAATGAAATGGAGTAGAAGGATTAAAGAGCACATTGTAAAGCAAGGAAGGTTTTGGCCATTCCGCCAAGCTTATTTAGGAAGCCATTTAAGTTGTAAATGTAGGGATACTTGCGCAAGCCATATATATGTCGTGGCTAGATCTTAGAAATTTATCACTTCATGAAATGGCCAGATCATTTTAAACGTTAAAGTTTTTTTTTTGTGTCGTTAAAGTTTCTTTAGATCTTTTACTATCATTGAAATCCTACATCAATGATATAGCCAAAAGAGAACATGAAAACATTAACGCTGTGATGACACTACTGCCAACTTCTTACGAATTAGCTCGCGAACTTTGGTTTTGAATGTTAATCGATTTGTTGCCATCCACATGATGACATGTTTGTTACATATTCTTTATCAAGATAAATCAAACGTGTCAAAAAATAAAGTTGTGTCATCTATATGTTGTGTTAAAAAATTAACTTTAAGAATTTCGAGGGGACATTGTACTCCTCATTATGAACAACTTTTACTATGGGACCAAACCTGAAATCGCGAAAAGAAAATCAGCTGCTCCATACATTTTGTCTGGATGTCCCCTCGAAATTCTTAAAGTTAATTTTTTAACACTTATATAAAAGGAGAAACTGCCTAACTGACATATCAACGCACAGCCGAAACTGGAACTAGGAGCGTGAAATTTTGCACAAGGCTTCCTTTTATGACGTAGGCGAGCAGTAAGAGAGGATTTTCCAAAATTCACTCACTAAGGGGATGAAAAGGGGGTCCAAAGTTTGTATGGAAAAACCTTTAATCACGGGGGTGAAGCCATAGGTATATATTGTACCTTCCGGCTCCATCATCAGATCTGCTCTATACCATAATAATATTGCATTGTCATACGATTTACATATGCATGGTAAATTTTAGCTCAATCAGATACCGGAAAGTGGGTTGAAGGAGACGGATACGCTTTCATACAATCTTGAGCCTTGTAGTAAAAGGCTTATTACATTTTCTACCCTAGAGTGATGCTATGAAGAAGTGAACCACTTATTTACTATACCGGAGATTTTTGATTTGTGACTGATATTTAATTTTTATTGAAAAATATGTGTAGAATGAGAGAATATTAGGCAACTCACAAGTCATATATATATATATATCATTTGTTCTGTGTCTGGGTGGAATTTATCTATAATATGTATGTATTTAGAAATATTTAAGTATGTTTATCAGTTGTCTATTACTCATAACACAAGCTCTGCTTAGCTTGGGACTAGACGGCGTTGTGTGATAGTTGTGGATAATATTATTATTATATAAATCAATTGCTGTTCATTAGTCTTGCTAAAACTCGAAAACGGCTGAACTGATTTAAATAATTATTTTTTTGTTTTGTTCACTAGCTTACAGGGAAGGTTTAAAAGGAAAAAAAAATAGGTGGGTAGGTAGGGTACCAAGGAAAATCCATGGTTTGTTGGAAACTATTGCGATAGGTGGAAATCATATATCGCAATAGTTGGCTACCTGGCTATGGTTTCTGGAGTCTTAAGTGGACTGGTTACTAGGATGTTAAGACTATTATCAAGACTATATATATATTCAGAAATTGTTCAGGCACGGGCCTGCCTGAACAATTTCATTAAGTAGTATCCATCCATAAAAAGATAGGGGGTGACTTGTACACTCGATAAATCCCGTATCGCCCCACTGCGAGGTAAAGGCCTCCCTCCATTCCTTCCAAAGACCACAATTTTTCGTTTCTTTCTTACAATTCTCAAGGAAGACATCCGAGAGAGGAAAAAGTCATTTGATGTTGTCCCACGTAAAAAAATAGTTAGTGCTAAAGATATCACGAATACGTACGACTTAATAAAGGAAAGACTTGTAAAGATAAAAGCATACACGACTCAACTGTAGAGATACTCAGAGTGATTTAAGTTGTTAACACGACAAACTCATCAAATTTGTTTAAAGAGCCGCTCAAAGTCCCAAGATATGCTGCAGAAACATCATTACGGAATACAGTGAAGTGTTTATACTGTGTTGCGTTAGTTAGTTTCTTAGTACAAAATTATTTCCAACTCAGGTAATTGGTGTAACTCAGCTGAGTTGGAAATAATTTAGTTGCAGTTCAAATTGAAGTAATATTGAATTTTGTCACTGTAAGTAAGATAGCACAAACAGTGGGTTTAAATGAAAAGGTAAATTAAAAGGATAACATTAATTAAATGTTTTAGATAAAATTTAAAGAGACTAGCTGACTCGACGAACTAATAATGTGATAAATGAAAAACCACTCTACTGATTTTGTGCAAACTTTATATAAATCATCTACTAAATAGTCCAAACAAAGTCTAAACATTTGGTTTGGATAGATGAACCCGTTCTTGAGTTATAAAATTACAACGAAAAGTGGCATTGATTTATATATATATAGACTAGCGGTCCCGGCAGATGTTTTCCTGCACAAAAGCTGGCTTTACGTCAGAAAAAAAAATTTAAAAATAGATTGCAGTGTCACATACCGGGTCCTATTGTTTTTTCAAACCATCAGAGACGTACATAAATATACACACAAAGTTTCACAGCGTCAACACCTCCGAATTGTGATACGGATCACACCTGAGTCATAATTGTGATTTATTGTTAAAGTTTATTTGTTTATTTAATGAAGTAATTAGTTTATAAAGCCAATTAATTATTTGGATGTAATTTTGATAAAATAAATCAGTTATCAACTTTAGTAAATTTTCCTTCAAGCGTAAAATTCGGAACTACTACTTGAAGTCCTCTCAACCTTAGCTCGGTCTTCGTCATAATTGTTATATTTTAAGTTCTCTTAATTACAATGATTTCTTATTTATCGTAGTATTTATTAGTTTATTATATTAGTATATATACGTATTTTATTATTATATGCCACTTAATTTAACGATACTACATTCTATTTCAAATATCTGTTATTTATTTATTGTGCACACCTACCACAGAGTTGAGTTTAAACCTATAGGTTGACTGGTAGTGAATGCCTTGTGGCATTAAGTTCGCCCATGTACCACCACTGTACAAGTTTAAATAAATAAATTATTGAAGTATTTGTTACATCATGTCTGAAAATCAGTCAAAAATCGATCCTGGTGACATCATGGATTACCGCCCGCCAATTCTACGCCAATTTCCCATCAAAATGTTTACACAATTTACCCAATTTGTAGCATTTGCTTTTATTGCTAACTGGCATAATTAAACCAAAAAGAACACACCTACTCCTGAGATAAAAAGCTTTCTAAGAGCTTTTCCAGGATATGGTCTACACGAGTACCGAATTTCACTCAAATCTGTACAGCTGTTTGAACGTGAAGAAGTAACAATCATACACACCTTTTCCCTGTAGAGTATTATTGTGCTTATTGAGATTACCTCCTTTACCTCCCGCAAACAATTGTAGGAGGAAATCTCAAGGAGTGAGGTGGCCCCCTAGCCAAGTTACGACCGTTTCGTTAGCGTCGAACGCCTCGAGTAGGTCACGCCTCCGATTGCTTTGTTCTAAAGTCATCCCACGTAACTGCTCAGAACAAAGGAATCAGGAAGTAGTTATTGAGATTACCTCCTGCAAACTATTGTAGGAAGAAATCTCAATCTCTCAAGATTTGTATACAAAAATTAATATACACAAAGTTATATATCGTTTACAAGATTCAAAATTGTTTCATGAGAAAAATTAACAATTTATTCATGTTTGTTTAAACTATCACGTAGCCAATCTACCGAAATGAAACGCTAACGAACTGAATTGTTTGAAAATAAACAAAAATATTTATGTTTGAATAATTGCTTTGATATCGTTTTTGTACGCCGATGTGATTTTCATTTTGTATTAATAGTAATACGTTCAATTTGAGAGTTGACAAATACACTTGCTCACTCAGCCAACGTTGTTTTAACATATAAATGATCAAAGAATGAAATAGGGGTTTTTTTTAAGGTGGAAAAACATCGAAAAACTTCTCTCATTCTAGGACGGAGTGGGAGGGCGTGTCAAACTTTTACTGACTAAAACCGTGTGGCCACCTGCTTCACTAGCATTACTACTTCGCAGAAGGAGGTGACCGCCTGCTATACCTCCTCGCTCCGGACCATACCCTGTACTATGAACCAGGGTGACAGGTCGCTGCCGCTGATCGCCTTGACGAGGATATGATGGTGCTCTAGCGTATGCTCCTCCGGGCGGTCCGCACGATGGTGATACCCGGGCACCTGGTGGACATCCCAGCCATACGCACAAAACGTTTCGTGAACGCATTCATTGTCATTACAGCTAAGAAGTGGAGGTTTTTAAGTCAAGAGTGAATAGGTTTTTAGACGAGCGTGCCCCATTGTCGACCACATTTTTTTTTAAATTAATAGTAGGCTCGCGTTTGACCACCATCTCACCTGGCGGTAAGCGATGATGTGGTCGACGATGGAGCACGCTTGCCTAGAATTGTTGTTTTCTATCAAGTGATATAGTGGTCAAGCGCGAGCCTATCAATAGTAATAATATATATATTATTTTTACACGCAAGCACAAGCGCAAGTGGCAAGCAAGCACGCAAGGGTGTGAAACTAGTCGCGTAGAGATTGGAAATCACTCTTTAATCGAAGTCTTCCAATTTAAATAAGAGTAGTACGCAAATAATCGCGAATACTTCGTAGTGACCTATCTACCTAACCTTATTCCACAACATACAGTGCCAGTATGAATATGGACTAATCGTGCGTAGATCACAATAATCGCGCCTAGATTAGGTCATATTAGAAAAGTGAACACGATGGCGAGCAAACGAAACGATCATGAAGGTTAGGTTAGGTTAGAACAGTTCCAGATCCCCTTCTAATTTGGGTTTGGCCATTATTTTTTATCTAATTCTACATTAATAATGTTAAAACTTTATCGCAGGTCTGTCGTAAGTGATGTTAACTGTAGTATAGTTTGGAACCAGGACGGGCGCGTACACGTTACAAACTAGAATTCATTGTAATTGAAGATTTTAAAATACACACAGGAATACAAAGTATACGCGAGCAGTTTCCTATGGCTGCGTTCTAGCCTTGTAAACAATAGAAATACGCCCGTTCGAGACACCTGTGCTTCTGTATTTCGGCTGATCCACACGCGCCTCAAGGAGATGTCAGCAAATCGTAGGGGCCCAGCAGGGTTCAAGCCTACTGGGGCCACGGGTAGTGTGAAAGCAAAACCCGGGGCCCTGGGACGAAGGCAACGAAGGAACAGGAGTGGGTTTTTAGTCAGTAAAAGTCGGACACTATGCCTCGCTCCGCCCAAGAGCAGGATCTGTCATAAGATGATTTTCCCACCCAATAAAAAAAAGCCTAAACCGATGCGAAGTAATATAAGGGTTTCACAGAAAACCTACTGACTAAGCGTAAGCCGGCCGCCAGACTCTAAGCTCAGGTTAATAAATATTACAGATATTCATAATATGACAATCACGTCCGATTATAATGTACTCGTATGATATAAGACAATCTACAAGCCATTTGTTTCCAAAAACTGACGATTTATCTTAATTTGGTGCCGCGTTAAATTTATTTCATCATTTTTTTTATTGGTATAAACTAGTGCTTGACTGCGATCCCACCTGATGGTAAGTAGTAATGCAATCGTTGATGGTAAGGCGCAATAATTAATTGAGAGCCTATTCACTCTAGCCTTGAAGACACCTTAATTATAATTGGAAGGGAAGACCGCTGCAGGCAAATTGTTCCAGGCCCTCGATATACGCGGTACAATGAGGTAAACACAAGCCTCAAAGCCAGTTTTGGCAGGGTTCAGCTCATATTATTTAACAGAACTTAAGTCGGCCATACGCATACTGAAAATAAAAATATATAAATAAAATAGTCTTTGTAGCGACATCTATGGCGTCACATAAGAACTAATCCTGCATCGCGCAATCAAAGTTCTCCGCGCGATTAGAACATATGGAATAGCCCAAAATCATCTATCGGGCAGCTGCCCACCAGACATAACATCCCGTCTGGCCGGAGGATCCTCCCTTTTCAACGGAGGTTTGTGGGACTTTACACTCTGTTCCGCCTATCCCCAAATCTTCATACTTCCGGAAGTAAATATATTTAATACTTCTGGGTATAATAATAATAGGTCTTTAACTATGGAATGGTTGTTTTTTAAAACGGATTGCTTTGAAGTGTTATATCTTTGGATTGACTTGGAATTATAAGTCCAAGTAAATATTATATTAAAGGTGCGTTATTCTTTTTTTTTTTATAATCATTGATATTGCTTAGGTTTTTTTATTGGCTTTCATGGTTATAGGTACTGCGATATTACAGAAAATACAAAACAAAGAAACCAATAAATACCTAATTTTGAAAAAAAATAACGTACCTTTAATAAAAAGTTTATTTGATTTTATAATTCCAAGTCAATCCAAAGATGTAACACTTCAAAGCAACGCGTTTTAAAAAACGGAAATTTCATACTTCAACCCCCAATAATTATCTGCTTTTAGGAGAGCGAAAACGCTGAGAGTAGTTCAAAATATTTCAATATCCAATGGACAACCTCATCCCCTTTTTGGTAGGCAAGAGTAGTTCGAAGATATCCTGAGTATTCCTAATATAGATGGCATCGGTTAAACGGTAATACGGCTGTACGAATCTTTGATTTATTTCCAACTCGTGAATTATCTAGGGCATGATATAACTTTCAATATATTTATAAAGTATCGTAGGTACCGATTTTGTCGGTTTCATTGTTTTTTTTTTATTTTATATTCTACATCTATCACACAACGCCGTCTAGTCTCAAGCTACGTAGAGCTTGTGTTATGAGTACTAGACAACTGATAAACATACTTATATATTTTAAATAAGTACATATTATAGATAAATTACACCCAGACACGGAACTAATGATCGTGCTCATCGCACAAACATTTGTCCTGGGTGGGAATGGAACCCACGACCTCCGGCATAGCAGTCAGGGCCACTAACCACTAGACCAACAGGCCAGTCAGTTTGTTTTCATCACAACATGAATAGCTAAAGCCACTAATGTTTTGTTTCTGCACCACTCTAAGGTCGACTGGTAGAAAATGCCTAAGGCATTAAGTCCGCCTTTGTACAGTGTTTACTACTTGTGCATAAAGTTTTAATACATAAATAAAAATAAATAAAGCCACGAGCAATAAGATACCTATATACATTGTCACATTTTCAATCTATCTTAACTTCTGACACTTAATGTTTTTTTTTATGTTTTGAAATATGTATTTAATAATGTAATAAATGTGTGTGAATAAATGAAATAAAGAAATAAGAATAAATACATTGTGAAGGACAGTACAGTTGACATCTGTCGCGCATGTCACTGGCCCGGAGAATCAATCGGACGCATTATTTCTGGGTGTAAAAAATATATTTAAAAATGTAATATATGTGTTTACAATGAATAAAAGGAATAATGTTTTTTTTTTTAAGTAGTCAAATGGTTAAAAACAACGAATCAAATAAACGGTTAGTAATACTTAAAAAACTAAAGAAGCTTAACCTACCGCCGCACCAGCAACCGCAACCAGTAATTGATCACTGGCGCATCTTCATTATTGGCTAAGGGCGGGTTTCTGAACTGAGTGTTTTGAGTTAAGTACGTCTCAAACCGTACTTTAATGCCAAATTTTGACAGGTTTGCAGGCTAAAGTACAGTTTGCGAAATACTCAACTTCAAATGCTTCATTCAGAAATCGGGGGTTAGGCTCGTAGAATACCATTGGAGCTGGTTCAAGATCTACGTAGCAACAAAAATAAAATAAAATGTGTTTATTATCTTAAATCTGTACAATTAAGTTGCCGGGGTTTCCCAGAAAGTAATCCGAAGATACTTGTGATGGGATAAACCTCGCTCTTCCTCGATTTAAAATTGTTTCGTTGTGCTGATTAAGTATAAGTTACACATTTTTTACAAAACTAATAAAAAGAAACATGAAAATCGTGTTTATGGCAGCGTGTGAAAGCTAGAGTGTGTTTTGAATAAATGTGTGTTTACACATGTATTTATGAGTGTGTGAATGTGTATTTTGTGTGTATAATTATGTGTGTGTGTTTGTGGGTGTGTGTATGTGTGAGTGAGTGTAGAGGTGTGCTGGATTGTGTGTGTGTATGAATGGGGGTGTGTTGGAGTGAGTGCGTGTGTGTGTGTTGGAGTTTGTGTATGTATGTGTGTGTATCTGTATGCATGACGTTCAACCCAGAGTCTCCAAAATGTCTTCCACTTCATCATAATTGAGTGTGAAAAGCCATTCTGTCAATGTCTTCTTACACTCATACAGCTTCATAGGGTAAATGTTAAGTATACTATTTACTTTATTATAAACGCGTGGGGCTTGAGTTACATTTTGGCGACTAGCAAAAATTGAACGTGCTGAGTATGTAGGGGCTACTAAATCACACCGTTTTTTTTTAAGTTTGGCATGGTTTCTTCATCATTGTAGCGTGAAAATCATCTACACGCGCTAAAGAGAGCATACTCGATATACTACAGTATCTAGGCTGCCCTAACAGCACACTGAATCCATTTATTATACTTAAAAAAAAGAGAGTCGTAGAGGCCAATAACAGAGCCGTAGAGATTGCCAAATACTGGTCAGAAAAAAATTAGTTAGAGTACATCGACACGAAAAGAAGAAGAAGACTGAAAAATATTTATGGTTATAACTTTCTTTTTTCATGCTTTTTTTAAAAGGTGGTAATCACCCAATGACTTTTCGCGCTCTGGGTGGAGTGAGAGGGTATGTCAGACTTTTACTAAAACCACACCTGTGTCCTTCAGTCACCCTTTGCGTTCTAGGTTTTTTTTTTTTCGGTGGGAAAATCATCCAATGATATACCCCACTCTTGGGTGGGGCGGGAGATAGTGTCAGACTTTTACGGACTAAAAACCTACTCCTGTTTGTCCGTTACCTTTTGTACCAGAGCCGAGTCTCCCTTTCAGAAGCAGACCCTGGACCCCAGTAGACTTCGACCCTGCTAGGCCTCTACGGTTTGCTGGCATCACCTTGAGGCGCGCATACCGAACGGTCGGAGGGCGAGCTACCCATTGCTCGCAGTCTGCAAGCCTGCGCCTACGTTGATCGGAAATCGGGATGCCCGATCAAAACCCCGGTGGCGGCTGGGGCGTTAGGACCGTTGCCTCACGCGTGCGGCCTCCTCCTTTGCTAGCATTACTGCTTCGCAGAAGGAGGCGACCGCCTGCCACTGCGTTCTAGGAAATGATTATGTGTTTCTTTTTCAAAAATTCTCCTACCTAGCGGCCGTAAATAGCGGGCATCGACCCTGCTGGGCCGCTACGGTTTGCTGACTTCTCTTTGAGGAGCACGTGGATCACTATGCGCCGTTGACGACCGGGCTCGGTCTGGTTAATTGCCTATTGCTCGACGTTTGCAAACCTGCGTCTACCGAGGCTGGTAATTGGAGTCGAAATCTCGGCGGCTGGGGCGTGAGGACGTTCGTTACTTTACGCGAGCGGCCTCCGCCTTTGCTAGCATTACTGCTTTGCAGAAGACTATAGCCCATCCAGAGTCCGGTTCTACTTTCATGCAGTGACTGTCGCAAAACAATCGTTGTACACGTGTTTATGTAATTGTATGTATTCTTAGGTTATAAGCCGTAAAAATAGCAGATGGGTCGAGGAATAAATAAATTAAAATAGACGAAAAAAAATAGTACAAAATGCTTACCTACCAATCAAAAATAAAAGGTTTTCTTTATTACAATCGCTACAAAAACGAAACAGGAAATTGAGCCCTAGTTAGAGATAAAAAAAGAAATGTTGTTTATCATCAACGCCGACTCTAATACTTCGTGGAACCTCCTCTTGAAGCATTAAGATCTAAATTAACTGAAGTAACCCAGAAAATTTGGCAAGTTTATTTCTTGGCCAAATTAGGCTAAGGAGTATCGTAAAGTAACTTTTTTACGGATCTGACGTCTTGTAATTTAGCAAGTAAGCATCAAGTTTTAGTGGGTTATCCGATGAGTTTTTTTATTTTATTTCCTAGAGAATGAGTAACACCTGGGTACCGTAAAAGCATCTTTTTTCTAGTAACAAGTTGAGAAATTATTTAGTTTTTGACATAGATTACAGCCACATTGTTTCCGATTACACAGCTTCTTCAGTGAGCAATTCGACGTAAATGTATTTGCGAAGCGATTTTATGCTACGTGCGTGTAAAGTCACCACTTCAGCTGCAATTTACCCCTGCCAAAAATTCCTGTGCGTCTCGCATCTACCGCAATCCCGCGACTCTCACCAGGTCGTCGGTCCACCTCGTGGGAGGCCTTCCGACGCTGCGTTTTCCGGTTCGCGGTCGACATTCTAGAACCTTTCGGCCCCATCGACCGTCCGTTCTACGAGTAATGTGCCCTGCCCACTGCCCCTTTAGTTTGGCGATTCTTCGGGCTATGTCGGAAAACCTTGGTTCTCCTGCGAATATCTTCATTCTTTATGAGATCACGCAAGGAAACTCTGAGAATAGCCCTTTGCAATTCTCTTTGGTTGACTGTAAGCCTTTTGATGAGGCCCATTGTAAGCGACCATGTTTCAGTACCATATGTCATCACTGGCAACACGCACTGATCATAGACTTTCGTCTTGAGACACTGTAGTATGTTGGACGAGAAGATACCGCGCAGCTTCCCGAACGCTGCCTAGCCGAGTCGGATTTGACGATTGACCTCTCTCAAAGTTAGACCTACTCAACTGGATCGTCTGTCCCAGGTAAACGTAATCGTCTAGAACTTCGAGTGCAGAGTCTCCGATCTTGATCGGAGTGGGTGCATTTAACTATATCAATGTATTAATGAATTGTAATTCTAAAAAGTCGATGCTTTGTTAGAAGCCGATAATATGGTATCAAAATGAAATACTAAACCAAAGTTTTGTTTATTTCCTGCGTTTCTATTCACCCCGTTTTACGGTATTTCAATATACATTCAATTTCGTCCCCTTCAAGAGTACGGTGGGCAAGAATGGTTTGAAGTTATTCAAAGTATTTACAATAAAGGCGACTTCAGTTCAATCGATCACAGGGCTAGACGAATAATTCATTTACTTCCGTATTTACACAAACTAACATCTTATTTTATAAGAGTTGGTAGAAACTTACAGAACTTCACCTATTAAGATCCTTAGTAAAGATCCTTACTATTATGTACTTCCTTATAAATTTATTATTCATGTATAATAAAGAGAATATATTCTATCTCTTCTCAATCTTACTTTTAATTTATAACTGCAGAATTATTATCTATGACATTGCTAATCCATGCCAAATATTTCTCTCCATCTTCACCGTAATTTCCTGAAAAGGAAACTGCAATAAACATAGATAAAACTAAATTTACATTCAACCCTTCTGTGTCGTCTCAACCATCAAATAATGTTTTACAACATTACTTTTAATATCATCAGGAGGCTTAAAGTCATTCAAAGGGCAATGGAAAGGGCTATGCTCAGAGTTTCCTTGCGTGATCCCGTCAGAAATGAGGATATCCGCAGGAGAGCCAAGGTTACGGACAAAGCCCGAAGAATCGCCAAACTTAAGTGTCAGTGGTTAGGGCACATTGCTCGCAGAACAGATGGTCGATGGGAACGAAAGGTGCTGGAGTGGTGACCACATAACGGAAGATGCAGCGTTGGAAGGTCTCCTACAAGGTGGACCGATGACCTGGTGAGGGTCGCGGGAATCTGATGGATGCGAGACGCACAGGACCGGTCATTGTGGTGACATTTGGAGGAGGCCTATGTCCAACAGTGGACGTCTTTCGGCTGAAACGATGATGATGACTTTTAACATATGCGAAGCCCGAAACATTTGTCTACTATTTTTATGTAAAGAATCTACGATCAAAATTTTATAACCGTACAAAAAAAATCACAAAAATCACAAAGTTATAAGCTTGTTTACATCCATGTAGCCGCAACACAAACCAAACACATAAACCAAGGTCACCTTAGTTGTAACTCTAGTTTGCAACCATCTGGTCATCCCTTAACTCTGCTTTGACCTCTCGTGACCTGTGTTGTGCTTAGTATCGCGCGGTGTCCAAATTGTGAGCTTTTTTAAAATATTTTTGGGAAAAAAATATAACATGGTGTAAAAATTATTGAAAACGATACAGTTACTGATTCTGAACAAACTATATATTCAGGTTTCGCATGTACTAAAAATAATTTCGTATAAATGCTAACACTTGTCGACGTTTCAGACTACTCTTACGTACACTTGAAATAAAGTACCTAAGAATACGACATTTTGTTTGTTTGTTGTGGTGACATTTGGGGGAGGCCTATGTCCAGCAGTGGACGTCTACCGGCTGAAATGATGATGATGATGATGACCTAAGAGTAGGGTTGCGGGATCCTTCGAAGTAGTCACCATGAACTTGGAATGTAAACAGCAACTGAATAACCACGTGGTTTTTAATCAGTAAAAATCTAACACTTCTTTCTGCCTCCCGAGCGGGAAAACTCATTTGATGATTTTTCACCCTCAAAAAGTCTAGGAGTACAAATCAACTTCCATCTTACCTGATACAGGCTTAATATAGTTTCCTTATTTCCTTATTATGTTATTAAGAACATAGACCTTCTGCTGATCTAAATATATACTTTAAAGCTTACGTATTGTACTTATTGCAATCAGTGCTTATGTACTGCATACCAGCTTGAGGTGGTATATTTGTTACAAGTATGTTGGAAAAAGCTAGACCCATAAAAGGTAGATCGCTAAGAGGATGATGCCAAAGTGCCAAAGAGATACCCAAATATGACTTTACACCAACAGTGCTCTTTACTATTAATAGCTTGACAGTTAGGCAGCTCTTTGTGCAGCAGACCGTCATGAGAAGCGGACGGCGAGCAATGGGTGGCTCGCCGTCCGACCGTCCGGTAACCGTCCGTACCAAGCTCAAGTCGTCGACGGCGCATACTGTTCCATGCGCGCCTCAAGGATGTCAGTAACAGTAGGAGCCCAGCAGGGTCGAAGCCTACTGGGGCCAAGGGTCTGATTCTGAAAGGAAGACTCGGCCCTGGTAAAAAAGGCAACAAAGGAACAGGAGTGGGTTTTTAGTAAGTAAAAGTCGGACACAATCTCCCGCCCCGCCCAAGAGCGGGGGATGTCATAAGATGATTTTCCCTCCAGAAAAAAAAGACCGTCATAAGAAAACGTGTTACAATCCCATACAAGTCTTGTATGTAACAAATGCAAGACCGACAAACTGTACGATGGACAGCCGCATAGAAAGGTTTATAAAAAAAGAAAAAAAGATTTAGAAGAAAGTTTATATTTACCTATTAACTGCCCCGACAGCCGTCGTCTTGTCTTAGCCATGAACTGTCAAACGCATGAACTGTCAAACACGTGAAGATTTATTTCAAACTAGCTTCTGCCCGCGGCTTCATTCGCGTGAATATAGGTTTCTCCATACAAACTTTGACCCCCGCTTCATCCCCTTATGGAGTGAATTTTGGAAAATCCTTTCTTAGTGCTCGCCTACGTCATAAAAGGAAGCCTTGCGCAAAATTTCACGCTCCTAATCTAAGTAGTTTCAGCTGTGCGTTGATATGTCAGTCAGTCAGTTTCGCCTTTTAAATATATAGATTTTCTTATTTTGTCTTCCTGTAAGAACCTGCTACAAAAAACTTGATTACTAAGCCAAGCCTTCGACTATGTAGACTAAATCATCAAAATAAATAATTGGAATTGTATTCCATAAGGTTCTAACTTCTTTATAACCACTTTTTTCAGTAACATATCAAAATATGTAAATAGTCATAATTAATAATACAATTTGAGTGTATATTTTAGTCTAATAAAAAAAAACCTAAAGAACGTTGCGCCTAAAGATAGCGTGCTAGGTTCCGCGTTGTTTTTAATTTATTTTAATAGTAACCATCCACCACATGTTACATTTACCGAGCCCAAGTCTTCGACGGCGCATATTGTTCCACGCGCGCCTCAGGGAGATGTCAGCAAATCGTAGGGGCTCAGTAGGGTCGAAGCCTACTAGGCCAAGGGTAGTGTGAAAATGAAACCCGGGGCCCTGGAACGAAGGCAACGAAGGAACAGGAGTGGGTTTTTAGTTAGTAAAAGTCTGACACTATCTCGCGCTCCGCCTAAGAGCGCGATTTGTCATTAGATGATTTTACCACCAAAAAAAAAATGTTACATTTGCCGAAGATAGAAGGTACCACAACTTAATGAATGAAATAATTGCTTTGAATGATTTTTAAAAGGAGGTATATTGATGTGAAGTGAGAAAATTGTGTGTTTTCACTTCACTTCAATATGCCTCCTTCTTTAAATCAAGAAACTGCCAGCGATTGTATTTTGAAGAAATACTCAGATGATACTAAAATGTAATAAAACGTCATTAAATTAACCTTGCATTTACACAAAAAATAGGTAATTAATAAATTGTTGCAAAAATAGTAACAAAACCAGCTCATGATATGTCAAATACTAAATAATTTCCCTGTTGGTTAATTGAATTCTCTAAATCTGTTCAAAAAGTTTTCACTAAAATATTAAAATGCTTAACATAACCTAATTAAAAATAACTTACAAAATAAAAATATAAGTCCTAAAGTGCTAAAAATGCAATCTACGGCGTACGGCGTCGAAAAACTCCAAATCGCTGTCGACTAGTAATGTACCCAAAGGACTGGTGGCATTGTCACGCTAAATGGCAATGTTTATCCTTTGTCCGAAGTAAAAGCCAACCCTTGGGTCACGTGTAGTCTCAACAAGGCGTTTTGAATGTTTTTTAAATAATTTTTAAGCACTCAGACCCCTCGATCCGAGAGTTTCAACCCCAAACGACTCGAAAATTCATTTTATTGATTTCAAAAACGTCTTCCAAACAAAAATCTACTATATTTATGATTTATATACATCTAAACTAATAAATAATACAACTAACACAGTTTTTAGTCTTCAGATTGTGATTTTTTATTGAATCATAAACTAAAGGTGTCCCAAAATTAACGCAAGATTTGGATTTGCCACCATTTGTGCAAATGGCAACCCAAAAAAAAATTTGTGACACCCCATATAAATTTGGGGCCATGGATAATGTGAAAGCGAAGCCCAGAGCCCCGGGATGAAGGCAAAGAAGGAACGGGATTGGGTTTTTAGTCAGTAAAAGTCTGACACTATCTTCCGCTCCGCCCAAGAGCGTGATTTGTCATTAGATGATTTTCCGATCTTTTTTTTCCAATCTTTAATCTTCAATCGGCTATCTAGCCATATTCAGATGTGTTCCACTATTCTTAATTTTCCCACCTAAAAAAACCCTATAAAAACTAAAAATAATAATATGTACAAACGGGTAGATAAATAATAAAACATCTTCTTAATTACATCGTTTTCTTAAACATAACCTGAACCATTTCTTACACTTAATTTTACGCTTAATGAAACTAGGTAATTGGAAGTACCTTAATAAATAGCCTATAAACTTAAGCCTTCAAGACCGCTTGTCTGTGTTTAGGTAAATCTTTAGGTGACTTTTATGTTCAGCAATTATTGTAGGATTTAATAGAAAAGCCTGTCTCACTTTGGATAGTTAAATTATAGGGTAATTTCGGAAGCTATTTATTTTATGATGTTCTGAAGTGTCTGTACCGAAATAATTATTTGGGATTTCAGTAGGACAGATTATCATTTAAGGTGAGAAATCATCCAAAGACTTCTCCCGTTCTAGAGTGGAGTGGGTTAGCGTGTCAGACTGTTACTGACTAAAACCCACTTCTATGTTCCTTTTTCGCCGTGCGTTCAAGGACCTCGGGTTTCCGTTTTTGGAAGTCAACCCATGCCCTCAATAGTCTTCGGACCTGCTGGGCTCCTCCGGTTTTGCGGTTCTCTTTGAGGCGCGCGTGGAACACTACCACATGATTAGATAATCGAAACAGAGACAAAGCTTTAAACAACCGCGCGAATCGGTCGCACTACTACAACCACACGGGGAATGTGTGCGTGTCCACTGTCCGCTTGTTGCGTACGCAACGACACTGGAAAAAACCAGTTAACGCAGGCTCAGACAGTGGACTCGTTTAGGGTCTATGCGACGCACGTTGTTTGTTTTGTTTGTACAGGTTAAAATATTTTAACGTGTAAAACTTGGTATTTGATTATCAATAATGGTGGTTTATTGTACTGTGTGTATAAACAATACTAGAAAAAGTAAAAATATGTCATACTAAAAATAAAACTGTACGTTAAGAGATCTGAGCCACCTATAAATATGGGCAAAGATTCTTTATTCAGCCATTACAATGGATTTAATGAAGCTGGTGTAAAATTGGGTTTATTAATTATATCTACTGATATCGCACTTGTTGAATTACTCGAGCAAGTTTCGAATATTTCGATCATTAAATAAATATTATTAATGTTGGCAACGAAAAACTTAAACGTATTAAAGATTGTAAATTTGATATGCCATGTGAATGTTTCCCGTTGATCTCTTGAAAAAACTTTGTATTGGATTCAGAATTAACCACATTATTAAAAGAATAAATTATTTAAAAAAACAAAAATTATTAAAATAAAATTATTAGAGTAAGTAATTTGTAAAATATCATACTGAATAATAAAACTATTTTACAAATCAATTTTTTTTAGGATTGTATAAACCTGTATATTGTAATGTATATTTTATTACTAAAAGTACTTTTGCATTATAATATATTATATATACATCTTAACTAATAAATATTATAACTTAATAAATATTTAAACAAACTGAAAATAATATTATGTACAAACTGGTAGAAAAAGAACTCATAGGGCATCAAAAAATTCGTCCACATCGATGTCAATGGGAAAATGTTTTACAGATGTTTTATTTAATTTGTTTTCACCTAATTTGACAATACTACCTAAATAGGTAACAATATTGGTTCTTAGGAAGCTTTGTCTCTGTTCCGTTTATCTACTCATGTGATTCTACGTTGTTTTCGACGACTCGGGTTCGGTTCGGACGGCGAGCTACCCATTGCTTGTCGTCCGCAAGCCCAGACTTACGGTAGTTGGAAATTGGGGTCAGAGTCCCAGTGACTGCAGCGTGAGAGTTTAACTTTTTGATTTTATAAGAACGTTGACATTATTAATCCAAGAGTTCATTGACTTTTTTTTTAATCCAATAGAATAACTATCAAAGGACTCATAGAAAATTGAATTTTCTGACTCATTTACAAAAGGGATAGATAAAAGGTTCGCTATGTTTAGTAATAGAAAAATGGCTTAGTGCGTAAAGATTTTTGAGCATAGTCATATAAAAGCAAAACCTGAACAGAATTCAATAAATATAAAATTGAACTGATAGCACGTGACTGTCTCAAAATTCTCGACGTAGCTAAGTTATTGGGTCATGTTTATAGTAATAAAAAAGCATACTTTTTCTATTTCATTTCACGTAATTATGTTTTTAATATTTAAATTTTATTTTATCTTAATCTGTTACGTTTTTATATTTAATAACAGTAGTTTTTTTTTTTGCCAAAAAGAAGGTTGAAAAGCCACTTATTAAGTTTGTAATTTCACTCTTCAGGGATTTTTTTTTTTCCCGGTGGGAAAATCATCTTATGACATCCCCCGCTCTTGGGCAGGGCGGGAGATAGTGTCAGACTTTTACTGACTAAAAACCCACTCCTGTTCCTTCGTTGCCCTTCGTACCGGGGCCGAGTCTTCCTTTCAGAATCAGACCCTTGGCCCCAGTAGGCTTCGACCCTGCTGGGCCCCTACGCTTGCTGACATCTCCCTGAGGCGCGCGTGGAACAGTACGCGCCGTCGACAACCTGGGCTCGGTCCGGACGGTTACCGGACGGTCGGACGGCGAGCCACCCATTGCTCGCCGTCTGCAAGCCCGCGCCTACGGTGGCCGGAAGTCGGGATCGGAGTCCCGGCGACGGTTGGGGCGTGAGGACCGTTGCCTCACGCGATCGGCCGCCTCCTTTGCTAGCATTACTGCTTCGCAGAAGGAGGCGACCGCCTGCCACTCCTCCTCGCTCCGGACTATGGTCACTCTTCAGGGTAATGTAGGTTTTACGAATTATTAAAAAATAAAATACATATAAATACGAGCACGCTTTTTAGGACTCTAATAATTTTAAAAGACGACGAAGTTCATAAACACTTATCTCAATAGTACTGTAAAGCACTTAAATGGAAAGAATTCCGGAATTTGTTGATGTTTTGTTTATAGCGACTTTTTTGTGTATATATCCAGTGTTGGAAATTTTCAGTAATTAAATAAAGTACGGGAAATATATCTCGTACAAAATTTTAAAAATACCAATCAATTCGTTACAAAGTACAATGGGTAATTTTGTATGAAACCCATACCCACCTTTGTAGCATTTTAGTAGTAGTGTGTACACATCGCACGAAGTACCTGACGAATAAAATCAAAAGTACGTCAAATGTGTATTGATCGATTTTACTAAGGATTTTCGGCATTTTTAACGTCAAATAACTTTTATCCTCTGCAATCTATAAAGCACCCTTATAAAATAAATAAATGTATTTTCAAAAACCTTTCTAATGGTACCAATTTCAATTTGCTACAAGGGTGGGAACGTTTTTTACCGTGTTCTTTTATCTTCATAATATGGAAATGTGAACTCTTACTGTTAACTACGTTATTGTAAAACTAAAGTATCGCTGTGTATACGAAATAAAAGCTATAATAATATAACGTCTCATTAGATTTAAAATTATACCTTAGAAATAAAAATACCCAACATAATCAGATGAATATTTACAAATGTATCGAGTGTATCAAATTGAAGTTGTTGTGAAAAAAAAAACATTTACAGACGCTTTTTTTCTGAAAAGGAATCCCTTGGTCTTCGTGGACACAGCTGTGATTTTATTCAGTAAAAGTCTGACAGCCCTCCGCTCCACAAAGAGCAGGAGAGTCATTGGATGATTTCCCACTTTAAAAAAAGGCTCTTTTGAATTTAAAAAAGTCAGCCAGTCGGAAAAATGAAGTGAATTGCACATTCAAAAGCGTAGATCTCTAAGGAGAAGATCAAGCAATAAACACCATTGAAAGTGAGTACTACATTGTAATGAGAGGTAATCTCCTTACCGATTCTCTTCACATGATATGTCAAGTGTATTAACCGCGCCAACAGAGGGAGGCATCCAATTTCGAGAAACCATTACGGTCTGCACATACCTCGGGGGCTAATTACGTCGATACATCTGTACATCATTGTTCCATATTGTCATGTAACATAATAGCGCTTTGATCTACGTTTATTGTAATTACACATCGTACTAATGCAGCACCGAGTTTAAATCTCAAGCACAGAGAGACACAGAATATTATTCGACAGAAGTTTAACAATATTCGTGTTTTATTTGTACACATTTTTGCATTTTACAATGAGAGGTACATTTTGTAAGAAAGAAGAGAAATGAGAAAAAAAATAAAGGAGAAGAGAAGCACGTGGCTAAAATAATAATGGCCGTACAAGGTCGATCTCCAAGGTTAAATAATAATTACCGACGAGAAATCTCGTTGATCCTGGCTCTCATTTGTCAATTTGTGACAGTCGTTATAAATAGTCAGAAACTAGAAAATCAACTGCATCTGGTCAAGCAATCTACAATTTAAGTAAAATATGTATACACTTATAATGTGAGCACACAGCAACATATTGTGCTAAAATTAGTAATTTTGGAGAGTGCGCGGGAATTGCATGACTTGATTCCGTCGTTTCATTTCTACCATCAGACAACCCGATGTACGGCGAGTATCTACCCTTACATTGTTGAAACCTCTACGGTCCGGATTGGAACAGTTTGCCTGCTGCGGTCTTCCCGTCCGTTTATAATTTAGATGTCTTCAAGACTTGAGTGATCAATGATTGCATCATTGCTTACGATCAGGTGGAAACTCAGTCTATATAAATAAAAAAAGAACTTAATATTCCATCCTTGGATGTCTTACTTACTCCAGCATGATGAAACAATATATCTCAACTTGACCCCAAGAATGATGGGTCGAAGCCTACTGGGGCCACGGGTAGTGTGAAAGCGGAACCCGGGGCCCTGGGACGAAGGCAACGAAGGAACAGGAGTGGGTTTTTAGTCAGTAAGAGTCTGACACTATCTCCCGTTCCGCCCAAGAGCGGTGATGTCATAAGATGATTTTCCCACCCAATAAAAAAAAAAACCCAAGGATGATAAATTCAGACAAACATCAATACAAGTATTTTGGCTGGTAAACATGACTGAAACTTTTCCGTAATTACATTAAATATAATTGAAAATAATGGAGAAATAAATTTTATTTCTCCATTAACGTAAACCTATTAATATCGGCCATAATAGCGGACCGTATCACTAAATCTATAACTTAATCCTTCTGGCTTGAATACTATTCGTAAGAAATGAATGTCATCCCACACTAATGACGTAAGCGTCCTTTTGACATTGGATGGTATTACGCAACCGACACCCTAGTAATCTTGAGTATTCTTGGTAGGTTCAGCGATCTCTCATACATTTGAATTACCAAATTATTCATTATAATATATGTACTAGCATTTTGCACGTGACTCCGTTCGCGAGAATATTCCGTAAAAACTTTAACACACTAAAGGTATTTTAAGTGTAGTTTTGAAAAAATAATCATGTCAGTTTTTATTATTCACTTAAGTTAAAATTTGTGCCAAGTTTCAAGTACATTAAGCCCAAAAATAAGAGTAACTCCATACAATCATACACGACTTAAATCGTCTTATGGGGATAGTTTTGAAAAACAAATACTTTGATTCAAACTTTATTTATTTAGGTTATTATTCGTGATAAGTTTCAAGTATATTGGTTCACGAAATAAGAATTTGCGTACAAACACCCATTGCTCGTAGAACGGATAGTCGATGGGGCTGAAAGGTTCTAGAGTGGCGACCGCGCATCGGAAAACGCAGCGTTGTAAGGCCTCCCACAAGGTTGACCGACGACCTGGTGAGAGTCTCGGGAGTGCGGTGGATGCGAGACGCACAGGATCGGTCCTTGTGGCGTCGCTTGGGGGAGGCCTATGTCCAACAGTGGACGTCTTTCGGCTGAAATGATGATGACGACCCATTCTTACCCTCTTTTACGGTTGAATTTCTTAAAATCCTTTCTTAGTACTCGCCTGCGTCATAATAGAAATCCTTGTATAAAATTTCAAGCTCCTAGTCCCAATAGTTTCGATTGTGCGTTGATATGTCAGTCAGTCAGTTTCTCCTTTTATATATAGATGGATTATGTAACAAACATACTGTCTCTGTAAGGCTCTATGTATTTTTTTTTTGTTATTGCTATCAAAGTAACGCTCATTATCTGGTACATCCATGAAAGTCCTGTGAAAGTAACCTACTTGTATTACCATATAAATAGAACAGAGTAGGTTGACAAAATTACTTTCATAGTTAAATAGGTGAAAGTCGTTTTGTGGAGTTATGTTAAAAATCGTAAATCTGGAGCGGCTGAATTTTTTTGAAATTTAAAATTTAATCTAATATTTACACTATAGACGGTCCTTTTTTACTATCGTCAACATCGAGCATGGTTTAAAAGTTTGTTACTTCATCTAACGCAATCCAAAGCGATGTTTGACGAAAAGGCAACGCGAAAAAAAAGAGGTAACGCCTTAAAACTCTGGTAGCATTTAGTAATTTCGTGATTTACTTAATTTTTTACAAAACTTGTTCCAGGAAATACGTGTTTTTTTTTTTTAAATTGTCGTCATTCAGAATTTTGATTAAATTTGCAAAGCTACTGTTGTTATACTTTTTTAACGCGAAATAGCAGATTTTCAGAGGTCTTTACTGAATTAGTTTTACACAAAATTATAAACTTATTGCAATAGAAGCCTAGATAATATCCACAAGATACTATGTTTCCAAAATATCTAATAAAAAATGTGTAATAAGGTCATAATCGCGTAAGCGTGGTTGTATGAAAAACAGTGAAACTGTATGACGTGTTGGTTGCGTTTCAGGCAAAAAATCCTAACCAAAATGTCTTGTCAAAAATTCTTCCGCATCACTGTTGACTGGTGTGCTAAAGTCTGACAGCATTACCATGTTTTAAATGCTTTTTTTAGTGTATATTTATATTGTTTTAACTGGTTAAGTCTCTTTTTTTTCTTGTATGATTGTTGTGTATTTAATCAGTTACAAAACATTTTCCTTAGCCGCCTATATCAAATTAAAAAAAAAATATATAATTTGTATTAATTATACTAATAGTTTTATAATGGGTATAATTTAAAAGATTATTAATTAATATTACAACCTGAATGTATTGAAGCTGGTGACAAATCTTTATTTTGTTAGAAATGATAAGTTAACTAGTTTCTGCCAGCAGCATTGCCCGTATTTATTTATTTTTATGGAATATTATTATGGAATATATTATATTAGTAACTTTCACATTTGTTATATTAAATTAGGACAAGAAACAGAGATACTAACCTGTGTAACATGTAAATGAAGTTGAAGAGACAGTTGAGGGATGCCATCATCAGATCAGCAAAGGACAGGTTCACTAGGAAGTAGTTGGTGACTGTCCTCATTCGTCGATGAGCTGGAAAAAATACAATGTTAATGGAAGGCATTGTTTGACTTATATGATCTTGTGTGGGCATTTTTTAGAATGAAAAATTTGGTAACATATTTATATATTACACACCAAAAAACTTATTATACAATAGTGATATTAGAGTTCATGTAAATAGGCAAGCTTAACTCCTAGGTGAATTTTCTCCCAGCAAACCATCAAGAGATAGAAAGAGATCACAATAGAAAAAAAGAAAAATCTTTTTATTTCAGACATATATTTTGGTCCATACTATTGTTAGTGTGACTTAAAAACGATGTCATCATTCATCATTTCAGCCGAAAGACGTCCAATGCTGGACATAAGCCTCCCCAAGTGCCGCCACAAAAACAAAAAACTCGCTAAAAACGATGTAATATTATCATAATAATTAAATTATTACGCTATTTAAAAATTCATTTAAGTATTTTCCGCCCTCTGGGGCTCCGAGCACGCGCTCTGGAGCTGGATAGCCCCCTTCTGGGGCATTGGGTTAAAAAACACAGTGCCCCAGAAGGGGGCTGTCCAGCTTGTAGCTGAGCACGGTTATAATAGAGCTTCAGTTTACAATTTTAAGATTACAAATAATAAAAACAAAATAACAAAGTCAAAGTCAAAGTCAAAGTCAAAATTTTTTATTTCACATAGGCCTACATGGGCACTTATAAAACGTCAGAAGCTAGTGCACGGTTCCAAATTGGTCGTTTCCTATGGAGAAGAACCGGCAAGAAACTCCATGGTTACTCTTTTAAAAAAGAATTTGTTGTTACAATATTTTCTGTTTACAATATATTGGATTTATTATGTAAGGACAGTGTAGACTGGTCAATAAAGTACAATAAAAATAATCATAATAAAAAGGAACCTAAGAATTCGCGGAGTCTACAGTGTTCTCACATTCACATTATAAAAAAGAGGCTATATAAATAAAAGCAAGTAAAATAAATAGTTACAATTATTAATAAATAATTCGTTAACAATATAAATAATAATAAATAAATAAAAATAAAAAAATATTGCAAAAGCAATGTATATATTACAACAAATATACCAACAAACATAAATTTATATAGATAAATGAATATACATAGCTATTTGATACATAATAATATCGTCACTGTGTTTGTTATCGAACTTCTCTAAAACGGCTTGACCAATTTTTATGAAACACTTTTAACTAAACTATATTATGTCCATATTTTACTCTCCTACTCCCCCCCCATCCCCAATCCATTATGAGGACCGCCCGGAGGACAGCGTGGAGCATATGGTAAAGGTTTGTCTCGCTTAAGCAGAGTACCACCGTGTCTGGTACTGCTTGCGGACGGTGAGCAATGGGTAGCTCGCCGTCTGGCTGTCCGGTAACCATCCAGTAACCGACGACGCGCATTTTGCGAAGTCATTAGATAATTTCCCACCTAAAGAAAAACTCCATCCCCCATTTTTTCTTTGATAGTATATGACAGAACAACGTTTGCCGAGTCAGTGATTATAATATAATATATCATGTCATTTTCGATCCAGGGACGCACCGAGGAGAAACCATCATAGGGTGATTCTTCGAAGCCGAGAGAGTGTCTCATTCATCTGGCCTAGTTTTCATGTATATCTATTTTGTCTCGTAAGGCACTGGCCGCAAATGAGTGCATTTAATACATTAAGTGACCGAGGAAAAATAATATGCAAATAAAAATATCAAATTGTAAAGAAAAAACTGGGCCAGATGTATGAGACGTTCTCTCTGTTTCAAAGAATTACCCCATTATGGCTGGAAGTATGAAGCGGAGTATATCTTGTGGTATCCTTTAAACTTTCTAAATTTGCTTTTACAACATAAAGCTGATTTATTTAAGTTTTCATTCCTCTAAATGAGTTCATCAAATAATTTAGAGACCCTTTTTATTTATTTGAATCACAAAAAGTTTGTAAGCTTGTTAGTCCTAAAATAAATACATTTTATTTACTCATTCCTTCAGCGACGAGGGAGATTGAACTAATTTATCAGTGAGTTAATAGAAGGACCACATTTTAGTCAAGTATATACGCTCGCGTGGTTGAGAGTTATTATGCTAATGATGTCTGCTATTTTGGTAAACCAATAAAAATGTAAAAGAGTATTTATCTGAGAACTTGAAGAAGAATCGAAGTAAGTCTATCGGCACGCAAGACAGTATTTCTTTAAGGTAGATTGAAGTAAAATACAGGTTGCGTAATCGGATTATATTTGTCATTTTTTACTGTTTACTCGCGTGTGGGTTTTCGGATTGCTCGATTCGTCTCAACCTACTAAGATATCGTTAGGTCTTAAATAAAATGTACCAAAATAATAAAGTCTTCCAAAACCTGCCGTCTTTTATGTTACAAACACTTTATACTCTCTTCTTCGTGTTTAGTTAAATTTAATTGGCTTCATTACCACTTCTACAGCACTGTTGGTGACAGCGCAGTAGTCTTAGATTGCGTTGACAGCAGACTTTTGCGACACTAAGAGCGGTAACGCAATGGAAATTCAGTGTGATACTTTTCTTATATTTAATTTTTTGTCGTCTATTCTTCATTATATATTTGCAAAAACTATTAGTTCATTCACTCCTCAAATATATTTTATGTAATTATATTGTATTTATGGTTTATTTTTATACCTATACACCACTTATTTTTAATTAGTACAAATACCTAAAGGGCTTATTAGAATAGGTTTTGTTATTATTTAATTAGTATTTATAAATAATATTCTTAAATAGCAAAGTTATTAGCGCTTGTTTATATCTCAAAATGCTACTCAATTTATAGAAATACTCGTATTGTATAGGGTATTTGATTACATGAATGAATAAATGACGATTAAAATGGAAAAAACACTGCGCGTACTATTTTCTAGTAGCAATTGTAAATAATGATTGATTTTATTATGAATTGAAAAATGTTCGTGGACAATTTTTTTACTTTTGCCTACAAAAATATGATCAGTAACTTGTAAGGATAGAGCCCCATTTTCAGGGGTATATAGATACAAAAAATCCATTTTCGTATTCACCTTTTTTGTTTTATTTTACCTACCACTGTTTTGGCTTTAAGTCTGCCTGAAGGGATAACTTACGCAGTTTAGTGTTAAATAAAATCTTAATTTATTAAACCCCAAGCGAAAGCCGGCGTTCGCTCTCTCACTGTCTTTCTATTGCGTCTCTAATTACGGTATTCAAAAGATTAAAATACGAACAGGTGTCTCCTTTTCATCACAGTTAGGGTTAACTAATTAAACGAAGTGAATTGAGAAAATTAAGTGGTAAAATCTGAATAATTATGTAATATTCAGATTTTACCACATAATTTACCTGTACCAAATCCTCCGACAAATACTGAGCCGATGTTTGTTTATTTTATTGTCATTAAAATTAATGAAAACAGACTACCGCCATTTTGATAAAATATTTAATGTTGGCCCCTCTCATAATGTTTAGAGGCCCTCCCACATAAAAAGAGCGACGCGAAAATACGACAAAATGTTTTCACAAAAATTTTGATAAATTTGTTCTAAATGCCTTGTTACATTGTCGGTAGAAACCATAATGTTTGTGCCTAATATACTCTCTTAAATACATTTTGGTATTTAAAGCTTCGGTATTTACATGGTCGAGATTACGACGGGGGATAAACTAAATTACTTCAATCGCCCGCTATTCCAGGCAAATTTATGACCAGGGTTTTCTGCGAGTGAAGCTAAATCCGGCTCTTACGGTAAGTTTTATCTGTTTGCTGTTTAAATTTAGTCATGTGGTGGTAATGAAATAATAATCGTTTAATAATCGTTTATTTCTACAATACGAAATGTGCCGACTATGGCTTTGGCAGATCAGACGATTAGTCGGTTTTAAAAAAGCCGACTAATTTCCCAACTAGTCGGTAATGCCGATCATCGTTTTGGGTGGTATTCGACCATTTCCGTGACGCTTTGTCTGTGGCTGATTTGCGCCGTCGCCGCCTGTGAGCTTACTTTGCATTGTTTCTTAATTTTGACTTTCGCACTTATCTATTACTGTACAATGATACCTATAAAATCAATCAGAGATGTAGGCAAGGAAAACGGCAAATACTACGAGTATCGACAACTATTGACATCAGTAATGTCAATAGTTGAATTTGAATTTGACCCTGATAGCTTAGTTGGGTTCTGTGATCATTAATTCAACCCTATTCTGTGTTGCGGCAATCTCTGTCCATTCCAAGTTGCATGGAGGCGATCGCAGAATGCGGTAAGGCCACCAATTGTGTTTTTTAAGGCTCAAATTGTATTTTTTATTATTTTTGCATACAAAAAAGTATATAATTATAATTAAAAGAATAAATCCCTTCTATATACATTTTATTGACAAAAACTTACAAAGTAAGACGCTGGGTAGTCGGCTTTCTTTACCAAATAGTTGCCAATTGCGAAAGTGGCCAAACAGTAGTAGGCCTACCGACTAGTCGGCACATCTAGTGAGAGCTTATGACATATGACATTGAAACGTGGTCGTTTACAATAGGTGGCTTACAGTCACCCAAGGGTCAATGGAAAGGGCTTTGCTCGGAGTTTTCTAGCGTGATCACATCAGGAATGAAGATATTCACAGGAGAACCAAAGTACCGACATAGCTCAAAGAATCGGCCAGTTTAAGTGGCAGTGGGCAGGGCACATTGCTCGTAGTATGTATGGTCGATAGTGCCGAAAAATTTATTAAGGTGGCGACTGCGCACCGGAAAACGCGGCGTCGGAAGGCCACAAGGTGGACCGATGACCTGGTGAAAGTCACAGGAATGCGGTGGATGAGAGACGCACAGAACTGTTCGTGGTAGCGACACTTGGGACAAGCCTATATCCAACATTAGACGTCTTTCGGCTGAAATAATAATGATGTAGGGAATTTTATTTCCCTGATTTTAAAATCTTTTGAACACGTTTTCTATATCTAAATTTTTGAGACAAATCTAGAATTGGTTTGTTGATTGTTTCAACTTAATTTTGTTTAGTTTTACTTATATAACTAAATGTTAAACAAACTACGTAACCCTTATTTAGATACACTACCCTTTTCTCGTTCCACTATTGTGTAGTTGACAGCCACAAATAAATTACTTAGGCAAAAACAATACCCTTTGTCTGTGGCTGACGTTTAAAAGTTTAAGAGGAAAGAAGGTGTTTACGTCATTTGTTTAGTCTTGCGATCTGCGTCAGGCACAAAGTGAGAACGCGTGGTGCCTCTGTAACTCCTCAAATGGGGGACTTACATACTGAATACTTATAGGATTACTTTGTTGTCCGACTATCTGTCTGCCAAGACCCTTTATATCGGGAACACGTGGAGGTATCGAGTTGAAATTAAAACCATATACTCAGATCTGCAGTCCCTTGAAGCTGTGAAATCAAGCGCATATATCGCAAAAAAGTATATTACAAAAAAACAACTTCTTTTGCGATTCGGAAAAATATTCGTAACTCAATTAGAGAATTGAACTTTTTTCATAGGTAATTTTGTACGGAACCCTCAATGCGCGAGTCCGACTCGCACTTGCCCAGTTTTTAAACTTTATGTAGTCGTACCTTTACCAAAGACCTTTAGGCGTCTAGCTATTATGAAAAACATACTGAATTTAAATAATACCCATAGTTAAATAATATTAATTTACATTACATTTATTTCACAATTTTAAAATTAATAATAATATAATATATTAGACTGAATCTAACAATACAATGTCTGATTTAGTTCAATAAATAAATAAAAATCAAATCTAATTAAAAAAGTCAAATCTGTTAAAAATTAAATTAAATGAATTTTTGGGCAATTAATAGAGAAAAAGATGGCAATGTGCCTCTACTTTGTTTTTGAGACCTCATTTAATATAATAATAATATACCACAACTATCACACAACGCTGTCTAGTCCCAAGCTAAGCAGAGCTTATGTTATGGGTACTAGACAACTGATAAATATACTTATATATTTCTAAATACATACATAAATAAATAAATGATCGTGCTCATCACACAAACATTTGTCTTGGGTGAAAATGAATCGAACCCACGACCTCCGGCAAAGTTGTCTGGGCCACTAATCACCAGACCAACAGGACAGTAGTCAAATGTGCTAAAGTATTGACCAATCATTTCAAGGAGTTTTTGTTCTATCGACAGTTGAATATAAAACGAATATTATCTTGAATTCAAAATCCCTTAATTAGAATAAAAATAAGCATAATAATAAGGTTAGCGAGCTTTATGAATATCTAAGAACGCAATATCTCAATGAGTCATCATCATCATCATTTCAGCCGATAGACGTCCATGCTAGACATAGGCCTCCCCCAAATGTCGCCACAAAGAACGGTCCTGTGCGTTTCGCATCCATCGGATTCCCGCAACCTTCACCAGGTCATCGGTCCACCTTGTAGAGGGCCTTCCAACACTGCGTCTTCCGGTACGCGGTCGCCACAACGGTTGGGCGTACGTCTCAATGAATATCTAAGCTTTATAATTTATCTATACGTATAATAGGAGAAACTGAATGCAAACTACCTCTTAAAATACAGGTATACCCTAGCTTAAGAGGTAGAGTATTACTCTTGTACAGAACTCACAACATTAAATGTATGTACTTATCAAACTGTAAGTCAAACTCTGTATGTTTTTGGGTAAATAAAGAGTTATTATTATTATTATTAATGACTGATATATCAACGCACAGTCGAAAATATTGAGACTAGTATCGTGAAATTTTGTACAAGGTATCCTTTTACGTAGTAAGCGAGCACTAAGAAAGGATTTTTCTAAATTCACTGCGGGATTTAGCAGGGTTCCAACGTTTCGTATTGAAACCTACTTTCACACGGGCGAAGCCGCAGGCAGAAGTTAGTTTATTTATATTTTGGTTCTACACGCTAACTTTACAGAAAAAAAAAGATCACTATTATATTTTTTGTGTAACCATACAAAAACATAAACCTTTGGAAGAGCGGGCTCATGAAACTGATCTGATTTAATAGAAATGTCACCATAACACGAAATTGTATGGTTGACGCAGTGTGCGTGTCATGAGTTCGATTGCCACGCGGAATAAATATTTATATGCCCTACAGATAGGTATTCCGGGTCTGGGTGTCTTTTGACATATATATGATTTTACATGTCTGTGAACACACAAACAATATCGAAATTATTCCTTGTATTGAACATCGTCTTATATAAGATACATATCGCTCACCTAGCAATATATTGGCACATCTAAATTTTTTTTAGTTTACAGAAACTAGTATCAAACATTGTACAAATCTCTAAAATGAAGTTCTGAGTTCATTTTATATCATTTTTTTTTTAATATAAATTGGGATGTTGACTAATAGTATAGATCATAATTAAGGATATAAATAATCCACTTTTAAACACTTAGGCTGTTAAAACCTAATTTCGCATTTATTGTAGTTGTGCCAATATTTTACTCATCATCATCTTCCTGCCCTTATCCCGTGTCATTTGGGGTCGGCGCAACACGTTTTTTTCTTCCACTCTGCCCTGTTACTCGTCATGCTATCACTAACTTCCTTTTCTTTCATATCACTCTTCACACAATCCATCCATCTTTTCTTTGGTCTCCCTCTCCCTCTCCATCCATCCACATGTAAACTCATAACTCTTTTAGTAACATGCGTTTCATCCCTCCTCTTCACATGACCATACCAAGATAAACGATTCCCTTTCAACTTTTCAGTCACTGGTGCCACTTTCAAACTTCCCCTAATATATTCATTTCTCACTTTATCCATTCTCGTCACACCACACATCCATCTTAACATTCTCATCTCCGCTACATGCAATCTTTTTTCATCCGTCTTTTTCACAGCCCAACATTCTGATCCATACAGTATGACAGGCCTTATCACGGACTTGTAGATTTTACCCTTCAACTTGAGGGGCATCCGTGGGTCACAAGTTGTTCCCGTGACCTGTCTCCATTTCATCCATCCTGCGTTGATCCGATGTGTTACGTCCCGGTCTACCTCACCATCCCCTTGGATGAGTGACCCGAGGTACCGAAAGTCAGAGCAGATCGGTATGGGCGTTCCAGCTAGAGCTAAAGGCACTGGATTGGAGAGACCGCCGAAATCGCAGAACAAGTATTCCGTTTTGGTTCTACTCAATTTCAGGCCAACACTCTCCAGTCTGTGCCACCACACCTCCAATCTGTTCTGGACTTCTAGGCCACTCTCGGCAACCAACACAATATCATCGGCAAACAACATACACCAGGGAGCCTCTTCCTGAATGTCCGACGTCAGAGCGTCCATTATCATCAGGAAGAGATAAGGGCTGAGAGCCGACCCTTGATGTAAGCCGACTGCCACATTGAAGCTGCCAGTGGTACCCACTGTAGACCGGACTTGGGTACTGCATCGACTGTACATCGCTCGGATCAACTGCACATACTTCCCAGGCACACCTTTCTCCTTAAGGGCCCACCACAGAACCTCACGAGGTACCCGGTCGTATGCCTTTTCGAGGTCAATGAATACCATGTGCAAGTTTTTATGCGCACCTCTATATTTCTCGCACAGCTGGCGTATAGCAAAAATGGCATCCGTTGTACCCCGACCAGGCATAAAACCGAATTGGGTCTGTGAAATTTCACTCTCTTCTCTCAGCCTCCTTTCAATAACTTTCTCCCAGGCTTTCATAGTATGTGACATTAGCTTTATTCCTCTATAATTGTTGCACTCAAGCACATCACCTTTGTTTTTAAAAATCGGCACTAAAGAGCTATTGCACCACTCATCAGGTATGGCTTCTTCCAGCAACAACTTATTGAAGAACAAAGCTAACCACGTCCATCCATCCACTCGCAATAACTTCCACACTTCCACTGGTATTCCATCTGGACCAATGGCTTTACCATTCTTCATTCCATTTACTGCTATTCTGACTTCATCCATATTAACAATTCGCACTAATCCCACATTCACTGGTTTATTCTCTAACACCCCACTCCAATTATTTTCCTCATTCATCAGTCTTTCAAAATATTCTTTCCAATGTGTTTCAAAATATTGTTTCTGTGCCAATATTTTACTAAGTGAGCGATTTAGATAAGATATAAGTTATAACATACCAGGCCACTCAGAAAGTTTTGCTAAAAAATGTTTTAATATATTTATAAGGCACTGGCCGCTTGCAACTATTTGAAAACTTTGGTTATTTAAAAGTAAAAATATCATTATTCGAATTTTGAATTTCTCTCCACATTTTTTCGAGAGCCAAATCAAATTATCGTGTCTCGTTTAAAAATGGATCTGCATCGTGAACATTTTCGTGCAATGATTTTCTGCGATTTTAAATGTGGCCTACAACCTGATGAGTCATTTGATCGACGATGAAGGACTTTCAAAAGCAACCATCTGCTGCTGGTATAACCTACCAAACATATACAAAAAAAAAAATCGCGGAGTTCGATAACAAACACTGAGTAATAAAATTTTTACAACTTTACTAGCGGTCCCAGCGGACATTGTCATGCCTGAAAGCTGATGGCATTAGAAAAAAATAAATTACCCGATTACAGCACTACTTATCGGCTCCAATTGTATTCACAAAATTACATTCAATCCATTTTTTACGTGTGTTGGTCACCTAACTCCTCCTAAATGGCTTAAGCGATTTGGATGAAACTTTATGTGTATATTTAAGTGGGTCCCTGGTAGAGAATGCCTTGGTCCGCCTATGTACCACTACTGTATATGAAGTTTAAATAAATAAATGATTTGAAAGTACAATTGAACCCCATAGATGGCGCTGCAGTCGGGTTCTCTATTTTTTCTGGAACGAAAAGTCTCCTGGCTGAACAACGTTGGCGGGACCGCTAGTATTATTTTTATTTCACTATGGTAAAGTACATTACAGTATGTAGTATAAAATAAAGATAATAATTTTAAAAATCATGATTCTTACCGGTAACTATCCAAATAACGATGACATTCCCTCCAATAGCGACTGCAAGCATGGCTGTGAATAGACACACCCAAGAGTTGTGTGCCCATGTCGGCATGGTGTTCGATGATGGTGTGGCCGTGGTCTTCGGGACCAGAATGGTGGCCGAGTTTAGTATGCTGCGATTGAAGTCCATGTTCCATGTATACACCACCTGTGGGAAAACATAGTGCATTAGGAAATATATTGTCGGTACTATCGTAAACTGGAAGTGCTCAGCCAGACCGGGGCGGGGAGCGGTGCAAAAGCGGAAACCGCGCGCGTTGTGCCTGTCTGCAGTCGAACCATCATAACAACGTACGCAGTTAGCTCGAACTGGTTTGAGATGCCCGCTCTCGCGCACGTGCCGCTTGCCGCCCTTCGCTCTCACTGGCATCACTTGTATGAACGAGCTGATTGCCCGCGTGCGTCCCGCCTCGCGCAGCCCGCGCCATTTTCGTCGCTCACGTGCCTACTATGGACGCTCCAAAAAAGTTTTTTAATATTGAGTTTTCCATGCCGCACCCGCCCCGCGCTCTCTTTTAGTCAGGCTGAACACGAAGGAACAGTTGAAAGCATTAAAGGGGTAAAGCTGATGAGCTAAATAGTGATTGTAGACCACATCAGAAACGACGTCGGCTCTTTGTGCAATTCCACCTACTTATTTTGAATGTAGAAAATCATCAAATAACCCTAAAGCAGGAATTGATTAGTTGTGAAAAACTTGTACAAAAACAAAACAAACAACAACAAAAACGCATCTAGATAAGTACTTTCAATGCTCTACAAAATCTACATTAAACTAGTTACAGATTCCAATTAAGTTACAAATTTATGAGTAACAGGTATCAGGTGCGGTGTTGCGATGGAGCTGAATCCATAATCCAGTTTGAACATCACCGGCTCACACTATCGGTCCACGTATCTTAAGATCCAATTTGTCTATTTGAGTTAAAACGGTTCCTGATTTAATTATTCCATAAACTAGACCCTTTATTAATCAAAAACTTGATCAGAGGGTAGATGGCGCTAATTCGCTTGACACCTTATAAAATAAGCTCCGTGTTTACATTTAATTTAAAAAATATTTAAAGTCTTCTTTTTAGCTTATATGTACTATTATTCTGTGCAAAAACATCCAATATACCAAAGTGAACGTTGTTAAAGTGACTAGTAAACAGTATCTAAAATAAAAAGTTTTTATATAACAATCAAGAACATAATCAATAAATGTTTAAAAGTAGCGAAATGAAGTGTCAGTGGGTGTGATTTGACTATATTACGCATAAACAATTCAGCAAACAGTGTAAATATTCACCACGCAAAGCGTCTACGTTAAAAACAAAACCACCAAAAGCGTAACTACGTTGTGGAAAAAAACACTGACACATTAGTCATACCAACTGTTTTGATAAATTCAAATTTCGTTCTTTCGTCTTACTATACTTAATTTCAACACATTGAACTAATCATCTCGTGGCTCGGAGGTTTAGCCATCTACACATGAAGAGTATTTATCTTCGAGAACCAAGTTCAAATCTCGGGGTCGCAGTCGGTGTCTTTTTGTGAGATTTTAATGATTTTTAAAACTTTGTAGGCGAAAATAATCATTCAAATACGAGCTATAAGAGGGCGACACAATCACATAAAAAAAACTGCCAAAACAACAAAAAAATAATCATGGATTCTCCTAACAATAACGTCACACATCGAAAACAATACACTGGATCTCTGACTAACTTATCGGTTATGTCAAATAACGATGATAAAACTATACTGGACACCACTATGCTAAGTATACCGGACAGCCTGCTCGACAACTATAACGACGACTTAGTAAATGAACTTAACGAACAAATTAAAACACTTAAAACGCAACTTATGAGTGCTCATCAAGAGATCGAAAACCTCAACAGCGAAAACTTCCGTTTGAAAATAGATTTACAAAAATCACTAAAGACGGTAGAAACTTGTAAAAAAATCTGCTTAACGCCTGACAGAAAAAGTAGCACACCATCATTATCTCGCCACAAAAAAACAAAACACTACAAAAATTCTCCAATCGCATTAGTTAATGACTCCAAGACTTTGGCCAAACCATACAAGGAAACAAAACCCGACATGAACAATAAAGAAACGCAAACATCCGATCTTCCCAATGATTCATTAACACAAAATAAAAAGGTAACACCAATATCAAAAAAGAATAATATTGCTATGAAAAAATCATCAGGTGTTCCTATGCCAAAATATAAAAACAAACTTGCAATAATAAGCAGCGGTTGCACAAAAGGAACTCTGCCATTAATAGAAGAAGTCTTTGCAAATCAATTTAATTATTGTCACTATTTGCTACCAAACATCTTCACTACGGAAATGACGTCTACTATTGCAAACAAATTAAAAGACTTCTCATTGCGTGATTACTGCTTGATTTTCATAGGAGAAAATGAACTAAAAAATAGTACTTATTCTAAACTTATTGAGTACTTAAAAAACTCGCTTAAAAACGTTACACACACAAATGTCGTGGTATGCGCACCAACTTATGTAACAGGAGCACTAATCTACAATTATAAAGTAGAATTATTTAATAATCTTCTTTATTTGGACATAAATAACAACAATTATGCATATTTTTTCGACAGCAATCGCTCTCTGTTATTTGACATGTTTACATACAATGCAGGCAAAATAAACAAAGTTGGATGGAAAAACGTCTTTGACCAGATAATGTCCAATATAATTATAGACTATAACTTATTCGAATCTCAAGATACGGAAAAAATCAATACCGAGACAGATGACAGAACATTGACATCGAATTATCATAAGGAGGAGACTTTAATTAACCGAGATGAAATGACATCAAATGACCAGTTTTTTCTATTGTAAGTACATAAATATTTTGCATCAGAATATAGCAGGACTTCTGAATAAATCAGACATGTTGACCGTGCACATCGAAGAGTTACGTGCTGGAAAATATATAGATATTGACATATTATGTATAACTGAACATTTTGTAACTTCTGGACATGAATCTTTAATTAACATACCTAATTTCAAACTAGCATCGTGCTATTCGAGAAATAATCAAAAACGTGGAGGGGCCTGTATACTCGTCAGAAAAGGGTATGAGTACAAAGAACTTCCTAACACGTCCATTACAGGTGTGTTTGAATATTGTGCAATAGAATTAAGTAAGCAGGGTTTAATTGTTGTATGCATTTACAGACCACCAAATATGTCAGGCATTAATACCTTTATGGATAATTTAGATGCCTTGTTGAAAAAATTGTGTAATAAGGTCAATCAAAAAATAGTCTTATGCGGTGACTTCAATATTAATACACTTAAAAGAAATAACTTGACTTCAGATTTTATAAACTTGCTGTTAAATTATAACCTTAAACTAGAATTCAATCAACCGACTAGACTAAATAGTGGTACTTGTTTAGACAACTTTGCTCATAATTCTAGACAAAAATGTGAGAGTGAAGTTATAGATTTAGCACTATCCGATCATACCGCACAGATTTTAAAAATACAGGTAAATAAAACATGTAAATTTAAGTCTTGGCGCACTCGCAAACGTAATTTAAGCAAAGAAAATTTAATGTTATTTAGAAAGCACATACAATCTTTATGTTTTACAGAAGTTTTTGAAACAGACAACCCCAATGAGGCATATGATAATTTTATTGACTTGTTTCGTTTATTGTATGACTTATGTTTTCCTAATCAACTAATCAATATTAAACCTGACAAAAAAATGAAATGGATTTCACGAGGAATAAGGATTTGTAGCAGAAAACAAAGAAAGCTTCTGTGGAAATATAGAAAAGCACCTTGATCTGAAAACAAAATTATATTTAAAAATTATTCGCAAAGACTTAAAAAAATTGTAAATCTCACTCAAAAAGCTCAAAATAATTATCTAATTAACAGCTCACAAAATAAGTCAAAAACAGCATGGCAGATAATTAATAATCGTACTCAAGTAAAAGAACCAATTTTACAAATTAACACAGGTGACAAATTAGTCAAGGATCCGCAGCAAATTGCTAATTCTTTTAATGATTTCTTTGTTGACCAGGTTAAACATGTTTCTAATAACCAACCGTGCAATATAATTGGAACTACCCATATCCAGAATTCTTTGTTTATGCCTCCAGTTGTGCCACAAGATATTGTACGTGTAATCCAAAAATTAAAAAATAAAAAAAGCTTTGGACTTGATGGTATTTCTACCATTGCCGTAAAGTTTGTTTCTGACATTATAGCAAAACCACTAAGTCATATAATAAATGCAAGCATAAGCTCAGGTATATTTCCTGAAAAATTAAAGACTGTGATAGTAAAACCACTACATAAGAAAAACAGCAAAGAAGACATGACAAATTACAGACCAGTAGCTTTAATCTCAGTATTTTCTAAGGTACTTGAAAAAATTATATATGAATCAATGTACTCATTTATGACTAAAAACAATATATTATGCGATGAACAATACGGCTTCCGTAAAAATAAAAATATTAATTTGGCTATTTTTGATCTTCTGAAAGTGATCATGAATAATGTAGATAAGAAAAATCCTGTGTGTGCAATTTTCGCAGATATGACAAAAGCGTTCGATTACGTAAAACATGACATACTTTTAACTAAATTAAACTACTACGGTGTAAGAGGTAACATTTTAAACCTTATAAAATCTTACCTCACGGGTAGAAAACAGTACACAGAAATTACGAGAATTTGTAGTAGAACTAAACGTGAAGTAAAATATTTATCAAATTGCAGAATCATTAAATTTGGGGTTCCACAAGGAAGTGTCCTTGGGCCTTTATTATTTTTAATTTATATTAATGACCTGCCTCGCCAAATTACTCAACCGATGACACTATTTGCAGACGACAGTACAGCAATAATTCAATGCAGGGATAAAATTCAATACGAAAAGGAAATAAACAGTACACTTAAATCCATGATAGAGTGGCTCAATAAAAATAATTTAGTTATAAATTTACAAAAAACTAAAGTCATGCTTTTTTGGCAGCGGCTTCAGCCACAGAATATAAATATTGAATATAATGGTCAAACTGTAGAATCAACCTTAGTGACAAAATTCTTAGGAATAAATATTGACCAAAAATTGACATGGGAATATCATGCTAATATCATATGCCAAAAGATAAGTAAAACTGCATTTGTACTTTACAATTTAGCTAAAAAAAATGAATTTAAATTCCTTGCTCATAGCCTATCATGGTTTAGTTGCCTCATTGTTAAGATTTGGTATCATATTTTGGGGAAATTGCAGCGAGAGGGAACGCATATTTAGAGCTCAAAAGCGTTGCCTTAGGTCAATTACTGGTCTTAAGGTGACGGAAAGCTGTCGACCAGTTTTCAAATCTCTCAAAATACTGACTTTCCCATCGTTGTATGTACTAGAGGTTGCAATATTTGTTAGAACGAATCTACATTTATTTACGCCAATGAGTGATATAAGGCAACACTTAAGAGTAATAAGGGCCCAATATAAAAATCAACTATTTACCGGTGGTCATAAAACTGCTTTATTAAAAAAGAGTATTTTACACATGGGTCCCATAATATATAACACTTTGCCAAGAAACTTAAAGGAATTACCTATAAAAATGTTTAAAAAGCAGTTAACAAAACTTCTACTGGACAAGTGTTCCTACACAATCAAGGAATTTCTGTATGACAAAACAATCACGTAAAATGTGGCTCCTTCAATGTGATTTTTTTTCCTTGTCATTGTTTTTTTTTTTGTTTTTTTTTTTGTATAACGCTTGGTTCCTAGTAGTATTTTATCATTTCACTTTATATGACATTGTATTCTATTTGATGACATTTTATTATTTGTATGACATGGTATTATTTCGAGCATGACATTGTATTATTGTTATGACATTATTTTCTTTTATTTTATGACATTGTATTTTTTTTTTATGATATTGGATTTGAATTTTTATGACATGGTATCTGAATTTGTATGACATACCATTTAAGTTGAACGATTAAGTTGAGCTTAAATTTTTTAACCTTTTTTATATTTTCTTTTTTCCAATCAACTATGAATATTTTGCATGCCGTAAGGCAAAATGTAGTGGGACAAACAATAATTATAACACCTTATCTGTATACCTACATTACTAGCAAATAAATGATTATTATTATTAGGATCTACATTGATATCGACTATCGATTAAAAGATATTTAAGGACGTATGAACATAAATAAAGCAAAAGGATTATGGGAAAATCGTGTTTTCTTTTTAATCTGGGAAATAATCATGTTTTCCACGCGCCCGTTCAGCGCGTGTAGCTATAATGTTTAAATTACATCAGCGATTTTCAGCCACTGTAAGCGTGGGCTTGCAAACGAAAAGCAATGGGTAGCTCGCCGTCTGGCCGTCCGGTAACCGTCCAGATCGAGCCCGAGTCATCAACGGTGCGTAGTGTTTTTAGCTCAAAGAGATGTTAGAAAAACTGTAGGGGGCCAGCAGAGCCGAAGCCTGCTGGGGCTATAGGTTTTCTGAAAGGGATCTCCGGGATTCTGGAACGCAAGGCAAAGAAGGAACACAGGACTGGGTTTTAGTCAGTAAAAGTCTGACACTCGGCCCTCCTGCTCCATAGAGCAGGAGAAATCATTGGATGATTTCCCACCAAGAATTATGGAAGAATCGTGTTTTCTTTTAAATTTGGGAAATAATCATGTTTCCGCGCGCCCGTTCAGCGCGCACAGCCGTAATGTTTTCAGCACATCAGCAATTTTCAGCCACTGTAAGCGTGGGCTTGCAGACAATGAGCAATGGGTAGCTCGCCGTCTGGCCGTCCGGTAACCGTGCGGATCGAGCCCAAATCATTAACGGCGCGTAGTGTTTTTAGCTCAAAGAGATGTTAGAAAAACCGTAGGGGGCCAGCAGAGCCGAAGCCTGCTGGGGCTATAAGTTGTCCGAAAGGGATCTCCGGGATCCTGGAACGCAAGGCAAAGAACGAACACAGGAGTGGGTTTTAGTCAGTAAAAGTCTGACATGCCCTGTTGCTCCACCTTAGAGCATGAGAAATCATTGGATGATTTCGCATCTAAACAAATAAGCACATCTGGGTTGCTGACAACAATCGTAGTAGTAAGATACCCACGTAGGTATTTTAACAAAGTGATGTCCCTTTTACTTATGACCTACCCTTATATCTCAAAAAACGTTTATTTCGACACCGTATTTCTCGAGAAAATCAAAATTCACTTCCCCTTAACCCAGAATCCTGAAATTTTGCATAAAGCAAATTCTTATAGCACAGGTATAGGAATAAATCTGAAAACTGTAAATTTGCTGTTACATCACAACCAAAAAAAAAATTGCGATTCGGAAAAATCTTCAAAACTCCATTCGGGAATTGAACTGTTTACATATGTAAGCTTGTTCGGAACCCTCAGCTTAGGCACTCGCACTTGCCCAGTTTTTTTTTAATAAATAATCACATGATTTTACCAGGATTTAGAAAATGCACCACAATTAAAAACTGCTAGACAGTATTAATGAACTTGGATAATCCTCGCTTTCAACTAAATAAAAGATCACACCTTAAGATTCATAAGTACTATAACTTCTAACTCCACAAAATACTTGAAAACTTAAGGCCTAATCTCAACACAATATCATACAATTAAAAATGATAATGTACATTATTATATATTTCAACCCAAGTTAAACTATTGTAGGTTTATCTATTATCCGAGATCACAAAAGGTTTCTACTTAGTCAGTCTTTCAAATGCAAATGAGGAATAGAGTGTGAATATAATAGCTTTAAGGGGTATTAGTAAATGTAATCAAAATGAACCTGTAATCAACACTGAGAAAACCTTAGTGAAAATGGTTCATCCAAACGTTAATTCTGAAAATAGTAGTCAAATAAATATTAATAGTCAAGCGCAAACCTAGCAATCGTAATCCGTCCAACGACTCCTAAAGATATTTGAAAAAAGTGCCGTCTTCTAAAGTCGACGTGGGGATCATCATCATCATCATCATCATCATTTCAGCCGAAAGACGTCCACTGCTGGACATAGGCCTTCCCCAAGTGTCGCCACAATGAACGGTCCTGTGCGTCCACAATCCATCGGACTCTCGCAACCGTTACCAAGTCATCAGTCCACCTTGTAGGTTTTAATTTTTAATTAAAATTAAAACCTTAAAATTAATTAAATTTGCCAAATTCTTCGTAATATGTCAGTGACCTTGATTCTCCTGCGGATATCCTCATTCCTGATTCGATCACGCAAGGAAACTCCGAGCGTAGCCTTTTCCCTTTGGGTGACTTTAAGTCCTCTGATGAGGCCCATTGCAAGCGACCACGTTTCAGAGCCATATGTAATCACTGGCAACACGTACTGACCATAGACTTTTGTCTTGAGACATTGTGGTATATTGGACGAGAAGATACCGCGCAGCTTCTCGAACGCTGACCAGCCGAATCCGATTCGACGATTGATCTCTTTCTCGAAGTTAGACCTTCCAAACTGGACCTTCTGTCCCAGGTAAACGTCGTCGTCCACAACTTCGAGATCGAAAGTCGACACAGGGTCGACAAGTTTTTTATATATAGTTTTGACGACCACCCGTCGTCAAAACTATATATAAAAAAAAGAAAATTTATTTATTTGGTACAGCACAAGGCACAAACATAATATTAGGTAAAACGAAACGCAAAAAAAAATAAAAAATACCAGGAGCAAAAAATATAGTTGTGTCCCTCACGGCTGCACCATAATAGGTCCAGTTCAGTATAAATGCCAGGCAACTAGTGCCTGACGCTAGCTTCCAACTGAACATGAACCTACCTACCTATCCTGAAGCTTACCGCTGACTTAATCCACAAACAAAAAGAACCAGTAGATTTAAAAACATGCTCGCTTTCACCACTCTACTACTACTCTTCGGTTAAAAAATTCACCAACAAAAACGGTTCAACCAAAATGTTCACACTATTCAACACGAACTTGTAAAGGTTTAACTTGACACGCTCCCAAAACCGGAACAGTATCAGTATGTGAAGTAAATTGACTTTGACGTGAATACCCGCATACAATATATTAGAAATAACCGATGTGGACAGTGTTCATACACCTTGAAATGTCGCAGCATCCTGAAACGTAGACACGTAATATAATTATGTTACTATTGTGTGTTCGAACGTTGATATAAAAGGAAATTTCTATGGCATGTTGTGAGAAGATGACATTTCAATCCCTTGGGTAAAATTGGGTTTTGTATTGGCTCTATCGTACAGTTTTTTTGTTTTTTATTCTTCGTGTATCTACACACACATGATCGGAAGATCCTCCCTTTTAAACGTAGGTTTGCGTGACTTTACTCTCCATTCCGCATACCTCTAAACTGTTGATCTTCGACTATGAATGGCAGCGTCACAGCCTTTGTGCAGTTACATCGTGATGTCATCATCATTTCTTCAAGCTGTCAAGCAGCGAGCCATAAGGCCAGCACCCACTTTAAAAAGTATTTTGACAACCAGCATCCCTACGAGTGAAACGCTTCCAAAAATTTACGTACCTTTTTTAAATGATATAAACTACTTAGTGTTTGACTGCGATCCCACCTGATGGTAAGTAGTAATACAATCGTTGATGGTGAGGCGCACGAGCTTATTAAGTGCCTATTCACTCTAGCCTTGAAGACACCCAAATTATAATCGAATATTATATACATAAAGAAATACACTTTTAGAATCACCACAGCCCGTTGTACCTTTGCACAGCTGAGACCTGTTTGGCAATCACGGAATTTGACCTGAAGAGTTAAAATCAAAATCTTCGAGTCCAAAATCAAGCTGTGCTACTTTACGGATGCGAGACGTAGAAGGTGATAAAGAATATCTCACGCCAAATCCAAGTTTTCGTACACCGTTGTCTTCGTCGCATCCTCGAATTTTACTGGGCCAAACATAGAGCTGTTGGAGAAATGCCTCGAAAGCCCAATCGATCACCAGATCAAACCTTGTAAGTGGAGATGGATTGGTCATACGTTTAGGAGAGATTCCATTCAAATACCTAAATAGGCGTTGGACTGGAATCCCCAAGGGAAAAGGAAGCGTGGTCGTCCTCGACAAACCTGACAACATACCGTCTTGGCAGAAACGACTGCCATAGGATTGACATGGAGCGAGGTGAAGCGTAAAGCTCAAGACCAGTCACGATGGGTGCTACTGTCGATGCCCTCTGCCTCAGCTAGGGGATATAGGATTTTAAGTCAAGCGTGCCTACCAAGTCATGCCTGGTCATCAGCCTCAGCACCATTAGCGATTTTCTAAGATTTCTTTTATTTTTATTCTGTTTATATTTCTATTTTGTTTATAACAATTTTGTTTTAATTCATTTCATGTATTGGTATACAAGCTCATAAGAGTTTTGATTCCAGTACTGTTAGTACTTATAATATATTTTTAAATAAATAAACGACTACATATAGAACTAAATCTAAAAAAACCAAGAACATACAGCATCAAGTTTTTTTTTTATTGTTGACAGGCTATCTCACCTGATCGAAAGCGACGATGCAGTCGACGATAGAGCGCGCTTACCTAGAAGTAACCTATTCACTCTTGACTTAAAAATCCTCAGGTTGTAGCCATCAGGAAACACAGACTCCGACACGAAATTCCACTCACGTAAAAGATAGTAGTACTACTTGATTCTCCAAAACTTCTTATTTTATTTACCTCGACATTTGCTTTACTACAATTCATTTTTGTGTCTATTCCCCGAGTATTTTTTCTATAAAAAAAATCACACCCTTAATCTAGAGTGACATATTTGCACACGAAAATCCTACTTGAATTTACGGATATATCCTAATCCAATTTTTGTTTTGGTTGGGAAATCATCCAATTACGTTCTCCGCTCAAAACTCACCTCCGCTCCTTTCTTTACTGTTTGCGTTCCAGGACCACGGTAACTCTTTCGAACACGCCACTACGGTGTTCTTTTTATAAAGTATCATCAAGATCGGTTTATAAACAAAAAGTTATGTCCGAATACTCCAATAAATTTGAACACAATTGGTGAAATGATGGTTTACCAGCGTGAACATATTACTGCGTCAAAGCGTATCGTCGTTGTGATTTTATGTTGCAAAAATTCACAAAAATGGCGAACCATCGCGGGCCTGCTAGGCGCGTTCCCGAAACTGAAGCTACAAATACGTTCGTTCAGTGCGATGGATTGGCTGTTATGAAAATTTTGAAACACTGCCATGAAGAATCATGCAGCAACATGGATGTGGCTCAGGGAGCCTTGCTCGGTCTCGTTGTGGAGAACCATCTGGAGCTCACTAACTGCTTCCCATTCCCGAAGCACGATGACACCATGGATGAGGATGAGTACCAGCTGGACATGATGAGGAGAATGTGTGTGTCAATGTTGATCATTTCCATGTCGGCTGGAACCAGAGCACCGATGTCGGCAATTTCTTGAGGCAGTCGCTCCTGGAGTCGCAGTACCACTACCAGACCTCCATCGAGGAAAGTGTGGTAGTTTATCTATGACACCAAGAAGTCTGCAAGAGGGTTCTTGAAGGATTGTCGCTTAACTCCTCAGGCCATCGCCATGTATAAAGAAGGAGACTACACTAGGAAGCTCTCCGCAACCTGGAGATAGGCTATAAAAGCCATCGAAGTGCTCATCGTAATCCGTAACTCTTCTCTGACCAATATCATGATGTCAGAGCTCTCCGAGATGGTCCCCGAGGAGAAGGGATCCAATTTTCTGGACCTGAGAACTGCTTCAATATTAGAAGGTCAACTTCGTATCCTAATGGAGCGCGTCGACGAGCTCAACTAAGAAGCTATCAAGTTTAATGGATGCCAACAGCTGGTGGTCAGCCAACAGCAGGAAAAGCACCGCTGGTTGGCCAAGAGGACCCAAAAGATCCTCGCCAGAGTGGCCAAGGATGAGCCGCCACTAACCGAGGAGGACGTCAATAAACTCTTCAAACTTCACCCCGTTCTGCCTAGGCTCAACCCTATGATTGTCGCAGGCCAAATTAACACTTACAGCCAGCACATAAGCCAGTTCTGCTCCCAGAGCCTTGCTAAACTATACTTGATGCAAGCACTTCAAAATGCTAAGGAGTCTAAGCAGAACAACTAGTTTTGTATTAGTATTAATAAATTGATTGAATTGAAATTGAATAATAATCATTTATTATCAGGCAACTAAGGCCCATAGGTAAAATACACAAATAATCTTACAAAATAATAAATTAATACATATTAAAGAAACTATAACAAATTATTAAAACTATAAACTTTGTACAAGAAGTTACGGCGTCGTGTTCCGCTGCGAGGTCAGTATCCTTCCACGAAATCGTCGATACACGATATCCTTCGGCCAAAACTCTCCTTTGAAGAAGATTATATATAACCAAGGTAAGTTGGCAACCGCACCACAAACGACTTGAAATTTGTATTACGGCGCGGCTCCAACTGTATGACTCTCAAAGTTTAGTTCGTATTGAACACTAGGTGACACCACGACACCAGGTGAGTAACTCTCAATAGAGCTTTATACATTTTGTTGGTAGCGGCGACTGGTCGCGCCACCATGGTGTCCCGGTGAAATATAGCCCTAACACACATCATGAAATGCTGTCAACAATAAACCAACATGCAATTGCAGTAATCCCGATAGATTTACCATCATTTATTGAAGAGTTATTTGTTCTATCTCCAAATATTAGAAATAAATAGGACCACCACGGTATTCTCTTCTAAACGAAAGAGAATCCTCAAAATCGGTTAAGATTTGGCAAATAAATCACTGAAAAAAATTAAAAAGCTCTTAGTTGCATTGAGAAATATTGAAGTAACTATGAACTATTGTTGTTTTTTGAAGTAACCGTCTTAAAGACTGGCTATTGGCTTTGGGAGAATATTTATTTAGGAACTTCTAGGCAGACTCACTAATCGCTTTAGGTCTTCAAGTTTGTTTGTTCCTGACAAATCCGTCGAGACGGATTCTCAATTAGATCGGCGTTTGTTTTTTAAGGTGGGATGACATCCTATGCCCTTTCGTGTCCGACTTTTACTGACTAAAGCCCACTCCTGTTCCTTCTTTGCCTTTGTTCCTGGGCCCCGGGATTCTCTTTCGCATCATCTATGGCCCCAGTAGGCCTCGACCCTACTGGGCCCCTGCGGTTGCTGACATCTCCTTGAGGCGCGAGTGGAACACTACGCGCCATCCACGACTTCAAATCGTTCCAGACGGTAGGACGGCAAGCTACCCATTGCTCGCCGTCCGCAAGCCCTCGCCTACAGTAAAATTAGATCGGCTTGGACGGGCTATACTTCAAAATTATATTATGTTCCTACAGGTATTCTAAATTCGAAAACAGTTAAAGTTGTATTCAAGCAATCTTTATCTAAGAAATAGCACACACGAGCAACTTTAGTCTCCGCAACTATTTTGTTCCTCATATCAAGTCTCCGGGATTCTGTGAAAGTGCGCGCATATTCTAGACTCGACAGCTGGGAGACTTTGGTCCGCGGTTTTGACGAAAAACGCCGTCTATCGTCGCTGTCTGTTTATTTATTTATTACGGCACTCCAACGAATAGTTCGCTGATACATTTACAAAAAAAGTCTTATTAATATACAATTAACCCAGCGAATTCTTCACATAAAGGTGTGCACAGCACTTACAAAGTTTGGTAAATTATTAATAATTATATTTTAAATTAACTGTTCTACATTATACGGTCATGCAATAATGAATAAAAAGGTACAGAAAAAAAAAGGCAATAAAAATTAATAAAATAAAGAATAAGGAATTATTAATAATCAAATGCAAATTAAAAAAAAATCTCGTCGTTTATAAGTGTGCATCGAGGAGATAGCGACAGAGACAAAAAAGTTTCTTGCCAACTAAGTTGCTCGTGTGGTGTGGTTGACTCTAAAATGTTGTGTCATAAAACTTAAAAAAAAAAAAAAAAAAAATTGTTGCTTGAGAACCAACATCAGGCATATTCGACTGCCTACCAAGATATTTAGCGTGAATAATGAAACTTTTCCTGGGAATCAACAAGTGTCTCTGAAAAAGTAAAAGTGAAAGAATATTTCCTCCTTTACATTTGTTCAATGTGGACTCGTTTCAGCTTGAATAGTTTTTAATTTTCCGGTATGTTAAACTTTATATTTTTTCAGCTAAAGATCTATAGATATTTTTTTTCTTTTGGTAGGAAACCAATAAATAAATATACCCTCTCGCTTTGCGTAAAAACATGAAGGATTGTCAGACTTTTACTGACTGAAACCCACCTGTCCTTTTTTGATTCAGTTAAAAATATCAACACTCGGGTGTCAAAGTACTCTTCCATATAGTTGTCGTCGGTAGATGTGCCCAGAAGATTGACAACATTGCTACTTTGAATGTCAATGCAAATTTTTTGGGCAAAGAGCGAGCCATTAAAAGTATCGATCCGTCTCTGAGAAATATCCTTGAAAAGCCTTGAAAAAGAGACGCGCATTGGACCCCATGACCATTTTCGTACATTATAAGGTTGAAACCAAAATCAACCTCTGTGATACTTAAAAAAAGTAAAAAAAAAAATGAGGGATGTTTTGAGCAGACATGGTACCTGAACGCGGATAAGTAAGGTTTTACAATAAGGAAAAAAAAACAAAGTAACAAGGAGTTGTCTGTGTGTAAGAAGAGTAAATGACTAGAAAGCTAATTTATATGACAAATGAAGGAACACGAGTGTGTTTTATGCAGTAAAAGTCTGAAACACCCTCTCACTCCACCTAGAGTGGGAGAAGCTATTTGATGACTTCTCATCATTAAAAAACCAAAATATCGACCTCTGACAAGGGCAAAAGAATGTTGATTCGACTCCAATTATTACCAGTCCAAACAAGAAAGATATTGAAATCGTATTCAGAAAAAATATTCTTCATTCAAAACCTCTAAATTGGAAACGAACACTAAATTGGAACAGACAAAAAAAGTATCAATATTTGCACCTATCTTCGTTTGATGGGTATTCGCTGAACTTTGTTGAACTCCAAAGGTTATGGAACAGACTAAGGTGCAGATTGAAAGGTGGAAATTGATTGGAGATGTGATACAGGTGAAATATAAAATATGTTCTATGATGTAACATAATATAAATGTTTATTTTGCAAGTTTCCTTAATTATATCTCTTTTTAACCGACTTCAAAAAGGAGGAGGTTCTATGTTCGGCTGAATGTATTTTCACTGAAATGTAGGTCAAATGTAGACCAATTTTGTTTTTTGGTTTTTTTAGAAGTAGTGCTTCCTAGTTGGTTCCATAGAAATATTGTTATGATCTGATCATGAACTTCGAAGATATGGAACAGAACTCATAGGAACACAGCAGAACTGTCGTAACAAGTAAAATTGCTTTATTTATAGGTGTAGTCGATGACTGACTGAAAGAAGAGAGGGAATATATCGACATGAACTGCTGATGAAGCCTGAAGTTAGGCACCGGAACTCGGTAATAAATAAATGTAATATAACCGTGTTTGGGGTTATTAGAATTGTCATGGAATACACTCTGGGTTTATGGTATTTAAATATGGCTGAGAGATACTATTTAGTGGTGGTACCATAACTAAATAGTGTAAAATAAAAATAAAATACAAAATAATACAACCAATTTCTATGTAAAAAAAACACTGAAAAGTGCAAAATAACTTTAATTTCGAATGTCGGTGTTAAATAACGAAGAGACAAAACTATTATAGAAACACTGACTTCCGAAATTAAAGTTATTTTGCACTTTTCAGTGGTATTTTTACATAAAAGTCGGTGGTTTTTTTTTTTTTTTTTTTTGTATAATGTTTTTATTTATGCATGAAATCATCAAACGATTTCACCCATTCCGGTAGTACACGCATGACACGCAGCCGTTGCCTGCATGCGGATGCAGGCAACGGCCTGCCTCGGAATCACTCCCGGCTCCGCAGCCGAGGCTGGCTGCACGTGCTGCCGGTCGCCAATCTACGATTCAATCCAATATGAGCGCTATCGGCTTCGAGTAAGCGATTATTACGGACCTATCTAAACTGGTTGGAGTGATTTAACTACGTGCGCAACAACTTGCAGCCGAAGCACTATTGGCCTGCGATCGGCTGCGGCTGCAGGTCGTGGCAGCACTCGCAACCAAAGCTTAGCAGCACATGCGGCCGCAGCCGCTTTCGGAATGGTTTTCACAAAAATCCATACTACTATAATATAGAAAACCAGTCGTGCAGCTATAGCCGGCTTCGTGCAGCAGCCGCATGTGCTGCCTGCATCCGCAGCCTACAGCCAAGGTTTGAATGGCACTTTAACGAGCCGTTGCCCCGAACTTGGTCCTTACCGGACGGCTAGCCCGCTTGCTACTTATTGTTCGCCTTCCGCAAGCCCGTTCCTACGGAGGCCGGAAGTCGCTGCTTCAGCTTTGACAAGAAGATGACCCTATCATAGTTGGGATAGAGACAGTTCTTTTTTTGGATAGGGTAATATAGAGAGGGCGTAGGTTAATTATCTAGCCGTGAGCTTGCTGAAAGGTATTTGAGTACCTTTGGAAAAAGACAAAAACTTTTAACACATTTAAAAAATAGATCACTGTTTGAAATCAGAAAACTTTTCAATTGTCTGCCTGGCTGGCTAGAAGGTAGACAAGGGTAGCTAAATTAAATTGATTGTGTTTGCCTTTTACCATTTGTCTCAACTATTCCAAAGTTTGAGGAAGATTAAATAAACTTATAGTAAGTAACGTAAATCGTAAGTCGTCCAAATTAAATAACCATTATCATTACTTTAGACTTTAAACTCCATTTCTATGACTAATTACTTTAAGACCCGTTTGTAAGTTAGTGTCTATCAGCAGAAGTAATTAACTTTACTAAATGGGATGTCTATTCAAATAACAAAATAACTAGGCTTAATTAAACCAGGCACCTCAAGTAAACTGTTAATCCTAACAAGGCAAGAGTTAGATAGATAAATATACTCTTTATTGTATGTACACCATTAATACAAGTACAGTAGGAGTTAATTCTTGCGTTTGCCTATAAAAAACTTGTTTTTTTATTGGGTGGGAATATCATCTTATGACAAATCTCACTCTTGGGCGGAGCGGGGGATAGTGTCATACTTTTACTGACTAAAAACCCACTCCTATTCCTTCTTTGCCTTTTTCTCTAGGCCCCTACGATTTGCTGACGTCTCCCTGAGGCGCACGTGGAATAATACGCGCCGTCCACGACTTGGGCTCGGTTCGGACGATTACCGGTCTTCCCGAACTTACCGTGTTCGGTGACAACCTAGGTCCTACGAAAGGTGAGAACGCCGTGAGGTCTTTCCAACCACGCCTCAAAGAGGGGACTTACCCCCATAATTGTGGCGTGCCCACTTTGCAGAGGTTTGATTTTGAAGAGTCTGTGGCAAATTGTAAGTGCACGAGAGTTTTCAACTTTGTAAAAAAGCATGCTTTAATTAATTTAATTGATTTGAGCAAAACGTAATTAAACTAACGAGTAGTTGAGTTCGTCAGATAGGATCACAAAAAGGTCATAGAGACACAAAATATTTATTAAAAACATGATATGATAATGAAAGCGAAAAATATTTAATGTGTGCATCAAAAAGCTATTGCTTCATTAAATTAATTACTGAGGAAACCACGTGGCACGTTGCCGTTATGAAACAATTAATCGAATGAAGTTCGTTAAACATATTTTCGTTCATTAAAACTTTGTGAATCTAGGCTTAATTTGTGTCGCTAGTGCCAAAATTTTCCTAACTTTGGTTCCCAATTAAAACGTGTTTAAATTTCCTACTTGTAACGACATCTATGGCGTCATATAAGAACTAATCCCGCATCGCGAAATCAAAGTTCTTCGCGTGATTAGAACATATAGAACAGCCCGAAATCATCTATCGGGGAGTTGCCCACCAGACTTAACACCCGTCTGGTCGGAGGATCCTCCCTTTTCAACGGAAGTTTGCGAGACTTTACTCTCTGTTCCGCATACCTCCAAATTTACTAAGGAAACCACGTGGCACGTTGCCGTTATAAAACAAATAATCGAATGAAGTTCTTAAAATATATTTTCGTTCATTAAAACTTTGTGAATCTAGGCTTAATTTGTGTCGCTAGTGCCAAAATTTTCCTAACTTCGCTTCCCAATTAAAACGTGCTTAAATTTCCTACTTTTTATTAGAGCTTTGAGAATTTTATTATATCTAAACAAAGATATAAATCGGTTAAATCTAATATATAAAATTCTCGTCTCGCGGTGTTTGTGGTTAAACTCCTCCGAAACGGCTTTCCCGATTCTCATGAAATTTTGTGTGCATCTTGGTTAGGTCTGAGAATCGGACAACATCTATTTTTTATCCCCCTAAATGTTAAGGGTAATCCACCCCTAAATTTTTTTTTTCAATTTTAGATTTAAAAAAAATATTTTTTTTATGATACAGCATTAGTAAATACATATATATTTATATAAAAATCAATACCACTTTTCGTTGTAATTTTATAACTCAAGAACGGGCTCACCTATCCAAATCAAATGTTTAGGCTTTGTTCGGACTATTTAGTAGATGGTTTATGTGAAGTTTGCACAAAATCGGTCGAGCGGTTCTTCATTTATTACATTATTGCACCCGTGCAAAGCCGGGGCGGGTCGCTAGTTATTATATTATGTGTAGATGCTAATGTCTAGTGTTGTTTGACCAATAGCGATATGAACTTAGAGCCATTGGCTGCTTTAACCTGTTTTGGTTAGATAGAAAACAAAAAGCGAAACCGTGGGAAAAACCAGTTGTTTAAATACCAGCACCTATATGCCGTAGAAGCACCGGGCGTCGGAAGTTAGGGCAATTTCCGGCTACCGAAGATGTGGGCTTGCGGATGGCAAACAATGATAACTCACTATCCGGTAAGAACCAAGCCTACTCAGGCTGTACGTGATACATGCTGCGTGCTGCTACGTGCTGTTGACTCAAACAGCGCATTGTGTTCCAGGCGTGTCTTGTTTATTTATAATCTTCATGCAACACAAAGGTACCGAGGGGCCTTATTTACTTATTTCATTTTCTTTTTTTTAATTTAGAATTCATATTTCGTCTTTATGTCAACACCGCCACCGGCCCACGCTGAAAACCAGCGGTGTGAGCTCATCGCATTATGCGTGAGGCCGCAGCTTTATGCTGAGCGTTCGGCCGGGTTGCGTGGATGTGACGCATATCTTCCCTATCAATTGATTATGTTTGTTATCTAGTTTTAAGATTGCGTCATTTCGCGTGAATAAACTGTTTTTCTTTCTTTCTTAACGAGATGTAAGCTAAATTAACGGAGTCTGTCAAGGCCGATGCCTGTTAGTGTGTTTTTAATATCATGCGGTTTCGATCACGCATGCGGGATTGCTCCGCACGCGTAACCCCCGCTAATGTCGGTGTCATACAAGTATTTATTGTAATGCGTGGAATACGCACGCAGGACGCGTTCTTTTGCATTTTGAAATTGAATTTTCTGCGTGCCGGGCAATCCCGCATGCGTGATGAAATCCGCACGATATTAAAAACACCCTTAGGCCTACGGTATTGTTCGAAAGAGTTACCGCTTTTACGCTCTACACAGAACGAGAGAAGTCCAGGGCCAAGGTAACACTTTCAAACAATCCCACAGTCTTACCGAGCATTGGCCCTACTGAGCCTCTTTGGTTTTGCTAAAGGATAGGCAACAAGATTAGCATAGCATAACATAATCAGCCTTTTAACGTTCCCACTGCTGGGACTAAGGCATCCTCTCTAGGAGAGGGAATGGGTCGTAATCCACCACGCGCGCCTAGTGCGGGTTGGTAACATCTCTTCGAATTTTTGGTTCTAGGACATGCTGGTTTCCTCACGATGTTTTCCTTCAGCATTTTGAGAGCAATGGTAATGAAATAAATTACAAAAAGTAATCATTTCATCAAATCAAGTCATGCAATTCCCGCGCACAAACCTGTAAAATACCGATAGGCTGGCTACCCTTCGCCTGTGCTCGAGGCTTGTTGTTATTTACCCGGTTTCTCGTTAAAGTGGTTGTACATAGTTAGGTATGTCAAGTTAATAGTTGTTCCATAACTTTTAGTGTGGATAAAACGCTGCCGCATGCAGAACATTCAGCTATTAAAAGTTTTTTCTTCCATTACGAATGTTTATTTATGTCGTACTATTTTAGTGTTGTTCTGGGATTTTCCGATATTTGCATGGAAACTGTAATACAAAACTGTTACGTTAAATTATACCAAATGACTATTGTAAAGACATAAATGGATCGTTTTCGTTTTCGATATTCGTTTGTCCTCTCGAAAAATAATGTAAATACCGTATTTTACGCTTGAAAATTTTGTGTTTGAAAGAACAGAGAAAAGAAAGAAAAAGAGTTTATTTACGACAAACATGGCACATAACTTAGGTATATATGTAATATTATAACATAACATGTAAAAGTGTGAGTTATGCAACACATCCGCCCAAAACTTCTCAATTCTTTTTACTCTAGCCTTGAGATAGAGTGGACGCAATACGCCTCGGTCACACTTTTTTGTACTGATCGATTATCTATAGAATAAAACAAAAACCCAAATATAAGATGCTAATAAGCTGTCATGACAACAGCGCCTTGTGTTATGCATAAGCATAATCAGCCTTTCAATGTTCCCACTGTTGGGACTCAAGCCTCCTCTCTCTAGGAGAGAGAAAGAACCGTAATCTACCACGCGGGCCCAGTGCGGATTGGTGAATGTTCCGGTTTCCTCACGATGTTTTCTTTCACCGTTTTGAGAGCAGTGGTGATGAAATAAATTACACAAAGTAATGCGCCTAGCTGGGTTTGAACCCGCAACCTACAAATCGTAAGTCGAGGCCGTATCCACTCGGCCACCACTGTTCTCTAGTCAGGGCCGTGTAACATGAGTTTCGTTTTAATTATTTTTATTTGTTTCTTTGTTATCTACTTTTATCTCGCGTGAGCGAGAGAGAGGTATGGAGCTATACGTATACACCCTATATAGCTCTATCCCTTTAACAGTTCAGTTTAGATCGTCAAATGGATCGCGGTAGGGCCTCAGGTATTATTTATTTAAGCAACAACAGCCCTAGGAGCTTAAGATAGAAAATGAATTTTGAACATTAATTGTTACTTTATGTGTGTTAAAAAAAGATTTCAACAAAATCAGCTTTGAGGAGAGGAAAAAGGAGAAAGAAAAAGCAAGAATTGTATGTGTGAAAAATCTTTTTACTCGGAACAAACGTGTATTACACTTAATAAAAAAGTTCGATATAAATAGAATTTCGAATTAATCCCTGGGGATTATTTTAATATAAAATTCTTCGATACAAACTCTGGAGATCGAAGAATTTTAATGCGTAGTCTGATGAAGGTCTAAAAAACTATAGGCATAAATAATCTTGATAAAAAATATTGGAAACTTTCTAAAAGGGGTTAAGAATATTAATGCGTATTTTGTATCAAATAATTAGATAACATATATAAACATCAGGAATGAGGATATCCGCAGGAGAACCAAGATCACCGACATAGCACGAAGAATCGCCAAACTTAAGTGGCAACGGGCAGGGCACATTGCTCGCCGAACGGATGGCCGTTGGGGCCGAAAGGTTTTCTGGAATGGCGACCACGTACCGGTTGACGTAGTGTTGGAACGCCTCCTACAAGGCGGACCGATGACCTGGTGTCGATTGCGGGAGTCCGATGGATGCAAGACGCACAGGACCGTTCATTGTGGCGGCACTTGGGGGTAGCCTATGTCTAGCAGTGGACGTCTTTCGACTGAAATGATGATGATAAACAATCTAATAAAATAGTTCGACGGTTTTTAGGATTCCGTACCTTAATCAGCCAAAACGAAACGCTTATAGGATCATTTTGTTGTCCGTCTGTTAACACCCTCTTTCTTAGGAACGTGGGTAGGAACAGAAATTAACATCATATACTCAAATCTTCTACCCCTAGGAGCACTTATAAATTTAAGTAGAACTTTAATTTTTGTAGTTAGCGCAATTTAAAGATATGGCCATTTATGCTCCGCTAATGACGCATATTTTGACGTCCCATTAACCTTATCTATTGTTTAGCACAATACAACGTCTTAAGCACAAGTTAAGGAAAAGCTCTAAAAACATTAAATTTGTTGGTACTTTAGAAAATAATTACCAAAACATTAAATTTGTTGGTAAGTTAGAAAATGATTTGTAAAATCTTTAAGGCTCGGTTCAGAAATTATAATAACTATTTACGTTGGTAAGATTGTACGGAACCTTTATGCGCGAATCCGACTTTCACTTGACCAGTTTTTTTTTTCATAATCAAGTCCCATCGGAGTGTAGAGAGGCAAAACGCTTTGTATGAAAAAGGGATTTCGAAACTACTCTTGGAGTTTTGAAATACGTCGAAAAAGGTACAAATTACTCGCAGACAAAGTCGCAGCTGAAGAGCTAGTCTTACAAAAAGATAAAGTTAGCACTTTGGATGTAGGAGGTTTCTAAAACTACTTCTAAGCCGGATGTCGCCATCGAAGTGGACTGCGGTGAAGATGGATTGCCGATCTGATCCTGTTCGCAGACCAAACTTAGGCAGAGATCACCCTAGACAGAGAGGTTTGGAACGAGAAGGTAGGCCTTTGCCCAACAGTGGGACATAGAGTTAACAAAACAAAAATAGCACGTACTATTTCACTACATGGCAAGGACCTCACTTTTTTCTTTCCACTTTTTAATAGAAGTCTCTAAGTGTCACAAGATACTTTAATACCCTGAAAAAATACTTTATACTCGTAGTTAGGAAACCAACCAAAACACAACAATAAAATAGTAGTGGTCTATCTATATTAAACTTATAAAACTTATTTTTTTATCTATAATTCCGAACTCACTAGCCATGTGTGTCAAACCCATTAAAGGCTTTTGTGATTTTTAGCATAATATATGACTGCTATGCCGGAGGACGTGGGTCCGATTCCCACCCAAAACAAATGTTTATGTGATGACCACGATCATTTGTTCCGTGTTTGGGTGTAATTTGTCGTAATATGTATGTATTTAGAAATATATAAGTATGTTTATCAGTTGTCTAGTACTCATAACACAAGCTCTGCTTAGCTTGGGACTAGACGGTGTTGTGTGATAGTTGTGGAATATTATTATTATTATTATTTATGGATTACTATTAATCAGAACCTGGGGACCTGGGAACCTTTGGAAGGCCATACAAGGGCCGGAAACCAACTCGCAGAAGCCCCTTTGGCAATTTTAGTGGAACGTGGTACTAACTGACGATTAACCATGTACGCGCTATGCTAGTGCACCCAAGGACAACCCCCGGTTAGTGGAAAACTATTGCGAAATATGGAAAACAAAGATATAAGGTATGGTTTTAGGAGGTTTAAGTGGAATGGTTACCAAAAACTATATTAAGACTATGGCCCCTGTCTGAACTTTGCCATTCATATACATCGATAAAATATTTATAATTATTACTAAATACCGGTATTTTGCAAGAAACGACTGCCTATCTGGCCTCCACAACCCAGCAATTGGATAACACCATCCCTGGTAATACTGGTGTCAGTTTTTCTAGCTTCTCGGCTGTCCGTAACGACTATCAAAGATCTATAATTGACAGCCGGGACCAACGGCTTAACGTACTTTTAGAGGCATGGAGAAATCTTGGTATGATAAGATGGTCACCTATCCACAGGTCGACCTTGGCAAGCGTAGCTTAACCTTAACGATCAACTTGAGCTATTGAACAGAGGTTATGAAAACCATAGCATAAACAGCTCTCCAATGTTCCCACTTGCTAGACTCAGGTTTCCTCTCTAGGAGAGAGAATCGGCCGTAATCCACAACGCAGATCCAGTGCGAATTTTTGGATCTTCGACTGTTGTTTTCATACTATGTTTTCTTTCACTGTTTTGAGAGTAGTGGTGATGAAATAAATTACACAAAGTGATGCGCTTGGCTGGGTTTGAACTCGATCTACAACTTGTAAATCGGGGCCGATGCCACTGGGTCACCAGTGCTTCTTACTACTGGGGCACAACTGCACCAACATTACAAAAACCAACAATATTATTATAAAAATCTGGATTGTGTGCAACAAAAGGTACACAAATTAGAAACAATAGACACAATAGAAAGTGCGTGTTTGCATCACATTATCCATTTTAGTTAGCAGGCTTTGTATAATTTGACTGTTTCATCGTGATAGACATGCATGAGCACAAAAGGGAATAATTTTACGTAATATATTAGGACGTCAGGTATGGTTCGTGCAATCGTTATCATCATCATCATTTCAGCCAAAAGGTGACCACGTTTGGATAAGGCCTCCAAGTGTCACTACAACGAATGGTCCTGTACGTCTTGTGTCCATCGGATTCCCGCAACCCTCACCAGGTCATCGGTCCACCTTGTGGGAGGCCTTCCAACGCTGCGTCTTCCGGTCGCTACTGCAGCCCCCCTAGCCAAGTTACGACCGTTTCGATTCTCTTGCTTCGAAAGCCTTGAGTAGGTCACGCCTCCAATTCCTTTGTTCAGACCACGTGACTGAGCGTTGAGATCAACAAAGGAATCCTTGTAGCGTTCGACGCAAAAGAATCAAAATGAAACGGTCGTAACTTGGCTAGTGGGACAGAACCTTTGGGTTCCAACGACAATCTGTTCTCCGAGCGAACAATGGTAGCAAAATCGGATTGATTCAGCAGGTTTCAAAAGAGGTCCTGGAACGCAAAGGGCAACTAAAGGAACACAGATAGGTTTTAGTCAGCTAGAAACCTGGTTTTCGTTCCGCCCAGAACGGGAGAAGTCACTTGATTTCCCACATTAAAAAAAGAATTATACATTCTTCAAAATCGTTCAAAACAGTAACCTCACCCCTGAAATGTGTGAGTTTGATGTGCATTTCGATATTATTTTCTGCATTCAGTTAAAAAAGTAGTAATAATGTTCCTATTACTGGAACTCAGGCTTACTCTCTAACAGAGGGAAAAGACCGTAATCCATCATGCGTCACAGTTTCGGTTCAAGGACATTGACTACAGACGGCTTCTTCTTGATATTTTCCTTCACCGTCTGTTTAACACTTTTAGTTTGCTTAGGTACCGTACATAATTTTGAGCAGAATATTTTAAAGTCCCACGTTGGGCGCCATAACTACCCTCATAAGTAGGAAATTCAGTTTTGAGCAGGATTACTTTGTATACATTGATTTTATTGTAGCCAATGCCGTACCAGTAATTATAGACCTAGCCTATCGATTCACCGTTGGTGCTGCGTGCTACTTTAGGTTATGCTAGTGCTACCGATGTGTACCTAGTGGTGGATTTATTTTAACCATCACATTGATATTATATATGCGAAAGAGTGTAAGTATGAGATGTGTGTACATATTGTGTGTCTTAGACTAAGAAATAGTTTTTAACCCGAGATAATGTTTCTTTGGGATAATTTTCTACTTTCAAGCGAGCGGAGCCACTGACGCAAGCTAGCCCAAAATAAAATGAAAAAAGGAACGATGTTGTGTCAAGTACAAAATATTGTTTTTTCGCAAAAAACTTAGCTAGGTATAACCCCGCTTGCATCATCCAATGCAGACGGGACTTTGGAGCCACGAGCGTGCAGAGTGGGGACTCTGCCCGCCCATCGAGTGATTCCAAGGAAGACGGTGGCACAGTGATCACGTGCTACCGTGCACAAAGAGGCTCAGGGGAGACCGTTGTACAGTCTCTTCAGGGATGTGCCCTAACAGGCGTTTCACTAAGGGGGTTCCGGAATGGTCTTTTAAGAGGTAACGGCGCCCCTTCTATATGTGCTGATAGTGATCACCGGGGTGGTTTTAGTGCGGTAAAAATCCCACATTCCCCGGACTTATCCCCAAAGTCCGGGCGCCTTTCGAAGGTTCCCCTCGAGAACAAAAAAAAAAAGGTAGGTATAACCACAGTCTGTGTTGGGCGCCAATTCGACCTACCCTCATTTCAAATAAATTCAGTTTTCAATAAGTCAAGTTAATAGAAGTGGTATGTTTCAATAAATTAAGCATCAAATAATACGAGTAGATATTGGTATCGAAGATAATAATAGCTGGCTTATCAATTTATTATAAAGTAGAATGCTTCATGCAAGTTTGAAGAGCCGAATTTCTCAGAATCGCTGAATACTAAATCGACGTTAAGTAATCTATATCTAAAGTTCAAAAGGTTTCATTACTTGTTTAGCAACGGTCTACACATGCCGCAAAGTAGGTTGAAGTAATTTTAAGTTTAGAATTTTTGCGGTGTCAACCTTCACTCGAAGCAAATTTTACAGTTATTTATTTATTTCTTCCTTTCTTTTTTCTTTATTGCACACTTTAATTTATTGCAGGACCGACATTTATAAAAAATAAGTGTACAATAGGCGGTCTTATTGCATAGGTTATTTATTTGTTAAAATTTTACGTAACATAAAGGAGCAAAAGCAGACTAATGCCTTAGGCATTCATTAACAGTCAACCTAGAGTGGTGGAAACACATTGCAGATGCATAAATAACCCTCTTTATGGCACGGTCGGGTAAAATAGAATAAGTTATTGAGAAAACAAGAGTATAAAAGTATTAAATGAAAATAATCATTTTCTAAATGGCTTGACCGATTTAAAAGTTTGATTTATATATTTGAGTGGATCCTTGGAAGGTTCGAAAACACAATTAGAGCCAATAGGTGGCGCTACAATTGTTTTTTTTTCTGATGAAAACCCGATTTTAAGGCAGGACAACGTCTGCTGGGACCGCTAGTATAGACACCACTAATTTTTGATTAGTAAAAATATTTAAAGTGCTTATTATAAAAGGAATTGTTATTATTTAAGTAAAGTCTTAATAAATAATATTTATAAACAGCAAAATTATTAGCATTTGTTTACATTCCAAAACGCCACTAAATTCATGGAAATATTGTACAGACTATTCATTATGCATGAATAAATGGTGATCAAAATGGAAAAACAACAGGGCATAGAATTTTCCTAAAGCAATTGTTATGAATGATTGATTCAATTATAAATTTATCAACTAAAACAAGTTTCCACGGCCCTTTACGGCGCGCCCTGGTGCGGTCGCCGGCGCTGCAGAAGCAGGCGGTGGCCCAACTGAACGCGTGCCAGAGGGTCATGGCCTTACGGATAGTGCAGGGATACCGCCCGGTTTCCCGAGAAGCGGCAAGCCTCCTTGCTGGCCTCCCACCAAGGGATCTGGAGAAAACAGTCTTTGCACACATGCACGATTTGCGCGTGGAGATGCAACACCGGGGCGAAACTCCGCTGCCGCGACAAGGCGTGGCATGGCGGACAGAGTTCCAGCCAAATCTAATGGTGAAATGAAAGCAACAGCGACTGTCGCGACTCAGTGCTGGGCACGTAATTATGGCGGTAAGTCCCCTCTTTGAGTCGTGGCTGGAAAGACCTCACGGCGTCCTCACCTTCTGCATGACGCAGGTTCTCACCGAATACGGTCAGTTCGGAAAGGTCCTGCACCAAATTCGAGCCGAAGCGATTCTTGGGTGTCACTACTGTGTGGACCGCCCGGAGGACACGGTGGAGCACACAGTAGAGGTGAGCCCCACTTGGGCAGAGCACTACCGTGTCCTCGTGGGGGCGATCGGCGGCAGCGATCACTCGCGCCGGGCCTTGGTACAGGTCATGGTCCGAAGCGAGGAGGAGTGGCAGGCGGTGGCCTCCTTCCGCGAAGCAGTAATGCTAGCAAAAGTGGAGGTCGCACGCGTGAGGCAAAGATCTTCACATCCCAGCCGCCGCGGGGATTCTGATCCCAATTTCCAGTCACCATAGGCGCGGGCTTGCGGACGGCGAGCAATGGGTAACCGTCCGGACCGAGCCCAAGTCATCGACGACGCGTACTGTTCCACGCGCGCTTCAAGGAGATGGCCCAGCACCGTCGAACCAGTAGGGTTCGGCGGTACTAGAGTTTGCTTCTGAAAGGAAGACTCGGCCCTGGTACGAAAGGAAACGAAGGAACAGGAGTGGGTTTTTAGTCAGAAAAAGTCATTGGATGATTTTTCATAAAATCCCCGCAGCCTTATCGGGCATCGACCCTGATCGGGACCTACGGTTTTTGACATTTTTTGATGATAGCTCTAGATAAAGACGAAGATGTGAAGTGAATAGAAAAGCCTTGACCCAGCCGTGAGGTAAAACAGTTTATAAAAATGTTTTGAGACATAAATGCTATTTTTTAACTACTTTTTCTCGGTTATTTATAACTACCATTGAAAAGAGTCTTAAATAATCCTCCATTTATGAAACTTCAAAAAAAGAATACAAAACAGAACTCCAATTTCTCTAGTGATTCTTTTTAAATCATTGAAATGTCGGTCTTTTGATTCGTCTTAAACTTAATAGGTACATCAGAAAGCCATCTATGATAAGAAATTTGCTGTACAAAAGAAGAAAGCAAAAACCTCAGGGGCGTGTAAAAATGTCAAGCATTTGCGCGAAAAAGAGGGATGGAGCAACCTATACAGCTCCATTCATTTAACAATTCAGTTTAAGTCGTTAAATGGATCGCATTAAGAGCTCGCGGTAGGGCTTGAATCTCGAATCTGAATGTCAACTTACTTCCACGTCTTGAGATTCTTGATATTTGTTGAAATCGTGTGTTGCGTAGAATTTTTGCCTTTCCAAACTTATGTTATACATAACGTCCATTCTGCACTATTTTAACGAACTCCATTGTTTCATATCACTTTTTCATCACAAATGTATGCATTGTTCAGTAGTTCTAGAGTTTACGTTATTGCTTCATTAAAGGACCACATTTCACTGAGTTGGAAAATGTTGAAGATACCTGGAACAATGGAAAACATAGTTTAGGTTTGTTTTATTTAATGACACTAATATTAAAAGGCAAAAGTATGTGTGCGTGTGTATGTACTATTATGTCGTAATAGTAAATATATTACGAGTATTTAATTATTAATTGGACTGGCCTGTTGGTCTAGTAGTAAGTGGCCCTGACTGCTATGCCGGAGGGATGTATTTAGAAATATTTAAGTATGTTTATTAGTTGTCTAGTATTCATAACACAAGCTCTGCTTAGCTTGGGACAAGACGGCGTTGTGTGATAGTTGTTTTGTTCAGGTCCTACCTAGTACCAGTGTTAGTATATAAAATGTGTTCTGTGACCTTCAGTAATTAAAATTAAAATTGATGAGTGAGGTCCCGTTTGGGGACCTTGACCCAATTTTTTTAATAGTTTGTATGTAAAAGTAGCTGTATCCAAAATCGTAAATAAAGAAATATTGTTATTCGTTAAATATTCATCAAGTTTTTTCAACTTGATTTTCTTTTTTATGGAGGAAAATCATTCAATAACTTCTCTGGCTCTTGGGCAAAGCGGTAGGAAGTGTCAGACTTTTACTGACCAACTGACCAAAACCCACTTCTGTTCCTTCTATGCCTTTTTTCCACAGCCCTGGGAAACACTTTCAATTAATCCATGTCCCCAGTAGGCTTCGACCCCTACGCTTTGCTGACATCTTGAGGCACGCGTGGAACACTACGTGCCCTTTCTAACTTGATTAATATTGACTTTTTAGATCTGGTGGAAGGAGAAACTATCAAATAATAGTATATGGATGCATATAATAAAATATGAAGTCACTGCTATTCGGTTACATATGCTCAAAAGAGACAGCAAAATCCTAGTCTCCGTCAAAAAAAGATTTGGTATTCTAATAGCTGCATAATTTCATAACATATTTTGATGGTGTTTTCTGGAAAAGGTTTCTTTTTACTGTTATTTGTTAGTATAAAAGTTGTTTAGTGTTTTTTTGTATAAAATGATAACATATTTTTTATGATTGTAAAAAATAAGTACAGGACAAATACCCAATTATTACCATTCATATATGCAGTGTTCACGAAATATAAAAAATCGCTTTTAGCGAAAAGACCACCCATTGTTAGGTACACCATATTAACTTGAAGATCCTACTGTATTTTTGATGGTGTGCAATAAAAAGTACATATATATAACACACATGACAGATATATGTACATGTACATATATCTGTCTATCAATAAAATATTCAAAGTAGGTGCCTACATAAAATAAATATGTAAAGTTTAGTCACCTACATTATAACATGTAACAATATAATATAATAAAACGTAATATAAAATAATATAATATAATAAAACATCAAAGCATTTTATTTCAAATAAACCATTTACAGGCACTTTCAAAATGTCAAGGAGTCAGACAATCAGAAAAAATTATGCTAATTGCACATTTCAAAGCATAGATCTCTGTGGACAAGAATGTGCAAGAAATTGCATGTACACTCTTTTAAATCACGTTTTTTAATTACAAGTATCTCTGTTACATGTTTCTTGTCGCGATCATGTGAGAACAATACGAATAAAGTAAAAATAAAAACTAAATATAGATATTAAAATAGCAACTCGCAGCTAAGAGATGACCAGTCTCAACTGACAGCGCCCGTTCACGGACATGACGCGAATATTAGCACCACTCAGATCAACCATTTTGAAGCGAACCGAATGATCCAACACTCGTGCCACCATCATTGAGAGATTTGAGTAAGCCTGACAAACCCTCAACTGCCATGCTTATTTATTTTAATATTCCACAACGATCACACAACGCCGTCAAGTCCCACACTAAGTAGAGCTTATAATATGAATACTAGACAACTGACAAACAGGATATTACTCGCCTGGTTTGTGTTCACGTGTTCCATTCATAATGGCTGCTGAGCAAGAGTCGATTTAATATGTGTTTTATGTAATTAGTCACTAATTTTATCAAGACATTCACGTTCAAACGTCGGAACAGATTTGGATGAAAGGCTCACGGGTAGAGTATATCCAGGAATAGAACATAATATGAAACTTTTTTATCCGTGTTTTTAGGGTTCCGTACCTCAAAAGGAAAAAACGGAATTCTTATAGGATCACTTGGTCGTCCGTCCGTCTGTCTGTCTGTCAGTCAAAATCCTTTACCTCGGAAACGCGTAGAGGTATCAAATTCAAATCAACCGTATACTCTGGGTCTGGGGTCTGCGGTCCCTTGAAGCTGTGAAAAAATTAAACTTTTAAGTTAACGAAAAAAATAATACGGCCGTTTATGTTGCAAAAAACGTGTATTTTGACACTCTCAAGGGAATCAAAATTCATAGGGTACTTCCCTTGAACTAGAATTATGAAATTTGGCATGAAGCAAGGTCTTATGTCTATGCCATATGGTCTATGGTCTCATAAAAATGGTGAGGATGATGATGATGATAGCCGGAGGACGTTCACTGCTAGACATAGACCTCCCGCAAAGATCAAACATTCGGTGCTTCTTACATCCAACGAAATCTAAACTAAATTCTGCACAAATTTTTGACATTTTTAGTACAGTTTATGATACGAAAACACAAAGAAAAAGGGATGTATAAAAAATTATTTCAGCTTCAAGCTAACGTGTAATAGGATATTGCACACGAGACTTGTGTTCAACATGTGTTACATTCATAATGGCTGGTGAGCGCCTGGCGTCTGTAATTTGTGGTTGACGTAATTATTCATGCATAAAACATATGCTGCTTGGGAGTTTTTTTATGTCAGGAGATCACTCTAATATTATACTGGCGAAATGTTGTGTATATGTTTATGTGTTTATTGCTTCTTCAATGAAACTGCTGAAGGGACTTGGATGAAATTTGGTGGACGCGGAGACTATGTCTTTAAATAGCACATGGGATAATTTTTATGCCGATGGTACGATTCCAGGTGGAAGGTAGGTGAAGTAGCTGTCCTCGCCACTGAGTGATGGAGCACACTCCTTCGCTCCATCACTCAGTGGAAGAAGTTCCTTCAGTTGCTTCCTAAGAGTTACAGGGTGGAGACTGTGCGAACACTTCCGAAACCTGAAAGGTATCTTTAGGCATATACCTGATTTCTGATTTAAGCAGTTGATGTTAATTATTTCTCAAACTCTGCTTTAGCCCGAAAACCTGTTAAAAGAGCGGTCAACAATGGACTATTATTTCAAAGACATTTGAACATCAATACATTTTAAAAAAGCTCATTTATTACGCTACTCGATCATGATTAAATAAGAATTTTTTAGGCCTCCGTTTTTGTAAATAGCTGAAAAATGTTTCAGTAAAAACAAAACGCACTTTTTTATTCATTTGTTCGTTTGCAATATAATTATTAATGTAAATGTAGCTAAAATTGCCATACCTATTAAATATTTTTTATTATAATTAACTCAATTGCAATTTTATGCAAAAAATACATTTTTAATATCAGATTGACGTTTTGTCAACATGACGTGTGATGTTTCAATGAATGGTTCATTGAAACGTCACACGTCATGTTCTGAAACACGAAAACTTCACTGTTAGCGCGTTTAAAAAGGGGTTACCAGGGCATCAAGTCTGCTATTACAATGATGTCAGAATGGTCTATCATTGATTTCATAATTGTTGATTTTGACAAGTTTGGTAATCTACTATTAAAATGGCATCATTATGACTTTCCAATAGTCAGCCATTGACACTTCCTTGAAAGAAATGACATAGAAGTGTAATCTCGTACATAATGACCAATGAATGTTTGACATATGCGGGAATCTGCTAAAATTTAAACAGTTCCTTGGATCAGTGACCTACCATTATAATGTCATTGTGCAGTAAGCGCTTTTAATAAGCTCGATATTGTCATTCTACCACAATACCATTGACCGATCAATGATCGATCATTATGAATTAGCAGATTACGCACTTTTAGCTGACAAATGACAATGGGATCGTGTCGGGTAGACGAAATTATAAAAATAACAAATTTGGGCCCCTGAAGGAACGGCTATTGGTGAACCAACGTCGATTTTATAATGATTTGGAACGCAGTGCATAGAATACACAGATACACACACGCAGATACAAAGTTATATTATCACATCAATTACTGGTTGATAGCCCTTTAAAATAATATTTTTAGTAATACAAGCTTCTATTTTTTACATAATTTTAGCCGATAGACGTCCACTGCTGGACATAGGACTCCCCCAAATGTCGCTACAATGAACGGTCCTGTGCGTCTCGTATCCATCGGATTCCCGCAACCTTCACCCGGTCATCGGTCCACCTCGTAAGGGGCCTTCCAATACTGCGTCTTGCACTCCAGAACCTTTTGGCCCCACGGCCATCTGTTCTGCGAGCAATGTGCTCAGCAAATTGCCACTTAAGTTTGGCGATTCTTCGTGCTATGTCAGCAACCTTTGTTCTCTTGCGGATATCTTCATTTCTGATTCGATCACGCAAGGAAACTCCGATTATAGCGTTTTCCATTGCCCTTTGGGTGACTTTGAGCCTTCTGATAAGGCCTATTTTTTACACTTCACTTTAAAAAAGGGAGGTCCATGAAATTTTATTTAATGCTTAAAAAATCAAAATAATTACGCTCTTTCAGCCTATATAAGTCATATTGCTGTTCAATTTTTTTATTTTTTTAGCCCAAACTCCATACTATTATTGAAGGTCTCCTTTAGCATTAAACTAGGGTATGAGATGTGCTTAAATAAAATAATTCAGAAACCCACCCATACCCGTTTCATTTAAAGCAAACCTACACAATGTTGTCTTTCCATCCCGAACTTAGGTTGGCAGATAATACTTTGTGGTATTAAGTCTGCTTGTACATCTACTACGTGAAGTTTGTTAGCAAAGGAGGAGGCCGCACGTGCACGCGCGAGGGGGCGGCCCTTACGCCCCAGCCACCGGGATCCCGATTCCGATTTCCAGCCATCGTAGGCGCGGGCTTACGGTCCGCGAGCAATGGGTAGCTTGCCATCCGATCCCAAGTCGTTACTGTTTCACGCGCGCCTCAAGATGTCAGCAAAACGTAGAGGCCCAGCAGGGTCGAAGCCTACTAGGGCTAAGGGTCTGCTTCTGAAAGGAAGACTCGGCCCTGGTTTGAAAGGCAACGAAGGAGGAGGAGTCAGTAAAAGTCTGACACACGCTCCCGCTTCTGCCCAAGAGCGGGGGATGTCATTGGATGATTTTCTCACCGGAAAAAAACTACGTGAAGTTTCATCATCTTCATGACCTTGTCCCATTTTACTTAGAGTCGCGTTGCGCCAACGCGTTATTATCCTTTGCTTTACATATTCAATCCATTTTGGTCTCCCTTTCCCTCTCCATCTGTCCACATATCTACTCATTACTTTTTCAGTAAAATGTGTTTCATCTCTCTTCTTCATATGACTTTTCAGTCACCGACGCCACTTTTTAACTTCTTCGAATATACGAGTACTTACTCATTTCTCAATGTATCTTTTCTCCATACATCCATCTTAGCTACACGCAATCTTTTTACATCCATCATTTCACTGCCCAATCTTCTGATCCATATTGTATCTCACGTGAATTGTAAATAAATACATATATTATAGTCTGGTCTCATATTTATTGAAATCCATTAGGTGATCAAAGAAGAAAGATAACAGATATATTTTAGAATCCAGACTTACAAAAATATTGGTAACTAGCTGTCCTATTTTATTAGCCTAGATTTTCATTACAATAAAATATTTCCAAGGGAATCTAGGTCTGGCTATTAGGTTCCCAAGTAAATAATTATACCTAATTGTATTTTTTATCTAAAGCTAATACTAGTCTATTCGTCACTTTGATAGCGTAAAACACTTTAGATTATTATTTTTATCCAAAAGAGTTCGAAGAAAATGTTTAACTATTTTAAAATTTATTTTTGAACAAGACTTTATTTTTTATTTAATAGCGTAATGAATTGATTGTGTGCTAGGGTGATATTTATGTGTCTACGTATTTCAAACTAGTTTCTACATTTTTGTCTGCGTTGGAATGTTTGAAAGAGCTATCGTGGTGTTTTTTTTTTATTAATACAAACTAGTGCTTGACTGCGATCCCACCTGACGATAAACAGTGATGCAATCGTTGATGGTGAAGTACACTAGTTTATCAATAGCCTATGCACTCTAGCCTTAAAGATACCCAAATTATAATTGGACGGGAAGACTGCAGCAGGCCGACAAGGCTAAACGCTTAGTCCGGACCGTAGAGGATTCAAAAACGTAAGGGTGGATACTCGCCGTACGTCGAGTTGTCCGATGGTAGAAATGAGATGGCGGAATCAAGTCATGCAATTCCCACACTCATGACTGGCCTGTTGGTCTAGTGGTTAATGGCCCTGACTGCTATGCCGGAGGTTGTGGGTTCGATCCCCACTCAGGAAAAAATGTTTGTGTGATGAGCACGATCATTTGTTCTGTGTCTGGGTATAATTTATCTATAATATGCATGTATGTAGCAATATATAAGTAAGTTTACCAGTTGTCTAATACTCATAACACAATCTCTGCTTAGTTTGGGACTAGACAGAGTTGTGTGATAGTTGCAGAATATTATTATATTACATTCTCCAAAATGCATCCTGTAAAATACCAAAAGCCTGGACATTTTAATTACTTTATATCTGTGGTAACCCAAGATCATTTTTGAACATAAAACGGCGCGATTTGTTAAGATTCCTGCTAATTCCATATTCAGCTACAGACGAAAAAGAAGGACTCGAGTCACATTCTGTGTTGTGTTACAGTGATGAAATGTTTGGACAATATTTGCGTGTAAGCTTCTTTCATATGTAACAACATAATTTAAAAAGAGTGTCCACTGAGTTACTTGTACGTTCTTCTCCATGAGATCTACGCTTTGGAATGTGCCACTAGCATCACTTTTCTGGCTGACTGACTTCTAAACCACTAAAAGGATTGAGTAATAAATATTTTATACTGAAGTGAGCGGTTTTATTACACAGCAAAACACATAAAACCAATGGTTTCCCGCCTGGTTTCCTTAATCGTGTTCTATTGAGAGAGCACCTGTGTTTGCGCATACATTTGTGGACTATACTTGGTAATATCTCCTAGCAAGCGTGACCAAAATTCTGTCGAGGGGATTAAACTTTGAGCTTTATCATTTGACAGTAAGTACATATTTAATGATTTCAAACACGACGACGCTATGTGGTTTTGTTGAAAATCCTACGGCTACGTTTCAGTTTAGCCTTTTTTCATTGTTAAAAAAAATTGGCACTGAAATAGATATTGATCACACCGATATTATAAAAGCGAAACTCTGTTTGTGTATGTTTGTCACATCTTCATGATCGAACGGGTGAGCCAGTGGCTTTGCCTGTATGGTAGTAAAAAAATATTCGCTCCTGTTACTCAATTATAAAGTAGCATTCTACTGTTGAAAGATTATTTATTCGACAGGTCTAGTTTTTTTTTTTATTATTCTTGACACTTTCGCGCTTCACCACTATCTCACCTGATAGAAAGCGACGATGCGGTCGACGATGGAGCGCGCTTACTTAGAAGTAAACTATTCACTCTCGACTTAAAGATTCCTGGTTGTAGCCATCAGGAAACACAGATTCCGGCAAGGAATTCCACTCCTTAGCTGTACACACAATTAATGTGTTTCCAAAACGTTTTGTGCGTATAGGTGAGATGTCCACTATAGTAAGCCGTAGCGGCCGTGGTAGCCGTAGCCGTAGTCGTCAACGGCGCGTAGTGTTCCACGCGCGCCTCAAGGAGATGTCAGCAAAACCATAGGGGCTCAGCAGAGTCAAAGCCTACTGGGTTCGCTTCTGAAAGAAAAACTAGGCCCTGAAATGCAAGGCAATGAAGGAACATAGGAGTGGGTACTGACTAAAACAGTAAAAATCTGAAACTCCCTCCCGCTCCGCCGAAGGGCTGGAGATGTCATTGGATGATTTCCCAACAAAAAAAAGGTAGTCCTAAGAACATGTTCCCCTGGGACAATCTTTTAACTTCCCGAAAGTTATGTCGCTGGTAGCCGGGACTAAAGAACAAATTAATCGCTCATTATTATTTGTATCTGTTTGTTCTTACAAAAACTAATGACACGAATTAGTAGCTATCCTTTTAACCAGTATTATAGATACTTCATATCTTCAAGACTATATATCTTCGAGACTGGATGACTGGGCACGCACCGTAAATCCTCTTTTAAAATAGAACTGACTGTAAATTTAAGGCCCTATTTCAGTTTAAAGAGGTAAGTACCGTGAAACACGCGAATTAGGGGCCTAATAAAAACTGCTTTTTATATGATAACTTCGGTATACGAATTAGGGTCAATTGTTTTGTAGAAATTAAGTCCGCCTTTGTACAATGTTTCATTAGTGCATAAAGTTTTAAATAAATAAATAAATATTTTATTTTGTTTTAGAAGTTCGATAAATATGCCAAGTTCTTTGCAAAATGATGTTATGCGCTTGCTTTAAATTTTTCATGAATTATTCGAGCTGTGAGAGTGGATTAAGGTTTTTTTAGGTAGCATGGGTAGGATGAACAAAAATGTGCATCTTGATGATGAGAGAAACGGATAGATAGCTACATTGTATGAATCCGGCAGCCGCACCCGAACCATCCTGTAGCAATTGTAATATAGTATACATATTTACAATTGCTACAGGATGGTTACATATTTATCGTTTTAAATAACGCAGCATATGCTGAGTTAGTTGCCTTTTTGGTTTCGCACTGATTGTGGTGGTATCTTTGGACATTGCCAATGCCTTTAACTCGCCTGCTACGCAGACGACACGCTGGTCCTGGCGCAGGCAGACTCGTACCAGGCGGCGGTTGAATTAGCAACACGCGGGGTTGCGATAGTCGTTGATCCAGCAGTTGGGACTCGAAGTGGCGCTGCACAAGTCCGAGGCTATGTGCTTTCACGGCCCTCAGAGCGCGGCGCCTCCACGTTCCCAACTAACGGTAGGAGAAGTTCACATCGGCGTCGGGTCGACGATGAAGTACCTGGGACTCGTCCTCGACAGCCGTTGGAATTTCGAGGAGCACTTCCGACGTCTGGCTCCCAAACTGAATCGGACTAGGGCTGCCCTCAAGCGGCTCCTGCTCAACCTCGGGGGTCCAGACGCCTGCTGCCGGAGGCTCTACGCAGGCATCGTCCGGTCCATGGCCCTTTATGGGGCGCGGTGTATGCGCCGTCACTGCGAAAGCGACCGGCGGCCCAGCTGAAAGCGTGCCAGAAGGTCATGGCCATACGAGTGGTGCGGGGAAACCGCACGGTTTCCCGCGAAGCGGCGAGCCTCCTTGTTGGCCAGCCACCATGGGATCTGGAGGCAACAGTCCTTGCACGCATGCACGATCTGCGCGTGGAGATGCAACGCCGGGGTGAAACTCCGCTGCCGCAACAAGTCGCGGCATGGCGGAAAGAGTTCCGGCAAGATCTCATGGCGGAATAGCGACAGCGACTATCACAACCCAGTGCTGGGCACATCATAATTATGGCAGTAAGTCCCCTCTTTGAGGAGTGGCTGGAAAGGTAACACGGCATCCTTACCTTCCGCATGACGCAGGTCCTCACCGGACATGGTAAGTTCTGGAGGTTCCTGCACCGGATTCGTGCGGAAGAAACGCCCGGGTGTCACCATTGCGTGGACCGCCCGGAGGACACGGTGGAGGTGTGCCCCGCTTGGGACGAGCAACGCCGTGTCCTCGTGGAGGCGATCGGCGGCGGCGATCTCTCACGCCGGGCCTTGGTATAGGCAACGGTCCGGAGTGAGGAGAAGTGGCAGGCGGTCGCCTTCTTCTGCGAAGCAGTAATGCTAGCAAAGGAGGCGGCCGATCGCGTGAGGCAACGGTCCTCACGCCCCGACCGCCGCCGGAATTCCGATCCCGATTTCCGGCCATAGTAGCCGCGGGCTTTCGGACGGCGAGCATTGGGTAACTCGCCGTCCGACCGTCCGGTAACCGTCCGGACCGAGCCCAAGTCTCGCGCCTCAAGGAGATGTCAGCAACTGTAGGGGCCCAGCAGGGTCGAAGCCTACTGGGGCCAAGGGTCTGATTCTGAAAGAAAGACTCGGCCACGACCCCGGTACGAAAGGCAACGAAGTAACAGGAGTGGGTTTTTAGTCAGTAAAAATCTGACACTATCGCGCGCTCCGCCCAAGAGCGGGGGATGTCATAAGGTGATCTTTCCACCGAAAAAAAAAAAACCTGTAATAACTGACATTATACCGTTGACTTAAATATTATTTGTACAGGCCAAGAAGAAGAGAAAAGTTATATGTCTCAAAAGTTATATGGTCCTAGGATTAGTTAGTCCAATTAACACAAAATAATTAAAACTGTTGAAACTTTCCCTTTATTACTTTGTTTGCTCTTTGCAGATACTATTCCGTTGGGAGACTTGTTTTTTTTAACAAGATTTATTTTAGTTTCAGATTTGCTTACATTAGAGTAGCTCTAATAGTAATAATTGTATTTCCCCTCTATTTATTTATTACTGTTATTTTCATTTATGACTTTGTCCTAAAAAAATATTTATATTTATTTTACTCAAATCTTTTGGTACACAATACCGTTGCCGACGTCTGTTAGTCGATAAAATCACCGACCCACGCTGATAAACAGCGCTGTGGACTCGTCGCATTTTGCGCGTGGACACGGCATTATGCTGAGCGTACGACCGTTTTGCTCGGACTTGGCGCATATATGTTATTTTAATTATGTTTTTGTCATGCAAAATGTTTGCAATATGTTAGTTTTAAGTTTGCGTCTTTTTCGTTAAATAAAAAGTATTTCTACCTTTCTTTCTTCTTTCTTTCTAATAGAAGCTCCCGGGCTAAAAGGTACGATGTGACAACAATTAGAGAACAATTTACAAATATTGTATTTGTACTGCCCTGTAGGTCTAGTGGTTAGAGGTCCTGACTGCTATGCTGGACTCCCACCTAAAGCAAAAGTTTGTAATTAATGTTTCTGGGTGTTTGGGTTGGTGTGGGGAATTTATCTATAAAATGTATGTATTTAGAAATATATAAGTATGTTTATCAGTTGTCTAGTACTCATAGCTCAAGCTCGGCTTAGTTTGGGACTAGGTGGCGTTGTGTGATAGTTGTGGAATATTATTATTAGATGGAACATATGTATTATACTTCTATACTAGCAACTTACCCCAGCTTTGCACGGGATAATTTCTTTTTTAATTCTTGTCAATTCTCTTCTATAATATGCATGTATTATACATTTAAATATTTTTCATAAATCATTCAGTCTATTGGTGCAAACTAGATAAACCCCTGTTTACTTATTTCTTCGTAAGTGTATTAAAAATTTTGTCTGATACACGTGATTTGTCGCTGCAGAACTCGTCTCCATAACACTTTTTTTTTAGGTGGGTAAATCATCTTATGACAAATCCTCAGTCAGACTTTTACTGACTAAAAACGCACTCCCGTTCCTTCGTTGCCTTCGTCCCAGGGCCCCGGGTTTCGTTTTCACACTATGGCCCCAGTAGACTTCGAATCTGCTGGTCCCCTACGATCGCATCTCCCTGAGGCGCGCGTGGAACAATACGCGTCGTCAACGACTTGGGTTGGACGGCAAGCCACCCATTGCAGCTTTGAATATAAGAAATTAGGCTCTTAACATTGCGTAATATCATGTACTAAAGTTCATTGGAACAGCAATTCTCTTTTTTTAATGATTAATTGCTGCAAAGTTTATTACATTTGGGAATTTTCTTAATTACTTAAGTAAGTTATAAGATTATTCTTGCAAAAATTATTTAGTATCTTGTCGTTGTTATATACAATGTTGTATAAATATAGCTCTGAAATGTGGTCGCTCATAATAGGTCTCATCGGAATGCTTAAAGTCCTTCAAAGAACTAAGGAAAGGGCTATGCTGTCCTTGCGTGATCGCATCAGAAAAAAGACATCTGCAGGAGAAACAAGGTTACCAACATAGCCTGAAGAATCGCCAAACTTAAAAAGCAGTAAGCAGGGCACTGTGCTCGCAGAATAGATGGTTGATAGAGCCGAAAAGTTTTTGGAGTGGTAACCACCTACCAGGAGATGTAGCGTTAGGAGGCCTCCACAAGGCGGACTGATGACCTGGTAAGGGTCATGGAAATCTAATGGTTACGAGACACTCAGGACCAGTCGTTATGATGATACTTGGGGAGGCCTATGTACAACAGCGGACGTCTTTCGACTCAAATGATGATGATAATGTATGTATACAATGTTCATAGATATACATAGGTTCATTTGTAATTAGAAAGCTCGTGGTTAAAATGATAATACTCATACAGGTCGATCTCAAAAATTAAGCTACCCTTGCTGAGGTCAGTATGTGGATAGGTTATCATCATATATCATCACATACCATCTTACTAGCGAGATTACTAACTCTGTGCTTGGGAAAGTACGTTTAGCCGTTGGAAGATCTTTAATAGTTGTTACGGATAGTCAGAAACCAGGATTGACACCAGTCTTGTCAGGGGGTATGGTGTAACTCATTTACTAGGTTGTGGAAGTCAGGCCAGATAAACGGGTGCTCCAAGTAAGTCATCATCTTCATAATTTCAGCCGTCTACTGCTAAACAAAGGCTTCCGCCATTGTAGATCAATGATTGTTCCCATACGTTTTGCATCCATCGGATTTTCGAGATCGTTTCCATGTTATAGGTTTACCTTGTTGGAAAACTTACAATACTGCATTTTTAAGGTTCCGTACCTCAAAAGGAAAAATCATAACCCTCCTAGGATCACTTTGTGGTCTGTTTGTCTGTCTGTTTGTCAAGACTCTTTATCTCGGGAACGCGTGGAGGTATCAAGTTGAAATTAAAACCATATTCTCAAGTCTGCGGTCCCTTGAAGCTGTTAAATAATGAAACTTCTAAATCACGAAAAAAAAGATACAGCCGTCAATTACAATTCAGAGGGTACTTCCCGTTGACCCAGAATCCTGAAATAGTTTAAAGCAAGATCTTATTGCACAGGTCTATGAATAAATCTGAAAACAGTAAATTTGTTGTTACGTCTTAAAAAAAAAACTGATTCGAAAAAATCTTCGAGGCTCTACTGAAATTGCGGGAATTGAACTATTTATATAGGTAAGTTTGTACGGAACCCTCAGTACGCGAGTCGGACTTGCACTTGCCCAGTTTTTTCGTACGTAGTACTCCACTACGAAAGGTTCACATTGCTCGCAGACCAGACAGTTTATAGATTATCTGCTCTACGAGCAATGTACCCTGTCCAGAGCCACTTTAACTTTGGTGATTCTTCGGGCTATGTCGGTAATCTTCGTTCTAGTGCGGATAACTTCATTCTAGATTTGATCACATAAGGAAACTCTGAGTATAGCCTCTCCATTACCCTTTGGATGACTTCAAGCCTGAGGCCAATTTAATAATACTAGCAATATAATCGACTGCACTCGGTTGAATTAAGAGCTGAATATTAATTGGAAAATGGCTTGACAGATTCAGGATTTTATTTTGAGGTGGAAAATCATCAAAAAACTTCTTCTACTCAAAGTAGAGCGAGAGGGCGTGTCAGACTTTAACTGACTAAAATTCTCCTGTATTCCATCAGTTGCCCTTTGCGTTTCCGAGCCACGGTAACTCTTTTGAACATTCCCATGTTTCAGGAAGCAATATTTCTACCATGGGACAGATAATGGAATATAAAAAATATCTGCTGCGTTATGTTCGCATAAATCGATAAAATGGCACAGCTGAATTTCTTTCGCTATTTCAAGGTTTTCCTTATAGTAAAAGTTGTTCATAATCATGACTAAGCCCTTCCACCTTTATAAGATTGACAGCAAATTCTTCTTGAGTCATCGAAATGTCTCTCTTCAGTCAACTGTGACAAATGGAATCTGTATTAATAATAGCTGACTCAGCAAATGTTGTTCTGCCGTATAAATTATTAAAGAAAATAAAAGAGAGTTTTTTTTTAAGGTGGGAAATCATCCAACGACTTCTCGCGCTCCGGGTGGAGCGAAAGGGTGTGTCAAACTATTACTAACTAAAACCACACCTGTGTCCTTCAATTACCCTTTGCATTCTAGGACTACGGGTTTCCTTTTCAGAAATTCCGCTAGCTAGGACCGCGTCCTAGCTAGCGGGTAGCGGCCCTGTTGAAACCCTACGGTTTGCTGACATCCCCCTGAGGAGCGTATAATTTACTACGTGCTGTTGACGACTGGGCTCGGTCCGGTTAATTACCGAACGGCCGGACGGCGATCTGCCCATTGCTCGACGTCCCCAAGTCCGCGTCTACCGGGGCTGGTAGTTGGGGTCGGAATTACGGTGGCTGGGGCGTAAGGACCTTCGTTCCCTCACGCATACAGCCTCCTCCTTCGCTAGCATTACTGCTTCGCAGAAGGAGGCAACTGCCTGCCACTCCTCCTCGCTTCGGACCATAGCCCGAACCAGAGCCCCACGTGAAAGGTCGCTGCTGCCGATTGCCTCCACGAGGACACGGCGGTGCTCCGCCCAAGTGGGGCCCACCTCCATGACCTGCGTCATGTGGAAGGTGAGGACGCCATGTTGCCGCACAGCCACTCCTCAAAGAGGGGACTTACCGCCGTGGTTATGGCGTGCCCAAAACAATGAAGAGTAGGATTAGGAGAGTAAAAAATTCCTACGATTTATTCTCAGACCTACCAAATATACAGGAAAAAATTCATGAAAATCAATCAAGCCGTTTTAAAGGAGTTTGGTAACATGCACTGTGACACGAGATTTTTTTATAGCATTTTTTTATCGCATTTTTTTATGATAAGTGCTCGTAAAATTATTTATCCAGCCTACATTGATTTCATTACAAAAAATCTTTACGATGTTTTTTTTAGAAAATCTTTCATGAGGTTGTTAGATTCTGTATTATATATAACGTATTTAAATCAATAATTTTCATTTTTCAAAAATATTGTTAGTTGTATTTTGTACATTGGTAATATTTATGTAGCTCCAACCTAATGTCGAAGTACCTTTCCTTACACACCAGTCATAGGATTTTTGTAACACGGTAAATAACCATTATACATCTTGACATTTTAGCATGATATGTACCTACATATGATAACTATATGGATAAACACCATAACACATGCACAACACACACAAGCACTCACGCATAGACACATAATATATACATTGATTACATTGCATCCACCAATGAATTCTAACGAACTCACTCGCCGCGAGAGGAAGACCTGGAGTCCTGAAATACAGGGCTACCCTAGTTTAGGCTCCAGTCCACTCCATTTATTATAATGTCTGTACTGTGTTACATCAATGTGGAAAAATAAATGGATTTTTATTTATTATTTATTTATTTATTTAAACTTCATGTACAGTGGTGGTACATAGGCGGACTTAATGCCACAAAGCATTCTCTACCAGTCAACCATTGGGTTTTATTATTTTTATATGGATATATAGTTACTTCCATACTTCTGACAAGTGCTTTTTTATCGAGTATATGATAGGCAACAGGAGCGATAACACTAGAAAAAAACTAGTTTTAACCTTTCGAATACCATAATTAGAGACACAATAGAAAAACAATGAGAGATCGAACGCTTGCCAGCATTCGCTTGGGGTTTAGTGAATTCAATAAAATGCTCGTCACTAAAATTTGAAGACCACAGTGTTTTCTATACTTTTATGCCTTTTTATAATATTTTACTTATATCTTTGCTAATTTAGAAAACCAGCTGCATTTTCCTTTTTGAATAGAACTTAATAGTTGGACCGTAATAATAGGGCACTATCTAACCTCAGGCTCAAAGCTCAGATTATGGAACCCGCAAGACCAACGTTTAGTGAAATTAGGTTCAGAGTTAACGAGGGTCCTTTTGTTGTTTAAAGGGTATCTAGGTAACCTTTAAATAACAAAAGGAACTCGTAGGGTTCCAGGGTGAATCTAGTATTGTGTAACTTGACTGGACTTTGCTGTAATTTCAGGAACAGATGTTTGTTTTGTGACAACTTTAATTGGCTAGTTACCTGTAGTGGCTTTTTGGAGTCTCTAAGGTGCCTATTTACAAGTGTTGAGAATTGAGGAATCCTGGTCAATAATAACATGCAGATTTGTGCGTTACATATTTTTGGATAGCAATAGAATATTTAAAAAAAAAACACAAAGGTTTTTGTGAGCTTTTTTTAGGTGGGATATCAACCAATGACTTCTCACGATCTTGGGCGGACTGGGAGGGCATTTCAGACTTTTACTGACTAAAACCTACTCCTGTTCCTTCTTTGCCTTAGTTTCAGGTGGACCATATTGGACGGTAATTCTGACTACTAAAGGTAGACGTGCACGATACAACAATACCACAGTAAATTATTCCATATATATGTAATGGCTGCGATACCTAGTTTTCCTTGATAATTTGCCTAACATCATTGCTGAAATAAACCTTTTGTGGCGCAGCCAACACAATTTAATGTTTGTTATTATGCGATTTTTTATTTAATTTTTTTTTTGTTAACTGAGTGACTGCCGACGGATAAACGTTTTTTCTTTCTTTCTTTATTTTTCCTTTCTTACTCATATCCATGAGATTAAACCCGTTAAACCTAACTGTATGGTCCTTATTTTATACCAGATGTCGTTCAGCCTGTGTCCGCATTTTCATACTAACGCTATGCCAAATTGCTTGCCAATGCCGGTCGTTATGTCCACTGCAGTCTTGTAATAACTTAACAAAGTCAGTCGAGTGTGAAAGCTGCAAACGTACAGTTCTCTGTTATTGTTACTTTTGTAACTAGCTGCAAATGCTTAGATGGTTTAATAGTACAATTAATTAAAGACAGTTCGCAAAAAATAAAATGCATAAATAACAACTGCAGCTGTAATTTTTTTTTTTAATTTCAAGTTCTTAAGTTTTCCCCCCCTAGCAAGTTACGATCGATGACGTCATCTGAATGCTCAGTCACGTGGTCAGGATAAAGGAATCGGAGCCGTGGCCTACTCGAGGCGTTCGACGCAAACGAAACGATCGTAACTTGACAAGGAGGGCTTGTATGTAGTATGATTCTTCATATTGTTTACATTGTGTGTATCCATGTGTGCCAATTAGTATCTTTATTTTTTTTCTCCCTAACTCCACATTTTTACAATCAAGGTACACTATTTCATCATACAAATTTTCCTTTTGCTATTATATCAACAAATTTGAGTCCTTTTTTCTATCAACTATAGACTTGGGTTTTTTACGCATAGTTTACACTATCCATGTACTTCCACATTAAGTACTTTTTTTTTCTCGTTTATTAAACAACAACATTAATACATTCATGCTTACGTATTTACATGCCAGCACAAACCATCGGTAATACGAATAAAACTAGAATTACATATCTTTTGCCTGCAGCTTTGCCCGCGAAAGCTGCGTTATTCCTGAGTGACATTTTTTTTTAAAGTGGGAAAATCATCTTATGACGTCCCCCGCTCTTGGGCGGGGCGGGAGATAGTGTCAGACTTTTACTGAATAAAAATCCACTCCTGTTCCTTCGTTGCCTTTCGTATCAGAGCCGAGTCTTCCTTTCAGAATCAGACCCTTGGCCCCAGTAGGCTATATTTTATGTAAAAATATAGACTATGCACACGCAGGAATAACTCAGCTTTCTATCAGTGAAAAAATTTTAGAAATCGGACCAGTACTCTCAGAGATTACCTCTTACAAACAAAAAAAAACTACCTCTTTATAATATTGTTAGAGTGTAAAAAGGCGGAAAACCATTAATTGATCAAGAATAAGTTTGTTTAAAAAAATTCTGAATAAGCAATAAATCATTTATTTTTTGCCCTCTTACCAATACAGTATATTCGGGGTCGAATATTTCAAATTGGTAAGAGGAACTTTTCTTCTTTATACATATTTCTTCGTTAGTCAGCATTTCAGTGAGTTATTTTTCTCCAATTTTCCGACACTCATATCTACTCAAGTTTTCTCATAATGACTTCCTCATTCTTTCGCATTGCACACCTTAATCACGACAACTGATGTTCACGCATTTTTTTAGTAACCTGTGGTGCCATTTTCAGACTTCTTTTTTTACCAATTTATTATTATATTCATTCCTAATAAGCATACAATAAATTCAGCGCACTATTTCGTTTTTTTTTTTACCGTCGTATCTATTTCTTTTTTTGGTTTCACTCAGATCAAAGTATATCGAAGGATTGGAACAATTTGCCAACTGCGGTTTTCCCGTCCAATTATTATTTACGTATCTTTAAGGCTAGAGTAAATAAGGTCTTAATAAACTAGTGTGATTCATCATCAACGATTGCATCACTGCTTACCATCAGTGGCCCATTGTGTGGCTATTTTTATAAATTCGTCATTCCAACACGATTCCATTGTCATTTTGCTAAAAGTATGTAATCTGCTAATTCATAATGATCGATCATTGATCGGTCAATGGCATCGTAATAGAGTGGTGGTAGAATAACAATATCGAGCTTATTAAAAGCAATGACTGCACCATGACGTTCTAATGATAGGTCACTGATCAAAGGAACTTTTAAAATTTTACCGTTCTATGCCACTTCTTTCAATAAAGTGCCAGTGGTTGACCATTGGAAAGTCATAAAGACGCCATTATATTTGTAGTTTACCACACTTATCAAAATCAACAATTATGAAATCAATGATAGAACATTCTGAGATTTTTGTAATAGCAGACTTGAGGCCCCGGTTGAATCGTAGTCAAGCGCTGATTTATATAATTAAATAAAAAACTGGGCAAAGGGTGAGTGGGACTCGCGCATTGAAGGTTGCATACAACCTTACTTACGAAAACAGTTCAATTCCCGAATTGAGTTACGAAGATTTTTACGAAATATTTTTTTTGTGACCTCACTACTAATTTACCGTTTTCAGATTTTTTCTTGTACTTGTGCTATGACACCTTGCTTCTTGCCAAATTTCCGGATTCTAGGTCAACAGGAACTATCCTATAAATTATGTTTCCATTGTGAGTGTTGTAATATACTTTTTTTCGACATAAACGGACGTACCTTTTTTTTCGATAACTCAAAAGTTTGATTTTTTCACAGCTTCAAGGGACCGCAGACTTGAGTATATGGTTTTAATTTCAAATCGATACCTCCACGTACTCCCAAGATAAAGCGTCTTGATAAAGAGACGGAAAACAAAGTGATACTATAAGGGTTCCGTTTTTTCTTTTTGAGGTACGAAACCTTAAAAAAAAACAAAATCTCACTTAATGCTAAGTGACAATTTGGTCACCGATGAAGCATGCTTACCTAAAAGTAACCTAATCACTCTTGACTTAAACACGGTGGTAGTTATCTGGAAACATAGACTCCGGTGGAGAATGCTATCCTAAGGTGTATGCTATGTATGGGTGCGAAAAATTGCATAATAGTACCCATATATATAACTTGGCATCATCTTATTTCTTTCTATTCTTTAACCTCCTGAACGTAAAAGCTAAAGCGAAGTGAGCTGTCAACAATAAGCTTCAGTTAAAATAATTTTTCGGTTTGCTCTTATTTTATTTTACGGACGTTTTCAAGGTGCCATTTTAACAAATTAGATAGATTAAATCAAATAATTGCACGAGTTTCTTTAGGGTGTGTTTCCATTGATGCAGTGCTGGGCGGGGTAGACTGGAGCAAAGCAGTAATAAGTGGTAAACGATTCCACTGGAGCGAAGCGGAATGGAACCGAATAAGTGCTGTATAAAGTTTCAAGTTCTCAACTCAGAAATAATAGAAACGTCATTTAGTTTAAAAAAATAGGTAAATTTGCTATTATATAATTTTCTACTCAAAACGGATGATTTCGATTCAGATGAAGATCTCTTCGAAATTTTGCTGCTTCGCTAACTTCCTCTCAACACCACCCCAATCATCTTCATTCTATTCCGCTCGCGTCCACGTGCTGAAATCGCCTAGCCCAGTGTTTTGCATACACAGTTTTCAATGAATCACTGCGAACATTTTTAACACTATGATTAGTCAGTCCATACACCGTTTACTACTGCTCTCAGAAGACCTACCACGAGCTCTTAACGTGATCTATTTGACGACCTAAACTGTATGGTTGAAGGGATGAAGCTATACACCACTAATTTTTATTAGTACAAATACTTAAAAGCCTTATTAGAAAAGGTCTCGTTATTATTTAAGTAAAGTCTCAATAAATAATACTCATAAACGGCAAAGTTGTTAGAGTTTGTTTATATCCCAAAATGTCACTCAATTTATGGTAATATTGTACTGGCTATTGATTATGAATGAATAAATAACGACCAAAATGGAAAACACTGCGCGTAGAATTTTCTAGTAGCAATTGTTATGAATGATTCGATTCAATTGCGAATTTATTTATGACAAATTTTCGTGGATAATTTTGAGATTTCGTTTTTTTTTTTTACTTTTAACTACAAAAATATGATCAGTATCGGGAACGGAAAGAGCTCCAGTTTTTTTTGTATTATTTAAAAAATAGTGGTGTATAGAGTGTATAGCTCCATCCCTCTTTCTCACTCGTACGCCTGACATTTAAACGCGGCGTGGTAAGACCCCAGCCCCCCTAGTCAAGTTACAATCGATTCGTTCGCGCCGAAAGCCTCCAGCAGGTCACGCCTCCGATTCCTTTGTTCTGACCACGTGACTGAGCGTTGAGATGACGTCAGAACAAAGGAATCGGTGGCGTGGCCTACTCGAGGTGTTCGGCGCGAACGATACGATTGTAACTTGGCTAGGGGGGCAGGTCTGGCTAAGTAACAACACATCCTTACTCAGTGGTTTTATTTTTAATTCGCTTTCAATTACATTCATGACTATTTTAATCCTATTAGATGTATTTCATTGAAAATCTGTTCAAAAGAATATGTTGGACAAAAAACCCTTTGGTAGCGTAAAATTTAATTTCAATCTAAAAGATCTTATCATGAAATTGGTGTGTAGTGAAAGACTTCAAATAGATGTTAAATAAACCTTATTGAAAAACTTGGTAAGTGAAAAGTTAGTAATAATGTATGTCATTCGTCATTTTGCTATTAAGTACAAAGTCTGAAGAAAAACATATTTTAATTTTCGTTTACAAGCGAGTTATGATATTCGACAGGTGATAACTCGATAAACCAAAAAAAAAAACTGTAAAAAAAAACAGAATTCTCTAAAACAATCTGGATAATTGATGAATGACGTCATTTTTTCTATACACACGTAAAAAATCGCGATTATGGCGCGAATACGCGGCGGTCGTCGCTTTTAGCCCAGTGCCTGGTGTGTTGAAATATCATATTTTATTTTTAAATTTCAATAACAAAAAAACAATATCCAAGATAAAAAACCCAAGGCACTGAACTATTTCATTTGTTCAGTAATGCTGGAAAGCACCCCATATCGGCCCGAGACGTGTTCAAGTTTGCCAAAACTTCGGACAACAATCATTTTTTATTACAATAACCCTTAATTCACCATCATGCCAAGTTCGGGTCGATATGGTGAAGAAGGTTTAATTGAAGCGTTTACTCATTGCATTGCATAGTCGGCCTTATAATGTTCCCACTGCTGGGACTTAGACCTCCTCTTTAGCTTTTATTCACACAGAAATAAACAGTCAGTTAGCCGTTACAAGCATCAATCGGCTGATTCTGAACTTAGCTGCCTTTGACTGGGAGTCGTCACATGATTAGGCCTGAGATAACTTCTAATTTCTACTAACGTAGTATATATATATACAGTATATATTTTTTTCAGACCAATGCTTTGCAACCTATGCAGTTTTATTATTGACTTTGTATACATCCTGAAAAGTGCAGATGGTTATGTAGGATGGACAGCATAGCAGGTGACGCATGTCGTTTGCAGCGGTTCCATACTGGCACTGTGTTAGAGATGGCTTGAGGAAGCCCTTGTTTAGATTGTTTTTGCAGCGGGCAACCTGGGTCCGCAGTCGGTTTTCAGATAATAATACTCGACTAAACTACTGAACCTATTTTGATAAAAAAAAATGAATTAAGCTTGAAGAAAATATCATCCTTTTAATCTGGCTTCGACTTAGACTTCGGATCCGCAATAGCGCAGACGAAGTTGCAGGTAAAAGCTAGTCTTTATACATGTCATAATTATGAAAGAAAACACGTTGCTTGCTAAGTTAAAGTTTCATGTTTCGTTATTATGTTACATTTGGAATATAAATTAGATAGCAATTAGGTGTTTCTGGTTTATATATTAAGACATGAAGTTGATTGTATGTATTCAACCTATAATTAACAAGTGGTTATAACTCATTTCTATAGAAATTAATTCTATGGTGTCTTTATAGGTAATATATGACTACGTGTCGAGCGTGATAATAATATTTGTAACCAACATCACAAACGGAGGGTCTGTGTTCGACTCGCATGTACGGTTGTATGTCCGGTGTTTACTCAAAAACTACTGGCCTGATTTGCATGAAGTTTTCATCATTCATCGAACAACCCGACATAAGGCGAGTATCCGTTACGTTGTTAAAACTTCAACGGTCCGGACTAAGCGTTTCGCTTCATCGTTTATACAGCGTACATCGAAGGACTGGAACAATTTGCCTGCTGCGGTCTTCCCGTCCAACTATAATTTAGGTGTCTTTAAGGCTAGAGTGAATAGGATCTTAATAAACTAGTGTGCCTCACCATCAATGATTGCATCTCTGCTTACCATCAGGTGGGATCGCAGTCAAGGACTGGTTTATATCAATTAAAAAATTTAAAAACTTATATTTTTATGGAAGGTTTAGTATCTACTTAATATATAAGGATCTGAGGAAGGTCTTCGAAGATAGATAATGTAACTCTTCAATAACCACCAGCCAGTGATCCACGATAACATAACATCGCGCCAGTACGTTCTGAAGGGGTAAGCAGTTGTGTACAGTTCAACATCAATTCGTAAACAACACCTACGTGTAGATTTAGTCATTCCATAGAAATTTTACACTGTTGATTTTCAGTTTTAGGAAACCTAAAAAAAGAAAAATTAAATACTGATGTTTAATTACAGTTATTTAGCATGTTTTACATTATTTCTATTAGAATAGGGCATTTTAATTTTTAATTTAAACGTCTATTAATAATAATAATAGTCTATAATTTAAAAGTCTGTAATTTACCATATCTAAAATCCAAAAAAGACATAAGTAAGAACAAAACAATGATAGATGAATTTTGTGATACATTATATTAAAAGAAAAAGAGAATAAAAATTGAAGAAGAAAGGGTAACTATTCGCTCGGTTGACTGGTAGAGAATGCCTAAGGCATTAAGTCCGCCCTTGTACTTTATGTTGCATGAAGATTAAATAAATATTCAGATGACGGCAAAGGTAACAGAAGTAAGAAAGAAGAAGACAAAAGCAGGTGATGATGAGGATTTATAATCCAATCCAAAAATATAACTGTTACTAATGTTAATGGTAAGGGCTGGAAGATTAAAAAGAGTTACTGCGGCCCTAACAGCAACTAAAGGAATACGATGGATTTTAGTAAATGCGACCCAGTGCTGGGCACGCCACAGTAGTGGTGGTAAGTCTCTCTTTGAGGCGTGGTTGGAAAAACCTCACGGCGTCCTCACAAATATAAAGGATCTTGACAGATAGACAGACAAACAGACGGACAGACAGACAGGCAGACGGAGAACAAAGTCGTCCTATAAGGGTTCTGTTCCCTAAGAAAGGGGCAGGAAGATATCAATAGATTTTTCAAAGGCCACTGAACACAAACCTAAAGATTTCCTCTGTAGGGCAGACATTTCATCATAAATTCATTGACTCCGTACATTCGAATTTTATAGGTCAGTCCAATTATAAGAGGTTTTCGATAGAATTTTATAACATCTATCGTTCGTCACATAAACAAGATTTTGTCCACAAAATTTTCTAACAAAACTCTTGAGCACAAATGCCGAAGAGTTCGTTCGCGTAAAGAATTTATTGGCGATATTGAAGAAGGTAAAAAGTAGCTTTTGCCCGCGGCTTCACTCGCATACGTACGTAATATAGCCTATGTCGCTCTGGAATAAAGCAGCGTTCTATCGGTGAAACAATTTTAGCAATCGGACCAGTATCTACTTTCACAGATTACCTCCTACAAAAAAAAAAAAACAAACTTTACCTCCTCATAATATTATATTAGCGTAGATAATTCAACACTTCGGGTGCGTCTAGTGACGATGATTTTTCCGAACCGCAAAAAAAGTATTATATCTTTGAGATGTAACTACAACACAGTTTTCAGATTTATCCCTATAAGAGAATTTTTTATAGCACAAGTATAGGAAATTTTATGCCAAATTTCAAGATTCAATTGCAAAGAGCAGTAATCTATAATTTTTGATTTCATAGCGAGTGTCAAAATATACGTCTAAACGAAGCATTAACCTCAATATCTTCAAAGAGTAGCAAATATAATATAATAATAATCTTTATTTGTTCAAAACGTTCCAACGTACATTCTTTCTTTCAGTCCACACAAAGGTTGTCTGTAAGAAATTGCCCTGTGCGATAAAACCGCCCATTGTACACTTATTTTTAATTATGTTTGTCCTGTATTTTTGCTTATGTGGTGTACAATAAATGATATATAATAATAATAACGTTAGTACAAGATACACAAAATTAAGTACTTCAGTTTACAGTTTACTTATAAACTAAAATAAACAATATATCTATGGCCCCCACACTAGGATACCCTGTGTCGTGGGGTCCATTCCCTTCCGCAAATTTACAAATTAATAAATAAATGCATTTTTTTTTATATTTTGCTATTATTATTCTCCGAATTTAAAAGAAAAAAAAATAAACAAAAAGAAAAAGTTAGCTACTCAAAAAAAAAAGAAAAATTGAAGATTCTTTTATGAGTGTGTGTGTGTGTATGTGATGATGGGATCGTGTAGTGGTGTGTGTGTGATGGCGTATAAGTGTGTTTGATTACGTGTGCATACCTACGCGTGATATCAAATAATAATATTTAAAAATTTCTCAAGTAAGCAGACCTTTATATTTCATATTCATTTCAGATTCATATCTAAAAAGGGTCTTGACAGACGGGTAGGTGGACAGATGGATAAATGGACAACAAAGTGTTCCTAAGGGTTCCGTTTTTGCCAACTGAGGTACCCTACAGATTAACTGGAAAATGTAATGGAAAATTTTGGGTAGCATTTTCGATTCTCCAAGGAAAGTTTATTTTAGAGTATTTTTAAGTGCAAATTTGATCATAAAGGTGAAGGAAAACATCATGAGGAAACCGGTATGTCTTAGAACCAAAAATTCGAAAACATGTGACATCCATCAATCCGCACTGTGCCCGCATGGTGGATTATGGTACATTCCCTCTTCTAAAGAGGAGGCCTGAATCCCAGCAGCGGGAACATTATAAGGCTGATTATGCTGTATTCTTGGTCAGAAAGACCTTAAAGACTTCGTTCTAAAAGCCTTGATAACTCATTATTTATTAACAAAATACATTTGTAAGATGGTTCTTACAAATGTATTTTTGGGTGGTCCCAGTCCTTGATTGGTCTATTCAAAATCAATGATTAGTCAAGAAACTGGTAACGAAGTCTTCCCAAAATAAACTTGCTAAGTAGAAAACTGTTATGATTATCAACTACACCAATATTATGTAAGAAAGAAAGAAAGAAAACATGTTTATTCTGCCTAAATAGACGCACAATTCATTACAAAAATATAAAAACAAAGTTCCCTGACAGGCCCTATGTGTATCTGGCATAACTGTGTTGCTCTATATGACTATAGACAACACAGTTGTCTAGATTATCTGTTGCATTTTGACGCCGGCCCTAACAGAGACAAACATAAACAATAATAAACGAAAATATAAAAGAAAATAACATAATTTTAACAATAAAAACTAAAAATCAAAGTTGTGCGTCGTATATTAGCAAGAATAGGCCGTTGGTCAGCATATACCGTGACGCTAGGCATGTAACATGCGTAATACATTTTGTTCTAGAATATCTACATAATAATATGTTGATACTAATAATACAATGTTATGGATCTCCAAAACTTTTATCTTCTCTAGGGTAATAAAACGGTTTCATCCTAAAACTTGTTGAGTCTTCGTACGAAAGTTTTTGATATTTTATTAATAAAAACGGCCTAAAAAGTATGCCGGGATACAGGACTCGTCCTAGTTCGATTACCGATGGTACTATGTTATTAGTTTAAGTATTAGCCTCTAAGTTTATGTAATTCGTAGTAAGTTTTGGTGAAATAAATATTATTATTATTATCTCTTTTTTTTTCTTATATACATATAATCTACATTTTTAAATATTTCTTAAAATAATTTACAAAAAACATTTAAAAATATAAAAAATAGTAGTCCTCCGGTATCGGGAGCATGGTCCAATTACAGGAAGTTAAGGCTCCAGAGACAGGAACTTCCTCTCAATGTGAGCCGTATCTAGGAGTACTGCCTTCTGTATCAGGCACTTGATCCAGCCGCGCAACGACAGCTTCGACAGATGGTCGTCGAAGCTTTTGGCTATAAGGCCATTGGCGGTCACGAAAATCGGCACAATGATAGCCGAGTCCACATTCCACATTATTATTATTAAAATTTGATCTAAGAACTATTAGTTTTGCCAGAGTGAACTGAAAAAAGTTTCAAATAAACTTAACATAGAGGATATTACAACCAATTAACATCATTAAGAGTGACCAACATTAGGAGTGCCAAAAAAAAAAACACTAGAGAAAATGTGCGGAGTTTCCAAAATGTGTGGTCGGACTTATCGCGATGGACTGGTCGATTTAAGTATGCAGTTTATTAATCAGTTTGAAGTTTCTGCAAGCTAACCATTCATAGCAAGATTAATTTATCAAAAAGAGCAACAAAGTCTTGATGTCTAAATAAACTAAGCATTTAATTCATCACGCGCTAGACAATACACAACTTAGTATTTCTAAAGATTATCTCTGTTTTAAGTTCACTGAAGGCTCAGTGCCTAAAAATCCTTAATGAAATGGACAAAAGATTTATTAATGTATCCAATCTTTTAAAGGGTTGTTGTTTGTGACCATTGAGTTGGCGTGACGGAAATAATTAATTAATTTCATGTTTTTTATGAAACTAATACCTTTTACCAAATAAGAAATAAAAGTTTGGGCTTTGATATTAAATATTGTTCTTACTATCTTTTTTAGCTGCTGTGCTATTGTGGATTGGGAAGGTGTGTCAGATGTTTACTGACTAGACCTCACTCCTATATTCCTTCTTTGCCTCCATTCTGGGGCCCTGACGTTCTCTTTCGCACTCTTTACTCGGGCTATGGGTTGGCCCGAGTAAGCTACGACCCTACTGGACATCTCTTTGCAGCGCGCGTGGAACACTGCGCGCCGTTGACGACTCGAGCTTGATCAGTGCGGTTACCAGATGACCGGATTGCTCGTCGTCCGCAAACCCACGCTTACGGTGGCTGGAAATCGGGGTCGGGATCCCGGCGGCTGAGTAGTAAGGAAGCCTGTTCCCTCACGCATGCGGCCGCCTCCTTCGCCAGCATTACTGATTCGCAGAAGGAAGCAGCCGCCTGCGATTACTCCTCACTCCACCATGTCCTGCTCTAGGGCCTGGCGCGAAAGGTCGTTGCCCCGAACCAAAACCCACCTGTTTTCCTCTAATTGGCTTTTGCATTCTAGGGCCGCAGTAACTCTCGTACAATCCCGCAGACTAGTTAGTACTATACAATTTGTTTTTAGTCATTGAGATCTGTCAATCTTAATTTCTGATTAGTTTTAAACTTAAAAATAACAAACTATTTTTTTTATGTTATTTTTAATGTGCCGTACATTAAAAATAACATTTTTCATAAACTCGCTTCTGAAATTTTTCATTCATTAGACATAAGGTCATGAATTCTCATCCATTAAACTGCCAAAAGCCAGGTGTGAAGATTGTTAATGAAGTTTTCGCGTTTCGCTTTCCTTTACGTTAATCAATCAAGAAACGATCTGAAACTTGAGATCACACTTTGATGCTTTTAATGACTTTTTCGACGCTACGGTTGGCTTCGAAAATTGTGGCGATACCTACGTAAGGTTGCGATCACTGTACTCTGTTTATTTACTAAAGAGTTTGCTGCTATCCTTTGCTCATTTTTGTTGTTTTTTTTTTTCAAGGTGGCAAATCATCCTATATCTTCTTCCGCTCCAGGGCAGAGAGGGAATGTCAGACTTTCACAGACTAAAACCACACCTAAGTTCCTTCTTTGCCTCTATCTATTCTATTATACTGTTCTATTCTATTCTACTTTTACGCGGGCGAAGCCGCTGGCAGAAGCTAGTAACATGTATTTATATCCGAAGAAAGTAAGACGCAACATTGACGAGCGAACAGGTGAAACATCGGTAACCGAGCTAGCCGCATAACTATTCACAAAGTAGTTAAGGAATGTATTTGAGAGTGATACAGGTATTTCCTTTATTTTAAAACACCAATCTGTGTACATCCGTCATCGCATAATCGTTTTATGGGCACAGATACATAAGGTTTTTTTTTTTCAATTTGATATAAACTAGTGCTTGACTGCGATCCCACCTGATGGTAAGCAGTGATGCAATCGATGACGGTGAGGCGTACTAGTTTATTAAGACCCTATTCACTGTAGCCTTGAAGACACCCAAATTATAATCCGGACCGTAGAGGTTTCAACAATGTAAGGGTCCACGGCGAGTATCCATACTCGCCGTTGTATTTTATTTTATTATTGATATGCTCGCGTTTGACCACTATCTCACCTGATGATAAGCGATGACGTCGCCGACGATGAAGCACGCTTGTCTAGAAGTAACCTATTTACTCTTGACTTAAAGACCCTGAGGTTCCTGTTTTTAGATATTTAAATATTCTAAGAAGTGTTGTCTTAATTTTTGTATTTTATGTTTTAAATGTGTATTATAGTAACAGTTAGTTAAGCATTTTCTGCACTGTAGGTGTATATTTTAATCCGAAGTAAAGAAATCATTCAAGATGGAAGACAAGCCTACAGATTTCCTATTTTGATTGCAAACATTAAGTGGGTCGGTATTGGGATCCATTGTTGTAACGCACTCGTATGTGTGTGTACAATTTACACCAATATCATAAAGGTGATAGCTTGTGAGTGTGTGGCTTCTTTGAGTAGATTATTTCCTGCAATAGCACATAGGAAACTTTTTATTTCGAAAGTATGTTTCCTTGGGACATCTTTCTACTTTCACACAGGCGCGAAGCCGCTGGCAGGAGCTAGTTCTATATATTGCACTTTTTTTTTCGGTGGTATAATCATGCAATGACATCCTCAGCTTTTGGGCGGTGCGAGACGGTGTGTCAGACTTTTAGTGACTTAAAACCCACTCCTGTTTCTTCGTTGCCTTTCATACCAGGGCCGAGTCTTCCTTTCAGAACCAGACCCTTGGCCCCAGTAGGCTTCGACCATACTGGGCACCTACGGTTTGCTGACATCTCCTTGAGACGTGCGTGAAACAGTACGCGCCGTCGACTTGGGCTCGATTCGAACGGTCGGACGGAGAGCTACCCATTGCTCACCGTCCGCAAACCCGCGTCCGTCCGTCTACAGTGGCCGAAAATTGGGATCGGGATCCCGGTATCTAGGGCGTGAAGGTCGCTCCCTCGCGCGTGCACGTGTGGTCTCTTCCTTTACTAACATTACTGCTTCACAGAAGGAGGCGACTGCCAGTCACTCCTCTTCGCTTCGGACCATAGCCTGTACCAAGTACCGGCGCGAGAGATCATTGCCACCGATCGCCCCCACGAGGACACGGCGGTGCTCTGCCCAAGCGAGGCACACCTCTACCATATGCTCCACCGTGTCCTCTGGGTGGTCCAAACAGTGGTGACACCCGGGCGTAAATAACAGTTAATAATGACCAAGATTATATGCTAGATAGTGTATATATTGATACATCGTGTATAGGTCGCCATGGTAAATCGCGTGCCGATGATGTTAAACAATAAAACTTGTTATCACATTTTTTATCAAAATTGAGCGTAAAATTGCCCGTTTTACGGTTTTCTATCACACTCAAAGCAATCTCAATTTAGGCAACAATGCAGGGCCGTTACCTACAAAGACTATGGTGCTGAAAAGGATATAGGTACTCATGGCACTGGAACGAAAAAAGTGAATGAAGGAAAAATAGGTGTAACACCGACTAAGTCATCTCATCAATCTCTCATCTATTAGCTGCCAGTTGCTATTTTAATATCTAAATTTAGTTTTTATTTTTATTTACATTGTTCTCACATGATAGCGACAAGAAACATGTAACAGAGTTATTTGTAATTACAGAACATGATTGAAAAGAGTGTCCATGGAGTTTCTTCCACATTCTTCTCCATAGAGATCTACGCTTTGAAATGTGCGATTAGCATCATTTATTTTTATTTTTCTGACTTCTTGACATTTCAAAAGTGCCAGTAAATAGTTTATTTGGAATAAATGCTTTTTGATTTTGATTTTGAAGTCAGTGTAAGTCTGACTTGCCCTCGCGCTCCATCCAAGAGTGAAAAAAGTCATAAGTTTCTCATCTCAAAAAAAACCCTTACTAGAAAGTTTGCAGTACACGCCAGTAAATGTATCGAGTCCACCTTTTCGGATAATTACGCTGAACTCACTACTACAATAAATTTCTTAAATTTATTTCAACGAGATCACGTCTGTTTCAAATATTCTACATTCTTTTTGTCCAGTTGTACAAACTCTTGAGTAACAAAACTACATCCATTTTACTCATAATATTCTCTAAGAATCACTTTACGAAAATAATTACAAAAGTACAGAACTTCACTTAAAAAAAAACCGCCGAAAACTTGGAAAAAGGTATAACCTTCTTGACACCAGATGGCGCTTATTAAGTTTTAGTACAAATTGATGTTTACGATAACAAGATCGAGAGAAAACTCATACTAAAGCCACTGAACCTTACTTATTTGTGTAAATACAATGGGAAACAAGCGGAAATCTCCACTAACTCACAAAGACATTGAAATTCCTGATGATCCTGAACAAATTATCAAGTATTTGCGAAAACTAATAAATAGCAACAGTATTTGCTTTGAAATGCTGAATCGACTCAAAGGTTTTGGATTGTATTGCCTCTACGTAATTACACATCTCTCCAGATTCAATGTTTCCTACAACATTTTGTTGAATCATTGTTTGTACAAAACAAAGAAACGAGTAAATAAGGCTTAAACAATCCCTTTTATTGCTTGCTTGGATATAGGTATACTCCAAGTTTGGTGTAAATAGGACTAAGTTAGAGCGTGGTTCCGTCGTGGTAATATTTGAAGAATTGTTTGCAGTAGACAACTTATATTTAGGCACAAAAATGCAAAGATTTAATATTGTATGAACTTTTAACTTTTTAACAAAATTTCGTAGCGCTTATCTACGTAGCGCTACGCCGTAGCGCATTGCCCTGTAGCTTATTGCAGTACTATACCACCGTATCTACTTGTAGACAAAAGGGAATATGCATGAAAAAAAATAACCCAACCAGTTTATAAATAAATCATCATTATCATTTAAGCCGAGATATCCGCAGGAGAACCAAGGTTGCCGACATAGCACGAAGAATCGCCAAACTTAAGTCGCAATGGGCAGGGCACATTGTTCGCACAACAGATAGCCGTTGGGGCCGAAAGGTTCTGGAGTGGCAACCGCGTACCGGAAGACACAGTGTTGGAAGGCCCCCTACAATGTGGACCGATGACCTGGTGAGGGTTGCGGGAATCCGATAGATGCGAGACGCAAAGGACCGTTCATTGTGGTGACATTTGGGGCGGCCTATGTCCAGCAGTGGGTATATGTCGGCTGAAATGATGATGATGATGAGTTCAGCCAAAAAACGTCCACTGTTGGGCCTCCTGCAAGTGTCGCCATAATGACCGGTCCTGTGCATCTTGCATCCATCGGATTCCCGCGACTCTCACCAGGTCATCGGTCCACTTTGTGGGAGGTCTTCCGGCACGTGGTCACCATTCCAGAACCTTTCGTCCCCATCGACATCTGTTCTGCGAGCAATGTGCCCTGCCCCCTACCAATTATGTTTGGCGATTCTTCGGGCTCCAAATAGGGGTGTATCAAAAAATAAACCCTAATTTTTAAGTAATACAAAAAAATGGTGCTCTACCCGTACCCGTTACTGATTATATTTTTGTAGTCAAAAGTAAAAAAAAAACGAAATCCCAAAATTGTTTACGAAAATTTGTGATAATTGATAAATTCATAGAATCAATCGTTCATAACAATTTTATAAAAAATACTACACACAGTATTTTTCTATTTCTATCGTCATTATTCATTCATAATCAATACCCTTTACAATATTTTCATACATTGAATGATATTTTGGGATATAAACAAACGCTAATAAGCGCTATTTATGAATATTATTTATACAGACTTCACTTAAAATAATAACAAGACCTTTTATAATAAGACCTTTAAGTATATGTACTAATTAAACAAACATTAATTAATTAATTTAAACATTACTGATGTATACAAAATTAGAATACTATTTGTGAAAATAACATTTGGTATAAAAGTAAACGTATAAAGTAAAGATACATTTTTTTTAAATAATCATAAAATAAAAATTAAGTTGGGAATATCATCTAATGACATTTCTCGCCCTTGGGTGGAGCGCGAGGGCGTGCAGACTTTTACTGACTAAAAACCCACTCCTGTTCGTTCTTTGCCTTCGTCCCAGGGCCTCTCACTACCTGTGGTCCCATTAGGCTTCAAACCTACGGTTTGCTGACATCTCCTTGAGGCGCACGTGGAACAATACGCGCCGTCGACGACTTGGGCTCGGTCCGGACGGTTACCGGTCGGTCGGACAGCGAGCTAAATAATCATACCTGTCCCTCTCGTCAAAACGCCGTTATCTATGACCGCCGTATAGGAGTGATGAACTGAATGATGAAAAAAATTAAAGTCAAAAATCACGTTGGAATTGTCTTTTTTATTATTATTATTATAATTTATTTATTTCGAGTACCAAAGACTCATTTTAGTTCCATAATCACATACAGATAATACATATCATAAAATTACATACAATGAAATGTTAAAATCAAAATTAAATTAAATTAGATTGCATTGGATTATCATTAAATTACATTGGATTGTCATTAAATATTATTAATAGTAGATTTGAAGCTTTATTACTGCGTTGTTGATGAAGATGTTATAAAAATTCTTTCAGTTTAGTTTACGAAAGTTAAAAACGATTAAATTTACCAATTTAATAAATTGTATACATATATATCCCCTATTGTGAAGTAAGTGTTCTCTTACCTTCAACATTCGAACTGTGAAATAAAAAAAAATCGCATGAAAACTAGCTCTTATTAACTTAAGGACTGGGCACGTCTCATATTATATAAAGTTATTTGGTACATTTTCATTTCAATAACGTTCACAAGCTATAATAAACATGAGACATGCCAATTGTTGATATAATGTCTTTACATTTAACATTTATATACTCTAAAACTTATTTCGTGTAACGTTATTGGATATAGCGTTTAATTCATCGAAAATCATTAGATCCATCGTTTAAAATACATATTAGTCGCAGCCATATCGTTTAACACGCTGTATTACAAGTTGGCGCGGCGTATTAAAAATGTTACTATAATGTAATGCGGCTGCGGAGCCGCATTACAAGATAGAAGAGCACAAAAATACTGCTTATTTTAAATGAAATTTCTTTCAGTAGACCTGCGATAGGAGAGTTGGATGAGAGAGGACAAGGTGTGGATCTCCAACCAGATTTCAATTCAGCTGAAATAAAGTCCGCCGCATTGTATACGCACTTTGCGTTTGTAAAGGCGGTTTAGCAAAGTTAAGCCCAAATAAAAAAGGGCGCATCATCAATACGTCCCTATAAAAGTTTTAGTTCCAATAATCCCTACAACTAGCGCTGTAGCGTATTTCTATTCTATTCAAGGCCTGAACGCAACGGTGTGAAACTAATCGCATATGGATTGGAGCAATCACTTTTTTACTAATGTCTTCCTATTTATACAAGAATAGTACGCAAATACTCGCATATACTTCTTAGTGACCTAAACTACCTAAAATTATTCCATAATATACAGTGCCGGTACGAATATGGATTAATCGTGGCTAGATCGGAATAATCGCGCCTGGATTAGGTTGGATTAGAATAGTAACCATTAGAACACGATGGCGAGCGAACGAAGCGATCATGTGGGTTAGGTTAGGTTGGAACAGTGACCATTAAAGTGCGAACCCGTCTATTTTTGGATTAATGCCTTGTGGCATTAAGTCCGCCTATGTACCACCACTGTACATAAAGTTTATACTATACTTCCTGCCCTTGTCCCATCTTATTTGGGGTCGGCGCAACACGTTTTTTTCTTCCATTCTATCCTGTCAAAAGTCATACTATCACTAACTTCCTTTTAAAGTTTAAATAAATAAATATTGATATTTCCAAAATTTACTGATGCAGTTTTAATTTTCCTCAACACCAAGGCCGCCACTCTAGTGTTTTTCCAAAATCACTGGGTTTGTCTGTTTATTTCTTTTTCACGTTTTAACGACTGAACGGATTTCACGACGCCCACACTGAAAACTATCGCTGTGGTCTCGTTGCATTATGCATGAGGTCACAGCTTTATGCTGAGCGTATGGCCGTGTTGCGCGGAGGTGACGAATATTTTCCCTACATAACGATTATGATTGTAAGATAGTTTTAAGATCGCGTCATTTCGCGCAATTAAATACTTTCTTTCTTTGAAATAAACTTGACATACGTATACACTATGTCCTGGAATAGGACATAGGATATTTTTCGACTTTCTAACGGGTGAAGCCGCTGACAAAAGCTAGTCTACTTAGAATGATATTTTGTAATTTCATGTGATTCAAGTAGTTTCTTAGAATTTATTGATTACGCATGAACCAATATCTTCAAAATTCCAGCGAAAATGATTTGTACCGCAAATTGTTTTGATAGCATTCGAATTTGAGATTAAAACTTTAATTTGTTTCAATCACTAAACTCATAAAAGAGAATTATTAAAAATAAATCTTTAAAGACAACCTCTGTATGTTTTTGCAGCTTAGGGCAAACTAGAGTTCGCAAACTCAAGCCCTTTTTCGGAATAATTATAATTATTTTTGTTCCATATACTCCCCTAACTTTTACAACGTGCAAAAAAAATTGGCTCAAGAATAAACAATCATTCATTACGATTCCTATTAGAAAATACTACGCGCAGTGTCTTAGTATTTGTATTTTATAAAATTAGTGGTGTATTTGCATAAAAACAAGATAAAAACGTTTGTATTTTCTTAGAAACCTAATCTTGTACGTTTCGCCATTTGCTGGCATATAAATATTCGAACAATTGTTGATAACAAGGACGAATTCTAATTAATATTAAAAAGAACGGCCAATTAAACTATACTTATATAATAAAATATATATTGCGGTATCCGTTTCACAAGTAAGATAGTTTAAAGTAGATTTTATGAACACACCGAGGTAATTTAATAATTTTTGCCAAACGAAGTTAAACAACGCGACAACGTATATTGCCCTTTTAGCTCACGAAGTTTTTAAACAATATTTGTTTAAAAAACTTCGTTAGCTAAAAGCCACGCGTGTTTTGTTCAGATAATATTATTTTTTGTTACCTATAAGAGAATATTTCAATTGCTATCAACATACTAAATCTTAAGAAGTCATTGACTTTGACACCAAAAGAGCCATCTGAAATGTGGCGTTACGTTAGGTTTTTTTTTGGTTATAAATCATTCAATAATTGGGTAAAGCAAGATGGCGTGTTAGACTTTTACTGACTTAAACCACACCTTCGGTTCCCTTAGCGTTCTAAGACCATAGGTGTCCTTTTCATAAAATCTCCGTGGCCCCAGCGGGCATCGGCTCTATTAGCCCCCTATGGTTTGCTGACATTTCTTTGAGGAGCGCATGGAACACTACGCGCTGTGAACGACTTTGGCTCGGTCCGATCGATTACTGGACGGCCGGACGGCGAGCTACCCATTGTTCGTCGTCCGCAAACCCGCGTCTATCGTGGCTGGTGGCTGGGATCACGGTGTGAGGATGTTCGTTCTTTCAACTGTGCGGCCGTCTCCTTCGTTAGCATTACAGCTTCGCAGATGGAGGCGACCGCCTGCTATTCCAGAAGGACACACCGCCATCGTATGCTCCACCGTGTCCTCCGGGTGGTTCACACAACGATGATACACGGGCATTTCTTCCGCCAGAATCCGATACAGGAACCTCCCAGACTTACCATGTTTGGTGAGGTCTTGCGTCATTCGGAAGGTGAGGACGCTGTGACACCTCTCCAGACAGTCCTCAAAGAGGGTATTTACCGCCTTGATTGTGGCGTGTACAAGCTACTTACTAGAAAACAAAAGAGATGGCGATATATTTCGACGTCACCCCTTCTCTTGACACGGTAAGTTCGGGAGGTTCCTGCACCGGATTCGTGCGGAAACGACGCCCGGGTGTCGCCACTGTGTGGCCCACCCGGAGGACACGGTAGAGCACACGGTGGAGATGAGCCCCGCTTGGGCAGAGCAACGCCGTGTCCTCGTGGGGGCAATCGGCGGCGGCGATCTCTCGCGCCGGGCCTTGGTTCAGGCCATGCTCGCCTGAACTGCTCGAACTATGTGTTCTAATCGCGCGGAGAACTTTGATTGCGCGATTCAGGATTTTCTTATGTGACGCGATAGATGTCGCTACAGGTCCTTACGCTCCAACCGCCGCCGGGATTCCGATCCCGATTTCCGGCCACCGTAGGCGCGGGCTTGCAGACGCCGAGAAATGGGTGGCCCGCCGTCCGACCGTCCGGTAACCGTCTGGACCGAGCCCAAGTCGTCGACGGCGCGTATTGTTCCACGCGCGCCTCAGGGAGATGTCAGCAAATCGTAGGGGCCCAGCAGGGTCGAAGCCTACTGGGGCCATGGGTAGTGTGAAAATGAAACCCGGGGCCCTGTGGCGAAGGAAACGAAGGAACAGGAGTGGGTTTTTAGTCAGTAAAAGTCTGACACTATCTCCCGCAGCGCCCAACAGTGGGATTTGTCATAAGATGATTTTCCCAACCAATAAAAAAAAAAAACATCACCCTTACTCTTTCTAATTCCAATATTTGAAATTCTAACTGCTGCTTAATTTAATAACAAAGCCTATAAGATTTCTTTTGTCTAATCTAAATCAGTGCTAAGTTTTCTATTCAGATTAAGTCAGACCTACTTACTGAAGGCGTTATATGATAACACAGTGTAACATTTCTCGAGATAATTCAGTAGTATATATTTAATGTCTTTGATTCAATAGAACTCGAATTACTTGACTTTGACTTTGACATTGGAACTTAGCTTCTTTTTCTCTAGAACATGTATTATTATGACACTTTGACGCTAACCTCATTATTTTACGGGGTTTTTTCTACTAGAGATATGCGATTGATATGATTTTCAATATGGCTGAGGTGAAACAGTGTCTTGTACGTGTTATGCTCAGATACAGATTATTCATATTCTTTATTGTATATAAAACTTAAGAAATAATTTTATTCAGTACAGCTGATATACAGACAGAGCTTAACCTACAATTTGGGTTTCTTACTGCAAAACTTAATGCGATAGTAAGAAAAAATTTAAAAGATGATAATCATAAGTGCGCTACAAAACTTATACATTAAATCGTGCACCGAATTCGTGCGCAATTAAAGCCCGGGAATCACCTTTGTTTGGACCGCCCGGAGGACACGGTAGAAGTGTGCCCCATATGGGCAGAGCACCGCCGTGTCCTCGTGGGCCCTTAAAATATTTAAATTAATAAAAGTTGAAAAAAAAAAGATGAGAGATTTTAAATTTTAAAAAAAAAACTAAACCTCTACATATATTTTGTGACTTTCAAACATCAAAATCCCAAATGTCGCGTACAGATTTCATCACACATGCGTACCTATGAAAAAAATTCAATTCACGAATTGGGTTACGAAGATTTTTCCTAATCGCAATTTCTTTTTTTTGTGACTTAACAACAAATTAACAGTTTTTATATTTTTTTCTATACTTGTACTATGAGACCCTTCTTCATGCCAAATTTCCTTAAACGGGAAATACCTTATGAATTTTGATTCCTTTGAAAGTGTCGAAATATACGTTTTTTGCGACATAAACAGCCGTATCTTTTTTTTTCGTCAACTAAGAAGTTTGTTTTTTTCACAGTTTTAACCGTACCGAAACCGTAGACCTCAGTACATGGTTTTGATTTCAACTCGATACCTCCACACGTTCTCGAGCTAAAGGATCTTGACAGACAGACAGACGGACGGACAACAAAGTGATCCTATAAGGGGTCCATTTTTTCCTTTTGAGGTACGGAACCCTAAAAAGACAACTCTAACGTGGTTTTTGACGTTAAAGTTCATCACTTCCTTATGGCTGCCATAGAAAATGGCGTTTTGCCGAAAGAGACAGGATTATTTAAAATTGTTATATCTCGTTTAATTTTGTACTGAATTTGATAATATTAAAAATATATATATATATATATTGTTGAGGGCGGCTATGCGGTAACAAATTACTTACAAATCCTACTGCGACACTGAAGCCTGGGGGCCTTTTGAAAGTATCGCCCCTAAAACAAAAAAGCTAACATTTTATAAGATGAGCGTCCATTACTCATAAATTAACTGAGCTTACGCTGCCATGAAACTTGTTCTTGTAAATCTGTTATATCTATACCCTATTGAGCAAGCCGTGAGATAAAAGGTAAGTAAACCATTTATAATACTACTAAATTATAGACCACAGATACTGCAAACATTTTACATAAAATTGTGACGTTTTGTCGTCGGGCAGGTTATAATCGGCCATCTTTTTCACTATCGATCAATTTGTTGATACGAGATATTTTCGTTGAATTCTTGTTGTTAAAAAGCGTGTAAAAAAACGCCAATGCATTCAACAGAAAAGGAGACTGTTATTAATGTATTCAAACACGTCGAAGAAACTTAGTCGAAGGTAGCTACATTGTTTTCTTTGTTTACATTTTGTCTCAAGCCCAGGTGAATACGTTATAGATATAATTCCGTCATGGCTTCCTTCATATTTTTAAAACCAATAATTTTACTTTTACAACTGACTCTAATAAAAATATGCACTTAAAAGTTTAGTATTTTTCAAAAAGGATCTCTTAATCGAGAAACGGTTTCCACTCCCTCAAAAAAAGAGAACTAACTAACTATAATCTAACTTAAGAACGAGATAGATGAAAAAAAAAATAAAATCTTAAATTATTTAGTGATTCTTTTAAATATTATTTGGAAGTTTTTTTTGTCTAGGTGATAGCAAATCTTCTGCAATTTTATGTCTGAACCTAATTAAATTCAATGCAGTTTCTTTTATTTCAGGCTAATATGTGCATATAGTGTTAGTAAATACATGAAAATGAACTTGAGAATATATGTTAAAAATTTTATACATTAATTTTTTTTTTTTTTTTTAAGGAGTTTAAAACGTAATTGTACCTATTGCCCCCATAGCGGGCTTTCTATTTTACCAGAAATTACCTTATAATTAAAACGAAATTTAATATAAAAGATGTTACATTTCGAATAATATATTTGATATTTTAACGTTTTTTTTTTTTATTTAATTGTAGGCTAGGAACAATAAGCTCTTAATAATGAAAAGTTTTTAAGTTTTTAAAAGAAACTACTTTTCAAAACGATTCCATAATAGCAGGAACTTTTAAAATGCCTTTCTTTCATGACTATTATATACGTAGCTTAAATAGAAACAAAAGATTTGAAGAATTTTAATTTGAAGAAAAGATCTACCTAAGTTCATTTAAAATCCTCTCAAAATTAAATGTTTGTTACCTTTCAAGTTAATTTAAATTATCTAATAGCTGTATCTCTAAGCAGCACCTACGGTGACTACCCTTTGAATTTTAAACTCTTTAAAGTATATATTATTTAAGTAAATGTGTATGTATCTACGCACTTACTGAGCCTAAGGTTTATAAAAACCTTTAATCTTTTCAAGACTTAGATTGAACTGGTTTTTTATTTTGAATTTGTTTGTTTTTACTATTTTATTTTAAATGATAGTTCTAATGAACTGTATGCTATCACTTTGTTGATAAATCCGGTTCAGGAATAAGAATAATGTTGAATAATATGCATTAAATCCACCTATTATGCCACTAGTGTTAAAATTACAAAATTTAAATCATCATCTTCCTGCCCTTATCCCGTATTATTTGGGGTCGGCGCGTTTTTTTCTTCCACTCTGCCCTGTTACTCGTCATGCTATCACTAACTTCCTTTTCTTTCATATCACTCTTCACACAATCTATCCATCTCTTCTTTGGTCTCCCTCTTCCTCTCCATCCATCCACATGTAAACTCATAACTCTTTTAGTAACATGCGTTTCATCCCTCCTCTTCACATGACCATACCAAGAAATGATTCCCTTTCAACTTTTCAGTCACTGGCGCCACTTTCAAACTTCCCCTAATATATTCATTTCTCACTTTATCCATTCTCGTCACACCACACATCCATCTTAACATTCTCATCTCCGCTACATGCAATCTTTTTTCATTCGTCTTTTTCACAGCCCAACATTCTGATCCATACAGTATGACAGGCCTTATCACGGACTTGTAGATTTTACCCTTCAAGTTGAGGGGCATCCGTGGGTCACAAGTTGTTCCCGTGACCTGTCTCCATTTCATCCATCCTGCGTTGATCCGATGTGTTACGTCCCGGTCTACCTCACCATTCCCTTGGATGAGTGACCCGAGGTACCGAAAGTCAGAGCAGATCGGTATGGGCGTTCCAGCTAGAGCTAAAGGCACTGGATTGGAGAGACCGCCAAAATCGCAGAACAAGTATTCCGTTTTGGTTCTACTCAATTTCAGGCCAACACTCTCCAGTCTGTGCCACCACACCTCCAATCTGTTCTGGACCTCTAGGCCACTCTCGGCAACCAACACAATATCATCGGCAAACAACATACACCAGGGAGCCTCTTCCTGAATGTCCGACGTCAGAGCGTCCATTATCATCAGGAAGAGGTAAGGGCTGAGAGCCGACCCTTGATGTAAGCCAACTGCCACATTGAAGCTGCCAGTGTTGCCCACTGTAGACCGGACTTGGGTACTGCATCGACTGTACATCGCTCGGATCAACTGCACATACTTCCCAGGCACACCTTTCTCCTTAAGGGCCCACCACAGTACCTCACAATTACAAAATTTAAATAAATAATGTATAATACGTCACAAATTAAACACAAGTCATGCGTTTTACCTATTGTAAATTCTTTCAACTTTAACACTTTTATTTTTTATTTTTTTTGCTACAAATACGGTTCTTATAGTTCATGCCGGTAATAGTGAAGAAATATACAAAGCTAATCCGGTATCAGGAGTTAAATTACCGACGCGATATAAATTTAATGTAAGTGAAATGATACGAAAACTTATTCGACTAATCACAAAATTAGAAAAATATGGGTTGATTACCCATATTTTTCTAATTTCTTTAGCCTAGGCGTAAAAAAACATAGGTTGAGTGAAAAACCGGCTGCTTACCATCATAATTTGTAAACATTTGTTTCGCGATATTTTTTTTTTTTTTTTTTTTTTTTAATTGATATAAACTAGTGCTTGACTGCGATCCCACCTGATGGTAAGCGGAGATGCAATCATTGATGGTCAGGCGCACTAGTTTATTAAGAGCCTATTCACTCTAGCCTTGAAGACACCTATATTATAGTTGGACGGAAAGACCGCAGCAGGCAGATTGTTCCAGTCCTTCGATGTACGCGGCATAAACGACGAAGCGAAACGCTTAGTCCGGACCGTTGAAGTTTCAACAACGTAAGGGTGGATACTCGCCGTTCGTCGGCTTGTCCGATGGTAGAAAGGAGATGGCGGAATCAAGTCATGCAGTTCCCGCGCACACTCTCCAAAATGTAACCTGTAAAATACCGATAGGCTGGCTACCAATAACCAATAATTTTCATACCAGAAACAGAAATATTTATAACAACAAGAGCGATGCTCATAGTTTTACCCGGAGTCAGGAATAAAAATACTATGCTTACCCAGAATCAAAAACAAAAATACTAAGCTAACCCGGAATCAGGAATAAAAATACTTAGCTACCTATTGTAAATTCTTTCAGCTTTAACACTTTTTTCGTCTTTTCTTACTATAAGTGCGGTTCTTATATTTTATGCCGGTAATAGTGAAGAAATATACAAAGCTAATCCGATATCAGGAATAAAATTATCGACGCGTCACAAATGAAACGCAAGTGAAACAAAACACAGAAAATTTATTCGAATTATCAGAGTATTAGAAAGATATGGGGAGACTAACTAAGTCGCGAGAAAACCGGTTGAGTAAAAAACTCGGCTGTCTATAATCATAATTTGTCTGGAAACAGGAATATTTTTACCACAACAAGAGCGATTCTCATAGTTTGTGCCAGTAAACGTGAAAAAAAATATTAATACTAAACCTGGTATTAGGAATAAAAATACTAAGCTAACGGGCTAGTTTAGTATTTTTATTCCCAATAACAAGTTAGTGTAGTATTTGTTTTTAACACAAGTGAAGTAATGCATTTTCTTATCGTAAATTCTTTCGACTTTCATACTATTTCATCTTTTCTTCCACGACAAGAGCGGTTCTCATAGTTTATTCCAGTAATAGAGAAAAAAAAAACTTAGCGAACCCGGTATCAGGAATGAAATTATAAACGCATCACAAATTAAACACAAGTCAAAAGACGCATTATTTTGTCTTTTAAATATTCATTCGACTTATCACAGCATCAGAAAGTTTTGTGGAAGACTTTTGCGTTGCAGTGAGATAACATAGATTGAGTAAAAAAACCGGACTGCGAACAATCACAATTTGCCCCACTCTTTTCACGATTATTTTTGTACCGGAAACAGGGCAATTTTTTCTACGACAAGTGCGTTCTCATAGTTTGTGTCGGTAAAAAGTGAGGCTAAACACCAAAGTAAAATAAATTACTTTAGCTGAACTTCCGTCTTTGAAGCCATTACGCAACCACTCTTGAAGATGCATCGCCTGCACTTACATCTCAATTTTTCTTCCTTAACACTAGCCTTTGCGAGGAAATGAACAGCAATGTATTATCCGTTAAAAAAATCTACAGGAAAGAACCGATGATTATGGTAAAATTTTAATAAAATATTATTTAACATTTCTCATCACAATTGCGATTTAAAGAGTTATGTGATTGATAAATATGTGGAAACTTTAGAGTATAGTTCAATCTATGAAAATTATTTTGAGAGGTACTCCATTTAAGTCGATGCAAATTTTTCCAAACGTAACAAATCGGCAAATTGACTAATATTTTTAAAAATTTATTTAATTAAAGTTTATGTGATTTATCTGTGGCGAGCGGATTTCTTTTTTGGTATTATGACTAGAGTAGTATTTTTATTTTATTTAAATAAATTTCACGTTTATTAATTAACTTGTTTGGACTTAATAAATAATATTTATTGGATCTGATTTATGAACCTAAATTAAATTTATTCGCTATTATGTTTAGTATAGTGTTTAGTATTCGTGTTAAATTAAATGTTGTTTTTCTAAAACAGTTTATTTCTAAAATTCCATTCTTTAAACAAGAGAATAAAATTTTTTGACAACCGTTTTCAGATTGACGGTGTAACCTGTTAAAATTCACACTTCATCATAGTTGTACTTACTTCAAATCCGAAAATTCCAAACTTTCTTTTCAAACAAAACTTCAAGTTAAGTTCAAATAAATCAAAAATATTTTTAGTTATTCTTATTTCACTAAAGCACAAACCGTTCATTAATATTTTCCAAATGCACAACAGTTTTCATTAAGTTCGTATATTGTTAAGGTTCTCGCATAAGGTCTGGAGAAAGCGCGCGCGGGGACGTCCGCACGTTCCATGCCCTTCGCATAGACTGGCTGTATGAAGCCTTCCCTACCAAACCTTTGGCGACACTAATTTGAAAAAACAAACAAGCCAATGGCCGAATTGATATTGTTTTCGCAATTAATTTGACAGCTGAGCAGTGGAAAGCTTAGTCTATCTTACTAATGTGTATTAATTGTTATTGACAAATTGGAATTCTCTGGTTAAATGTAGCGAAGAAACGGAACCTGTAGTTTAAAAAAAATTTTTTTTATTAATTTTTCACTTTATTATATCAGTTATTATTTAGTTTTGTAGGTAGAGCCTTTTTAATTTTTTAATAAAGTGATTATATTATCGAACTAGTACACACTTGTAGACCGACGAGTTTGTTTTTGCTGGAATTTCGAGTTTCTTAAGATTTCTTATAACTTTAAGCATTTCATTTTATTCGTTTGCCAAATCAAATAATTAGGATACTTTATGTAAATTGTATTCTGAATCTCGGATATTTCTAACGGTTACAAGAACACTAATATTCAAATTATTCCAATTATTACATTTTTAACGGCCAATTTTCTCAGAACGATCATCAGGATTGTCAAATTACATGAAAATTAAATGCTTTTCAGCAGTGAAGTTTCATAAAAGCTGCGTCATTAAAGTCTTCTTTAGTGTACAGGTCATTGTCCCTTTTTAATTAGGAAGCGACGAAATTTAAGTCCCTCGCGATTATGGTTCACGGGTTCGCCATAGCGACATTTTTAATAAATTGATTATTTTGGCTTCTGAGCTTTTAATTAATTGTTTATTTTTGCTTCTGAACTTTTTAATGGGGAACTTTTTTCCCAACTTATATAAGTACTAGCTTCCGCCAGCGGGTTTGCTCACGGTACAGTAAATTTCTACATACAAACTTTAGGGGCCCAGCAGGGTTGAAACCTAGAGGGGCCACGGGTAGTGTGAAAGTGAAACCCGAGGCCCTGGGACGAAGGCAAAGAAGGAACAGGAGTAGTTTTTTAGTCAGTAAAAGTCTGACACTATCTCCCGCTCCGCCCAAGAGCGGGATTTGTCGTAAGATGATTTTCCCAGCCAATAAAGAAAAAAACGCACAAACATCGAAACCCCGTTTCACCCCCCTTAAAAATTTAATTTCCAAAATTCTTAGTTCTCAACTACGTCATAAGAGAAAACATTGTGCAAAAGTTTCACGTTCCTAGACCCAGTAATTTAGGCTGTGTGTTTATATGTCAGTCAGTCAGTTTCGCAAATTAAATCACTAATCTTTATTGCAATCCATAATGTACATGTCAGGTATTAAATAATAAAGTATGGAAACGATTATGGACCCTGTCGGGCACTGAAACATTACAAATGATAGGAAAGAGGAAGAGAGGTCAATAATAAATACCTATTTATTTATTATTTATTTATTTCTAAATATTTTTCTTTCTTTTTTTTCTTTTTCTTTTCTATTTAAACTATAGTTTCATATTTAAATTAATACCTAATAATTATGTTCGGCCTCCTCTCTAGGAGAGGGTCCCATACCCTCTCCTAGATCTATATCCACCACGCGGGCCTAGTGCGAGTGTGGGAGGAGGCCTGAGTCCCAACAATGGGAACATTATAAGGCCGACTATGCTATGCTATGCTAATGTGTGTATACTTTAACAATTTTTTCAAGTAAATAGTTGAATTAATATAATTGTTATTGAATTTATCCATTAGATATCGTTGATTGTGTAATAGGTTTTGTTAATTAGGAATTGTTTTAATTTATTAAAAAAATACATTGATTTTATTTTCTTGTTTCATATTTTTTTGGTAATATGTTATATATCTTTATTGACATAGAATATGAACCAGAAGAGTGCAATGTAAGGCAAAAGAGAGGCAAATTGAGCCTGTTTTTATGGCCTTACGAGTATTTTCTTTATATATCTTTCCGTGTTTTATAAAAAAAAAAAAATAAGAATGGATATTTGTGGACTAGTTTACGTAATTACAAAATATAAATACTAGTTAATTTTTTATTTTTTTTATTTTGTGGGAAAATCATCTTATGACAAATCTCGCTCTTAGGCGGTGCGGGAGATAGTGTCAGACTTTTACTGACTAAAAACCCACTCCTGTTCCTTCTTTGCCTTCGGCCCAGGGCATCGGGTTTCGCTTTCACACTACCCGTGGCCGCACTAATACTAGCTAAGGTGAGAATTTTGTGTATTTGAAGGTAAGGTTGTCCGGTAGATATCGCTGTCAGCTATAAGACCACCATTGTACCCATAGACTTAAGTTAGTGTAAAAGTTTTGTTACTATTTTTGTGCACAATCAAGTTTTTTCTATTCTCTTTTATAAGGCTGGTTGTATTTTGCTTATAATTCGTATCAGTTTTTTTTTTTTGTAAGGTAACCAGGGAGGGAGCGTCTGTGCTGTTGCCCCATAATATAATGCCATAGTTAAACTAAACGTGAGCATAATCATAGTATGCTACTAGTGCGATTTGTAGATTTGTAGTCTTTTTAATTTCGCTAAGGGCATATATTTTGTTTTATTTTTATAAACTGTACGCATTTAACTTTTGCTTTCATTTTAGTTTTTCCATTATATTTTTTGTTTCAACGTTTTATTTTAATGAATTACTCTAACGATCATTTTGTTTTTTTTTTTTTTTAATGAAAACTAGTCTATCGAATGTGCATTATTTTAATTAATGTTCGACACTTTAGTGTTTTTTGTAATAATTAATATGTATTTTTCAAAAGGATTTTTTGATTGTTGTTATTTTAAAACATTAGTAAAAAATTAACTACAATCTTCACGAATATTAAAAAGAGGTAAAGTTTGTTTTTTTGTTTGTAGGAGGTAATCTCTGAAAGTACTGGTCCGATTGCTAAAATATTTTCATCGATAGAAAGCTGCTTTATTCCTGAGTGATATAGGCTATATTTTATGTACGTGGGCGAAGCCGCGGGCAAAAGCTAGTACCAAATAAATGCCCCTCGCTTTTGCTTAGCTTACTTGGTAAGCTTTACAAGACTGACTGCTGAGCGTAGGGTACTGGATTCGATTCCTATGTGCAGCCCAATGTTTAGTCTAGCGGTATGCTACCCTCGTGCCACGTTTCTTATTGGGCTGTGAGAGTGAGGAAAAACCAATTTTAATGCATTTTCTATCTGTGTTTGCGGATATAATTTTATTTTGCACGATAATCCTCAGTAATACGATTGACGGCTATAAATCAGACAGGAGAACTATGTAGTTTTTTTTTTTAATTTGTTATAAACTAGTGCTTGTCTGCGATCCCACCTGATGGTAAGCAGTGATGCAGTCGTTGATGGTGAGGCGCATTAGTTTATTACGAGCTTATTTACTATAGCCTTGAAGACACCCAAATTATAATCGGAAGACCCCAGCAGGCAAATTGTTCTAATCCTTCAATGTACGCGGTATAAACGACGAAGCGAAACGCTTAGTCCGGACCGTAGGGGTTTCAACAACGTAAGAGTGGATACTCGCCGTACGTCGGGTTGTCCGATGGTAGGAATGAGATGGCGGAATCAAGTCATGCAATTCCCGCGCACACTCTCCAAAATGCAACATGAAAACTACTACTAGATACTGTAAAACATCAGCGAAGTTAGTGCAGTCAGCTTCCAGTCTACCTGGAATAAGTGGAGCAAATGCCTTTCAGACCTCCTCGACCCAGTACCTGGGTAACACGATAGCCCTTAACAAAGCTGGTCTCATCTTCAAACTGTTTAAACTTATGAACACCCATCGTCGACCGCATTGTCGCTTTCCATCAGGTGAGATGGCGGTCAAGCGTGAACCTATCAAGAATAAACAAACAAACAACACCATAAAAAAGGGCAATAAAGAAAGGGGCCCTTTGTTACCCTTTTTTGGAGTGGGTAATAATCAAATAGCTCCTCCTGCTCAGGATGAAACGAGAACGAATATCACTCTTCATTGACAAAGCCCACCCATATTCTTTCAGTTACTTCCTTGTCTATAGCACGGAAACGCTCCAGCTTCCTATAAAAATGTCAGTCTGTGGGAGGACTGCTGCGGTCCCCTGAGTTTTGCGACATTCCAAAATATAGAGGAAAGAAAAGGTCCTAGCACAGACCACCCACAGACAGACATTGGTTGATGGACCCGGAGCGGGTACGACTCCACAATTGAGTTAATACTCTTTGCGTTCTAAAGGAATAAAGATGAGATGATGATAATTTTGGATGATTACACGAGCAAAACTTTTAGCAGAAGCTGGTGTAGGCGCAGTAATTGAGCAATTAGCTACTGCGGTGCATGTTGCAGGTTCAATTTCCGAACGTAACAAATATTTGTATGACCTTTCCGGGTTTCGGTGTCTTGTATTGATGAGTTTACATAATATATGTTTGTAAATACATCCATGATACAGGACTAATTCTTAGTGTGGGACAATGTTTTTAAAACGAAAAAGAATAACTTAACATCACGTCTGTATATACCTACCAAAGGGCCAAATGACTTGACAAAGGTATACCAACAGTAAAAAAACATGTTGTCAGTTAAATTCAGCTCGATTTGATAGGGAGCGAGTCTACTGCTAATAATAGAATGCATATCCAGACTCCATTGCTACTAAGAAATTCAAGATGCAGGGGCGCCGACTCCGTGGGTGCTCGGGGGCTCGAGCACCCATGAGAAATAAAGAGTGGGTAGACATAGACATCAAGAAACAGATCAGTAATCGCCTTTTAGGTTACGTATAAATTATTATAATTCCTTGATAATAAAAACTAGTTTTATTTTTATATAATGGTTTCATTTTATATTTTTATCAAATACAATTAGTAATTAAGTACTTAGTATGTTAGTAGGACATTTATTTATTTGTCGGACGATCAGTGTGCATTTCTTTTCTCACACTTCGCCACCTTTTCGAGTTCGTCAAATGAGTATCATCCATGAGGTTTTCTAAAAGTTGGCGCCTCTGTCTAGATGGACAGCCACAATAACATTTTTTTACAATTTGTTTGTTTATTCTCGCATCAGAACGCCTTGCAGCAATTACACCAATGGAGGTCAATTAGCTCAGAATCTGCTACTCTCTAACATCATGTGCGCGGTGGAGTGGTAGTCATCAAAGGAGCGGAGCGGTGTGGTGGTGGGTCACGAACGCTCGCTTACGCAGCATCAGGTCAGCGTTCCTCCAGGAATCCACATGTACCAAATCCTATGCTGAAGACATTTTTTAAATTTAAAACTCTTTCGTTGAGAACCTTCTCTTTTAACACTTTACACGGGCCGAAGATTATACCCAGGATCTCATACTCAACAGTAATGCTTGCAAACACTATACCAATATAGCAGCCAGTTTAATAAAGTCACGAAAAACAAGGATTTTATTATTACACAATACATAGGGCTCAATCTAGCCTTAGATTAGAACAGTAAGTCAAATACCCTTAGGTTAATATCCTTCCCTTTCTTATCGGCGTTTACTTAATTGTTATTTTTTCCGGCAAACAATTACGACAGAAATCAGGATGTTTTTTTTGTTGAATAAAAGTTCTAGAAAAAATGTGTTTTTTTTTTTCTTCTAAATAAACATCTGATACAAAAACGGTTTATATTTATTATTTTATTTGTTAAAACTCGCTGACCATATTATGTTTGATTTAAATGTTGATTAGCAAAATCAAAGCTCAAATTTACCACAAACAATTTCAGCATAGCATAGCATAGTCGGCCTTATAATGTTCCCACTGCTGAGACGCAGGCCTCCTCTCTAGGAGAGGGAATGGGCCATAATCCAACACGCGGGCCGAGTGCGAATTGATGGATGTCACATATCTTCGAAATTTTGGTTCTAGAATATGCCGGTTTCCTCACGCTGTTTTCCTTCACTGTTTTAAGAGCAGTGGTGATGACATAAATTACACAAAGTAATGCGCCTGGCTGGGTTTACCCACTACCTACAACTTGTAAGTCGGGGCCGTTACCACTCGGCCACCACAGCTCTCAACAACCAACACTTTTAATAATAATAATTTAAGAATTTATTTAGTGAAAATGTTAACATATATATAATCAAAAATCCTTACTTACTGCTCACCTATTTGAACGAAACTTCTTTGTAGAAAATTGCTTATAGACTCTAGATCAGTAGTTTCCAACCTGCGATCCACAGCATGTGTCAGTGGTCAGCAAGAGAGCCAAAATATGATTCATGAAATGTCTAATAAGATACTCACCTTCTCACTTAGCGGTCCTCAATCGCCGCCGGGATTCCGATCCCGATTTTCGGCCACCGTAGGCGCTTCGGTCCGATAACCAGTCCGGTAACCGTCCAGACCGGGCCCAAGTCATCGCGCGTACTGGTCCACGCGCTCTTCAATGAGATGTCAGCAACCGTAGGGGCCCAGCAGGGTCGAAGCCTACTGGGGCCATGGGTGATGCGAAAGAGATCCCCGGGGCCTTGGAAAAAAAATGGCAAAGAAGGAACAGGAGTGGGTTTTTAGTCAGTAAAAGTCTGACACTATCCCCCGTTCGCTCAAAAGCGGGGTAGTCATTATATGATTTTCGCAATCGTAAAAAAAAAACCTTCTGACTTAGCATAACCAGATTAAATTTAAGATATAAACTAAAAACAATAATAAGCACCTGGTTAAAGAGAACCAATATTTTTCTTGAAACTTGGCAACAGCTTTTACTAATGAGTGCCATTATTGTAGGTTTCAACATTCAATAATGGATAACGGTAGGTTCAAACAAAAAAAAACAAGATCTGCAATGTAAAATGTTCAAGCATTTCATTTTATTTTAAAGACACTACAATCTTTTTGGCGCAGCTGTGAGACACACTATTACATTCTTGTTTAATATTTCGTTTATTTCGTGTAACTTTTTGTGTTTGTGTACCTTATATTGTATACTTATAGTTTATAAATTCTAAGCTTCTTTTTTCTCTCTAAATAATAAAAAAGTCGTGGAGGTAAAAAAGGTAAGAAGCTGATCTTAAGGATTTTTTCAGATCAAATGGGTAAGTTTTAATTATCATCTATAATTACACCTAGATAATCAAAGGATATAGATTTTTTTAAATTTGTGAACGTTTTTGCAAGTTGTGGCTTTTTGTTGAACACAAGAATGTGCGATTATTTTGTGTGACGGAATCAGAGTACGATGTAATAAAAAAGGTATAAAATTTGTTTTACTGGTATTGGGAGTTAACTGTGTTGACACAAGCCTAGTAGGCCGTATTGAAGTATTCTTGGATATATTAAAAACTTTGTCTAAACACTAAGATTTGTGTCACCGGCGTAAGAAAAAAATTGCAATTTTAGAAGTTTGAAGAGGTTATAGCATAAAAAGAGAAATAGGCCCAAAATATTACCTTGAGGGACTCCAAAGACTATCAAGATCTCCGGGCTAAGAGACTCACCTATTTTACCTAATTTATGTACGAGTTTGACGGTAATCTATAAAAAAAAAACAATATAGATTCTATTTTTCTTATGTTCTCGACTTTTTCCAAGACTAGAATAGAAGAGACTGTGTCAAAAGCCATTGCCTGATGTTAGAAAAGGTTAGGCACCTCTCTTTTTGTTACGTTAACTAAATTCATACTAGACATCTGCTAGTAGCTTTTTATTTTCCAAAAAACTATAAGTATTTTATTTATAACAACCCGGAGTCTGGTTTTGTAACTGGGTGGCAATAGGCTTGCTCTTTATACTTTTTCGCAGGATTTATTGTGAAAAATATAAACAACAAATGTGATCTAACCTTTTGAAAAATACAGCTAAAACCAATTTCCATTTTTAATTTCCAATTGTATGCTAAAATAAACGAATACTTACAGCCAAATAATCCTTATAGTTACCCAGTCAGGAGTGAAGGTTCACGTCAACAATACAAAAGGTAAACATCGAAGTCATGACCTCGCCTTTTGTAGTTCACACCCTGAGTCATTGTACCAAGTGTTAAAACCATTAATCTTAATAATTAGTCATTTACGTCTATACTGTTGTGAAAATACTTAATCAACCCAGATAAACCGTTAGAAAATGGAAAATTAAAGTCAAATAGTTGATGAGTGTAAAACTTAGAACTTTGCAATCTTGCGCGTTTTAACAATATAATTAAGAAGCTCAAAACAAAATAAAACTTTGTCGATACATGAACAAAAAAACAGATGAGTGAAATAGTTTTTTTTTGTTTCGATACATGTAGAAAAAAGGCAATTGAGTGAAATAGTTTTTTTTTTTATTTGTCTATCAAAATTTTACTTTAAAAGTTGAAATACTTATTAATTATTATTTGAGTTTGTGCCCAGTTTGTTGGAACAAAAACAATCAGATCGCATTTTGGAATAAGACGACAATCAATTTTTAAGCATGTGTGAACTGTAAATCTACAGTCAATTGCATCCCTTAACAAGCCAGAGCCGAGTCATATCAGTGCGTGGCAACATTCTCGTGAGGCCATAAAAGTGCAGCTTTACTGCATAAACATAGTAAAGTTATGGGTAAACTACACTGAGGCTACCGCAGTGCGGCCGTCATATTTTATGTGAGCCACACGCCTGGCTAACCACTGCATGGTCTGTCATACATCGTCCCACACACTTCTTGGTGACCACGATGGAAGACTAAGCCCCAATATCAAAAGCTATAATTATGCCAATTGCCTAATTTGCAGTGTCAAAGTTTGCTATGTAGCCAAGGAGATGTAATCAATTGTCAAAAAAGCAAATGTCTTCATCCACCAAATCTGAACCAGGGACCTTCGGAAACAATCGTGTCTGTAAAAGACATGTATCAGGAAAATGATGCTATACTGCCTCTTTAACCAATCCTCAAAGAGGGGACTAATCGCTGCATATTTGGTGTAACCACAATTTTTCTTCTTCTTCGTTGTCCATCTTTGTTCCCATTATCTAGGGTAGGCCCGTGCCTATAAATATACGGCTTTAATTCGTGACGCGTCGATAATTTCGTACCAGAAGTCGGGCGTCTTCAAAAGACAATTTAGGCGCGCAACTACTACGTTTGTGTGAGTTGACTAATTTACAACTCAAAAAGTTTGAGTCAAAAGTTCCTTTAAGAATTACTTTAATGAAAAAATTAGGTACCTAGTAACCTGACCTAACCTTAATTTTTTACCAGTAAATGGAATCACGGAATTTTCGTGTTTCGGCGGGCGACGAATAAAGACACCATTAACCACCACCACCATTTTGACTGGCCTGTTGGTCTAGTGGTTAGTGGCCCTGACTGCTATGCCGGAGGTCGTGGGTTCGATTCCCACCCAGGACAAATGTTTGTGTGATGAGCACGATCATTTGTTCTGTGACTGGGTGTAATTTATCTATATATGTATGTATTTAGAAATATATAAGTATGTTTATCAGTTGTCTAGTACCCATAACACAAGCTCTGCTTAGCTTGGGACTAGATGGCGTTGTGTGATAGTTGTGGAATATTATTATTATTATTATTATTAATCAAATTCGTGCCCTAGCAATTTGCGGTGAGCACAAGTTTCAACTGGGAAAAGCAGAGTCAGAATGATGAGGGACCAACTGTTTTATTCTATTTTTACTACCGACAATCGATGTCTATAATTTTGCCGACGTCAAAGGATTTATAAAGTCGTGAAAGACAAAGACAATAAGCAGAATATATTTCCTCTTTGGAGATTAAAATTAATATAATATAATATTCACACTACTATCACACAACGCCGTCAAACCCAAGCTAAGCAAACTAAGCAGAGCTTGTGTTAAGAGTACTAGACAACTGATAAACGTACTTAAATATTTCTAAATAAATACATATTATATAAAAATAACACCCAGACACAGACCAAATGATTGCGCTCATCACACAAACATTCGTCCTGGTTGGGAATCGAACCCACGAACTCCGGCCAGTCAAATTGAACTGCATGTGGAATTTGTATCTATCCAGTTCTTCTGTATAACAAATCTGTATCTACACAGTTTTTCTGATGCTGCGTGGCCACTCGCAACATTACCTTTTCGACACAAAATCTTATTACGCGCAGCTTATCCTCCCTTAGGTATATATTTATTTTTCCTTAGCTATTACTATCCCATGACTGGTTGTTCTAAAATGACGTTCACCAGGTGGCAGCACTGAGGCGTCAGATCCAGGCACCTGTCAAAACGCTTATATTAATGACATTAGTTAGACGTCAACGTCATGTATACGTTTTCAAAGACCTGACGGCTTAGTGGTGCCAACTGATGGTGTAAATTTTCCTAAACACCCTCATTCCAAGAAAACGAAAAGATTATATCTTCTGAGAATTTTCAGATATTATCCTTAATCTATTCTCCTTTTAAGTCTTATAATCTGACACTATCAGAGGCCTGCGTGTTACCCTGTTACCAGGTTGTGGAAGTCAGAGAGGTAATCAGCCCATAGAAAAGGGAACCGATCACGTTTCCGAAATTTTTTTGTTCGAATTTCATTTTACCGAAAACTATTGACGTCTTTTTTGCTATATGCATTATTTGACATATTTTTAGATCATCGAATTATCATGTGGCATATATATTATTTTACCGAACTATTTAGTTATTTTTTTAACTATTTATGTACACACAATAATAACAAAAAAGAAGAAAGAAACAGAAGAATAGACTATATTTCGCCGATATGCAAAATAACTTTTTACTATTTCCGAAGCCTCTTTTAAACTGTTTCATTTGCCAAATGATTTATTTGCTATATTTTCACCTCAATCAAATAACATTTTACAAGGTTTTGGTAATAAATATGTAGATGGCTACTTGGTAGCATTTTCAATATTAACCTTTTGAATATCGTAATTAGAGACACAATAGAAAGACAATGAGAGAGCGAACGCTGGCGTCAAAAGTAAAAAGTCAATATATTGTGCTACAAAATTTAGTGACAGAAACGAATCGCTGAAAAACCGACTTGACACAGTCTTTTCTGCTCTACCCCTAGAGTGTAATTCAAGTCCGCGCAGGTGCGGAGGGGTAGAGCGGCCCGCGAGCTGAGGAGCAGGTGGTTTGAAGGACCACCGCCGTGGCTGAGACTGCTTGCTAGCGTGCCTGCTTGCATGCTGCATGCCTTCTTGCATGCTGCATGCCTGCTTGCATGCTGCATGTCTGCTTACATGCTACATTCTTGCTTGCATGATGCATGCTTAAAGCAAGCATCCTTGTTTGCATGCTTCTTACTGGGACCAATTAAAACCACTTTTGTTCATAATCAACTGTATATTAGAGATGAAATGGTATGCAGAAAACTTACTAGGTGTTTGGTGAAATGAAAATAAATGGTAATTAAAACAGTAAACTTCGAAAAATATTTTTTCGGAGAAGTGTAACATCGATGAAAAATTTATTGACAAAACGAAACGTTGGAGTAACGAAAAAAATCGAATTCATTCATATTCGATGAAATAAGAAAAACTGGGTAAGTGTGAGTCGGATTTGCACACTGAGGGTTCCGCACAAACTTACCTATGAAAACAATTGATATATCATTCATTCATTCATTCAATTTCCGAATTAATTTATGAAGATTTTTCGGAATCGCGCAATGACGCAACTACAAATTTACAGTATTCAGTTTTTTTCCTATGCTTCTGTAATGAGATCTTGCTTTATGCCAAATTTCAGGATTTTAGGGCAATAGGAAGTACCGTATGAATTTTGATTCCCTTGAGAGTCTCGAAATACACGTTTTTGCGACATAAACGGCCGTATCTTTTTTTCCGTTAACTCAGATGTTTGATTTTTGCACAGCTTCAAGGGACCGCAGACCTGAGTATATGATTTTTTTAATCTCAACTCGATAACGCCACGCGTTCCCGAGATAAAGGGTCTTGACAAACAGACAGATAGACGAATGCACAACAAAGTGATCCTATAAGGGTTCCATTTTTTCCATTTGACGTACGGAATCCTTAAAACGAAATGGTAATCATTGAAAAGTTTTAAGGTAGGTTAGGTCATTTTTCGAAATCGCATTTTTTTTGTGACGTTACTACAATTTTACAGTTTTCAGACTTTTCCCTATACTTGTGTTATGAGATCTTGTTCCATGCCAAATTTCAGGATTTTAGGTCAATGGGAAGTACCGTATGAATTTTGATTCTCTTGAGAGTCTCGAAATACACTTTTTCGTCATAAACGGCCGTATTTTTTTTCCGTTAACTCAGATGTTTGATTTTTGCACAGTTTCAAGGGACTGCAGACCTAAGTAATGTTTATTTTTTAAATTTAAACTCTATGACTCCACGCGTTCCTGAGATAAAGGGTCTTGACAGACAGACGGACAGACAGACAGACGGATGGACAACAAAGTTATCCTATAAGGGTACCGTTTTTCCATTTGAGGTATGGAACCCTAAAAACGAAACGGTAATCATTTAAAAATTTAAAGGGCCTATTACACTACTCGACATTCAGACAGTCTTAGTCGATGTCACGTAGTGTAATAAGGGTTAGACCGGTCTTACTCGGAATAAAAAATAAGACAGTCTGAATATCGTGTGCTGAATATCGCGTAGTGTAATAGGCCCTTTAGGTTGGGTTAGGTTAGGTTAAATGAAATTCGATCAAATATTTTTCGAACTTATACATAGAAAATAAATAATAATAGGTGAACCATAGAAAATATAGGTTAGGTTAGGTTAGGTGCATCCGGTTAGACTGGATCCGACCCCAATGTATTTCGAAAAAGGCTAAGCAGATTGTGTATTTTGTTTTATTTTTAGCTTGGGTATAACCGCAGGCTCGGACGGCGAGCAATAGATAGTTCACAGACGGTCGTCCAGTAATCGTCCGGACCAAGCCCGAGTCGTCGACAGCGTGTAGCGTGTTCCACGCGTGCCTCAAGGAGATGTTAGCAAAACCGTAGGGGCCCAATAGACCGAAGCCTACTTTTTGCTTTTAAAAGGAAAACCCAGCGTTCTGGAACGCAAGGGAAGTCAGCAAAAGTCTGACCTGCCTTCTCGCACCACCCTAGAGCAAGAGAAGTTATTGGATTATTTCCCACCTAAAAAAAAGCTTGGATATAACGGTTATTGCCTCGTCCTTAATGTCTCATCGTAGAATAAACGAGCAATAAACTGTGTGTCGTTTTTCCTTGACAAAAAATGTTGAAGATCACGATAGATATCAATTTAGGGTAGCATTATGGCATTATTTTCCTTATTTGAAACAAATAGTAACATAAACGTAGATGACCCCATAATTGTTGTTAAAATACAATAGCTACGTATAGTAAAATATAAGTATCTTATTAAAAACATAATTATATACAAATCAATTTATTTTACTTCTTGATAAAAGAAGCTCAAAGATTTAGATATTTGATGAGCTTATTCACAATTCTAAACGTCAATATTGAATAGATAATAGAACATTGCAAGATTCTCGTCTAATGAAATTGAAAGACATTTCTGTAAAAAAAATATATATATTTTGAAAACATAACATAGGGCGAGGCGAAATTTCCGGTGTGCTGCCGAAACGTACAAATCTGCGATGCGATGACGCTCGACTTTCTAGTTAGTGTCCATACTTTGAATGAGCTACACACGTTTAATTAACATTGTGGAATCCGATATCGACTATCTGATAAATTTACTTCAGAAGCGTCCCGTCCTTTGGGGGAAAACTATGCCAGACGTCAAAGATAAATTTTTCCTCAGCCTCGCCCCCATAGTGAATTGTTAAATACAAGCTTTGCATTCTAGAATTGAAATAAAATGATTCCTTTAATTGTTATTATATTAAACGGTAATATTTATTAGTTTTTGTGTTTCTTATAATTAGTATTAGAATGTTAGCAGTTACAACATTCATAAGTTTTGTGAAATAAACAATAATAATAAAAAAAAATTAAACGGTCAAATTTTAATAATATAAAATAATAAAAACTACACGTAAAAATTAATCAACAAAATATTTAAATTGAAAATTCCACAATTTTTAGAAAGCCTGAATTCAACCTGAATACCTATGCCGTGCATTGTAAAGCATTGAATAGTACCTTCAAAAAGGTTCAGTGTGTTGAGGTTTGAATTTATTCAAACCTCGAAGCCATATTCTTTAAAAAAGAACCTCTATGACATCCATTACAACCTCGTTAATAAATGACAGTTATCAAAAATCATGCGTCAATAAATTTTGTAGAAAAAAAATTGGCAAATAATTAGAAAAATAAAAATCAAGTAAATTCCAAGTGAAATGCCCAACACCAGGCGTCGGAGGTTCTCCGTCCGAGACAATGAGGCCAATGTGAGAGAAACTAAATTGCAAAATGGTTTGCAGTCCAGGTACATTTTTCAATTAAAAAAAAAATGATAAAGTAGGTACGGATTTAGAACACGAAGCGAGTTATTAACTCACTCAAAGACATTAAATATATACTACCAATAGACAGAACATGGCGAACAAAATCGTAAACTGATACTTATTACCTAGTGGTCATAAGTCTTTCAGTCTAGCATGACACCCCTACACGTCAAGTTTTGTTTGTATCCGCTCTATGCACTACAAAGAGATTTAAAGAGCCACAATAGAACGGCTATCAGAAAAAATGTCTTAGAAAAACTGTCATCCTATGCCTCAGTGACGCCATCTGGCTTTGAATAGCAAACACGCAAATTAAATTTGTCAAAATTTATAATAATTTAACTATTACTCGGTAGGTAGCCAGGGGCCTTACAATGATAATGTTAAAATGTCAGTCGTACGAGTGAAAAAGTGTGATGGAGCTATACACCCTATATATAGCTCCATCCCTATAACAGTTCGGTTTAGGTCGTAAAATGGATCACGTTATGAGCTCGTGGTAGAGCCTCAGTGTGTGATAAAAGTAAGGTTAAGCTTTTCAGCAATAGATGGCGTTATCTCACAATCAGCAAATGTTCTGGAACTATTTATAAAAAATATTGAATCCTAATGAATTATTTCGCAAATACCAAAAATATTTACGAAAATAAACCTATGTCTGTCATTTTACAATAATAAGGTTTCCAATAGCGTAATGCGCAGTTCGGCATATTTTCTCAGAAAATGATTTTCTTTTAGTGCATCAAAGACATTAAATATATACTACCAATAGACAGGACATAGCGAACATCGGATTCATGCGGAAGAAACGCCCGGGTGTCACTATTGTGTGAACCACCCGGAGTATACGGTGGAGCATATGGTGGAGGTGTACCCCACTTAGGCAGAGCACCGCCATGTCCTCGAGAAGACGATCGGTAATAGCGTCCTCTCATGTAGAGCCCTGGTGGAGGCCATGATCCGCAGCGAGGAGGAATGGCAGGCGGTCGTCTCCTTCTGCGCAGCAGTAATACAGACGGCCTCACGCGTGAGAGAATGAACATCCCACACCCCAGCCGCCAAGAGCCTAACCCCATCTGCCAGCCACAGTAGATGTGAGCTCGCGGACGACGAGCAATGGGTATTTCGCCATCCGGCCGTCCGGTAATTAATCGTACCGAACCTATATAAGTCGTCGACAGCGCATAGTGTACCAAGCGCTCCTCAAAAAGATTTTCTGAAAAAGAAACCCGTATTCTTAAAACTCAAAGTCCAACTAGGCCATACCTAGGTGTGGTTTTAGTCAGTAAAAGTCTAACATGCCCTGGCGCTCTACCCTACCCAGAATGGGAAAGCAATTGGATAATTTCTTAACTTTTAAAAATCTCTGCAACACACTAACGCAACGCACTATTATATTGGCATATATCCGTTAATATTAGCAATTGTGAACAAAAGTTGCATGTGAGTTTCAGCTACAAGTGTAAGAATTTCAGCCTAGAGTCGTATGATCTTAGATTGCACCGGATGGATTTACTCTGCTATGCCTCATTCAAATGGCGTTCATTAACTCACCTAACAGTGAGGCTTAGTAACTTTGTACCAAGTTGGGTACATGATATTTGATGTTATTATAATAGTATTTTCGACCAAAATTTTATGTTGATAATATTGAAGCACGATGAATATATATGAAATACAAACTCCACCTAGAAACTACACGTGCAGAAATATTTTAGTTAATTAGGCTCAAGCTTGTGGAATGTTTGAGAAAATAATTTAGAATTCCCAATTTAAAATGCTAACAAAGTAAAAATGAAAAGAAAACAAAAACGATAGCAAGTTTAGTATTTTATGCAGCTTAATAGATTTGAAAAAAAAGGAGTTCAAAGCCTTTGAAACAAATCCATCTTAAAATATTTGTTTTATTTAAACTTACATGTAACTGTGACTTTTACACTTTTTCTCTTTTTACTAGCCAAAGTACGTTGGTAAAACTAACAACAAATTAAAATTCCTTAAATCGTCCCTTCGTATGTCTCGTTAGAAAGGGGAATGAAACTTTTAAAATTAAAAAGTACATGCCATCAATGTATGGGACATTGTTGGCAAGTTATTTTTTTCTTTTCGCTAAAAGTGAAACTTAGGCCATATCTTAAAGGACTGGACTGTAAGATATAGTACGGCCGATTTATTTTGGCGAGCCTGAACTTTGCGCAGAAGGCTGCGCACGAACGTTTTTTAGGAACAAAATGGTGGCATGAGGTGACGTGCGCGGGGCGGAGGTGTAAGCTAGAGATTGACTCAGTATGTAAACACAATCGATCCTTTATTCAATCAAAACTCGCAATCGATTTTTATCGATTTGGAGTTTATTAATTTTTGTTTATATAAGATATAGAACGAAATAGATTTACAAACATAATGAATGTTATTGTTAGTAAACGATATTTTGACTTTAATGAAAAAAAAAAAACTAATAGAATTTTATTTTCTTGGTTGAAAGACATGGTTTAGTTAAATACTAGTTACTTATAAACGACAACTAAAATAACGACTGTTTGAGAATATTTTAAACCTCCATAGAAAATTGAATATAAATATATTTTTATAACTCAATTTCAATCGATTTGAAAAAAAATCGATTAAAAAACACCCTCAGACACGCGTATTGGACATCTCTCTTCGGTAACTTCGTAAAGCTTCGTACTTATTCGGCAATGTTCGGTACGCAGTCATATGTCTCACTCACACGTTAGCTTTGGTGTTATTTTCGTGTCGATGTCTCTGTCTTGAGCACAGGCGGTGACAAAATTTTTCGTTGGTTTTTATTAATACATTAAGTTTTGTGTAGTGTTAGGTTTGTCTCTTAATTCAAAAGTTATTTTTGTAGCTTTCTGTCCCAAAGTGTTTTAATATTTATTTTATTTGTAATTGGTCCCTGTATTAGTAAATTTTTATTCGTATTTAGGTTTTAAAAAAATAACGTCAATAACAGTTTTTTTACGACTGTACATGCGCTAAAGTTCGCAGAGCCTATGTTCACGCTCGCCAAGTTAGAACAGCCGTATTGCAAATCAATAACAAAAAGAACTATGTCTACCAACCGTAACCAAACGAAGCGAAGTTAGAGACTATTTAGTATATTGCTATAGTTTGTTATAAGGCGTAATTTTTCTTAAATAAAAGTACTGTATGTCTGATATTTTAAGTTTCCCATTGTTAAATATAGTTTTAGTTTCGGAGTACGCATAAATTGTATCAATCACTATCACAACACTAATGCGTATCTTTTGATTTATGTATCACTTTTTTTTGTAGTTGTAGTTATGAAAAACTGTGACTATGGAAAAAATATATATTATCACTGAAAACCTCAAATATTACGTATTATATTTCCATTTCATTATAATATAACGAAAATAGGTAACGCCTAACAAAAATATACTAGCTTCTTCTATACGTTTCTTCGTTTGGTTACGATTTAAAAACCTGGTTCTTTTTGCTATTGATTTCTGGTATTGGCCTCTAACATATAACCTAGGTTTCATTTCTGGCGAAAAGAAAAAAGTAAATCATGCCAATAATGCTAATAGTTTGCATTGGCCTTTAGAAGTGATTACTGATACAAGAGTTCTTGTACGCCCGGTGCCGGTTATGAAGATTAGTCCCAGCGTCACTTGGTACATACGGCCTACATTCACTATTTTACTATTAATTAACATCCCTTCTCTCTTTTAGCCACTCCGACCCCGACCCCGAACCAAAAATGAAAAACATAAATGAAGTCGTAACAAAATCTATGAAACCAAAACTCAAAATGTACGCGAATAGCTCAAAAAATTCAGGTATACAAATCGCTACTGAAAATGCAAGTTCAAGCTTTTCAACAGTGAATACGGATAAAAAGCGTTCACATACGACTATGGATAAAGATGTTGTTGCCACCTCAAGTAACATAGATCTTTACAATGAAGGAAATGCCACGGTAAATTCATCGTATGCAGAGCGATCGAAATCAGCAGCAACTGGCATCGAAATGCAGAAAAAACCAGTCGTTACAGAGAAAAAAGACGGCAGGCTATCGGCTAGGGATAGAACACCCATGAGAAGGGATAAGCACCCACGACAACATCGCATCAAAGTGAGAAGTCCCAGACGTCGTGTGCCAATTATTGAGCCACAAAATAAAGCTGTAGACAGCAACACACGAACAATTGGTACTACAGCAATCGATTGGGGTGTAGAAATTGAACTATTCAGTGTCGATGATATAGCTGACCTGATAGAATCAACTGAGGATGATGAAAGAATAAGTACTCACTCTTACGATGACATGTGCCGCATTTGCCACGGTGGGGAGTCATTATCGCCGGAACTCGGTAGCTTGATATCTGCATGTTCTTGTCGAGGGACCGTTGGCAGAGTCCATGTGAAATGTTTGGAGCGATGGTTGACTGAATCAGGGAAATCAAGATGCGAATTGTGTGGGACACGGTATGCGACCAGACGTGTGCATAAATATGGTGTGCCCAGAGCTCTGGTTATGTGGGTGTTGAGCCATAATGCTAAACAGGTATGAATACTATTTTTATGTATAATTTATTAGAAGTATATTAGCAGTCATGGAGTTCTTTATACTACTAGCTACAAGCGGCATACGCTACGCTTGCCGAATCATGGTCAACACTCGAAAGCCTCATCTACTCCAATAGTTCATTATGAGCTTGGTCTACTATACTTTCACGATTCCTCAGATCTTTATAATGTGGCAAAGGCTGGTTGATCTAAATATAAGTTCATACATTTATATTAATTCAATTTGATTATGTCAAAACAGTTCGTGTCTTGCAGGCCTAACAGTTTTGATGTTTCTAAAGTAGGTCTGATGTTTATGATCATCAGCCACGCAATATTGTTGGTATTTTACATACCATAGCTGTGTTCCTAATAACTTCTGTAATAATACACCTATTATTGTGTTTTCATTGCTCTATTAATATTACTTGGTTTGTAGATTAGTTTACATTTCTTAGGCTAGTATATTTACGTTTTATAGACAGGTGCATAAACACCTGGATCCATTTTCAGTCTAGCAAATATATAATACGAGCTTTAGGCTGACCTATAATACATTATATAGATATACTAATCGGATGATTAGTGTCTTAATATTGATCATTAAACATATCTAAATATCGATTTCTTTAGTTTCAGTATCCAATCCTCCCTCTCTGGTGATCTTCCAATAAATTGGACAGTCGTGATTTTAGATTTGATACACTGCAGATATCTACTGAGAGAGACCTATGTATATAACGCGAAGGACATCTTTTGACAAAAAAAAAAACTGATGATACAATGCAAAAGTTCCATCAGCACAAAAACAGGCTATTCCCAAAAACTATTTCGATGTTTCTTTTTTTTCAGTTGATGGTCGACAGTCTCGGCATAATGCTGATGTCACCTCTTGCTGTACTGGCCGCATGGCTATCAGGACGCACGCTAGCTGGCTTAATGACTCAAGAGAGCCAGGTGACTCCATGGCCTTTGGCCTCGACCTTCGTACTGGCATGCATGACTCTAGTAAGTGATATTACTATGCGATGTTCTATTATTCCTGGATAATTATGCAGTGCTTTGTTGTTCAGCCTACAGTCTTCTTTATTCCTATAATTAATTGCATTGGGTTTCACTGCAAGTAATTAATATTTTGATCTTTTAAAATTGTCGACATAGTTTAAATTAGAATCAAAACATAGTCAACTAAAAAATTAAGATAAAATATATTGTCAAGAGAATGATATTATTTGAAAATGTAAATTGGTCTAAGATGGTTTAAAGTATATTTTTATGTAGCAATATAGTTGAAACCTCGCCCCCCTCCCTTTCGACCGCTCGTAGCCACTCCGTGGTAGTTTTCATATGATTGTTTTTCTTTTTTTACATAATGGCGAAATTACCGAGACTAGATTTTTGTTATAGTGCCTATATTATCGAGAATGGATATCGCGCCAGCGTCACAGCGGGTACCGGGGGAGAGGCTTGAACTCGGTGATACACTTTTTCATTCAACACTTGGTAATCGAAATAATTGATAAGCAAGTAGTATGTTTATATTACCCATACCTCTATCCGACTAAATTTCTATTGGGTTGCCTCGGATATAACTCACAAGAGGTAAGACGAGCTCGAGATCAGCTCACCATAGCCTGCAAAATGCTCCGTGGCAATATTGACGCGCCTGATCTGCTTACTGTGCTAGCGCGTTTCTTTGTCCCGGATAATTACTGCAACGGCAAAAAGCACAATGTTTGCTGTGCCTCTCTCTGCCTTTGGCTGCACTAAATGATCTCTTGGATTCTTATCCAACAAACGATCTGTTTGCGGATGAATGGAAGATGATTTTATTGGTATGTCAGAAGCAATGTGAGAGGAATTGATGTAAGCACATGTTGTTTATAACTTAAAACTTTTTGTTTAGTTACTGTAATTGGTTGTTTAACCATTGTAATTAATTGATTAAATAAATAAATGTTGTTGAATGTAAATATTAAAAGATGGAGAGGGAAAGAAATAAAAGGATTGTGTGAGAATTGATATGAGAGAAAAAGGATTATATAAGAGATTGGAAGAAAAAATTGCGTGGTGTCAGCCCTGAGCATCATACATACGGTTGAGGTGTGCCCCATTTGGGCGGAGTGCCGCCGTGTCCTAGTGGAGGCGATCGGTGGCGCCGTCCCCTTGCACCAGGCTCTGGTTTCATACCGTGGTCCAGACCGAGAGAAATTACGATGCGGCCGCATCCTTAGTATAATCAGCCTTATAATGTTCCCACTGCTGGGACCCAGGCCTCCTGTCTAGGAGAGGGAATGGGCCGTAATCCACCACGCGGGCCCAGTGCAGTTTGGTGGATGTCACATGTTTTCGAATTTTTGGTTGTAGGACATGTCAGTTTCCTCACAATGTTTTCCTTCACCGTTTTGAGAGTAGTTGTGATGGATTAAGTTATACAATGTAATGCGCCTGGCTGGGTTCGGACTACCACTGCTCGGATTTTTCTGCGAAACAGTAATGTTAGCGAAGGTGGCAGCAACAAAAGTGAGGGAACATACACATCCTCACGCCCCAGCCGCTGTAACAGGAGGTTACCCCAGGCATCGGTAATTGCAGAGCATTCTTCGGCCTCCGTAGGTGAGAACTTGCTGACGGCAAGTTATAGGTAACTCGCCGTCCGCTCGTTCTATAAGGACCGAGTCCGAGTCATCGGAGGCGAGTCGTGTTCCACGCGCGCCTCGAAAAGATGTCAACCGTAGGGGCCCAGCAAGGCCATAGGCCTGCTAGAGCCATGGGAAAAAGTATGAAAAGGATACTCGTGATCTTAAAACGCAAAAGGCCACCGAAGGAACATAGGTGTAGTTTCAGTCAGACTTTTGACATGCTCTTGCGCTCTACCCTAGAGCGGGAGAAGTCATTAGATGATTTCCCACCTTAAAAAAAAACTTCGACTAACAAGGTTTAGGAGCAATATGATACTGGTCACTAACTAAGCATTATCAAGTTAAGAAAATGGTATTTACTAAAATCGAAATCCGAAAAATTACCCTTTAGTGATCTTGTCAAGTTATTGACATTCCATCTAATTCGCCAAAAATGCCTAGCTAGCATTTAAATGTTTACAGTAATTAATTACAGTCAAGCACTATAATTAAAGCTGGATGTTAGTTTAGCTATTTTTTTTTTGTTTATTCCAGTAATTGGGACTCCCAATCTTCCTAATGGAGGCGTGGTGGCCGAGTGGTAACGGCCCTGACTGACTAGTTGTAGGTCACGGGTTCCAACCCAGCCAGGCGCATTATTTTGTGTAATTTTCATTACCACAGCTCTCAAAAACAGCGAAGAAAAACATCGTGAGGAAACCGGAATGTCCTAGAACCAAAAATTTGAAGACATGTGACATCCACCAACCCGCACTGGGCCCGGGTGGCGGATCACGGCCCATTCTCTCTCCTGGAGAGGAGGCCTGAGTCCCAACAGTGGTAACATTATATTGGCATCCACTCAATTTAAAAAAAACTTTTATTCCGCTGCATCCGGATAAACTGGAAGCCGGCCATAACATATTTGGTAAAGCCAGGCTTTTAGATGAATTTTATTTTAAAATCTTTGGAGTTCTCGTAACGAATATAAACATTTTAGTGAGTGCCTGAGAGTTTTAGCTGGGATTACAGTTACTGAGGTTGAAATATAAGAGCTATAAAAATGTTTACATATCAAAAATTGCTTTTGAAAAAAAAATGTTTACAATATTTCAACTAGTACCTCAGGCAATACTAGTTTGAATCGAAAAATTATTGTAGTGTTGCATAACCTATTTATTGAAAAAGGCTATAAGCTACACAGGGCGTCTTTGACATCGACGCACAAACGAATATCATGGATTTAGTACATGATTTTGGACCACCAATGGTGGAATTTTTTGTCGGTTTTTTTTTCCTTTTTTTTAAATCTTTTCATTTTTTAATTTAAACTGTGTAAAGTCGTTATTTTAACCAACCCCGTATATATTTTTAGTAAAAAAAAACCGGGCAAGTGCGAGTGGGACTCGTGCACTAAGGGTTCCATACAAAACTTACCTATAAAAACAGTTCAATTCCTGAAATTAGGCAAAAGCCGACGAAAAATTCTAACACTGGGGGGTCCAGAATCATGTACTGGTACAGTACATGATTCTTGAGACCAGTATCTTAAGAGGTAAACTCGTGAGTTTAAGCATAAGTACACACACATACGTTTATAAACTTACAGACACACTACCTTAATTCCAAACACTTTTTTTTAACGAACATCATTATACACACACTTTTGGTAATCACTGTTGTATTGTATTCCTTCTTAAAATTAAGTTCATTTAGGGAACATACTTTGAAATTGACTAATAAATCATTCTTATTCTTAATTTACCAAGCGGTTGGCTATATGGTCAATTTTTACGAAATAATTTTTCACGGTGTTTTCTTTTATATTTGTGGATTTCCAGAGGTTCAAAAAAGTTTAAAATTAGTAAAACCTGGCCATAATTTCAATTACAGTAACTGTAATCCTAGATTTTGATGATTTTAACGCTGCAGACTCAAGACTTTTTAAGTAGGTAACATTTTATGTGACGTACACTAACAAATTGAAAGTCAAAGTCAAAAACTAGCGACCCAAAAATTGCCTCACAAATACTCCAAGAAGGACTAAATGACATATCAGACTGGCTTAAAAAGTGGCGGATTAAAGCCAATGAAACCAAATCAGTCAATGTTACGTTTACTTTTAAAAGAGGATCCTGTCCGCCAGTTACACTAAGCAACATTGAAGTCCCACAAGCAGATCATGTGAGATATCTTGGCTTGCACCTAGACAAAAGAATTACCTGGCAGAAACATATTTTCACTAAGAGGAAGCAACTGGGTATCCAAACACGTAAACTTTACTGGCTCATAGGGAGAAAGTCTCAGCTATCTCTCGAAAACAAAATACTCTTGTACAAGGCAATACTGAAGCCCATCTGGACATATGGGATCCAATTGTGGGGCACCGCATCTCACTCAAATATAGAAATTATACAGAGGTTTCAAAATAAAACTCTGCGCATGATAACAAACGCGCCCTGGTTTGTACCCAACGAACTACTACACCACGACCTACGAATGCCCACTGTGAAGCAGGAAATCGCACGCCATACCAAGTCCTATAAAGAACGAATCCAACAACACCCAAATACTCTGGCTCGGTCACTAATGGACAACCCCAACAAAGTGCGCCGATTAAAGCGCAAAATACCCCAAGACCTCATCCAACCACAGTTAGTTTAACTACTGGTAAAACAATGAAGATGTGACACAGGTCACATACTGAGCGAGTCAGCGATAGCACCAACCAACATACTTCTGAATGTCCCACGAAGGAGACAGATTGTTGTAAATAAAAATAAATAAATAAAAAAAAAAAAAAGTCAAAAACGTTAATTTCAAATAGACCATTTACAGGCACTTTTGAATATTCAAATGTAGGTCAGTCCAAAAAAAAGTGAAGCTAAATTGCACGTTCCAAAGAGTAGATCTCTATGGAGAACAATCTGCAAGAAACTCTATAACTTCACTTTAAGTTTGTGGGACACCTTAGAATACAGGCTTAGGTGTTCTTGTTTTGAGTTAGACCTAGATAAGTCATATGACTAACGAACGCAACAGGTTTAGGTCTTGATATTATAATCTGTTGTCTGACCTGCCTGACCACATTTGTTATAACTAGTTAGACGCTATATCGTCTAACCTAATCTGTTGATACTCCTAATCCTTATCATTGCTGTGGTGAAACCGTACAGTGTTTTGTGTAATTTAGGACATTCAATCACGTAAATAACATCGTTCGGTATATGCTTTCTTTGAAATACTTTTGTAATTTTAATACTAACATAATTCTTCTCTTCTTCCTCTCCTGTTTCTATTATGAGGAGTCCGATCTCTTCACTATTCGGTGTCAAGACGTTCTATCTTGGGTTGTCGGCCCTGACAATTGTACTAACTTGAGGTCTCTTTCAATTTTGGACCACTAGGTCCATGGCGGACTCTCTCTGGACTCTCTCCTTCTATTCTGGCAAATTTAGTGCCACATTTATGACATGGTCTTCGCTTTTCTTACTAACACACCTCATCATGATCATCTTCCTGCCCTTGTCCCATCTTATTTGGGGTCGGCGCAATACGTCTTTTTCTTCCAATATAGGATAGATAGACCGTCATACTATCACTAACTTCCTTTTCTTTCATATCACTGTTCACACAATCCATCCATCTTTTCTTTGGCCTCCCTCTCCCTCTCCACCCATCCACATGTATACTCATAACTCTTTTAGTAACATGTGTTTCATCTCTCCTCTTTACATGACCATACCAAGACAAACGATTCCCCTTCAACTTTTCAGTCCCTGGCGCCACTTTCAAACTTCCTCTAATATATTCATTTCTCACTTTATCCACTAACACACCTATGTCCTCTAAAGCGATTTTTGGTTATTGGTGTGATTTTAAAGTTGCCCCTGATTTACTCATTGCAAATCTCATCCAGTTGTGTCACACCACTTGCTTACATTCCCATTTCGCTAGATTGTACCTACATTTCGCTCATGGGTCATTTTTACTGTCCAGCATTCAAATCCATAATAGCACCGACTATTACATTTTCCTTTAACTGAATTTTCACTACGAAGGATCACTGATCCCTAAGTCACAGGAATATACACTGATAGTTTATAAGTCAGGGTGTTTAAAGTATTTAATTATTAAAGCTTTTTTTAATTAAAAGCTTTAGATTCAAAAATTGTGCACAGCATGCTTATGGTCAAATAAAAAATTGTTTATTTTTATGTTAAGAATTAGTATTCTTTGCATTAATGTGTAGTTTTTAGCTTTACCCTGTTCTCACTCCAGTATTTATTTACCAATCAAAATATTTTCAGAATCTGCTTTCAATATTTAAAATTTGTATGGAATAACTAATCTGTTTATTTTTTATGTTTTTTTTCAATAATGTTCGTTCCACAAAACCTGTCCACGTGAACTTTTTTGACAGTGTAGGTGACATCAGTGTAGATTAAATTTTTAATATTTATATTTTTTACAGTGGAAGGTAGCAAGTGTTACTAATGTGTTGTTGTGTCCAGTAAAACTTACTTGCCTCCTCTGTAATAAAATAATAATATTAAAAATTTAATCTTTAGTGATTACGTACGTATTGGCGTTTTGCAACCTATAAAGATTATTGTGATTTTTGGTAAATAAACACTGCATGAGTAGTATTAAGGATTCCAGCGAAGTCAAATGAAAATCGAAAATTAAAAAAAGAACATGAAATGCCCTAACGTGCATCCTACGGGTTACCTACACACAAGCAGTTAACAGTGCCCACCGTATCAGCGCGCACTGACTGTTTTCACACAACCACCATGCGCAAGCGGTGTGTCCTTGGTGCGCAGGGTGTGAGGCAGTTCCAATTCAGTTCTGGCGATGATTGCCGGGAGATTCAATTACCCTTATATCGGATATTGCTGTAGCAGCCAGCAACATGGCTATGTCCGATAATAATATTATGTATTGCTTTGTTTGTGTTTCGGTTTGTGACTACTGTATGGATGCTATTGTTTGCCTGAAATAAACACGATTTAATTTTATTTTTATTACATTCGTCTGGTTGAAGGATCCTCCCACTTCCGTAATGGAAGTATATGAGACTTTACACCCTTTTCTTAATAATCACGGTCGTTTTCCTCTGTCCAGGTATGCTACTACTGTTGGATAGTCTCCGCTGCGACTCGCCATGCCCTAGGCTGGTGGATCTGGTACCGATCTCAATACGAAGTCCGACTTCAGTTGCAAGAAAATGAAGAACAAACTTAACACAAACACAAATTTTATTTAAATCATTTTTTTGTTATTACAGTTTATACAGGTTTACGATATAGTTTTAAATTAAATACTGTATGTTACTCCACAAAATGTACCTTTTTATGTGTGGTTAGCTCATGAATAACTAAAATGGTTTGGCTGTCCCTAGGCTGATAAAATTTTGAAGGTAGGGTTCCCTTATGGGGAAGCAGTCGAGCTCCGAACACGCGCTCGACTCGGTATAATATAGTATAGCGTTTCGTCCTCGTGACTTGGATAAACCCCCACCGATTGTAATGAATTTGACTTAAGCTTTTTAATACTAGTTATTCATATATGTTTAAACCCTTTTTTGTAAAGCCTTTGTACTACTCAAAAATGACCTCTTATTTTAGGAAAGGTTACAAAAAAGGCTGAAACAATTTTTTATAATCATTTTTTTTTAAACAAAAGTAAATTCTTACTCTAAGATTTTGTAGCAAAAGCCTCATACATCTCCTTTGTTAATTGTATTATTAAAACATCTTTGCTAACACGTTTCAAATTTATAAACTTGACGGGCTGTCAAGTCAAAAGATAATACAAAGACGCAAAAACTAAGAAACGGTATACCCGGAAATTTCTGCAAGATATTATTATAATAGACGTTTTTGAGGTAAATCCTTAATATATTCCGCTAAACTCGAAGTTTATTCAAAGGATTTACTTTTATTTTTTAACAGAAATTCAAAAATCCTTTATCCGTGCTCGTTTCTTGATAACTTTGTATTTTCAAGTAAGATAATATTCTTATCAAATTTGAAAAGCTGAAAATTTGTAGGTAATAATAATATTCCACAACTATTACACAACGCCGTCTAGTCCCATGCTAAGCAGAGCTTGTTTTAAAAGTTCTAGACCACTGATAAACATACTTATATATGTATTTCTAAATACATACATATATACATAAATTAGACCCAGACACAGAACAAATGATCGTGCTCGTCCCACAAACATTTGTCCTGGGTGGGAATCGAACCCACGCCCTCCGGCATAGCAGTCAGGGTCACTAACCACTAGACCAATAGGCCAGGCTAGTAGTAGTAGTAGAAGTCTAATCAGTTAAAATGTGTGTATGTATGTTTGTTACCCCTTCACGCTTAAACTGCTGATCGGATTTGAATGAACTTTGGTAAGTAAATAGACCATGTCTTGGAATAACACAAACTTTTTTTTGTCATGTCGATGTCTTCTTACAATTTTTTTTCAGACCAGTACTTGGCAACCTGTACAGCTCTGTTATTGGCTTCGTATAGATCCTGAAGTGAAGGTGGTTGTGCGCTTGTAGGATGAGCAGCAAGGCATAAAAATACTTTAAACCCCAGAAGTATATTCTTTTACTAAGCCGCTAGCAGATGGCAGTTAATAATAAATCTTTTGTGCACTTAACTAATATCTCGCTAGATATTGGAACAGCATATACAAAACAGGGACTAAATTTTGGAATTTCATTTTATTAGACACATACATTTCTTGTTTTTGTCCTAATTCATTTGTAATCGGCGCAACAGTAGCCGGCCTGACAGCCGACATGGCTCAGAAGCGAGATGGGCCTGTAATTCTTAAGCAGGGCATTGTCGCCCTTCTTAAAGAAAAGTACCACCACACCTCTGCTCCATGCCCGTGGCGTCTTTCCCTCAAGTATGATAGAATCGAATAACTGCTTTTCCACCACCCGCCTTCAGGAGTTCGGCTGTAATTCCGTCGTCACCCGACACCTTGTTGTTTTAAGTTGCTTCAGAGCCATCCTAGTCTCGTAGAGGCTGATATCTGGTTTTTTGATACAAGGTCACTATCCCGAAGATATCTCGTATCTTCGGGATAGTCACCTTGTAGTATGAGACCTTACTACATGCCAAATTTCAGGATTCTAAATCAACGGGAAGTACCTTATTAATTTTGATTCCCTTGAGAGTGTCGAAATACACGTTTTTTGCGACATAAACGGCCGTGTCTTTCTTTTTCTTTAACTCTGAAGTTTGATTTTGTCACAGCTTCAAGGGCGCGCGGCAGACCTGAGTATATTGTTTTATTTTCAATTCGATACCTCCACGCGTTCTTGAGAAGGGTCCTGACAGACAGACAGACGGACGGAGAACAAAGTGATCCTATAAGTGTTCCGTTTTTTTCCTTTTGGGGTACGGAACCCTAAAAAATTATAATATCGTAATGTAAAATGTCTGCACTGTGGCATACCATAAATTGAAGCAAAAAAAAAATGTTACACCGTCTTAAGACGTGTTCAGTACCTAGAACCTTATGGCATGTCCAGGGCTGCAGGATTGTTCGACAGAGTTATGGCAGCCCTGAAACGCAAAGGTCAACTGAAAAACTAAGTTGAGTTTTAGTCAGTAATGGTACGTTTTCACTGACGTGTCGCTGAGCGGAGTGGTAAGGAGCAGACTATAGCCAATCACAGTGTACGAAATCTCCACTTCGCCCCCTGGTACGGACTTTCAAATAAAATAAATGAACACTCAGCCTTGAGCCGGACAAAAAAAACTCGAGGTGCCGAGCGGACAGCATGAAGCGGAGGGTAGCTCAAATCCAACACGCCCCGCTACGCTTCAATGGAAACATTTGCCTCTTTTAACTGCTCTTCTCCGCTCCATACACACACTCCCTCTTGGTCTACCCAGAGTGAGAAAAGTTATTTAATGATTTACTACCTCAAAATTGCATCACTGCTTACCATCAGGAGGGTTCACAGTCAATCACTAGTTTATATCAAATTAAACAAAAAATGGTATATCACTGGAAAAAAACTTGCATCGTACTGTAAAGGCTAAAGTATTTTATTTGACAAAAACTGATTGTGTGACATCTGTTGTAGCCAAATATGACGAAGACATCATTTTATTGTATGAAATTTTTCTTCATGTCATTTATACAGATAACTTAAAAGTATATTTAACATAATAGCTTCAGTCTATCTTAAAAAAAATATACAAAAACTAATTCTTGATCCCACTAATATCGCGAGCGAACTGGGGCCATCTTCTGATCTCGTTGTACAGCTTCCTGCCAGGGCTTTCAGTGGCAATCAGTTGTCGGTGTCCAACAAGATGGTAGTTAGATGTCAAGTGACCTTGTTCCACGCCACACCGGAGTAGCGCCTTCAATGCTTCTAATGAGGCTTCAGTCGGAGTGTCATCTGAAATTCGGAAGTTTTTAGGTTAGTAACAAATTAAATATCTTCTGAGTACGGCAGGTTGTGCTGGGGCGGCTGCTGCAAGTGCAGAAAACCTCAAACGGCGTAAATATAATAACCTCATCGGAAGTTATATGTTTGAGCCGTTTGGGGTTGAAACACTAGGGCCATGGGGTCCGAGCGCTCATCGAGTTGTTCGTGTTATCAGCAAACAACTGGTCGACTCTTCGCGTGACCAGAGGGCTGGGCTTTTCTTCGGACAACGAATCAGCATTGCTATCCAGCGTGGCAATGCTGCCAGCGTTCTGGGCACTTTTCCTATTGATATCGATGTGGATGAATTTTTTGATGCCCAATAATTTCTTTTTCTACCCGTTTGTAAATATTATTATTTTTAGTTTGTATATATTCTATAGTTTTTGTGTTTCTTATAATTAGTATTAGAATGTTAGAGCAATTGTAATAAAAGTCCAATAAACAAAAAATTAATATATAAAAAAAAAAAAAAATATATCTTGACTTGGCTCGTGAAATTTTTGATAATTATGTGGGAAGTGGATACAATAATTATTGTACCAGTAATTGTGATGGCCAATGGCATAATAGCTAGGAGCCTTAAGGAACATCTGTGGAGACTCTCGTTAGGCAGTTGAACCAAGCACTTGATCCAGAAAGCCGTACTTCTGGATACGGGGCATTATGCTAGGAGATCTCTCGCTTAGGAGCTGTGATCACTAGCATCACGAATTCTGTTTCTGATATCGGTGGGTTACTATTTTTGATAATGTTTTAAATGGGTGATAATATGTGCAGAAAATATGAAAGTAATATTATAATTCTCCTGAATGAATTCCAATCATAGTGGCCAATCTCAACAGAAATTTTTCGAGTCATCATAATCCTGCCCTTGTCACATCTTATTTGGGGTCAGTGCAACACGTTTTTTTCTTCCATTCTATCCTGTCACCCGTCATGCTATCGGTAATTTCCTTTTCTTTTATATCACTCATCACACAATCCATCCATCTTTTATTTGGCCCCAGAGGTAAACCGAGAACGCAGGTTATAGTGCACAACCGTGTGCGAAAACACATGTATACTCTGTTTCTTTGCTTTCATAATCCGAGAAGACCGTACAAAGATTAGGCTTAAGACCACAGGTTTCACGAGGTTTCCGAGGCACAGGGGTGTACACAATCCACTTCCAAACTCTGGGCTGCTTCGAAGTAATGCTTAACAGAAAAAAAAAACAATAATACTTTGGCCTGTCTCAGGAATTTAACTCAGGACACTGACCAGACTTCTATAATAATACAATATCAAGCAGGTTCATGTTCGTAATAAACCTCCCTAAAACTTTATATTTATCAAAAGCATCTCTAATACCGATTGAGTAAACATTTCAAAAGCGTCAGTAAATACTTATAGTTAATTTGAATAAAACTTGTGACTTGAAACTTTAGCCCTTCGCAAAATGGTAGCTATTAGCAAACTTTTAGCTTCTACGAAACTTTCAGTGCTAAGGATCCAGCAAATATTGGATATCGGATATGAACACAATGCAACAATAACTTCGGCCTACGTATAACAACGAATCGGGAAGCTGCTTGTGGACGCACAAACGAATTACTGCTGTATTCCTCCAAAAATAAGTGTTAAATTACTACGTCTACATCAAAAGAACATGATAAAAATTTATGATTTTTATTATATGTTTGATATTTAAATATTGTGAATGACTGAATGTTTATTGACAATATAAACCATGATTTTTCACATTATTTGAACCGAAAAAAATTGCAAAACAATATGTAAACGCAAATTTCTTGACATCCCAAGAAGAACCGAGAAATTACCCTCGAGAATTATCAAGAACCGAGAAATTACCCTCGAGAATTATCATGAACCGGAAAATTAATAAGTTCAAGAAATCATGACTTAAGCTTTACAACCACAAAAAGTCTGAAGGCTCACCCCTCCATAGACCATTGCCCATCTGTATTACAAAGGAACGATACTTACTGTTATAGTTTCCAATAAAAGTGATGCCTATAGACCTTTTGTTGTAGCCGTAAGTGTGTGCACCGACGTGCAACCAACCAGTGCCTTCGTACACCTTGCCATTACCACCTATAACAAACCTGGAATTATGAAAAAAGGGGGTTAAAACACTCAATTTGCCTGCGTACCTAAGCCTCGAACGGCATAGTTAGGATGATGACATCTCCACTAACTAAAGAATGGGTCACATGAATGCAATCCAGCGTCTCAACCGAGGTTGCCTTGGTGGGAGCTTGCGAATTGTAAACCAAGCCATTGTGTTGATTGATGATCAGTGTGGTTGATGCTTTATACAATGCGCATAAAATTTGATCATGTGGTGGGACACTACCTTATATGTATATTTTATATTAAATTATATATGTATGTTTATTTCGTAAATAAATACTTTTAAACTCTTATTTTCTTAATATTCTTTTGTGTTTTTTTTTTCACGTCCCACATTTTCTCTTCACCACCCTTGGTTGACTGGTTGAGAATGCCTAAGGCATTAAGTCCGTCTTTGTACTTTTGTGTTTCATGAAGTTTTAATAAATAAATAAATACCAGTTTTGATAATGACGCTTTGCACCTACCTTCTTTACATAATCAGTATTACATTATATTATCAAAGGTGTTCTAATATAATTTAATTAGCTGTCCGACCCGGCATCGCTCGGATATTTTTTTTTAAATTTCGTGCAATTTTTTTTTAACAAACTTTATTCTAACAATAAGGTACGAAAAATTATGCGTTTATATTCACATACAATCGGCATTTTTTATTTTATTTATATAGAACACTACTGGTCTCGGCAGACGTTGTCCTGCCCGAAAGCTAACAATTAATCGAAAAAAAAATAATTAAGAACCCGATTGCAGTGCCACCTACTGGGTCCAATTATTCACAGAAATCGGTCAAGCCATTTAGGAGTTAGGTCAGTTTGTCATCTAACTCCTCTTAAACGGCTTGAACGTATCTACAGAAAAATTATCTATATATAAAAGTAGAAACTGACTGTCTGACATATCAACGCACAGCCGAAACTACAGGGACTAGGAGTGTGATATTTTGCACAAAGCTTCTTTTTTTGATATAAGCGAGCACCAAGAAAGGATTTTACAAAATTTACCCCTATATAAATATATATAATTATATTTATATATTTAGTTTGTATAGAAAAACTTACTATCACACGAGCGAAGCCGCTGACAGAAGCTAGTATAGGTAAATAAAGATAAATAAATAAAATAAATATTGATCCCACTGCTGGGACTCAGACTTCCTCTCTCCGCAGCCACCACACCCTTTAAAACGGTAAGTGCCTACTTTGATGCCGTTTATTTAGTTCACCTCTCAACTCGAGTTTCTAAACGCAATTTGCTCTATTATGTTCGGCCACCTAAAGCTAAAGCTAAACTAGTTTTGTGTATTACCTAGATAGCCTGTAAAACACAAAATTGTTACCCTAAAATCGCCCACGGGTAGTGTGAAAGTGAAACCCGGGGCCCTGGGACGAAGACAAAGAAGAAACAGGAGTGGGTTTTTAGTCGGTAGAAGTCTGACACTGTCTATCGCTCCACCCAAGGCGGGATTTGTCATCAGATGATTTTCCCACCCAATAAAAAAAAACCCTAAAATCGCGCGATGGGATCGTGGCAGACTTTAAAGGACGTTTTAAATGTCGTCTTTCTTAATTGACAAGAAATAAAATAAATAAAGAAACATTTAATAAACGTTTTTTTCTTTCATACTTTTTTTTATTATTTTATATTGCCCAGAGCTGGAAACTATGAAAAAAATGGAAGGAGGCTTTTGCCTAGCAGTGGGACAGTACAAATTAGATATAACAATAATAGTAATTGAAGTGTCACTAATCGTTACGCAATGTGGCTTGCACCAATTTTGTTGTATGAACTTCTCTCTCGAGAACTCTCTTTTTTGTTTGTTTGTTTCTGTCCCTCCACTTCTTCCATCTTTTGCAGGCCCACGCTTTCTTTTTCCAGTTCTGGTCCTTTGTATGTTTTGGTCCTTCCAGTTTTCATTTCTAATTAGATTTTAAAACTGTAGAAGAACGCCTATATTTAAATTATCCACTTGTAATAATTATAGACCTACAAATAATTACTAAGCTTTCCCTCAGGTTATTTCCTTCTGGGTTTTCTTATGTATAATTTCTAGCTCCAACTAATTAATGACTGTAAGCATGTTACGTACCAGGCCACTCAGAAAGTTTTGCGAAAAAAGTTTTTATGTAAAAGGCACTGGCCACTTGTAATTATTTTGAAAACTTTGGTTATTTAAAAGCAAAAATAACATCGTTCGAATTTTGAATATCCCTACACATTTTTTTGAGAGCCAAATCAAATTATCGTGTCTCATTTAAAAATGGATCTGCATCGAGTACCTTTTCATGCGATGATTTTATACGATTTTAAATGTGGCCTAAAACCTGATGAGTCATTTCATTGACTTCAAGTTGCTTTTATGGATGAAAGACCTTCTAAAGCAACCATTCACTGCTGGTATAGTGAGTTTAGGCGCGGTCGCCTTACTTTGGGGAATGATCTAAGGAGTGGTCATCCTACGACGGCTGTCACGAAAGAAAGTGTGCTCTCAGTAACAAAAAATTTTCAAGAAAACAGGCGAATTACATACAAAGAGATATAGCATACATTGCAGATTGGTTCGGGAAGCGTTCACAAGATTCTACAGGAGCACCTTTGCGTGAGGAGGATAGTTTGCCGCTGGGTGCCTCACATCCTCACCAAAGCTCAGAAGCAGGCCCGTGTGGAGTGGTGCCGTGATATGATTAAAAAATTAAAGCAGACTCGTCTCGGCGCGTTTACGACATTGTGACAGGTGACGAACCTTAAGTTTATCTATACAATCCGGAAACAAAGCGTCAGTCGACAGTTTGGCTGTTTTAAAAGGAACCAACGCCTATGAAAGCAAAGCGATCGAGAAGCGCAGGGAAAATTTTGATCGCTAGTTTCTTTACTTTGACGGGGTACCTGATTTCAATTCCGTTACAAGACCAAAGCAGCATCAACGCCGAATGGTATACCACAAAATGCCTGCCAGAAGTTTTGTCTGCAATGAGCAACAAGCGACCGAATTCCGGGATCCGTGGGGTACTGCTCCACCATAACAACGCGCCCGCGCACTCAGCGCTCAAAACGAGGGACTTCCTGGATACCCCACCAGTCAGAATCTTGGGGCACCCTCTTTACAGTCCTGATCTGGCACCGTTTTTTTTTTTATTGGTTGGGAAAATCATCTTATGACAGAATTCTCCGAAATCATCTTATGACAAAATTCCGTCCGGGATCGTTTTGAAAAGAAGAAGTAACTTACGAGGATGCAATGTCCGCATAGCCTAAGTTATCCATATGATTGGTCTGTATGTTTCGGACTATCTCCGCACAACCGGCGTCTGTGTTGCAAGTACGAGTCACAGTATGCTGAATGATGACCAGGTCCACGGGTCTCGCCAGATATTCTACTTGGAGTGGAGATAGGCCATCCCATTCTCGCTTTGTGACGACGCCGCAATCTGAAAAGAGATAGATAATGGAGTCACAATAATGCTAGATAATTTACAAGTACTGCAGTGTTAGCACGAGCTCTTAACGCGATTCATTTAACGACCTAAACTGAACTATTAAAAGGATGGAGGTTTTTAGGGTGTATAGCTCCATCCCTCTTTTTCGCTCGAACGACTGGCATTTTTTGACTGGCCTGTTGGTCTAGTGGTTAGAGGCCAAATGTTTGTGTGATGAGTACGATCATTTGTTCTGTGTCTGGGTGTAATTTATCTATATATGTATGTATTTAGAAATATTTAAGTATGTTTATCAGTTGTCTAGTACCCATAACACAAGCTCTGCTAAGCTTGGGACCAGACGGCGTTGTGTGATGTTTGTGGAATATAAAAAAAAATAACGTTTCGAATACCGTAATTAGAGACACAATAGATAGACAATGAGAGAGTGAACGCAGGTGTTCACTTGGGGTTTAATCATAGATATCTGGGTTTAATGAAATAACACGCCGTGGTAATTCATCTGACGTCACTACTATGTCTAATATTATACAAATTAACGATAATTGGCAAGTCTGGTTTTTGATTACTGAAACCATTTTATTGATTAAAAAACCAAAACAAAGAATTCAATAAAAAAAAGAAATATTTTTCATCAAACATTTTAATTTAGTATAAAAATAATGAAATTATTAATTCCTTGAATGTAACTGTTTGCCGACAAGTTTCTGTAAGTGTATTGACCCTGCATTTGTTGTGACCCAAAAATAACGTCTAAATATATAAAAATGAATAGCTATTGGTTAGTCTAGCAGTTATTGAGCAGTGGTAGCCGAGTGGTAACGGCTCCGACTTACGAGTTGTAGGTCGCGGGTTCAAACCCAGCCAGGCGCATTACTTTGTGTAATTTATTTCATCACCACTGCTCTCAAAACGGTGAAGGAAAACATCGTGAGGAAACCGGCATGTTCTAGAACCAAAAATTCGAAGACATGTGACATTCACCAACCCGCACTGGGCCCGCGTGGTGGATTACGGCCCATTCCCTCTCCTGGAGAGGAGGCCTGAGTCCCAGCAGTGGGAACATTAAAAGGCTGATTATGCTTATGCTTATTGGTTAGTCTCACTAAAAATCGAGTACGGCTAGACAGATTTGGCTAATTTTGGTCTTGAAATATTCTTGACAGTTCAGAGAAGGTCTCAACGATGAGAAAACATGGAAAAATTCAGTAAAAAAGCTACTAGACCGCTTTATCTTTTGACAGTTCAGCTAAAGATATCACAACATTCATAGACTATAAGGCGGTACGAAGTTCGCCGGGTTTACTAGTTTTCAATTAAAATATATATTATAATCTTATGATTCTTAATATTTTATTCTTAATCCTAACTGAGTACAATGGAAACTACACAAAATATAATAATAGAAAAAGACTTACCTCCATTTATAGTTGCTAAAATAATAAATAACGCAAAAATGCTGCAAAGAATCTTCATTTTGCGTTGTTGGATGCAACTTTACACTTAGAACTCAAGACCAATACTAAAGGAACTGAGAGACCTAAGCAATGAACCGTTTTAAGTAAAGACAAATCCTCATGCTATCTCGTTCTTGTTCTATAAAGGGTAAAAGAGATGGAAAATCTTAACTTTGTTTATGTGTAAATGAATCATACGCAGCAAGAATTCTGTCCATATGACATTGGTTCCGCGCATATAATTATTAAGATATTATTATGTATAGCTACAGCTTAGGGGTCTTGAAGTCAAGAGTGAATAGGTTACTTTTAGGCAAGCGTGCTTTATCGTCGACCACATCATCGCTTACCACGAGGTGAGATGGTGGTCAAGCGTGAATCTATCAATAGTAAAAAATAAAAAAGATATTTTTTTTGTCTTTGAATCAATAGATATATTGATGTTTTATTGTATTACAAACTATAAAAGTATTAAGTGTAACCATATGAAAAGCTGTAAAATCCACGAGGATTACTCCAAAACAAAAAAAAAAGTTACGAGCTTGAACGAAAACTTCTTATTCTGACACAAAATTACACCAAAATAAATAAAAATATAAGCTCAAAAGGTTGCCCATCGTTCAACCTATTATCTCTTGTCACAATTTTTTGAACGCCATGCAGACAATAGAAAATCTACAGTTCACGAGTTACTTGTGAATCGCGTCCGGTATAACAAAGAAGGAAGATATTAAAGAAAGGAAAGGTTGCGCTAATGCGTTCACTGCCTTATTTACACAAAAAGAAAACACATAAATAAGCAAAAAATAATATCCTTGACGACGGTAGTTGTCAAATCTTTTTTTTTTTCTACTTTACCCACGTTTTACCTGACTGACAAGAGGAGGGTAAGGTTTTTCAAGGGTTTTTTTTTTATTGGGTGGAAAAATCATCTTATGACATATCTCGCTCTTGAAGGTTTTTCAAGGGTATGTTTATACTCTCGTGGTCGAGGTCGTGTTTTTAATTAAGTAAATTTTTCAGATTATTTTCTTCTTAAATTTATTTTGGAGCCAGGTTTGACCCAATTTTCGACAATGAACTTTTTAGATCCCTGTTTGATGAGTTTCGACCTCCATTTTAGAGTCAATTCCAACGCTAGGCAATCTACGATAACTGGGATTTTAGATTTTCAGTAGATAGGGTGACTAAATCAAATGTATACAACCTTTTTTAGAACCAATTTTATTTAGGGTTGATGTCTGCTGTAATTTTGATTTTTTATAGCTTTAAAAAAAAACACTTCATTGATTGCTTTTTACAGTTCGAAAGTAAATTAAAAACGGATTTTTTTTTATCTCGTTATATTGTTACTAGCTTCTGCCAGCTTCGCCCGCGTGAAAGTCGGTTTCTCGATACATTCTTCCAACCCCCGTTTACCCCCATAGGGTGGAGTTTTGTTAAATACGTTTTTAGCGGATGTCTACACCCTATAAGGAGCCTACCTGCCAAATTTTAAGTTTGTACATGTTAAAGTTTCTGAGATTTCGTAATTAATCAGTGAGTGGTAGATTATAGATTAATAGTTGACTCAGCAAACGTTGTTTTGAAATATATAGTATCAAAAAAAAAGTGGGTGTTGGTGGTGGGATGGTAAAAAATAACCTACGACCTATTCTCAGACCTACCAAATATACTTACACAAAAAAATAAGGTATTTTTACATATGAGAAGATAATATTATCTACAATTTTGATTTGACTAAGGATCCCTAATACAGCGAACTCTTATTGACTCTAGTAATGTTAATATGGAAGCGGGGATTCCTCTACAAAACATAAATACAGTATAATCTCAATAAAAAAATATTGTTAATACGTTCATAAAAAATAAGGTTATGACACGTCAGTTTTAGCGTTTAGATAAAAGAAACCGGTATTCACTCTCAATCATTTTAATTTGAACCTTAGCTTATTCTGATAAGTCACACAATGGCATTTGGAATTGGAAGTAGGAATAATACCTATATAATTTATCTTGCGAAATGTGACCTGCACAGATAACCTGTCTTGTCATTGTCTTTCCACCAACCATTTTTTTACTAAGAAGAACTTGAGTAGAATGAAAATAAACTTACTTATCTAGTAAGTGCCTACAGTTAAAGCCCTCAGAACGCACCACCACCGGATTCCCAAATAGCGGTAAGAAGGGCTTATATCAGCGTCGAGTCGACGACCTGCAGGCCTAGCAAAGTTACGACCGTTTCGTTTTGATTCTCTTTCGTCGTTTGCCTTGATTCACCACGCCTCCGATTCCTTTTTTCTGTCATCTCAACGTTCAGTCACGTGGTCAAAACAAAAGAATCGGAGGCGTGGCCGACTCGAAGCGATCGACGAAATAGAATCGAAACGAAACGGTTGTATCTTGGCTAGGGCGGCTGGGACTCGTTCTCGACAACCGGTGGAACCTCGGGGATCCCAAATGAAGGAAAAGAAAGAACAGGAGTGGGTTTTAGAAAGTAAAAGTCTGATACGTCCTCCCGCCCCACCTAAGAGCAGCATAAGTAAAGAAACGTACCTGCAGCCAGCTACTCTCTTTTACACAGTGGAAAATTATCAAATAATTCCAAGGAAGTATCATATTTCACTAACTAAAACAAGCGGGTTTTAGTGTCCCCTCAGTTGTCCTTTGCGTTCCATGGCCACGGTAAATCTTTTTAACACACTTACTCGAAAACCCGTTATTACTACCGCTTTTAGGCACGCATTTTAATGTTTTTCGTACTAGTGCAAAAAAGTGCACGAACTCGTCCCCGCCACAATTTATTACAATTATCAAATCAACCTGGGCGCTAAACGATCCCACGATTCGCACGTCAACCTCCGTTTATAATATTATTAATTATTCGTACATCTTCGTAAGTGTATTGAAAAACGTCGTTTGATACACGTTTTTTTTTAGGTGGTAAAATCATCTAATGACAAATCCCGCTCTTGGGCGGGGCGGGAGATACTGTCAGACTTTTACTGACTAAAAACCCACTCCTGTTCCTTCGTTGCCTTCGTCCCGGGGCCCCGGGTTTCGTTTTCACACTACGCATGGCCCCAGTAGGCTTCGACCCTGCTGGGCCCCTACGATTTGCTGACATCACCCTGAGACGCGCGTGGAACAATACAATACGACTTAGGCTCGGTCCGGACGGTTACCGGACGTTTGGACGACGGACTACCCATTGCTCGCCGTCTGCAAGCCCGCGCCTGCGGTGTCCGGAAATCGGGATCGGAATCCCGGCGGCGGTTGGAGCGTAAGGACCGTTGCCTAACGCGATTGGTCGCCTCCTTTACTAGCATTACTGCTTCGCAGAAGAAGGCAACTGCCTGCCACTCCTCCTCGCTCCGGATCATGGCCTGAACCAAGGCTCGGCGCGAGATATCGCCGCCGCCGATTGCCCCCACGAGGACACGGCGTTGCTCTGCCCAAGCGGGACACACCTCCACCGTGTGCTCTACTGTGTCCTCCGGGCGGTCCACACAGTGGCGACACCCGGGCGTCATTTCCGCACAAATCCGGTGCAGGAACTTCCCGAACTTACCGTGTCCGGTGAGAACCTGCGTCATGCGGAAGGTGAGGACGCCGTGAGGTCTTTCCAACCACGCCTCAAAGAGGGGACTTACCGCCATAATTGTGGCGTGCCCATCGTTTGATACACGTGGATTTTTTTTACTGCAATACTCGGCTCCATAACACCCTCGCCTGCGGCTTGCGCGAATTTCGCCTCGGTCGCAATAAACTATTGAACAATCCGGGTACCCTAATGTTTGTCTGATCTTTTTTGCTAGAAAAGTGTTGAGATAAACAAAATTCATAACAGCACATTTGTATTTAACAAAGGCGTGAAATTGGAACCATAGCCAATATTACTGTTTGGAAGAGCACTCACGGTCTGATTTTGATTGGCAATAGGTTTTGATGGTAGACATTCCACGTTTGTTTCGTTCAACCCATAAAAGGATTTTTCATATCTATATATATAATATTTTATTATATTGGAACCTCTTGAAACCCGAACACGAAGTGCCAATGTCATCACGATTTCATTGTAAGAAAAGGATAGTACTATTTGCCCTGTATAGCAGCGTCTCTCTTACACACAACTGAATCATAAAATGGTAATAATAATACCTACATTTACTTTTCATCGCAAATGTTATATGTTGAATAATAATAATATAATAATAATATTCAACAACCATCACACAACGCCGTCTAGTCCCAAGCTAAGCAGAGCTTGTGTTATGAGTACTAGATAACTGATAAACATACTTCTATATTTCTAAATACATACATATTATAGATAAATTACACCCAGACACAGAACAAATGATTGTGCTCATTACACAAACATTTGTCCTGGGTGGGAATCGAACCCACGACCTCCGGCTTAGCAGTCAGGGCCACTAACCACTAGACCAACAGGCCAGTCGAATAAAAACAACAATAACATTTGTGAGAAACTGGTGCCCGAAATAGGTAAAGAATATCTGTGTTACGGGTCACCAGGCCCCAAGACTTAAAATAAAGCAAGAAATAAAATACCACGTGTAGGCATTATAATAAAAAAAAAAAACAGAAACTAGTTAAAAAAAAACATCATAGTAGTTAAAACCTCCTGAACGTCTAGACAAAAATGGACAAAAATCTTAACTCCACGTAACTATGTTTATCCATTGAGTATGTATACCTATTTGTATATTAAATAAATTAAAGGCATATAGTCCCTTGAACGTCTGGCCGGAGTGTTATTCAGGTCAAGTGTGAACCCATCAAAAGTAAAAAAAAATGTTTTTTTTTTATTCTTCATAGGTTCGCGCTTGACCGCTATCTCACCTGTTGGAAAGCAACGATGCGGTCGACGATAGAGCGCGCTTACCTAGAAGTAACCTATTCACTCTTGACTTAAAGATTCCCGGGTTGTATAAGCCATCAGGAAACACAGATTCTGGCAAGGAATTCCACTACTTAGCTGTACGCACAATGAATGTGTTCATAAAAAGTTTGTGCGTATAGGTGAGAGGTTCACCATGTACCGGTGGTGCATTGCCGTACGCCTGGTGGTCCGAAGATGGAACGGGTTAGGCGGAATAAGATTATGTAATTCCGACACACACTCCCCTAAATGCAACCGGTAGAAAACCGACAGGCTTGCAACTAGCCGTCGATGCTCAAGACTTTGAAGCCTCGACTCAACGCGTGCATTTTTGCCAATGATCCTCCTGGCTCGCCTCGCAGATTCTACATAGTTTTATCAAGCTTTGGAAATATTGACTTTCCGACGCTAACTAGTCATATGGTACGTATTAGAACACACTTTTCATGTTATCCCGCGCTGGGAGCGAGAGGGTGGGCATGTCAATCTTTTACTCACTAACAAAACCCACCTGTGTTCCTTCCCCACCGACCGTGTTCCCACGTTGTCGTCGTGGTGGGGCTTGCGTGTCTTTATGACCTTGAGGGCTATGCCGGTAGAGCTACTCATGCCGGAAGGCCTCAAGCGAGAGACCAGACCAAGAGGAACACACAGGCGGAGTCCAGACGGACCGCCACGGAGGGTGCACTGTCCAGAAGCATCGGCACCAACAGCTGTTGGTGTTTTTGGACAGTGGTTTTGAGAGAGTGGGTTCGCCTCGGGTACGCGTCTGCTTATCAGACGTGACCACGATGGCGAACGTGTTATTGGGGACCCCACCCCAATATAAAAAAAAGGCAAAGCTGTGTTCAGCAACAATCATGAGTGCGGATAGTAAAAATATTACTACCCCAGGAGGGTACCTGCTTGCAGGAGAATCCCTCCCCGAGCAGAGCTCGGGCTGCCCCTCGTATTCTGGGGGGGGCAACTACCGCCTCGGGTCTTCGGACCCTGTACCGTCCTTCGTGGACGCAAAGAGCCAGGGTGGCTCACTCACCGGTAGCGTGGAGTCCCTGGGACCTGTTCCCAGCACGTCCGCTGCGCCGGTGGGTCCTGCAGAGGCCGGCAGGAGCTTCGGCCTCAGGGAGGTGAGTGGAGACGCGGCGTCGGACTCCGATGCCGCGTCTTCGCTTGTATCGGAGAGGATGGAGGTGGAGGAGTCCACCTCCAAGACCCAGTTCCTCAAGCGCCGCATGTTGGGGGATGGCAGGAGGACATCCTCCGACGACGATGATCTGGGTGTATCGGCCCGCAAAGTCTCCACCGCTGTGCGGGGTGCGGGCCGAAAGATGGGGAAGGGGAGCCGGCGCACCGCCGAGGAAGTGGCTCGGCGATCCCTCAAAGTCGCCAGGGAGGGGTGCCACCCCGGGGCACTCAGTGGCCTGGTCGGCCCTCCGCAACCGGAGCCTTCGGGCAGTGAGCCAGAAGGTTTGGAGGAGGCGCTGAACAGGTTCACGGAGATCGTGGCAGCTGCCATATCAGGCGTGGCCAAAAAAAGGGAGAGGGTTGCCAAGAGATCCATCTCCCAGGCCATGACCTCGATAACAGAGGCACTAGGTATCGTCCTGGAGCCGTTCAAGCGATCCCTCAATAAGAGGATTGAGCGGCTCGAGGCGGACCTGGCCGGTCTTCGTGGATCTGGCCCTGAGGTGGCGCAAAAAGGGGGATGCAAGCAGGGGCAGAGTCGGTCCCGGCCCCTGCCCCAGGCGGAGAGCGAGTTGCTGACCCTGCTGCGGCAGGAGCTGGCCGCCTTCCGGCAGCAGCAACTGGAACAGCAGCAACAGTTCCAGGAGCGGGTCCAGCGGCAGTTCGCTGTCCTGGAGGGCATTGTCCTGCGCCCCCCGCTTGCGGCCTCCGGCCAGAAAAGGGCGGTTTCCTACGCTGCCGCCGCCGCGGCTGCTGCACCCAAAGCGGGCCCGTCCGGGCAGACCGGGCGTGGAGCCCAGGTGTGGGAGCCGGCGAGGCCGGTCCCGGCGGCCAAGCAGCAGCAGCGGCAGGGGAAACCTGCCCCTCCCCCGAAAGGCAGAGCGGTGCCTGCTGCTAAATCGGCGGGGCCTTCCGCGGCGGCGGCAACTAGGCCGCGCCTGCCACCTCCACTGCCTCAAGAAGAGCCCTCGGCTGGCGCCGAATGGACGGTTGTCGGCGCCAGCAGGAAGGCGGGCAAGGTGGCCAGAGCGGCGAAGAAGCGCGAGCGGCGACAGCAGCGCAAGAAGCGGGCCATGGCGGCCAGACTTCGCGCCCCGAAATCCGCAGCTGTAGTGATCACACTACAGCCGGCTGGGGAAAAGAAGGGCGTGACGTACAACGCCGTCATGGCAAAGGCGAAACAGGCGGTGGTGGATCACCTCGACGAGTTCGGAGCCTCTGAAGGCTTCCGAATGAGGCGCACCGCAACCGGGGCCCGAATTTTGGAGGTCCCTGGTGCGGACAGCGGCTCTGCCGCGGACGCCCTGGCCGCAAGGATCAGGGCGTCCCTGGACGTCGAGGAGGTCCGAGTGTCCAGGCCCACAAAGTGCATAGACATGCGCATCATGGGCCTGGACGACTCCGTTGGGGTGGACGAGGTGGTGGCCGCCGTCGTCAGGGCGGGAGGATGCCAGGCCGATCAAGTGCGGGCTGGCACCATCCGTGCTGACAGCACGGGCATGCGGGCCGTTACGGTCAGCTGCCCCGTGTCGGCGGCCAAAGCCATCACGGCTGAAGGCCGTAGGCTCTTGGTGGGCTGGGTCTCCGCGCAGGTAAAACTGCTGGAGCCCAGACCTCTGCGGTGTTACCGCTGCCACGTGGGGCACCACGTGGGGGCTCACTGCGCCGCGGAGGTGGACCGCAGTGACCGCTGCTACCAGTGCGGTCAGTCTGGTCACAAGGCCGTCGAATGCCGTGCAACGCCGCACTGCTACGCATGTGCGGCGGCAGGCTAGCCGGCCGACCACCGGGCTGGGGGCAGGTCCTGCGACCCCCCCGCCAAGGCCAAGGCCAAAGTTCGGAGGCCCGTCCACCCTGACGAACTAACCGCCGCAGCCGCCTCCTTGGCTGCCGCCGCTGTCGCCGTCGCACCCGCCGCGGCGGGGCCCTCACAGGGGGCTCGGGAGGAGGCTGTAATGGACTGTCAATAACGACCCCATTACGTCTCCTCCAGGCGAACATCAACCACTGCGCCCCCGCTCAGGATCTGTTGCTCCAGAGCATGGCGCAGTGGTCGATCAATATCGCCGTGGTCTCCGAGCCGTACAATGTCCTGCCCAGGGGAGACTGGGTGCGGGACCTGGACGGCTCGGTGACCCTAATTTCGTCGGCCGCCGCCGGTACCCCGACCCTCGAGGCCGTCACGAGGGGACGGGGTTGCGTGGCAGCACGGTTCGGGGACATTGCAGTGGTAGGCGTCTACCTGTCCCCGAGCAGATCTCTCGGCGATCTTCACATCTCCCTAATGGAGCTGAAAGCCGTCGTCGCTGGGTTTGGTTCCCTCCCCGTGGTCGTTTGCGGGGACTTCAATGCCAAGAACTTGGCTTGGGGTTCCCGGCTCACGAACCAGCGGGGTCGGATGGTGGAGGACTGGGCTCTGGAGACAGGCCTGGTCGTCCTAAACCGGGGTTCTGTCCCCACGTGTGTGCGGATGCGGGGTGACTCAGTGGTGGACATCTCGTTCGCCAGCCCCGCTCTGTCACCGCGTGTCGTCGACTGGCGCGTTATGGAGGGGGTGGAGACGTTTTCGGACCACCGGTACATCCGGTTCGACGTCTCCGCCCAAACCTCGATTGCGCCGGTCCGACAGAACCCTTGTGGTCCGCGGTGGGCGCTGAGGCAGATGGACCGGGAGCTCCTCCTGGAAGCCGCGACGGTACAGGCCTGGGTGCAAGCACCGGACAGGCCTGTCGACATAGACGTCGAGGCAGAGTGGTTCCGGGAGGCCATGTCGCAAATTTGCGACGCGGCAATGCCCCGAGTCCCTCCAGGACGTGCTCAGCGCCAGGTATAATGGTGGTCGCCGGAGATTGCGGCACTGCGCAACGCGTGCCATGACGCGCGACGCTGGTATGCCAGATACCGCAGGCGCCGCATCCGTCCACCGGATGCGGAGGCCAGAGAGGCGGAGCTGTACGAGGGATACAGAGCGGCAAAGCGCACCCTCCGAGCGGAGATAAGGCGGGCCAAACTTGAGGCCCGCAACGTGTGGCTGGGGACTCTGAATGGGGACCCATGGGGACGCCCGTACAAATTGGTACGGGACAAACTCCGCCCCTGGGCTCCCCCGCTGACGCAGAGTCTCCGGCCCCAGCTCGTGGAGGGTGTGGTGAGCACTCTGTTCCCCACGCGAGGGGAACACTCTCCCCCGCCCATGGCTCCGCCACCAGCGGTGTCCGACGCGGACCACGATGGCGACGACGACGACAACGCTCCAGAAGTGACCGAGGTAGAGATGAGAGTGGCGGTACGAAGGCTGAGTGCCAAAAATACCGCCCCAGGACCCGACGGCTTGCCTGGGAAGGCATGGGTCCTGGCCATGGAGGCTCTCGGGCCTCGACTAAGAGGGCTCTTCAGCGCATGCATGGAGAGGGGCCAGTTCCCACTTCGCTGGAAGACGGGGAAACTGGTCCTCATCGCGAAGCCGGGGCGCCCAGCGGACTCTCCGTCCGCGTACCGGCCCATTGTGCTGCTCGACGAGGTGGGCAAGCTCTTTGAAAGAGTAATTGCAGACCGCCTCGTCGCACACCTAACACGGGTGGGGCCGGATCTGGCGGACGGCCAGTTCGGCTTTCGCAGGAGGCGCTCCACGGTGGACGCCATCATGTGCGTGCGAGCTCTCACGACAGGGGATGCAGTGGCCCAGGGCAGGTGTGTCGTGGCGGTGTCTCTGGACATCGCCAACGCCTTCAACTCGCATTGGGAGGGCACTCCGGTATCACCGGATGCCCAACTACCTCTGTCGTGTGGTCGAGGCGTACCTGTCAGACAGGTACATAACCTACCCCGGTCACCAGGGGGTGTGGGAACGTCGAGAGATGTCGTGCGGTGTTCCGCAGGGATCGGTACTAGGGCCGCCCTTGTGGAACATCGGATACGATTACGTGCTGCGCGGCGACCTCCCTGACGGGGTCAGCGTGGTCTGCTACGCAGACGACACGCTGGTCCTGGCGCAGGGAGAGTCGTACCAGGCGGCGGTCGAACTAGCGACACGCGGGGTCGCGACGGTCGTTGGCAGGATCCAGGAGCTGGGACTCGAGGTGGCATTGCACAAGTCCGAGGCCATGTGCTTTCACGGCCCTCGGAACGCGCCACCACCGGGTTCCCGGCTAACGGTGGGAGGAGTCCACATCGGCGTCGGGTCAACGATGAAGTACCTGGGACTCGTTCTCGACAGCCGATGGGATTTCGACGAGCATTTCCGACGTCTGGCTCCCAAACTAAATCGGACTGGGGCTGCTCTCTCGCGGCTCCTGCCCAACCTTGGGGGTCCAGACGCCTCCTGCCGGAGGCTCTACGCGGGGATCGTTCGGTCCATGGCCCTTTATGGCGCGCCGGTGTGGGCACCGGGGCTGCGGAAGCAGCCGGCGGCCCGGCTGAACGCGTGCCAGAGGGTCATGGCCATACGGATGGTGCGAGGATACCGGACGATCTCCCGCGAAGCGGCGAGCCTTCTTGCTTGCCAGCGACCATGGGAACTGGAGGCAACAGTCCTTGCACTCATGCAAGAACGGCGCATGGAGATGCAACGCCGGGGCGAAACTCCGCTGCCGCAACAAGTCGCGGCATGGCGGACAGAGTTCCGGCGAGTTCTCATGGAGAAATGGCGACAGCGACTGTCGCGACCCCGTGCTGGGCACGCCACAATTATGGCGGTAAGTCCCCTCTTTGAGGCGTGGTTGGAAAGACCTCACGGCGTCCTCACATTCCGCATGACGCAGGTCCTCACCGGACACGGTAAGTTCGGGAGGTTCCTGCACCGGATTCGTGCGGAAACGACGCCCGGGTGTCGCCACTGTGTGGCCCACCCGGAGGACACGGTGGAGCACACGGTGGAGGTGTGCCCCGCTTGGGCAGAGCAACGCCGTGACCTCGTGAGGGCGATCGGCGGCGGTGATCTCTCGCGCCGGGCCTTGGTTCAGGCCATGCTCCGGAGCGAGGAGGAGTGGCAGGCGGTCGCCTCTTTCTGCGAAGCAGTAATGCTAGCTAAGGAGGCGGCCGATCGCGTGAGGCAACGGTCCTTACGCTCCAACCGCCGCCGGGATTCCGATCCCGATTTCCGGCCACCGTAGGCGCGGGCTTGCAGACGGCGAGCAATGGGTGGCTCGCCGTCTGACCGTCCGGTAACCGTCCGGACCAAGCCCAAGTCGTCGACGGCGCGTTTTGTTCCACGCGCGCCTCAAGGAGATGTCAGCAAATCGTAGGGGCCCAGCAGGGTCGAAGCCTACTGGGGCCACGGGTAGTGTGAAAGTGGAACCCGGGGCCCTGGGACGAAGGCAACGAAGGAACAGGAGTGGGTTTTTAGTCAGTAAGAGTCTGACACTATCTCCCGCTCCGCCCAAGAGCGGGGATGTCATTAGGATGATTTTCCCACCCAATAAAAAAAAAAAAAAAAAAAAAAAACCTGTGTTCCTTCAATTGCCCTTTGATAAATAGATATCACGGCTACTCTTTTGAAGATTCTCGCAGTCCTTAGTAGAGAAGATTCTTATATTCTCGTAGTGAAAGTCCAATCAAAATATGTTTATTCATTTCGTAGATAATTAAAATCTGTTCATCCATTTCCCAAAATATTTTCCATTCCGTGTGAAAATAATAAGTAGCTCAAGTTATTCATTATAACCTGAAGTCTATCTGTGGCTATATCTCAGTAAAAGTCCCGTCAAATTATGTTCAACCGATTTAAAGATGGAACTCTATGGTTCCATAGTGTAAAACACATTCCCGCTTAAAAATGAAAACTAACCTAAATTACTCTTTGTAACTTCACTATCCGTCAGCCAAAGAAATGCCATAATTGTGGCGGTAAGTACCCTCTTTGAGGAGTGGCTGGAAAGACATGTTATTGGGTCATTCAGTTCCCTTCAAAATGGTTGAGCTAAGTGGGGCTGATGCACGTCATGCTCGTGAATCGTCAGTTGAGACTGACAGACTGGTCATTTCATCTACTGACGAAATTAATTTTAATTTTGGAAGTGTGCCAGAAACACCGACATCCGACATTAAAGTTATTTTGATCCTTTTATTGTTTTTTTTTTTTATAAAATATTTTTATGTTACACTTTTAGTTGCGATACACATACAACCAGAGTGCCTATTTCTCATGACAATTCCAATTAACCCAAACACTTCTAGGATACATTGGTTTTATTATGAAGTTCCCGTATCCCGTATCGTATATGAAGAAACATTATTGTAATTTAAGACCTGTACCTGTAACCATATTTCAAGCAAATAAATTATATTATTATTATTATTATGATCCTTTATTCACTATAAACACATATTAGTTACATTTTTAAATATTTTTCTTAAACAAAATGATACAAAAAAAAAAAAAAAAAACATTTAAAAATATAAAAAATAGTACCCCACCGGTATCGGGAACAGGGTCCAAGCTACCGGCGGTCAGGGCTCCAGAGAAAGGAACCTCCTCACAATACGAGCCGTGTCCAAGAGTACCGCTTTCTGAATCAAGCCCTTGATCCAGCCGCCTAACGCGAGCCTCCTAAGGTGTTGATCGAGGCTCTTGGCTATTAAGCCATTGCCCGACACGACTATCGGTACAATGATCGCTGAGTCCACATCCCACATGTCGACAACCTCGCGAGCCAAGTCAATATACTTAATTTGTTTATCTTTCTCGGCTTTCACGAGGTTCTCGTCATGTGGAACGGAAATGTCAACGATCATTGCACGCCTCTCGTTTCGGTCCACCACCACTATATCAGGCTTATTGGCTACAATAGTCCTGTCAGTGATGATGGACCTATCCCAGTACAAAGTGATATGACCATTATCAAGAACTGGGTCGGGCTCATACCTGTAGTAAGGCACTTCCGATTCCACAAGAGAGTATTTCAGAGCCAGTTGCTGATGGATAATTCTGGCTACTAGGTTGTGCCTATGCAAGTACTCTCCGTTAGCTAGACGAGAACAACCAGAGATTATGTGACGAATTGATTCTCCCGGACGGTGACATGCCCGACAGATGTCAACCGTGCCGTCCTTCACAATAAATCTCCGGTAGTTATTCGTCATGATAACTTCGTCCATAATTGCACAGACAAAACCTTCGGTTTCCCCAAAGAGGTCACCGAAACGCAGCCAGGCTACGGACGCCAATTGGTCTACATCGGGCCCGTGAAGGGCCCGGAAAAAGCGTCCGTGAAGTTCCTTGCTCTGCCATACTGCCCTGCGATCGTTAGTGTCAAGCACTACCGGTTTGCGCCAGTTCTCGTTAGCCAGGGAGAGCGGGGTGAGTCCCTTGTCCACTGCCACTACATCTCGATGCATACCCACGTCGGCAGCTAGAAAATATTCCCTGAGACTGCATACCTCGCGGTTGTGTAGGGTCTTAGCATTTAAGAAACCTCGACCCCCACACTTCCGCGGGATATACAGTCTCATCACCGACGATCGTGGGTGGTGCATTCGGTATGCAGTCAGCAGTGTACGGACCCGCCTATCCAGGGCGTCAAGTTCCGTTTGAGTCCATTTGAGTACGCCGAAAGAGTACATCAATACCGGCATGACCCAACCGTTGAAGGCGCGCACCTTGTTTCCACCTGAAAGAAGGCTACTGAATACCTTCTTCAGGCGTCCAAAGAAACGCTCCTTCAACAACTGCTTCATGTCCGTGATATTGATGCCTAGAGCTTCCGACATACCCAAATACTTATAGGTTTCGGTTGTAGAGAGGGATCTCAGGATTATGGAATCTGTGAGTTGAGTACCCACTGATTCCACAACCTCCCCTCGCTTTACATGCATGACCGCACATTTGTCCACACCAAACTCCATCCTGATGGCACTACTGAAGGTTTCAGTTACCTTCAGTAGCTCCATCAGTTGCAGATTGTTGGGGGCAAACAGTTTCAGGTCATCCATGTAAAGTAGGTGAGATATTACCTGACCACCTCTCTTCAATCGATAGCCTAGACCTGAATTCTCCAGCAGTGTGCTTAGAGGATTCAAGGCTAGGCAAAACCAAAGCGGACTCAAACTATCACCCTGGAATATACCTCGCTTGATCCTTACAGGCTCGGTATTCCTCTGGATATGTCGACATCCTGGATAGTGGAGGACCGTACTCCATTGCCTCATACACGACATCAGGAAGGTGCGTAGTGTTGCATCAATTTTATACAATTCCAGCACCCTCATGAGCCATGTATGAGGAACAGAGTCATAGGCCTTCTTATAATCTATCCAACATGTCGACAGATCCTTTCGGGAACGTCGAACCTGTTGGCTGATGGTCATATCAATGAGGAGCAGCTCCTTAGTACCACGGGACCCGTTCCTACATCCATTCTGAGAAGGTGACATGATAAAATTTTTGTCAATATGACTATTAATTTTGCTTCTCAGTATGGATGTAAGAACTTTATAGACCGTCGGCAAACACGTAATTGGTCTATAATTTTTAGGTTCCGCAGTACTGCCTGACTTATGGAGCAGGTGGGTTATTCCTGTTGTTAGGAACTGGGGCAGCGACCCTGACTCTAAGGCAGACTGAAACTGATATGCCAAGCGAGCGTGTGATCTTGTAAGCCACTTAATCCAGAAATTGTGCAGCCCATCCGGCCCTGGAGATTTCCAGTTTGGCAACGGACGGACTGCACGAGCTACATCATGGGGGCTGATGTTAATTGCCCCCATTTGTGGTATTGGATCACACGCACGCTCGACCTCCCGAGTCCAGTCACCCTCGGTGTGACTGACAGGCTCCGACCAGATGCTGCGCCAGAATGAACTCATGGCGTCATCATCCGGGAGGCGCGCGTCAGTCACACCTTGGTCCGGTCGCTCCCAATCCCTATAAACCCACCTTTCATTACTCCGGAATGTGCGATTCTGGGTGTATCGCTCCACCCGCCGCTTATACCTGCGGATACGGTTTGCCCATGCATACACCTTCTGCTTCAGGAAGTCGATGCGCTCTGTGACACGGGACATATAGTCTCGGGAGCTGATGTCAGTCCCCGAAAACGCCCGCCTCACAAAGCGCATCACTCTTGGGCGAGTGTTGCCCTCCCTGAAGCAGATGAGTTTGCCGATGAGTGCTCTGGCCTCACCAATACGACGCTCGATCCTGCACTGCCAAGCCGGCACGGCTGGTTTTGATCGTGTAGCTACGTCACAGTTTGGAAACTTGACGTGAGCTACACGACATGCCGCTACAGCCGCGCAGTACATTATCGAGTGTGTATCAGTGAGATCTTCACAGTTGTCAAAATAGTTTGACAACTGCAAATCCAGAGCAGCCACCAGCGCCTTATTCTTATTATGCATGGGCAAGCGAGGTAAACGCGGCCTAAGTTCGAGCGGCATGTTGCGATACTCCCGAATAGCACACTCCAAAGCACTCCTCAATTCATTGTTGCACTGGGTACTTACCTGTGTAACCATGTCAGTAATCTCTTCATCAGCGTGGTTTGAAAGATGGTTGGACGGTGATACCTGTGAGTTTACCACCGCCTGCGACGAAGAGGTAATGGCATGGCTACCCATTTCCGTTCGGAGGCGATCAAGTACAGTATCGTCCAACATATGATTACGCTGGATGACCCGCACCTGATCCGACAGTCGTTGGGCCGAAACGTTGACGGCTGGCTCAAGCACCTGAAACAAAGAGAGCATCCGAACACGGTACGCGGTCAGGTTGTTTCCTCCCTCTGTAGCCCCAAAGTATGCGCGCATGACATTTTCATTAATTGATTGTGTCCAACGCATGCGCTGCACACTTCCACCGGTAGCGGGAACCCTATCAGAGACCGGTGGGCCTCGAGGTTCCAGGCTGGCCGGAGGTCGGCCTCTTCCCCGTCGACGCGCAGGTGGTGGTGTCGTCGGCGGCGAGAAGTATTCGTCGCTCGAGCTCGACGCAACTGCAGCAACCGGAATCACTGAACTTACGGCTAGCGCAGGTCCCGGCGGCTGCGAGGCGGAGCTGAGCGACGAACCCGAAGATGTTAGCTGTGTTTTAAGTAGTTGTGCTCGGCTTCTAGTCAGCATTTTTGTCGTTTTTTATTATTATTATTATTATTATTATCAACCTTTCACCTTCCGGCTCCATCATCAGATCAGTTTGATAGTACCTTATAGCCAAAGTGCATCTCATGACAATTCTAATAAGCCCAAACACGGTTAGGTTACATTGATTAATTACGGAATTCCAGTGCCTACCTTCCGGCTCCAAATCATCATCAGTTCCCTTCGGTGATACCATTTTCAACATAACTATTAAGAACCATTCATTTATTTGTATTGTCATAGTCGCTTGTGATATCTATGCGAGTAAGAAGTTCCGTTGACCATTTCTGGTCTTCTTCATCAGTTTCACTTTATCAAATGTTACTTTTTGACTGTAAATGCTTAAGTTCTCAATGAAAATACCAAAATCACTATATAGTTGCTTATAATATTTGAGGAGTTCCCTCGATTTCGCCAAGATTCCATCATCTGATCCCGATTTAGTAAGTATGGGACCATTTGGGAAGTATACCCTTTCCAACGAACAAAGAATTTTTCAAATCGGTTGGCAAACGACGAAGTTAAGCGCGAACAAACATAAAAAAAAATACAAACATCCGAATTGAGAACCTCCTCCTTTTTTAGAAGTCGGTTAAAAATCCTGTTAGTCGAGCTATTTCGGAGATTAGCCAAAACAATCAAACACTTTATATACGTATGTGCAAGAAAAAATAAAATAAATAAATTTATTTATTTATTGACACATACAATTGTTTTTTTTTATTTATTTATTTATTTTTATATCCTTACAGACTAGTCCAAATCGATATTGAGGTTACTTATTACTAAATTAAAAACTAGACTCTGTAACAAATTTAAAAAAAAAGCGCTATCTTAGTGAATTCATTCAAAGCACAATAAAATATATCCACGTCGTCAGCTCAACCTCATGAGCGTGCGCAACGCGCGCATGAGAGGCGCTTCGCTCAATAACTTAGTACGCGCGCGCGGCACCGCCAGCAGACGCGGCCGTCGCCGACGCATCACGTACCCATCCGGCACACACAAACCTACCCTTGCCAAAATATCCGCATTATGTATCCTCCCCCTTATCACCGTAAATATATAGGTTACAAGTGTGTGTTCCCTCCTGACCCTGAACTGAGTTTTAACAGGCATACCCAAGATAACAAATGTAGTCGCAAAATAGCCTGACCTAAATGACCCTGTTCCTAAAGAGCAATGCACAAAACAAGTGTACTAATATAAAAATAAAGTTGTAAGTATGTTTGTAACTTCATGCACTTTAGCGCGGTATTAAATGTCTGAGTCCACATCGAGTTTGCTATCTATCATGCATTTTCCGGTCAAGAGGTCAATGGATAGGATAACAATATTATATTGAGAACAAAACATTTTGATTCGTATCATTTGTAATAATAACAATGTTTTTTATACATGCAATAATAATATTAGCTAAAAAAAATAACTACCGCTTAAATCAATGTCCAAGGTTAAGCAACACCTCCCGAGGTCAGTTTATAGATGGGTGACCATCTTAACATACCAAATTCCTCCATAGATCGGATATCATGTTAAACCGTTGGTCCCAGCTGTAATCCGTAGAAAATTGCCCATCGTCACGGATAGTCAGAAGTTCAGGAAATGAACACCAATCTTGTCAGGAGATATTGTGATCTCATTGCAAGTTATGGAGGCCAAATAAACTACAAACCATTAAACTAAAAAACCGGTCGCAACACATTTCAGAAGGCTAGGGAGATTGGTTGAATTATAAAGTATTTTGTGGCAACACTGGATCATCATCACCTACCTATCTTGTCCCAAATTACTAGGGGTCGACGTAACAAGTTTATTCTTTAATTTTAACCATCACGCTATCACTGACTTCCTTTTCTTTCATAAAACTCCTCACACAATCCATACTTATTTTCAAAACTGGATCATCATCATCATCATTTCAGCCGATAGACGTCCGCTGGACATAGGCCTCCCCCAAACGTCGCCACAATGAACGGTCCCGTGCGTCTCGCATCCATCGGATTCCCGCAACGTTCACCAGGTCATCGATCCACCTTGAAGGGGGCCTTCCATCACTGCGTCTTCCGGTACGCAGCCGCCACACCAGAACCTTTCGACCCCAACGGCTATCTGTTCTGCGAGTGCAATGTGCTCTGCCCATTGACATAAGTTTGACAGTTCTTCGTGCTATTTCTTCAACCTTGGTTCTCCTGTAGATATCTTCATTTCCGATTCGATCACGCAAGTAAACTCCGACCATAGCCCTTTTCATAGCCCTTTGGGTGACTTTAAGAATTCTGATAAGGGCCATTGTGAGCGACCACGTTTCGGAACCATATGTCATCACTGGCAACACGCACTGGTCATAGAGTCAAAGATTCGGATACACAGCAAGGTAATTACCCAGCCCAGTTGACATTATTTGGCAGTTTTTTATCACTGAAGACAAAAAAAACTACTATTTCACACGCCTGATAAGACCTGATGATGTAACACACCTAAGCAGTACACCTAAACAGTTTAATTAAATCAATTGACACAAAATGTTACATTATTCAGCTCTGACGCCCTACCACGAGCTCTCAACGCGATCCATTTTACGAACTGAACTGAGCTGTTAAAGGGATGGAGCTAGCAAGGGTGTATAACTCTATCCTTCTTTCTCGCTCGCACGCCTTACATTTTAACACATGATGGTAAGGCCCCTGAAGTCTTATTAGATATTTAAAAGAGCACGATAGAAAACGTAATGTTTTTTAGGGTTCAGTACCCTTATAGGATCACTTTTTTGTTCGTCTGTCTGTCAAGACCCTATATCTCTGGAACGCGTGAAAGTATCGAGTTGAAATTAAAACCATTTACTCAGGTCTGCAGTCCCTTGAAGCTGTGAAAAAATCAAACTTCTGAATTAAAATAATCATAATCACTTATTTTTTTTTTTGTAAAACATAGGTATTACAGAGGTATTGCCTTCCACTTCACTCTAGGCGGAGTGAAAGGGCGTGTCAGACTTTTACTACTAAAACCACACCTGTGTCCTTCAGATGCCTATTAACGATTGTAGTACAATAACTCATAACCAAATTAAATAGGTGGTTACTTAAAGTGTTTCTGAGCTTTTTTGAGGTTTAATATTACACTCATAAATTTTTCTCGTTTGTTTGTTTCATTGTACAAAGGAGATTAAGTGCACCTTAGGTATACTCTACTGGTCAACTTAGATAAAGACATAATTAGGATAGGTTCAAAAAAAGAAAATATTATTTAGAAAACAAGGGTTTATTACTCTTTCTATCAGTGAATCATCATCATCATCATTTCAGCCGAAAGACGTCCACTGTTGGACATAGTCTAGTGTCGAAATAACGTCCGTTCCTGTACGTCTCGCATCCACCGGATTCCCGCAACCCTAATCAGGTGGTCATCGGTTTACCTTGTGGGAGGCCAACGTTAGCGCGATTCACAACTTTTTTATCTCAATCCATATTTGTGTATTTCGCTGAAGAAAACGGATGACCCTTTTTCTTTTCTATCTGTGTAATTTCAACGCTGTGTCTTACGGGACGAGACTCGAGAACCTTTCATCCCCATCGACCATATGTTCTGCGAGCTATGTGCCGTAAGTTTGGCGATTCTCAGAGCTATTTCGGTTACCTGTAATTAGTGAATACCGCATCAAATTCCGTTGCATAGTTTAAGGTGAGGTAGGCCGCGTTCCCACTATGTCATAAAGGTTAATTCATCGTCGGATGACTATCGTCTCTAGCTGTTCCCATTATAACAACCTTTTGGCGTGACCAAGACAGATAGTCACAATAACGGCACAACATTTAATGTCACGGTATAATTGTGACAATGTTTTTATGGTTTTGCGACTGTCGGTCTAGCCGAACACACAATCATGACATTCTGTGGTCACGTTGATGTCTAAGTTTTATTTTCGGTTTGGAAATAGTAAGAATAGATTTCCTACAGGCGCTAGCTACATTAAATGATAAAACAATAATTGCAGGAATAAATTTCCGGTAGGCGCTAGCTGCATTAAATGATAAAACAATAATAGCAGGAATTTTCCGATAGGCGCTAGCTACATTAAATGATAAAACAATAATTGCAAGAATTTTCCAATAGGCGCCAGCTACATTAACTTTTCGAATACTGTAATTAGAGACACAATACTAAGACAATGAGCGATCGTTCGCTTGGGATTTAATGAATTAAATGATAAAACAACAATAGCAGGAATTTTCCGATAGGCGCTACAGAATACATCCACGCCACGTCGGTTGTACGCACGGTTGGCGCTGTAGGTAAATGATTGGCTGCTGTGCTGCATTATGCGGGTTTGATTCCCGTACGGGACAAATATTTGCATAGCCTACAGATAGGTGTTCCGGGTCTGAGTGTCTTGTGTATGTAAGTTTAAATGTTTGCACTCACGTTATAGGAGTTATTCCATGTGTGGGGCGAGCAAGATTTAAAAAAAAGACCATGGAATGAGTATTGGATAGGCGCTGTAGGCACCGATTCTCTTTTACACTTTACTTCTTGTACTTATTTTAAACTATAGCTCTCTTTTACTAATCGTTAAAACGAGAAAGGGATAGCAATAATTTGACTCCTGTCAAATTAGTTTACGTGATGCACTGTTTTGTATTCTTACCCAACTGTTTTCTCTATGTTCTGAAATATGGCAATCGGAATTCTGACTAATTTGAAAGCAGTAAAATTCTTGCAATCTGTTTTTTTTTAATACTTTACTATTGTAAGAGAGAGCGATTGTTTAAAATAAGTTTTGTTAATGGACTAGAGAATTGGCGCCATAGCATAGCATAGCATAGTCGGCCTTAAAATGTTCCCACTGTTGGGACTCAGGCCTCCTCTCTAGGAGAGGGAATGGGCCGTAATCCACCACGTGGGCCCAGTGCGGGTTGGTGGAGGACACATGACTTCGAATTTTTGGTTCTAGGACATGCCGGTTTCCTCACGATGTTTAATTGGCTCCATAGTATAATTAAAACTCCAAAGCACACATTTACAAAATGTAGTTTAATAAGAAATATAAACCAAATAAGTTATTTACAAGAAAATTATTATTGAAGAACAAAAAAATATTTGTTATTAATACCACGCAGATAGCTCATTTGCATAAACTAGCATATTCTGTATGCACCGTATTCAAACCGTATATAAAAAAATAACTGGGCAAGTGCGAGTTAGACTCGCGCACTGAGGGTTCCGTAAAAACTACCTATGAAAACAGGTCAATTTCCAAATTGAATTACGAAGATTTTTCCGAATCGCAAAAATAGTTTTTTTTTGTGACGTAAAGATTAATTTACAATTTTCAGATATTTACCTATAATTGTGCTATAAGACCTTGCTTCATGGCAAATTTCAGAATTCTAAGTCAACGGGAAGTACCCTATGAATTTTGAATCCCTTGAGAGTGTCGAAATATACGTTTTTGGCGACATTAACGGCCGTATCTTTTTTGTTCGTTAACTCAGAAGTTTAATTTTTTCAAAGCTTCAAAGTACCGCAGGTGTACATAGTTTAAATTTCAACTCGATACCTCCACGAGTTCCCGAGATAAAGGGTCTTGACAAACAGACGGACAACAAAGTGATCCTATAAGGTTTCCGTATTTCCTTTTGAGGTACGGAACCCTAAAAAGATAAGAATATACAAAAAAAGATATCTTCCACGATAACTTTGTTTATGAACATAGCACATTTTACAGCTTCTTGCCTGATGTAGGTAAAGACCTTGGCCAAAGTGATTAAATACTAAAACAAATTAATTATTAAACTCTGAACTTAAAAATTTAAGAAGTGAAAAATCGTTATCATTAGAAGGAGTAACCCTCCATTCATTCCAACGATTACGATTTTTCCTCCCAAGACCTTTGCCCAGCCAAACATTTTTTTAAGTAACGGTACAATAAAGAGTATATACAATATTAGTTTTTGTATATGCGAAACCCGATACACTTGTGTAATACTTTTATGTAAAGAATCTATGTACAAAATTTCATAACTGTATCATGAAAAATCAGAAATTTATAAGCTTGTTATGTTACCTGGTTGTCCACAAAAATACATAATCACGGCCATCCGGGCGACTGAAGGGTTTTTTTGCTTCCGCACCCAGCTGTGCGTCCTAATGCCCGCTATGACCTGCCGTGACCTGTATTTTACTTAGTATCGATGGTGTCCAACTTGTGAACTTTTTTAATTTTTTTTTTTTATTAATAACATGGTGTAAAAATGATTGGAATGGAGTCAGTTACTAATTCTGAACAAACTATATTCAGGTTTCGCTTACACTAAACATATTTTTGTATATCTATCTTACTTTTGTATTAAGCTAGAACTACATTGGGACCACGTAGGCCACGTGCGCCGATCTGGGCGCGTCGGTCTCTCTATATTTTATACGGTAACAAGATTTGTAGAGCTGCATTAAACCCACGCAACGTGGTGCCACGCGCCGCTACTCTACGTACAAATCAGGCGTCGGACACGTGTTCGTCGGTCTAATGTAGTTCCCGCTTTATTCGTTTACTTTACAAAAAAAATCTTCAAAATAACTTTAAAGCTATTTTAGTTTACACTTAATTAATTTCTCGTCGCGAAAATAAAGAATCTTCTTCAATTAATTTTCTTTTGTGTCCAGCTTCGTTCTTTGAGCTGTATTCTCATTGTTTTCATCCCAGTCTTGTATGAACAACGTCACTATAGAGTCTTCAGCTCTTTCTTTGTTGTATCTTACACTAGGCACTTAAATTCACAAAATAAATGAGATTATTTTATTATTTTTCACCTGAAAAAAATAAAGATAACGTTATTAATGATGAAATGTCAAGAAATGTGGGGATTTATTTTTAAATTTGCGTTTTTTGACAAATTTGTCAAAGGTGTTTTTACAATAAACAAGTACAAGTCGAACTCGCGCTCGGTTTCGAATCGTCCTTTACAAAAAAATGGCAAAAAAAAACACGTTTATTGTATAGAAGCCCCACTTAAATACTTATTTTATTATGTTTTTAGTATTTTTTGTTATAACAACAACAGAAATATATCATCTGTGAAAATTTGAACTTTCTAGCTACCATGTTCATGAGATATGGCCTGGTGATAGATGGACAGACAGACAGACGGACGGACAGCCAAGTCCTAGTATTAGGGTCACGTTTTACCCGTTGGGTACGGAACCCTAGAAAGACATGTACAGAGGAGGCTACTTGATTTCGACAGTCCAAACAAAATTCAAACATGGTACTATCGCTTTAAGGTTCATTTTGAAAAATTACTGAATTAATGTAACAACCTTGTTCGTTGCGGGTATCGATCTGTATGCCTACTCCCTAAAATTTCAAATACAATGCAGCATACTAGCAAATTACAAACATTGAGTTCAGCAAAATATACAATGTATGGAATTTTATATTTTGTACGCCACTACCTATGGCAAAACATGTAAGCCATTATTTTAAAAACATCATCTTGTAGTACTATTCCTGATTCGTATCTATAGTATACTCATGTTATACAAATAAAATATCTTTAATTTTTATGTTTTGTCTTTTAATGCCGGCCGGCTTATAAATTTATTTCAGGAAAAACTTAATCAAAATTCGTGCTAGTCACAATTTTCTAATTGTTATAAGAGTTTCAGTTTATTTTTTACTAGCTTTTGCTAGCGGCTTCACTCGCATAAAAATAGAAAATATAAGCCTATGTTACTCAGTGATAAAAGAGCTTTCTACTGGTGAAAGAATTTTGAAAATCGGTCCAGTGGTTTTTGAGTTAAATCGTAACATAGAAACAAACAAATATCAAATCTTTCCTCTTAAATAAATTAGTTTAGAATATGCCTACGCCCTACATGATAAATTAAAGTTATATTTAGCAAAATAAATAAATAATAATTAGTTTGAAATATTGCAGCATACGCCGCTGCATTTTTTTTTTTCTTTTTCATGCTTAAAATTCTACTGTGTGTATAAGGTACGAATAAATGATTTTTCTTTCTTTCTTTCAAAAAAAAGTAATCAAATCACATACCTGCTATATACAAATAGGACCACACAATTAATCAACCAATCTTCCGTTTTCTCTTGCTGCGCACATCCTTGAAGAAAATCTTTTCGAACATTTGCCAAACAATAGAATGTCTTCTCTCAAACGGATTAGGATACATTGTTAATAATTTCGCTCAAACATTAATTAACAAACGACGTAATTCGCCTGAGGCTGAACAGTTATAAAGTAAGGGCATATGTCAGTCAACTCGGCTCGCTGTTATCAGCCAGCCATTGATAATGGATGTAATACTGTTTGACAAACATGAGTTGAATGAATATAACTAGATAAATAAGTGTGTCGGTGAGAAAACTGTCTTTTTTAGGGTTCCGTACCTCTAGAGGAAAAAATGGAACCCTTATAGGATTACTTCGTTGTCCGTCTGTCTGTCAAGAGCCTTTATCTTGGAAACGCGTGGAGGTATCGAGTTGAAATTTAAACTATATACTCAAGTCACCGTCATTTAAAGCTTTGAAAAAATCAACCTTCTGAGTTAACGAAAACAAAAGATAGGACCGTTTATGTCGCAAAAAACCCTATAAATTTTGACTCTGAAGGGAATCGAAATTCATAGGGTACTTCCCGATAACTTAAAATCCTGAAATTAAGTATTAAGTAAGGTCTTATACCACAAGTATAGGAAAAATCTGAAAACTGTAAATTTGTAGTTACGTCTCAAAAAACTTTTTGCGATTCGTAAAACTCTTCGTAACTCAATTCGGGAATTGAACTGTTTTCATAGGTAGGTTTGTACGGAACCCTTGATGCGCGATTCCGACTCGCTCTGCCCCGGTTTTTTTACAGATGATTGGCGAGAGAACCTTTACTTTCTGATCAGTAGGTTCACTGAACTCCATGTGTTGCGAGACCGCTGAGCCTACTATTTGATACGAAAAAAGGCTTGGTCACATCATCATCATCATCATTTCAGTCGACAGACATCATATCCCTCAAGTGTCACCATAATGACTGGTCCTACGCGTCTCGTATCCACCGCATTCCCACGACCCTCACCAGGTCACTGATCCACCTTGTGGGAGGCCTTCCAACGCTGCGTTTTCCGGTACGCGGTCGCCATTCCAGAACCTTTCGTCCCCATCGACCATCTGTTCTGCGAGCAATGCGCCCTGCCCACTGCCACTTAAGTTTGGCGATTCTTTGGGCTATGTCTGTAACCTTGATTCTCCTGCGGATATCTTCATTTCTGATGTGATCACGCAAGGAAACTCCGAGCATAACCCTTTCTATTACCTTGTGGTCACTTAGTGGTTTAAGTTAATTCAGTACCATTGTATAAGAAGTTAATACACACATTTCTGGCAATTACGTATTATTTTTAAATAATAATTGTTCCAGTTTGTAATAATAATCTACTTGTGCTTTATTACTGTCGCTTATATTAAGAAATAATCAACTAATTATCTCTATGTAAACTAGAATGGATCGTCTGGTAATCTATATAAAACGTAATAAAACTTTGATAAACCAGAGTTTTTCAATCGGTTTGTTCCACAATAACATTCGAGAAATCCAATTAAAACATTGTAAAGACACGGTTATGCTGAGTAATATAACTGGCCAAGTGCGAATCGGACTCGCGCACGAAGGGTTCCGTACCGTCCGTAGCAAAAAAAAAAACGCAACAAAGTCACGTTGGTTATAAGGGCCCCAATTAAATATTAATTTTATTCTGTTTTTAGTATTTGTTGTTATAGCAACAGCATAAATACATCATCTGTGAAAATTTCAACAGTCTAGCTATCACGGTTCATGATATACAGCCTGGTGACAGACGGACAGACGGACAGACAGAAAGACAGACAGACAGACGGGCGGACTGCGGAGTCTTAGTAGCAGAGTCCCGTTTTACCCTTTATATAATATATATATACAATATAATATTTCACGACTATCACACTACGCCGTCTAGTCCCAAGCTAAGCAGAGCTTGTGTTATGAGTACTAAACAACTGATAATGTGTGCTCTACAGAATACATTAATGCCAAATTGCCGTTGAACTTACGTCGGACCAAAGTTCGGCTGTATGCTATAACGCAACGTAATTTCGGCATAATTTGTCGTCTCGTAATCATGCCGAACTTCAATCGCGTACTTTCGGTATTGTGTGTTTAGTCACTTAGTGCTTGAATTCTTAAGTAAAACTGAAAATTAATTCGTTTGAATTTGCAGAGCGTTATTGTACGTGACTCGTGCAACGCGTTCCAAAGCTGAGAGTCACTTGTTTTTCCTTTGTGGCTCATTTTATTGCACTTATGGTACAACGCCTAGTTGAGGGCCAACTGGGAAATTCAATATCTCTGTGACCAGATATATTGAATGTGTGTGTTTTTTTTGTTTTGACTTAGCACAGTTTTCACATTTAGCCAATGTCAAGTTTAGAAAGTATTTAGTTATTACAGTCACTTTTAATTACTTTGAGTTCCATTAAAATGCGAATGTAAAATACTTAATGTCTTTGCAGTATTTGGCAGCAAATGTATCGAGTCACCCTTTTCGGTAAACTTTGCTGAAGTTGTCATTTCTACAATAAATTTTACTGTTTCAATTTCTGAGACGATTTGCTTATTTCAATGATTTCGCATCGTCTAGTTGGGTAGATACTTGTGATACCAAATCACACCGATTTCAATTTGCGAATAATTGAAACAGTCACTAAAACTTCACTCAAAGAAATCCCGCTAAAGACTCCAAAAAAAGAAGAAATAAAACATATTTATTTATTTATTTTAATAATTCATGTACACACTTATATAATAAAACAAAAGAAGATGGAAACAGACAAAAAGAGAAAACGTTGATGCTTATTTCTACAGGCCTCCTAGCCAAGTTACGATCGTTTCGTTTGCGTCGAACGCCTCGAGTAGGCCACGCCTCCGATTCCTTTGTTCTGACGTCATCTCAACGCTCAATCACGTAGTCGAAACGATCTTAACTTAACTATGGGGGCAGAAATCTCTTCTAGCATAACCTGCGAAAGTAGAATTGGAAAAAAAAAAAACTGCATACGTATAATTTTAATAAACGTTGTAAGACGTTTGGCTCGCTTTTTCTTCTGTGATCAACGAAAAAGCCTGCCCTAATATAACTTTCCATGACGCAAATTGCCTTCAATGACAACCTGGGTTAATAATAAATTATATTGAGGACCGCCTCGGACTTCTGGGAAACCAATGGTCATAAGCGGATTTGTGGGTTGTGGAAAATAATTATAGTTTGAATGATTAAATATTTACTCCAGCTAGAGTAGGAACCGAAGGTAAGGCAACACGTTAACCCAAATCGTCCACAAAACTAAGAATTATTTTTGGAATTAATGAAATATTGATGGAAGATATAGAATAAAATAGAATAGAATAAACTATATTGTACACCAAAATAGTAACAAAACTTTTACACAAACTTAAATGTACCAAGGCGGTCATGTCTCTGACAGCGATATCTACCAGACAATCTTAGGATGGACTGTAAAAACTTGAAATAAAAAAAGGGAGTAGTCTGCGGTGTACTGCAAATTAATAAAGTAAATATTACAAGTTATGTACGAGGACGTTTTTTTTTATTACGTTGTTACTAGTGGTCAATGTTAGGATTCGCTGTCGATCCTAGCTTTTAATACAACTACATCTGTTTTAAATATGACTATGGAATGCAATAAATGGATAGGTCATTGTCATTGGTTATTTAGATATAAATATGCGATACAGAAGGAAAATTAAGGGCCGTTTTAAAAGCAGTAGTGATGTTTTTTTTCCAAATGATTATTATAAACTAGTGCTTGATGGTAGGCAGTGATGCAATGAATAAGAAATGAGCAAATGATGAGTCGCAGTAGTTTATTAAGAACCTATTCACTCTAGCCTTGAAGACCCTTAAATTAAAATCGACAGGAAGACCGCTGCAGACAAATTGTTCCAATCCTTCGATGTACGCGAAAAATTATACAAATCAATGTAGGTGGTTGGGTTTTAACCCTCAACCTACAACTTGTAAGTCGGGGTGGTTACCATCGGGCCACCACTCCTCTCAATATCTTATAGTTATCGATTATTCCGTATTGTGTTGCTAAGCTATATGAAGGCAAATACCAACCCATCAAAGGTCGACGTCCGTATTATGATTATTTTGTCGCACTAAGATAATATAGGCCATCAAAGGTTACCCGTATTTTTTTTCAGATCAACTAATAAAAAATGTCATAATTTGTGCTCGATGGGATGAACAAAAAACCAATTTATCTCTTTATAATATTTGTTACAATTAACTGACACAACAACGTCATCTAGTCTCAAACTGAGCAGAGCTTGTGCTGAGTACTAGTCAACTGATAAACATACTTGTAATATATTTCTAAATAACTACATACATATTATAAATAAATTACACCTAGACACAAAAGAAATATTCGTGCTGATCACACAAACATTTATATTGGGTGGGAATCGGACCCACGACTTCCAGCATAGCAATGAGGGCCACTTACCACTAGACCAAAAGGCCTGTTAAACATATGAAATGTAATGTCCTCTCCACTCCACTCTCCTTAACTCAACAACGCCCAGCTCGAACACCTGGACCTAGTCTAAAAAGAATAAGAAAAGATTTTCTAATATGTACCCTCCAAATTGATAAAACAGGGGTCCAAAATTTGTATGGAAATATCTACATTACAAAGCCTATAGGTACCTCTGCCCAGAATAACCATTTGTAAAACATATCAATCAGAAAACTGGATAAAAATATAAACCACTTATTTTTCAAATAACAAACAAATCTGTCATGAACAGACCCTAATCCCTGAACAAATTACCCGCTTTTGGATGCAATTTATCCCAGTTTGTGTACGATATGTTTTTCCACGAGTTTCCTTTTATGAATCTAATAGAAAAGCATTACTGGTAAATACACTTCTGGACACATCTATTGGCCCACCTTAGAGTTTAGGTTTTGATGGCCCCTACCGAAATATGATTGCTAGATTGAACAAAAACTGTTGATGCAGTTTTAAACCTGATACATTTTACCATCTTTTTCGATCGTATTGTTTTAAATTTGAATTCAGAATACCATACGCCTAACAAGTCGGATATGCGCCTTGTTAAAGGCAATTGATTTTTGAATAAAAAACATGTTTTATCAAATAAAGGTTCAATTTAATAACGCGTGTTGCCTCCATGGGCATCTACCACAGCTCTCATACGATTAGGCATAGAGTTTATCAACCGCTCTATGAAATTTTGAGGGATCATCTCCCATTCCTCTTCTATGGCAGTTTTCAACTCCTGCATCGTTTGGGCAACTGGCTGACGAGCCCTAACACGTCTTTTTAGCTCGTCCCATATGTGCTCAATGGGGTTCATGTCTGGGCTTCTGGCTGGCCAGTCCATAACTGTGATGTTCACATCCCGAAGATATTCCCTGACGATGCCGGCCGCATGGCCTCTTGCATTATCATGCATAAAAAGGAAATTTGGACCCACATAGTCCGCGTATGGTATCACGTGAGGTTCTAAGCACTCACGAATGTACCTTTCAGCATTTAATGTTGGCAGCCGTGGTCCTGTAACAACCTCAAGTTGAGTTTTGCCGCTCGCGGATATACCGCCCCAGACAGTCTATGAGCCACCGCCATAAGCAACCCTCTCTTCAAAGCAGCATTGTGCGAAACGCTCTCCCTTACGTCGGTAGACCTTCTTCCTTCCATCATTGCCATGTAACACAATTTTAGACTCATCAGAAATGATGTCTGTGTCCAATTTAAATGACTGCGTGCGAAATGAAGGCGCGCTGTTCGGTGGGCTCGCGTTAGTTTGGGCCCATTAGCTGGCTTGTGTGGTACCATATCGCGTTCTTTTAACCTTCTCCGAACAGTTCGAGCGCTCACAGATACTCCGTGGAAGTCGCGAAGTTGGTTTTGTATCTCAATGGAGGTAAGGTGACGATTTCTCAAGCTGGTCGTCACGATGAATCGATCCTGCCTTTCAGTTGTGACCCGAGATCGTGGCCTTCCTTGGCGACAACCACTGCTGCTGCTGCTGCTGGCGGCTTTGTTCCTTGGAACAAAGCCGCCAGTCTCTAGGTACCTCCGATAAACATTTCGGACCGCAAATCGACTTAAATTAAGTTGAGCACTCACGTTTCTTTGGCTGTGTCCGGCCTGAATAAGTGCCACAGCTTGGGCGGCGACTTCAGGTGAAGTATCCATAGATTATTGATAGAACCTCACCTTAATGTTAAGAATAAGTAATGTTTGTTGCAAAACCAAAGATATCAATCACTTTTTAAAAAATTAAATCCAAGTAAACCAATAAAACCAAGTTTTCTTAGTATTCGATTGTTTGATATCAACAAACAGGCTCCAAGTTGTCTTTTGTTTCTTTAAATTCTGTGTTCGAAATTCAAAAAAAGACTATTGAATGAAATTGTGAATGTGCCAGGTTCAAAACTGCATAAAAACCTTTTTGCTCGACCTAATATAAAATTTTAGCTAGGACCAAACGAAACTGAAAATACAAGGTGGGCCAATAGATGTGTCCAGAAGTGTATTACTCTAAATGAAAAACACGTGAATGAAGTGCCTTCGTTGATTTTAAGTTTGCGTCTTTTCCGGCTTATAAAAAGATTTTCTTTTCTTTGTTTTCCTTCCACATTTGTGATTTGACAGTGAACCAGGGTACCTCATTACCATGACACGTTAAAATGTCAGTCATACGAGCGAACAAGAGGGATGGAGCACTTTATACAGTATACATTTTTAATTAGTACAAATATTTAAAGGGCCTATTAGAAAAGGTCTTGTCATTATTTAAGTAAAGTCTCAATAAATAATACTTATCAACAGTAAAGTTATAAGCTTTTGTTTATATCCCAAAATGCCACTTAATTTGTGGTGAGTGTCGCCGGACGGCGACCACACGAGACAGCCACAAACGCCACGAGAAGTTAGAAGCGACCAGAAAGGAAGCTGAAGCGCGCGACAGCCACTTGTGGCCGGTGGCTGATACTTTTTGTAACCCATACATGCAGTATCATAATGAATTCGAACGAAGAAGGATTAAATGCGCGAGTGGAGTACGACGGCGTTTTGTATTGGCGTTTAATGGCCAATGCAGGCCACAAGAAGCAGGTAGCAGCGATTTGTAGCGTGTGGTTGCCACCGGCATCAACCGTGTCCGGCGAATTTATATAAAATGTATGAAACCTACAGACAATAGGTGGCAGCGTTTTGTGGTTGTGGCCGGTGACTCGTGTGTGGCGACCCTTATATTGTACAAGCTGTTGATTATGAATGAATAAATGACGATCAAAATGGAATAACACCGCGCGTAGGATTTTCTAGTAGCAACTGTTATGAATGATTTCATCTACTATGATTTTTTTTAAACCCTTGACTACAAAACTATGATCTGTAACGGGTACGGATAGAGCCCCACTTTTTTGTACCAATTAAAAAATAGGGGTGTTAACCTCCATCCTTTTAATAGTTCAGTTTAGGTCGTAAAATGGATCGCGTTTAGCGCTCATGGTAGCACTGCTGTTAAACCTTGTATTCTTTTGTATGTTTTTTAAGGTTCCATACCCGAAGGTTGCCAACGAGGCCCTATTATTAAGCCTCCGCTGTCCGTCCGTTCGTCTGTCTGTCTGTGGGCTGTATCACATAAACCGTATGTACTGAGATCTTCGCGTCATCAGCTCGATAACATACAACACACATAAAAATATGTATTAATGTGTATTGACCACAAATATTGCATAAATTAAGTTCATTATTGTAATATATTAGTCATCATCTTGGAGTCGAGTTTAATTCATCTTCCTCCATACTTCCCACTGTGGCCAAGACACCTTTAGCCATCATCGATCCTATGTGTTTGTGGGATCGGCAGTGAGAAAACCATTTCCTGTGTAAATTGCACGACGTACACGAACCCTACTCCTACCTCACTTCCGTCTGTTACCTTAGGTCTCCTGGTAACAGACTTCCCGCACGGAAACCAACGTAACTCACCTTTGACCTGGAGTAAGTAGTGATGCAATCATCAATGATTGACCTTTAACAAACAGGCACATACATACATACAATCGTTCGCCTTTATAATGATTATTGTGTGATTATGCGAGTATTCGTTTCCAAAATTGTTCTTTTTTATAGTGATTCTTTTATTCGAAATCATAATTATAAAACTACTTTTGACTTAAAAATTAATAAATATTATAATTTAAAAGGTAATATTTACAAACGGGTACTAATAGAACTTATTAGGAATCAAAAAATTCATCCACATCGATGTCAATAGGAAAAGTGCCTAAAAAAGTGGCAGCATTGCCACGTTGGATGGAATTGCCATCCAACGTGGCAATGCTGTCACTTTTTTCAAATTGTTCTTATTTCATTTTTGTGTTCTTAATAATAATTATGACAGTAATTTCCCGGTTGGTTTTCACTCTAAATTAAACATAAAGGAGCTTTTCCTGCCAAGAACACACATCTTATCTCCCATCACTTAGTTAGTAAGACTTCTTGGCAAAGTGGAAAGATAATCGAATTCCTAGAAATGCTAACTTCAAACGATGATGCTCAAACCTTTCATCTTTCTTCATTGTGGAAAAAACAATTCTTATCCTTTTAGGGATCGCCCGGTCGTCGGGAAAAGTGCTCGTACTATATTATTACAATAAAATACAAAATCAGTTGAGTAAGCGACTATGACTCCACGTGGAACAGCTGGTCCTGCGATCCCCCAACCAAGGTCAAGGGCAAGGTCCTGAGGCCCATTCCAGCGGATGTGCTCACTGCTGCGGCCGCCAAATTAGCCACCGCCGCCATCGCTTCCACAGACGCTGCCGCTGCAACCAACGCAGCAGGGCCCTCACAGGGGGCTCGGGAGGAGACTGTAATGGACTACTAATAACGGCTCCATTACGTCTCCTCCAGGCGAACATCAACCACTGCGCCCCCGCTCAGGATCTGTTGCTCCAGAGCATGGCGCAGTGGTCGATCAATATCGCCGTAGTCTCCGAGCCGTACTGTCCTGCCCCGGGCTGACTGGGTGCAGGACCTGAACGGCTCGGTGACCTTAATTTCGTCGGCCGCCGCTGGTACCCCGTCCCTCGAAGGTATCACGAGAGGACGGGGTTGCGTGGCAGCACGTTTCGGGGAGATGGCTGTAGTTGGGGTGTACCTCTCCCCGAATAAAACTCTCGCCGAACTCCACAACTCCCTTATGGAGCTGAACGCCGTCGTCGCTGGGTTTGGATCCCTCCCCGTGGTCGTTTGCGGGGACTTCAATGCCAAGAACTTGGCTTGGGGTTCCCGGTTCACGAACCAACGGGGTCGGATGGTGGAGGACTGGGCTCTGGAGACAGGCCTGGTTATCCTAAACCGGGGTTCTGTCCCCACGTGTGTGCGGATGCGGGGTGAGTCAGTGGTGGACATTTCGTTTGCCAGCCCCGCTCTGTCGCCACGCGTCGTCGACTGGCGCGTCATGGAGGGAGTGGAGACGTACTCAGACCACCGGTACATTCGGTTTGACGTCTCCGCCCAGACCTCAACCGCGCCGGTCCAACAGACCCCGTGTGGTCCACGGTGGGCGCTGAAGCAGCTGGACCGGGAGCTTCTCCTAGAAGCCGCGATGGTACAGGCCTGGGTGCAAGCACCGGACAGGCCTGTCGACATCGACATCGAGGCAGAGTGGCTCCGGGAGGCCATGTCGCAAATCTGCGACGTGGCAATGCCCCGAGTCCAGCCAGGACGTGTTCGGCGCCAGGTATACTGGTGGTCGCCGGAGATTGCGGCACTGCGTAGTGCGTGCAATGCCGCGCGGCGCCGGTACGCCAGACATCGCAGGCGCCGCATCCGCCCGCCGGATGCGGAGGCTAGAGAGGCGGAGCTGTACGAGGGATACAGAGCGGCGAAGCGCACCCTCCGAGCGGAGATAAAGCGGGCCAAGCTGGAGGCCCGCAATGTGTGGCTGGGGACACTGAACGGAGACCCGTGGGGACGCCCGTATAAGTTGGTGCGAGACAAGCTCCGCCCCTGGGCTCCCCCGCTGACGCAGAGTCTCCGGCCACAGCTTGTAGAGGGTGTGGTGAGCTCTCTGTTCCCCGCGAGAGGGGAACACTCTCCCCCGCCCATGGCTCCGCCACCTGCGGTGTCCGACGTGGACCACGACGGCGACGACGACGACAACGTTCCAGAGGTGACCGAGGTAGAGATGAGTGTGGCGGTACGAAGGCTCAATGCCAAAAATACCGCCCCAGGACCCGACGGCTTGCCTGGAAAAGCCTGGGTCCTGGCCATGGAGGAACTCGGACCTCGACTAAGAGGGCTCTTAAGCGCATGCTTGGAGAGGGGCCAGTTCCCACTTCGCTGGAAGACGGGGAAGCTGGTACTTATCGCGAAGCAGGGGCGCCCCGCGGACTCACCGTCTGCGTACCGCCCCATCGTGCTGCTCGATGAGGTGGGCAAGCTCTTTGAAAGAGTAATTGCAGACCGCCTCGTCGCGCACCTAACACGGGTGGAGCCAGATCTTGCGGACGGTCAGTTCGGCTTTCGCAGGAGGCGCTCCACGGTGGACGCCATCATGCGCGTGAGAGCCCTCACGACGGGGAACGCGGTATCCCAGGGCAGGTGTGTCTTGGCGGTGTCTTTAGACATCGCCAACGCCTTCAATTCCCTGCCCTGGAGCAGCATTAGGAGGGCACTCCAGTATCACCGGGTGCCCGACTACCTCTGTCGTGTGATCGAGGCCTACCTAACGGACAGGTTCATCATCTACCCCGGTTACCAGGGAGAGTGGAAACGGCGAGAGATGTCGTGCGGTGTTCCGCAGGGATCGGTACTAGGACCGCCCTTGTGGAACATCGGGTACGATTACGTGCTACGCGGCGACCTCCCTGACGGGGTCAGCGTGGTGTGTTACGCAGACGACACGCTGGTTCTGGCGCAGGGAGAGTCGTACCAGGCGGCGGTCGAACTAGCGACACGCGGGGTTGCGTTAGTCGTGGAGAGGATCCAGCGGTTGGGACTCGAGGTGGCACTGCACAAGTCCGAGGCCATGTGCTTTCACGGCCCTCGGAATGCGCCATCACCGGGTTCCCAAATAACGGTAGGAGGAGTTCATATCGGCGTCGGGTCGACGATGAAGTACCTGGGACTCGTCCTCGACAGCCGATGGAATTTCGAGGAGCACTTCCGACGTCTGGCTCCCAAACTGGATCGGACTGGGGCTGCCCTCAAGCGGCTTCTGCCCAACCTAGGGGGTCCAGACGCCTCCTGCCGGAGGCTCTACGCAGGAATCGTTAGGTCCATGGCCCTTTATGGGGCACCGGTATGGGCGCCGTCGCTGCGAAAGCGACCGGCGGCCAAACTGAATGCATGCCAGAGGGTCATGGCCATCCGGATGGTGCGGGGTTACCGGACGATTTCCCGAGAAGCGGCGAGCCTCCTTGCTGGCCAGCCACCATGGTATCTGGAGGCAACAGTCCTTGCACGCATGCACGATCTGCGCGTGGAGATGCAACGCCGGGGTGAAACTCCGCTGCCGCGCCAAGTCGCGGCATGGCGGGAAGAGCTCCGGCGGGATCTCATGGTGGAATGGCGACAACGACTATCGCAACCCAGTGCTGGGCACGCCATAATCATGGCGGTACTTCCCCTCTTTGAGGAGTGGCTGGAAAGGCAACACGGCGTCCTTACCTTCCGCATGACGCAGGTCCACACCGGACATGGTAAGTTCGGGAGGTTCCTGCACCGGATTCGTGCGGAAGAAACTCCTGGGTGCCGCCACTGTGTGGACCGTCCGGAGGACACAGTGGAGCATACGGTGGAGGTGTGCCCCGCCTGGGCAGAGCACCGCCGTGTCCTCGTGGAGGCGATCGGCGGCAGTGATCTCTCGCGCCGGGCATTGATACAGGCCATGGTCCAGAGTGAGGAGGAGTGGCAGGCGGTCGCCTCCTTCTGCGAAGCAGTAATGCTAGCAAAGGAGGCGGCCGATCGCGTGAGACAACGGCCCTCACGCCCTAACCGCCGCCGGGATTCTGATCCCGATTTCCGGCCACCGTAGGCGCGGGCTTGCAGACGCCGAGCAATGGGTGGCTCGCCGTCTGACCGTCCGGTAACCGTCCGGACCGAGCCCAAGTCGTCGACGGCGCGTTTTGTTCCACGCGCGCCTCAAGGAGATGTCAGCAAATCGTAGGGGCCCAGCAGGGTCGAAGCCTACTGGGGCCACGGGTAGTGTGAAAGCGGAACCCGGGGCCCTGGGACGAAGGCAACGAAGGAACAGGAGTGGGTTTTTAGTCAGTAAGAGTCTGACACTATCTCCCGCTCCGCCCAAGAGCGGGGATGTCATTAGGATGATTTTCCCACACAATAAAAAAAAAAAAAAAAAAAAACGTGGAACAGCTAGTTTTTATATAAGTAAAAATAGGCAGTACCTAGTAACAAGCTTTCCGGCACGTGTTTTGTTTCCGCAGTAAGTGATATAAAATATTCCGTCTGTCATTACGCTTTAAGTCCAAAATTACGTACGAAATGCTACTTCACGTTTCACAGAACTGGCTCAAATTCAATGTACGCTTATTGAGATGTGTGCACCGTTGAGAGTTGTGCACTGCAGCCACAAATTGTGTGACAGGATCGCGAAATCACACGAGCGCGTCTAAAAAGACCCTGAGGGAAATTTGGGTGTCTGCATGCACGATGTTATGAGTGGCTTTTCAACGGTTTATAAATGAGGTGATGTGTTACGAATAATAATACTGGTTTAGATAATAATGTATGATCATTCAAGGTGGCGCAAAATTAATCACTCCATCGGAAAATGTTATAATTATTGCAAATGGCGTCGTACGCCAATCATATTTGACATTTGTGAACTAGACAGCTGCAGAATATAAACAGACAACCAATGGAACGTTATACTCTGCAAGAGCGTGGAATAATCGGTCGGTGGTGTCAGCGCAGCCTGCATTCTGACGTCGATTTCCTAATCGTGTCGCGCCAACTGGGCAAACATTCCGCTGCTCGACTCGAACAGACTGGAACCACAAACGACCTTGCAAGGTGTAGCCGCCACCGGACTGGTCGTTTTGCCGAGAGCATCGACGCTATGACTGCCGATGTCGGTGAAGACGAAAAAATATAAACCAGGCGGCGGGTCACGCAATTGGCCATCACAAGACGGACGCTACAGTAAATTTTAGAAGACTTCAATTTCTTACAGCTGGGATTAGAGAAGAGCGGCTTGGTGAACATGTGGTTTCAACAAGACGCAGTATGAGTCACAATGGATATTATGAAGGATGAATTTCCTGGTCGCGTAATCTCCCTTTTTGGGAAATTGGTATGGCAAGCAAGATCGTCCGATTCAATTGCCACAGACTTCTTTCTTGGAGGCTACTTAATTCGTGGGTTCATGCCAACAAGCCTCAAGCAGTCGCAGCCCTTAAAGAAGCGTATATTCGGCGTGAATGCTAACAATTATCACCAGAAATCTTGCAGAAAGGTGTGGGAAATACGATAAAACGAATACAAATGTGTATTGACACTGGCGGCAGTCATTGACGGATAGCATCTTTTCGCATAACAGAAAAAATCGTACAGATCCTAATAAAGATTTCAATCACTTAATTCTTTTTTTATTTAGTAAAGAAGTTATCTTCTTTTTCTTCCTGCCGTTATCCCATATTACTCGGGGTCGGTGCAACACGTTTTTTTCTTCCATTCTGTCCTGTCACCCGTCATACTATCACTCACTCCCTTTTCTTTCATATTGCTCCTCATACAATCCATTCATCTTTTCTTTGGCCTCGCTCTCCCATTCCATCCATCAACATGTATACTCAGAACTCTTTTAGTAACATGCGTTTCATCCCTCCTCTTCACATGACCATACCAAGACAAACGTCACACGGTCACACACGGTCCGGACTAAGCGTTTCGCTTCGTCGTTTATAATGCGTACATCGAAGTACTGGAGCAATTTACCTGCTGCGGTCTTCCCGTCCAACTATAATTTAGGTGTCTTCAAGGCTAGAAGGCTCTTAATAAACTAGTGCACCTCACCATCAGTGATTGCATAACTGCTTACCATCAGAAGGGATTGCAGTCTGGTTTATATCAATTTAAAAAACTAAAAAGAAGGGGGAGGGATGTATCTGATGATGAAGCCGGAAGGTGGAAGCTAAATACAGGAACTTTATAATAAAACAATGTAATCTAGCAGTGTTTGGGTGGAATCGTCATAAGAAATAGGCACTCTAGTTATAAGTGTAACAAAAAGCAACAAAAAAGTGTGAAATAAAAAACTTTTCACAAAAAAAAATAACCGGCTTCACTATAAATCCACTTAAAGAATCAAAATAACTTTAATTTCGGAAGTCGTTGTTAAATAAAAAACAAACAATCCCGAGAAACGCTGACTTCCGAAATTAAAGTTATTTTGATCCTTTTAGTGTTTTTTTTTTATTGTGAAGTCAGTTATTTTTTTTTTTTTTTGTAAATAGTTTTTTTGTAAGTAATTTTTTGTGTTTTTTTTTTACATTGAAGTCGGTTTTACATTTTTGTAAAAAGTTTTTTAATACGAGTATAAGCAATGTGTTGGTGGAAGCATTCACCATATTCAGTGAGGGATGAATACGGGTCCGGGTACCCAAGTTTTCTGTGAACAAGTCTAGGTGTTGATATTTTTCATCACACTTAATCGAAAACCCGCTCCTACGCTACGCCTACCAGTTTTAGGGTTGCAATATAGCGTATTTTGCACTATTGCGAAAAAGTGCTGCAGGCAACCCCCACCATAATTTATTGAGTATATTTATTTATTCACGCTCTGGTTGGCTGGTAGCTCACAATGACACAAGAAAAAAAAATCCGCAAGTTCTATTTACTCACAATAGTTGAAAAAAACGTAAAGTTTTTACTCCGCTTCAAGTAAGTGTAATGAAAAACGTCGTTTGATGTGCAGTCAGGGATTAAAAGTGCAGTTGCACTCTACCAATGCTAAAGTGTCTATAATTGCTTTGTTGTAGACGTCAAATAGTTCACAACTAATTTATTCAATACTGTAGATTCTATGCTACCAATTAAATCAGTCATAAACCATTGACCCTCTTCTACAAAGAAGTTTTAGATATTTTAGCATTGGTAGGGTGGATCTGCACTTTTAACCCCTGAATGTACGTGGGCAATTTGTGAATGCAGTATCTCAGCTCCAAAACCACCTCATCTGCTATGATTAACTTTGCTCACTTGCGTCAAAATGTAGTTATCACCTGCCACCTTTTATAACAAAGATAACTTCATTTAAAAAAATGATTTATTCGTTGTTTTCTGTACGTGATGAAATTAAATGGTTATTTTTTTGATATTAGGGACTTGATTTGAATTATCTACGCCATACATTTTTCCCGGCAAGTTTTGAGCGATGCTTAGCGTAGTAAATATTTGTATTTGTGCTTTATTTTATGATCAGACTGTATTTGTAGGATTCCGTACCTCAAGAGGAAAAAACGGAACCCTTATAGGATCACTTTGTTGTCCGTCTGTCTCTCTGGCTGTCGAGACACTTTATCTCGGAATTTAATTTAATTTTAATTTATCTCGCGTGGAGGTATCAAGTTGAAATTAAAACCATATACTAAGGTCTTCGGCCCCTAAAACCAGTGTGTGCTTTAGGCCAAATTTCAGGATTCCAGGTCAATAGGAAGTACCCTATGAATTTCGAAATACACGTTTTTTGCGACGAAATACACGTTAACTCAGAAGTCTGAATTTTTCACGGCTTCAAGGGGCAGCCAACCGGAGTATATGGTTTTAATTTCACATTCATAAAATTTTAAAAAAGGCCTTCTGCGTTTTACAATACTGTTGTTTCCAAATACAAAAAGTAATAAATTATCACAAATTTTATTAAAATAAGCAAATAAAATAAATACCATTTTGAAAACGAATATTTAAAATAATGAATATTTTACCGTTGTTCTGCTATATAAATTACTAAAGAAAAACACACACATTCATACAAAGAAACTTCAGTTTTATAATATTACAAGTAACCCACACCACCTAGCTTCGCACGAGTGAAGGATATCATTGAAATTATCAACTTTTCTCTTCTGTAATATACACATGTAGCATCATCTATGGCGCCACAAAAAACCCTAAAAACTACAAAGTCCTGCTCCGCGATATTACAGTTAACCGCGCGATTAGAACATATATATAACAGCCCGAAATCAACTGTTGGGCAGTTTCCAGGATCAGACACAACATCCGCCTGGTCGAGGGATCCTTCCTTTGCAACGTAGGTTGGCGAAACTTTACACCCTGTCCCGCATTTCTCTAAAACTGGTGACCCTTGACTATGAACGTCAGCGCAGCCTTCATGCAATTATTACATCATGACGTCATCATCACTTTCTCAAGCTGTAGCTATAAGCTGCTCGGCTCCATGTATTCTTAAAATTGATCAGTTAAACCATCCTCATGAAATACTCTGTCTATGGTGAAAATTGAATAAAAATTGGTTCAGTATTTTCTGAGCGTATTCACACAGACATTTCGGAAGATTTTGTTTTATAATATGTAAGGAAGTATACTAACGTGATATTTTTATTTCTAAACACTCTGAAGAGATAATAATGTCACCAACTCTACAATACCTGTATATGATTAATATAGGCTGGTTTTTACCTCAGACAGAGTATAAGCATTTATTTATTAAAACTTTATGCACAAGTAATAAACACTGTACAAAGGTGGACTTAATGCCTTAGGCATTTTCTACCAGTCGACCTTAGGGTGGTGCAGAAAAAAAAAACATGGTAGGTGCAGCTTAATGGTAAAGAAATAGAAAGGAAATACAATAATAAATATATACTTAGATACATACAAATTAACAATCTATTTATGAAAAACGAATCTAACAAATCAACGCTATGATGATTACACCAACTTCCTTCCTTCAAGCATTGCCATACAGCGTGGCAATACCGCCATTCTTTTGGTCACATTACCAGTCGATAGCGATGCGGAAGAGTTTTTTGACGCCATATTTTAGTTAGTTATGATAAATTAGTTCTTCCTTCTCAAAATATATCTAACACAAATATCAAACTTTTGCCCCTCATCTTTTAATTATCACTAGAACTATAACAGAGGAAAGGTTCTGTCATTTATAACCACTTGATGCTCCTTGCGTTAAGGACACTCAACAGCCAATTATAGTTTTACACTCGGAAAGGATGTAAGTCACAATCTTTGGGAGAAAAATAACACAGGGATCAAAACTAATGTATGAGTATGTTCCACATCTCTAAAAGGCTTTTCTTTGAATAAATACAAAAAGTAGCAGCATTTTTTTTTCCTCATATTTATTTATTAAAACTTCATGCAACACAAAAGTACAAAGGCGTAAAAAGCATAAGCGTAAGCGTAGGCGTAAGGGGTAAGGCGTAGTGAAAAGATAACATGGTAGGTGGATTAAAAAGAAGAAAAGATCATATCTATAACAGAGGGAAGGTTCTGCCATTTATAACCACTTGATGCTCCTTGCGTTAAGGACACTCAACAGCCAATTATAGTTTTACACTCGGAAAGGATGAAAGTCACAACCTTTAGGAGAAAAATAACAAAACGATCAAAACTAATGTATGTTCCACATTTCTAAAAAAAGCTTACTTTGAACAAATACAAAAAGTAGCAGCATTTTTTTCTCATATCTGTAATATGGAGTGTTTAACACAAAGAGCCAATCTATGGGAAGTAGTCTGAACGTTGAGTGCGAGTGGTTGGTTTTTACGTTAATATGAAACGTTTACCGCGTTTGGCTCTCTCATTGGTTAAGAGCTGCCAATTGAAGCGTCAAAAAAGTGTCGATCGCGTTAACGTAAAATTCTCACACTAGGCACTCTGGAATAGTCATTATCATCATCATTTCAACCGATACACGTCCACTGTTAGACATAGGCCTCCTCAAGTGTCGCTACAATGAACGGTCCTGTGCATCCATCGGATTCCCGCAACCTTTACCAGGCCTCGGTCTACCTTGTAGGAGGCCTTCCAACGCTGCGTCTTCCGGTACGCGGTCGCCACTCCAGAACCTTTCGGCCCCAACGGCCAAAATGCCCATCACCACTTAAGTTTAGCGATTCTTCGTGCTATGTCGGCAAACTTGGTTCTCCTGCGGATATCTTCATTTCTGATTCAATCACGCAAGGAATCTAGATAAGTCACCCAATCAGTCAAAATAAGTCAGGCAATGGAAAGGGCTATGCTCGGCCCTTTCCATTGCCCTTTGGGTGACTTATCTTCAATAGTATCTACCTACAACCAGCAGCATTATTACACTTTTTTTTCTCTCTTAAGATGTGTTTTGACCATTAATTATGTTATGTTAGTGAGTGAGTTCTCGCCGATTTTACTTTTTCGTTCACCTCTAACATACTGTAGGCCTACGTCCCAGCAATAGAAGGTTACCTTGTACTGCTGCAGTACAGGCTTAATACTACCAACCTTATACTCCAAATTATAGTGAGCCTCCGGAGTAGGAATCCCGTGTTGCCTTCATTATTACGATATTTTCGAAAAGAGGTTGATTTTATTTTCCACTCACCTATTTCATAATCACCGATTGAGTTAATTGATAACTCTACAGTGATGGTCAGTGCTCTGTAGCAACTGGTCGTGCATTATAACCGCTACGTTCGTTTTGCGTGACTCATTTGTTTATCAGTAAAGTGTGCGCGATCCCAAGCCGATCGGCACGTAAAACCGGTTTGGGCGAGCGAGCGCGCACTACGATGAATGAATATGCTTCAAGTGCAGGCGATATGAGTGATTCAGATCTATTAAATAAATGTGAACAACAATTAAAAGAGTTAGGGGAGATGGATTTGGGAATTGTCGAGAGTGGAAAAACTACAAATGGAGAAATACGATTGGCGGAGAAGAGGAAGGAACGAGAAGATGATTTTATTACTGTAAATAGACGGTCTAAACGGTTGGTGAGAAGTGATTCATTAGAAGTAAGACAGGGATTGCATAAAGAAAATGATGATATTACAGACATATCTAATCATGAAGTTTGCGTTACATCGTTAGAAAGTTTACCGAAGCCAATAGCGTTGGCAAAATTACTTCGTTCGGAAAACATAAAAGATATCCTGAGAGTAAAATACAAAGGTTATAATAAAGTTCTAATTCAATGTCAGAGAAAAGAAGACGCAAGAAAATTATTAGATTGTAAGAAATTAAAAGACATGGGATTACGGTGTCAATTAATTCAAGACATGTCTGTTTCATACGGAATAGTGAAAGGAATTGATTTGGAACTAAGTGAAGAGGAGCTTAGGAACATTTTCAACTCAAACGTAGAAGTATTATCGTTCAAAAGATTGAAACGCTTAAATATAGAAGGCAAATGGGTAGATTGCGAATCTGTGAGGATTTGTTTTAAAAGTAATGTATTACCGGAATTTATATACGCATATGACTGTCGGTTCAAAGTCGAAGCTTACGTTTTCCCAGTAACACAATGTTCTGGTTGCTGGCAGTTTGGCCACATTGTGAAGTATTGCCCATCTAAAAAAATATTATGCCCGAAATGCGGAGGAAAGCACGAAAACTGTGACACTAAAGACTTCAAGTGCCTAAATTGTAAAGGTAAGCACTTTGTATTGGATAAGACGTGTCCCATATTTATAAAAGAAAAAATATAAGAAAAATTATGAGTGAAGAGCAAATAACGTACAGAAGAGCCTTACTACGTTTCATGGAAAAAAAAGAGAAGGGCATTACAGAGATCCCTCACGAAGAAACCACTACACATATGGCGAACTCCACTTGTTTCTCTGGTACAGAAACCTATAGCTCAGTACTGAAAAAAGCGGGCCATCAAGAACCAAGATCAGAAGTACAGGAAAAAAACCAATATTCAGATGAAAGTTCATCAGACAAAGCCTCTAGTTTAAGACGGAAGACTAAAAAGAAAACAAATAGAATAAATCAAAAGAGGTCTGAACCCCCAACGGAACAAACAGAAGAACTTATGGATGAGGATAGCCATTCATCACAGAAAGAAGAGGATAGTAATACGAAAAATCGAAGTAAACATCAGTTACATTTTGAATGGAAAAAGGTTTGGTTGAAGATAAAATCTGTATGTATGTCTGAGCGTAAATTTGAAGAAAAGTTGTTAGATATGTTAAAAATTATTGGTGATGAAATTAAATTTTTTTTAGTTAATATCCTATTCGGAGAAGAGGTCGCTGGTTATTTAAATTACTTTAATAATGGATAGTCGACAAAAAATAGCAAAGGTGAACATTTACCAATGGAATTCACAAAGCTTTCGTCCTAAACTTATACCATTTTCAGAACTCTTAATTCGGGAAAACATACATATCGCAATTATTAGCGAAACATGGTTCGATTGTCAAGTTGATGTAAATATTAGTGGCTTTAATATATATAGAAAAGATAGAGATGATTGTTATGGTGGCGTAGCTTTACTGGTGCATAAATCTATCCAATCTCACCTAGTTTCTTTTAATGTCAATAATAGCGGTATTGAAGTTATATGTGTCAGACTAGTAAATTGCAAGGACATAGAACATGTAGTATCACTTTATTGTCCCTCGTCTGTGCAAACCCAATTATCTGATTGGGAAGGTGTCTTTTCACAATTTTGCAATAAAACAATTATAGCTGGTGACTTCAACGGTCATCATACCAATTGGTCAACCAAATCGGATGTTAGAGGCTCACAAATTATGGATTCAGCTTTAGACAATAATTTCATCCCTTTAAACAATGGCTTGGCGACGCGAGTTAAATTAGTTAACAGAAATCTACAACAGACCTCCCCAGACGTATCGTTTGTAACCACTGATATTGTAATAAAATTTAACTGGCAGGTTTTAAATGAAAATTTAGGTAGTGACCACCTTATTATAAAATTTTCAGCTCATGTATCTTCAATAGTTCATATTATAAAAAAATGGAATTTTAAAAATGCTAACTGGCCAGAATTTCAACAGACAATATCTGAAAAAATACAGGAATTTTGTGAAACCTCGGATAACAGTAATATCCAACGGATGTATAACTTTTTAATTAACCTAGTCGAATGTGCTGCTATTAAACATATCCCTCGAATAAAATTTAATATTGAACCCGATGAAAAGTTTAAACCAAAAAACTATTGGACACCGAAATTATCAGAGTTAGTTGCTCAACGAAGGTTAGCCTTAAAAATGTTTCGTAAAAACCCTTCCCCCGAAAATCTGATTAAATTAGAAATTAAAACAGCGGAATCTCAATCTTTAATAAAAAAGGCAAGGTCTAAGGGTTGGCAAGAGTTCTGTGATTCCATCGACGAAGTTACGTCGGCCTCTGAAATGTGGCACCGCATGAGATGGATGAAAGGTTGTAAACGTCAAACGTCTTGTCCCCCTATAAATAAACAAATAGATCTCTTACGATCTTTAACCCCAGATTATGTCCCTAATTCTATGCCTTGTTTTAAATCTAGAAATAATATGCTGGAAGTAGAATTTTCTATGCAAGAATTGAGAAAATGCCTTAAAAAAAAGGACTCGGCCCCCGGACAAGATGGGATATCTTATTCAATGCTTTATAACCTACCGGAAACGGGAAAGGTCTTTTTACTTAAGTTATTCAATTATATACTTAAATTTGGTATTGTCCCCCATCAATGGCGTAACATTCAGATAATCCCTATACCTAAAAACGGAAATGATTATAACGGTAAATTAAGACCCATTTCGTTAATATCATGTATATGCAAAACCTTTCATTTATTAATATGTAAAAGAATAGAATGGTTTGTAGAAAAAAATAAGATTCTTTCATCGCACACTGTAGGATTTAGAAAAGCTCAGTCATGTTTAGATTCACTATCACGTTTTGTTTCGTACATCCAAGTTGGATTTTCCAAAAATATCCCCACAGTCGCATGTTTTCTAGATATTGAAGATGCATATAATAACGTGTCTATTGAAGCTGTCACAAAAATTCTAGATGACCTACAGGTCGGGTCAAAATTTTGTACTTACCTTTGGAATTTTATGAGTGAGAGGCACTTGGAAATTAAATCACTTAATAACGAAGAATTAGCACCTAGGTGGACTAATAGAGGATTAGCACAAGGAGATCCGATATCCCCTTTATTATTTAATTTAGTCACATACCAAATATGTGATAAATTAAAAAACGTGTCCATTACTCAGTATGCGGATGATTTCGTTATTTACATTAGTAACGAACGAATTGAAAAGTGCGAGCAATACTTGCAAGATAGCATAAACTGTTTAGTCAAGCTACTGGGTGAGATTGGATTAACCTTATCTCCTACAAAATCGAATTACTGTATTTTTAGTAGAGGGCGAAGGAGGATATTTCCAACTCTAAAAATCTATGACCAATCATTGTCTATGGTAGAATGTGTTAGGTATCTTGGAGTATGGTTAGATAGAAGTTTATATTGGAGAAAACATATAAATGAGATTATTGCCAAATGTTCAAAATATTTAAATTTATTAAAAGTTTTAGCCGGCAGTACCTGGGGAGTACATACTAAACATATACGCAAATTATATATTTCATTAATAAGAAGCCGTCTTGATTACGGTTCCTTTTTATATGATGCTAGTGCAAAGACAAATATAGCAAAATTGGATAGACTCCAAAATCAAGCTCTTAGAGTGATAGGGGGCTTCATTAAAAGTTCACCGATCCACGTAATGGAAAGTGAATTACATATAGTTCCATTATTTTTAAGACGACAATATCTCGCATATAAATACATGTTGAAAACACTATCCTGGTCTAATAATCCAAGTAAACATATACTCTCAGAATTGAGCTCGCATATTCTCGAGCCCTATTGGGCAAATAAGAAGAAACCCTTGCTCGCTACTATTTTTAATGATTTGAGTCAACTTCAGTTAGCGTCCTCAGATGTCTTTAAAATGTTCACCCTTGATATATGGGTATCGGCTATTCAGACTGAAAATACCATTCAATGTGATCTAGAATGTGTAAGTCAATCAAAAAAATATTATAACCCTAATTTGTTGGTGGCAGAGGTGGTGTCCGAGTTAGCCTCTAAATATAATGACTGGTGTAAAATATTCACGGATGGGTCAAAAAACGCTAGCGGGGGAGGAGCGGCCTTTTATTGCCAAAGCTTAGGAGATAAATTTATGTTTAAAATCGCCACCAAAGTCTCCATCATGTCGCTGGAACTCATTGCAATATATCAAGCGATACTTTATGCAGTAAATAAAAACTTAAACAATGTCGTAATTTTTACTGATAGTAAAAGCGCGTTACAGCATGTGGCTCGATGTACCTCTGGCATCAGAGGAACATCGATAGCCTACGATATTCTTAAGTTAATGCTTCATCAGAATGAAAGTAATATCAATATAGTACTGCAATGGGTTCCAGCACATATCGGAATTCGGGGCAACGAGGAGGCTGACATCTTAGCCAAGCATGCAGTTGACTCAGGCAATGAGATACCATACCTACCAGATCATTGGGAATATGTTACCAGATTTAAGGAAAAATGCTTCACAAATTGGAAAAATCATTTTAATCAGATTTCTAGAGAGAAAGGGTTATGGTATAAAGTCATACAAAGTGAGCCTCCTCGTGGGCCCTGGTTCGATGATAGTAAACTAAATAGAAATTATATTAAGATAGCTTTAAGATTACGCTCTGGACACTTTCCATCAGCAAAATTTGGATATCTTATGGGAAAAATTACGTCACCCAATTGTGCAATATGCAATAAAATTGAAGATATTCTCCACTTGCTGATGGATTGTGTAAGAAACAAAGATGAGAGAGAATCATTAATCAAAGAGTTCAAACTGAATTTACTAGATGTTGGATTAGTACAAACTATTTTGGCAAGTCCTAAATCGTTGTTGGCAAAAAGACTAAGTAGTCTAGCAAAGATAAATAATTGATGATTCTCCCTCACCCTAAGTATTTATCTGGTTTGTGTTACTAGAACTAAGAGGTTACGATGGGGTTGGCGTATCCAAGTGGATAAAAACCCCGAATTCAATAAATGAAAAAAAAAAAAAAAAATTGATAACTCGAAGTATTCACGTCAGGATGTAAATTTCTTGTAAAACATTCGCAACATTTAAGCACCAGAGGAAGCCTGAGTTTCGACAAAATGCAAGTTTTAAATTAGCAGTTATAAAGACTAATCTATACAAAATAAAAGAAGAAACTGACTGACTGACATATCAATGTACAGCCGAAACTACAAGGCCTAGGAGCATGAAATTTTGCACATAGTTTCCTTTTATGACGTAGGCGAGCAATAAGAGAGGATTTTCCAAAATTCACCGCCTAAGGGGATGAAACTGGGGCCCAAAGTTTGTATGGAGAAACCTATTTACACGTGGGGGAAGCCGCAGGCAGAAGCTATTATATAATATTTTGTAACGAGTTCTAAGAAAGTTTTCAAAACAAAACAAAGTCTAGCTAAAAAAAACCTGTATAAAATGCATTTTTTTTTTTTCTTATATTTAGACCGTATTTTCCCTCGGTTGAGCAAAGGCCTTCCCCAAATCCTTCCAGGCGGTAGGCGTCTAGGTCATTTCAAAACTTGTTTCTAGGTTGACCTCAGAATTATTGTAGGTAACATATTACTTAAAAACGCAAGCATAATTCCGCTTTCGCTTAAGTTTTGTTAACACTACACTGGTTTCATAACTGGACAATAACGATGGACCCAGTGAAGAGTCGTTACATTGTTCTTTATGATATACTTCGGGATAATATCCAACCTGAACTGACGTTTAAAACTTTCAGATAGTTAATCCGCTATATCAATTTTATAGAGGGTTTGTTTCATGTTTGAAATGCCGTGTTGAAGTGATTTTATCGAGATCTCTCTGTGCCTCGAAAAGCACGTTCTACTGTACCGGCTGTCATTCAGATATCGTTGTGAGTCGTTCTGAGTAGTCACAAATCTGAAAGACTGACATCCAGTACAATTAAACTCGTCTATGTCGTATGGGGCTCTCATACAACTCTTAAATATTTAGCGTAGCATAGCATAGTCGGCCTTATAATGTTCCCACTGTTGGGACTCAGGCCTCCTCTCTAGGAGAGGGAATGGGCCGTAATCCACCACGCGGGCCCAGTGCGGGTTGGTGGATGTCACATGTTTTCGAATTTTTGGTTCCAGGACATGCCGGTTTCCTCACGATGTTTTCCTTCACCGTTTTGAGAGCAATGATGATGAAATAAATTACACAAAGTAATGCGCCTGGCTGGGTTTGAACCCGCAACCTACAACTGTAACTTGGGGCCACTCGGCCACCACTGCTCTTAAATAAATTAAATATTTATTTCATTCTATTTTTAAATATTTGTTGTTATACAACAGAAATACATCATCTGTGAAAATTTCAACTGTCTAACTATTACGGTTCATGGAATACAGCCTGGTGACTGACGAACCGACTGACAGACGGACGGACGGACAGCGAATTCTTAGTAATTGGGTCCTGTTTTACCCTTTGGGTAGGGAACTATAAAAAATGGCGTAATATAGTGGGACGTGATTTAGAAAGGAATGATTCGGAAGAAAAAAGTGTCTTTAAAGAAAATTAAATATGTTTTATGATCTTAACATGAATAATGAAAAGCAATATTGGTGCAAAAGATGCTTGCATACTTTAAGAGTTATCAGGAACGGAAAAAATGCTAAAGTGTCCTTGAAAACTGACATTTAATAGATGGATTATTACTAGTATGAACAATAATTACTAAGTGAAATATCTGCTAAATTTTAATTTGTTTAAATGCTTTAAATACTTAGTTGATTCTTACCTTGATTTACGAAGAAAACCTAATTATTGTATTAAATTGCTCTAGCTGAAATTCTACGAACAACTTTGATGTAGCGTTCGCCGGCCGGAGCCACGGCACCGCTTGCTTCACTTACTCGCCTGTTGGTTTCGCTAAATTGGCTTGCATGTGGTTGATCAAAGTTCTAACTTAACCCATTTAGTTGGGGTGCCATAACTTAATTATTATATCCAACTAAATGCTAACGAAATTTTTGAAAAATACCAGAAACTTATTGAATAAAAAAGGTGACTATCTTAGATCAAAGACTATGAGTAAAAGATGTCCGATTAAAACTATTTTTTTTATTATTTTATCGATGAATTTTGGTTACTTTAACATAATTATGACTCTTGACAAAAATAATGCAATCCCAAGCATCATTTAATTGTATTTGGCGGTATAGGCCTTCATAACCGTGACAGTAAACAAACAGTATAAGTAGACGAATTATAAAAAAAACCGGGCAAGTGCGAGTCGGACTCGTGTACTGAAGGTTCTGTACAAACTTACCTATAAAAACAGTTCAATTCTCGAATTAGGTTACAAAGATTTTAACAGAAAGCAAAAAAAGTTATTTTTTGACGTAACTACAAATTTATAGTTTTCAGATTTTTCCTATATTTATGCTATAAAACTGGCTTCATGCTACTTTCAGGATTCTAGGTCAACGGGGAGTACCCAATGAATTTTGATTCCATTGAGAATGTCGAAATACAAGGTGTATTTTTGCGACATAAACAGCCGTATCTATTTTTTTTTTTCTTAACTCAGAAGTTTGATTTTTTCACAGCTTCAAGGCCCGCTGACTGTATAATTATTATATAATAATTTTAATTCGATAGGTGATATCAAGTTGAAATTAAAATTATTATAATAATTTTAATTTCAACTTGATATCTCCACGCATTCCTGAAATAAAGGGTCTTGACAGACAGACAGACAGACGGACAACAAAGTGATCGTATAAAGGTTACGCTTTTTCCTTTTGAGGTACGGAACCCTAAAAATACCTGTGACAATGTACAAACAGAAAATATGCTTACCAAATTTACGGTAACTTAGCATAAATCATGGTAAGAATAAATTATTTTGTATTATCTCAAAACCCATCTACGCATTGACAAACTGTCTGAATAAGTCCAAATAATTTACGAGTACCCTCGATATCGCGGATTTATTAAAATGCTTTTCTTTCTTACTTCGTACCATTTACAAAATGATAAATTTTATTCCCCTAATCGTGACAGTCGGTTGGACAGATGGAGGTGTTTTTATGAATAGCAAGTTTCTTCAAGAGAATATTTTATGAAGGAATATGTTAACTTTTTGTTCGTGATCGCTGTTTCACAATAAGGTGGAATATAAAAGACGCAATGCATAAAATATGCGGAATACGCCAAAATTCGTCATAACGCGTAACGGTTGAACACGCTGTATTTATTTATATTAATTTATATTTATCTATACTAGATTTCTGCCAGGTATATCGTCTGCTTGCAAGTAAGAAGTAAGGGAATGCACTACCGGGAATAAAAAAAAGTATACTTTAATGAGCAGTGGTGGCCGAGTGGTAGCGGCCCCGACTTAGAAGTTGTAAGTTGTGGGTTCAAACCCAGCGCCAGGCGCGCATTACTTTGTGTAATTTATTTCATCACCACTGCTCTCAAAACGGTGAAGGAAAACGTGAGGAAACCGGCATGTCCTAGAACCAAAAATTCGAAGATCTGTGACATCCCCAACCCGCACTGGGCCCTCGTGGTGGATTACGGCCCATACCCTCTCCTAGAGAGGAGGCCTGAGTCCCAACAGTGGGAACATTATAAGGCCGAGTATGAATATGTATACTTTCATGTCCCAATCCAGACCTGACGTAGTCTATATTTGGACAGTATGGATTAATTCGTCGTTACCACTCAGACAAACAAAAGTCGAAACATACAGAATTTGATTTTTCTTATATGAGAAGGAGAGGAGGAAACAGAGTGAAAGTGCACACCACTGGCGTAAGTGCAGACAGTGCATAACACATTGCTATCTATAACACGTTAGGCGCGTCTTCAAATCGAGAATTTACTGATTATATTATAAATTGTTATTGTTTATTAATTTATTATTGACTTTATTGTAGGTATTTGTAACAAGAAATATAACAAAAAAACTTATATCTAAAACTCATACATGGAATGGCCTTATCGCTTTTTGCGATCTCTTCTAGGCAACCTGGAATAGACTAATTGTTACAATATGATATGATGCTGTCATTAATTTGACAAGAAGCATATTTAATACAATATATAATATAATAGATACAAAAATACAAATACAGGTATGGTTTTAGTCAGTTAAACCCTGAGCGGAAGAAATCAATGGATGATTTCGCATAGTACAAAAAAAAATAGCAACAGTAACAAATTCAAAGTAAAAAAGAAAAATAGAAGGTATAGAATAATACAATAAAGTTGCTTAAGTTACCCTTATGCTCTAATACTCCACGATCTGTATTTGTCTCAAGTTCACCAGGCTTGTAATATAGTGGTTGTTTTTTCAGAATTTTCTTCCATACTTACGAGTATCTTACTACCCGTTTCACTTAAACTTAATTGCCTTTCTGATCTTTATACACAATTTTGGCCCATTCCTTTGCGAAATATAATTGTAAAACATAGACAAAACTATTTCTCGAGAAGTCACGTACCTCTTGTTCCTCTTGAGTTAGGTTCTAAGGAAACATGAATCATCTCAGATCCTTCAAAAAATGGCAAAGGCAAGTCAAGGATATTCTTCAAATGATTTTCTGTCAGCTTTCCGTAAGATACCTTCAGATTTACTTTATGTGACTTTTATTGCTACAAAAGTACTGTTACTGCTTTTTATAGCTATTTTTGTCCCATTTTCCGATCGTTATTGCTATCCTATTATTAATTTGTTTTTACCTTTGTATGGGTCGAATCAAGGTCATATTTAGTATCTATTGTTTTCAAAAGGGTTCTATCGTTGACAATGGAGTCTTGATGTAATTTGAATATGTTTTTGTTTTTTCTAATATAATTCTTTGTTTCTCTTTAAACTTATTATTCCATGTAGAAATATTTAGGTATGATGTAATTGGATTTTTATCATTTATGAGATTATCTTACTGAGTCGTTTACCAAAAGGAATGCTAAGTTATTCTCAAAATTACCTTTTTTATACTAAATATATTTGCTTCACAGCTTAACAAAGAATTATGAGTTAAAAAAAAAACATTGCTGTTATTCTAATATTTATCCTACAATTTTAATCATATTAAATTTATTCTTATTTTTTTTTTTGTTTCATCCACTCCATTTGTCAATTTAATTATTTTTTTCCAACTGTGTTAAAAAATCGCACCGTATAGCAAACCTATCATGCCCTATAAATATTTCTACTATTTATTATATTTTCATGATCCTTATAAAAACACTATCAAACATGAAAGATCCAAGGGACGAGTGTGACGTTGATTAATTTTTTATCTTACAGGAAGGGCGAACCGTACTATCTATCTTGTAAGCCTACACAATTCCCTTAGTTTTTCTAACAGTACTATAAATAACACCGACATGAAGATCACGCGATATTTTTATTATCTAAAGCGCTACGTTTATCCTCAAAACGTTAAGTGCACAATGTTTATATTTATAAACTAGCTTCTGTCAGCGGCTTCGCCCGCGTGAAAGTAGGCTTCCCCATACAAAGATTCAAAGCATTTTATTTCAAATAAACCATTCACAGGCACTTTTGAAATGTCAAGAAGTTAGTCAGTCAGAAAAAATAATGCTAATTGCACATTCCAAAGCGTAGATCTCTATGGAGAAGAATGTGCTAGAAACTCTATCGACACTCTTTTCAATCATGTTTTGTAATTACAAATATCTCTGTTACATGTTTCTTGTCGCTATCATGTGAGAACAATGTAAATAAAGTAAAAATAAAAACTATATATTTTAAAATGGCAACTGGCAGCTAAGAGATGACCAGTCCCAACTGACAGCGCCCGTTCGCGGACATGACGCGAATATTAGCACCACTCAACTCAACCATTTTGAAGGGAACCGAATGATCCAACACACGCGCCACCATTATTGAGACATTTTAGTGAGCATGACAAACTCTCAACTGTCATGCTCACTTATGTCAAACTAGTCCAATAGTAACCTAAAAACCATCCATGGTATTCACATTTACAAACTTTAAAAAAAAAATCTTCTGTATTATACAATAGGTACTTACTTTAGAACCCTGCTGCATTCCTTTAGGGGGCGAATGTTGGTAAATTCTCTCTTAATGCTCGCCTACGTCATAAAAGGAAGCCTTGTGTAAAATATCACCCTCCTAACCCCAGTAGTTTCGGCTGTGCGTTAATATGGTCAGTCAATCAGTTTTAAGTCAGAGTTGAGTGGTAGTTGAAAACTTCTTATAGATAAGTTATTTGGATTATTATCCTAAATTACAAATAAATAGTATATCTTAGATACTTAGATATTTATCTAAGATATAGAATTTATTTCGCACCATAAAAAAATACAATAGGTGCTTAAAATTAATAGGGTTATAACAATAGGATGAAAAGCGATTTTGTATAGACAACCTTTGGACGGATTTTTATATATTGCTATGTATTTTTTAACAGGCATTTTACAAACAATAGCTACAATAGGTTATTTTACTCTGAATGAGAAAAAATCTAAAAATATATTATTAAGATAGCTTAGGCTTAAGTAGTCGGTAAGTGTTAGTTTATAAAATAAACAAAATAAATTTTGAAATTCAATTCAAAGTTTTCAGTCTTTTTATCTGTTTTTTATCACCATGAAATAGTAGCCACCATATTATAACGTCATTCTGCTATGTAAACTAAAGTTACAGCTGTCAACTGATCGGCCATACTGAGTGAATATCAGCGCATTTGCTTACACAGCCAACTGACGTCACGAACTCACGACTACGGAGTAAATATGGCGTCCACTGCGTTCTGCATTTTCGTCAAATTACGCGCAAAATTTGAAAATGTTGATTTTAAATGCATTTTTAGGGTACTTAGCAACTGAATAACCACTACCTATTTTCTGTGATATTGATCCTAATAGCCCTCAGTGACTGTGCATTTTTATTTGATAAAAAATAGCCTTAGACACTGGTTTTTATTCGTATTTGTCATTTTAATGATATTTGTCTACTCTTTACCACATAAAGGGTACACATGGGTAACATAAAGTTCCAATAATAAAAGTAAAAACTCATTGACTTTATCTATAGACAACTCCAGTAAAATTAAAGAGTATTTTTATAACATACCTCAAGGATATCAAAATATGACATAACAAAAAGAAAATATGGCAAAATATTTTGTGATAAATATCTGTGGAACAGTTTGGATGAAAACGCGCTCGAAACTAAATTATAAATGATGTTTATTGGGGCAGATGGTCATAAATAACATCTGAGAATGTTTAGGTGCGAGCTTGCAGACGGCGAACAATGGGTAGCCCGCCGTCCGACCGTCCGGTAACCGTCAGGACAGAGCCCAAGTCGTCGACGGCGCGTACTACTGGGCCCTTACAGCTGCTGACACCTCATTGAGGCGCGCGTAGAACAGCACGCGCCGTCGACGACTTGGGCTCGGTCCGGATGGTTACCGGACGGTCGGACGGCGAACCACCCATTACTCACCGTCCGCAAGCCCGCGCCTACGGTGGCCGGAAATCGGGATCGGAATCCCGGCGGCGGTTAGGGCGTGAGGACCGTTGCCTAACGCGATCGGCCGCCTCCTTTTCTAGCATTACTGCTTCGCAGAAAGAGGCGACCGCTTGCCACTCCTCCTCACTCTGGACCATGGCCTGTATCAATGCCCGGCGCGAGAGATCACTGCCACCGATCGCCCCCACGAGGACACGGCGGTGCTCTGCCCAGGCAGGGCACATCTCCACCGTATGCTCCATCGTGTCCTCTGGACGGTCCACACAATGGCGGCATCCTGGCGTTTCTTCTGCACGAATCTGGTGCAGGAATTAGAATTCAGTAATTATTATAAATTAATAGTTCTAGAACATTTGCTGATTTTGTGATAACGCCATCCATTGCTGAAAACCTTAACCTTCCTTTATCACACACTGAGGAACCAAGACCCACCAAGAGCTCATAACGTGATCCATTTTACGACCTAAACTGAACTGTTAAAGGGATGGAGCTATATAGGTTGTATAGCTCCATCACTCTTTTTCGCTCGTACGACTGACATTTTAACGTATCATGGTAAGGCCCCTGGCCACCTACCGAGCGATAGTTAAATCATTATAAATTTAGACAAATTTAATTCGCGTGTTTGCTAGTCAAAGCCAGATGGCATCACCGAGACATAGGATGACAGTTTTCCTAAGACATTTTCTTCTGATAGCCGCTCTATTGTATCTCTTTAAATCTCTTTGGTTGCAGGCTATTCCGTCTCATAGAAAGGAGGCCTGATTCCCAGCAGAGGGAACAATAAAAGGCTGATTGTGACAGCAAAATCAGGCTTGTAGAGAACAGATCCGATACCATTCCGAAAATGATAGCGAGTAGGTCGGACTGTCCTTATGTGCGGCACTGCTGTGACCGACAAGTTACATACAGTGTCGCATGTAAGAGACTAGAATAATTATTTTATATGTATGAAATTTTCGGTGTGATTTTTAGTATTATTATTTCTAATTATTATGATTTTAATTTATATATTTATTTAAATATAAATTAAAATCATAATAATTAGAAATAATATAATTAAAAAATTTGAAATATTATAATTATTATATATTGGGATTCTAATTTTATTTTATTTTTATTTTTTGAATGCATATTTTGATTTCAATTTGTTCTAGTGTTTTAACTGATTGATGAATTTTGTATTTTGTGCATATATCTTTTTAATAAGGATGAGTTTTCTATCTCTAATATGGGATTTTTCTTGAAATATGTTTGTTTTTTGATGAAAGATGCTATATTATATGATACTGTTATAAGCTTCGCCTGCAGTTCAGCGTATAAATTCATACTCGTAGTTATGTGACACTACAAACACGTAGAAACTTAGCTCACAGCCTCAAAGTTAAATAAAGATCAATTCAAAAATTTCCCCTGCGAAAGGCGACAAGCTGTAAATTTTTAAAGACCGGCGCAATGAGAAAGTTTCATTTTCTGAATACTAATAACTTAATTAGTTAGCGCTTCGTCCAGCGCCGACGCTTCGCTGTAAACTGCTTGCAGCAGCTTAATTTAGTATGTGCCACGTACTTTGGAACTATTAAATGGAACGTAAGACGAGATTGATAAAGTTTCTGAAAACTGCTCACTGGTATTTTGAATTATATTTTTGCTAATGATCAAATTTGCGTCCTGTTTTATAAACGCCAAGGGGACTTGTAACATTTAACAGTTGACATTTCGAAAGGTCGACAATTTTCTATTTATTAAAACAAGTAGTTTTTTTTATTTGGTTCGCGTGGTTTATGAAATTTTTTTAGTGTCAAGTTCAAAAATAATTTAGTTTTTTTGTATAGATAACAGACACTGTTTACCTAAAATTCTTGACAATTGTCGAATTACGTCGAGTTAGTTTTTTTTCAGCTACTATAATAAAATAAAATAAAAACAGGGCAAGTGCGAGTCGAATTCGCGTAATGAGGGTTCCGTAAAAACTTACCTGTGTAAATAGTTCAATTCCCGCATGAAGTCTTGAAGATTTTTCCGAATCACATTTTTTTTCTGACCTAACTACAAATTTACTGTTTTTAGATATATTTCTATATTTGTGCTATAAAACCCTAGTTTATGCAACAGGATTCTGGGTCAACAGGAAGTATTCTATGAATTTGGATTCTCATGAGAGGGTCGAAATATACGTATTATATTTATTTATTAATTTATATTTATTTATATATAATTTATTGTACACCAAGATAATAAATGATACATGTGTTTTGCGTCATAAACGGCCGTAGATATCTTTTATTTTCGTTAACTTAGAAATTAGATTTTTTTTTTTTCAGCTTCAAGGGGCCGCAGACTTGAGAATGTGGTTTTAATTTTAACTCGATACCTCCACCCGTACTCGAGATAAAAGGTTGACAGACAGACAGACAGACGGACAGTAAAGTAGTCCATAAGGGTTCCTTTATCGCTTTTTATGGTACGGAACCCCAAAAATCAAACTCGTAACGCGTTACAACAACTATAATAATTAATGAAAAGAAATATCTCAGGGTCAGCAAAGGCTAACAAAATGGATAAGTATATACAATTATTTTTTTCGTCAAAATTTGCGAATGTGATTGAAAGAAACCTTAGCCACTAGGCAAAAGTCTGAGCAATCCACACAATGTTGACATATTTCTTTCCCACCGGATCCGGAACTAGTCCCTCATACCCGTACCCAGTGAGTTTTCGTTCCAGTGCAATGGAGTGAGGCAGAAAAATTAGTTTTAGTTTGTGCAGCATGGAGGCTGGATGTGTGCCCCATCGATGGCAATTAAATAGGCTAGGGTTCTATCCTTTTCTAAACCTTCATTAAACACTTGCCTTCTACATGATAAAATATAGTTTCTCGAACCAGAAATAAATATAAAAAAATAGATTAGGCAAAATGCATACAATTTTTTTATTTATGAAATTAAATAATTTTTGGCTTTAATAAACAAATATGAAAGAATTTTTAAAATACAAAATAAATCAACAACGAAGTTATAAATCTTTAAAGCTGCTAATAAAAAAAAAATGTTCGACGTGGTCTTTGGCGTTAAAGTTCATCACGCTCATATGACTGCAATAGAAGAGACATATATATCTATTTAAAATTGTCATATCTCGTTTACTTTTTTACCAATTTTGATATTGTTTTCATTGTTTATATTTTATTTTTATATATTTATTAAAAAAAAATATACAATGTGTTTTTTCTTTTCTTTTCTAGGGTATTGATGAAACCATATCAAAGTTTTAACTGGCACATGAATTATTTTTCAATCACCATTTCTTTTTCTTTTCATTTTTCATACATAATACATCGATAAGTTCACGATTATTAATTTAAAACAACCTTACGTGAAATATGTCAGTCTATTTATGCAATGTCATTATTTACGCTGTAATATTATTTAAGTTATAAAAAATGTGAAATATAAATATATTTGTTTTTTTTTTCTTAGTAAATTTATAAATAAATATGACAGCCTAGTGCAGTAACACTACTGCAAAGTTTCGCTACGGCGCAAAAGTAAATATTTGTCATACGGGTGACAATTGTTAATCGAATTTGATTTTTGATTTGAATTATGATTAATGATATCTCCGAAATCATGCATTTTTGGACCACATATTCTAGGACTTTTAGTACTATTTTTCCTTAAAGGATTTGAACCTTAAGTTATGGGATATGAAAAACCACACGTTGTATATTGTTTTTCATGCATATTCTTTTTCCCTGTTACAAAATTATCCATCCGATAAAGAATTTTCTAGACAGTCATGGATGAATTCATGATTTTAAAGTGAATGTAAAATCTGTTCATTTCCTTTACAATAAAGAAGAAGAGAGATCACGTCGGGGATTCATTCCAACGTCTTTTATTTGCATCCTTTCGTGAAACGAGTTTTCTGAAATTCTTTTTATTAGAATCGATCAGTCGTATCTTTGTAACTGAAGAAGAATTGTGAGCTTGAAGGGCTCTTTGAAATGTACTATTTTTTTTATTTGAGTATTGTTTTGCTGACCACAAGGAAAAACGCATTAAAGTAAATTTAATTTATTTCTGGTCCAAAATACTACTCGAAAAAAAAAACATTTTGATAGTTAATTGGGACCGCGGTTCCAGTTCAAAGAGCACCACGACCCACCTAGTGGCCCTTGTATGATGCAAAAAGCGCTATATATTATGGTTACTTCAGAATCAGAATCAGAAAAATTTATTTGTAAACATAGGTTAGATTACAACAGAGTGTGTAGTGTTAAAAATAGGTAGATCCTCTATGTTTTAGCCAGAGGCGTACAAATATATAAATTAACATTGTCAGTTTTCATTTAACTTCTGAGATTACAACACACACAGCCAAATACAGTGAAAACACATCGTTAAGCATCCAATTTAGTCTACACACACAGCCAACTACAGCGAAAACACAGCGTTTATTGAAGAAGCATCCAACTCAGTCTTAAGTTTAATAATTAATATGAATTTCAGAAGGAAGGAATGAATGAAGGAAAAATGAAGGAAGGAATCTATATTTTCGGAGAACTGTCAACTGTCAGTTTTGCTGTCCATTATCATTTACTTATTTATTAACACTAAAACGATCAAAACAACTTTAATGTAGAAAGTCGGTGTTTCTCGGAATTTGTTTTTTGTTTCTACAAAATAGGTATACATATAATAAATCTGTAGAAGTTTTTAGTTGTGTGCGCATCATGAAAAATGTACGAAATCGATATAGATAACTTTTATAAATTTATACTTATAGGTACCTATAGCTTTTTTTTTGAAGAAGGTCAGAAAAACATTAGGGTATCCGGATTGTTCAATAGTACCTTTTTTTTATTGGGTGGGAAAATCATCTTATGACAAATCCCACTCTTGGGCGGAGCGGGAGACAGTGTCAGACTTTTACTGACTAAAAACCTAGTCTTGTTCCTTCGTTGCCTTCGTCCCAGGGCCCCGGGTTAATCTTTTACACTACCCGTGGCCCCAGTAGGGTTCGACCCTGCTTGGCCCCAACGATTTGCTGACATCTCCTTCAGGCGCGCGTGGAACAGTACGCGCCGACGACTTGGGCTCGGTCCGGACGGTTACCGGAGGCTCAGACGGCGGACTACTCATTGCTGCCCGTCCGCAAGCCCGCGCCTACGGTGGCCGGAAATCGGGATCGGAATCCCGGCGGCAGTTGGGGCGTGAGGACCGTTGCCTCACGCGATCAGCCGCCTCCTTTGCAAGCATTACTGTTTCGCAGAAATAAGTGACTGCTTGCCACTCTTCCTCGCTCCAGACCATGGCCTGTACCAAGGCCCGGCGAGAGAGATTGCCGCCGCCGATCGCCCCCACGAGGACACGGCGTTGCTTTGCCCAAGCGGGGCACACCTCCACCGTGTGCTTCACCGTATGCTCCGGGCGGTCCATACAGTGGCGACACCCGGGCGTCGCTTCCGCACGAATCCAATGCAGGAACTTCCCGAATTTACCGTGTTCGGTGAGAACCTGCGTCATGTGGAAGGTGAGGACGCCGTAAGGTCTTTCCAAGCACGCCTCAAAGTGGAGACTTACCGCCGTAATTTTGACGTGCCCAAACTGTTAGGCGGTACGAAGTTCGCCGGGTCAGCTAGTATATGAATGAAATAAACTCAAAAATATAGTTGTTTCTAAACTGTGTGTAACAAATTAAATATTTATCTTTCTTTCGAAGAGTCTGTGGTAGATTGGACCCGCTCGATTAGTGTCCGCGGGATCACTCGACCCAGTCCCATTTTGAATGTGTCGATTGGACCCACTGCCTAATTTTATTATAAGTACAGTCACGGAAGAAAGTCGAATCTTATAGTTTGATTTTATGACTTAAAATATGTAATACATTTATATAATAATATTAATGAGAATATATATTTTTTATTTATTCAATTACGTATTTATACTTACGCTCCAGACTTATCTAATTATGACGATTTTTTTGCGAAACTTAGACTGGCCATTAGCTTGATTTGGTAAAACTTGTTCTCTTACCGTTGTTCTTTCCAAAACGAAAAATACTTTCCCAGAAATGAAAATAACGAGGTGTTTCTTTCACTTTTGTAGAAGTCTTTGGCGTAAAGCAAAAGAACTGGATTTGTCTAAAACACTAACAGGTAGGATGCATGTAAAACTTTGAGAGAAGAATCTATTGTTGAAGGTTGGCTTTATATCATGGGAGAAAGTTCAGCTAGCGAAAAAATATTAAATTTAACGATTATTATGTTAAGACCTGGTTGTAAAATTCTAATCTAGCAAATACTTGGAGCACTTATCAAGAATTGCACAAAACAATAATACCGTGGAGGTATGGAACAACCATATTTAAAAAAATATGTTAAAATTAAGCCAAATATCGCTTAACTTCTAGAAGGATTGAGTAAGGATGTGGCTTATTATTCAACTGCGGTGGAATCTCCTTACGGTATCAAAATATCAAAGTGGCTGTCTGAAACCAAGGAAAGAAAGAATAAGATCGACTATGCTGTAGGTGAACTACTCAGCGGCCAGATTACTGTAGGGTATTGTTTAGAGAAATTGACATTTTAATCAAGTAAGACGATTTTCAACTGATTTACTATTATTAAATAATATTTTATTGCAAAATTGCAAAATGAACGTTGACATTTTTTTTTCTATTGTTGATTTTTTTAGATGTTTTAAATGTTGTTTTGTATAATTACAAATTCTAGTTTTTATGGCTGTGATTTTTAAATAGATAGTAACTAAGGATTATATTTTAATAATATTTATTAAATATGGTGACCAAAAATGTCGTGCTGGAGTATGTGACTAATTTTATAATGTTATTTTTATACATGTTTTTTTTTATAGTAAGTGATATAGAGTAACTGTTGATTGTTATAGTTGATTCATACAACTACTACGTGGATTTTAACTTTTTTAATGTTTGTCTGGATGTTACTTATATGTACAACCTAATTTAAAAAGATTTTAGAATTTGATTGAGAATAATAATATTAGTGAGAAAGTTCATGCAGATAGAAGGAAAATGAAATTTCTCCTCATAACATCCCCTTTACACCAACTACACACACGCTACATTGACTTGGCTTGACCCGTTAATGTAGCTAAAAACTAGCTAGAGAGCTAAGCAATAATCAACGTTTTTTCAAAATGATAATAATAAACGTTTATTTCGGACCTTTCCGTCCATAGGTAACACTTACAGCTTTATATACCACACACAATATTATAAACGTTTAAATCTAACTGAATTGCGTTTTTTTATATTTTCACTTACCACTTTTGCGCTTTACTGTATCCACCAGTAGCTTTAAACAATGGATATTTTTTTAAATTTGTTTGTGGGTCCATATGACCAATGAAAATACAGAAAATAAATTGTGTGGTCAAGTGGACCCGCGGCACCAAAATCGAGCGGGTCCAATCTACCACAGACTCCTTTCGAATACCAAAAGGGCGTCTAAAAATTATCTTGAATCCAGATTCATGATGATTTTTAGACGTCGGTTTGGAAACCAGTGTAAGAACGGCGTAGTGCTATACGGCCAGCCCCCCTAGCCAAGTTACGATCGTTTCGTTTGCGTCGAACGCCTCGAGTACGCCACGGCTCCGATTCCTTTGTTCTGACCACGTGACTGCGCGTTGAAATGACATCAGAACAAAGGAATCGGAGGCGTGGTCTACTCGAGGCGTTCGACGCAAATGAAAAGAGCGTAACTTGGCTAGGGAGCCGGGTTTCTCTAACAACAGACTTAAACTGAACGGATTGACCCCTAATCGTTTACTTTCGATACTGTTTACGCAATAGATACTAGAACGTATATTAATATTACAAGAATGAGTAAATATTGGTTCAAAATAAACAATATGATGCAATGATTATATATTGAAATTAGTGATATAAAATAAACTCTAACAGTGTTTATTTTACCGTACTGCGTTGTTAAGACACAACAAACACTTACATGCTAATGTTTAAAATAAACCAGACAAATAGGTCTATATTAATAAATTAATATTCAATATTCAGAAACTCCTCGATGTTGAATATCAACCAAAATAGAATAAACAAGTAACCACAGCTAATATTATAATATTTAGAATATACTTACTGATATGCTGTACCTACATAGACAGATGAAAAAATATGTCAAACATCACCCCATCGGAATATCTCCCCCCTGGACGTGAACTGCAGTGGCTAATCTGGAAATCTCTTAACCGACTGCGGCTGGTGAAACTATCTGGTTGAGAGAGAGAGAGAGTGTGTTTTGAACAAAAACTATCAGCCAAATGGGGCTTTCTCGACCCATCTCTAACACAGTGCCAGTGTCGATGCACAGGATATGTGTCACCTGCTATGCTGCCGATCCTGCATAACCACCGGCACTTTTCAGGACTTATACGAGGCTTATTGGCCTCATACCAGAGCTGTACAGGTCGCCAGATACTGGTCTGAAAGAAAAATAATTTGAGCCCATCAACACAAAAAGAAAAAGGAAGAATAATTATGTTCTTTGGAGCATTTAATATCTACTATAAAAAAAATGATTTTAGGGTAAGAGTGATTAATAGTAAGGGCATACACATAGCATAAAGAATATTCAGCATAATATTGTTCCCACTCCTGGGACTCAGGCCTCCACTCTAGGGGAGGGAAAGGACCGTAACCCACGATGAAGGCCCAGTGCGGGATGATGTCACATGTCTTCAAATTTTTGGTTTTAGGACATACCGGTTTCCTCACAATGTTTTCTTTCACCGTTTTGAGAGCAGTGGTGATTGAATAAATTACAAAAAGAAATGCAACTGGCTGGGTTTGAACTCGCGACCTAAAACTCGTAAGTGAGACCGATACCACTGGGCCACGACAGCTCTCCAACTTGTTCTCCATTTTTTTATACCAAAAAAAAGTGAAACTACTATAGCCTGAAAATTAAACTTTGACATAACTTGCGTTTGATACGTTCTAACATTTAAGTCCAATAAGTACCTTTGGGTTACCATCAGATCACTATACGTAAAGCATTGCGCCACTAGTACATAGTAGACATTCTACCCATACATACAAATCCCTTCCCTTTCCAGATAGCTATCACCTAGGGGCTTTTACATATGTCAAGAATGGATAGGTTACTTCTAGGCAAGCGTGTTCCGCATCATTGCTTACTATCAGGTGAGATAGTGATCAGAGGCGATCTCCATCATCATTATTTTAGCCGAAAGACGTCCACTGCCATTTCCAGATTCCTGTGAATAATAATTATATCGTGTTTATACAATGCCTTCTTAGTTACTGAAATTTCAAGCTTCTAGTTTTATAAACAATTAAGTTATGGGGAATCGAAAATGGCCTGGACTGAGAAAAGGATGGTACGGCCGCGCCGTTTTTTACTCGCCTTGACTGGGGCACTGCCGGGCCCCCTAATAAACAAACGCCTGCCAAGGCTACGGGATTGTTCGGAAGAGTCGCTCCTGGAATGCACAGGGCAACTAATGATACAGGTGGATTTTAGTTAAATTTTAACACTCCGAGAGCGGGAGAATTTATTTGAACATATATCATCTTCCTGCCCTTGTCCTATCTTATATGGGGTCGGCGCAACACGTTTTTTTCTTCCATTCTATCCTGTCAACCGTCATGCTATCACTAACTTCCTTTTCTTTCATATCACTGTTCACACAATCCATCTATCTTTTCTTTGGCCTCCCTCTCATTCTCCACCCATCCACATGTATACTCATAACTCTTTTAGTAACGTACGTTTCATCTCTCCTGTTTACATGACCGTACCAGTACAAACGATTCCCCTGAAAGGAAGAAATTATTTGAACATAACAAAACAAAATAAAACAGAACAAAATAGAATATACCTTAACTAAGGCATGTAAATCAATTACAATAATAATATGCTTAGTGCTAAAAAACAAACTAAAATAAAAACGTTCAAATTGATACAATTCTGTTAGATGCAGATACGCAATAGTGTGTCAACCCACAAAAAGTTAAATTTGGAAATATTGATATGTTCTTATAATGAGTCACTTGTTTAACAATTTACAAAAGTATTTCAAATCACTTAAATCGAAAATGTACTAGAAAAAAGTATTTTAGTTTTTCTATACTCCATCAAGCTCTTCAACACTTCTGTAATTCAAACTAGTGTCTGTAGTTCTATCATCACGATAAAGATGATATGACACTTAACACTTTATTGCGAAATCTCATTCAGTGTTTCGGCGCAGCGGCTAGCAATAAAATCTGGACAAAAGTTAAATATTCCCTTTGTAAAACAACTTGTAATGACCTGTTATGTTATATTTATAAACTGTTGTATTAATCAAGATAAGTCAGTAATTAGTGTGACAATAAGATTTTATTTTAGGTTCCAATCAGATTGACGTATTTGTAGCCAACTGTAATAATATCCACTTGATTTATTATTGCGAAATACAAATATATATATATCATAAGAAAAATAGCACAATATTATTAAATGACTAAACACTTTTAGGTAAAACTTATAGGTCAGTTATGGTACTGTACATATTATATGATTGATTTTCCAAATAATAAATTGTATTGCAGATTTAGCAATATGCAAAAACCTATTATTTTAAGACAAATAACCAAATTTTTTTATTTATTATGATACTAATCTTCTTTTTTTTTTATTCATATAAACCAGTGCTTGACTGCGATCCCACCTGATGGTAAGCGGAGATGCAATCATTGATGGTCAGGCGCACTAGTTTATTAAGAGCCTATTCACTCTAGCCTTGAAGACACTTAAATTATAGTTGGACGGGAAGACCGCAGCAGGGAAATTGTTCCAGTCCTACGATTTACGCGGTATAAACGACAAAGCGAAACGCTAAGTCCGGACCGTTGAAGTTTCAATAACGTAAGGGTGGATACTCGCTGTTCGTCGGGTTATCCGATGGTAGAAAGGAGATGGCGGAATCAAGTCATGCAATTCCCGCGCACACTCTCCAAAATGTAACCTGTAAAATACCGATAGGCTGCCTACTCTACGCCTGTGCTCGAGGCTTTGTAGATCGGACTCAACCAAATCTGGATCCCCAGTTAGCCTCTTCGCACGCCTTTCCACTGAGTCCAAAGCTGCTCGATGCGTTTTGCAGCATCAGCCCATATGTGACTGCAATCTTCTTCTTTAGATCCCTTAATAATCTTCTTTAAATTCCTTATTAATTTGATTAAAAAATAAAAATACGACTGAACAAATATTTTTCTAACAATTTAATTAAAAATTTTGTGAAATCTTTAGACGCCGTTTTTTCAACATGAGGTCTGTGTGGCTTGACACACTATTGTTTATCAGCATCCAGTTATCAAATCAATATCAGTCACAACATCCAGTCATTAACACAACTTAAGATGCCAATCTACTGTAATCCCATCATATTCGAATTGCTGTGGGTGTAGCTGCATTATTAATAGGTTATTTATAGACTTGCCAGACGACATTAAAGTACGTCATTGTAAAATTAATGTATTTTCACAGACATTTTCCTAAAGCCACAACACACTGAGGTGACAACCGAGTCTGACGTAAAATGAGACGTGCCCGTTAGCAAGCTTACCTGCTCGTATATGTATTTTGATAGCATTTTCCACGAAACGTCACGATTCACTTATATATTCTTAGATTAATAATTAACAGTATTTTACCTATCGTTAGGTTTCCATACTCAAAGTCTCATCAGAAGGCTCGAAGTCACCCAAAGGGCAATGGAAAGGGCTATGCTCGGAGTTTCCTTGCGTGATCGAATCAGAAATGAAGATATCCGCAGGAGAACCAAAACTGCTTTGCTTTTAGTTAATTAAATTTAGGTTATTTAATATAGTGAATTTAATAATTGTTAATTTATTATTTCTTAGGTTCTTAGTACTTTTTAGCCTGACATCAGGTCTTACCTTGTTCAGGCAAAAATGCAATGTATGCGTTATAATTTTTTTTTATGTATCTTAATTAAAATGTGCCACTTTTATTAAATAAACGATATCCTATTCTATTCTATAACTCACCTCACACGGTTAAAAAAAAACAACAAAAAAATAACTTGAATAAAGCAAAGTCACCAACCCTACCTTAGTCAAACATATTCGATAAACTTTGTCAAATACTTAAAATATTTGGAAATAACTTCCAATCCAAACATCCGTATAAACATTATCCCTTATCTTCCATTTTACCTAAAATGAGATCAAACAGGTCGCACGTGACCGCGCAACTAATGGTCAGCTTTGGTTAACGTTGGAATTCGCTTCATTACTGAAGGTATTTCTGACCATCATAATGTGGGTTCTTCATTTACCTGCAGGTTTCAATTACATATCTCTCTGAATATGTTTCTACAAACTACTTAAAAATTGATTTTGAAGTTTTTTCTAGACTTAGTAAATGTTCAATAGAAATACAAACAGTGTGTTGCCAATGGGATATCACCGCGGCACTGAGTTCCATCGTCGACCGCATCGTCGCTTTCAATCAGGTGAGATAGCGGTCAAGCGCGAATCTAATAAGAATAATAAAAAAAAAACGCAAAAGGCAAAAATTTCAATATACCTAACAATAGTAAAATGATCGTGATGACAAAAATCGTGAAAACAAAGGTGTTGTGCTTGAGTGCAACAATTATAGAGGAATAAAGATAATGTCACATACTATGAGACCCTAGGGAAACTTATTGAGAGGCGATTGAGAGAAAAGAGTGAATTTTTCACATCACCAATTCGGTTTAATGCCTGATCGTGGTACAACGGATTTTTTTTATACGCCAGCTGTGCGAGAAATACAGAGGTGCGCATAAAAACTTGCACATGGTATTCGTTGACCTCGAAAAGGCATACGACCGGGTACCTCGTGAGGTTCTGTGCTGGGCTCTTAAGGAGAAAGGTATGCCTGGGAAGTATGTGCAGATGATCCGAGCGATGTACAGTCGATTCAGTATTGGGTACTGCCGGTCCGGTCTATAGTAGGCACCACTAGAAACTTCAATATCGCTGTCGGCTTACATCAAAGGTCGTCTCTCGGCCCTTACCTCTTTCTGATGATAATAGACGCTCTGACGTCGGACATTCTGGAAGAGGCTCCCTGGTTTATGCTGCTTGCCAATGACATTATGCTGATTGCCGAGAGTAGCCTAGAAGACCAGAACAGATTGGAGGTGTGGTGGCACAGACTGGAGAGTGTTGGCATGAAATTGAGTAGAACCAAAACGGAGTACTTATTCTGAGATTTCGGCTGTCTCTCCAATCTTTAGCTCACGCTGGAACGCCCATACCGATCTGTTCCGACTTTCACAAGAAATGGTGAGGTTGACCGAGACGTAACACATCGGATCAACGCAGGATGGATGAAATGGCGACAAGTCACGGTAATAACTTGCGACCCACAGATGCCCCTCAAGTTGAAGGGTAAAAATTATAAGTCCGCGATAACACCTGTCATTCTGTATGGATCAGAATGTTGGGCTGTGAAAAAGATGGATGAAAAAGATTGCATGGAGTAGAGATGAGAATGTTGAGATGGATGTATGGTGTGACGAGAAAGGATAAAGTGAGAAATGAGTATATAAGAGGAAGTTCGAAAGTGGCGCTAGTGACTGAAAAGTTGAAAAGAAATCGTGTAGAAGAGGGATAAAACGCATGTCACTAAAAGAGTTATGAGTATATTTGTAGATGGATGGAGAGGGAGAGGAAGACCAAAGAAAAAATGGATGGATTGTGTGAGGAGGTATACGAAAGAAAAGGGAGTTTGTGATAGTGTGAAGGGTGACAGGACTGAATGGAAGAAAAAAAAGGGGTTGCGCCGACCCCAACAATATATGGGATAAGGGCAAGAAGAAAAAGAAGAAGAAACATAAAATGATCGTGAATTGTCTTTGGTCATAAACTTCCTGTGGCTGTTATTTAGTAAAAATGATGCAGTATTTATAACCTACAGCCACCCGCAGTTTTCCCTGTATGGCGTTTAATGAACAATATAAAGATAAAACGTAAGGCAGGTAGTTCTCATAGACTTGAGTAAATAAAAATGTCTACACCATTTAGGTTCAGACATTTTAATATAAAAATGAAGAAAAAATTCTCTAATATAAAAATGAAGAATATATTGGCGTTACCTTTTCTAATAAACAGTATTTATGGTTAAGCATAACATAATCCACCTTACGTATAATGTATTCACTTGGACTCAGGCTTCGTCTCTAGCAGACGGAATAGGCCCCAATCCACCATGCCAAATGCTTTCAAATTTTTGGTTCTAGGACGGCTTCCTCACAAAGCTTTTTTTCATCGACTTTCACCTTTTATGGTTGCAATGACTTAATAATTCACCAGTGAGAAGGCTAACAGTATCTGATCTTCTTCTACATGTTGTTGAATTTTTGGGCCCAACATTTATTCCTTATTTTCTTTACGAGTGCCAAAATATTCGCCTAAACCGAGCATAAATTTTATCTTTAGATCGCATTGACTTAGAAGTTTATTCTTTTTCATGCTATAAGGGGTAGTAGACTTGAGTATTTGATGTTAATTTCAATTTAATATCTCAGTTCTTGAGAAAAAAGATAAACGGACAACTAGACTCTAAGGTTTTCATTTTTCATATGTTCCTTCATTTATCCTTTGCACGCTAGAGCCACTGTACTGCTGTCGTAATTAAAAAGGGCACAGCTAATATTCTTTTTCCATTTTTTTTTAAAATACATAATCGAAATTAGTGTTTTTTTTTCTGATTCCGTATATGTGTAGCGACATCTATCGCGTCACATAAGAAAATCCTGAATCGCGCAATCAAAGTTCTCCGCGCGATTAGAACACATAGAACGGCCCGAAATCATCTATCGGGCAGTTGCAGCCCACCAGACATAACACCCGTCTGGTCGGAGGATCCTCCCTTTTCAACGGAGGTTTGCGGGACTTTACTCTCTGTTCCACATACCTCCAAACTGGTGACCCTCGACAAAGAACGTCAGCGCAGCCTTCGTGCAGCTAATACCTCGTGACGTCATCATCACTTCCTCAAGCTTTCGAGCAGCGAGCCATACAGCCAGCACCCACGGCTATAAAGGGTATCCTGACCACCAGCATGCCTACCTGGTCATACCTGGTCATCACCCTCAGCCTCATCAGTGACCTTGACGAAGCACTTCAATATATTTATCCAAACATAATGTATGTGAGCCTTGTCAATATATTTATGCAAACATAATGTATGTTAGAAAAAATCTTAATCTTTTTAGCAAAAGAGGCGATAGACATAATTATGTTACAAGAAATAGGGACCAATTAGTTCAACCAAGTTTCAGACTAGCAAAAGTGGCCTCTTCTTTTATGGGGTACTGTTTGAAATGTTACAATAAAATACCTTCACAAATATTAGAACTCAATGAAACGAAATTTAAATCTTGTATTAAACGCACACTATGCAGGCAAGCATATTATAAGTTGGAGGATTATATTCAGGATAAAAATGCTTGGCTCAATGCTGGTCCAGCTCCACTACCACCGGGGTGTACAAATTGATTAGTATGGAAATTATTTTCTAATGTTTTTTTTCTTGAAATTGTAAAATATAAGTATTGTATTATATGTATAGAAGCATTTTTTCCACAGTTTGTAAATGTGAGTACCATGGAGCTTTTTATAGTTTTTATGTTGCTACTGGACTTATTTGACATAAATGAGCATGGCAGTTGAGAGTTTGTCATGCTCACTCAAATGTCTCACTGATGGTGGCGCGGGTGTTGGATCATTCGGTTCCCTTCAAAATGGTTGAGCTGAGTGGTGCTAATATTAGCGTCATGTCCGTGAACGGGCGCTGTCAGTTGAGGCTGGTCATCTCTTAGCTGCCAGTTGCTATTTTAATATCTATATTTAGTTTTTATTTTCATTTACATTGTTCTCACATGATAGCGACAAGAAACATGTAACAGAGATATTTGTAATTACAAAATATGATTGAAAAGAGTGTCCATGGAGTTTCTTGCACATTCTTCTCCATAGAGATCTACGCTTTGGAATGTGCAATTAGCATCATTTATTTTTATTTTTCTAACTGACTGACTTCTTGACGTTTCAAAAGTGCCTGTAAATGGTTTACTTGGAATAAATGCTATTTTGATTTTGATTTTGATTTTGATTTTGCACACTGCACCTTCGGCCAGTCACATGAAGAGCAACGAAGAACCTCTCCTGGTCGACGCAAGCAGTCAAGCCACTACGTCGCACAGCACCGCTCCGACTCACTGGAGCCTGCAGCATCATCCCGACTCACTGGGACAGCACCACCCCGACTCACTGGAGCATCGCCGCAGACAGTTCCGACTCACCGAGAACTATGCGGCATTCGGTTCCGACTCACTGGAACCAACCTACCACTGGCCTGGCACGCATCAAGAAGCATCAAGAACCATCGATCTCCGATCTCCGGAGGGGAGTGATGTAGCGACATCTATCGCGTCACATAAGAAAATCCTGAATCGCGCAATCAAAGTTCTCCGCGCGATTAGAACACATAGAACGGCCCGAAATCATCTATCGGGCAGTTGCAGCCCACCAGACATAACACCCGTCTGGTTGGAGGATCCTCCCTTTTCAACGGAGGTTTGCGGGACTTTACTCTCTGTTCCGCATCCCTCCAAATATGTATTTAACTCAATTTCGTAAAAAAATGTCAGTTGTGTTTTAATTACGACGGCAGTGTAGCTCTTTTAATGGTTTACGCCTCTCTAACAATATGTGTGTGTGTGTCAATATGTGTGCGCGTAGAACAATATGTGTTGTTGACTCGAGCTCGGTCCTTACCGGACGGCCGGATGGCAAGCTACTCATTGTTCGTCGTCCGCAAGCTTACGCCAGGGCTGCCCCCCTAGTCAAGTTACGACCATTTCGTTTCAATTCTCTTGTGTCGAACGCCTCGAGTAGGCCATGCCTCCGATTCCTTTGTTCTGATGTCATTTCAACGGTCAGTCACGTGGTGAAACGGTCGTAACGGTCGTCTGGCATGAGGAGGTACGTTCCCTCACGGTTGCGGCTACCTCCTTCGCTCGCATTACTGCTCCTTAGAAGGAAGTGAGCTTATATTCCCCCTAGCTTCAGATTATGGCCCGATTTAAGCAAGAACGCAAAACGTCACCTCCGCCGATCAGCTCCATGAGAACCCAATGGTGGTCCGCCTAAGGCTTTCACTATACAATGAAAGTCTCTCAGCTCAACCGTGTCCTTGGGGCGATACGTTCAATGGGTACCCGTACTTTTCTTCCACCTTAGTCCGAAACAGGAACTTTCCGAACTAGCTGGTGAGAATGCCATAGTGCCTCTCTAACCACTCCTCAAAGAAAGGACTTACCGCTGCCACAGCGGCGTGCCCAGCACTAAGTTACGACAGTCACTATCTCCCATGAGATCCCGCTGGAACTCTGTCCGCCATGCCGCAATTTGTCGCGGCAATAGATCGACCCGCGCCAATGTTATTTATTATCAAGCCACCAGCCCCAGTTATCAGTTCATATCAGTGACTTTACAGTTGGTTGTCACAACAGTTCAATGACCACAAAAACTTTCGATCGTAATCTGTGTGACCTTCTACAGGTCTCTGACTCTCGCAATTTTTGTTACAGTCTCAGATACTTGCTTTACCGCAAGACATTTTATACGAAGTTTTTCAAGCTTTACTAGTTCATTCATGAACTAAGATACTCGTAGTTTCGCTCCGGCTTTGACGATTATTCATCTTTATTAGGAATTGATCCCTATTCAATTTATTTTGACGACAGACACACATTGTGTCAGTGTCCTTTTTTATTCTTAAAGTTTTTAAATGTTGTTTTAACAGTGTGTTTATGTATGTGTGCAAAATAAAATATTTTTCTTTTAAAGGATTTTATCTTTTTTTTTAAAGTGGGAAGGCATCAAAGAACTACTCCCGATCTGGGTATAACGCGATCTGGGTGTATTAGACTTTTACCGACTAAACTTATCTATGTTCAATTAAATTGTCCTTTGCGTTTCAGGGTCACCCTAACTTTTTCGAACAATCCCTCATTTAAAAAATATTATTATGTCGATAAGGGGCTTATTAGAGACCCCGTAAAGTTAAAAAAAAAACAAAAAAGCTTTTTTTGGTACTAGGTCGAAGTGACCCCCTATAAGTTCAGTTCTAGTACATGTAACGTCATAAAAATAGCTCAAGCAAGATTATTGATATGAACTGGGCAGAAATCTACAATTCTGTACCTAGAATATACGAATATATCAACTTCACTCAAATCTCTACACAGTATCATAAATCTTTTCTAATTTGTCTGTTTATCCGTTAAAACGACGCTACCGATTTTAAAGCTTACACTAATAAAAAGAAATTTTTTGTGTATAATTTGCATCCATGCAAAGTTGGAGCAGATCACCAGTAACTTTATAAAATTATACTTACTTATTAGGTCACCTAGTACCTAACTCAGTATTAACCATCGAAATATATCGATATAAATATATCGCTTGGTAACACACGACATCACACAAGATATGAATAAAGACATCTCTAATTTTCAACAGCGAGACAGAGCACTGCAATCATTTCATAACAATCAACAAGCTGCCCCTTCAACAATTTCATAACACTTAGTCAAGATAACAGGGTGTCTTTGAACTTGACCTCCAAGGCTTGCAAAACGCCCCCCACTAAATCCACAGCACTCACTAGCAATATCGAAAGACCAGCCGTAGTGAACGCACGATCCGACCATGTACCCAAATCCGTTTGACAGAAAACATTCAACTATAAGACAAGTTTTGGATCGAATATTTCGAGAAAAAAGTGGTCGGAAAAATGTACTTTCGAGAAAAAATAGTAACACATCATCCTGTTCGGCTTCAAGTTCGGAAAGTCGAAAAATGTTCGGGTTTAGTTTGCGCTGAGTTCGTGAACGCTTGTGATTTGTAATCGTGTTGGTTCGTTGCAGTCCGCTAGTCAGCGGTTCACTTTCACTACTTGACACTTTAGTAAGTACTTTGTAAGCATTTCTATTAGCTCTAAGATGTTTATTTATTTGTCAAAAATCAAAGCAACACGTGGATTTAAAGCCTTTTCCGTTTTCCACCATTCAACCAAGGTTGGTAGAGGGATAACATGGAAGGTGGCAAAAAAGTACAAATTATTAAGTAAAACATGGGTACGAAAATATACGAGTATAATATATAAAGAGTAAAATACAGAAACATAGAGTATTTAATATTATAAATACCTACATAAATATATCTAATATATAAAAATCTCATGTCACAATGTTTATTATCGAACTCTTCCGAAACGGCTTGACCGATTTTTATGAATTTTTAGTTATTTAGGTAGGTCTGCAATTAGGTTGAAGGCAATTTTTTATCCTTCTACCGCCACCCCTATTTTGAATTGGATAAAGAATAACATTTGCCGAATCAGCTAGTATTTGTGTTGGAAAGAGATTTTTGAAATTTATTTATTTATTTTATTCTTTATGCACACTAAAGTACAGAGGCGGACTTAGGCCTTAAGGCATTTTCTACCACTCAACCTTAGGGTGATGCAGAGACAAATTGTGGCATGTGAAAAATTAAGCATGATTTTATGAAATGACTCTGCTATTTGTTTTAATCACAATTCCGCAACTTCCAACTAAATGCATAAGTACTGGCTTGTGGCCGTCTGTCAAGAAATCACTGAATTTAATTCTACATTTATAACCCGTTCTAGTCCTTCATACAGAAAATAAATTACGAGCAACCGTATTTATTACCTAAAACCCTCATAAAATGTCACATCATAAGATACCTTATACCCAGTCTGAGCTCTCCCTGGAGAATTAGGAAAAATATAAGCAATTTTAGCTGAGGTAGCTAAACCTCGCTATGTCTAGTAGGTACGTTTCTGAGCGTATTGGCAAATGACTTGTTCTTGCAAAAGCAATTTCTCATGTTCTCAGCAAATAGACACTACTGACCTAAATCTCTTATGCATTTGCTTATAATGAGGGATTTTTCCTGTCATTAAGGTTTTTTCCCAGTAGATAATTAAAAATTATGCTTTGTAAACGTTGGATGTTCGTGACTTGCATGTATGTTACATAGAGTCATTCATATTAAATGCACGGTATATAAAAAAAACTGGGCAAGTGCGAGTCGGACTTGCGTCCTGAGGGTATGTGAATAGTTCAATTCCGGAATGGAGTCTCGGTATTTATTATTCGAATCTCAAAAAATAAAATATAATGCAACAACAAATTTACAGTTTTCAGATTTATTTATATATTTGTGCTATAAAACCTTGCTTTATTTCAAATTTCATGATTCTGGGTCAACGGGAAGTACTCTATAAATTTTGATTTCCTCGAGAGCCTCAAAATATACGTTTTTTGCCACATAAACTGAAGTATCTTTTTTTCTAGTTGATTTACAACTTTGATTTTTTTACCGCTTCAAGAGTTTGCAAACTTGAGTATATAGTTTTAATTTCAACTCGATACCTACACGCGTTCCTGAGAGACCCTTTGTCTTGACAGACAGACAGACAGACAGACGGACGGACAACAAAGTGATACTATAAGGGTTCCGTTTTTTCCTTTTGAGGTACGGAACCCTAAAAATGAATTGTATATTTAAATTAACGGTACAAACGAACGGACAATACTTGACGGCATGATCAAAGCAAATGTTGAGCGATTAGCTGCTGCTACAAATGATTAATTAAACATCTGTCAATCATCAATTGTTAATGTTAACTGTTTTTACCTAAAACCTTTTTTATAACACAACTTTCACATAGCGACGTCTAGTCCCAAACTAAGCAGCGATTGTGATATGAATACCAGACAACTGATAAACATATTTAGCATAGCATATTCGACCTTATAATGTTCCCACTGTTGGGACTCAGACCTCCTTTCTAGAAGAGGGAATGGGCCGCAATCCACCACGCGAGCCCAGTGCGGTTTGGTGGATGTCACATGTCTTCGAATTTTTGGTTCTAGGACCAGGGACGCCGGTTTTAAGACCGCACACTGGTCGACTGACAAATATATAAATAATAATAAATTGGAAAAAACATATACATTGTCATGGTCCCAAACTAAGGTTTTCCCTTGTACCATGGAAACCAGGAACAATGAAGATACCACGAACACCCAGACCCAACACAAATATCTGTTTTATCAACAAACATTTAATTTGGTACGGGAATCGAACCCGCGACCCTCGCGTCTCAACCAGCACTCTAAGCCAATGTGCTAAATGAGTCTTCGGGGAATGAAAAAACGCCCATCCCTAAAAGGCGATTACTGATCTGTTTCTTGATGTCTATTCTCAGGGGTGCTCGGCGCCCATTGTTTATTTCTCATGGGTGCTCGAGCCACCGAGCACCCACGGAGTCGGCGCCCCTGTCTAGGACATGCCGGTTTCCTCACGATAAACATACTTACCTATATATTTCTAAATATGTACTGTAGATAAATTTTATCCAGACACAGAGCACATGATCGTGTTCATCACACAAAAATCTATATGGCGCAGTCAGGACCACTAATCACTAAACTCATACCATCATCATCATCATTTCATCGGCCGGATTGAAATAATTGTATCATAAATATTTACACAATTATAAATATTACATACTCGTATGTCAGAAATATTACAATCAGCATAATATTACGAATCAGAAATGTAGATAACCGCAGGAGAACCAAGGTTGCCGACATAACACGAAAAATCGCCAAACTTAAGTGGCAATGGGCAGGGCACATTGCTCGCAGAACAGATGGCCGTTGCGGCCAAAAATAAAAAGATTATTAAGAGTTTTTTTTAAATCTAATCTAATTTCAAAGTTGTGGTTGTCAAGATCCGGTGAAAAAAATGAAAATAGAAACTCGGTGAATTGAAATTTGACTTTATATTCTAATTAATTTTAGAAAAGAGTTTAATTTAACAAATATTTAATTTTTCAAAGTTTTCATTACTTAGTTGCTTACGAATAAAACATTAGGATAACTCAAAAAATCAGACTTAATTTTTAATTACAATGAAAAACTCATCTCAGACACAATAGCCGAGTGATCTTCGCATTTATTACTTAATTTTAGCTTTTTATATTTTTACTATTTTGTTGACTTTAATCTTCCACCAATTGTCAAATAAAGGACCTAAATAATTTATACGTAGGCCCTTAAATTTTTAAGTACGACTGAAGGACGCCTAAAGGCGTAATTACTGTAATTCAAAAAGTTATTCTGTGTTTATTTCTCTACAATATTTTATACTAACCAACAGTAAAAAAACTGATTCTAAAAACAGCATCAAAATCAACCCATCGATCCCTAAGGCCGACTGATATAAAATGCCTAAGGCATTAAGTCCGCCTTTGTACAGTGTTTCTTACTAGTGCATAAAGTTTTAATAAATAAATAAATAAAATTGGTTTAACATAAAGCAGTAATAACCATTTTAAATTTTGTTATGACGATATCTGAGGGTGTAGTGGGAATATCTCGCTATCTCTTTCATCATTGTATTCATTTTTTTCTCCCCCATTTCTTCTCTCCCTTTTTTTAAATAAACATTACAATGAAAAAAAAATGTTTGTCGTCTAGACCCAAATCTTTCATGGTTTATTCTAAACCAAATATATTGTTTTTGTACGCCATAAATGGCAAAACATGCAGATCTACCCGCTATTTTTAAGACTGCACATATTATGATGTATGCTCATGTTTAACAATAAAATATATTCTATTCTATTTTATGGAATCTTATGGCAGTGACGTCACATTTCAATATGTATTCTTGTTCTGTAATTTGACAGTTCCCCTTCCACCAGATTTAAAACATCTCTGAACGAATTTAAAAATTTCTTTCTATTTGTTACTTTTAGATACAAATAATAAAAATAAAATTTATCATCTACCTAATTGAAATCGCAATCTCATCTCGATGAAAATATATATAGGTATACTAGCTTCTGCCCACGGCTTCACTCGCGTGAATGTAAGTTTCTCCATACAAACTTTGGACCCCCGCTTCATCCCTTTAGGGAGTGAATTTTTGTAAATCCTTTCTTAGTGCTCACCTATGTCATAAAAGGAAACCTTGTGCAAAATTTCATTCTCCTAATCCCAGTAGTTTCGTTTGTGTGTTGATATGTTAGTCAGTACACACACAGGTGTAATAAATAATTATATACTAGGATATGCAATTAAAAATTACCTTATTTGACATATGTATGTATTAAACGCACACTATGCAGGCAAGCATATTATAAGTTGGAGGATTATATTCAGGATAAAAATGCTTGGCTCAATGCTGGTCCAGCTCCACTACCACCGGGGTGTACAAATTGATTAGTATGGAAATTATTTTTTAATGTTTTTTTTCTTGAAATTGTAAAATATAAGTATTGTATTATACGTATAGAAGCATTTTTTCCACAGTTTGTAAATGTGAGTACCATGGAGCTTTTTATAGTTTTTATGTTGCTACTGGACTTATTTGACATAAATGAGCATGGCAGTTGAGAGTTTGTCATGCTCACTCAAATGTCTCACTGATGGTGGCGCGGGTGTTGGATCATTCGGTTCCCTTCAAAATGGTTGAGTTGAGTGGTGCTAATATTAGCGTCATGTCCCCAACGGGCGCTGTCAGTTGAGGCTGGTCATCTCTTAGCTGCCAGTTGCTATTTTAATATCTATATTTAGTTTTTATTTTTATTTACATTGTTCTCACATGATAGCGACAAGAAACATGTAACAGAGATATTTGTAATTACAAAATATGATTGAAAAGAGTGTCCATGGAGTTTCTTGCACATTCTTCTCCATAGAGATCTACGCTTTGGAATGTGCAATTAGCATCATTTATTTTTATTTTTCTGACTGACTGACTGACTTCTTGACATTTCAAAAGTGCCTGTAAATGGTTTATTTGGAATAAATGCTATTTTGATTTTGATTTTGATTTTGTATAGGCATGAAAATCACATTTCATCCCGTACTCTAACAGCTCGATGTGCCCCCCTCCCCCCAGCCCCCTACAGCCCAGGCGCTCAATGCTGCTGAACGCCCTGATTGCTCAAGAACCTAAATTCGACATATTTTTTATGGCAGTAAAGAAATGACCAATGTTTGTATACATTTTTTTAGTTCATAGGTTGTTGGTTTGTTAGCTTGCTATACACTTTGGTGCATACTGTAAATATGGCAAGCAATGTATAAATAAATAATTTCATAAAAACATAAAAACTATAATTTATAATGTACTTAGCAAACAATTAGACTACAAATGTTCCTCTGGTTTATAGGTTCTGATGACGCATCATATGTGTTTACTAAAACTTACCTATGGAAAGTTTACTTGAATTAATATTATTATCAACATCATTCCCTTGTTCCTATACATTTAATCAACGAAAGATGTCTTCTTGTTTTCTACTTGGGAAAATTTCCCTATTTCTTGTTATCTCAGTAGACATTCTCTTTTAGTAGTTTAGTTCGTAGCTCATTCATCCTTTCGTCTTCCTTTAGCATAAAACATAAGCATAAGCCTTATGTTTCCACTGCTGGGACTCAGGCTTTCTCTCTAGGACCAGACCAGATCCTCCACGCACGAATGCCACATATCTTCGATTCTTTTTTAGTTCTAAGACATGCCAGTTTCCCTACAATGTTTCCCTTTACCGTTTTGAGAGCAATGGTGATGAAATAAATTACATAAAAGAATGCGCCTAGCTGGGTTTGAACCACTGCCTTTCGTTTTCCTTCGGTTATTGCCAATAATTTTCTCCCAGCAATTTCCCTATCGGTATTACAACCGATTAATCAACACCGTCTTCCTTCTGTCTCACCACTTTCTTCCTGTTCTTGTCCCTTGTTTCTTTTGTTCGGTGCATTCTTTCCTTATTCCATTTTGTACTGTCTTTCTCACAATCACTGGCCCCTTTTTCTTTCATATGTACGAGTAAGTATAAATCCACATAATTCTTTCGTTATTTTTTTCTGTGAATGTAGCTATTAGTTGCATGTCTTGAACATTGCGTTTCTGTAACCTTATTTTCGGGAAAATTTCCTTAAACTAATTTAACAAATCAATTAATGTGAATTTCTTTAGGACCTGAAAAAATTGTGATTTTTACGAACAAAAATTTAAGTTCCTTAATTACTATCAGCCTCTGTTTCGCCGGCAGCCGCATAAATTTAGCTATTAATTACACCATTCGAACGCTGTTTAAACTTGAGCAATTTAATTTTTATAAACGAAGACGGCTGGCTTTCGCAAGCAACCGGTCCGTTATTTCTATGTGACCTTGCAACTATTATACATACGTAGTTATGATAAAACTTAGGTGTAAAAGCCGTTACATCAGGCGCAAAAACGCGAGAACAATATGTTAAAGAGACGATGTCATAGAAATTGTTCTATTATCGCATTCTCGTGTTGCATCTATCTGAGAGAACCTTTATTTTAGAAAGTTGTGAAAAGTTCGCAAACTTGAATGTACTTAGACATCTAGTAACTGGAAAATCGTGTAGATATGGAAAAGTTTTATGAAGTTAGGTTCAGATTCAGATCTTCTTCACAATATATAGGTATGTTGGATATAACGTTGGATTAACTTTGGAATTCAAGTTACATCTTCAATAACATTTATTGAAGAGAGCATACGTAGTTTATTTTTTTTGTTATGTTTTTGAAGAAGGCAGTAATCGCACTTATGACCATGACAGTCACACAAAATTTTCCACTGAAGCAATTTACATAAATAAAAGTGCTATATATAATGTAAAGAATACATAATTAATGAAGTTACTTCGAACTTACTAGAAACAAAAATATAATCACTCAAAAACACTCAGTATGATCAATAATAGTGAAAAAAGAAAACAAAAAGAAACATAAAAAGTGAACAATAAATTGGTTCCTTTTTACATTTTGTGTACCTAAATAATTCCTGATGACAAACATTTTTGACTCAGACTACATTATTAGCTAGTAATATAATTAAATGAATACAAAAGACTTTAGAGAAAGTGATAAATGATATCTTATCAGCGATAACGATCAATCTGTGTAGCCTTCTGCCAATTAGAACAACAACTACTACTTTTTTGAAAAGCCTTTGGTCTAGTGGTTAATAATGACTGCTATGCCGGAGGTCGTGGGTTCGATTCCGACCCAGGACAAATGTTTGTGTTTAGCACGATTATTTGTTCCGTCTGTTTTTTTTTTCGGTGAGAAAATCATCCAATGACGTCCTCCGCTCTTGGGCAGAGCGCTAGATAGTGTCAGACTTTTACTGACTAAACACCCACTCCAGTTCTTTCGTTGCCTTTCGTACCAAGGCCGAGTCTTCCTTTCAGAAGTAGACCCTTGGCCCCACTAGGCTTCGACCCTGCTGGGCCCCTACGGCTTGCTGACATCTCCTTGAGGCGTGCGGGAACAGTACGCACTGTCGACGACTTGGGCTCGGTCCGGTTAGTTACCGGACGGTCGGACGGCGAGCTACCGGCTAGCGAGAAATCGGGATCGGGATAGCGGCGGCTGGGGCGTGAGGGCCGCGCCCTCGCGCGTGCACGTGCGGCCGTCTCCTTTGCTAGCATTAATGCTTCGCAAAAGGAGACGACCCCCTATGAGCACTTCCCACTCATTATTCGTGATAACAATTGCCAAAAAAGTTAAAAATGTATGGCCTTGACAATTTTATTGCTTCCAACATTTTACGTGGTTATTCCCTTATCCCCAAATCCCAAGTCTTGTAGCATACATTTTCAGCTCTAAATGGTTCCTTCAGCTAAAACTTTGGACTCCTCTCTAAGAAAAGAAATGAGCCGTAATCCATTAAGCGGGCCCAGTGTGGGTTTATTTATGTCATAGTTCTTCAAGTTTCTAGTCAAAATGCCAGTTTCCTCACGATATTTTCCTTCACCGTTTTAAGAGCAGTGGTGATGCCTGGGTATTTACCCGTAACGAACAATTAGCTGAATCGGGGTTGTTACCACTGAGCCACGAGTAATCTTGTGCGCAAGTCACAAAATTTTGTGCTTCGAATCAACTCTATTCTATTTCGAATCATTAAGTTAACATTACAGCTTATTAATTAATGATGTAAATTGCTCAATGCTGGTCCTTGAAACTGCCTTGGAATGGAAGCCTTAATATTATCTAATTACTACTAATTTAAATCGATTTTTGAATAGTTTAAACACTTTTCAACAATCGATTTCGTGGAAAGAATATTACTTTGTCTTAAGTGTTTCAGAAATTAGCTCCCGGTTTCTAAATGGAGCACTTGTAGTTGGGGAAATTTTCTAGAAATCTACTTTAGTCTGAAAATCTGTCACGTCAGACACGTATGACACGTTTTAACTCAAAATATAGCGCGATTTTCTCAGATCCACGATGCCCGCTTGGGACGTGGGGAATGTCTGAAAAGGAAACACACGGTCTTAGAAAGCAAAGGGCAACCGAAAGACATACGTGTGGTTTTAGTCGGTTAAAGTTTGATAAGTCCTCCTACTCCACCCTGAAGCAAGGGAAGTTAACGGATGATTTCCCCCTAAAAAAAGCTATCCAGTATCAATCTAATATTTTAATAAAATACAATTTGAGGTAAAGGGGTGACCAGATGGTTGCAAACCAACGTCCCAACCAAGGTGACTTTGCTAGTTTCAATCCGTGTAGACAGCAGTTGTAATCCATGACCTTCAACGCCCTTGGTTGGGAGGCGCGTCTTCCCAACCACCGAACATGTTGGAGCGTGGTTTATATCCATGTAGCCGCAACACAAAGCAAACACATTAACCAAGGTCACCTTGGTTGGAACGCTAGTTAGCAACCGTCTGGTTACTCCTTAAGTACCCGCCCAGTAGCATTCGCTTTTCGGTAGTGTTGTATAACAATTTATAAATGTGCTAACAGCTTAAACTGACTGCAGACTCTATCGACATAGGTTAGTCACGATTAGTTAACGTGAGGAAACATTGGTCAAGATTAGAAGAGTATATTTTTGCCACTAGGCGTCACAGCTGTGGTCATAGACACCAGTGTGACGGAATATTACCGGTGTTGCCAAGCCTGACTGACCGATTGCCATTTGTTTTTGCCAATGACTTAACAAAGTGAGGCGTTTACCAATACTTATTTTGCTTTTGTATAATTTTTTTTAAAACTTCCGTGTTACTGGTTTTTATTGTGCAGTCGTTCTGTAATATTTCGTAGTTCGGAGTAAGAAAGAATTGATATTCAAACAAGGTTCGTAAAGTTATATATTAAAGATATATATTTTTAAAATTTTATTTGTGTATTGTATCTGTGTTTTATTTAGCTTATTGATATATATGTATGTATTATATGATTGAATTTAGATTTTTAAGTATATTTTAGCTTCAAAACAGTGAAGGAAAACATCATGAGAAAACCGACATGTCTTAGAACCAAAAATTCAAAGACATGTGACATTCACCAATCCGCAATGGGCCCGCGTGGTGGATTACGGCCCATTCCCTCTCCTAGAAAGGAGGCCTGAGTCCCAGCAGTGGGAATATTATAAGGCCGACTATGCTATGCTATGCTATGCTAGCTTCTTTTACTTATTTATATACACTGTTTCTACATCTCTCTTATCTAACTATCTAGTCACAGGTCTGCTAGAAAAAAATTGAAATAAGCAGCACTTCGTGCTTTTTGATCTGTATTTGTTCTTTTCAATTGTTTATGAGTATATAAGTAAACTAGCTTCTGTCAGTGGCTTCGCCCGCGTAAAAATAGGGTTTTCCATACAATCTTCCAACGTAGATGTCTTCACCCTGTATGAAACCTTCTTGCCAAATTTTTAGTTTGTAGGTGGTATAATTTCTGAGATATCGTGATTAATCAGTGAGTGGTATTTCGCTTTTGTTTAAATAGATAAATAAGATTTGATAAATGACCTGATAGCTGAACCTGGAAGTCTTTTCAGTCAAGAATGAATAGGTTACCTCAAGACAAGTATGCTCCAACGACGATCACATCATCGCTTACCATCGAGATAGTAATTATAATATTTTATTATTTTATTGAAGGGCTTTGTCGCTTAGCTACCACATCGCACATAGTCATAATATGCGAGCCTTTATATATTAAAAATAAATATTGTTTTAGATTATAAGGCAACGATTCTAATCAAAAGCCTCATTATACGACATTGTATGGTTCATAGATGGTAGGAGTATAATATACATAATGTATTTCAAAAGGATTCATAAAAGTCATGATAATGATAGTGAACTTCAAACGATTACTTTGAAGTTCCATGAACCCAAGTTTGGTTTGTGTAGATCCCTTTTAGTGATGTTTTTGTTTAGTTATTATAATATAAGAAATAAAGAAAACTAAAGAGTATTATTTAAAAAATGGATCACTCATACTTGATTGGAATCACGATGAAGAAAGCCTGATGGAAAAATTTAAGAGATTTTTTTTCAATACGTTAGTTCTGAAAAAAAATCTTTTTTACTTCTAGTGTCAACTAGAAGTAAAAAATTAAACAAAAAAAGAACCGGCAAAGTGCAAGTCGGACTCGCGCACTAAGAGTTCCGTACCATTATTTTTACAACATTAAACAGTAACTTTTTTTTTAAGTTTTTGTAGGTATTTGTTGTTATAGCCGCAACAGAAATAAGTACATCATCTGTGACCATTTCATCTGTCTAGCTATCACGCTTCATGAGATACAGCCTGGTGACAGACAGACCGACGAAGAGTGGAGTCTGAGTAACAGAGTTCCTTTTTTACCCTTTTGGTACAGAACCCTAAACATTATGTTGTTTTGCAAAGAGTAATCCAGTTTTAACAATATATAAAAGTACCACTTTAACTTCTCATATTCTTACTCAAGTTATATAACTCTGGAAATGTTACTCAAATACGGGTTTTGTAATTGTATGCTAAACCGATATTGGTCAGTTAATGACGTAAGATGATACTGTTGTAAATGAGCCAATTGACGCGCCTCTGCACCATCCGGTCAAAGTCAAGAATTGTGACAACATGACGCCAACACCTATATGTTGGAGAAGGGGCAATTAAAGCAATATTCAATTACGACTTCGAGACCGTTTTGATAACCCTTTTTTTTAAGGTGGGAAATCATCTAATGACTTCTCTGGCTTTAGGGCAGAGTGGGAAGGCGTGTAAGACTAAAACAACACAAATTTTCCTTTAGTTGCCCTATGCTTTCTAGATGCACTGGTAACCTTTTCAGAACTCAACCCATAGCTCTTGCAGGTTTAAGCCCTGCTGCGGGCCTACAGTTTTGCGAACATCTCTTTGAGGCGCACGTGGAACTTTCTACGCCGTCGATGACTCGAGCTCGTTCCTGGCGATTATCGGACGGCCTGGCATACGTTAATATATAAGTTAACGTTAAACGGATAATATAAAAAAGATATGCAATTTATATTGTATGTTTTGATGCTACCAGTGTTCCTTCAGTTGCCCTTTGCGTTCCCAAGCCGTAACTCTTATGAACCACAGCCCTAGTAAACATCTATCTTAGCAATCTTAAGCCTCTGTCTTAGACATCCCTGTCGCAACGCAAGGCGCCGATCACGCTTGTATGATACAAAACGTACAGTTATTTTCATCTTTCTGACTGAATCCGTAACAATTCAAAAAAGCGGTTACATATGTTTTAATTGAAATGATAAATGCTAAGACGCAGCAGTGAAAGACCTCCTATAAGGTGGACCGATGACCTGGAGAAGCGATGACCTGAGGGCTTAGCCAAGTTAATAATCTACAATTGTCTAGTAGAAAACTTCAAATGTATGAGAATGGCATCATCTTAACGTTAAGTAACGTGGTCAGAACAAAGGAATCGGAGGCGTTACCGACGGTAGAAAGATATTCGAAACAAATCGGTCGTAACTTGGCTAAGTTTGCTGATGAGGATCGCGGTAATCCCATGGATGCAAGACGCACAGGACCCTTCATTGTTGCGAAACTTGGGGAGGCCTATATTCAACAGTGGACGTCGACACCATACAAAAATACAGTACGGAGATTAAAATAATTAGGATGTCACTAAAGGTGATCTAATGCTAAAAGCGGATTTGACAAACAGCTTTGGATGAATGTGATTGAGAAGGAGAAAAGATAAGCAGAAAGTCCATCGTGTAATTTTTACTCATGTATATTATATAACTAATAATACTAACAGCATACAGATTTGTACGAAAGCAGGCGTTATCCTCAGGGAACATACTTCCGGGTTAAAAAATATTCTAAATATGCTATTCCAGGACGTGATCTATCTCTGTGTCCATCCTTACCCGTTCAGATGTTTAACCGCGAAGGAATAACAAACATACACAAACTCATATTTTTTAACGTCCACCTGTGATAATTAACGTTATTCAAGGAATAGAAAGCAAGGCGCATTTTTTTAGCTACCCGTATTTGAGTAACACTTTTAGAGTCAAGCATGGAACAGACAGCTGCATACCAGCGTTTAAACCAAGGTCACCTAGGTTAGAGCTTGGTTTGTGTTGCGGCTACATGAATGTTAACCACGTAGCAACACGTTCGCTAATTAGTCATTGTGGTTGGGAAAACTCACCCCCCAACCAAGGGCCTTGAAGGTCATGGATTACAAGTGCTGTCTACACGGATTAAAACTAGCTAGGTCCCCTGTTGGGACGCTGAATTACAACCGTCTGGTCCACCTTTAATATAACTTGATAGGCTGGGGATCGTTAAGTCAACCAAAACACGCTTTCCATCAGGTGAAACAGCGCAAACCTATAAACAATAAAAAAAAGATTACTTGATAAAACAGAAGAGCGAGCAAATGATAGCGTTTTAATTGACAAAAGATAATTGGAGAAGGAAAAGTATTGCTCCCACTCCAAGTATCAGACGCCAAGGGTAGGAAGATAATGTTGATGAACAAAGACAATATATCCTAACGGTACTTGATGCTTTAAAATTTCAAGTGCACTATTCCTAAATTTAAAATATTATATTTATATTCGCACATGGAAATATTTCAGAGACAACAATTAATGCCGCAGTATTTTTGTTATCTTTTACCTAAATCATCAAACAAACCTCGTCAATAAACGTCGTCACGAACATGAATAAACCCCAATTATTTAAATGAAGTACATTTCTGTGGGTATTAATGAAGCATGTATGCGTGTAGAACGCTAATCGTCTGTTTAGGTCAATTGGGGGAAACTTGCAATAATGCTGTCTAGTAGCACACGGCTGATATTTGTCCTTGATCGGTTGTATTTGTTATAGCTAATCGATGTGACGGAATTAATTAATTTGTCTTTAGGAATACTTAAGGAAATTTGAGTCTTGTTGTGCTTACAATAAAGATCATATAGAAGGCTTATGCAAATGCAATGTCATCATCTGATAGCATTGACTACAGTTCCTATTGATTACAAAGTCAAGATGTTTCAATTTACGCCAATATTTCCCATAATTTGCAGAGAATTTTTCAAAAACTTTGCTTCCATGGAAGACCTATATCTTTTTGAAAATTTCAAAATGACTGGAAAAGGAGTTTAAGTAAAAGCGCCTATGATCTCTTGAAAAACTATTCCGGAACTCCCCCCTTTCCCTCTGCACAATGCTTGTTAGGGCACGTTCCTGAGAAGACTGTAAAGTAGCGTCCCAGAGGCTCGTTGTGCACGGCAGTTCATAATCACTGTAATACCGACTTTTCCTGGGTCACTTGGTAGGCAGACACAGTCTTCCCTCGGCCTTACATATTAGGCCGAGTGCACTATAATGCGGCACCATAGAGATTTATAGGTTTTATGGTTTTGCTAGACTAGCACTAGATTAGCACTAGCTCGCTAAATATTTAGCAGCAACCTTTTTGTAACTAGTATTATTTCAATCTACAAAATACCCTACATAACCAAGATATGCTGTTTATAACCAAAATTTCCTAACCACAATTTTGTTTTTCCTTAATTTAGCGATTAGGCAGTAACACCACGTACCAAAACAATTACGAATTATAAAAATTAATGCCTATAAAATACGGAGTGCCGACATACATTGGATTGCATTGCCATGCAAGCCAACCGGTCTCGGCAGGCAATGCGAACGTATTAAATGACGAAACAAGTACTTTCCATAGACCAGTTTGCACGATATATTTTTTAACTGTGATTTGTGTGATTCCGTTTATTGAATTGCTTTTCATGCTTCGTAGATTTCTGTGTCTAGTTTACGATGCGTTGTAAACCACGCAATGTTTCTATAAAAAGGTGAAGTCTGAATTTTAAGGAATGATGATTTATTATTTCACAATAACACGAACATTATTAAATAGATAGAAAGAACCATGTTTATTATGTACACTATTTAATATACAGAAAATACAATTCAAGGTAATAATAATGACGACAATAATTTTTCAAGCAGATACTACATTAGCCTTATCCCATGTTACTTCAGGTCTACACAATACCGGCGCGTATTGTGCCGCGCGCGCCTCAGGGAGATGTCAGCAAAACGTAGGGGCCCAGTAAGGTCGAGGCCTAATGGGGCCATGGGTAGTGTGAAAGCGAAACCCGGGGCCCTGGGAAGAAGGCAACGAAGGAACAGGAGTGGGTTTTTAGTCAGTAAAAGTCTGACACTATCTCCCGCTCCGCCCAAGAGCGGGATTTGTCAGAAAAAAAAGTCTACACAATATAGTTTATTCCTAAGTTTTCTCCTGTCAACCGTCAACCTGTACACAATCTTTTCATTTTTCCTTTGACGTTTCTCTCTCTGTCTCTCTATCGTCATCAGCATTTATATTCATATCTGTTTTAGTCATACGCGCTTTATCACTCCGCATTATACATAGCATAGCATAGCATAGTCGGCCTTATAATGTTCCCACTGCTGGGACTCAGGCCTCCTCTCTAGGAGAGGGTACACGACAGTATTTGGAGCAGTAGTGGCCGAGTGGTAACGGCCCCGACTTACAAGTTGTAGGTTGCGGGTTCAAACCCAGCCAGGCGCATTACTTTGTGTAATTTATTTCGTCACCACTGCTCTCAAAACGGTGAAGGAAAACATCGTGAGGAAACTGGCATGTCCTAGAACTAAAAATTCGAAGACATGTGACATCCACCGAACCGCAATGGGCCCGCGTGGTGGATTATGGCCCATACCCTCTCCTAGAGAGGAGGCCGCATTATACGCCCTTTAATAAACAATTCCTTTTCAACTTTTCTGTCCACCACCACACTACTATCCATCGCCATCACTGCTTTTCATTAGGTGATATCGCAGTCAAGCTCTAGTATAAATCAATTAAAACAAACTGATGCCACAAATTCAGTTCCTCTACCTGTAGCATAAATAATTCATGACAATTTTTATGCGTCTGTTAAAGAACTATTGTATCAATCTGAATGAAATCTGGTTCTCATTAAAGCTGTAATAATGAGGATAACTTTGTAAACTGTTTCGAGCGTCATTGATTACATTTTATTTAATGGTGGAAATCATCGAATTACTTCTCGTGGCGTGTGAGACTTTTACCAAAACTCACCTGCATTCCTGTTTTTTCGTTTTGAAATTATTATTTTTTTGATTACTTTATAACAACTTGTACTATTACGTTTCATTCACATTTGTAATGTTACCATTTGAGACCGAATAAACAATTTTTATTTTTATTTATTTTATTTATTTGTGTATCTCTGTTATTGGCCCCGTATAAATCCTGAAAAGTGCAGGTAGGTTATGCAAGATGGGTAACATAGCAGGTGACACATGTCCTGTAGAGCCTCCCTAAGCGGCGTAAAAAATAAAGTACAGCAATTTTTTTTTATTAATTATAGGCTCGCGTTTGACCACCATCTCACGCACCATCAAGCGATGATGCGGTCGACGTTGGAACACGCTTACCTAGAAGTAACCTATTCACTCTTGACTTAAAGACCCCTAAGTTGTAGTTATCAGGAAACATATTCCGGAAAGGAATTCCACTCCTTGGCTGTACGCGTAATAAATGTGTTCTCAAACGCTTTGTGCGTATGGGTGGGATATCCACCATGTACCGGTTGCGCAACGCCGTACGTCTAGTGGTCCGATGATGGAACGGACTTGGCAGAATTAAATGGTGCAATTCCAGTGCACACTCCCCGAAATGTAAACGATAAAAAACCGACAGGCTAGCAACTCGGCGGCGATGCCCAAGGCTTTAGAGCTTGGCTTTGAATTCTAAACGCCCGACGCACCTTGGACAGTAGCACTCGATAACGCAAAGTCTAGCTGACTAATCCTTTCCCCATGATCACTCAAACTTAAATTCATTTACCCTTGCGTTATAAGGCTACGGCATCTTTTTCAAACATTCCCGAAACCCATAGCTTACATTAGGTTTTTAATTGCCTACATCGGATATATTCGAAAAACACTGTCGCGCTTATCCCACCAGGGTCGACGACCACGACCAAATACTCCATCTCGTCAGCAGAGCTAAACGTGATTGAGTACCCAGTCGCAAATATACGACCTTGGCGAATACGACACGAAAATACTAAAGCGGCTAAAGTGTTAACGAATCATAATATCATTCATCACAGCATCATGCGATAATGAAAGCCTTAACAAACTGTTTGATCACGTTTTTAACATAAACGTGACACAATCGTATGCTTATAAATCATTAACTTATTCAAAAATTTTGTTGAAATTAATTCAACTAGATTTTTGAATAAGTTAATGATTTATATTTTATTATTCTTAAGCCGGGTACAGACTGCTGTAACGCAACATGCAATGTAACACGCAATGAAAGAATTATGCAATGTAACAGAATTATCATAGTGTGGTCGCCTTGCACTCACGAACTGTGCACACTACGCACTACAGCCCCCCAAGCCAAGTTACGACCGTTTTGTTTCGATTCCCTTGCGAACGCCTTAAGTAGGCCACGCCTCCGATTCCTTTGTTCTGACCATGTGACTGAGCATTAAGATGACGTCTGAACAAAGGAATCGGAGGCGTGGCCTACTTGATGAGGCATTCGTCGTAAGAGAATCGAAACGAAACGGTCGTAACTTGGCTAGGAGGGCTAAGACTTTCAACGTGTGCGCAACGCGGTCTGCTATTTGTCGATTTTTTCATCGAGGATAAAGGGGCGCCAGTGTGGACGGGTTGTGTGTATCTTTACTGTGGAACGCGCGTGATCAGTGGAGACAAAGATACATCGTCATCGTCCAACGTTTCACTATTAATAATGAAGCCCGACAATCATCGTAGCCAGTAATTGGTCGTCACGGTCCATTCTCTACGCGTGTTCTCGACAGACTGAGCTATATTTGCGCGCATGCCGGAAGCAGATACAAGTAGGTACATGCTCTAATTGTGCGCTCACTGGGACCACACTTGTGAAATTCTTCTTTCATGTTACCTTGCATGTTACGTTTGCAGTCTGTACCTGGCTTTATAGGTTGGCCAAAACTAATAAACTAACTAGGTTTTTATGATCTCTTGGCTTAAACATTTATCTTTTTGAATGTCAGGTTAATTATGTTAGTGAAATAAAATAAGTAAAGTCATGATTAAAAGTAGTCATAATTCGTAAAACTAACTAGGGACTAAATGGCATTCCAATGCTATTTTATAACGAATATTGTTTGGCAACTGCTGGAAATAGGGAACGGGAGTGGTTGTGATTCCGATTCCGTCCTTCTCGTATCTGTCAGATTCCTGCAAATCTCACCTGGCCGTCGGTCTATTTGTAGAAGGCTTTTCAATGCTGAGTATTTCGGTGCGCAGTTACCACTAGAGAATCTTTAGGCACCAACAATAATCTTGATTCTACTGAATCATGAATCATTCAGTGATAAAAAATACATAACACGCAGGCGTAATTCAATGCTCTGTGAGCGCAAAAGATAATAAGAATAATTAATAATAAAAATTATTGACTACTTATGAGATATCGGTAATATCACATAAGTAGTCAATAATTTATCTTGTTAATTTTTAATCAGAAGGGCAATTCGTATATTTTTCAGGATGTTAATATTCACATCTCAGTCCCAGGAGTGGGTTTTGAGTCAGTAAAAGTCAAACACTATCTCCCGCTCTGCTCAATAGCGGGATTTATCATTACATGATTTTCCCACATAAAAAAAAAATCTCAGTCCCAATTGACTGCGACGACACGGTTAGCGAGCAATTGGCTGTGTGCGCTTCGTGTCACGGATTGGATTACCGCACGGACCAAAATTTATATGGCCTATAGATAGATGACCAGGGTCTGGTCTGGGCAAAGAAAATTATAGTCAGAGAGCAGTGGTGGCCAAGTGGTATCGGCCCCGACTTACGAGTTGTAGGTTGCGGGTTCAAACCCAGCCAGGCGCATTACTTTGTGTAATTTATTTCATCACCACTGCTCTCAAAACGGTGAAGGAAAACATCGTGAGGAAACCGGCATGTTCTAGAACCAAAAATTCGAAGACATGTGACATTCACCAACCCGCACTGGGCCCGCGTGGTGAATTAGGGCCCATTCCCTCTCCTAGAGAGGAGGCCTGAGTCCCAACAGTGGGAACATTATAAGGCCGACTATGCTATGCTATGCAGAGTCAGGGTCTGGGTGTCTCGTATATATTAGTTTACGTTTGTGAATGCAGCCACGATACAGGTAATTGTAAAGTGGGATACCGTTTTTTTTTTAAAAAAAAAATTGTCAAAAACATCACATATTTATGAAAATTTCAAAAACTTGTCATGTTGTGTAATAATCTTGATATTTTGACCATAATTATCGATAAGTTGTATCGAATTTGAATATTTTTTATTACGATTTTTGCCCTTTTTGACTATGTTAAAATAATAATAATAATACTAATCGTTATTTCGTTCAAACGTTAGTTAATAGTCATCACGCCTTGATTGCTATACACTATTCTTATCAGACGCTATGACTATCGTAAAAGTGGTTCCTTGGTAGTGTTAGCATTCACATTTTTTTTTTAATCATTGATAGGCTTGCGTTTGACTCATATCTCACCTGATGGTAAGCGATGATATGATCTACGATAGCACGGTTGCCTAGCAATAACCTATTCACTCTTAACTTAAAGACCCCTAAGACAACCTAGGGATCTTTAAATTAAGAGTGAATAGGTATGGGTATAGGTGAGGTATGGGTGGTAGGTAGGTGGGTCAGAATTGCTAGTTTCTGAATTGGATAAACTGCTACAAGCAGTGTAGCTATCGACTATTTCATTAATTTTATTTGTGAGTTGCAACACTCATTTTTGATATTTGTCTAATTAATTTTATATTTATGGCAATGGAAGATCATTGTTGATAATAAAATGCTGTGATTCGTTTTGATTCGTCCTATTCTATTATCAGCTACAGACGACAAAGAAAGAATCGAGTCACATTTTATAGTGTGATATAGTAATCAAATATTTGGACAAGTATTTGCGTGTATAATTCTTACAATAGGCAGTTCCAGTTTTATGAAATGATGAATATTAAAATGAAATTGATTCATAATTTGAAGAAAATGTTAATGAGAGGTGAACGAAGTGGCCATTGTTCCAATCATGGCTATGATTATTTATAGACAACAGTCAAATGTTGGGCTGATAACCCGAAGAGGCTCTCATTCAAACAACACAAAGGTCGCTTTAAAATTTACAAAGTACCGTTCATTCAAGCATATTTTTTCATAGTTTTAACTCATCGCGCGCCGATTGTACATACGTCTGCTGCACTGTATAACTTGAATGACCTTTAAAAACGCTTTAGCGTCGTACTGTACACAAGGGTGTACGAAATTGATCGGCTGAAAATTTTGGTCTTCTTTAAATCTTCGTTTTTCCTAAGGTCCACCCAAAACGATTTTTTTGTTTGGGGAGTTTATTAAAAACGCGTAATTACGTAATAATAGCGTAATTACGTAATAATAGCGTAATTACGTAATAATAGCGTATGTACGCGCGAACAGTTGGCTCGTTTCGGAATTGAGTATTTGGAATTAAGAACTTTTAAAAAGATTATGGCTAATACTTGACTTAATTAGTGATTTCTAATAATATTTCCTATACAAAAAAATTATTGAAAATTCTTGTCAATTCAAGGCGATTTATATGTACTAAAACCGATTATTTAGTTTTACCTACAACTGATAAATAATAAATGTTTTCATTCACTTTATAATGATTTTTTTTTTAACTTTGGCTTAACTTACAGATATAATCTTAAATCCCAGTCATTACTATGTACCTTTGTTTCAATGTGTGTATATGTATCTTTGTTTCCAAATGTATTCGGGACTTTGAGTCAACGTGATCAAAAGTATTTAACTTAAAGAATGATTTAATTTGTATGTAAAGTCATCTACTTACCTATTACTTTTTAAATCTTTTACCAACTCGATTAAACCCCAAAAAATAAATAATTCATATTCCATGTAATCTTGTTACAGTATTATTTCCACTCTAAACATAAATGTTAAAGAATGCCAAGTTCAAAAAATGCGACGTCAGAATCATAGTTCCTGTCTACAATGTTCTTCAATTGTTTTACAGAAAAAAGTGTAGTTTTCATTGGTACTCAATACTGCAACTTGGCAAGTTTTTACTCACCTACTTGAATCTATAATTTAATCCTGTAAGTATAAAACGTGCTACCTGGATATTATCTAAACTTTTGATAGGTGACTGAGTGAGTCTCTTATGAATTATAAAAGTTTTGCTCAAGTAACCAAAAATCAAAATGTTAGTAACAATAATTTCTTACGACCATGTTATCATGTATCCTGAAGATATTTAACAAACTTGGTGCTTGAATCCCTGCTAACAATATTGTTGAAATATAGCATTTAGGTATTAGGTCTCACTAGACATGTGAAATGTGTCTTAGTCAAGTAGTTAGAGTATGAACTCTAACTACTAACCACATATGAATGTGGTTTATGGATGTCGCCATAAAAAGTAATGGAGGGTTGGCTGGTGCGTCCCTCTTGTGCTTCGCAAACTTGGCTAACACAGAGCTATGATATTTTATCATCTTATATTAAAGATAAATAAAAGAAGAAACTAGCTGACGCACAGCCGAAACTAGTGGGACTGGGAACCTGAAATTTAGCACGAGGTTTTTTCTTATGACGTAGGCTAGCATTAAGAGAGGGTTTTTCAAAATTTACACCCTAAAGGGATGAAACGGAGGAGGTTTGAATTTGTTGAGAAACCTACTTTCACGCGAGCTAAGCCACTGGCAGAAGCTAGTCTATATATATAAAAGGAGAAACTGACTGACATATCAACGCACAGCCGAAACTATAGGAACTAGGATCGTGAAATGCACAAAGATTCCTTTTATAATACAGGCGAGGACTAAGAATGGGTTTTTGGAGGTTCAACTTTAAACAGGTGAAAAAGGGGGAAATTCGTTTGTATGCAAAATCTCATTATGTTAACCAATGTTCTTGAAAGTTAGCACAAATAGTAACTAAAGTAAATAATTTGTTTACCAAATTTTGAAATTGAAATTGAAAATATTTATTTCAGACACAGTAATGACACAAGTCCATATTATGTTAGTACAAACTTATAACTATGTTAGTAAAATTTAAAATTAATTATAATTTTGGACGTGCATGAGCGCCCACTGCCTCAGGATTTGGCTGGCAATACTACCCCCAAAAAAACAATTGATTAAAGATTGTATGAAGTTTCTTATTTCTTGGGTTAATCAATTTGAAACTTGACACGAATTCCAGCCAAAATGAATAGTAAAGAATGTCATTATTAGTTTTACAAAATTACTTTCAAAATACAGTTTAAGAGTTGTTAAAGTTTTTATGAAAAAATTCTCGCGAATGAAGTTGCGGATAAAGTGCTAGTCTGATATATAAGTATTACTTAGGTAGTTTTGAAACAATAGTACCAGCAAGTAAGATTACGACACGTGTAAACCAAATCAATGTCAATAATAGAAAAACCCCCAACTTCCGTTACTATTATTTTTCGACAACCAAAATGCTCCTCTGACTTTTCCTGGTCTTTATCTATTGTTAAAAATATAATGATTATTGATTTATTTTGTTTTTTTTGAAAGGTGTGATAGGCAGAAATGAGGAAGACGTCAGAAATATGAATATAAATAGCTATTCTATTTATATTGATATTTCTGACGATTATATCATAGATTAGCGGAAGACTAAAATAATGTATCGATTGGTACATTGTGTTAATGATAATTAGGTTGACTGGTAGATAACGCCTTGTTGTATTAAGTCCGCACCACTACTGGTACATGAAGTTTAAATAAATAATGCTGGCTGGAAAGAACGTAACAATAGATACGACGGCCAGATATCACAATGACGATTTTCTATTCACCAGGTGGTCCAGGCACCTGTCAAAACGCTTATGTTAATGACATTAGCCAAATTGACGTCAACGTCGTGTCATACGTTTTCAAAATTAGAAGACCTCTCGGCTAAGTGGCGGCAATTGATAATGTAAATTTTCCCTTCATTATCAAATAACCTCTGGGTAAAACGAAAAGGGTATGTTAGACTTTTACTGGCTAAAACCAGAACCTCTCTTGACAATTTTTACGAGGTTTATCATGAATCGTCGTTAATGGTAGTTACTAAACTTTCATTCAATATTGTATGGTTTTCTTTACAAGAATGAAAAAAAAACCGAAATTACATTTTCGAGCTTTTTGTTCTTGACGGAGCCCGCTGGGGCCAACACATGCTAGGGCTGTAGAATTGTTCAAAAGAGTCGTCGGGCCCTAAATTGCAAAACAGCAACTGAAGGAATAAGAGTGAGTTTCAGTCAGTAATAGATTTTTAAACCTCACCCTTGTTCCTTTCGTCGTGCGGTGTTCCGCAGGGATCAGTACTAAGGCCGCTCTTATGGAATATCGGGTACAACTACGTACTGCGCGGCAACCTTCCCAGTGAGGTCAACGTGGTCTTCTACCTCATTATTTTTTTTAATTATAGCATCTTTGTGACCTAGAAACATTCAGTGTCAACAAAAAATAAAAACATATTTAAGTATCAAAAATGCATTATAATCTACAACAGTCATTCAAAATCATGATCGTCGTACAGAAACAAACCAGAATAATTAAGTTAATTGTATATTATTAATTTAACCTTGTACGTGCTAATAATCAGACCATGGCATGTTACTTCCTATCTACTTACACAAAGTTAACATTTTCAACTCTGCGTAAATAATAAATTGCAAAATGTACCATACGCTAATAAAAAGTGTAATAATTTATTAAATGCATAAGATGCTTATTTTAAAATTCATCTCAAAATTATTTTATTACACATAGGCCTATATGGGCACTAATAAAACATCAGAAGCTAGCGCACGGTTCTAATTGGTCCATTGAGAAGAACCAGCAAGAAATTCCTTGGTTTTTATTTTGAAAAAAAAAACTGGGCAAATACGAGTCAGACTCGTACGAAACGACCGTACACACTAACTTATGTAAATAGTAGAAAGAAGAAGAAGATAAAAAAAGAAGATAAAAGAAAGAAGAAGAAGAGGAAGAGAGAGAGAGGTGGGGTGGGGAAGAGAAGGAGGAGAGTGTGTAGAAGAATTTTCAGAATCGAAAAAGTATTTTTTTGAAGACGTAACCACAAATTTACAGTTTTTAGATTTATTCCTATACTTGTGCTATAAGACCTTGCTTCACGCCAAATTTCAGCGTTCTAGGTCAACTGGAAGTACCCTTTAAATTCTGATTCCCTTGAGAGTGTCGAAATATACATTTTTTTGCTACATAGACGGCCGTATCATATTTTTTCGTTAACTTTGAATTTTGATTTTTTCTCAGCTTCAAAGGACTGTAGATATGAGTTTATGGTTAGGTAATTTTAATACGATACCTCGACGCATTCTCGAGATAATGGGTCTTGACAGACAGACAGACGGACAACAAAGTGATTCTATAAGGGTTCCGTTTTTTTCTTTTGAGATACGGAACCCTTTAAATGATTGATTCTGCAATATTTCCATATTACAATTTTAATAAATATGAGAGGACAATGTAGACCGGTCAAATTTATACACAAAAGCGCAATAAAAATAGTAATAGTATTCTAAGTATCCGCCGTCTATGAAGTCTACAGTGTCTCACAATCACGTTACAAAAAGAGACCATTTAAGATTTATAATATGCATTACTAATCTACTTGAATATTTAAAAATATAATTTATATGTTTTTAATATTAACTATAAATTAACTAATCTGCTTGTAACATATACAAACAATCTATGAAGAAATCGCACTTTTTCTAACCCGTCTACTGGGGCCACGGGTAGTGTGAAAGCGAAACTCGGGGCCATGGGACGAAGGCAACGAAGGAACAGGAGTGGGTTTTTAGTCAGTAAAAGTCTGACACTATTTCCCGTTCCGCCCAAGAGCGGGACTTGTCATAAGATGATTTTCCACCCAAATAAAAAAAAACTGTTATTTTGACAGCCTCGTTTATTTACACTGAGCTGCAAAAATAACAGACCACTTAGGAACCTTGTACATGCTAATAAAATCAGACCATGGCATATAGTTTCCTACTTACTCATTTTGAATACAATTCCGCATTAAAAAAAACTATGGGTTTCCTATCAACGATGAAATAATAACTTAATTCAAAATTAGCAATAAATTAATAGGTGTTAGTGGAAGTAGAAAATTATTTCCGATTATTAACCCGTTCGGAATCCAACACTTTCGTCCTTGAAAATATTTACACGCTTACACTATTAATCATGTACTGCGTAATATTATTGGTACCATACTCTTATTATTATCTATATATATATAAAATAAATACCACTCAATGATTAATCATCAAATCTCAGAAACTATAAACACCTACAAACTTAAAATTTGGCAGGTAGCTTCCTTATAGGGTGTAGACATCTGCTAAAGGTAAAGTTTCGTAAAATCCATTCACGAAACTTCACCCTTAGGGGGGTAAAACTGGGGTTGGAAGTTTGTATAGAGATATCGACTTTTACGCGGGCGAAGCCGTTGGCAGAAGCTAATTATTATATATAGCTTACAGTGTTCCCTCCATGGCAAAGGCCTGCATCCATTTCTTCCATTGTTCCCGGCTTTGAACCACTTCTTACGATTTCTTAAGGAAGACATCTAAATCATCCCGCCATCTCCATCTTGGTCTTCCGCAACCCTGTCGTGCAATTCAGGGCGTCATACTCTACATTATTAAATTTTATTAAAAATAAGTCAATTAGTAAACCAGATTCACCGTTTTGAAATCTGCCTAAAGTTATATTGACACCTCGAAAATGACAAGGGACAATCAGGTTATGTATAATTTATCTCAAAGCGAAGATTTTCAATAAGACTTCGTTAATTCCTGATCGAGGTTTAAATCCATTTAACCACTCTATTTTTGACTATTATAACTAGTACAGTAGTAGTAGCAGTAGTATAATAACTAGCTGTATGTATGTCTAATAATAAATAAAAAATAATAAATAAATAAAAAGTTATATTAAAGTTAAATTTTACTTTTTACAGGTACGTGATGGCACCTTGGACTGCAAAACGAAAAGATATTATCTCAAAAAGATAATTCACGAATAAGGACAGAATAAATATAACCTACGAGTGTTTCGTAGTGAAAAAAGTCATTTGAATATAAATAGTGTATTATATAGGAGTCCGGAAAATTGATATAAACATGAATATGTAAATATAATATTACGTAAAGAATATTTATGAGTCGTAGTGTTATTTGATTAATATTTGATGTTCTGATTAAAAATAATTTAATACTATCAATCATATTTGCTTGCTGCGCGTTGAATGATCTGTTGAAAATGCATGCAGTGTGAAATATAATCAATTTTTCTGTAATACGTAGTTATAATTTTAATTAAAATTATACATTTTGAATAGAATAAACTTTATTGTGCACCAAAATAGTAACATTAATTTTGAATAAACTTAAATCTGTGAGTACAATGCAACATGACAACCTTTGCATGGACTTTAAAAAAATTCAATAAAAAAAAAGTAGTCTGCGGTGTTCTGCTAGCAAATTAATCAAACTTTAAATTTTATATTAAAAACACAATAGAAGATATATGAAAGACAATGCACATGCTTACAAATATATTTATACTTTTATACACACATATTACAATACAATATATTACACAATTTCATAGAAGGAAGCGAATATAAAAAAGAAGAATAAAGGTGGGTTAGTGATAGAAGAAATTATATGTATATTGATAAAATAGTACTACGCTGTAGATACACTACAAAGAAAAATTGTCATAGACAGAGCAGTTTTTACAACAAAATAGATTTTGCATAATAATATTTTTTGTGAATCGAGTTTCTGGAAATAAATTATTCATGCTTTTAAATTATACACCGGTCACTTGGTTGACTGGTTAAATGAATTTTTAATAGGAATACGCATTTGCTAGTGAATCCATTCCATAAATCACAATAGCTTACTGTAAATCGCCTGGCGCCTACCAGAACAAAAGACCCGGTGATTAAATATTGAGAGGGATTTCAAGCAAGCTCAATTGCCAATATTGACACACCGAGACAGATCCACTTGGCGATGAAAAGTGGGTCTGACTTCAAATAATGGGACCAGCGAAGGAAGAAGAATCATCATCACAATAGTTTACCCTCAAATTTTTTTTTTTTAACTTTAGTTTCAAAGTCTTGGCCTTTGTCTGTTGCAATGTTTTGTTTAATAAAGAGTCTGCGCGCCATCATTGTTTCCTTGGACAATCTAAAAGCTGTAATCTGTCATAGATATACCTAATTTAACTATACGCATGACCTTATATATATATGCACTATTGCTTTGCAAAATAGTCATTTAAAACTGCGATTTACATCATTAAATTAAATGTCTGGTAGAGAAATTGCATGTATTATAATGCGAGTCAGTCGTTGCGAAAAATTTCTTAATTTCTTGCTCAAGAAATTTAACTGCTAACTAGATTTGACGTTGATATATTTTTTTTTATATTGCTGAAGTTTAATTTTCTTGAAATTGTCTTGCTTTATGATGTGAAATATAATGAATTGTAATATATTTAAGTCTATCATTTTTACGTTGTATAAAACAAAGTCGCTTTCCACGTCTTTCTCTTTATTCACTAACTCTAACTAAACCACGCAAAATAATTTGATGTGGTTTTCTCTTATAGAAAGAGCAATTAACAAGAAAGGTTTTGGTTTGTAATTTGTACTCGTGCAATACAGGAGCGAGTCATTAATTTCGAAATAACTATAAAAGTAAGGCTATTGATTGCAGTTTTTTTAGTTTAATGTTGTTATTAATCTTGGTGTACAATAAAGCATACACAAATAAATACGTATAACTTGAGTTCATTAGCCTAGAAAAGTTAAATATTGAATTTAAATACCTACATTATTCGTCGTGAAAACCTCATAAATGCAAAGATGTCAAAGTCAATAGGAGAAAGGAAAATGGGCTTCCTGTGAAATTACGTTTTTAGTAGTATTTTAAATATATAATATTTCAGTTTATTATCGTAAAAAATTCAATCCTATTTACAATTTTTTCACAAAGACAATTGCAATTTTTTATGAGGTTATCATGAAGTCACTGATGGTCTAATGGGTTACTAAATTGTTTTCGTGTGAATTTAGGACATGCGTCTCAGGGTTGTTTTTTCTAAAAATATGATAAAATGAAATGTACAGAATTATATTCTACAGTTTTACATTCTTAGGCGTCATTATATCAATATTATTAGATACTATGTACGAGTCAATAATTTGTGTAAGCATTACATAAGAACAAATACCTATATACATATTAGATTTAGCTAGTAATATAGGGATATAGAATTTGTAAATAAATGATGTAATTTTTGGTTTATGGTATTCAACAACTGTTTGTGTGCACACTTGTACAGATTGTCAATATTTAAGAATGTAATATTATAATGTACACTTTAGTTTTCTATATGTAAGTAATAGTCATCGGTGGATTCAATATCAACCTAGCAAATAGGTCATTTAGAATAAAAAGAAACATTAATGTCGATAATATTTTTTGTTATTTTATATAAACTGTAATGTTACTTAAATAAAATTTTGCAAAGGTCATTCTTCTGTTGTGCTAAGTTTCATCGTTCGTTGCCATTTGCAAACATTGATTATAGTAAAAAACTTTTAATTTACTATTCAATTATATGGTGTGTATTTTGTGAGGCAAAATTATCAAACTACAGCACAGAATTTAATTTAAAAAAGTTTAAAAATATTTAAAACTTTTTAAATTGCAATTTTTTAAATATGGAATACCAACAAGCACACAAACACTTGTTTTTATATATCTAATGAAAATTATACATGTTTTTTTTTTTAATAAAGATACTTTATTTTTTATTAGCTTTTTTAAATATTAAAGATTTATCATAATACCTAGTTTTTTTATACTTTATGAACTGTCTACCAAAACTGTAAATACACAAACACATTTTTCCAAATATTTTTCTTTTTAAGTATTAATGCCATTGGAAGCTTTAAGAATATCGTAAAGTAATTTACCCTGAACTTTTAATTTATATTGTTAATATTTATAAATATTTTGTAATAAAATGTTTATGATACAAGGTGATGTTTATTTTAATAACCTTATAAGTGTTAAGAGTCTAATTTTACAATCCTTTTTTTGTTGATATCTTCACGTGTGAAATCCCAAATTAACCCATCAATTTAGGATTTTACACGTGAATCAACAAAAGAAGGTTTAATATTTTCTTAATCACGTTTTTATGCATACTTGTGTGTTTGGCTGTTTGCGCGGATTTCAGTATTTTTCGAAAGAGTTAAACCACCGCGGCCTTAAAACGGAAAAGGTTCCTATTTTTTTATTTGTAATAGGTTCGCGCTTGACCAGCCACCTGACGGTAAGCGATGATGTGGTCCGCGACTGATCACGCTTGCCTAGAAGTAACCTTTTCACTCCTGACTAAAAGACCCTCAGGGATGTGCCCTAACAGGCGTTGTATTTTAAGAGGTAACGGTTCCCCTTCTATTTGCTGATGGTGATCACCGGGGAGGATTAAGTGAGGTAAAAATCCCGCACTCCGAACTTATGCCCAAAGTTCGGGCGCCTTGCGCAAAACACAATCGTTATCATTTGTTTTTTTTAACCTTTAAAGGAAGAGCTCAAATGTTTAATAATATCAAAGGCACCACGTATTGAACTTCGAGGTTAAGCAACGCTTGTCAAGGTTAATCTGTGGATGGGTGACCGAAATTTCTCCTAGCCTCGGAAAGCACGTCAAGCTGTTGGTCTCGGCTGTCATTTGTACACTATTGGCAATCGTTATGTACGTTAGTTATACCAGGACACCTAACACCAGTCTTGCCAAAGGGTATCGTGTACCTCCCAACAGATACTGAGTACTGGTCTACTTTTGTCATAATAATAAATAAATTCTGTCGACGGCTTCGCCCGTGTAATATATTAATATATTTGCGCTAATATATTTTTATATATTCGTTAATATATTTGCGCCCATGGCACTCAGTGATAAAGTAGCATTCAAGAGGTTAATTTTGTTTTAAATTATTCTTGTAGTTTTTCAGTTTATTAACTACAATGTCGCGGGGCTGCAGCTGACCATAAAGGAATTGGCGGAACGACCTGGATGTCTTCCTTAAAAATTGGACAAAGAAAGCGAAGGACTGTGATCGTTGGAAAGAATAGAGGTAGCTTGGATTCTTCTCGCGATACCGGTAGACTACTAATTTTTAAATATTTTTTTCATATTAAAGAAATATTTAAAAATATAAACGATATGTAAATTAGAAAAATAAAGAAATAATAATTATAAACAAAAATACAATATTTCCTCTTTATAATAACGATACTTTTTAGGAAGGCGTAAGCGACCGTTCGTCATTCGCCAACTCGCACTAGGCCCGCGTGGTGGATTACGGCCAGAGTCCCAGCAGTGGGAACATTATAAGGCTGATTATGCTATTATATGCTACTAGCTTTTGCAAGCAACTTCGCCCGCGTACTTCAAATATACCCTATGTCACTCAAGAATAAACCAGCTTTCTATCGGTAAATAATTTTAGCAATCAGTCCAGTACTTTCAGAGATTACCTGACACAAACAAAAAATATAAAAAAACAAACTTTACCTCTGTATATTATAAGTGTAGATAAGCGACCGTTTGCGTTTTTTTGCAAGATGGGGTTTTTTCCTTTCCTAATTCGTCTGCCTGCCCTTGTCACATGTTATTTAGGGTCGGGGTAACACGTTTTTTCTTCCATTCTATCTTATCAGCAATCATGGTATCGTTAACTCCCTTTTTTTTATATCACTCCTCGTACATCCATCGATCTTTTCTTTGACCTTCCTTTTCCTCTCCATCCATCATGACACCACTCCACATAAATATATTTTTTTTCTTTTCGTATTTAAAACTATATTTATTGTAATATCTTTCAAAAACAAGTAATAAGTAAGTAGTTTGTTATTCATATATATGACAACTGATCTATTAGAATAGTTCCTGGATATTATCATAAATACTTTTTAATTCGGAAAAGAAAAAATCCCTTTCTGCAAAAAGTGTAAAATGTTGCTTACGATGTTCTTCCAGCAAAGTCTCGATATTAGTGTAGAAGTACTAGATGAACCAGCAAATTTTATTCTGCCATGTAAATTATCAAAGAAAAATGAGTAAAAATAATAACTAAATATAGATAATAAAATAGCAACTGGGAACTATGAGATGACCAGTCTCAATTGACAGCACCCGTTGACGGACATGACACGAATATTAGCACCACTCAGCACAACCATTTCGAAGGGAACCGAATGACCCAACACATGCGCTTCCATCAATGACACATTTATGTGAGCATGACAACCTCTCAACTGCCATGCTCATTTATGACAAACAATTCCAATAATAACCTAAAAACCATAAATAGTTCCATGCATTTCTCACATCACACATCTACATTTTACAATATTCTAATATTTTTAAAATTCAAAAACATTAAAAAAATAAATAACAATAATTTCCAAGCTAATCAATTTGTAGAGTTCTAGTAGTAGTTTTGTATATTAATTTGATAATTATTTATTCACTCTTGATTATATACACAATCGAAATTCTCTGAGACTTGAGCTAGTTATAAACTGAATAAATTACAAGTTAAAGTTAATTCCTCTCAAAATAACATCCTAGTTAGTTCCTATAATTGGTCATGCATTTTGGCCTTTACCTTGAAACTTACAAAGCATTTATTTAAACCTATGTTTCCGCTGCATTTGAGCTTCGACCTTCATATGTCTCTGACATGTGATATTCCGGAATAGGTTCTAAGAAATTTATGTACAAGGCATCTCAAGATATTGATCTATACTGAGTTCCTGTCTTCCAGCTAGCGTAATCTGCCTTGTGGTAATTTTCCAAAGAAGTAAACATCTGAATCATCTGAGCAGAGTCTGCGTTTCTTGATAGTGTCGCAACTCTGCGACAATTGGTGGAATAAAAACGCAAAATAGGATTTTTATTATGCTCTGCAACGCTTCTTCCTGCTTGGCTGTCCATTTGAACATGACACCTTTTATTCATAATTTTGTTAAGGGCTATATCTATATCTACAAAATTACTTGTTTCAAATTCATTGGAGTTTTAAATTTTTTTAATGATTGTAATTTTATATTATCTGGTCTGACTCCATTTCCATCTTAAGTCACAGGGTTGCGACAATAGCTACAACCTAGGGGTCTTTAACTCAAGAGTGAACAGGTTACTTCTAGGCAAAGGTGCTCCATCGTAGAACACATCATCGATTACCATCAGGTAAGATAGTGGTCAAACGCGAGTCTGTCACTAATAATAATAAAAAAACATCGTTAATTAGCCACTACCAGCGGCTTCGGCCGGGTGAAAGTACGAATTATATATAGCCTATATCACTCCAAGACAATTTAGTATTCTACTGGTAAAAGAATTTAGAAAATTGTTCCAATAGTGTCATGTATGAGGTTGCGGGTTCATGTCTATGTGAATTTTTCTATTCATATGTACTTTTATAAGCTTATCTAGGACATTACTGACACCCCGTGCCTTGAGAAGCCCTTAAAGCCGTTGATCCCGGTTGTCATTCGTAGATCTTTGGCAGTCGTTACAGGTAGATGTCAGAAAGTCTGACAATCAGTCTATACAAGACGTGTCATGTTGCCCAGTAACTAGGTTGTGGAGGTCTATAAGCAGTCGCTCCACGAAAAACTCAGGTATTCCGTCACATCTTATTAGATTGGAAGTCGAGCCCAATATTGTTGGGAAAAGGCTAGGGAGATGATGTTCCAGTAGTTTTTATTTTTAAATTTACGTATTTATTACCAGAGGTCGGAATTAGGTAATGTTCAACATGTACTTACACCGATTTCATACAGCGAAAGAATAAAATGGGTATGCCTCAAATCCCGTGATTAATTTTAAAGAACAAATTTTTTTAATGACACTGTTAGAAATATAGCAGAAACAATTTCTTCCTGTCTTAACCTTACCTCATTTGCCGTTTTCACACTACCCATGGCCTCAGTAGACTTCGACCTTGCTGGGCCCCTACGATATGCTACCACCTGGGGCCCTGGGACGACGGCAACGAAGGAACAGGAGAGGGCTTTTAGTCAGTAAAAGCCTGACACTATCTTTGCTGAAGATTTGTCATTAGTGATTTTCGCACCAAAAAAAAAATAAACCTTAGTTGCCGTAAAGAGATCTTTTTCAATGGAGAATACTATAAAAATTTTACGTTAATTATCATTGTTATATTTGTCGTATTTGTCTCTGAGGTTTTTATTATTATTTATTTGTAATATTGTTTTTTCACACAAGATTTTTCATTAGAAATCCCGGGAAGATCCATATTAATATCAACATTTCGATGCAAGTACCTACATGAATAATTCTACCAAATTCCGACCCTTGCTCATTACAAAAAAAAAAAAATCAAGCGTTCTTTGTCCGTTTATAATGTTAAGTAAATAATATAAATTCGCAATTTCAACCGGTTTGGTCACTCCTGTGCTAAATACTGCGTAGTAAAAACATAATCAGCCTTATAATGTTCCTATTGCAGGGTTCATGGGTACATGTTCGTAATCCATCACGAACACCTAGTGCGGGTTGCTGGATGTCAAATATCTTCGAATTTTTGGTTCTAGGACATGCCGGTTTCCTCACAGTGTTTTAAGAGCAGTACTGATGAAATAAATTTCACAAACTAAAGCGCCTGTACAACGGGTGCGAGACGCATAGCACCGGTCGTTGTGACGACACTCGGGGCATATATCCAAAAGTGGACGTCTTTCGGCTGAAATGATGATAATGATAAAAGGGCCTGTGTGGGTTCGATTTGGACACGGATACATATGACCCGTAAGACAGAGCTACTGTTACCACTGGGTCATCATTTCTTTAAGAAACATTTCTTCTGAAACGCTAACACTGAGATAAATAGTTAGCTACTTTACCATTATGTTGCACCTACCATGTTATATTTCTGCACCACCCACCCTAAGGTCGACTGGTAGAAAATGCCTAAGGCTTAAGTCCGCCTTTGTACAGTGTTTCTTACTAGTGCATAAAGTTTTAATAAATAAAAATATATAGGCACTAGCTTCTGCCAGCGGCTTCGCCCGCGTGAAAATCAGTTTCTCCATATAAACTTTGAGCCCCCGTTTCATACCCTCAGGAGGTGAATTTCGAAAAATCCGTTCTTAGCGGATGTCTAAACCCATGTGGAACCTACTTGCCAAATTTTAAGTTTTTTAAGCGATATAGTTTCTGAAATTTCGTGATTGATCAGTGAGGGATATTTCGCTTTTATATGTTTAGAAGATTTATAAATATTTAATTATATGTATACTAAATAGCTGTCTACATTTTTTTAATCTCTCCTATCGCAGGTCTGCTGGATAATTTTTTTTTTGGAAATAAGCAGTAGCTTTTGTACTAATATCTATTATGTCTATATATCTTTTTTTTTTTTTTTGGGTACATAAATAGTAAAATAAAATTAATATGACAAATTCGCAATTTGAACCGGTTTGGTCTTCTGTATCTACTAAATTTGATACTCTACGAGACATATGTAACGAGATTTACAAATATAAGTAACTTGACAACTAAATACACAAATTGACTTAAGAAAGCAGCAGTGGTGTCAGTTCTAGGGCTGCGGGTTTGTTCTAAAGAGTGTCCGTGACCCTTGAACGTAAAAGGCAATTGAAGGAACATAGGCGGGTTTTAGTCTATAAAAGTCTGACTGTCCCTCTCGCTCTTCTCAGAGCGGGGGACCATATTTGATAAAATCCCTCCTGGTAAAAAAGCGATAGCCACGTGCTAGAGGCGACAATATACGAGATATGCTTAGGAATGAAACTGTTCAGTTTCTTTCCAAGCAGGCTTTAAAAACAATATAGTGATAAAAACCGGCATGTCCTAGAACCAGCAATTTAGGACATGTGACATCCACTAATCAGCATTGAGCCCGCGTAGTAGATTGCAGCCCGTTCCCTACCTAACGGCCTTTAAATAAGCAATCGAAATGTTGACAGGCAATCTGAAGTGTCATAAAAAAAAAACTGGGCAAGTGCGAGTTGAACTCGCGCCCAGAGAGTTACATACAAACTTACCTAAGTAAATAGTTCAATTCCCGAATGGAGTCACTCAGATTATTTTTTTCGTTACAACAATTTACTGTTTTCTGATTTATTTATATACCTGTGCTATGAGACCTTGCTTTATGCCAGTTTCAGAATTATGTATCAAGGAATCGCAGACCTGAGTATATTGTTCGAATTCCATTTCCATACCTCCACACGTTCCCTATAAATGGCCTTGACAGATAGACAGACTGACGGACAACAAAGAGATCCGATAAGGTTTCCGTTTTTTCGCTTTGAGGTACGGAACCATAAAAACTAAAAAAAAATCCCACCTTTTGATCATCCTACAGATTAATTCCAGTTAATTAAACACCAATAAAAGTTTATATAAAATTAAACCTCAAACGCAATGTTATTTTGATCTTAACCTCCATTCACTGCCAAACGAGTACAATAAACAGATACAAATATAGTATATATTTATTTTAAACCCATTTTCCAAGGGCAGGGCATTGGCATACTTCGTGTTTATGTCATAAACTATTGTTATGTACACAGTACATTGAACTGAACTTGAGAACAGAAAAACACGTCCCAATTTTTTATTCATTGTAATATTTATGGCACTAAGGCGCCTTAGTATTGTTTACAAGTAAACATCACAGAGCGCTGTAGTATCTCTGATGGCTTCTCTCGTAAAAATATCAATGGATATTTCTGTTTATTTTGATCAGCTACTGTTACTAACATTGCTAATTCTGGTCAGCCAATGACCGCTTTACTGGGAGATCTTTTCTCAAACGGAGACAAACATTGATGTATTGATTTTATTTTTGCCACTTAATTTTAAGCCACTCATCATAAAGTTATTATTGCGTTCAGAAAACTGTTCGGGCTACCACGTCTCAGTAACATTTGTGGCGAAAAACGTAGATAGTTTTCATGTCATCATGCAGAAGCGTTGTACGTCTCTGATGAAGAGCATGCGGGCCAGCTCAAACAGCCTTCTGAGCGTGTTAGTGGACTGCTGGGCCTCGCCAATGTAGTGGCTCTGTACGCGACTACACACTGCGTGTGGTTGCTTCCAGGGCTTGGCATAAATTGACGCTACTGTGCGGTACCGATTCTACGAACATAGCCCGAAGAATCGCCAAACTTAAGTGGCAGTTGGCAAAGCATATTGCTCGCAGAAGAGATGGTCGATGGGGACGAAAGATTCTGGAATGGCGACCACGTACCGGAAGACGCAGCGTTGGAAGGCCTCCGACAAGGTGGACCGATGACCTGGTGAGGGTCGCGGGAATCCGAAGGATGCGAGACGCACAGGACCGGTCATTGTGGCGACCTTTCGGGGAGGTCTATGTCCAACAGTGTACGTTTTTCGACTGAAATGATGATGATGATAATGTGCGGTACCGCTTTATCATTGCCCTTATATGTACTAACAATAGCTTTATAAAAGTTTCTTATGTAACCAACAGCATATGGACTGCGTCTGAAATGAATACCTTATTATCTATACATATAATAAAACAGTAAAATTATTTTGCGGTGGTATTAATTGGCGCAAAAACTACTGAACCGATCCTGTTTAAATTTTGCATACATAATCCTTATAGGTCAGGGCAACTTATAGGCTATAAATTATCACGCTATTTGCTAAGGGGGGTGAGCAATAATCAAAAATGTTGGTATTGAACGACATTTGCCACGAGTTCAATCCTCAGCTACAGTTAAAAATTTTTTCATTATTTTATCTTACTTTTTTTGTAATAAAATGACTTTTACCATTTTTTCAAAGTAAAATTGACATTTCTATTCGATATCTTCTAAATATTTTGTAAAAACAATCAAAACACATAAAAAAATGATAAGTGGCGAGTAAAATCACGTACTATAATGTTACATTATCCCATTTAGGTGCAAATTTAACTTTTGAAATGAAAATCATCACGCTATCATCGATAAGGAGCCAACCAGTCAATTATGACGTTTATATAAGAACGTCTATTTTAAGACCTAATCATCGAAGACCGTAGCGCAGTGGATTCGTACCTGGACTTTCATGTAATGTAAAGGTTGTTCAAATCCCATATGGCTTTCATTTTTGTTTTATTTTTTCTCTGTAAATAAGGTTTTTTTTATATATTTTTGCATTGCATGCTTACAATTTTTTTTTTATATATCTGTAGAAGCTTTTAGTTGTGTGCGTACCACCGAAAATGTTAGAAATCGATGTAGATAACTTTTATACATTAAAATTGTGTGTAACTTGATATATTACTTATTAGGCTTTGTTAGGCATCGCAATAAAACAAAGCATATGAAATACAAACGGTATGAATTTAAAGTTTTCAAGAACTAAAATATGACACCACACGCAATTCAGATACTCGCAACGCCATCTAAAGACTCAAAGTAGAAATAATGATGACAATGACAGTTGAACTTCATATTAAATTTGATAGATGGAATTTTGTATTTTACGTAATTTTCTATGTGGCGGGAGAATGACCATCGCCCAGGTTTACAGACAGTTTTATTCTTTAAAAATTGGACGAAAACAGTTACGGTTAAACTGGTGTTAGACGGAGTCATTTTTAACAATCATACTGCTTATTTTTATTATTTTTTCCCATGGTTACCAACCAAAGGCGATAAAAGTAAATACCTATATGTATTTAATTATTAACTTTTAAATAACACAGCCAAATTTTCGGAAGCTTTTACTTGGTACCATGCGTTTGAAGGTCCCCAGATGGACCGATGACCTGGTGAGGGTCTCGGGAATCCGATGGATGGACCGGTCATTATGGCGACACTTGGGGAGGCCTATGTCTAACAGTGGACGTCTTTCGGCTGAAATGATAATGATGATGATGGCACCTTATTTTTTCTTTTTTAAGGGTGAAAATCATCCAGTGACTTCTCCCGCTCTGGTTGGTACGGGAGGGTGTGTCAATCGTTTACTGACTAAAATGACACCTGTGTCCCTCAGTTGCCCTTTGCGAAATCTATTTGAGGAACGCATGGATCACTACGCGCTGTTGACGACTAGGCTCGGTCCGGTCAACTACCGGCCCGCCGGACGGCTAGCTACCCATTGCTCGACGTCCGCAAGCCTGCGTCTACTGTGGCCGGTAGTCGGGGTCGGAATCTCGGCTCGGCGGGCGGCCTCCTCCTTCGCTAGCATTACGGCAGAAAGAGATGAGCGCCTGCCATTCCTCCTCGCTCTGGATCATAGCCCGAACCAAGACCCGGCGCGATAAGTCACTGACGCTGATTGCCTCTACGAGGACACGGTGGTGCTCCGCCCTTGCAGAGCAGCCCTCCACTGTATGCTTCTACTAAGTCCTGCGGGATGATGGTACCTTGCGGCCTAATAATGGCGCGTTTTATTATTTGCAGTCACTGCTTCATATAAAACGGGGTCGAATGTGTTTTTCTGATCACACTTTGACAACGTATGATGTATCTCAGATTCCTTGCAGCCTTACGTCGACATCTGGACGTTACTTGCTTGCATTGAGTGGTGACCAATACTCAGGTATAACACTAATTGGTTGCTACATTTGTTTACTGTAATTTCATTGTTTTATGGATACGCAAGCTCAGGACTGTTGTGGTTGTTTCGAACGGTTTCTCTTCTGGATTCGGTTGGAAGTACCCTGATATTACCATTTTGCGAATCGCCCGGAAGACCCGATGTAGCATGTGGTGGAGGTATGTCAAGCTCCGGTGAACCACCGTGTCCTTATAGAGGCAATTAGCCATCAATATGCGAGTTCTATTGGACGGGGATACACTGCGAACAAGATTTTGCCGAAATTCATTCAAAAGTTGGAGACTCTTTATAAGGTAGTTCCCACTATGGAAAAAACATTTGTCTAATATACGAGGACGTCAGCCAAATACACACCAAAAAATCCTAGATAAATGAACAAGTAATTCTAACGCCCAAAATAATCACGCTGCAACAATCAATGCAAGCATGCTCTCGCAATTTCTTCGTAAGTACTATTGTGGAGGAAGATAGTTGATGGTGATGATGGTAGTTTTAGATTCACTTAAGGCACTATCAGTGCACGTTATCCAGCTGAAGGTCGGTGTCCTGATTATGCTCCTTCGTTTACATCTACCAAAGCTGTCTAACTGCTTAAACTATTCAGTGAAACATTATCGAGGCGAAAATTCTTATGGGGAGTAACTCTTTCGAACAATCTCGCAGCCCTAGCAGACATCGGTCCTAGAGGGCCCGATCCATTTGCTGACATCTCTTTGAGTCGCGCGTAGAATACTACGCGCCGTCGATTTAGGATTGCTTTGACCAGATGGCCGGACGGCATCACCGTAATCCCATGTTTGTGATGGCTGGGAATCGCCCTGCGGCTTTCAACACCCGGAGCGTCACTTGCAGCGACAGCTGAGGAGTCAGGATGTCCTATCCCCCATAGTTTCAGCCACCTTCTTTGATCGTTTGATTGTAGTGCTTCACTGAAGGAGGCTACTGGTTGTCATTTTCGCCACCAATCGCCTCCATGAGGACACGGTGGCGCCGGCAATCCGACCAAGCGGGACTGACTTTATAAATCATAAATCATTTATTAATTTGCAAACATGGTACTTTCACCGTATGTATCATCGTATTCTCCGGGCGATCCGCATAATGGTGAGACCTGAGTGTTTCTTCCCGCTGAATTCGATACAGATAACTTCCGAAACACCCACATCTGGTGAGTCTTGCACAAAGAAAGGATGCCGTGACGCCTCTGTAGTCACTTTTCAAATACAGGCATTACAGCTGCGATTGTGGCGTGCTCACTGTGGCGAGGGGTTAAAATCATACAATGTTGTTTTACCAGAACATAAATCAGAAAAATATATAAACTAATGCCTTTTCCCTTGGGGTAGGCAGAAATGCCAACTGCTACGACCCATACATACTCTGTTTATTCATTGACGTTCATACATCTGGATCTGGACGAGTACATAACATGTTTCCTGAAGGTAATTTGCGTTTTCACCTTTAACCGTTTTACGTTAAAGTACAATAAATAATTGCGATGTTTGCGGAATGAATTGCAAGCACAGAGTGATTGTACAGTTTTAAGAACTTAACGCGGACGAAGTCGCGGGCAACAGCTAGTCTGAAATAATTTATTACGGTCTCTTTTTGGCCACGTGTCTGTGGTTCTAAAAATAGTGTTTTTCTTATCAATGGGACTGTAATAATATTTACCAAATTATATTAGCTGGCTTCTACCAGTGGCTTCGCACGCGTGAAATTAGAAAATTATCTCAAGGGGATACCAGGATATGTTCTACCCGAAACTATTAATTTCGTTCAGCTGTTTAAGCAGGTAAGGAGTAATAAACAACACATTAAACAAACTTTACCCTTTATGATATTAGAGTATCTATGATAATAATTTGTCAGATAATAAGTCGTCTGATTTTTCTAAATGTTGTCAAAAAGTATCACATCTCGTAAGGCTGATACTGGCTGAGATTTAGTTTTCAGTTGCAGGTCAAGAGCTGAACTAAGTTAGTTGAAACTGAGTTAGTTTATCATAAGTAGGTATTTGTGATTTGTTCGAAACAGTTCCTCAGTCTTGGACAACAAAGGCAACTGATTAAGCGCAGGTGCGCTAAGTCAGTAAACTTCTCCTTCCTCCACCCAAAAAGTTTATTTACGTCAAACATGGCGCATATCTTAAAAAATAAAAACGAATAACAATAATGACTTTTATTATAAGTGGTTAACGAGCAGTGGTGGCCGAGTGATAACCCAGGCAGGCGCATTCAATACTTTGTGTAATTTATTTCATCACCACTGCTCTTAAAACGGTGAAGGAAAACATCGTGAGGAAACCGGCATGTCCTAGAACCAAAGATTCGAAGACATGGGACATCCACCAACCCGCACTAGGCTCGCGTGGTGGATTACGGCCCATTCCCTCTCCTAGAGAGGAGGCCTGAGTCCCAACAGTGGGAACATTATAAGGCCGACTATGCTATGCTATTATAAGTGGTAGGATATTTTTCTTTATTTTTTAAATTGATATAAACCAGTGCTTGACTGCGATCCCACCTGATGGGAAGCGGAGATGCAATCGTTGATGGTCAGGCGCACTAGTTTATTAAGAACCTATTCAGCACTCAGCAAAATACTGGGGCTCATGTAAGACAGAGCCACAGCGCTCCTTTTCAGCACCAGTCGTCGTCGACGGTGAGACATTGATCGGCCAGCATGGAACAAATAGGAAAAAAGCTATATGAATTAAGCTAAACTAGTTTAGCTTGACTTATGGACTGCTACCGGGCTTATAACAATAACTAGCTGTTGCCCGCGACTTCGTCCGCGTTAAGTTCTTAAAACTGTACAATCACTCTGTGCTTGCAATTCATTCCGCAAACATCGCAATTATTTATTGTACTTTAACGTAAAACGGTTAAAGGTGAAAACGCAAATTACCTTCAGGAAACATGTTATGTACTCGTCCAGATCCAGATGTATGAACGTCAATGAATAAACAGAGTATGTATGGGTCGTAGCAGTTGGCATTTCTGCCTACCCCAAGGGAAAAGGCATTAGTTTATATATTTTTCTGATTTATGTTCTGGTAAAACAACATTGTATGATTTTAACCCCTCGCCACAGTGAGCACGCCACAATCGCAGCTGTAATGCCTGTATTTGAAAAGTGACTACAGAGGCGTCACGGCATCCTTTCTTTGTGCAAGACTCACCAGATGTGGGTGTTTCGGAAGTTATCTGTATCGAATTCAGCGGGAAGAAACACTCAGGTCTCACCATTATGCGGATCGCCCGGAGAATACGATGATACATACGGTGAAAGTACCATGTTTGCAAATTAATAAATGATTTATGATTTATAAAGTCAGTCCCGCTTGGTCGGATTGCCGGCGCCACCGTGTCCTCATGGAGGCGATTGGTGGCGAAAATGACAACCAGTAGCCTCCTTCAGTGAAGCACTACAATCAAACGATCAAAGAAGGTGGCTGAAACTATGGGGGATAGGACATCCTGACTCCTCAGCTGTCGCTGCAAGTGACGCTCCGGGTGTTGAAAGCCGCAGGGCGATTCCCAGCCATCACAAACATGGGATTACGGTGATGCCGTCCGGCCATCTGGTCAAAGCAATCCTAAATCGACGGCGCGTAGTATTCTACGCGCGACTCAAAGAGATGTCAGCAAATGGATCGGGCCCTCTAGGACCGATGTCTGCTAGGGCTGCGAGATTGTTCGAAAGAGTTACTCCCCATAAGAATTTTCGCCTCGATAATGTTTCACTGAATAGTTTAAGCAGTTAGACAGCTTTGGTAGATGTAAACGAAGGAGCATAATCAGGACACCGACCTTCAGCTGGATAACGTGCACTGATAGTGCCTTAAGTGAATCTAAAACTACCATCATCACCATCAACTATCTTCCTCCACAATAGTACTTACGAAGAAATTGCGAGAGCATGCTTGCATTGATTGTTGCAGCGTGATTATTTTGGGCGTTAGAATTACTTGTTCATTTATCTAGGATTTTTTGGTGTGTATTTGGCTGACGTCCTCGTATATTAGACAAATGTTTTTTCCATAGTGGGAACTACCTTATAAAGAGTCTCCAACTTTTGAATGAATTTCGGCAAAATCTTGTTCGCAGTGTATCCCCGTCCAATAGAACTCGCATATTGATGGCTAATTGCCTCTATAAGGACACGGTGGTTCACCGGAGCTTGATATACCTCCACCACATGCTACATCGGGTCTTCCGGGCGATTCGCAAAATGGTAATATCAGGGTACTTCCAACCGAATCCAGAAGAGAAACCGTTCGAAACAACCACAACAGTCCTGAGCTTGCGTATCCATAAAACAATGAAATTACAGTAAACAAATGTAGCAACCAATTAGTGTTATACCTGAGTATTGGTCACCACTCAATGCAAGCAAGTAACGTCCAGATGTCGACGTAAGGCTGCAAGGAATCTGAGATACATCATACGTTGTCAAAGTGTGATCAGAAAAACACATTCGACCCCGTTTTATATGAAGCAGTGACTGCAAATAATAAAACGCGCCATTATTAGGCCGCAAGGTACCATCATCCCGCAGGACTTAGTAGAAGCATACAGTGGAGGGCTGCTCTGCAAGGGCGGAGCACCACCGTGTCCTCGTAGAGGCAATCAGCGTCAGTGACTTATCGCGCCGGGTCTTGGTTCGGGCTATGATCCAGAGCGAGGAGGAATGGCAGGCGCTCATCTCTTTCTGCCGTAATGCTAGCGAAGGAGGAGGCCGCCCGCCGAGCCGAGATTCCGACCCCGACTACCGGCCACAGTAGACGCAGGCTTGCGGACGTCGAGCAATGGGTAGCTAGCCGTCCGGCGGGCCGGTAGTTGACCGGACCGAGCCTAGTCGTCAACAGCGCGTAGTGATCCATGCGTTCCTCAAATAGATTTCGCAAAGGGCAACTGAGGGACACAGGTGTCATTTTAGTCAGTAAACGATTGACACACCCTCCCGTACCAACCAGAGCGGGAGAAGTCACTGGATGATTTTCACCCTTAAAAAAGAAAAAATAAGGTGCCATCATCATCATTATCATTTCAGCCGAAAGACGTCCACTGTTAGACATAGGCCTCCCCAAGTGTCGCCATAATGACCGGTCCATCCATCGGATTCCCGAGACCCTCACCAGGTCATCGGTCCATCTGGGGACCTTCAAACGCATGGTACCAAGTAAAAGCTTCCGAAAATTTGGCTGTGTTATTTAAAAGTTAATAATTAAATACATATAGGTATTTACTTTTATCGCCTTTGGTTGGTAACCATGGGAAAAAATAATAAAAATAAGCAGTATGATTGTTAAAAATGACTCCGTCTAACACCAGTTTAACCGTAACTGTTTTCGTCCAATTTTTAAAGAATAAAACTGTCTGTAAACCTGGGCGATGGTCATTCTCCCGCCACATAGAAAATTACGTAAAATACAAAATTCCATCTATCAAATTTAATATGAAGTTCAACTGTCATTGTCATCATTATTTCTACTTTGAGTCTTTAGATGGCGTTGCGAGTATCTGAATTGCGTGTGGTGTCATATTTTAGTTCTTGAAAACTTTAAATTCATACCGTTTGTATTTCATATGCTTTGTTTTATTGCGATGCCTAACAAAGCCTAATAAGTAATATATCAAGTTACACACAATTTTAATGTATAAAAGTTATCTACATCGATTTCTAACATTTTCGGTGGTACGCACACAACTAAAAGCTTCTACAGATATATAAAAAAAAAATTGTAAGCATGCAATGCAAAAATATATAAAAAAAACCTTATTTACAGAGAAAAAATAAAACAAAAATGAAAGCCATATGGGATTTGAACAACCTTTACATTACATGAAAGTCCAGGTACGAATCCACTGCGCTACGGTCTTCGATGATTAGGTCTTAAAATAGACGTTCTTATATAAACGTCATAATTGACTGGTTGGCTCCTTATCGATGATAGCGTGATGATTTTCATTTCAAAAGTTAAATTTGCACCTAAATGGGATAATGTAACATTATAGTACGTGATTTTACTCGCCACTTATCATTTTTTTATGTGTTTTGATTGTTTTTACAAAATATTTAGAAGATATCGAATAGAAATGTCAATTTTACTTTGAAAAAATGGTAAAAGTCATTTTATTACAAAAAAAGTAAGATAAAATAATGAAAAAATTTTTAACTGTAGCTGAGGATTGAACTCGTGGCAAATGTCGTTCAATACCAACATTTTTGATTATTGCTCACCCCCCTTAGCAAATAGCGTGATAATTTATAGCCTATAAGTTGCCCTGACCTATAAGGATTATGTATGCAAAATTTAAACAGGATCGGTTCAGTAGTTTTTGCGCCAATTAATACCACCGCAAAATAATTTTACTGTTTTATTATATGTATAGATAAATAAATCATGCGTTTCAAATGTTAAACTTTCCACACAGGTTAGCTCCCACTCGCAATGTTAGTTGCACATCATCATAATGATATATCATAATCAGAACTCATTGAACCCATCAATGGTCGATGATCTTTCTTCAGGTCTCGTGATCATTCACATTTGGGGCATAACAACTTATACTTAAGCATGTTTATTATGCCATTGAAAAACGTTTTTACCTTTAATAAAATAAACATTTTACGACAGTCACTCTGGCTGATATGAATCCAAATAAAAAGGCTTTTGCGTCAAACACTGTAGATAAACCAATGAGACTTTTGAGGTCTTCAGAAAAGACAGAATCTATGTTTGTAAGTGCTGTGTTAATGTGGTAACTATGATGATGTTTCATTCAAAAAAGGCCTGTCTCCTTGTTTTAGGTAGGAAATCATCCAATGACTTCTCTTGCTCTAGGCCACATGCCGGGGCAATCTTCCTGTATCCTGCAATTGGGTTAGCAGAAGAAGGTGACCGCATCATATTCACCGAAGCCTAAACCAGGACCCTGCGAGAGGTCGCCGCTGCTGATCGCCCCCACGAGAACACAATGGTGCTCAGCACAAGCGGGGCACACCTCGACCTGTAATATGGACTCTACTTGTCCACAATGCGGCGCCTGAATCCAAAACAGGAATATCCCAAACTAACCATGTCCGGTAAGGACCTACGTCAAGTGGAAGATGGGGATGCTGTGGTGCCTCTTCGGTCACTCCTCAAATAGGAGTTTTACCGCCACGTTTGTGACCTGCCCAAGGCCCTGTGTGCTTTGGTAGTTTTTCAACTAACTTGTTTGCCCTAGCTGGTGGAAAATTGTGTCATGAAACGATTAATAAATTATCATAATTTGTGTTGTGAGTGTTGTTGCCCTTTTATGGCATAGTAGGATGTTACTTAATACCATAAAAAACCCTTTAATGACTGTGGATCAATTGGTTTGTAAATTTTCCATTTGAATAATAAAATAGGTCTTGTCATAAAAACTATAATTATGTATATTAATGTTATCTTCCTGGTCAAACAATGTGATAATAAAACTAATCTTTTTCATTTAAACATGAATTAATAAATCATTATATTACCGTGATTATTATTTCATAATTTATGGGTGCGAAAAAATATAATTGGAATTAGCATCAATAATGAGAAACGATTCTTTTATTTATATTACATTCATGTAACATGAAAGGTAGAATTGTGTGTTTGTGGAAAGTAATTTCAGGAGCTATTTATGAAATTACGAAATTGCCTTCCACTACTGAAAAGTACTCTATAGCGCTACCGTAGCATTTTAGCTGTATGCTATATGCATAGTAGCTAAGAAAACTAGATCATCCCCCCCTAGCCAAGTTACGATCGTTTCGTTTGCGTCGAACGCCTCGAATAGGCCACGCCTCCGATTCCTTTGTCCTGTCGTCATCTCAACGCTCAGTCGCGTGGTCGGAACAAGGGAATCGGAGACATGGCCTACTCGAGGCGTTCGACGCAAACGAAACGATCGTAACTTGGCTAGGGGGCATATCTGTATTCCATAGTCCAGGCCCTGGTACAGTTCATGGTTTGGAGCGAGGAGGAATGGCAGGTGGTCGCCTCCTTATACGAAGCAGTAATACTAGTGAAAGAGGTGACTGCATGCTTGCGGAACGGACTTACTCACGTCCCAGCCGCCAGAACCCCGACTCAGCCCCGATTTCCAGCCTTCGTAGGCGTTGGTTTCCGGACGATAAGTTATGGGTAGTTCGCCGTCTGACCGTACGGTAACCGTCCGGACTGAATCTAAGTCGTCAATTGGATTCGTCGACACGCGTGCCTCAAAAAGATTTCAGTACTTATAACCGTAGAGGCCCAGCAGGGCCGAAGCCTACTGAGGTCATGGAGGTTAGCTTTCGAAAGGGAACCCGGGGTCCTGGAACTCAAGGCAAAAAGGATCATAGGATTGGGTCTCAAAGGGGGAGAATTCATTAGATGATTTTCCACCTAAAAAATCTGTGTCTTGTAGTAGTGTTACACAAAAAGCTACACTATAAATAATGTTACCAGGTCCGGTATATCGAAATTACGAGATGAAAGATGAAAATAATAGGGGTTTTGATTTTCAAATCCGTTTTTGTGAATCACCATTTCATTTCATCGGAAGGTTAGGTTCGATTATATACGGAACTATCGACAACAAACCTTAAATTTTAGAAAGGGCTTGGCTCTAATCCTAATAAGGCGAAGAAATTTGAAAATAACAAATCAAAATTAAAATATTTATATATTATAAGTTGTTACATACGCACGTGTCTGTTTTTCTGTGGTAATTCAAAGACTAAGGAGCTAGCTTAAAATGAGACCTTTAATTTACTGATCGAGGATATATCCGAACGTACCCAGACCTTTGAAATCGGGATAACTGACTACATCTACATTGTGTAATATATTGCATTGTAAACTCTAAACAGACTCCGCACCCAAGTTGGGCCCAGCAAAGACAATCTTCACATAGGGGGGTTTTCGAACTGTTCCGATCTTCAGTGTTTTGTGGCGTCTCTCCGCAGACCATGTGCTACTTTCGATCCTGCATCACGTGCCCTGTTACCTGTTCACGTAGGGACCTAATGACGGCATAAGCGGACGGCATTGCCGTGGCCGAATACTGGGCCAGGCAAGGAATTTAACTAGTTTTGCCATTGATACACTAAGAGGATTATATAATTATACCGAAGACGATGCATAGTTTCTTTAGGTACAGATAATAAAGTATAAATATCGCTATACGGATGATATATCCAAATGAACTATTTAGATAGATAGAATTGATTGCAGTAAAATGATAAGAATAGTAAAATATGCTATAGAATAAATAAGAGATAGTAATTAAGAAACATTTTGACAATATAAATAAATAAAATATAATTAAAAAATATTTTATTTCAGACAAAACAGTCCATAAATAAAGTTGTTAGTAACAAGAAATTAACTTATAACTAATGTTAGTAATACCCCAGAACTATAAATTTTATAGACACTATTTACCCCTGCACAGTAGGCTCACCGGTCTCGCAACACATGGAGTTCAGTGAACCTACTGAGCAGAACAGTGTCGGTTCTCTCGCCAATCATCCTCAAGATGCTGTTCGGGCTCCCCTGTACTCGTCGCACCACTGACGCCACTTTTTTGCGCATAATTGCATAAAAGTCATCGACGTTGGCGTCAGCAAACATGCCAGATGCACTGCAATATCGGGAATCTAGTATAAGGAAAGATAAAATAAAACAATTTTTCTCCGCTACCGTTTTATTTTTACCCAACTGCGCCAAAAGGAAGATTTAAAAAAATATATATTATTAAAATATAAACGTACAAAAAAAAAACATGCGACATAAAAATGATAACCAAAATAGAACATTAAAAATTTTAATCGATAAATTTATTCGAGGCTTTTAAATAATTTTTTATGCTTATTACCGGTAAATGTCAAGGCTGGTCAAGGTAAGACAAGTTACCGGTACGTGATAGTTACACACGTGTTAATGTTACTGCACAGGGCGTCACCTGTTCTGCCGCTATGGCACAATGTCGCAATTAACGTACTCAGGTTACCTCACTACGGGTTACGAGATGAGAGCGAGAGGTAAAATACATGAATATGTTTATTTTACAATCTTTTATTTAGTTTCACTTGTTGCCGATGTTTGTCTATAATGAAATCTTGCAAATTAAATTTGATCCACTTCCCGGTTACCGATTGAGCTAAAATTTTGCATGCATGTGTAAACCAGATGACAATGCAAAATTATGCCATGGAACTTAATATAATAAATAAAATAAAAAAGCCATTTATTCTACTACATAATTAATTTTAAAATATATATAATTATTTCATTAAAATCATATCAATCAAAATAGCATTTATTCCAAATAAACCATTTACAGGCACTTTTGAAATGTCAAGAAGTCAGTTAGTCAGAAAAATAAAAATAAATGATGCTAATTGCACATTCCAAAGCGTAGATCTCTATGGAGAAGAATGTGCAAGAAACTCCATGGACACTCTTTTCAATCATATTTTGTAGTTACAAATATCTCTGTTACATGTTTCTTGTCGCTATCATGTGAGAACAATGTAAATAAAAATAAAAACTAAATATAGATATTAAAAAAGCAACTGGCAGCTAAGAGATGACCAGCCTCAACTGACAGCGCCCGTTCACGGACATGACGCTAATATTAGCACCACTCAGCTCAACCATTTTGAAGGGAACTGAATGATCCAACACCCGCGCCACCATCAGTGAGACATTTGAGTGAGCATGACAAACTCTCAACTGCCATGCTCATTTATGTCAAATAAGTCCAGTAGCAACATAAAAACTATAAAAAGCTCCATGGTACTCACATTTACAAACTGTGGAAAAAATGCTTCTATACATATAATACAATACTTATATTTTACAATTTCAAGAAAAAAAAAAACATTAAAAATAATTTCCATACTAATTAATCAATTTGTACACCCCGGTGGTAGTGGAGCTGGACCAGCATTGAGCCAAGCATTTTTATCCTGAATATAATCCTCCAACTTATAATATGCTTGCCTGCATAGTGTGCGTTTAATACAAGATTTAAATTTCGTTTCATTGAGTTCTAATATTTGTGAAGGTATTTTATTATAACATTTCAAACAGTACCCCATAAAAGAAGAGGCCACTTTTGCTAGTCTGAAACTTGGTTGAACTAATTGGTCCCTATTTCTTGTAACATAATTATGTCTATCGCCTCTTTTGCTAAAAAGATTAATATTTTTTCTAACATACATTATGTTTGCATAAATATATTGACAAGGCACCGTCATTATGTTAATTTCCTTAAACAGTTCCCTTAGAGAATCGCAGCGGCGAAGATTGTATATAGCTCTGATCGCTCTTTTCTGTAATATAAAAATTGAGTCGATTTCTGCAGCCCGTCCCCATAGTAAGATACCGTAAGACATGATGCTATGAAAATAACTAAAATAGACCAGTCTAGCGGTATCAACATCCGTAAATTGGCGGATTTTTCTGACAGCATATGCAGCTGAGCTAAGCCGTCCTGCAAGAGATGTTAAATGAGGACCCCATTGTAGCCTTGAGTCAAGCGTATTAGGTATTATTAATTCTATTCATATATACGAGTACTTATACCATAAAAGTTTAACAAATTTTACACAAAATATATTACAAATAATAATAATAATACAATATGATTCACAATAATAATATATGTCAAACAAAAATGAAACAAATTAAAATACAATAAAATAAAATTCATACAGGAACTTAACATAAAAAAACTTATTTACCAAAGTAGATTTAATCTTACCTATATTGTTTCACTATATTAATGATAAATAAAATCAATTCCCTTCTGAAGTTGGAAGCGAAAATATCACCAAGCTATCTCTATCTCCAACATCTCTACATCCCAGCAAAATATTTGACCATCATGTTCGAGCAACGCGTTCGATACTGTTATGAAAATAAAAATGCAGAGTGCGCGAGTCTCTGCAGAGAATCGTGAAATTGTTCTGAAAGAATTAAGTACTTTGGCTCTGGATCGCACACGGTAACCGAAGAAAGACAAGTGGGTTTTAGTTAGTAAAAATCCCACATTTCCTATAGCTCTGCCTAGAGCGACAAAAGTCATTTGATTATTTTTCACCATAAAAATAGGTGGGCGAGCTTCGCAAGTATAGTACGTTTAGCTTTGCCAATAAAGGCAAGCTGAAGATGAGGAACCAAAATTCTCCTGAGAGATTGAGTCAAAATAGTCGCTACAACAGTTTGTTATAAAACTGCCCTGCGAATTGTATTTCTACCAACCTGGCTTCTCACTTCAGGCAAGTTGCATAAAATTTAAATCTAACGTAAAAAGAAAAGAAAAAGACCCAAGGTTCATTGGAAAGCGCAAGCCTCACCACGACGTCAACGTACAAATACGTCGATGAGATTATTATTTCCTTTAATTACTGAATAGAAGAATATAAATTACATTTTTAAATATTTTTTTAAACAAAACTTATAAAAAATAAATAACCGACAATCCAATCTATAGATCAATTGGATTGTTAATCCTATGTACTTATTTGGATTTCGTCGCAGCGACCAGCGCTGCGCTCAAGGCTGTTTTCTTAGAAAATAGCAGTGCTGGACCGAAGGCTTAGTTATAGTCGTGGGAGTGTGATGGATGCGAGACGCATAGGACCGTTCGTTGTGGCGACTCCTGGGGGAGGCCTATGTCCAGCAGTGGACGTCTTTCGACTGAAATGATGTTGACGTTGAGAAGTAACCATATTAGTAGCAGTATTTAACCATGACCTTTTTTATCACATTGTGGATAAAAGTAAAACATTTGGTGGACTACGAATAATAAATAGCCAAGTACCTCCGTGGAAGCTGAGAAAGAAACAAATCAAATATCATCGCAGACGAGGTTGTTGATATGTGGAATGTGGACTTGGCTGTTTTTGCGGCGATTGTCGTTACTGCCTCCCCGGTTTAAAATCTGACGACTATTCATCGAATCTGTCGTAGCGCGGTTGGAAAAAAAATACCAGACTTAATTTAAAAAAAAAAACACACTAAAAGGATCAAAATAACTTTAATTTTGAAAGTCGGTGTTTCTCGGTATTGTTTGTTTCTTATTTAACACCAAATAGGTACATTGGATTAACAATCCAATGTACCTATTAATGTAATGTATTAACGTTTGTGTGTCGTCGCTGCGGCCAGCGCTGCACTCAAGGCTCTTTTCTTAGAGAATAGCACACCAGCTTGTAGGAGTCCTTCCAACGCTGCCTCTTTCGGTGTGCGGTCGTGACTCCAGAACCTTTCATCCCCATCGACTATCTGTTCTACGAGCAATGTGCTCTGCCCACTGCCATTTAAGTTTCTCGATTCTTCGAGCTCTGTCGTGACCTCGGTTTTACTGCAGATATCTTCATTCCTATCACTTATATTACAGAACAGCTCATGTTTTTCCCTGTGTTTTGTTTCATTACACAGAAGTAAGTACGAGTATATAATAATGTGCTATTGATATAGGAAACTTTTGAATAGATTTTTATTGCTATGTTAACTTTTCCTATCTATTCATGTCACACGCCGTTAACATCCCAATAAAAGGAAAACGTTGTAAAGCAATTGTTTATTTTATTTCATTTATTGCTATCTAGTCTGGGCAACGTAGTAATCTAAGGCTTAAGAAAAGGGTGCGTAAATCCTTCAATCAACACAAAACGAGCAGTAAATAATCCTAAAGACAAAGATAACAAATAAATATTGGGGAAATACTGCTCTAATTAATGGCAAATAAATACCTACGTCCTATTTATTTATTAACACATTTCTTTTCTTTATTTCCGAGGAAAACTTTGAACGTCATGAACTCTGTAGCGACATCTATGGCGTCACTTAAGAACTAATCCTGCATCGCGCAATCAAAGTTCTCCGCGCGATTAGACCATATAGAACAGCCCGAAATCATCTGTCGGGCAGTTGCCCACCAGACATAACACCCGTCTGGTCGGAAGATCCTATCTCCAAAAACCCTATAACAAGTAGACCTCGCCTTCCATAAATATAATGTTTCGTGCAAATAAAGTAGGAACATTAAAAAAGTTTGCAATATTTTTTTTTAAATAAGCCTGGCCAAAAATATAAGTTGATTATTTTTGTACATTCGTATGATCTACTACCCTATGAACTCCAGGAGACTTACCATGACATGTTTAAATGTCAATGGTAGCATAGCATAGCATAGTCGACCTTATAATGTTCCCACTGCTGGGACTCAGGCCTCCTCTCTAGGAGAGGTAATGAACCGTAATTCACCACGCGGGTCCAGTGCGGGTTGATGGATGTCACATGTCTTCGAACTTTTGGTTCTAGGACATGCCGGTTTCCTCACGATGTTTTCCTTCACCGTTATGGGAGCAGTGGTAATGAAATAAATTGCACAAAGTAACGCGCCTGGCTGGGTTTGAATCCGCGACCTACAACTCGTAAGTCGGGGCCGTTACTACTCGGCCACCACTGCTCGCCCGCAATGGTGCGAGCGAAAAAGAAGAGTGCAGCTATACAGCCTAAATAAATCCATCTTGATGAACTACATCCAACAAATAGACTCTTAAATCTAGTACGCTTCACCATCAACGATTGCATCACTTCTTACCACTAGGTGGGATCGCAGTCAAGCACTAGTTTATATCAAACCATGCTCGATTTTGACGATAGGCGAGTGGAAAAGGACCCTCTTAACGTGCTTTTCGAGGCACGAAGGAATCTCTGTTATAATCAAAGAATATGTTAGTTCTGATGTGTCGTTTACTTACGGCGTCCCACAAGGCAGTATTCTCGGCCCGAGTCTCTTCTTGATCTATATAAATGACCGGTTAAGATGGTAACTCATCCAAAAAAAGACCTCGCCTAGTGTTGCTTAAACTTGAAGATAGAACCGTACGGCAGTTATTATTTTAGCCACAAACTTCTGTCAAGTAGCCAAAAAAACATATTAAATCTTTAAATTAAAAACCAAATTTAGTTACGGACTTTGTTACAAAATTCTTTTTGATGTTTGAAACTAACTATGTACTCGTTTATCTAATAAAATGGTTCTTGAACTTTTAATTTATTATATTTTTTTTTCATGTTTTAGACTTGATCCATTGTAAAGTTATTAAAATGAATTTAAAAAATAAGAAAAAAAACACCAATCAATATACCTAACCTTTTTCCCAATTATTTTGAACTCAGCTTCCAATCAAGCCGGATGCAGCTTTGGTTGGAAGTTAGGAAGGTAGGAAGGTTGGAAATTATCCAGTGACTTCTTCTGCTCTGCATGGAGGGGAAAGGTGTGTCAGACTTTTACTGACTAAAACCACACCTGTGAACTTCAGTTGACCTTTACGTTCCAGGGTAACTCTCGAAAGAGTTACCGTGGCCGTGGACAATAGTCCGAAGACTATTGTTGTACCGCAGCCTCGTGTTTGTCCTTCGGGCAGACCGAGGTTACAAATGCAAAATTCCAGTTACTTAAACTCCATTCACGATAGCATTAGACAAAACAGGTTCATAGAAGCAGGTGTGCACAAGATTAATTTTTAACCGACTTCCAAAAAAAGGAGGAGGTTATCAATTCGGTTGTATTTTTTTTATTTTTGTTACCTCAGAACTCCGTTGTTTATAGACCGACATGTTTTTTTTTTTCTACTTAAAGGATATGCTTCCAGATTGATCCCATTTCTTTCAAAATCCAGTTCTGATTATAGGATCCATGAGGAATCGAGGGAACTCCTCAAATATTATGGGCAACCGTATAGTGATTATGATATTTTCATCAAGGACTTAAGTAATTACAATGAAAAATTAACTTTTGATGAAGTGGAACTGGTGAAGAAGACCAAAAACACATATGTATCACAATGATAGTTAAGTGATTATAACAATACAAATAAATAAATGGTTCTAAATAGTTATGTTGAAAATGGTATCACCGAAGTGTGAGTGATGATGATGATGGAGCTGGAAGATAGGCACTCCATGATTAATCAATGTATCCTAGCCGTGTTTGGGCTTATTAGAATTGTCATGAAATGCAGTTTAGCTATAACCTACTATCAAATTGTTCTGATGATGGAGCCGGAAGGTGGACACGGTAACTTCATAATAAAACAATGTACCCTAGCAGTGTTTGGTTTAATTGTAATTGTCAAGAGTAATAGGTACTCTGGCTAAAAAACACTTAAACGATCAAAATAACTTTAATTTCGGAAGGCGATGTTAAATAAAAAATAAACAATACTGAAAAACAACGACTTCCGAAATTAAAGTTATTTTGATCGTTTCAATGTTTTTTTAAAGTTTCGTATCTCAAAAGGAAACAACGAAACCCTTATAGGATCACTTTGTTGTCCGTCCATCTGTCTGTCTGTCTATCTGTCTATCTGTCTGTCTGTCTGTAAACACCCTTTATCTCGAGAACGCGTAGGGGTATCGAGTTGCAATTAAAACCATATAAAAAAATAAGTTTATGTTATCGGAAAAAAAATACGGCCGTTTATGTCGCAAAAAACTTGTATTTCGACACTCTCAAGGGAATCAAAATTCATAGGGTACTCTTCCCGTTGACTTAAAATCTTGAAATTTGACATGAAGCAAGGTCTCATAGCACAAGTATAGGAAAAATCTGAAAACTGTAAATTTGTATTTGGGCATTGAGCTGTTTTCATAGGTAACTTTGTACGGAACCCTCGGTGGCCGGTTTTTTTTAGTGATGTCGGTTATTTTTTATTATTTTTTTTTCGAGATAACTTCAAAAAAATTAAATAAATAAAGGTTCCAATATATAAATTTAACATTACCTACTTAGATAAATTTAATTATTGTAAAGTCAGTACTAAACAATTAGATAGGCAATGAAATTTTTGTTTTTTTAAATAAACGTAACTTTATTACAAACAATTTTATTTATTTTTTAAATGGCGTATCAACAAGTTTCCTCTTTACAAAACATATGAATTGTACACAATGCAAGGCAAGAAGATAATTATTTAATATTCACTAATATTATATAGTATAATGAAAAACGTTCCAGGTACTGACAACCCCTGCTTCTTTTAGGTTTTTAACATGGACACTAGTAGTTTAAGTAAGAACTACATTTATTTTATTAAAAGCCTCATAAATTCAGAAGATGGATAGTTCAAATGAATTCATTTAAGTATAACAGTTGGTTGAGCACTGACTTCTACAGTTCTACTTGCGCAGAAGCACACAGAAGTGAAATATCGGGTCTATCTTTAGTGGTATTAAAATAGATGCGGGGGCCGGGAGAGCAATCCTTGTACAGTGATTGGCTTGCCGATGTTGTACGATGCGCAAAGCGATCCCCGCTCTTTCACCGAGCGCTCAAGTTTCGTGCCGGTGCCTGTATACAAGTTGATTATAATAAATTCTGCATCAATCATAACTGCAATAAAGCACAGTATACATATATTGTACATTTATTACAAAGTATTCCAAAAACAAGCTCTTTTATAGACAAGATTGAAAGGTAACTTTCCATAAATACGTTTCCCGGTACTTCCCTAGTTACAGCTTTTAATTGCCCTTCAAGGTGATAATCCAAAAGTCATTCACAATACAAGGAATTTTAAAAAGTTGAATAAACAACTAATTGATACCTAAATAAACCAGTTTCATTTCATAGTAAAAATACAGTCAACCATAAAAAATGGTAGCAAACGGATATCCACAAGGTTACGACCAGATTTTAGTAATTGAAAAGTCCAATGATCCAAGATGTTGTGGATGATGATATAATTATTCATAATCATACAGATTTATTGAAGAAATATGCATTGAATACCAGTATTGTCTAATTGTTCAATTCAGTAGTTTTTTTTTTTATATAAAAATAAAACTGCTCGCAGAACGGATGGCCGTTGGGGCCGAAAGGTTCTGGAATGGCGACCACGTATCGGAAGACTTAGTGTTGGAAGGCCTCCTACAAGGTAGACCGATGACCTGGTGACGATTGCGGGAATCCGATGGATCCGAGAGGCACATAACCGTTCATTATGGCGGCACTTGGGGGAGGCCTATGTAAAGCAGTGGACGTCTTTCGGTTAAAATGATGATAAATAAAAATAACGTTGCCCCGCACTAGGATTAACGGTATATTCTGGTAAATTCGTATCACAGATAATATCAAAGTATTTAGAATCATTTAAGTACTCTAACAAAAGCTAGGCATCAGTCACAGTCACAGATAACCAAAATAACACATTTTAAGTGACAAATTCACAGAAGCATTTTATGATAAGCGATTAAAAGCAACTCCAAGGAAGAATTTTTTTATCGCTGGCATAAGCAACAGGGTCCGCGTACGAAGTCGCGGGCAGAAGCTAGTCTACTAATAAAATTACATTGAATCAGTCTAACCGGCACCCCTAATTACGGCCGTAACATAGTCAGTGATAATGGGTTAACAAAATGTATAGCGATTTGAAGTGAAGTTTAATTCCCGATTGCCACCTGGTGGCAACCTATGTGGGCGCCCCCACACTGGGAATATACCGGATTTACTCCTGTATCGTGGTAAAACGGCAGCCCATCGCTCAACCAATACACGAATCGTGTCATCGGAATGTGTCGAGTATAATGAATGTAACACGCAAATTAATTTCAGTCGCCATTAAGTCTGCTGTTAATTTAACTTCCATTTTTTATATTACATCGCTTGAGAATTCGGTTGTATCTTATACAGCGAAAACAATCATTGATAATGTGCGATTGAATTGATTGACTTGGAATTGTAAATTCAAATAAACTTTATATTAAAGGTAAATTAAACTTTTTTCAAAATAAGGTATTTATTGGTTTCTTTGAGATTTGTATTTTCTGTAATATCTCTTCAAAGCAATCTGTTTTAAAAACGGCAATTCATAGTTAAAGACCTAATGCTAAGCCAAATTTCAATATTCTTTCACGAATATAGTGCCACTGTATCATATAACGACTTAGGTCAATATGTAGATTTTCAGGCAGGCAAAACGCCAAAAGCTAGTGTTTCTTTTTAGTTGATATAAACTATAGTGCTTGAATGCAATCCCACCTGATGGTAAGCAGTGATGCAATCGTTGATGGTGAGGCGCACTAGTTTGCTAAGAGCCTATTCACTCTAGCCTTAAAGACACCTAAATTATAATCAGACGGGAAGACCGCAGCAGGCAAATTGTTCCAGTCCTTCGATGTTCGCATCGCTTCAATGTATGTAGTGTATTATAAATAGGTAATTTATTGTTTGTATCTTTATTATTATGTATATCAGATACATCCATATTATGTTAGTAGAACTCAAAATATGTAAGTAACATTGCTCATTAAAATAAATATGTAGCGACATCTATCGCGTCACATAAGAACTAATCCTGCATCGCGCAATCAAAGTTCTCCGCGCGATTAGAACATATAGAACAGCCCGAAATCATCTATCGGGCAGTTGTAGCCCACCAGACATAACATCCCGTCTGGTCGGAGGATCCTCCCTTTTCAACAGGGGTTTGCGGGACTTTACACTCTGTTCCACATACCTCCAAACTGGTGACCCTCGACAAAGAACGTCAGCGCAGCCTTCGTGCAGCTACTACCTCGTGACGTCATCATCACTTCCTCAAGCTTTCGAGCAGCGAGCCATAAAGCCAGCACCCACGGCTATAAAGGGTATCCTGACCACCAGCATGCCTACATGGTCATACCTGGTCATCACCCTCAGCCTCATCAGCGACGTTGACGAAGCACACTGCACCTTCGGCCAGTCACATGAAGAGCAATGAAGAACCTCTCCTGGTCGACGCAAGCAGTCAAGCCACTACGTCGCACAGCACCGCTCCGACTCACTGGAGCCAGCAGCACTACTCCGACTCACTGGAGCCTGCAGCATCATCCCGACTCACTGGGATAGCACCACCCCGACTCACTGGGGCAACACCGCAGACAGTTCCGACTCACCGAGAACTATGCGGCATTCGGTTCCGACCCACTGGAACCAACTTACCACAGGCTTGGCACGCATCAAGAAGCATCAAGAAACATCGATCTCCGATCTCCGGAGGGGAGTGATGTAGCGACATCTATGGCGTCACATAAGAACTAATCCTGCATCGCGCAATCAAAGTTCTCCGCGCGATTAGAACATATATAGAACAACCCGAAATCATCTATCGGGCAGTTGCAGCCCACCAGACATAACATCCCGTCTGGTCGGAGGATCCTCCCTTTTCAACAGAGGTTTGCGGGACTTTACTATCTGTTCCGCTTACCTCCAAATATTTTTAAAGTAAACTCTGAAATTGTTTATAACTATCCTTCTAAGAAGTCTTCCCATACCGGAGGCCATAGAAATGCAAATATAATTTCCACGTATTAATTCCGTGTGTCATGGGCCACAGGTGCTCTCAAGGTTGATACATAGTTAATTATACTGCATACCTATCAAAGATTAACTTTTTCCGGTATTTGTAGAACTTCACATTCAATGCCAGTCATTCTGATATCTACGCATAATTTATATCTTTTTTATTGAGGTAAGAAATTATCAAAGAACTTCTCCCGCTCTGGGTGAAACAAGAGGGAGTGTTAGATTTTTACTGACTAACGACCTTGCCGCTGTGAGCGGTAGCTAAGTTCGGGGCTGCGAGCCGTAGTAAGACCAAAAGTATGAAAATGTTTAAAGCACTCAACGAGACTCCGCTCGTAGCGCAGCACGCCCGCATACCGATGCTGCACCGCTCGCCGCGCCGCTTGCCGCTAAGACCAAAGTCGTGAACAGGCCGTAAAACCCATCCTGTTGTTCCTTCAGTTGCCCTTTGCATTCCAGAGCCGCGGTACTCTTTCAAACAATCTCACAGCCCTGGTAGACATCGGCCCTATCGTAGCCCGTCAATTAAGCTGATGTCTTTGATGCAAGCTGGTCTACATCGAAAGGAGAGCTACAAAATCGTTCCAGCGGTTTAGCTTCTGCAGAAAAGAAACCTTACCATGAGGTGTTAAAATGTCATTCGTGCGAGCAAGAAAGAGGGAAGCAGCTGTACACTCTATTTAGCTTCATCCCTTTAACAATTCAGTTTAGGTCGTAAAATAGATCGCGTTAAGAGCTCGTGATCCTCTGGAACTGTGTATTTTCCAAGATAAAATATTTTCGCAGACGACCTAGCCTGTACCCCATTTGTCTAGCAACTCAAATGATCTTTTAATCTCTTTTATTTATTAACTACGTGGTTTTTACCAACAATATAGTTTCTGCCATCGACTTTACTCGTGTGAAAGTAAAAAAAGGACATGGGTTGGCGAGAAGTACACTAGACCGACGCACACGTGGACCACGCCTGATTTGTACGTAGCGGCGCATTGCGTGGCGTCGCGTGGCGTGGATCTAATATAGCTCTGCAAGTCTAGTTGCCATATAAATTGTATGGAGACCGACACGCCCATATCGGAATACGTAGCCCCCGTGTGTGCAATGTACGTTCAAGCTAGAACTACACGTGTGTCAAACACGCCGATCTGGGAGCGTCGGTTTTCATACATTTTATATGGAAACTAGACTTGTAAAGCTACTCTTGATCCACGCCGCGCGACGCCACGCGACGTTGTTCTACGTACAAATCAGGCGTGTTACACGTGTGCGTCGGTCTAATTTAGTTAGACCTTTATCCGTGTGCCATTTTTCATCCGAGTCCGATCCGTTTGAGTATGAAGGAGCAACAAACTTTCACACACAATTGCATACAAACTTTCGCCTTCAAAAATAATATTAGTGAAATTTCTAATTTAAGACTTTTATGTTGGGTATTTGTCAAACTTTACTTCAGATTGAAAACCTGTCAAACTATGGCATTGAAGAAGGGTTTGACACTTTTTCAATTCCAAATTCTTAATTAGACTCTCCATTAGTCTTAGTTGCTATATAGTTAGATACACTAGTTTATGCCCGCGGCTTCGCTCGCAAAATCCTTTGTCACCCCTTAAAGGTTGAATTTCGAAAAAAAATCTTATTCCTCGTTTAACAACAACGGTGAAAAAAATCAGCTCTTTAAGTTAGGTTTAGGTGTAGGCTGGCCGTTGACGAGTCAGTGATTCAGAAGTCTATTTTTATATATACAACACTCTTTTTAATTAGTACATAAAAAACGGAGCTCTCTCCATAACCGTTACTGACCATATTTGTGTAGTCAAAAATAAAAAAACGATTTCTCAAAATTGTCCACAAAAATTTGTCATAATTGGTAAATTCATAATTGAATCAATCATTCATAAAAAATGCTACTCTAAAAATATTACGCGCAGTTGTTTTTCTACTTTTAACGCGAATTATTCATTCATAATAGCCTGTACAATTCCATAAATTGAGTGGCATTTTGCGATATAAACAAATGCTAATAATTTTGCTGTATAGGAATATTATTTATTGAGACTACTTAAATAATAACATGACCTTTTCTAATAAGTTCTTTCAATATTTGTCCTAAATAAAAAATAGTGGTGTATATAGGTATCAATATAGATGAATTATTTATTTTATTATAAATGTACGTTATTGTGTCTGTCTTTTACTCTTTCACGTTTAAACTACTGAGCTGATTTTGATAAAATTAAGTACGAAGTAAGCTTGAACTGGCGACACTCACTAGGTCATCGGTCCAACTTATGGGAGTCCTTCCAACGCTGCGTCTTCGGATAGATGCGAGACGCACAGGCCTGTTTGTTATGGCGACACTTAGAGAGGCGTATGTCCAACTAAGGACTTCTTCCGGCTGAAATGATGATGAAGCTTGGACCCCAAAAAAAGGATATGAGCTACTTTTTACCTGGCTTCGACATTACGTCTGCAATAACCGATAAAGTTTCCTTTATTTTGTTACACATACATACGTTATACCAACATGAAGGTACATTTCGCTTTGGGTATAAAAAAACAAAGGTAGTTCAAAAGGTTACGTTATCAGTATCACAAACAATTCTCGCTGTTACCGTAAAGCATTAAGGCCATGACACGATCTTAAGTGCGGTCTCTGAGATGCATGAAAGTGCAATAATCAAGCTTATAATGTTCCAACTATCTATCTGATGAGTATCTATGTCTCCCATTAACTGGGTTGTGAAGGTCTGATAGACGGTCGCTCCAATGTTAAACTAGGAGTATTCAACCGCATCTGGTTAGACTGGAAACCGACTTTTAGCTAGTTGAGAAAAAGGTTAGAGAGATGACGATAATGTTCCCACTGCTGAGACTCAGGCCTTCTCTCTAGGATAGAGAACGGGTCGTAACCCACCATGCGGTCCCTACGTGGTTGGTTGAACGTATATATCTTCGAATTTTTGGTTCTAGGACATGTCGAATTTCTCACGATGGTTTTCCTACACCGATTTGACAGTAGCTTTGAAGAAATAATCTAGGTACACAAAGTAAAAACTTGCCTGGGTTTGAACCCGCGGCTCACAATTTATTAAAAAATATGAAGCATTTTATCGATTTACTCAATTTGTTGAGTTTTTTAATTCTAAAAAAGGTATTTGTTTATTTATTTATTTTATAATTTATGTACACACATGAATAAAGAAGATACATTCTGATAAAAATTGTACAAAGGTACTGCTTATTTCCAATAAGAAATTTCTTCCAATAGACCTGCGAAAGGAGAAATAGGAAGAAATGTAGACAAATTGTCTACTACACTATTATAGTGTGTAGAAGTTATTAAAGAAGAGAATGTGAAATCTTAAATTAAAATAATAAATACTTATATACTATACATACTATACTATATATACCTTTATTAAAAATAAATACGTAATGTATATACATATATAATTAACACACTAGAGAGGAAAGATAGTGCTCTTTTACTTTAGATTTGAAGAGCGAAATTGTTTGCAAATCTCGAATGCTAGGCGAAAGAGAGCTCCACAACCTTACTGCACTTACATTACTGTACTTGTTATTAATTTTAGTACTACGAGATTTATTTAGCAGATCAAAAGAGGTAATTTTGATGATCATCTTTATCGAGTATGTTTTCTTTTCAACATATTTCAGAAACAACCAAGTTGTTAGAAATATTATCAAGTATTAATTTTTTTTTCGCAACCACAAATTAAATAAACTTTTCAAAACATTTTTAAGAAAACCATTAATATTTGAGTTTTTGCAAATGACAGCCCCTTAAAGGGTCACCAATAGGGCTGCCACCCACTTGTGCCTCTAGTCTGGCATGGAATGTTTTCCTTTTGATACGGTTTGGGTTGGCCAAACAAGCCCCTGGGTTATTTAGATAATTCTAGTCTATTAGTAAATACGTGTTTGGATAAGTCCTAACATGTTATGTAAAAATAATATTGTAAGTAAACGGAACGATTTTGTTAAGTAAATATTTTGTGTATAGTTTCCCAAGGTTGGTTTTTGATCACTTATTTTTATTATATGTAGGAGGTTGTAGTATGTCTCGAAGTTGTTGACGATTACGTTTACCTGGGACAGACAATCCAGTTGGGTAGGTCTAACTTTGAAAAAGAGGCCAATCGTCGAATCCGACTCGGCTGGGCAGCGTTCGGGAAGCTGCGCGGTATCTTCTCGTCCAACGTACCACAGTGTCTCAAGACGAAAGTCTATGACCAGTGCGTGTTGCCAGTGATGACATATGGTACTGAAACATGGTCGCTTACAATGGGCCTCATCAGAATGCTTACAGTCACCCAAAGGGCAATGGAAAGGGCTATGCTCGGAGTTTCCTTGCGTGATCGCATAAAGAATGAAGATATCCGCAGGAGAACCAAGGTCGCCGACATAGCCCGAAGAATCGCCAAACTAAAGTGACAGTGGGCAGGGCACATTGCTCGTAGAACGGACGGTCGATGGGGCCGAAAGGTTCCAGAGTGGCGACCGCACACCGGAAAACGCAGCGTTGGAAGGCCTCCCACAAGGTGGGCCGACGACCTGGTGGATGCGAGACGCACAGGATCGGTCATTGTGGCATCGCTTGGGGGAGGCCTATGTCCAGCAGTGGACTTCTTTCGGCTGAAATGATGATGATGATGAGGAGGTTGTAGAGGTATTTAGTTACAGATAAAAAATCTATATTATGTATTTAAAAAGAGAAGGCCTGACACTCACTTATCAACGACTAGCCTAAGCCCTAGGAGCTCGATAGCTGATTTTTTTTACGGTTATTGTTTTTAAGACAGACGAGAAAAAAAAGCGTTATTTTCAATATTCTTAATGGATGAAAAGGTGTTTCATGCAAGCAAAATCACGATCAGTTAAAACATGTAGCATAGCATAGCATAGTCGGCCTTATAATGTTCCCACTGTTGGGACTCAGGCCTCCTCTCTAGGAGAAGGAATGGGCCGTAATCCACCACGCGGGCCCAGTGCGGGTTGTTGGATGTCACATGTCTTCGAATTTTTGGTTCTAGGACATGCCGGTTTCCTCACGATGTTTTCTTTCACCGTTTTGAGAGCAGTGGTGATGAAATAAATTACACAAAGTAATGCGCCTAGCTGGATTTGAACCCGCGACCTACAATTCGTAAGTCGGGGCCGTTACCACTCGGCCACCACTGCTCTTAAGTCAGTGTGTAAGTGTTAAAACATGTTAATTTAGCATAATTGAGTTGATCTGGCCCAAAGCCTTTGGCAAAGTATGGTTCTAACAGCGGTAACAATTAACAAAAAGTTAATTTATGGGATTGTTGCAAAAAATGATATGTAATCAACCCCAAACTTTTGGCAATAGTAATGTAAACTTTTTTACTATCTACACTTTTTATTTTTCTATGACATAATAGCAATTTGCAGTATCACAAAAGTATATTCTAATACCAAGCTATTAAATCTCAGAGGTAGTCTCGCGTCAATAGTGAAGATCCGACAAGCAGTCATCTTGTGGAAGGCAGCGTGGTTCAGACGATGCACGTTCTTATAAGGTTTCTTAGCTTCCACTGTATTATAGAAAAACAAAACTATTTTACGATAATAAAACTAATAAGAGTCTCAAATTGATTATTCATAGCAATATTATACACTAGTCTACACTAACATTATTAAGAGGTAAAGTTTGTTTTTGTTTTGTTGTAGGTAATCTCTGAAAGTACTGGTCCAATTGCTAAATTTTTTTCATCGATAGAAAGCTGCTGTATTCCTGAATGACATAGGCTATATTTTATGTACCCAGGCAAAGCTGCGGGAAAAAGCTAATATTATAATATACTAGCGGTCCCACCAAACGTTCTCCTGACCAAAGATTTTTAGCTAGAAAACAAAAATTGAGACCCCGATTGCAGCCCCACCCGTTCACCGCCATACCAGTTCCAATTGTATTTCCAAATCATCTATGAACCCACTCAAATATACACAAAGTTTAGTCCAAATCGGTCAAGCCGTTTAGGAGGAGTTTGTTGACAATCACCCGTACGGAAGAATTAAGTATATATAGATAATATAATAATATTGAAGAGGAAAGATTTGTATGTTTATATTTTTGTTTGTAATGAATAAAATCAAAAACTACTAGACCAATTTTAAAAAATCTTTCAACAGTAGAATGCTACTTTATCACTGAATGATATAGGCTTATATATTATACTTTCACGCAAGCGAAGCCGCCGGCAGAAGTTAGTCACTGATAAAATGTCAAATTGTGTAGAACCCTTGGCCTTATAGAAACTTCGACAAATATTTTAGAATGTTTCATTTACTACTTTGTAAGATACACAGTTAGTCATTCATTAAATTAATTACTTCCTAGTGCACTAAAAATTCCCCGAGGTAATCCCAATACTTAATGTTAGTATGTCTATAATAATGTTTTTTACGAGGTATTTCCAATATCCGTAGAATCAAACCTGAACGAGCAATATGAGTCATCAAAACAGAAATTATTAATAACATTGAATGTCAACTTGTGGTACAGTAATGCAAATAAGACCTTTTTTCTAAAGAAATAAAAACATGGTTTTCCCACTTTTGAAACAGTCAACTAAACACGGAAATGATTTTCGGGAATAAAATAAAATCTGTTCTTGACGTGAACAATTAAATGCTCCTTTACATTTGAAGGCTTTAATTCTCTTCGAATGAACTGTTGACGTTTTTCGTTTATTGAATTACTGATATTTTGTTCACGTTAAATGGAAGAATATTCTATTAAAAATATCTTTTTTTTTTGCCCTTACTTAACATACATAATATAATCTTAGGATTAGAATTTATCCTGGAGATCTGAGACCCTGAGGACTCAGACCTCCTTCACTCTGCCTCCTCACTTTCCGCTTGACACAGGTCTTCTCCGGGCATATGTGCTTCGGGAGATACTTTTTTCTGATACGGCGGGAAAAAAACCTCAGGGCGATCCTCGTCATAGTGACACTGCCGCAAAATCTCGCCATAGAGCAATAGGTAACTCGCTGTCCGGTCGTCCGGTAATGGTCCAGTCGGTGTCGGTGGCTTTGATGATATCACAATGCAAGAAAAAAAGCTTCCTCCCTAGGAGAGGAAGGCACTGAACCCGTGGGTTGATAACGGTCCATCCGTTATCAACCCACGGGTTCAGTGCGGGTTGGTGGAAGTTATTATTATCATCGATTCCAGAACCTGCCGTTTTGTCACGATATTTTCCTTCACCATCTTGAGAGCTATGCTGGTGAAATAAATGTACACAAAGTAATGCTGCTTTTGAATCCACATATCTTTTTTTTTTTTCATTCGGATTACTACTGTACCTGTGTTCTCTTGTTACCCTTATGGAATAAGGGTATGTTTTTGTGACCAGCAAAAATATTATGCAATATTTTTTGGTAGGTATTATCTCAATAATCACCTCGTTTCTAGCTAAATATATCATTTTCATAATTCCAAATATGAATTTTCTTATTTGTATTTAGTTTACATTTTCCCACTGCTTGTTATTCTGTATAGATATTCTTTTCTAGGACCACTTCGGACCAGCACTTGCGGGACACTTCTAGCATACGTCTTTCCAGGTCAGCCTAAGTAGCGTCGGCCATCTTCAGGCACCCAGTTTGTAGAGACCCTGGTTCAGCAGTCTATTTGCATGAGGTTGACGTGAGCCACACTATTCCATTTTAGCCTGGCAGCCTTTTTCCTACTTCTATTATGATCCATGTTTTTGTGCAGCCTCAATGTAAGCTATATTGTCTGTGGCCACAAACCAAACATCTTGATATTTATAGGTTATTGAGTGTGTCCATGGCATCACAGTGGATCCTAACAGAATACCATCGTTACGTTATTTATCGTTTTAAATAACGCAACATGCAGAGTTAGGCACATTTTTGACTTTGTACCGATTTTAATTTCATTTTTCGTATACCTATGTATTTCTAATTTATATGAATGTATGAGATGCGAATAAACGTTTTTTTCTTTCTTTATTTAATTCTGTAAAAATATGAATTAGGTATCAACTGCTTATTTTTCCTAGGTAAGCCTGGGAAAAATAAGCAGTAGATCCTAATTCATATTTGTGTAAGTGATGACGATGTTTTTTCTCAAACACCCAGATCGTGACAACTCAGATGACACACAATTATTTAATGTCGAATTTAAATAACTTCAAAGAATTTAGCGTGGACCTCTAGACTTGTCACAAATATTTTGAAGGCCGGGCAAATATTTTGGTACAAAGTTGCCATCGTATTACTCAGTCATGTCTTTACATAGGTACTGTTTAAAAAAAAACTTGCGTATTTACTATTTTTTTAAACTTGCAGCTTTGATCAAAGAACTATTGGTTATGGTTGGAGTTTTGGTAAAAGACACATGATGAAACTCATACGTATTCCGTTTTTATTTTTGAAAGAGCATAGCATAGCATAGTCGGCCTTATAATAATAATAATAATAATAATCATTTATTATCAGGCAACTAAGGCCCATAGATAACATACACAAATAATCTTACAAAATAATAAACTAATACATAAGTATAAAAGAAAACTATAAAACTAGGTACTATTGCACACGAAATAACGGCGTCGTGCTCCGCTGCGAGGTCGGTATCCTTCCACGAAATCGTCGATACACGACACCCTTCGGCCAAAACTCTCCTTTGAGGAAGGTCTCCAAATGGTGAGTTGGCACCCGAACCACAAACGACTTGAAATTAGTGTTATGGCGCGGCTCTAACTGCACGACTCTCAAAGTCCAGTCAGTCTTAACGCGTACATACTCCACGATCTCCTCAGCCTTCGTGGTGTGATGTAGCCTCGAAACGTACAGCTGCGTCGTAGGTACTGCTGGACGCAGCAGCATGTTGGGTCCTGCCAGTGCGGTACCGCACTGGTTCTGACAAGTAGGCTTCTTCCTCTTCTTCTTCTCTACCTTAGTGAAGCCATCCTCATCGCTCTGCTTGCCCCCTTTTGTTTTACCTGCTTGTCGCGTTGTTTGCGACACAGCAGGTTTGTTTGCAGCAACAATAGCGGAATAGGCACGTTTAGGGGTCGACGTACCTACATGCGTCACCACTTCGACCGGTGACGATACAGCGACGGCAGCGGCGGAGCAAGATGCAACGCAAGCATTATCAGCAGCGGGTGACGCACTGCAGCTCGCCAACTCAAAACTACCGATAACGTTCACTATAATGATCCCAATGTTAGGATTCAGGCCTCCTCTCTAGGAGAGGGAATAGGCCGTAATCCACCACGCGGGCCCAGTTTGGGTTGGTGGATGTGTCACATGTCTTCAAATTTTTGGTTCTAGGACATGCCGATGTCCTTACGATCTTTTCCTTCACCGTTTTGAGAGCAGTGGTGATGAAATAAATTACACAAAGTAATGCGCCTGGCTGGGTTTGAACCCGCGATCTATAACTCATAAGTCAGAGCCGTTACCACTCGGCCAACATTGCTCAGTAAATTACTGTTTACGTTTATTAGAATCTCTTGTCTGTTTAGAAGCATTTGCGTTACCTACAACTCGTAAGTCGGGGCCGTTACTACTCGCCCACAACTGCTCTTTGAAATGGACATTCATTAAATACCTAAAAAAAAAATTGTTGCCAAAAATAATCATTTACAATATTATAAGTCCAGGAAAAAAATAGGGACAGTAATCGTAGAAGCTGCCATACTGGTTCCCAAACTAAGCTATGGCTTAAGTGCTTTACTGAAAGCCTACGCTGTTATCTGCATTTTGGCCGACAGACGCCTATGGCTGGAATAGGAATCTTTTGGCCAAAATGCTGGTAATGACGATAAAACACAACATGGGACTTGTTTTAATACTATTTATTTATATTGTACAATGGATTAAAAAATATACAGGAACACGTTGACAATAATAATATTCCACAACTAACACACAACGCCATCTAATTTCAAACTAAGCAGAGCTTGTGCTATGAGTACTTGACAACTGATAAACATACTTATATATTTCTAAATACAGAAATACTATACATAAATTACACCCAAACACAGAACAAGTGATCATGCTCATCACACAAACATTTGTCCTGGGTGGGAATCGAACCCGCGACCTCTAGCTTAGCAGTCAGGGCCACTAACTACTAGACCAACAGGCTTTCAGGTGATTTGAAAAAAAAATCTAGCATTAACACGTAGTAATAATGAACAAGAAAAGGAGACACTTTCAGCGAACAGGTCTGATCAACCAGTGGCAGCGGAGAGACTTAAAAACGATGACAAAATAGTGGAACTTGTGAATTTCGATTTGAAGAAGAACATTTTGAGAAACAAGGATAATATTTTATCAAATGCTATTTTTTACATTTTTGTACCATCGCATTCTGCGATACATTTACCCGATCATGGTCTACCGCAGAGGTGGTCGCGAGAGGATCTAGATCAATTTTGTGAAAGATTACATATAACAGAGTTGTTAATCAAAAGCTTTGCATTATTGTGCCATCGCATTCTGCGATATATTTAAATACCCGATCGTAATCTACCACAGAGGTGTTCGCGAGGGATCAAATTTGTAAAAGATTATCTATAACAGAGTAGTTAATCACTAAAAATAAAAATACTAACATTTATTTATTTATTTAAAACTTTATGCACTAATGAAACATTGTACACAAAGGTGGACTTAATGCCTTAGGCATTTTCTACCAGTCGACCTTTATAAAATTTTGTTAAGTGAAAGTAAAAGGTAAAACTCAAATTACCGCGTTTAGTTATAATTAGAGGCATTGCGAGAATTTATGATGACGACGATAAAAAATGGTACCTTTATACTTAACGATTTTACCCAGCAGTGGCAATGCGGGGAGGGGGGTGAATCGTAAGTTAGCATAGCATAGCATAATCAGCCTTTCAATGTTCCCACTGCTGGGACTCAGGCCTCCTCTCTAGGAGAGGGAATGGGCCGTAATCCACCACGCGGGCCCAGTGCGGTTTGGTGAATGTCACGTGTCTTCGAATTTTTGGTTCTAGGACATGCCGGTTTCCTCACGATGTTTTCCTTCACCGTTTTAGAGCAGTGGTGGTGAAATTAATTACACAAAGTAATGCGCCTGGCTGGGTTTGAACCCTCGACCTACAACTCGTAAGTCGGAGCCGTTACCACTCGGCCACCACTGCTCGCTGAATCGTAAGTTACATAACTTTAAAAGACATAAGTTTTGTAAGGACATGCCTTGCCGATCCCCATTATGATAGTCTTCGGTACAATAAAGTGTCAAATTTCGCAAGCAAAGCATTAATATTCTAGTAACTAAGTTATATAAGTTAGCAGTACGATTTGAACTTTATAATTGGTTATTATATTTTGTGAAGGACTTAACATCGATCAGTTGTTTCCATCTGCCACTATCCTCGTGCCTACATTTCAATATACTCGAATATGTAATTTCTCTCAATCACTCATCTGGCTGGGAGACAATTTATTGATGAGTTGTGCTCGCCTTTGTGCATGATTTTTTTTAATAACTGTTTATAAGTACAATGTTAAGTTTTGGTGTACAATAAATAATTTCGAATACTGGATTCAACAGACACCGAGTGCAATTGAAAAAAAAAATAGCAAAATAAGAGCAAGATAAAGTTTCAAACAAAAGGTTTGCTTTGTAAGATAATATTTTAAAGAAAATTACTTGCTTCTTTTAAAATCTTATTTATTAAAGTTAAAGAAGACAGAAAGTATTATTGGGTTTAGACTTAAAATTCACGCTAAGTAGTAACACTGAGATTAAATAATGTATCTGATATTAATAGTTGCAGGTCGCGGGTTCAAACCCAGCCAAGCGCATTACATTGTGTAATTTATTTCATCACCACAGCTTTCAAAACGGTGAAGGAAAACATAGTGAGGAAACCGGCATGTCCTAGAACCAAAAATTCGAAGACATGTGACATCCACCAAACCGCACTGGGCCCACGCGGTGGATTACGGCCTCTCCTAGAGAGGAGGCCTGAGTCCCAACAGTGGGAACATTATAAGACCGACTATGCTATGTTACTTCTTACCCCGGGTGTCAACTTTGTGTCGACCGCCCGCAGGACGCGGTGGAGCATACGGTGGAGGTATAAGCCACTTGAGCGGACAACCGCAGTGTCCTAGTGGGGGCGATCGGCGCTCGGAGCGACCACTCACGAAGTGCCATGATACAGACAATGGTCCGTAGTGACGAGGAATGGTACCTCCTTCTGCGAAGCAGTAATGCTAGTGAAGGAAGCAGCTGCACGCGTGAGGGAATGAACTTCCCCAGCCAACAGAATCCCGACCCCGATTCCGAATCACCGTAGGTGCGCTGTCCGGTCGTCCGGTAACCGTCCGGTCCAAACCCGAGTCGTCGACGACACATACTGTTCCACGTGCTCAAAGAGCTGTCAGCAAAACCGTAGAGGCTCAACAGGGTCGAAGCCAACTGGGGCCATAGGTCTGTCATAACTAGAGTAGTAGTAAATACTTATCGGGCTTTTGTCATTTATCATTTTTAAAGTTCCGTAGAAAATATGGAACCATTATAGGATCACTTTGTTGTCCGTCAGCCTGTCTGTCTATCTGTCTGTTAAGACCCTTTATCTCGGGAACGCATGGAGGTATCGAGTTGACAAAATAAACTATAAAAACCATATACTGCGGTTCCTTTAGAGCTGTAAAAAATCAAACTTTTGAGTAATCGAAAAAAAAAGATACGGCCGTTTATGTCGCAAAAAACGTGTATTTAAACACTCTCAAAGGAAGAAAAATTTATAGGGTACTTCCCGTTGCCCTAGAATCCTGAAATTTGGCATGAAGCAAGGTCTCACGGCACATGTACAGGAAAAAATCTGAAAACTGTAAATTTGTAGTTACGTCACAAACAAAAACTTTATTTGTGATTCGGAAAAATCTTCATAACTTAATTCGGGAATTGAATTGTTTTCATAAGTAAGTTTGTACAGAACCCTTCGACTCGCACTTGCCCGGTTTTTTGTTTTAGTGTATACTAGACCATAATTGAAAACCTGTTTTAAGTTTCAAGAGGAATCAAGTGCTTGACCTTTTGTTTACGTATATAAAAATTGCGTAAAGACAGCCTTAAATTATTACAAGTCTTTAAGTATACACTATCTTATTTGTTTATTATTTTGGCAAAGAAACATACAATAAGGTTAGGTGATAAATGTTTTCTTAAGATACAGGTTGGAAGTGATACAACTTGGTCGACCTTCCATGAATCTCTTGCCACTGTAATTTAGGTTTTGTTGAGGTAGTATGTTTGGGACAAATATAGTAGAAATGCGTCACCGGTAAGGGTAGGTTCGTAAGTTTTAATTAGGTTGAAAAAGATAAGATTCATTACATTTGAATAAAAAATCCGCGTATCGGATCGACCGGTTTAACATATATTTTTACAAAAGCTGCTAAGTATTTTTTTATATTCCTAAAATGAACCTGAGAACTAAAAAATCGGCCTTTATTTGACAGTGTTTTTCTTCATCAACAGATCTGATTCATCAACACTGCTTAGGAGTGAAATTTCCTGATGGAATTTGTCTTTCCTGATAGCTATAACCTAAGAGCATTTAAACCAGGACTTATTACATCGCTTATTTATAGGTGGTAAGGTCAGGTAATGCTCAAATAAATTTAACCTTCCACCAAATTTCGATAATGATGGACAATCTCAATAGAGATTAGCCGAGAACGCAGGCGATGTTGTAGTGCATAAGTGTGTGCTCAACACAGTTGCATTCTCTGCTCCATTACTCTCACAGTCCGATGAGATAGCAAACCGACATGGCTGGAGAGAAATTAGGTTCAATACCAACGGCTCTACGTGCTTTCCGAGGTACGGGGTCTGATATCACCAACTTCCAAACTCCAGACTGCTGCAGAGTAATTCTTAAGAGGGTCCTTTTCCACTCGCCTATCGTCAACTTCGAGTATGGTTTAAAAACTTGTTGCTTCATATAGCGCGTCGGATTAACGCGATGTTTGATGATATGGCAATACAAAAAAAAGAGATACAACGCCTGAAAACTCTGTTGGTATTCGATAAATTCGTGATTTACTCGAATATTTTACAAAACTTGTTCCAAGAAATACGTGTTTTTTTTTATAAATCTTTAATAGTTTTTCAGATAAAATTACGTCATTCAGAATCTCGATTAAATTTGTAAGGCTCCTATTGATGTACTTTTTAATATTTTCAATATATGAGTACATTATGGAGGGCCAAAGTTCACGTGAAAAAGTATATTTTCAAAGGTTTTTACTAGATTAGTTTTACTCAAATTATGTTGTAAATTCTATAGAAGTCTAGATAATATCCACAAGATAGCTATGTATCCATAATGTCTAGAGAAATATGCGTAATAACATCATAATCACGTAAAAGCGATTATATGAAAATGTACCTCGAAAAAGACGCTCTTAAGAGGATTGCAAGAGCTTAGAAAGTTCTTTTTATTAATAATTTTATAATGCTCTAAAATATTTGATCCACGCAGTAAACAAACTCAGAAAAATACATGTTATTCTTAGGAATAAATGTTGAAAAAGAAATCGGTTCAAAACATAATAATTAGTTAATTTAGAACAATAGAAAAAGATCTCAAAGAGGCCTCTAAAATTACTTTTATCGATTAAATATTCTACAAGCAACATTTTACTATTATTCCGTTTTAATTTTATAATAATCAAATCTATAGATTTTTAATAAATCGCTAAAATGCTATATTTGCAAGCATTGTGTCTTTTTGCATCTCTTTCTTTTGTATGCAGTCCGACAGCGACAGACCGACCGCGAGTCGGGTAGTCCTCTTAATAAAAAAACCCACCAAAGCGCTTTTTTAAATAACACCCCTCCTTTCCGTCGGGGGTTAAAAACGAGCCTATTGATTTTATGAAAAATAAACTACTGAGTCATGCGAACTATACCGGATGTTTGGACCATTAGAAAATTAATACCCAGACTAATTGGGTCAATCGATTCATCATCATTATCTTAGCAAACGAGAAAGACAACAACATCCCATTATGGTACTCTTAAATTCATAATGATGATTGTATTTTCTTGATGATGACGTTGGGTTACTTTTAGGGAAATCTAATAGGAGATTACGTAATTTAAGATCCTGTTTTAAAAACAATGACGCGTGACGAGAAACAATTATTAACTTTCGAAAGTACTTTTCTTTGAAGGTGGAAAATTATCCAACAACGAGAGAGAATGTCAGACTTTTACTAACTAAAAACGCCTCGTGTTTCTTCATTGGCCATTTGCGTTTCAGGGTCGCCTCTCTTTCAAACGATTCCATAGCTCTAGTTAGTTTAGAAAGTGCCTAAGTCTGTATTTGAGCGTAATTGATGGCATCAGGCTTGTCTATTTTATGAGACATGTGCCTATATTCTTAGTAATGTTATCCACTCGACTCTAAAAATTTATAGTCTAAGATTTTAGACCGGCTCTAAATAATGTTTATTTATTAATAAATCGTATGGAATTGAGTAGTGTATGTACTATGAAAGTTCCCATACGTGCTAGCTTGGACCAATGGCCAATTTGGTTTTATCTCTAAATGAGGTTCCGGTCAGCACTCTAATCTTAATAGATTTGTAATTAAGTTTGCATGTGGTTTTCAAGACGGTTTTTTTCACAATTACTGAACATTAGCTCTTGGGTTGGATACCCAAGATGGGTAAAGTGCTTTTGGGTTTTCCACCTTGAATTCCTCAATAGCAGCCCAGGTCTAGTCTGCATTTGTACCTGGTCGCTGGGATAACATATCCCCGACGGAACCGGCAGTGGAATATAATAAATACATTTTATTACATGGTACGTCAGCTGCATACACAGAGACCGCTGGGCAAGCGTCGCCACGCAGTGGATTCCTGCAGAGGGAAAGAGCCTTCGAGGCTGGCCCAGAAAAAGGTGACGAGATGATCTAGACGCGCACCACGAGGACTGGTTGGTGACGGAAGAATATCTGGAAGGACTTTGGGGAGGCCTTTGCCTAGCAGAGGGACAGTAAGGGCTGGAAACAAAAAAACATCGCACCTTAATGCAACAAGGTACCTGTCAACCTTTGACTTCAAAAATACTACACTGTTGTAGGTATCTTAAAAATATTTAATGAATAATAATCAAATTATTAAAAGAAAATAACGGAAATAAAGAGATTAAATAATAATAAACCTTTATTTTAGACCTTAAAGATCAGATAGGTCCTTATAATAAGAGAACGCCTATATATAGATATATGCTAAAATGATAAACTAATAAATACTGATTTATCATCAGTATTTAAAAACATTATAATTTGACGACTCACAATATAGTAGGTAGTTATGACGAAGACCAAATTAAGTTTGAGAGGGCTTTAAGTAGTAAGGCACGCTTTGCAGAGCACGTAATCAAGTAATTAATAACAACCGCATAGGTCGTTCCTCAAGTTTAATAGCAGATAACCCGTTGGTCCCAGCTATCAATTGTATATCAATCTTTGACAATCGTTTCGAGTAGTCTAAAAACAGATAATTTGATGCTGCGATTACTCGAAAATTATAAATAGCATAGCATAGTCGGCCTTATAATGTTCCCACTGTTGGGACTCAGGCCTCCTCTCCAGGAGAGGGAATGGGCCGTAATCCACCACGCGGGCCCAGTGCGGGTTGGTGGATGTCACATGTCTTCGAATTTTTGGTTCTAGGACATGCCGAACATGCTTGAAAATTATAAATATTCCTATAAAATCTAATTAATTAGTTTTTTTATAAATCTATTCAAAGACCATTTTTTTTTTCACTGTAATTAATTCTACTTCTACCCAAATTCAGTTCTTTCACCTTTTTGTATATTTTTTATTTTATCTCTATTTCTTTTTTGAAATTGTGTAACATGTATGTGTTAGTATGTCACTCATGAATATTGTATATGTATATATAATATTCATGAGTTTTTTTCCTGTATTTCATATATATGGCTATATAATTTAATATAATATCTATGTATAGTTGTATACCTTATGACCTTTACCTCACGCGATCGGCCACCTCCTTTACTAGCATTACTGCTTCGCAGAAGGAGGCAACCGCCTGCCACTCCTCCTCGCTCCGGACCATGGCCTGTACCAAGGCACGGCGCGAGAGATCGCTGCCACCGATCGCCCCCACAAGGACACGGCGGTGCTCTGCCCAGGCGGGGCACACCTCTACCGTATGCTCCACCGTGTCCTCCGGGCGGTCCACACAATGGCGGCACCCGGGCGTTTCTTCCGCACGAATCTGGTGCAGGAACCTCCCGAACTTGCCATGTCCGGTGAAGACCTGCGTCATGCGGAAGATAAGGACGCCGTGAGGTCTTTCCAGTCACTCCTCAAAGAGGGGACTTATCGCCATAATTATGGCGTGCCCAGCACTGGGTTGCGACAGCCGCTGTTGCCATTCCACCATGAGATCCCGCCTGAAGTCTTTCCGCCATGCCGCGACTTGGCGCGGCAGCGGAGTTTCGCCCCGGCGTTGCATCTCCATGCGCAGATCGTGCATGCGTGCAAGGACTGTTGCCTCCAAATCCCACGGTGGTAGCCGGCGAGGCTCGCTGCTTCGCGGGAAATTGTGCGGTATCCCCGCACCATCCGGATGGCCATGACCCTCTGGCTTGCGTTCAGCCTTGCTGCCGGACGCTTTCGTAGCGACGGCGCACTAATTCTATATGCGGTGCACATTTACAGTAGATTACGTACTAATTGTACGTTTCACTCATATCGCTCTACGTGCAACTTTCCTGTTAGGGTAACGTACACCTTTCTCGTCACCCCATTCATCTATCTCAACATTCTCATCTTCACTACATGTAATCTTTTTTCATTCATCTTTTTTAAAACCATATTCATCACCCATAATTGTGGTATTACAGGGCCTCCAGTCTGCTATTACAATAGTGTCAGAATGGTCTATCATTGACTTCATAGTTATTGATTTTGACCTAGTTTGGTAATCTACTAATATAATGGCGTCATTATGACTTTCCAATGGTCAACCACTGACACTTCATTGAAAGAAATGGCATAGAATTGTAGTCTCGTATATAATGACAAATAGTCTAGAATATATTTGACGTATGCGGATAACTGCCAAAATTTTGACAGTTCCTTTGATCAGTGACCTACCATTAGAACGACATTGTGCAGTGATTGCTTTTATTTTATTTTTTTTGAGACAGATCGATATTGTCATTCTACTACAAGACCAATGACTGATCAATGATCGACCATTATGAATTATCAGATTAAGAACTTTTAGCAAAATGACAATGGGATCGTGCTGGAATGACGAATTTATAAAAATAGCTGACTTGGGCCCCAGGTCTTATTACGGATTTGTAGATTTGAATAAAATTAGTAGCACGATAATTCAATTAATTTTAACAGCCATAACTAAGATTAAAATAAACAATTCTAACTCTAAATTGTCTGCCTAAATGTCATTAAAATATCGGGGAAACACCAAAATCCCATGAAATTATTAGGCATTCCGCATGGCTAGGAACGTGACCTGCGTGGTAGTCACGTTGAAAGTCATGCAGTTCGCGAAGATCCTAGTAAACGTGATCGCGTTTAGTCTGTTAGTAAAAACAAGTTTCAAAATTCAGTAATTACTTTAAACCTGTTTCAAAGTCACCCAGGGATTTGTTCATTACCGTTAGCAAATTCTTATAATCGTATTTTAGGTTTCAAATTATACTGGTTTTATACTCTGAATGTAAGGTTTCATTTATAACTTGATCTTTGACGTCAACGGCTTTGGTAAACTAGTTTTTATTCAAAATTCTATTGAAGTGTGAGCGATTTATCAAACCGTCAATAAACTGCACGTCGGTGGTATACAAAACTTGTAATATCGGAGTAGTGTTTTGTTCTATTGAAACTAAGTACATCGACGACATACGCTTGACCGTGTTTATATTTCTGCTCATATTAAAATTAATGTTGTGTTAGAAATCACTTTTTGATTGTTTGTTATTTTTTCAACTCCTCGTTTCGTAAAATTGCAGTGTGACCCAGTGCCTATGCCTTTCAAACAAAAACCTACTACGTGAATCGTGCATACTACACCATAAACACAATTGATATCCACGTCTTCATTTTGTCGATGCAATATCTTCAAACCTTTGAAAGTGACATACAAACAATAAGTTAAATCTTAACAATAAAGACATTAACAAAATAGATTCCAATCAGACTTTTTATTTTCTGTTTTTGTGAATCTAACTTTAGAACGTTAATTTGTTTTTTTCACTGTATGCCATTAAATACTTTATAGTTTTTGTGAACCGCCGCATGCATTGCATTAATCTTGATCTTAACAGATTGTCTATATCAATTTAAAACTTCAAGCTGAAAAAATCCGTTCGATAATACAACTTAGTTGACGCAAATGACTTTTGTTATTATACTTATTTCACGCGCGTCTCAAGGGGATGTCAGCAACTGTAGGGGCCCAGCAGGGTTGAAACCTACTGGGGCCAAAGATCTGATTCTGAAAGGAAGACTCGGCCCTGGTACGAAAAACAAAGAAGGAACAGGAGTGAGTTTTTAGTCAGTAAAAGTCTGACACTATTTCCCGCTCCGCCAAAGAGCGGGGGATGTCATAAGATGATTTTCCCATCGGAAAAAAAAGAAAAGAAGAAAAAGTGACTTTTGTGGTTTAACTTTATTCACTCCAGAATAACATGTTCACTTCTATGAACAAAACAAAAATAAATTAAGGGTTAAGTGACAGTATAGCAGAAAAAAAAACTAAAGTAATGTTAGTGTAAAATTAACGTTGAGTAAATTTTGAAATTTTATTGCTTTTTAAAAGTCGGAAGAGATTTCGATTCCTTTATTTATGTCTTTAGTTAATTGGATAAAAAGTTTAGCTAGCTCATACGTATTAATCTTTCTATCGTCATTTGTTTTTGACGCTAAAATTATATGATTAGCCTGCCTTGTAATTCACCTTTGCACTTGTATTCTCTTTGTAAATGTTATTTGTGTATGTACATCTGTATTTATTATCTCACGTATTGTAATTAAATAAAATAACACCAAATAGATCTTTTTTTAATGTTTTTAGTTTTTTAAGCTTACTTTTAGCAGCATTTTTCCCATACATAGTTGAAACACTGTTTAATCAAAGATTTTGCAATCTATATTTAATAATAAATCCCTATTTCCCTTGGTCACGCTATCATGCTTAAACGGCTGGACCGATTTCACTTTTTTTTGTTGTGTTTGTTATTGTCAGGAGAAGGTTCTTATGAAAGAAAAAAAATGTATTAGGGTAGAGTATGGTAGAGTAGGGTAGAGTAGGGAAGAGTAGGGTAAAGTAGAGTAGAGTATGGTGGAGTAGGGTAGAGTTGGGTAGAGCAGAATGGAGTAGTCAGTTGACGGGAGTGAAGCCGCAGGCAAAAGCTAGTATATATAATTATTACTTGTAATGGTAGGCATTGATCTATTTCTCTAAGTCTCTCGCTTTACACAGCGCGGCGTAGGAAAAGTTAGGTATTCGAAAATTTCCTAAACTGTCCGCAATACAGGCATATTTGATATTGGGACCGAAGGGCAATTTCACTTTTGTATATCTAAGTGTTAATGAAGTGAGACTTCTATAACCGGATAAAAACTAGGCTACTATAACAGGTGTCTCTTTTGTTCGTCTCAAAAAGATGCGAGGTACAAAAGACCTCATAAATTAATTTATTTGAACGTCAGGTTTCTGGGTTGACCATCCACTATCTTGGGTCTCCCACAGGGGTCATAAAGGTCCCGAAAATCCGAGGTACCTAATCCACGTTTGCTATAAGATAACTTTTCATTAAGTTCGCCTGAAATGTGTGAATCTGAGAAAGTTTTATCTTCGAGGTCAAGCTAGAAATGGTTAGATGACCTGTGGACGAGGGTTAAGTAATCTAAGTTTGGGTATCCATATATTTGCAATGGTTTTACGTGCGTTATCGAAGGCCTCAATAAGAGACATGAAATTTTAAAGGGTTTATTCAAAGTCCATTAGCAAGGTATTGCGTTTTATCACTCTCGTCCTGCAAACAGGGTTCAATGTTTGTTTTATGTTTTATTGATAGATCGCTGAAGTGTGTTGATGTATGACGAACGAACATTGCACGTTTTAGGGAGCCATTTCTGTTTTAAAAAATAAATAATAATGTTCGGATATGATGATGGATTTCGCTGTCTAGATTGATGGTCAATTAAAAAAAATTAAAAGTTATGATTACGCAAGTGTAACCTTATTTTGTATTTTGTAAAATAATATCTAATGCTCGCTATAAGGTAGTTGCTAGCTTAGATGACAGGTTCAGTGACCCAAAGTCTGGCTTTTCCTTTGCCAGAGATAAAGCTTTGCCATACAACGTGGCAATGCCGCAAGTCTTAAGGCATGCTTCAAAAGTTATGCGGAGAATTTTTTTGAAGCCATACTTTAAGATATTTAGTTAAGAATATTTGTTTTAAGTATATAATAATAGCGTTCGTTGTATAGCGTTTCGCTTCGTCGTTTATACCACGTACATCGAAGGACTGGAACAATTTGCCTGCTGCGGTCTTCCCGTCCAACTATAATTTAGGTGTCTTCAAGGCTAGAGTGAATAGGCTCTTAATAAACTAGTGCGCCTGATCATCACTGATTGTATCTCCGCTTACCATCAGGTGGGATCGCAGTCAAGCACTAGTTTATAACAAATAAAATAAAATAAAAAACTATTTGAATGTAATTGTACTTTACACGTCAACTATAGATAGATAAATAGATAAATATTCTTTATTGTACACCAAAAATACATTTTACATTACTATCTTGTTGGTCTCGTAGTTACAAGTGCGGTTGTCGGGCGATTGTTGAATTCTGGATTCAATTCCCGTGTCAGGTAAAAAGTGTTATTAGATTTCTTCTATTAAAAATTAGAAGCCCAAAGTAGGTAGTGTGACACCTCTGTGTCTCGGAAAGCACGTGAAACCCTTGACTCTGCGCCTCTCTCTCCGGTCGTGTCGTATTGCCGTCCCATTGCCACCGGCCTATTATAGTATAGGAATAGAAAGCGAATCTGTGTTTTGCGCAAACACTTGTGTACTGTAATATCTCCTACGTACTTAGGTAATCTTTGTTGACAATGGCCACCGTGGTCGACATTTGGTCGGGAAAAATATTTTTATGTTAGGTGTTTTAATAATGTGTAGGTATATTTTTCTGGAGAGCAGTGGTGGCTGAGTGGTAACGCCCCTGGCTTACGAGTTGTAGGTCGCGGGTTCAAACCCAACCAGGCGCATGACATTGTGTAATTTATTTCATCACCACTGCTCTCAAAACGGTGAAGGAAAACATCGTGAGGAAACCGGCATGTCTTAAAACCAAAAATTCGAAGACATGTGACATCCATCAACCCGCACTGGGCCCGCGTGATGGATTATGGCCCATTCCCTCTCTTAGAAAGGAGGCCTGAGTCCCAGCAATGGGAACATCAAAAGGCTGATTATGCTATGCATGCATTATGCTATATTTTTCTGTATTTAATAACTCTACACCTACATCTCGACTCTTTATCAATTGACTATATTTGTTTATTCACTCACACACATAACAAAACATTTATATTCCCCAAAGGGTATATTGAACACACAAAGGGAAATAACTAAATCAATTAATTATATATTCGAACCAGTTGTTTGTCTGAACTTGTTTCAACCGAAAGACATCGCCTGCTGGACATAAACCCTCAAGTGTCGCCTCAGCGACCGGTCCTGTAAGTCTCGCATCCATTAAATTCGTACGTCGTACATCTATCGGGACGCGAAGGCCATTCCAGAACCTTTCGGCCCTATATATTATTTTTTATGCGAGCAATGTGCCCTGCTCACTGCCACTTAAGTTAGGCAATTCTTTCTTTATTTTTTATTGCGCGCATAATTTTAAACAGACAATAGAAATAGGACAGTTGATATCGTACATAGGCGAGCTTAACCCACAACTGGGTTTTCTTACAGCAAACCATATGAGTGGGAAAGAAATTTTACATTTGAGGAACTTTAAAACAGAAAAAAAATTAAACACATAAATTAAATCCAACTTAAAACTAATAATACACTAAACAGATATGTATACATACCGCACACCATACATAAAAGTAATATATACAATAAATATATACCTATAAACACACTTATCTATGGGTCATGTTAACAGAAAATGTTCCTTAATTCTTCCCCTGAAAAATTTCCAACGAAGGGCTAGCTCTCAATGTATGTGGAACAGAATTCAAGAGGCGCACAGCATGAACGGTAAAATATCCACTGTAGCGACATGAAGAGTGGGGAGAAAAACGAAGGAGAAGAGAAAATGATAAGCGCCAAGCCAATCAAGGTAATTCATTGGGTTATGTCGATAACTTTGATTCTCCTGCAACTTTCTTCATTTCGGATTCGAACTCGCAAGAAAACTCTGAATGTAACCATTTCCATGGCCCTTTGGGTGACTTTAAGCCTTCTGATGACGCCCATTAAGAGTAGTCACGTTTTAGAGCTATATGTCTATCACTGGCAACACGCATTGGTTAAGACTATCATTTTAAGATAAATGATAGAATACTGCGCAGCTTCCTGAACGCTGCCCAGCTGTTGGATTTGACGATTATACTCTTTCTCGAAATTAGACCTACGTACCTGAACCGTTGGTCCCAGGTAAACGTAATCGTCTACAACTACGAGTTTAGAGTCACCGATCTTGATAAAAGTTGGTGCTTTATAGGTATTTACAAAAACCTTGGTTTTTTCCATGATCCCTTCAAGACCCACTCTTTCGGAAGCCTGTCGTCACGGGAAGCAGTTGACTTAATTTTTTAAATCATTTGTATAAAAAGTAAATTCACCAACCTTACAAATAGAAAGAATTTAATTTTTCGGAATTAAGTAATTTCGAAATATTTCATATAAGGTGGAAGGACAAAGTGTCAAAAGTAACAGAATAAGGATGTACACTGTAAAATTATAATATTCCTCAAAGTTGTAAATTAGTTGCAATTGGTTGCCTGTTTTAATTTTTATACAGGATAATAAATAACCAATCAACTTACAAACAAAACAGTAAACCAAAAATAAATATTAAGTAAACCTTATCAAAGCGAAAATAAAATCCCTGACTTAAAAATATCTATAAAAATCCAGAAGAGATTTTATAACGGAATCTAAGCCCAGAGTATTATACAGGAAAAGCTGATCTCTCGCAATCATTTCAGTTTCCAATTTATAAAGCTGTCTATAATCCGACCCTACACAGAGTAATGAGGAAATGGAGCACCACTACGAATATATGCCAATAGCATGTCATCTGCACAACAAACAATAGAACTGACGTACGTAATTGATTGACAAGATACGAATGAACGTAAAAAAAGCAAAAAGAAGCAAAAGTTCACGAGAAAAAAAAAACTTGAGCAACGTGAATGCATCGATTCTTAATAAAAACGATTTTTTGTATAAAGTTCTACAGTATGACCATTCTGTTGCAGCTATTTAAATTAAAAGTATACTCAATTGAATCAACTATAGTGATAAAATAAAATTAAAAAATATTTTAATATTTGCCTAAATTTTAAAACAAAGCTTTAATAATAATAATATAATAATCGATAATTGCCGGTTGATACAACGTACCAATAAAAGCGTCAAAAGGATTTCTGCGAGTTGGTTTCGATTCCTCGTACGCCTTCCATAGGTACAGGACCCCAGGGTTCTGAGATATAATAACCCATATTAATTCATTAAGCCCCAAGCGAATGCCGGCGTTCGCTCACTCATTGTCTTTCTATTGTATCTCTAATTACGGTATTCGAAAGGTATAATAATAATAACTTTATTCATAACACACATTGTAGGTACACAGAGGTTCCCTGGCTCCCAAACTAGGCTTATTGCCTGTGACTTGGGAATCCGTTCCTCCAGAAATACATATTCACATAGGTATGCTTGGAAAAATTTACATATGAATTACAGATGATTACATGGTTGGTTGCAATATAGCAGTGTGGGTTTGCGTTTGCGTATCTGTATTTGACGGTGTGTATGTGTGTGTGAGGGTGTGTGTATATGATGGGTCTGAGGGGAATGTAGAGAGGTTTAGATGTACGTACTCGTCATTTCTAAGTTGAGGTAGTTAATAGTTTTTCTATTTTTTTTTTCATAACTTTGTTCCATCAACCAAGCTTTCACTTTATTTATGCACTGATGTAAGTTAAGTGTGAGTATTTTGAGTCAATCTATTTACTTTATTATAAAAATGTTCACAAATGTACACAAATGGGTGTCTGAAAAAAGCTGTATGGTGTCGAATTGGTGGGAAAACAATGTCAGCACGGCGTTAATGCACGTTTTGTACTGGGAATCTATGTTTCCTAAGAATACACTGAAACACAAACAGTATTCTCACTGACAATACTTTACAGTCCCTGTAGAGCTCCGCTGTGGGATATCTGTAGGGCCTACAAGACGAAACTTTAAGAACGCCTCGGCTGTTATTCAGTGTTATTCCGTCTAGTAATCATCATCATCATCATTTCAGCTGAAAGACGTCCACTGTTGGACATAGGCCTCCCCCAAGCGACGCCACAACGACCGATCCTGTGCGTCTCGCATCCACCGCACTCCCGCGACTCTCACCAGGTCGTCGGTCCACCTTGTGGGAGGCCTTCCAACGCTGCGTTTTCCGGTGCGCGGTCGCCACTCTAGAACCTTTCGGCCCCATCGACCATCCGTTCTACGACCAATGTGCCCTGCCCACTGCCACTTCAGTTTGGCGATTCTTCGGGCTATGTCGGCGACCTTGATAATCAAATGATTAATATTTTATAAACTAGGTTTATTTTACCACACCGTTTGCTTCCCTATGATTACTTCATCTATCTACCTATTCTGTGTCCTCCTGGGATTCACCCTCATCATTCATTCATCGAAATATTTACCACACGTTTTTCTCTCCATTGGTTTATCGGATAATCTCTCATTTATTGATAAAATGTCACGAATTGATAAAACATCAGGTGTGGCTGACATGGTTGTATTTACGTGAAGATTACATGAATTTGTGGATTACCCAAGGTACTTAAAAATTAATGATATCATTCAATCATTTTTCGAATGTTTGTTTTTCATGCACGCACTTCTCAGTCGCAGTGGTAAAACCTTTCTTTGAAAAGTGGCTAGAGAGGCGCCATGGCCTCCTCACTTTCCACCTGACACAGGTCTTCACCGGACATGGGAAGTTTGGGAGGTTCCAGTTTCGGATTCAGGCGGAAGAAACTCCCGAATGTCACCATTAGATGGTGGTATGAAGGGTAGAGTATACGGTGGCAGTTTGCTCTACTTGGGCGGATTACCGTCTTATTCTTCGTGGAGGCGGTAGAAGGCAGTATCCTGTCCAGGTCGGTTCAGGTCCAGGGCGAGAAGGAATAGGAAGCGATTACCTACTGCAAAGCATAGCCGCCGCCGCAGGAGACGCCCTGAGCATCAAGAATCGCAGCGCGATTCGACGGCGAGCAATATGTAGCCAAGACTGAGTCAATGGCATGTGGGAAACTTATAATTTTTTACTTCAAAATTTGCGCCTTGTTCCGCCAAGTAAAATGATTTTCTTTCTTTCAAACCTAAAGATGCCCAGTATAGTCAAAGCCGACAAGGACTGCAGGAACATTTGACAGAGTTACGGTGACATTAGCACTCAAAAGGTAAATAAAGAAACATTGATGGGTTCTAAGCAGTAAAAGTCTGACACAATCTCTAACTCCATCCCAGAGTTGAAGAAGTCACTTGATGATTTCCAACCACAGAAAAAAATCACATGTCTTATTAAACTAGTAACATTAAACGTCTCTATCAGCTCAGGTTTAACCACTTTAAAACGAAATAACTGATTGAGTTAATCATGTATAATTAAATTGGGTATTTATTAATTATACGTAAGTCCCTTTCAGTGTTAATGTTATATTCAATTAAATACCAAAATTGAATGAAAAACCTCTGACGTGTGGTGATGAAAATCTGTAAAAGTAATCCGTTTTCAGCTATATTGAATTATATTTTAATTATTTTTGTTCAATGTGATTGGTGTTCCAAAAATATTGTTAATGAAATAAATTTAGCCTTTCGCAGTGATTGAGCAATTTCTTGAGCAAAGACATTCTCATTATCCACCTATAACATCCGAAATGGTCCTGGAACCCAAGGCAAAGAAGGAATAAAGAAGTGGGTTTTAGACTATAAAAGCCTGACACTCCCTCCCACTCCACCCTAGAGTGGGAGAAATCAGTGGATGATTTCCCACCTAAAAAAATGTATCTACCTACCAGTTTAGAAACACCACTTGCGCTCTATAACTGAAGTGGTAGGTCTCGGGAAAAACAGCCAGACTGAAGTAGGAGTAGTCTAGCTATGTTGCATGAATGCACCTAGACAGGTGGACGGAGACCGTCCCTCACCGGATGCCTGGAGGAGGACAACGTCGTTGAGGTCGACCGCGGCAAAAGTGGTGTGACGTTCTGACCACATTCGCGGAGCAAACTTGGCCAGAGATCACCCAAGACAGAGAGAAGTTTGAGGATTTGGAAGGAGAAGCAACCACTTTAAACAACCACTTATTTTTAAAAGAGTAACCATGGCGTTTCTTGCCGGTTCTTCTCCATAGGAAACGACCAATTTTACACTGTGCACTAGCTTCTGACGTATTATAAGTGCCCATATAAGCCTATGTGAAATAAAAATATTTTTGATATGATTGATTGGAGGGGAAGGCACTTGCTCAGCAGTTGGACACAAAACAACGATTGCAACACTACTTACCATCAGGTGGGATTGCAGTCAAATACTAGATTATAACAATTAAAAAAAAACAGTCTAATATAAAATTCATCATCAACATCTTCCTGACCTTGTCCCATATTACTTAGGGGCGGCGTTACACGTGTAGCGACATCTATCGCGTCACATAAGAACTAATCCTGAATCGCGCAATCAAAGTTCTCCGCGCGATTAGAACATATAGAACAACCCGAAATCATCTATCGGGCAGTTGCAGCCCACCAGACATAACATCCCGTCTGGTCGGAGGATCCTCCCTTTTCAACGGAGGTTTGCGGGACTTTACTCTCTGTTCCGCCTACCTCCAAACTGGTGACCCTCGACAAAGAACGTCAGCGCAGCCTTCGTGCAGCTACTACCTCGTGACGTCATCATCACTTCCTCAAGCTTTCGAGCAGCGAGCCATATAGCCAGCACCCACAGCTATAAAGGGTATCCTGACCACCAGCATGCCTACATGGTCATACCTGGTCATCACCCTCAGCCTCATCAGCGACCTTGGCGAAGCACACTGCACCTTCGGCCAGTCACATGAAGAGCAATGAAGAACCTCTCCTGGTCGACGCAAGCAGTCAAGCCACTACGTCGCACAGCACCGCTCCGACTCACTGGAGCCAGCAGCACTACTCCGACTCACTGGAGCCTGCAGCATCATCCCGACTCACTGGGATAGCACCACCCCGACTCACTGGGGCAACACCGCAGACAGTTCCGACTCACCGAGAACTATGCGGCATTCGGTTCCGACTCACTGGAACCAACCTACCAATGGCCTGGCACGCATCAAGAAGCATCAAGAACCATCGATCTCCGATCTCCGGAGGGAAGTGATGTAGCGACATCTATCGCGTCACATAAGAACTAATCCTGAATCGCGCAATCAAAGTTCTACGCGCGATTAGAACATATAGAACAACCCGAAATCATCTATCGGGCAGTTGCAGCCCACCAGACATAACATCCCGTCTGGTCGGAAGATCCTCCCTTTTCAAAGGATGTTTGCGGGACTATACTCTCTGTTCCGCCTACCTCCAAACACGTTTTTTTCTTCCATTCTATCCTGTCAGTAGCCACGCCAGCATTGACTCCCTTTTCTTTCATATCACTCCTCGCACAATCCCTCCATCTTTTCTTTGACCTCCCTCTCTCTTTCCATCTCCATCCTACATGTATTTTCATTACCATCATCATCATTTCAGCCTAAAGATATCCACTGTTGGACATAGGCCTCCCCTAAGTGTCGACATAATGAACGGTCCTGTGCGTCTCGCATACATCGGATTCCCGCAATCTTTACCAGGTCATTCGGGTCAGGTGTTACAGAAAATACAAAACACCAAGAAACCAATAAATATCTAATTTCAAAAAAGAATAACGTACCTTTAATATAAAATTCATTTGAATTAATAATTCCAAGTCAATCCAAAGATATAACACTTCAAAACAACTCGTTTTTAAAAAGGCAATTTCATTGATCTATTATACCTGCTGTGGCCCTCAAGTGGCGCAAGTACTGCAACCTTATTGGTAATTGCTGCCACAAGTCACAGCATGACCGATAGAGTTTTGTCGGGATCTCATGGCGATATGGCGACAGCGACTGTCGCAACCCAGTGCTGGGCACGCCATAATCATGTCGTTAAGCCCCCTCTTTGAGGAGCGGCTGAAAATTCGTCACGGGGTCCTCACCTTCCACATGACGAAGGACCTCACCGGACATGGTAAGTTCAGGAGGTTCCCGCACCTGATTCGTGCGGAAAAAACGCCCGAGTGGCAAATAAAATTGCTTTGCACTGATCTTTTGAAATAATTTAGACTAGATATTAATGGTGTAAAACTGAGTTTGCATCTTCGAAAGTCCTGTTCTGTAAGCTGTGTGGTGTTTCCATTATTTTTCAGCATTTTTTTGCTGAAAAGTTCAAAATTTTAGTTTAAACCTCAAAATCGTGAGCAGTATCGCTATAATACTGTAAGTTTATTACGTGAAAACGTGTAGGCGCACCTCAATATTTACTGAAGCATGAATAACTTGTGTAACCTTTACCGTTTCAATATTATGTACACACAACTGAAACCTAATTGTGGGTTAAGCTTGCTTGTGTACATAACTATCTTTTTTTTATTATTTGTACACAATAAAGAATATAAGACCCACCCCAGCTTCGCATGGGTGTTACAAAGCTTTGAACTTTCGGCTTTTCTCTATTTCAGAATGTGTTAGAGGAAAGTAAGTTAAGTAGATGTATCAAAAATTAACAAAAATATACGCGTTAAATTACAAAATTAAAAACTAAAGTCACGGGAAAATTACTTTTTGGAAATAACATTATTCAAATGTTGTCCGTCACTGTTCTGGCAAAGCGATCTCTAACATTCATGAAAATGCGCCTCAGAAGTTGAGCAAGAATATTACTGAAAGCACACCTGCGAGAACCTACGGCAGTAGGCCGTACGCCGTATCTACGTGTGTTCTCGCAGGTTTTTTATTTTGATGGGAAAATCATCTTATGACACATACCGCTCTTGGGCGGAGCGGGAGATAGTGTCAGACTTTTACTGACTAAAAACCCACTCCAGTTCCCCGGGCCTCTCTCAGAGCCCTGGGAATCTCTTTCGCATCGCCCATGCCCCCAGTAGGCTTCGACCCTACTGGGCCCCTATGGTAACTTGAAGTGGTAGAATAAAGGAAAAAATAGATTTAGTTTTTATAAAAGATAATATTAACGTAGAAAAACAGAAGTAAAATTATAAAGACCTAAGCTAACCCCGGCTCTTTTCAGTACAAAGTCAAAAATAGTAAAAAATTTCAAGCATAAAATAAAATGCTGTTAATGAAATGCAGAGCAGACGAGGTTGCTGATTCGTTTACTGACCTCCATTGCATGCAAATGTACTGCTAAATGCTTGTAGGTGTTTAAAGTGGTAGAGTGCTGCATGGATTGAAAAAAATACGAAAGTTTTACAGCAAAAATTAACGTTCATTACTATAGCGTAATACAGCATAAATAACCTTATAATGTTCCCACTGTTGGGACTCAGGCCTATTCTCTAGGAGAGGGAATGGGCCGTAATCCACCACGCGGGCTCAGTGGGGATTGGTGGATGTCACATGTTTTAGAATTTTTGGTTCTAGGACATGCCAGTTTCCTCACGATGTTTTCCTTCACCGTTTTGTGAGCAGTGGTGATGAAAATAAATTACACAAAGTAATGCGCCTTGCGGTTTGAACCCGCGACGTATAACTCATAAGTCCGGGGCCGTTACCACATGGCCACCGTTGCTCAGTAAATTACTGTTTACGTTTATTTGAATCTCCTGTCTGGTTAGAAGCATTTGCGTTACAAGTTAAATTATATGGAAGTGAGTCTGTCACATTTTGATACTAAAAATTTTTAATTTGACTCGCGTACGCCCGATGGGGATTCGAACTTGCTATCCCTCTTGAACCAATGTAAATTCAACACAACATTTTTTGTCATTATACATTTTTAGGTATTTTCTTTTGAGTTGATAAATCCAATGATTTCTTCTGCTCTAGGGTGGAACGACATGGCGTGTCAGATTTTTACTGACTAAAACCCATATATCGACGGGTGCAAAGTAAAAAAGTTATCTGCAATTTTGCGAATTTGTGATAGTTGCAGTAACTTACCAAAAAATCATATTCTAAGACATGGCAAATCGTCTTTCAAGTGTCAAAAAAGACGAAATATTAGTCCTTTGTTTAAATAACGTTTTTGAAAAAAAATGCTAAAAAACTGCTTATTATTTACTTATTATTACTAACTATCATGGCCTGTATCTAGCGTGGTAGACCCCTTCTGATTTGGATGTCTGTAATTAGCAATGACCTAAAGAAAGCCCAAGTGAATGACGCGACTACCCAGAACCGAAATGTCTGGCGAAAAATGAGAAGGAGAGCCGACCTCAAATGAAATGGGATAATGCAAAGAGAGCGAGACTAACTATCAGAAAATCGCAAAATTGCAGATAACTCTTTTTACTTTGCACCCGTCGATATGTCCTTGTCACTTTGACTTCCAGGACTACGACATCGGGACCCTATTAGAACTTCCCCGGGTTCCTAGCTGGTATCGGCTCAACTGGGCCCCTACGATTTTGCTGACATATCTGTCAGGCGCGCGTGAAACACTACGCACCGTCGAAACTCGGACTCAGTCCTTACCGGACAGCCGGATGGCGAGCTATCTTTTGCACTTCGTCCACATGCCCAAGCCTACGACGCGCCCGCCGCCCGACTCGTCTACTGTGGTGGCGGCTAGGGCGTGAAGATATCTGTCCCCACACAAACATGTCCTTCAGTGACACTGGATTCCAGGGCGGTATCCCATTCATAAATTTACGTGGCCCAGACGGGCATCGACCCCACTGAGCCCCTACGGTTTTGCTGATATATTTTTGAGGCGCAAGGCAGGTGCAGAAGAAAAATCAGCTATGCATTACTTTTTTACTCGCATAATTTGACAAAAACTTTTGCAGCTATTTATTGTTTATAAAGATTTGATTCCTAAAGCCAGGAAGAAAGTTAAATGTGATGAAAAAAATCAAGGATTATAAAAACCTTACATGTGCAAGTTCAAAATCTTGTCCATTATACTATACATTTTCCATCTCCGAAATGTTTATTCTTGTTAAGTACCTCGTTGATAATCCTAGCTCATGTAAAGAAGAGTAGCAACACCGTATCATACCGTGATTGTACTATAAACGTATCAGCAACGGAAAAATACACGACTTACGTACATATGTCTATGCACGGGGTCAACGAATGGTCCGGAGTTAGGCGAAATGGGCGGTGGTCGCCTCCTTCTGCGAAGCAGTAATGCTAGAGAAAAAGATGGTTGCACGCGTAAGAGACCGGACCTCCTCACGCCTAACCACCGAAACCCGGACCCTGACTGCCAGCCTTTGTAGGCGTAGGCTTATGGACAACGTGGATAGCTGGCCGTCCATTAACCGTCCGGACCGAGTCCAAATCATCGACGGCAAGTATTGTTCCACGCGCGCCTGAAAGAGCATCAGCACCGATGCCTACTAGGGCCATAAGAAGACTTCAGAAAAGATAACCCATGGTCTTAGAGTGGAAGTGGTCATAAGATAATTTCCCACCTCAAAAAAAAAACAGAGTCAACAAATTATTGTTTTCTGATAAACATGCAACGGTCCGGATCGGTGACGAAATATTTCAAGTAGACATAGTCTCTTACTTTTTATCCCAAAGTACATTTTTGTGTCTGAAACGTTCCAAACACCATCGTGGTTAGATACAATGCAAAAGGCAGATTTCTTAATACTATTTTCACTTTAATATTTAACGGATGAATCAGAACAGACATCTTTATTGTCTATTTTAAGCGCAGTCTCAGTATTTGCGTCTCTACCATCGTGGGCGTCTAATTGTATTGTGTTGAGAGTAGATACTATGCGATCGAAATAAGAATAGGATAGACTTTGTGCCATGTTGTGAAGTCATAGATGTCCAACTGATTCGCAGTTAGGTACAGTGAGCAAAGCATTTTAATCAGACCGACCGACTTTAGCTCTTAAAGCCGTTCGGTGCACTCCAAGGATATATTTGAAGTTCGCCTTTAAATAAGTGTCTACTCAAATCTTTGTATGACATGGTTGTTCCTAGGTCTACCTTTTGTTAATATTACGATAACTGTCTCATTTTTCTCATGGTTACGAATGCGACTGTTGAGCGTGGAGTCCTGGATTCGATTCCCTGGTCGGGTAAAAAGTGCTGATGGACTTTTCTAATAAGCTCGTGATGTGTCACCCCCGAACCTCAGAAAACACGTAAAGCTGTTGGTCTTCCACCCGATCTCTTCCCATTCTTATCAGGTTTTTTTTTTTAAGTGGGAAAATCATCTAATGACAAATCCCGCTCTTGGGCGGAACGGGAGATAGTAACAGACTTTTACTGACTAAAAACCCACTCCTGTTCCTTCCTTTGCCTTCATCCTGGGGCCCCGGGCTTCGCTTTCATACTACCCCTGGCCCTAGAAGACTTGGACCCTGCTGGGCCCCTACAATTTGCTGACATCTCCCTCAGGCGCGCGTGGCAGTACGCAGCATCGACGGCTTGGGCTCGGTCCGGACGGTTACCGGACGGTCGGACGGCGAGCCACCCATTAATCGCCGTCCGCAAGCCCGTGCCTACAGTGAACGGAAACTCTGGATTCTTATCAGGTTACCGTCCCAATGGTATATACGAGTAATGAAGCAAAGACTTTAGTCTATATTAATATCGCCTGCGTGCTGGGCTAAATCTCAATTGATATTGAGCACCGTGATTGAAATTCGGCCAGGAAGTTTATTCTTATTATTAAATACTAGCTTTTGTCCGCGGCTCTGCCCGCGTCCATATTTCAGAGATTACCTCCTACAAACAAATAAACAAACTTTACCTCTTTATAATATTAGTGTAGTTTGTTGTTCATTTAAAACAAAACATACAACACTTAAAACAAACTTATTCATATTCATACATGACCTTTCTTGACTCCTTAATCCATATACTACCTAGTAGTTGAAATAGATTGCTACAATGTTTTTTTCTGTAAGTTTAAAAATACTCATTTTCTTGCAATAAATTGCAACAGGTACTGGACCTTTGTACCTGTATCCATGCAAACACAGCGCTTTGTATTTTAAAATGAGAAAAATACGAGCTGAATACGGACTTCAAACAATCGAGGCCATAACAGAATCTCGGAGGCATTTAATACCTTTACTGGTCGCCCATGTGTGGCCACTACGTATATCAGAGTGGAAACACTGTTCGAGCATCAAGTAATGCCTAGGAAGACCCAACGAAAACGACATCTGAAAAATTCATCATCATTTTCATTTCAGCCGAAAGACATCCACTACTGGACATAAGCCTCCCCAAATGTCGCCACAAAAACCACTCCTATGCGTCCTGCATCCATCGGATTACCGCGACCTTTACCAGGTCGTTGATCTACCTTATAGGAGGCCTTCCAACGCTGCCTCTTAAAGTACGTGGTCACCACTTTAGAATCTTTCGACCCCATCAACCGTCTGTTCTGCGAGCAATGTGCCCGACTAGCATAATACGCTATATATGAGTTGTATAAAGGTTCATGTATACACTCTAAACTGTATAAAGGCTGTATAATTGCAAAAAGAGCCCCCATATTATACAGCTTTAAGCGTTTAGCTATCTTCCGATACATGGTCACCACTACAGAATCTTTCAATCCTTTCACATTTGTTCTATGAAAACACGCTACCCTAATGGCCAACGCAGGTCGTATTGTACGCGATGTGGCTCGCCTCGCTTTGTCCAATACTTTGTTATGACAGGCCGCGTTTAGTTCTGCTGTATAAAATCTATATACAGACCAGATTTTTATTGCTTTGAATCTACGGTACTTTTTTGCATATTGTAAAGATAATATGTAAAGACTGGAGACAATGAAAAGCACATGTGTGTTAAACTATGCCTACTCTGGAACGAAGGCAAAGAAGGAACGGGAGTGGGTTTTAGTCAGTAAAAGTCTGACACGCCGTCCCGCCCCGCCCAAGGGCAAGAGATGTCTTTAGATCATTTACCACCTAAAAAAAATGTGTGTTAAACAATAGAATTAGTTCTTAATACATTATTATTTTAATTGAATTTGAAAGTGCCAAAGTAACTCGCATGGCTGCGATATCTCCCACTGAACCCTGATTCAGGTCATGGTCCGGAGCGAGGGGAGTGGGCAATGGTTACCTCCTTCTGCGAAGCAGTAGGTAATGCTGATTTCCAGCCACACCGTAGGCGTGGGCTTGCAGACAATGAGCAATGGGTAGGTCGTCGTCCGGCCGTCCGGTAACCGTCTGAATTGAGCCTGAGTCGTCGACAGCTCGTAGTGTAAAACGCGCGCCTCAGAGAGATGTCAGTAAAACCGAAGGTCCGAAGCCTAATGGGAAAATCAAAGTCATGTGTCATGGGTTGACTTCCGAAAGGGAAACCCTTGGTCCTGGAACCCAAGGGTAAAGAAGAAATATAAGTTGTGGTTTTAGTCAGTAAAACTCTGACAAGCCCTTGCGCTCCGCCCTAGGGCGAAAGAAGTCACTGGATGATTTCCCACCTAAAAAAAGGGTAACCCGTGAAGTTCAAATTTTTTTTTCAAGTTTTATTCATTTTGCAGGGCATGTTATAATATGTTGATAAAATATGATATGCGACCTTAACTAGTATTCGTTTACGAAGTTATAATCAATAAAATCATCAATTAACCCGCTCAATTTGTCTAACACATTTGAACGTCCTCAGTAATTTACTTTATGTTTAATTTTTTTAAATCTTTGGTTGTATAATAAAAAGCATAGAAAAATCAGCCTTTTAATGTTCCCACTGCTCGGACTCAGGCCTCCTTTTTCTAGGAGAGGGAATGGGTCGTAATCCACAACGCGGGCCCAGTGCGGATTGGTAAATGTCACGTCTTCAAATTTTTTGTTCAAGGACATGCCGGTTTCCTCACGATGTTTTCCTTCACTGTTTTGAAAGCAGTGGTGATGAAATAAATTACACAAAATAATCGGGACCGTTACCATTCGACCACAACTGCTCTATAATTCATGTATTTAAACAATTTCTTTTTAAAATTTGCATGCCTGTAACTTAAAATAAGTCTTGGTATATAACTGCCACTATAACAACTCATGTACCATACTTCAACGGTCCGGACTAAGCGTTTCGCTTCGTCGTTTATACCGCGTACACCAAAGGACGGGAACAATTTACCTGCTGCGGTCTTCCCGTCCCACTATAATTTAGATGTCTTCAAGGCTAGAGTGAATAAGGCTCTTAATAAACTAGTGCGCCTCACCATCAACAATTGCATCACTGCTTACCATGAGGTGGGACCGTAGTCACTGCAGTGGTTTACGCGGTATAAACGACGAAGCGAAACGCTTAATCCGACCGTTGAAGTAGAACCAGATTTGTTTTTACTTGTGTATATTATATATATGTGCTGTGGGTGAACCTAACTAAATAACTAATAAATAATTCCTCCTTTTGCGGATCCCTAACTTCGAATAACATGCTTTAAGAACAAAATTAACTTGAACTTATAATTTTATTTCCATCTAAAGTTATGACAGGTCAAATTGATGAAGATGAACACTAATTGAATATGTAAGGGCCTAACATAAGTTCTGGGCTAACTACTTAAGTATACTGTTACTAGATATATTTTAGACATATTAATTTCAACTTGTCACTTGGACTTTCTCTTGGTACTTTTTTTTTATTGTGTGGGAAATCTTATGACAAATCCTGCTCTAGAGCGTAGCGGGAGATAGTATCAGACTTTTACTGACTAAAAACCCACTCCTGTTCCTTCTTTGCATTCGTCCCAGGGCCGGAGGTTTCAATTTCATACTACCCGTGGCCCCAGTAAGCTTTGACCCTCATGGCCCCTACGGTTTGATGACATCTCCCTGAGGCGCGCGTGGAACAGTACGAGCCGTCGACGACTTGGATTCGGTCCGGACGGTTATTGGACGGTTGGAAGGCGACCCACCCATTGCTCGCCGTCCGCAAGCCCGCGCCTACGGTGGCCGGTGCTTAAGATATAGAACAGAGAGACTGACAGCAAAATTATCATCTTCAAGATACATGAAGGCTGAATTATTTTTTTTTGACGTTCGGAATTCCTTACTACCGTGAAATGTAAATACCAAAATATATTTGTAAAAAAATAAAAGAAATAGTCATTTTTTATTTAGTTTAGGCTGTAGACCTGAAAAAAACTAAGCGTTTATTTCGGTTTTTGCGAGGTTAAAAGCCGTTTAGGCGTGAATAAACGTAATTTTGGGCAATAGAACCAGCAATAACCTTGCTTAGGTTACAATAAAGAGCACGACATGACGGACGATTTAAGACATTTTTCTTGTTACATAACTAGAAACAATTGGGGTACAACTAAACGCAAAAGTGTAAAAAAAAAACCTATTTTAGTTTTTAATAGGATTTTTTTTACACTTTTTACATTTTATCTTAAAATCCAACGATTTTTGCACAATCTTTCTTTGATTCCAGACCGGGGTATAATGAAACAGTTCTGGGGTACATTAGAACAAGAGTAATTAAATATATATACGTTTATGAAAAGCTATATATATATACTTGGTTAAAACCCGTTTGGTTAAAATAATATAACTTTAGCGCTTTATTTTTCCTGCTAAATCTAGTTTTGGCAACACTAATTCCATATCTAGAACACATAGCAAGGCCACATCTGGTTCCAGGAGAAAATAGAAGCTGTTATAATTTTTTGTATTCATGAAGCGAATACAATGTAGCGACATCTATGGCGTCACATAAGAACTAATTCTGCATCGCGCAATCAAAGTTCTCTGCGCGATTTTAATATATACGACAGCCCGAAATCATCTGGGGTGCTACGACAGGAAACCTCCACGAGTGTCCGCGGGCTGTAGTTCCCTTACGGATACGTCCGGAGCGAAGGCCAGTCCGCGGGACGGTGCACCCTGGGAGGCGGCCAACGACTCCCCTTGGGTACTTCTGCCTAAGGGGTCTCGATTTTCGCCTGCGAATATCCTGTCCGAAGGAACTCTTCAACGCGTGTCCCTCTGCTATAGCAGAAGGCACAGTGGCGAAGTAAGAGCGGGCTCGGTGTGCACTTACCCTGCCACCGGGCAGGCAGGAGGAAGACTTGGTCCTCCTTCTGCTACCGTTAGTCTCGTAGCCCCAGAGATTGTCCAAGGTCATGTTTCTGACTTTTGATGGGGGTCGAGGGTCCTGGCTTAACCGCCTGGGCCGCGAGGAAGACAACCTCTATAAAAAATTACCCCAAACTTCCAAGCGGCGGCGCACCGTGAGGGAGGTTGTTAGCTTGACTAATGGGTAGCTTAATTAGTCTCTAGTGCGAACCACTGAATTTGAGCCGGTACAGAATGTTTTTTTTTACTCGTGGGAACAAAAATGGACAAACAACAATTTTTTTATAAAACCCCAAACGACGAGGAGACGGAGAGCGATGCGCAGTCGGAGTCCGATGCGGCATCCAGAGGGAGCTCGAAGGGCTCGGAGGACGACAAAGCAGAGGGAGACTCCGGAAGGAACAGAAGTTACTACCGGAAGCGCTCCAAACCGGGGGACGACGGGTCGTTCTCTGAGGGTGAGAAGGGCTCGGCCCCAAAAATCCCCACCAGCAGCCGCGGTGTGGGCCGAGCGCGAGGAAGGGGGAGGGGGCTCACTGCCCAAGAGTCCGCCCAGCGAACTGAAAGGCTCGCCGCGGAGGGACGCCACCCCAGAGTGACCAGCGCTGAGGCTGACCCCTCCGGGTTATCTGGCAGTGAGCCAGACACCGGAGGCGACTCGGCCATCGATGAGGCGCTGGAGAGGCTGGAGCTAGTCCTTGCATCTGGCTTGGCTAACGTAGCCAAAAAAAGGGAGAAGTCCTCCAAGAGGAGTGCCATCTCCCAGGCCAGGACTTCTCTCCAGGAAGTGGTGGACCCTATCCGCAGGGGGCTTGCCAAGCTTCGGGCTGACAACGCTCGGCTCCGAAAGGCCTCGGGCCAGCAAGAGCTGCCAAAGGGCGACTCTTGCAAACTGGCAGAGGGGCGTGATCGGGGGCAGGAGCAGAGTCAGCCCAAGTCCCAGCCCGAGTCGGAGAACCAGCTGCTGACGCTGGTGCAGCGGGAGCTGGCTGCCTTTCAGCAGCAGCTGCAAGAGCAGCAGCAGCAATTCCAGCTGCGGATCCAGCAACAGCTGTCCCTGCTGGAGGGTATTGTGCTGCGCCCCCCACTTGCGGCCTCCGGCCAGCGAAAGGCGGCGTCATATGCTGCCGCCACTGCGGCTACGGTCGCTGCGCCCAAGCAGGGTCCATCGGGGCATGCCAGGCGCGGGACCGTACTACCGGTGTCCGCGGGGTCAGCCCCTTTGGTCAGAGGACGGCAGCAGGGGAAGCCAGCCGCTGCTGCTGCCCCTCCTAAGAGGGGTCCAACGGCGCTGGCCACGAAGGCGGTGGAAGCTCCTGCAGTGGCTGCAAGCAGGCGGCCTATGCCGCCTCCCCCGCCTACCGAATCCCCGGCCGAAGCCGAATGGCAGGTGGCTGGAGCTAAGGAAAAGGCGGGTCGGGCGGCTCGGGCCGCCAAGAAACGAGAGCGACGGCGGCAGCGGAAAAGGAGGGCCATTGAAGCCAGGTGTCGCACCCCGGATTCTACGGCTGTAGTTATCACGCTGCAGCCGGCTGCGGAGAAAAAGGGTGCGACCTACGGTGAGGTCATCCGGAAGGCGAGGCGGGCGGTGAACCTGGCCGAGCTCGGAATCACCGGGGGCTTCCGGATGCGGCATACCGCGACCGGTGCCCTTATGCTGGAGGTCCCCGGGAAGAACAGCGGCCCCACCGCTGATGCCCTGGCCGAGAAAATCAGAGCGTCCTTGGATGCGGAGGAGGCCCGAGTGTCCAGGCCCACAAAGTGCGTTGACATGCGCATTATGGGCCTGGACGACTCCGTGTCGGTAGATGAGGTTGTGGCCGCCGTCGTCAGGACGGGGGGGTGCCTTACCAACCAGGTTCGGGCAGGCGCCATCCGCGCTGACGGCACGGGCATGGGGGCAGTAACGGTGAGCTGCCCCGTGTCAGCGGCCAGGAACATCACCGGGGAGGGTCGACGGCTTTTGGTGGGCTGGGTCTCTGCACGGGTGAAGCTGCTGGAGCCCAGACCCCTGCGTTGCTATCGCTGCCACGTGGGGCACCACGTGGGGGCCTGTTGTGCAGCGGATGTGGATCGCAGTGACCGCTGCTTTCAGTGCAGTCAACCCGGTCACAAGGCCGTCACTTGCAGTGCAGCGCCGCACTGCTACGCATGTGCGGCGGCAGGCAAGCCGGCCGAACACCGGGCTGGGGGCAGGTCTTGCGATCCCCCCGCCAAAGCCAAGGCCAAGGTCCCGAGGCCCATCCCCGCGAATATGCTCGCCGCTGCGGCTGCCAAGTTGACAGTCGCCGCTATCGCTTCCGCAGACGCCGCCGCCGCAACCACCACGGCAGGGCCCTTACGAGGGGCCCGGGAGGAGACTGTAATGGATGACCAATAACGGCTCCATTACGTCTCCTCCAGGCGAATATCAACCACTGCGCCCCCGCTCAGGATCTGTTGCTCCAGAGCATGGCGCAGTGGTCGATAAACATCGCCGTAGTCTCCGAGCCGTACTCCGTCCTGCCCAGGGCCAACTGGGTGCAGGACCTGAACGGCTCGGTGACCTTAATTTCGTCGGCAGCCGCCGGTACCCCGTCCCTCGAAACCGTCACGAGGGGGCGGGGTTGCGTAGCAGCACGGTTCGGGGATATTGTAGTGGTAGGCGTCTACCTATCCCCGAACAGAACTCTCGCCGATCTCCATATCTCCCTTATGGAGCTGAATGTCGTCGTCGCTAGGTTAAAAAAAAAAAAAAAAAAAAAAAAGCCCGAAATCATCTTTCGCGCAGTTGCCCACCAGACATAACACCCGTCTGGCTGGAGTATCCTCCCTTTTCAACGGAGGTTCGCGGGACTTTACTCTACATTCCGCATACCTCCAAATTCCAATTATGTATATAGAGCACTGGTGGCACAGTGGATTCGGTCCCGATTTACGAGTTGTAGGTTGCGAATTCAAACCGCATTACTTTGTGTAATTTATTTCATCACCACTGCTCTCAAACCGATGAGTGAAAACAATGTGAGGAAACTGGCATGTCCTAGAACCAAAAATTCTAAAACATGTGACATCCACCAACCCGCCCTGGACCCGCGTGGTAGATAACGGCTCATTCTCTCTCTTAGGGCGGAGGCCTGAATCCCAGCAGTGGGAACATAATAAGGTTGATAATGCTATACCAAATATCGTATTCGTAGTTTTCGTCACTATATATCAATAGTTCACCGTCCAGGTGCACTGTTTCATTGAACCCGATTCCAATGTGCCCCATAAGGTCTCTAAAACCAACACTGCGTTATAAGTTATAGATTATTTTTTCCATTTCACACACCTGTTCTAACTTTTTTTCTACAAATAGAGAGGAAAGAAAAGAAAGAAAGAAAATGAGTTTATTTACGACAAACATGGTACATAACTTAAAAATATATATAATATTATAACATAATATACAAAAGAGTGAGTTATGCGACACGTCCGCGCAAAAGATGAAAGATCTCTAGGACAATATCTTATCTTCTATAGAAAACAATGCTTCCCGAGATGTCGTTGACACAAACTGATTATATTTCACTGCGATATTACTTGGCACATAAACCACCGTAATTAACTGTAATGAAAGCACAAGATTTCGTATCTAATAATTTATTGACCTTATTCCATTGTACATCATATCCCATCGTGTTTCTACCATCCTTGAGTAATATCTATAAAAGTATCTTTAGGGTTCCGTACCTATATGATCACTTTATTGCCAGTCTGTCTGTATGTTCATCTGTGACCCTTTTTCTCAGGATCGCGTGAAGGTATGAAGCTGAAATTAATATCAAATACTAAACTAAGCGTCACATCCTTTTTCGCTACACGTCATCGCATCCTTGTTAATTTTTTTTTTTTTTTGTAAGTAGAGAATTTGACCTGGATACTAAGCTCTTTAAACCCTTGTTAAAGATGTAGCGTATTGTTGTCACTTTATACGTATGTAGATAATTTTATTTCCTCTATATTTATTTATTACTGTTACTTCCATTTATGATTTTGTCTTAAAATTTATTTTTATTTATTTTACTCAAATCTATTGGCACACAATACCGTTGCCGACGTCTGTTAGTCGATACCGTCTTCGGTCCACGCTAAACGAGCACTGTGGACTCAGTTGACACAGTTTGAGGACACACGCCTTTTTCGGCAAATAAAAAGTTTACGCCTTTTCCGGCAAATATAAAGTTTTTCTTTCTTTCAAACTTCTAAGTCAACACAATCATATATATATAGTATAAGTTTATAGAGTATCGTTCACCTAAAATCATGTGGTTTGGCATGAAGCAAGGCCTTATAGCACAAGTATAGGAAAAAGTCTGTAAACTACAAATTTTTAGTTACGCCACAAAAAAAAATTTTTTCGAAAGAATTTGATTCAGAAAACTCTGCGAGACTCGATTTGGGAGTTGAACTCTTTACATAGGTAAGTTTATACGGAACCCCCGGTGCGCGAGTCCGACTCACACTTGACCGGATTTTATAAAAGAAGAAAGTTTTTATTGTTGTGGACTAAAAATTAAAGATGTGCCGACTACTCGCCGACTAGTCGGTAAAGCCGACTACTCGACCACTTGCACTATCACTACTCGCCGACTAGCCGGTAAAGCCGACTACTCGACCACTTGCACTATCAGCGACTAGATAGCGACTATTTGGTAAAGATAGCTGACTGTCCAACTTCTTACTTCGTCTGTATTTGTCAATAAAATGTATATAGGAGAAATTTATGATCACAGAAGCTAATTGAGGTGTTAGGGTTGGATTTCGGCATTTGATATGATCATTCATAAGTACTCGACAGATGGTCGATGGGGACGAAAGGTTCTGGAATGGCGACCACGTACTGCAAGACGCAGCGTTGGAAGGCCTCCCACAAGGTGGACCGATGACCTGGTGAGGGTCGCGGAAATTCGATGGATGCGAGACGCACAGGACCGGTCATTATGGCGGCATTTGGGGGAGGCCTATGTCCAACAGTGGACGTCTTTCGGCTGAAATGATGATGATGATGATGATTCATACTCGTAGTATTTGCCGTTTTTCCCTTTCCATCATGAGAAATCAACTGCATGAACTAACTTTAACCGTAACCAGTACCTCGAGAGCTGTCATATTTCTGATTAAGGGCGCCCAACCAGAGGCACATTTTCATACAACCACTCTTCCGTGATTATAATGTTATTACACCACTTTCTTTATTCTTTATTGTACACACAATTTTATATTATCAATAAAAATAGGAAAGGTTTTGTACATAGGCGAGGTTAACCCACAACTGGGTTTTCTTACAGCAAACCATAACATTTACAAGGAAAATTTACAAATTTTGAGGAACTTTAAATGTAAAACAAAAAATTAAACATAAATTAAATCTAACTTAAAATTAAAAATATACTAAACAGATATGTATACAGCACACTATACATAAACTTTCTCTAGATATCTTGTGAATATTATCTAAATTTCTATTGAAATCAAAACATAAATTCAGTAGACTTCCCAAGAGCGGGAGATGTCATTGTCATTTTACTGTCTATCTCCTGCTTTGTACTTTTAACTTATTACAATATTATGGGATTAAAAAAAAAGTAAAAAACTAAAACCCGACTACGACAAAAAAAACGACGCTGAAAAAGTTTACCAGTTACCTCGTTTATTTCAGAATGCTGAAATAAACGAGGTAACTGGAAAAACAAGTACAGAACAAAAAGAAAAGCCGCAGTCACACGTTATTAAAGTGTTTCGGTTGTATATTATAACGTGTGGCGAAAACTTTGTAACTGTCGTTTTTTTTTGTCGTAGTCGGGTGTTAGATTTTCACTTTGTTTTTATTTAAACAATTTACGTACCAAATAAATAGTAGAAGAACAGTTCTTCTACTATTTATTTTGGCATGTACAAGTGAAGCTCTTTCAAATTATACCAAACACGACGTATTTATCTATTTGTTTTAACACAAAACTTTTTGTCCACTAGAGGGCGCCACATTGAATTTTGATACCAAACATGGCGTATTTATTATCTCCATTTTTATTTTTTCACACAATACGTTTTATATTTTAGGAAAATAAGTTTTCACTGGGCATCCTTATAACTAAAATTTAACAGGTCATTCTGATGCAATCCACCTTTACACTGGTTATACTTGACTTAACCAAAATGATTGTCCAACGTTTTTTATTATTATGTCCCGACACGCTTGCAGGTGGCGGTAGCTATAAACAAAGCTTTAAGGAATGTGCTGAATACTCCCAAAACCATGATCGATATTGCCGACTAGTTAGCCGAATAGTCGACCTCTTTACAATCAATTAATTGGCTAGTTGACAAAAGTCATCGTTGGTACTTCTATCTATATATATAAAAGGAGAAACTGACTGACTGACTGACATATCAACACGGAATAGTTTTTTATTGCTCGATACCCTGTCATCGCCCACGAAACAGAGTCCCTGACTCCCTGTACAGTGCTTCAATGATGATCGGTATCCTCAGTCGACATATATATAAGGAGAAACTGACTGACAGACATATCAACGCCAAAACTACTGGGACTAGGAGCATGCCAAAACTACTAAGACTAGGCACAAGGTTTCCTTTTATGACGTAAACGAGCACTAAGAGAGGATTTTCTAAAATTTGCCCTCTAAAGGGATTAAACGGGGGTCCAAAAATTGTATGGAGAAACCGACTTTCACGCGGGCGAAGCCGCTGGCAGAAGCTAGTCTCTAAGATAAAACGGTTACAAAGTTTTGCTGTGTCAGTTAGGTGCTCAGTTATGCTGAATTTTTCCTGTTACAAAATACTGTACGTGACATTTGTCGAGAATTTGTGTGAGTTCTCCACATTTAAAAAAAACTAAATTACAGTCCCTGCCACTGTGTTACAGTGGTGTAATAATTTAATAAAGTAGCGCCATTTTACAGTGCGGCATTTTTTCTCTAACTTTTTCGGTTATTAACATTTTAACTAGGTTTTTTTACTTCGTTTGCATGTTACTTTAACATTTGTATAACCCAGTTACGGATGGCACGTATTTCTTTTCGTCGTGTGCAGTCACACATTATTTTGTATTCTTCTCTTTTCCTTTATGGTTATTGCTTTTATGTTGCGTCTGCGTCAAATAAATTAATTTCTATTCCTTACGTCAAATCATAAACTCATTAAGGGAGAGCCTCGCCGTCACGCAGTTGTGTAAAAATAAACGTCCAACTTTCTACTCTATTACACAAAAATGTGGTACAAAAAAAATTTTGTGATCAAAGCGCGTAGTTTTGCTTTCAGATTTATTTTTGTAGTGGTATTAGCAAGGCCTTATAAATATGCGAAGCCTAAAGGGACTAACATCCAATAAAATGTCTAGACTACACGTAATTGCTTGCCTTGCTTAGACTTTCATGCAATATTAGGACAGTAGTTTTTATGTTATCGTATTTAACAAGCTTGGTTGAGGAACACCGAACATTAATGGTTTTATGTTTTGTTCTGTTCGGCCCGTATTGTTTGTTTGATGTGAGTTGTTTGTAAAGAATAAAAAACTTTTTACAAAAAATGAATATCCGAATTCACTAAAAAAATACTAAAAGGATCAAAATAACTTTAATTTTAGTGAAGTCTAGCAATAAAGACAGATGTCTGCTGTTCCGAATAATGAAAGCAAAACTAGAAGTGAAACAGCTCCGACTCATGAATCGATCTTCACCATTATTCGCTGGCCTGTTGGTCTAGTGGTTAGTGGCCCTGACTGCTATGCCGGAGGTTGTGGGTTCGATTCCCACCCAGGACAAATGTTTGTGTGATGAGCTCGATCATTTGTTCTGTGTCTGGGTGTAATTTATCTATATATGTATGTATTTAGAAATATATAAGTTTGTTTATCAATTGTCTAGTACCCATAACACAAGCTCTGCTTAGCTTTGAACTAGACGGCGTTGTGTGATAGTTGTGGAATATTATTATATTATATTATTATTATTGCTCCATGATAACGGGAGAACTCATACAGTAAGAGAAACCGTTTCAACTCTACAGGAACTGCAATTAGAAATCATTCGTCATCCTTCGTATTTACCAGACCTTGCTCCAACGGACTACCATTTTTTTCGTTATTTGGACAAATTACTACGTGATAAAAAGTTTTCTTTTTAGGATGCAGTACAAAATGCTTTCACACAGTTTGTCGACTCTAGATCATCCGAGTTCTATCGCAAAGGCATAAATGACCTTCTTATTAGATGGCAGCAATGTTTAGATAATAATCTTAAAAGTTGAATCTTAATTTGGGCACCAGTGTTCATCAACATAAGCACTTTAAATATATAAAAATAGTTTTCTGTCTGTGTATATGCTGTGTGTATTAATTGCAATAAAAAATATTATTACTTATTCATTTATTTAATGGACATTATTTTGATCAAATAAATATACAAAACGATGAAGGAAAACATCGTGAGGAAACGGGCATGTCCTAGAACCAAAAATTCAAAGACATGTGACATCCACCAACCCGCACTGGGCCCGCGTGGTGGATTACTACCCATTCCCTCTCCTAGAGAGGAAGCCTGAGTCCCAGTGGGAACATTATAAGGCCGACTATGCTGTAAATATGACAAATAAAAAAAAAAAAAACGAATTTCAATTTTTTTATACAAGTTGGCAATTTTGTACTAACCCCTAATATTCCTTAATACATACATATTAAAGATAAATTACACCCAGACGCAGAACAAATGATCGTGCTCATCACACAAACATTTGTCCTTGGTGGGAATCGAACCCACGACCTCCGGCATAGCAGTCAGGGCCACTAACCACTAGACCAACAGGCCAGTCATGATTGTATGAGGATTACTGAAACAAGCCCGTCGTAATGTGAGTGACGTATGGAGCTATTATAGGACGCTTCTACGAAAAAATTTCTGATATATTTGATGGGCAGCGTGACAGTGACGTGACTGGTGTGTGTACTGTACCTGAAAAGTTCAAATGATTTCATATATTATTACGTTTAGATTAACCGTGAACCAAGGTCGCCGACATGGCCCGAAGAATCGCCAAACAAAAATGGCAGTGGGCACATTGCTCGTAGAACGGATGGTCGATGGGGCCGAAAGGTTCTAGAGTGGCGACCACGGCGGTGGATGCGAGACGCACAGGATTAGTCTTTGTGGCGTCGCTTACGGGAGGCCTATGTCCAACAGTGGACGTCTTTCGGCTGAAATGATGATGATGATTATAATTACAACCGTTATTTCATAAAGGTTGTAAACTGCTGTATCTTTTTTTTAATATCTATTGTGTGTGTGAATAATTTTCAACGTCAATTTAATTCACAAATCTTGATAATTAATTAATTATATTATAAAGAGAACAAAAAAAAATTAGACCGTTTTTTTATATTACTTTGGACGTTTTAACTAAATAAAAATAGGCATTATTCTTTTGATTACACGCCAAGATATTTAGTTAATTTTTACTGAAAAAAAACTCACATATATTTTATTAATGATATGATGATAACCTGAATTCGGTGCCACAGAAGCAAATACATGAGAAACTTGCTATATTTTTATTTAAATAAGCAAATCTAAGTACAGTTTTCGTAATAATATGTTTTATAATGTTGTTCCACTTAAAATAACAATGGCAGGCTGTATCAAATTCGTAAGTTAATAAATGTTCCTAAGTTTTTTCACACGAATTTTTGTGTAAAATCAACTTTGCCATACCTGCGTGAACTTTGCAGTTCATTTTACATCAAAAATGCTTTATGACGCTAAAATTATAAAGGCGGCAGTTTGTAAATGTGTGTGTATGTATGCCGGTGTATGTTTGTTTTTTCTTCACGCTCGAACGGCTGAACGGATTGGGATAAAAGGCACACGAGTAGACCATGTCCTGGAATAGCACATAGAATAGGACTTCGTCTTAATACAGATAATATTCTACTTTCACGCGTGCGAAACCACTGAAAGCAGTTTGTATAATAATAATAATAATAAAATTAGTCGTGACGGCCAATGGCTTAATTGCCAAGAGCCTCGACCAACATCTGAAGAGGCTCTCGTTAGGCAGTTGGATCAAGGGCTTGATTCAGAAGGCAGTACTCCTGGACACGGCGCGTATTGTTCGGAGATTCCTCTCTCAGGAGCCCTGACCACCGGTAGCTTGGACCCTGTTCCCGATGCCGGTGGGCTACTATTTTTTATATTTTTAAATGTTTTTTTAATGTTTTTTTTTTTTTTAAGAAATATTTAAAAATGTAATTAATATGTGTAAATAATTTAATAAATGGAATAATAATAATTTTTGAGTACTTGTACAAAGAACTACTAAGTCTTAAAAAGATTGGCTTAATTACTTAATTATGTAAAAACTAGTTTATTTTTACATATTTATAATGATTTATATAATGGTGTGTTGGTACTGCCATTACAAGTAGTAGCGACTTGTCTAAGCTAGGTTAATAAAAACCTCTATAAAACCCTAATAAAAGTCTCAGGCCATCACCAGCATAATACAACACATTTACGGTAATAAAAAATATGAAGTAACACATTTAAGTAAATTCAAAATTGTAGATTTAAGTTATTTTAAGAATAAGTATAAAAAAATGCAAAATAATAAAAAATAATAATGTAAAGACGCAAAAAAAAAAGATTAAATTAAATTTTAATTAAATTTATATAATAATATAATATTAATTATTAAATAATAAAAAAATAAAATTAATAATAATATAACATTAATTATTATTTCGTTTATTCCTTTTACAATACATATAAATTATATTTTTAAATATTCCACTATAAAATTAAAAACATTTAAAAATATATAAAATAGTAGCCCACCGGTATCGGGAACAGAGTCCAAGCTACCGGCGGTCAGGGCTCCAGAGAGAGGAACCTCCTAACTATACGAGCCGTGTCCAGGAGTACCACTTTCTGAATCAAGCCCTTGATCCAGCCGCCTAACGTGAGCCTCCTGAGATGTTGGTCGAGGCTCTTGGCTATTAAGCCATTGGCTGACACGACTATCGGTACAATGATCGCTGAGTCCACATCCCACATGTCGACAACCTCGCGAGCCAAGTCAATATACTTGATTTGTTTATCTTTCTCGGCTTTCACGAGGTTCTCGTCATGCGGAACGGATATGTCAACAATCATTGCACGCCTCTCACTTCGGTCCACCACCACTATATCAGGCTTATTGGCCACAATAGTCCTGTCAGTGATGATGGACCGATCCCAGTACAACGTGATATCGCCATTATCGAGAACTGGGTCGGGCACATACCTGTAGTACGGCACCTCCGATTCCACAAGAGAGTACTTCAGAGCAAGTTGCTGATGGATAATCCTGGCTACAAGGTTGTGTCTATGCAAGTATTCCCCGTTAGCTAAACGAGAACAACCAGAGATAATGTGGCGGATTGATTCACCCGGTCGGTGACATGCCCGACAGATGTCAACCGTACCGTCCTTCACGATAAATCTCCGGTAGTTATTCGTCATGATAACTTCGTCCATAATTGCACAGACAAAACCTTCAGTTTCCCCAAAGAGGTCACCGAAACGCAGCCAGGCTACGGACGCTAGTTTGTCTACATCGGGTCCATGCAGGGCCCTGAAAAAGCGTCCGTGAAGTTCCTTACTCTGCCATACTTCCTTGCGATCGTTAGTGTCAAGTACTACAGGTTTGCGCCAGTTCTCGTTAGCCAAGGAAAGCGGGGTGAGTCCCTTGTCCACTGCCACTACATCACGATGCATACTCACGTCGGCGGCTAGGAAATATTCCCTGAGACTGCATACCTCGCGATTGTGCAGGGTCTTAGCATTTAAAAAGCCTCGACCCCCACACTTTCGCGGGATATACAGTCTCATCACCGACGACCGTGGGTGATGCATTCGGTTTGCAGTAAGCAGTGTACGAACCCGCCTATCCAGGGCGTCCAGTTCTGTTTGAGTCCATTTGAGTACGCCGAAAGAGTACATCAATACCGGCATGACCCAACCGTTGAAGGCGCGCACCTTGTTTCCGCCTGAAAGAAGGCTATTGAATACCTTCTTAAGGCGTCCAAAGAAGCGCTCCCTCAAAGATTGCTTCATGTCAGTGGCATTGATACCTAAAGCTTCCGACATACCCAAATACTTATAGGTTTCAGTTGGAGAGAGGGATCTCAGGTTTATGGAGTACGAGAGCTGAGTACCCACGGACTCCACAATCTCCCCTCGCTTTACATGCATGACCGCACATTTGTCCACACCAAACTCCATCCTGATGGCACCACTGAAGGTTTCAGTTACCTTCAGTAGCTCCATCAGTTGAAGCTTGTTGGGGGCAAAAAGTTTCAAGTCATCCATGTAAAGAAGGTGAGATATAACCTGACCACCTCTCTTCAACCGATAGCCTAGGCCTGAATTCTCAAGCAGTGTGCTAAGAGGATTCAAGGCTAGGCAAAAGCAAAGTGGACTCAAACTATCACCCTGGAATATTCCCCGCTCGATTCTCACCGGTTCGCTGTTCCTCTGAATATGTCGACATCCTGGATAGCGAAAGACCGTCCTCCATTGCCTCATACACGACATCAGGAAGGTGCGTAGTATTGCATTAATTTTGTACAATTCTAGCACCCTCATGAGCCATGTATGAGGAACAGAGTCGTAGGCCTTCTTATAATCTATCCAACATGTCGACAGATCCTTTCGGGAGCGCCGAACCTGTTGGCTAATGGCCATATCGATGAGGAGTAGCTCCTTAGTACCGCGGGACCCTTTCCTACATCCGTTCTGAGAGGCAGACATGATTGAATTATTGTCTATATGGTTGTTAATCTTACCTCTCAAAATGGATGTAAGAACTTTATAGACCGTAGGTAAGCACGTTATCGGTCTATAATTTTTAGGTTCCACGGTACTACCTGATTTGTGGAGCAGGTGGGTAACTCCTGTTGTAAGGAACTCGGGTAGCGAACCAGACTCCAAGGCAGCCTGATACTGAGATGCCAAACGAGCATGCGATCTTTGTAGCCACTTTATCCAAAAATTATGCAGTCCGTCCGGCCCTGGAGATTTCCAATTAGGCAACGGACGAACTGCACGTGCTACGTCTTGGGGGCTGATCGTAATTGCCCCATTTCTGTTATTGAATCGCACGCTCGCTCGACCTCCCGAGTCCAACTACCTTCGGTGTGACTGACAGGCACCGACCAGATGCTGCGCCAGAATGAACACATGGCGTCATCATCCGGCAGGCGCGTGTCAGTCACACCTTGGTCCGGCCGCTCCCAAGCCCTATATACCCACCTTTCATTACTCCGGAATGTGCTATTCTGGGCATACCGCTCCACTCGCCGCTTATACCTTCTGATTCGATTTGCCCATGCATACACCTTCTGCTTCAGGAAGTCGATGCGCTCTGTGACACGGAATATATAATCTTGGGGGCTGATATCAGTCCCCAGAAATGCCCGTCTCACAAAGCGCATCACTCTTGGGCGGGTGTTACCCTCCCTGAAGCAGATTAGTTTGCCGATGAGTGCTCTGGCTTCACCAATACGACGCTCGATCCTGCACTGCCAAGCCGGCACGGCTGATTTCGGTCGTGTAGCTACGTCACTATTTGGAAATTTGACGTGAGCTACACGACATGCCGCTACAGCTGCGCAGTACATTATCGAGTGTGTATCGGTGAGATCTTCGCAGTCGTCAAAATAATTTGACAACTGCAAATCCAGAGCAGCCACCAGCGCCTTATTCTTGTTATGCATGGGCAAACGAGGTAAGCGCGGCCTAAGTTCTAACGACATGTTTCGATATTCCCGAATAGCACACTCCAAAGCACTCCTCAATTCGTTATTGCACTGGGTACTTACTTGTGTAACCATGTCAGTACTCTCTTCGTCAGCGTGGTTGGTAAGATGGTTGGACGGTGGTACCATTACTGGTACCACAGTCTGCGACGAAGGGGCAATGGCATGGCTACGCATTTCCGTTCGGAGGCGATCAAGTACAGTATCGTCCAACATATGATTACGCTGGATAACCCGCACCTGATCCGACAGTCGTTGTGCCGAAACGTTGACGGCTGGCTCAAGCACCTGAAACAAAGAGAGCATCCGAACACGGTACGCGGTCAGATTGTTTCCTCCCTCTGTAGCCCCATAGTATGAGCGCATGACGTTCTCATTGATGGATTGCGTCCATCGCATGCGCTGCACACTTCCGCCGGGAGCTGGGACCCTATCAGAGGCCGGTGGGCCTCGAGATCCTAAGCCACTCGGCGGCCGGCGTCCTCTCCGTCGACGCGCAGGTGGTGGTGACGTGGGCGGAGAGAAGTACTCGTCGCTGGAGCTCGACGCAACTGCCACGGCCGGTGTCACAGCATTCACGGTGGGGCCGGATGCCGGCGGCGGCGAGGCGGAGCTGAGCGACGAGGCCGGAGGTGGTAGGCGTGCACGGCGAGCTGCAGCTCTTGTCAACATTTTTGGTGTTTTTTCAGCTTCAAGTTTTCATGGTTTCGGATAAATTATTTGGTCGTTATGGTATGATGATGTATATATGGTTATATAATTTTTTTTTTTTTTTCGTTTTATTTTCATTATTTCGGGTTGTTTTGAGATTTTTTTGATTATTTGTCGTAAAAATGTGAAGAGAAAAAATTTTTACTTGTCACTTGGTTGACAGCCGAGCCACAGATAATAATAAATAATAATTATTATTATTATTTATTTATTCGCAAATCGCAAATCGCAAATCGCAAAATAATTATCGATTGTTTAAGGATAAAAAAATATCTATTTCGATATTTATTTTAAGATAGAAAAGCCTATTCTAAAAGTAGTTGAAATCTTATTATATGTATTTTATAATCTATATATTATAATCTAAGTACTGTTTCCATAATAAAATTTTATTATAAAATATTTTATTACGGAAACAGTACCTACTTGTTGTTTCCTGTATAAAAAAAAAAAAAGTTTTTATCAAAATTTCCTAAGCTTTTTCCCAAGCACTCACATATACTCACACACATATATACATATTAGTCTTATTCAGTCACAAGACCGTTCAATAATAAAAAAGTAATTATGAATTTATTTTAGCATCTTATGCAATCGGCGAGGAGTCAAGGCATTTTAATGTTTGTCTAGCCTTCTAATAGACATATGTGATTGCACGTGTTCTTAAAACACAAGTTTTATAACATGTATTAAAATAATACATTAATCAAATGCAACGTAAAGAAACAAGCCACAAAAAGCTTTAGTTCTGTTTACTATTTTGATTTATTTGTTTAATTCAGTTCTTTTTTTCCGACTGGTATTGGGATTTTGTATGTCAACGCCTGCGTCTACCATGACTGGTAGTCAGGGTCGGAATCTCAGCGGCTTGGGCGTGAGGACATTCGTCCCTCACGCGTGCGGCCTCCTTCGCTAGCATTACTGCTTCGCAGAAAAAGGCGACCGCCTGCCATTCCTCGTCGCTCCAGACCATAGCCCGTATCAGAGGCCGGCGCGAGAGGTCGCTGCCACCGAATGCCTCCACGAGGACACGGCAGTGCTCCGCCCAAGCGGGGCACACTTCCACCGTGTCCTGTCCACGAAATGGTAATACCTGGGCGTTTCTTCCGCCTGAATCCGATGCAGGAACCGTGTTGCCGCTCCAGCCACTCCTCAAAAAGGGGACTTACCGTCGTATGGTTATAAAGGTGTGCTTTTTCCAGTTAAATGTTACTTGCTATTTATACTAAACCTAACTACGTATTTACGTACTACAAGTATGGTTGTACAAACGTTATACAAAGTCCTATAACAAAAACTTACACCATGAATTTATGGATATATGGACAAAGCACAAGACATAAATATACAAGACGAATAATACATTTATCTGTTTTCATTTCTCTTTAACACCTCAAAATGCTTTTTTCTAAGGTGGTAAGTCATCGAATGACTTCCTAGCTCTAGGGTGGAGCGAGACTATCAGACTTTTACTAACTAAAGTCTGCTTGTGTTCTTTAATAGCCCTTTGCGTTCGAGAATCACGGTAGCACTATCAAAATTCCCGTGGCCCAACACCGGAATCATGATGTTCTTAAGACGTTTTACAATTAGGCCCTGAACGGAAAGTTGAATAACCGCTCTTAAAAACATTACTTGCGCAATCAAAACAATCGTCTACCAAAATCGTAAAGTGCAATGATACGTTATACGTTTTTTCATATGTTGGTTTTTTGCACATTACAAGGCACATTCTTGATTTTTTCAAACTGGTTCTGAGTTCTCGATAGCTGTTCTATGACGTCAATGAGAATGGTATCGTAATATGCGATCGGGACCGTTGAAAAAACGACTTCAAAAAAGGAGGTTCCAAATTCAACTGTTTTTTTTTTGCAACTTGTTCAACCATATCTTTATCGAATTTTAAACGATTTTTTAAATTCTTTTTTTGTCTGGAAGAGTAATTTAATCAGGGGACCACATTTTAATTTTATGAAGAACTTCGGAGATGAACTGTGGTACTCTTCAATGAGTTTTTTTTTTAATTTGCTACCATCCCACCTGATGGTACGCAGTGATGCAATCGTTGACGGTGAAACGCACTAGTTTATTAAGAGCCTATTCACTCTAGCCTTGAAGACACTTAAATTATAATCAAACAGGAAGACTATAAATCCTTCGGGATTGCTGCAAACGTAATCTGTTTATTGTTAACTCCATTACTTAACACGCTTTCACGCCACAACTTAACAGACTTGCGTACCCAATATGTGTAAAGTTCACCCTGGTATACCCTCCTTTCACAATTTTTTTTCAAATTTTACACATTGGGTAGAGTAATAACTCCGAGAAGGGACTAAAAAAAAGAAAAGTAAAAATAATGAAAAAAAGTGTTTCGTTTGCATTGTATTTTGCACTTTAAAGATAAAGCAATGTATTTCTTAAATTCAACAAACTTTAATAGAAAAGGTATAGTGATTGGGTTATTATTTCCATTTCCAATTTTAAAATTGTATTGTGTAGATTGAGTCATTTCTATAGGAACTTTATCATAGATATGATCTATGATAAAGATGGGCATGGCATATATAAAATGCAACCGACTAAAAATACGAAAAAACTTTGATCGACAATCGGTGTCAAAAAACGAAGAAAAATACCAGCGACAGCAACTGTACTTATAACATTTATTTTATAAAGGTACAAGTGATAACTCGCATACCATTACATTAGGACCGCGGCCCACGTTCTCCGAAGGCTACGGTAAAGGAGTATTTAAAAGCATATTTTTTTAGCATAAAACATAAACTAGTGCTTGACTGCGATCCCATCTGATGGTAAATAGTGATGCAATTGTTGATGGTGAGGCGCACTAGTTTATTAAGAGCCTTTTCACTCTAGCCTTGAAGATACCTCAATTATAATCGGACAGGAAGACCGCAGCAGACAAGTTGTTCCAGTCCCTCGATGTACGCGGTATAAACAATGAGGCGAAACGCTTGATCCGGACCATAGAGGTTTCAACAACGTAAGGGTGAATACTCGCCGTTCATCGGGTTGTCCGATGGTAGAAATGAGATGGTGGAATCAAGTCCTGCGATTCTGGCGCACACTTATTAATTATAAACATTTTATAAACATTCTAGGGTGTAGGCGCTGCATCCGTCCACCGGATGCGGAGGCCAGAGAGGCGGAACTGTACGAAAAAAACACAAACACAAAGCACACCCTCCGAGCGGAGATAAGGCGGGCCAAACTTGAGGCCCGCAACGTGTGGCTGGGAACTCTGAATGGGGACCCATGGGGATGCCCCTGCAGAGTGGTGCGGGACAAACTCCGCGTCTGGGCTCCCCCGCTGACACAGTCTCCGGCCCCAGCTTGTGGGGGGTGTGGTGAGCACTCTGTCCGCCCATGCCTCCGCCACCAGCGGTGTCAGACGCGGATCACGATGGCGACGACGACGACAACGCTCCAGAGGTGACCGAGGTAGAGATAAGAGTGGCGGTACGAAGGCTGAGTGCCAAAATTACCACCCCAGGACCCGACGGCTTGCCTGGGAAGGCCTGGGTCCTGGCCAAGGAGGCTCTCGGGCCTCGACTAAGAGGGCTCTTCAGCGCATGCGTGGAGAGGGGCCAGTTCCCACTTCGCTGGAAGATGGGAAAACTGGTCCTCATCGCGAAGCTGGGGCGCCCTACGGACTCTCCGTCCGCGTACCGGCCCATTATGACGACGATACAGAGATCGATCCAGCTTCACCATCGTCACTATTCTCGCCTACAGTTTTCAAATAGTTGCCGATTTTGTGCACAAATATGGCAAGGAACTCTAAAATGCAGCGACAATAGTGACTAACTTTGCGCAACGCTCGGCCACCCGGCACCGTGCGATTCGCCATCTCAGCATTCCTAAAAATTTCGACATCGTGTGACCAAAGCGTCCGACCACCAATAATTTCGTGTAATAATATAATGTGTTACTTTTCGTTCTCACATCGAAAAATGGTCACGCCTTTAATATTACTGTTATAATTTAATTAATTAAATAGTTTTATTGAGACATATAGGTTTCATTTGCATCCCCGTCTGCAGCCCCACGTAATGTATGTACATATATTTTTATTTACATGGTTAATTGGTTAGCTGAATATAAAAATTTACTAGTTGAATAAAATTGTTTTCAAACAATTTTCACTTCGTGCTCAGAGGAGTTCGAAGTGTAAATTGTTCATAAATCTTTGTTGTTCTTTAAATTGATTACAAGTTCAGTTTTGATGGTGATAACTTAAAACTGCTAGTTTTTTGCCTTTTACTTTTCATCAACATCATCATCTCAGCCGACAGACGTCCACTGCTGGACATAGGCCTCCCCCAAATGTCGCCACAAAGAACGGTCCTGCGCGTCTCGCATCCATCGGATTCCCGCAACCTTCACCAGGTCATCGGTCCACCTTGTAGGGGGCCTTCCAACACTGCGTCTTCCGGTACGCGGTCGCCACTCTAGAACCTTTCGGCCCCAACGGCCATCCGTTCTGCGAGCAATGTGCCCTGCCCATTGCCACTTAAGTTTGGCGAATCTTCGTGCTATGTCGGCAACCTTGGTTCTCCTGCGGATATCTTCATGTTTTACTTTTACACGCATATATTGAACTAACTTTATTAGTTAGTACTATATTTATGTGGCCAAATCATGCAACTGAATTTAAGACAAAAAAGGTCATTTTAAAATACATCGCATTTGCAGCGCTGGAAGGCCTCCCACAAGGTGGACTGATGACCTGGTGAGGGTCGCGGGAATCCAATCGATGCGAGATGCACAGGACCGGTCATTGTGGCGACATTTGGGGGAGGCCTATGTCCAACAGTGGACGTCTTCCGGCTGAAATGATGATGATGATGATATACATTTGTTTTGAACGACAATGTACGTTGATTGACGTGATATCATTCGAAATACAATCTTCCATGATGGTGGACTTATTATTTTTACTCCCTTTTGAAATGGATCTTAAATAAAACGGTTTACTGAGAAAAAAACTTATTTTTAAACACAGTATTTTAATTTTTTTTTTTAGTTGTACTATAATACTTAGCTTTTGAGATAACCTTTAATCAAGAAGTTAATCACTAGGTCTATTATTTAACAAAATAGTGGAATTTGACTCTTGATTCTGCAAAAAAAAAACTATGACGTCCACAATGACAAGACGTTTATTAAATAACAAGGTTCTCTCATTTGCATAATATTATTATATCAGCTATAAATGATTTACGATCATAAAATAAGTATCTACTTGCCTAAGTAGCAAAAGTACCAAACTAGATTTTATTTGATTAGTCCTAGTCCTAAAAGTAAAGAATTAAAATTAATTAAAAATATAAAAACTAGGCAAGTGCGAGTCGGACTCGCGCCCTGAGGGTTCCGTACTAACTTACCAACGTAAATAGTTCAATTTCAAAATGGAGTCTCGGAAGATTTGTCCGAATCGAAAACAAAAAATTTTGACGTAACAACAAATTTACAGTTTTCAGATGTATTACTATACTTGTGCTATAAGACCTTGCTTTATGCTAAATTTCAGGATTCTGGGTCAACGGGAAATACCCTATGAATTTTGATTTCCTCGAGAGTGTCGAAATATACGTTTATTTTTTTATTCCGCCAACTCAGAAGATTGATTTTTTCACAGTTTTAAGGGACCGTAAACTTGAATAATAAAGTTTTAATTTCAATTGGATAGGTTTACGCGTTCCCAAGATAAAGGGTCTTGGCAGACAGACGGACAACAAAGTGATCCTTTAACAATTCCGTTTTTTTCTTATAGAGGTATGGAACCCTAGAAACGGAAAAAGTAGAGCACACTCTACAGAGTAATTTTATTAGAATTTCCATTTGAGTACCGGTAATGAAATGTACGTTTTTTACCACCAAAACCGAAGTATCTTTTTTCTCGTTAACTATCTTTTTTCTCGTTAACTTACAAGTTTGATTTTTTTACATTGAAGCTGTAAGAATCCGCAAACTTCAGTATATGGTTTTATTTTCAACTCGATACCTCCACGCATTCCTGAGATAAATGGTCTTGATAGACAGACAGACAGACGGACGGACAACAAAAAGATCCTATAACGGTTAATATTTTTTGCCGTTGAGGTAACGAACCCTAAAAAGTGAGGGAATATTATTGAATCTAACGAAAATCCTCAGATTTCATAATCGGTAGCTTTTTATATATGACTGCATATTATTTAACTACACCAAATTTAATCCTCATGGCACTACATTAATTTTCAGTCTGATAGATTTAGTGAAGGACTAGCTTCAACAGTCGAGGTTCTCACCGAACATGGTCAGTTCGGGCAGTTCCTGCACCGGATTCGAGCGAAAGTAACGCCCCGCGAAGCAGTAATGTCAGCAAAGGAGGAGGCCGCACGTACACACGTGAGGGAGCGGCCCTCACGCCCCAGTCGCCGGGATCCCGATCCCGATTTCTAACCACAGTAGGCAATAGGCAGCTCGCCGTCCGACCGTCCGGTAACCGTCCGGACCGAGACCAAGTCGTCGACGGTGTGTACTGTTCCACGTGCCTCTGTAAAATGTCAGCAAACCGTAGGGGCCCAGCAGAGTCGAAGCCAACCGGGGCCAAGAGTCTGCTTCTAAAAGGAAGACTCGACCCTGGTACGAAAGGCAACGTAGGAACAGGAGTGGTTTTTTAGTCAAAAAATCTGACACAGTCTCGCGCTCCGCCCTAGAGTGGGGGGTGTTATTGGATGATTTTCCCACCGAAAAAAAAGCTCCATCAGTCGCATGACGTCTATCCCATGAAAAAATTGGCGTTGCCCGGACCTACAAAAAATTAAATACGTAGTTTTTGTTTATACTCTTTTGTTTTTATGTAGGTACTACGTATAATTTACAAGCAAAGATCATCTAGATCAAGCCAAATAAAGCCAGTTTTTTATTATTCTATTTTCTAAGATCAAGATTTAAAAAGGTTACATCGGGAATACATCCACGTTGCCTTTTCAAAACAGGTTTGCCCAAATTCAATTTGAAAAATTCGTGCGTGACATTATTCTTTTTTACAACAGAGATATCATCATCATCATAATCATTTGAGCCGAAAGACGTCCACTGTTGCACATAGGCCTCCCCCAAATGCCGCCACAATGACCGGTCCTGTGCGTCTCGTATCCATCGGATTCCCGCGACCCTCTCCAGGTCATCGATCCACCTTGTGGGAGGCCTTCCAACGCTGCGTCTTCCGATACGTGGTCGCCATTCCAGAACCTTTCGTCCTCATTGACCATCCGTTCCGTTCGTGTTTCGTACAGAGATATAACATATACAAAATACAATGTTGCTCAAGATTTCAACGAAAAAAAGGAAAGACAAAATACGAAACACTATACTGCGCTCCAAAACCGAAATTTTAGATGTGAGCTAAAACTGGGCGGGTTATGGCCGCAGGTAAAAACCTAGTGACTAGTGCACGCCAATCCCATACAGCTTACAATTACCATAATGACTTTACAACAAGTTTGGTCACTGTTAGAATGTCAGTGTGTCTAGAAGTTCTAGGTATGCACCAAAAAGGCTGTAGTTGCGCAAGTTAGTGAATAAAAAAATATAATTATCAAAAACCTTAAATCAACCTATATAAAAAAAAAATTGTGAAACATTTGCTCAGCATACTGCACTATAAGTTGATAAAAAAAAATCACAAGTAAATTGTTTTATTTTTCCATGTCACAATAGCAAATTGCAGTATCACAAAAGTATATTCTAATACCAAGTTATTGAATTTTAGAGGTAGTCTCCCGTCAACGGTGAAGATTCGACAAGCAGTCATCTTGTGGAAGTCTGTGCGGTTCAGACGCTGCACGTTCTTATAAAGTTTCTTAGCTTTCACTGCAATATAGAGGAAAACTAATTTACTATAGTAAGGCTTAAAGTTACAGCACATAAATCAACTCAGAAAGGGATCGTCACCATATCGCTTTTCGCCTCGCCGTGAAACAGGCATCAACCTAACGTTAGCATGTAACCAAAACGAACCAGCCCCCTTAGCCAAGTTACGATCGTTTCGTTCGCGTCAAACGCCTCGAGTAAACCATGCCGCCGAATCCTTTGTTCTGACGTCATCTCAACGCTCATTCACGTGGTCAGAACAAAGGAATCGGAGGCATGGCCTACTCGAGGCGTTCAACGTAAACGAAACGATCGTAACTTGGCTAGGGGAGCAGCAGCTTCTCTATATGTCGACTCGGCTACAACTAGCCGGCGCTGCGCTTACGGCTCATCTGGTCATCATATCTGGTCAGGGCATCAACCCGCTAGTTATTTTCGGCCTGTTGTATGCGATTCCAAGAGTATATTTTTTTAGTTCTTATGTAGCGGAATGAATACTAACACAATCTAAATTCTCTGTCTTCAGGTCTTTGTTTACGACAAATATCCAGCCCCCCTAGCCAAGAATTCCGTTCTCTAATCGGTAACGCCTCGGTGTCAGCAATTGTAGAAAACGATAAGTTGGTAGCCATGTTGACGCGCCTGAGCCGGCCGCTCGTTCTACAATGTCGTTCTACAGTAACAAAGGATTGTAGCATTGAACATTTTAGAAACGATAACAATTCATTCTATCATTTTGAACGATGTGCACTTGGCTACGAATTTTTCTATTCGTTTGTTCTGACCACGTGACTTAACGTTGAGATGATGTCATTCCCATAAATTTGATTAGTTTTCGACTAGCGTTAACGATTGCAGATTATCAACGTGGCTAGGGGAGCAGGTTCTACAATTCATACCTCTAATAAAAGTCAAATGAATCTTACCAGTGTTTTGCAGACTCTTCAGTAGTCTGCTGCAAACAGTGTCCACTTCAGAGATAGACATGTAAAATTTTTCGCAATAGAAGTTGAATATAGTCACGAAAGTCATGTTCTTTATAATCAAAAGGGCGGAGACTATCTCAAATCTGTGGGCATCTTCCTAAAAAAAAGGTTATTCTTGTAATAAAGCTAGTATGAAATTAGCAAATATCTCCCTACCTTGCGAATTGATTAAATATTCAAAATCGAAATTAGTGAGACTAGGAACATGAAGCTTTGCACAAGGTTTCCTTTTATGAATTTTCTTTGTATGCAAAATCTTGAAATTTTGCAAAACTATTAACCTAAGTAAATAGTAAAAAGCTTCTATGGAGGATTCTTATTTCTTGGGTTAATCTCTAAAATCTTATAACTTGCAACTTAGCACAAATTTTAATCACAATGAATAATAAAGACTGTCATTATTTTGTTTTTCAAAACTACCCTCACAATATGGTCAACGTTTTTGTGAAAACTTTCTCGCGAATGAAGTCACTGAAAACGTGCTAGTTAAACATATTTAGTATAAAAGGTGTCAGCAAACAAAATAAGGGCTCCAAGGTGTTTGCAAGAGATCTGTCTGGGCAGAGCCAGCTCACGAATCTTAAGACCGAAGATGGCAGAGTCATATCCGCCAAATTGTAGCTTTTGGGAGCGATCGAGGTTTTTTATGGACAGTTGTACACGTCAATTACAAAACCCAAGAGCTAGATTGGCCCGACATTATACCGAAGATATCCTGGACGTCAGCCTGTACGAGATTAGGATAGCTCTGAAGCAGCTTAATAACAACAAGGCACCGGGTGATGACGGAAATATGGCCTTATAAGTTATTCATTGCTCGCCGTCCACAAGCCCGCGCCTACGGTGGATGGGAATCGCCCTGCGACCGACGACACCTGGGGCGTCTTATGAGGTATGAGGTTTGTCTCTGCCTCACACATTACTGCAAGCTAACAGAGAACAAGCCGTGAAAAGTGTTGACTAGCATCCGTGAGCGATGCTGGTCGACCCTCAGTGCTAGGTCGTGTCGTTGTCAAGTCGCAAAGTCGAAGTTTTCATAAGAATGTTTAGTTGAGGTTCCATATTCTAATCACATGGTTTTGCAATCATTCAACTCGCTGGTCACAGCGAGTTATAATGAAATTCAGTGCAATATTATTGCCCGGTTGCAGCCAACAGCAGCAAAGGCACACCCCCGCCCTGGCCCTGCACCAGATAATAATTACTAATATTAGGTTACGTTAGGTTTGCATAACAAATGTACGAGTAGTGTGAAAAATATTTTTAATTCACTCACTTTGGTAAAATTCATTATTTCTGTATTCAAAACTTCTAAAGTAACTTGAAAGTACAATAAACCGTGGAAAAATGTGTCAAGTGTTTGAAATAATATCTGAAAACCAAATAAAATTTTACGTTATAGAAAATACTTTGTACCCTAATATGGTCATAAAACTGTACAAACACAAATGAGATAACATTGATATATCAAAACACACTTCCGAAAAGCTAATCTTACCCTAAACTGAAATATCTTCTTGAAAATATCAAACGCTTTCAATAAATTTCTATATGCTTGGAAAAGTTTATTGAATTTATCTTCACATTTTTCTTCTTCCAACTCCAAGCAGATTTTACTGTAGTATTCGACCTCAGAAGTCCAGGTAACCACACCATCTCTTATCAACCCGATTATAGCAGCACCATAAGTTAATAGCACGTCGAAATAAAGCATAATATAGAAAAAGATAGCCAATGGTAAACTACGAGTTAAGGCAATACTGACAACATAGCCAACAATATGCCGCAAAATTATGAGCCAGTTCCTTCTGATTGGCGTTTTGTATTGCTTGAAATTGATTAATTTAAACGCCTTTTGAATCTCCAAAATTAATCGGACGTGGTCCTCTCTTTGGAGAACATTAAGTAAATAAAATAAAGCAAGAGGAACCACTATCATTATGAAGTTGAGCTTAAAAAAAAATGCGAGATGTGAAGCGATTTGGGCAAAGTCCGATAAAACGATAGTACTTGTATGAAAACTAATAAACACAAAAACACCAATGAACGACACGATATAATAAGACACACGATGAGGTCTAATACAATTATACTCAATGGAAAAACTTGATAGGAACACCATATGCTGAAAGCACCGGAAAGGAAGAAGAACTTTTTGAAGTCTTCCGTCCAAGAAATTAATAGTAATAGGGTTAATTTTAAACTGTGTTTTCATTTTTTATTCCCGGAAACAACCACTTTATAGTATAGTAGATACTGAAATGAATGTAATTTATGTATATTAGTAATCATTACTGTTGGTTTTCATTTTAATCAACTGAAAGGTTGTTATATTTTTCTTTGTAATTACTCCAAATTAAATATAAATAATAAAAAATAACCCTATCGCCGTATACGACGTACGTTGCCGTCGTGGTGGGGCTTGCGTGCTCCAGTATACCCTGGGTCTATACCAGTAGAGTTTGCTTTGCCGTAACATGTCTATGGTAAAGGTATGGTAAGGCCTTTCGAGTGATGTAAATTCCTCGTCGTTCGGAAATTTTATGACGAAATCAATATTATGTTGTGGTGGTGACTGAAAAATGTATAAGTTTATAAAAACGTAATAAAAACTATTTAATGGCAAGTTTTTACATGAGTCATAATGAATTAACCATTAAACGTAGTTATTTACGAACATTTTGATACAAACCGTTAAATACAATTATTTTTTTTTAGGTGGGAAAACATCTAATGACACTTCTCACCCTTGGGTGGAGCGAGTGGATGTGTCAGACTTTTACTGACTAAACCCCTCTCCTGTTGCTGTAGGCTTCGACCCTGCAGGGCCCCTACGGTTGCTGACATCTCCTTGAGGCACGCGTAGAATAATACGCGCCGTCGACGACGTGTTGTCGTCCACAAGTCTGCGTCTACGGTGGCTGTAAATCGGAGTCGGGATCCCGGAGACTGGGGCGTGCGGCCACCTTTTTTGCTAGCATTACTGCTTCGCAAAAGAAGGCGACCGCTTACCACTCCTTCTCGCTCCGGACCATAGCCAGTACCAAGGCCCGGCGCGAGAGATCGCTGCCGCCGATCGCCCCCACAAGGACATGAATTAGCTCTGCCAAGGCGAGGCATGCCTGTACCGTATGCTTTACTGTTTCCTCCGCGGTCCACACAATAGTGACACCCAAGCGTTTCTTCCGCAAGAATCCGATGCAAGAACCTCCCGAACTTGCCATGTCCGGTGAGGACTTGCGTCATGCGGAAGGTAAGGACGCCGTGTTGTCTTTCCAGCCACTCCTCAAAGAGAGGACTTACCGCTATAATTATGGCGTATCCAGCACTGGGTTGCGACAGTCGCTGTCGTAATTCCACCATAAACCGTTAAATACAGTTAAGATTTCGAAGTTGTGATATGAATTGTTTACGTTGAATCGCGCGGTACGCCACCCAGCTGCGCGGCAAAAAAATGTTAGGTGCAATAGAGAGCGCGGGTGCACGGGGGGCTGTACTGGTGAGTGGTTTATATCTTACAGAATCCTAGAAGACATTATAACTAATAAAAAAATTATAAAAATAAGATCACAAGTCAATTGTTTTATTTTTCCATGACACAAAAGCAAATTGCAATATCACAAAAATATATTCTAATACCAAATTATTGAGTCTAAGAGGAAGTCTCCCATCAATGATGAAGATCCGACAAGCAGTCATCTTGTGGAAGGCTGCGCGATTCAGACGCTGCACGTTCTTATAAAGTTTCTTAGCTTCCACTGGAATATAGAAGAAAACTATTTTACCAGATAGGAATACTGGTGGTCAGGATATCCTTTAAATCCGTGTGTACTGACTGACTGTATGGCTCACTGCTCGAGGGCTTGAAGAAGTGAGGTTGATGTCATCGCGATGAAGTAGTTCTCGGAGGCTGCGCTGAAGTTCACAATCGAGTGTCATATCATGAAGTTATACATCATAACAGGGTATCATCATCATCATCATTTCAGCCGATAGACGTCCACTGCTGGACATAGGCCTCCCCTAAATGTCGCCACAAAGAACAGTCCTGTGCGCATCCATCGGATTCCCGCACCTTCACCAGGTCATCGGTCCACCTTGCCTTTCAACACTGCGTCTTCCGGTACGCGGTCGCCACTCCAGAACCTTTCGGCCCCAACGGCCATCTGTTCTGCGAGTAATGTGCCCTGGCCATTGCCACGTAAGTTTGGCGATTCTTCGTGTTATGTCGGCAACCTTGGTTCTCCGGATATCTTCATTTCTGATTCAATCACGCAAGGAAACTCCGAGCATAGCCCTTTCCACTGCACTTTGGGTGACTTTGAGCCTTCTGATGAGGATAAAAGGGTATAAAGTCTGATAAACATTCGTTGGAAAAAAAGAGATTGGCGAAAGGAGCCCGACCAGATGGGTTGTATTTGGTCTTGACAACTATTCGATATTTAGTTGCTATATGGCAGCATAGATGCCTTTAATCAAAGTTTTCTACCTTCAGATCGTGTTAACGATGGACATCCAGTTTCTACAATTCAAGAATCTATTAAAAATATTCAATAAATCCAATCTTACTAGTACTTTGTAGACTCCTCAGCAACCCGCTGCAAATAGCGTCTACTTCAAATAGAGACAAATAGAATTTCTCGCAATGGGAATTGAATATAGTCCCGAAATATATATTTTTGATAGTCATAATGACGGTGACCATTTCAAATGCGCGGATTTCATTCTGAAAACCAAGAAAATTGGTGATTCATATAAGAAAGCTTGAAAAATATCTCGATACTACACGAAATGAGCAAATATTCAGCTACGAAAGCCTTGTAATAAACGATGCTTTGCATAAACGACTTCAGCAAAACTAAAGATGCCTGCTAAGGTACCTTGTCACATGTCCTGTCACCCATAGCATAGCATAGTCGGCCTTATAATGTTCCCACTGTTGGGACTCAGGCCTCCTCTCTAGGAGAGGGAACGGGCCGTAATCCACCACGCGGGCCCAGTGCGGGTTGGTGGATGTCACATGTCTTCGAATTTTTGGTTCTAGGACATGCCGGTTTCCTCACGATGTTTTCCTTCACCGTTTTGAGAGCAGTGGTGATGAAATAAATTACACAAAGTAATGCGCCTGGCTGGGTTTGAACCCGCGACCTACAACTCGTAAGTCGGGGCCGTTACCACTCGGCCACTGCTCCCTGTCACCCGTCACGCTATTATTAACTCTATTTTCTTTCATTTATCACTTCTTACACAGTCTATCAATCTTTTTTTAGCCTCCCTCTCCATCCATCTACAAGTGTGCTCATAACTCTTTTAGCGACATGCGTTTCATCCCTCTTCTACACGATTGCCTTTCAACTTTTCAGTCTCTGGCGCCACTTTCAAAGTTCCCCTAATATACTCATTTCTCACTTCATCCGTTCTCGTCACACCACATATCCATCTTAACATTCTCCATACATGCAATTTTTTTCATCCGTCTTTTCACAGCCCAACATTCTGATTCATAAAGGCCTTATCAGGAAACTTTAGGGGCAACCGTGGGTCACAAGTTGTTCCAGTGACCCGTTGCCATTTCATCCATCCTGAGTTGATCACCATCCCCTTGGACAAGCGACCAGAGGTACTGAAAGTTGGAACATATTGGTATGGGCGTTCCAGCGAGAGCTAAGAGCACAGGAATGGAGAGACTGCCAAAATCGCAGAACAAGTTTTCCGTTTTGGTTCTGCTCAATTTTAAGCCTACACTCTCTAGTCTGTGTTACCACACCTCCAGTCTGCTCTGGACCTCTAGACTACTCTCGGCAACACAGCCACATTGATTTAGATGATTTGATGGTGTAAAAAGTAGAGTATCCTATACGGGGATAAAGCTGTCTTTGTCTTGGGCGGCTTTAATTTGCCTCACTTCACTTAGGGCTAATGCTCGGGAGTTAATTACATAGATCCCTCACTGACGTTCGGGACTAAATCTTAGCAACCTTCCTTTCATTCGGAATTTAATATATCGCCCGCGACACTGCTTTATCCCCCAGTTCAATAATCTACTATTACTTTACTCACCTTGTTAAAATGGTTCGCATCTGTGTTCAAAACTTCTAAAGTAACTTGAAGATACAATAAACTATGGAAGAATGTGTCAAATGTTTGAAATAATATCTGGAAATATTAAAATAATAAAATTTTACGTTACGAAAATTACTTTTTTTTTAACAATAAATAACAGAGCTTGTGCTATGAACATACTTATATATTTCTAAATACATTCATAGTATAAATAAAATATACCCATACACAGAACAAAACGATCGCACAAACATTTTTCTCGGGTGGGAATCGAATCCAGGACCTCCGGCATAGCAGTCAGGGCCACTAACCACTAAATCAGTCAGTTCTGAGGCATTTGGATAATAAAACTGTACTTACACCAATAAGATAACGTTAATAAATTAAAACACACTTCCCAAACGCCAACCTTACCCTGAACTTGAATATGTTCTTGAAAATATCAAATGCTTCCAATAAATTACTGTACGCTTGGAAAAGTTTTTTGAATTTATCATTACATTTTTTTTCTTCCAGCTCCAAACAGATTTTACTATAGTATTCGACCTCAGAGGTCCACGTAACTACACCATCTCTTATCAACCCAATCATAGCAGCACCATAAGTTAAGAGCACGTCGAAATAAAGCAGAATATAAAAATAGAAAGCCATTATTATGTCACGAGTTAATGCAACGCTGACAATATAGCCAATAGCATGCCGCAAAATCATAACCCAGTTCCTTATGATTGGCGTTTTGTATTGTTTAAAATTAAGTAATTTAAAAGCCTTTTGAATCTCCAAAATTAATCGGACGTGGTCCTCTCTTTGGAGAATGTTAAGTACGTAAAACAAAACAAGAGGAACTATTACCATAAAGATATTGATTGTAACATAATTTTTGAGATTTGATGCGGCTTCGCCAAGGTCCTTTGAGAGGATATGAAATATATGAAAAAAAAAAAATACAAGAACCCAAATGAACGACACGATATAATAAGACGCACGATGCGGTCTGACACAATTGTATTCAATGGAGAAACTTGATAGGAACATCATATGCTGAAAGCACCGAAAAGGAAGAAGGACTTTTTGAAGTCTTTCGTCCAAAAAATTTATAGTAACGGAGTTAATTTTAAACTGTGGCTTCATTTTTGATTCCTGAAAACAACTACTTCATTGTGTAGTAGATACAGTACTGAAATGAATTTTCAATTGATTATTTCTACATTAACAGATGGTTTTAATTTTAATCAACTAAAAGGATGTTTGTTATCGTTGGCATTGTAACCACCCAAAATTATATTGACCAATCAATTCTGTTGACATCTGATAATACAAGAAAATATTCTTTACTCTTATGTAATTAAGTAAAATAAAGAACTTTTTATACTACAGTCCAGTAAAATATTAAACTGTACTTTATTGTATACCTTGGTAATGTCTCATATCTAAAAGTATTCCTAATGTATATTTTTATCAATTCAAATATCGATTACTACCTACATATTTTACCGGCAATCTGTATAATTATATACAATACTTAGGCAATGTTTAGAATACCTGGGGCGTCCAGGCAATGTGTAAATTAAAAAGATTTTGCTCTATGTTTATCAATTTTAACCGACCTAAAAATTACGGGCAAATTAAACTAGTACTTAAAATCAATGTGTGTAAAAGACGAGAACAGGGGAGAAATTAACGTAATTTTAGGGCACCCCAACTCGGACAGCTTAGGTAAGAAGGCTAATGGGGGAGCGAGGCGGAGCTTCTGCCTTAGCTTTCGTGTTTATTTTTTTATAACCATCCAGAAGTAGGAGCCTTACTTTAAACCGAAGCAGGCACGCAACATGCTGCAGGCATGCAACATGAAGCAGGCATGCAGTATGCAAGCAGGCATCCAGCATGCAAGCAGGCATGCACCATGCAAGCAGGCATGTAGTATGCAAGAAGGCATGCAACATGCAGCAAGCATTGTTTATGTCACGTCTCCGGCGCTGCGGGATTTGGGCGGTCCCACGCGAGCTTATCGTCGTAGACGGTTTTAACACTCACCACTGCAGCTTCGGTTTGACACAGCCTCAGCCTCGGCAGCGAGCCTTCAAACCACCTGCTCCTCGGCTCGCGGGTCGCTCAACCCCTTGAATTTTGAATTACATTCTAGGGGTAGGGCAGACAAGATTTTGTGAAGTCGGTTTTACAGCGATTCGTTTCTGTCACAAAATTTTTTAGCACAACATATTACCTTTTTATGACACTATTTTAATTTAATACTGAAACTGCTACCCAGTACCTTCTATATATTTGTAACCAAAATTCCGTAAAATGTTGTTTCGGTGTGGCGAAAATATGGCAAATAAAATTATATGGCAAATGAAAAAAGTTGAAAAGAAGCTTCGGCCAATAGCAAAAAGTTATTTTGTAAATAGGCGAAGTATAGTTCGGTAAAATAATACTTATGACATATGATAATTTGATGACCTAAACATATGTCAAATAATGCATAAATATATCAAAAAAGACGTCGGTCGATATTTTTTGGTAATATGAAATTCGAACGAATTTTGTTCGAAAAAGTGATCAGTTCCCACTTTTATGAATGATATGATGCAGACAGTATAATAGGCAGCAGTAAAAACGCTATAAAAATAAAATTACAAGTCAATTGTTTTATTTTTCCATGACATAATAGCAATTTGCAGTATCACAAAAGTATATTCTAATACCAAGCTATTAAATCTCAGAGGTAGTCTCGCGTCAATAGTGAAGATCCGACAAGCAGTCATCTTATGGAAGGCAGCGCGGTTCAGACGATGCACGTTCTTATAAAGTTTCTTAGCTTCCACTGTAATAGAGAAAAAAAATAACAATTTCACGATAATAAAGCTAATAAGAATCTCAAATTGATTATTCATAACAATATTATACACTAGTCTACACTAACATTATAAAGAGGTAAAGTTTGTTTTTTTTTTTGTTTGTAAGAGGTAATCTCTGACAGTACCGATTGCTAAACTTTTTTCACCGATTGTGATTTGCTTTATTTCTGAGTGTTAGCTATATTTTAGCCGTGGGCAAAAGCTAAATAAATAAATTCTAAGAAAGCAGTAAAAGTAGTTAGAAACTATAGTCAAGGCTGATATTGCGCAATGCTGATTGTGCGCCAAGGTCTTGGATGTGACTGTGTGTATCGCAAGTTGAAAATGCAGTGTGCTTAACGCAGGACGCTGATGAAGTTGAAGAAAAGGTATGGTCAGATAGGTATGTTGGTAGTCAGAATACGTACTAGCTGGCTGTATGACTCACTGATCAAGAGCTTCCAATCTTACCAGTATTTTGTAGACTTTTCAGCAGCCCGCTGCAAACAGCGTCTGCTTCTAAGAATGACAAGTAGAGTTTCTCGCAATAGAGGTTGAATATAGCCACAGTGGTTATATTTTTACTAGTTATAAGGACGGTGATTATTTCAAATATACGGACAACATCCTGAAAATGAAAAAAATATGATTAATGTACCTAAGAGAGTTAGAAAACAATATCCCGCTATCACGCGAATCGAACAAATATTCAGCTAAGTAAAGAATTTTAACAACGACATGTAGCATAAACGATGTAAGCAAAACTGACGGGGCCTGCTACGGCTACAACTTAGTGAGGGATTCAAACTTTTGAGAAGCATACTCTACAGTCTACGTTGCACACCTACTGCAAGGTAATACAGAGCATACCATCAAGAGTGGTGACTGGCAACTGTGAGTGATTCTGGATGGCTTGCGCTGCTATGAGCAGGTCGCAAAGTTAAAGTTTTTAATAAAAATAATTAGTAGAGGTTCCATATTGAAATAACAATATTCAACAGCGATAGTAGAAAATACCCCTAGCCTAACACTGGGTAATAACAACAAAATTTGGGCTAGATTTGCATGACATATGTACGAGTATAATCTAACGTTTTAGAGTAGTGTTAAAAATATATTTACTTCTGACTGACTGACTTCAAAATAAAGACTATAAAAAAAAACTTAAGAATTACTGACATACATCGCGTGACCGACACACACAAACATACGATACTCCTACCAATATAGATAGCACAATATTCACAACACAAACAAAATTATAATTATAAAAAAAAAAACATCCAAACTCACACACATACACTCACTAAACATTACAACATATCCACCCAACAATGAATTCATATATAAAAATTGTAACGTTCTTTTCATGTACCCAGTGACTACGTTCACTAGTAGCAATAATGTAAATCGAAACCATAGAGCCTCACTAAATGACTAAACACTGCCACCCAAAACACAAGTATTCGCTTAGTTTGGGAGACAGCAATACCTATGTTCTTCACACGCAAGGAATCTGCGTTCTTCTAACAATCTCCTTCTGCTCTGTCCTTCTCATACTTCTGATTTTGTCCATTCTTCCTTCTATATACAGTCCATTCTTCTGTGGAATGCGCTTCCTCTCGATATCAGGACGGCCGAAAGTCGATATGCATTTTAGCGGAAGGTGCGGAATCATTTGCTCCTTCAATAGCAGAATCGTCTCAAAACTTCTTTCTTTACTTTATATTAATATATATTTATATATATTATATTAAATATATATGTATGTGCATTTTAATTATATGTATACTTTTTGTTTTTTTTTTTATCTTGTTTTTCGTGTAAAATTACACTTTTATGCACCTACCATATTGTCTCTTCACCACCCTAGGTTGACTGGTAGAGAATGCCTAAGGCATTAAGTCCGCCTTTGTACTTTGTGTTGCATGAAGTTTAAATAAATAAATAAATAGTACTTATAGCTCATTACATTTACTTGTGTCTAATTATAAGTTACTTTGTAAACCTTGCAACAATAAAAATTATTATTAAGAAACATTCATTTTACTTGCCTTGCTAAAATGGATCACTTCGGTGTTCAAAACTTCTAAAGTAACTTGAATATACAGCAAACCATGGAAAAAAGTGTCAAATGTTTGAAACAATATCTGAGAAACAAATAATGATATTTTATGTTACAGAAAATAATTTGGACAGTTTAAATTTTCCTTCTTTTGGAGCAGTCGGGTAATAAAACTGTGCGAACATGATTTATTCCGTTCTAATACCAAAAACTAATACCACTTGTATTTTTTTTTAAATCATATTAAATTTCCATTTCGAACTAATACTAACAATTTGAATTTGGTACAGTCATCTCAGTCAAAAATAATCAAAAATTTTAAATATGAGTCCAAATAAATACCAGTGTGTATTGGTTGTTGGTATTAAAATGGGACAAATCGCAAATACAAGTGAAATAAAATTATTAAATTAAAACACAGTTCCCAAAAGCTGACCTTACCCTAAATTTAAATATCTTTTTGAAAATATCAAACGCTTCCAATAAATTACTATAAGCTTGAAAAAGTTTTTTGAATTTATCTTCACATTTTTCTTCTTCTAGCTTCAAGCAGATTTTACTGTAGTATTCAGTCTCAGAGATCCAGGTAATTACACCGTCCCTTATCAACCCGATCATAGCAGCACCATAAGTTAAGAGCACGTCGAAATAAAAAAGAGTAAAAAAATATAAAGCCATTATTAAGTTACGAGTTAATCCAATGCTGACAATATAACTAATACAAAGCCTCAAGATTATGAACCAATTTCTTATAATTGGCGTTTTGTATTGTTTGAAATTCATCAATCTAAAAGCTTTTTGGATTGTCAAAATTAATCGGACGTGGTCTTCTCTTTGAATAATATTAAGTAAATAAAATAAAACAAAAGGGACCACTACCAGAATGGTACTGATTCTAAAGAAAAATAAGATTTTTGATTTGGTTTCGCCAAAATCCATTAAAAGTGTATTGATTATGTGAAAACCAGTAAACGCAAAAACACCAATGAACGACATGATATAATAAGATACACGGTGAGGTCTAATACAATGGTACTCGATGGAGAAACATGACAGAAACACCATATGCTGAAAGCACCGGAAAGGAAAAAGGACGTTTTGAAGTCCTCTGTCCAAGAAATTAATAGTAATAGGGTCAATTTTAAACTGTGTCTTCATTTTTAATTCTCGGAAACAACCATTTTATTGTGTAGCAGAAAGAAAACTAAAATCAACTGTTGTTTATTTATATTAGTTTTTTGATTATTTCTACAATTATTGTTGGTTTTTATTTCAACTAAATGGATGTTGATTGGTTGGATTCGTAACAACTCGAAATTATATTAAAGGATCAATTTTGTTGACATGTCATAAGTTATAAAATATCTTTTGCTTTTAGAAACTCTTCAAAACCCTCAATTAAAATTAAGGATCACAATTGTTTATTTTATTAATGCAATGATAATTAGGACGATAAATATAATAGTCTATAGTAGATAAGGTAGTCGGCAATTTGAAATTGTATGTTTTTTTTTTTGTATTACAATTTCATTTTAAAAATTTGTAATCTTGTTATACAATAAAGTATATATAAATAAATAAAAAATAGACGCAGATTTCATGATTCTACTTTAAATACCTACAGAGGATCCAAAGTAGACAACAGATCACCTAAATGTGTAACAGAAAACGATCTAGAACCTGCCACGGTGTTTGAGGAACAACACAAGGAAGGTTCTTGGAAAGTCTAGGAGTCATACGCGTATAGCATAGGAGAAGCATTAATATTCCTGGAAATATCTATACGAGCCGAAAACGAGCAGTTGTGGGTGTAGCTTTGTAATAAACTAAAATATTCGTCGCATACAGATACAACATGTAGAAGGTACTTGTACGCATCTGGCATAGAAAATCCGGCTCGAAGGACCTTGAGAAATTAGTGGTAGTAATTGTAGATTGTGATTGACCTTGGTTATCCTAAGGATTCATCGCGTAAAGAAACTTCAAGTTTAGCCCTTTCCAGTACATTTTGGATGACTTTAAGACTGCCGGAAAGTCCATTGAGAACGATCAAGTTTCAGAGCTATATGTCATCACTGGCAACACGCATTGGTTAAGACGTCTTGTGATGAACAATCAAATACTGCGTAGCTTCCTGAATGCTGCCCAGACGAGTTGAATTCGACGATTATCCTCTTTCTCGAAGTTATACCTATTGTTTGGATTGTTTGTCCCAGGTAAATGAAAAAATAATCTTCTAGAACTTCAAATATCCCCGTTCTTGATAGGAGTGGGTGCTACATGGGAATTTTCCATAACCATGTTCATGTCACCCTTCTTAAAAAAGAGTACCACCTCACCTCTTAGAGACGGTAGTGCATGTCAACATTCTGAATTTAAGACAAGGTTTGTCGCTGTTAGAATGTCACTTTATCTAGAAGCTCTAGACAGGCACCACAAAGGCTGGAGAGAGCATACAAAAAAAAACCTTTTTACTGATGCTGGGCAAAACTCAGCAGACAGCATTAAAGACCAATAATAAAAAACCGGCCAAGTGTGAGTCGGATTTATTTTTGTGATGTAACTCCAAATTTACAGTTTTCTGATTTTTCTCTATACTTGTGCTGTAAGACCTTACTTCATGCCAAATTTCAGGATTCTAGGTCAACAGGAAGTACTCTATGAATTTTGATTTCCTTAAGAGTTCCGAAATAGACGTTTTATTGCGACATAAACTGCCGTATCTTTTTTTTTTCGTTAACTGAGAAGTTGATTTTTTCACAGTTTCAAGGGATCACAATCCTGAGTATATGGTTTTAATTTCAAATCGATACCTCCACACATTCTCGAGATGAAGGGTCTTAACAGACAGACAGACAGACTGACGAACAAGAAAGTGATCCTATAAGGGTTTCGTTTTTACCTTTTGAGGTACGGAACCCTAAAAAAGAACATTACAATTACATTATAAGTCAACTGTTTTATTTTTCCAGGTTACAATAGCAAATTGCAGTATCATAAAAGTATACTCTAATACCAAAGTACTCAATCTTAGAGGAAGTCTCCCGTCAACGGTGAAGATCCGACAAGCAGTCATCTTGTGGAAGGCTGCGTGGTTAAGACGCTTCACGTTCTTATAAAATTTCTTAGATTCCACTGCAATATAGAAGAAACCTATTTTAGTATAGTAAGGCTAATAATAAGAGTCTCAGATGTATAGCAATAATAAGTATATTCCAAAACTAGATTTAAAACCTTTCGGACTATATTTAAAGAAACAAACACTGACTTAACTAAAAAACTGGGCAAGTGCGAGCCAGACTCGCGCACTAAGGATTCCGTACAAATTTACCTATGTAAATAGTTCATTTCTAAAATCGAGTCTAGAATTATTATTTTTTTGTTACTTAAAAAAATAACGGTTTTCAGATTTATATGTATCTTATAGCACAGATATTTATATATATATATATATATATGTGCTATAAGACCTTGCTTTATGTCAAATTTGATGATTTTGAGTCTAGGTCAAAGGGACCTTGAGTGTCGAAATTTTCGACATGAACGGCCGTTTAATTTTTTTTCGTTAACTCAGAGGTTTGGAGGATTTTTTCACAGCTTCGAGGGACTGTATATTTAAGTACATGGTTTTAATTTCAATTCGATACTTCAACGCGTTCCCGAGATAAAGGGTCTTGACAGACATACTGACAGATAGACAGACCGACAGACAAACCGACAACAAAGTGATCCTATAAGGGTTCCATTTTTTTATTTTAAGGTATGGAACCCTAAGAACACCACAATGTATAGAAAAACAACTGCAATATTGATTGGTGGAAAATACCTAATAACACAAATCAAAATCTTTCTCCCTTTACTTATGGTCGGCTCGCCTCTACATTTTTCGCCAGATATGAGTATGCTGGCTCGTCAAGACGTCTATTTAGTCCTCTACCTAGGTCATTGTTTATGACAGACATCTAATTTTCACAAATCAAACATTCCAACAAATATCAAATGGATCCAACCTTACCAGAAATTTGCTGACTCATCAGTAGCCTGCTGCAAACAGCGTCTACTTTAATTAGAGACAAGTAAAGTCTCTCGCAATAGACGCTGAATATATTCACGAAAACTATATTTTTAATAGTCAAAAGGACGGTGACTATTTGAAATGATTGGACAGGATTCTGAAAGCGAAAGAAGGAAAATTGATTACTACTAATTATTATTATTATTTTCTTTATTTCGAGTACCAAAGACTCATTTTAGTTCCATAATCACATACAGACAATACATATCATAAAATTACATACAATGAAATGTTAAAATCAAAATTAAATTAATTCATCAAACCCCGAGCGAAAGCCGGCGTTCGCGCGGTCATTGTCTTTCTATTGTATCTCTAATTACGCTACTCAAAAGGTTAAATTAGATTGCATTGGATTATCATTAAATTACAGTGGATTGTCATTAAATTAAATTGAATTTTATTACAACGTCTGTCAGTCAAAAGAATTGTAATAAATATTAAAATAAATTGTATAAAATTAAGATTTAAATAAATGTCATTATTATATTAAAATACAGGCACTGTTTTGCCTAAAAGGAGGCTCCAAAAACAAGTATTTGTAAATATGATAATGCTAATTGTGACAATCAACAAATTTTGTATTTGTAAAATTAGTTGGTGCTGTAGTTGAGTGATTAGCTCAATAACTATGAATTGGTACGGAACAAATATTTGTATGGCCTACAAAAAGATGTTCTGAATTTGAGTGTCTTCTATTTGAGTTAAGTTGCTTGTGAACGCACACAAGATACAGAAGTAATCACACATAATATTTTTTTTTAAAACAATATTGTATTTGAGTGTTTTTTACAAGCATATTTACGAGTATAATTCACACAGATTCACACTGTGTTGTATTGATAGTTTCAGCACATAGTTTACAATGAGTTCTTCTTTAGACAGCTTTCTTTACTAAGCTATTAATAGTATTTTTCTCTTGCCAGGTTAAAGTTGAGGGAGTCCGTATATTATCACTAGGTTTTAGATTTTTTTAGCAAATTCTGTTGAAAAAGATGCCCATGAAAATGATTACCAGTATTTTATATATGTATCCACTAACCTAAACTAGGTTTTTAAAATATGGTCGTCGTTTTTCTGAGCACCCTATCTTCCAGCTACCATTACCAGCAGGAATTATACAAAGGCATTATATACTGATATCTAAATAATTTGGCTAATTTTTACTACTTGAGCCCACCGTAACTCATAACATGATTTAAAAGAGTGTTCGTGGAGTTTTTTGCACGTTCTTCTCCATAGAGTGCGGTAGAACGTGCAATTTAGCCTCACTTTTTTTACCTGACCTTTTTTTTGTAGGTGGGAAAATCATCCAATGACATTTCCCGATCTTGGGCGTGTCAGACTTTTACTGACTAAAAACCCACTCCTGTTCCTTCGTTGCCTTTCATACTAGGACCAAGTCTTCCTTTCAGAAGCAGACCCTTGGCTTCGACCCTGCTGGACCCCTACATTTCCATGAGGCGCGCGTGGGACCCGGGCTCGGTCCAGATGGTTACCGGACGGTCGGACGGCGAGCATTTTTACCTGACCTACATTTTGAAAAAAACAAAATTTCCTATAAATGGTCTATTTGAAACAAACATTTCTGATTTGACCGTTTAGTCTTACTTTTGCACCCCAATGAAAGGGCTCATTTATTATAGTCTAAAATTATCATAGATTTTTTTATCTATGTAATTACTTTTTTTCGAACTGTTATGCAATGTACTAAGGAGATACATGTAGACTCATTTAATTGGAGATTTGATAAAATCAAAACATGGTGAACATAGTGGTCTTCCCTTTGATGCTACTATTTCGATTCGTACCATATTGAATTAACTTAAACACTTAACTGTGTTGAAGAATTCCAAAGTGCACCGCTTAGGCGAAGCACTGCCGTGTCCTTGTGGGAGTGATCGGCGGCAACGACCTCTAACGCCGGGCCCTGGTACAGGCCATAGTCCGGATCGACCGCACGCGCCAAGGAACGGCCCTCACGCCCCAGCCACCGAGAACCGAACCTGAGTCATAGACGGCGCGTAGTATTCCACGCGCTCCTCAAAGAGATGTCAATAAAACCGTAGGGATCAGGGTTGAAGATTACTAGGGCCATGAGGGCGCTTCTGAAAGGAAAACCCAGGACCCTAGAACGCAAGGCAAAGGAGGAACATAGGAGTAGGTTTTTAGACAGTAAAAGTCTAACACGCCCTCCCACCCTGCCCTAAAGCGGGAGAATTCAATAGATGATTTCCCAAGAAAAAAGATTAGGTTGGCATGACATAATCTGACATTTTTGTGCAGGTAGTGTTGAAAACTATTCTTTACTACTCACCGTGTTAAAACCCTTCACGTGTAATAGTGAAAATTCTAAAGTAACTTGTAGATACAATAAACTATGGATAAATGTGTCAATCGTTTGAAATAATATCTGGAAACATAAGAATAAAATATGATAAGTATAGAAAATAATTTGTCAGAAGACAGTGAGATAACTTTAATAAATAAAAACACACTTTTTAAAGGCTGTTCTTACCCTAAACTTAAATATCTTCTTGAAAATATCAAATGCTTGTATTAAATTATTGTATGCTTGGAAAAGATTTTTAAATTTATTTTCACATTTTTCTTCTTCTATCTCCAAACAGATTTTGCTACAGTATTCGACCTCAGAGGTCCACGTAACTAAACCATCTCTTATCAACCCAATTATAGCAGTACCATAAGTTAAAAGCACATCGAAATAAAACAGAGTATAAAAATATAAAGCCATTATTAAGTTACGAGTTAATGCAACGGTGACAATATAGCCAACACCATGCCGCAAAATTCCGAGCCAGTTCCTTCTGATTGGGGTTTTATACCGCTTAAAATTGATTAATCTAAAAGCCTTTTGAATCTCTAAAATTAATCGTACGTGGTCCTCTCTTTGGATAACGTTGAGTAAATAAAATAAAGCAAGAGGAACCACTAACAGAATGACATTGATCATCATAAAAATTAACATGTTCAATGATGCTGCTTCGCTAGTAGCCCCTATAATGTGAAAACAAATAAACCCAAGAACTCCAATGAACGACACGATATAATAAGACGCACGGTGAGGTCTAATACAATTGTACTCAATAGAGAAACTTGAAAGGAACACCATATGCTGAGCCCACTGGACAGGTAGAAGAACTTTTTGAAGTCCTCTGTCCAAGAAATTTATAGTAATAGGGTTAATTTTAAACTGTGTCTTCATTTTGATTTACCAAAAACAACAATTCGATTGTAAAGTTGACGGAATACTGAAATGAAAGGTCATTTATATTCATAATTTTGATAATATGTTCAATTATTGTTGGTTTTCATTTTAATCAACTAAAAGGATGTTATCGTAACAACTCAAAATTGCATAAATTAATTCTGCTAAGCCCATTCTATCATCGGATCACTAGACGTATGGCGAAGCGTTATCTATACCTACAATTTGGACATCCCACCGATACGTATAAAATGTTTTAGAAACACATTCAATATGCTTTCCTGAAGAAGTCTGTGTATTCTGATATCTAAAACCGGGGGGTTTTAAGTCAAGAGTAAATAGGTTACTTCAAAGTAAGCGTGCTCTGTCGGCGCGTCGCTTACTACCAGCTCAGCGTCCAAAAATGAGTTTAGAGTTAACTCTAATGACGTCATCAGGTTAGATACTCTACGCTCGCATTTTTGAACGCGAACGTAGAGTTCATCTGTCAATGCCAAGCAAGTGTCATTTATGGCCGCTTAAACCAACCTACCCTGCTCAGAGTTAGAGTTAATTGGGTTAACTCTACGGTAGCTACTCGAGTTATAAAAGAACGGCCCTGGGTTGCAACTCTAAGCATTTTTGAACGCAGGGCAGGTGAATTTCGTCGTGTACATCTTCATCTTCATCTTGTGACATTTCGTGAGGTAGTGGTCAAGCGCGACCCTCTTAATTATAATTAAGCAAAAGAACATGTGGTAAATTAGGAAAATCCTTTTGAAACCCTTACAGTATTATAGTAATACGGTAAAATGAAGGGCTACGATGTTTTAATTTATTAATAAAATGGTAATTATGAAAATAGAACTTGCAAAGTAGAACTGTATATATGTCGGTGAAGTAATAGTACGGAAGCTTGAGAACGAATGAACGCGCTAGGTGAAAAGTGACACATGTCACTTTGACAGAATTCGGGCTGACGTTTGCTCGAACCGAGCAGATAAAGGCCGGAACGTAGAGGTGCGATACTCTTTAATCTGTCGGCAGCCGTGCTAACAACGTCGAGACTCTGGGACTGTCTCACGGCTCGTTGTGTGAAGTGAATACCTAAAGCTTGCATCATAATAAATCAGTTGTCTGATCTGGAATAGTTTGTTTATTGCTCGATACTCAGAAATCGCCCACAAAACAGAGTCCCTGGACAGAGCTTCAATGATGATCGGCATCCTTGCGTCGACATATACAAGCTATTCAGCCATTTTTTTCATAAAATAATTCAAGCACAAGAATAGTGCGATCCAAAATGAAAGATAAAACAAGTTTCCACCATGATTGTAGTTTCAATTTCAATCCGAGTCGAGAGTATCGAGTGGGCGAAGGATCGTTGTATTGGAACAGGAAATGACTTTATTCCCCTAAGACTTATATAAATTTCAATGGGAATGTATAGTAAGCGATGAAGCAAAACAAGAAGTGCTGGCTGGACTCATGATGATTAAAACTTAATTTATTTTCGTTAACCCTCTACGACTGACGTGGCTCAATTTTTACAATTATACTGTCGTGGCAGTACGCGAGACACTGTTTCAACAACAAATATTTTTACTGAATAAAATTATGCACCTATTTGATTTATATTTATGAGATTTATAGCTTATTTCTTATGTTAAATGACCTTTAAATAAAAAAATCTATTTTGTATTTTCAAAAATAATTGTTTATTGACTTCACATAAATCGGTCTTTGAATTTCTACCTAGATATTAATGATATGGAAAAAAATACAAAATCAAATTTTTTTAAATGTTTTATTTAATATTTTAAAAATTAACAATTATAGTAATTAATCTAAGAAATACGAGATAAATTCATTGGTTGAATTAAAACTAGAGAGTGTCAAAATCACAGCTTTGTTTGGCAATTATCACAAAGTGGCAGCACTGAAGGCAAATTGGCTTCGAACAAACATACCAACTATAGTTAGTTTGTCTTTTTATTGTTGATGGACATATCGAACATAGTTTTCTGACACTTGGTGGAACGTATGCGAGTTGGACTCGCTCATAAAGGGTTTCGTACCGTCCGTAACAAGAAACGGCAAAAAAAATCACGTTTGTTGTATGGGGACCTCAGTTACAAATTTATTTAATTCTATTTTTAATTAAAAAAAAATATAGCGGCAAAAGAAATACATCGGCCAACGTCGAGTTTTGATATATATGTAAGAAGTATTGATATTACATAAAATATGTAAATAAAGTCAAATAATCTTAATTAATGCGAAATAATACAAAAAATATTCCATAACATACGATACTCTGCTTATTTACCTACAACAGTCGGGACCCATTAATTATTAAAATATATAATTCAGACTAAAATCATTCCATTTAATATGGGTCCCTCAGTCGGGTGCTTCTATTTTTTTATGGTTACCGAAACAAACAAAAAAAAAAATTTAAAAAAAAAATATTTTTTCTTTTTTCTTTTTTCAAACAGCATGCTACACAACGAGGCTACTACGTTCTGGACACTTTTGCAATAGACAGCGATGTGGATGAACTAAACAAATATTTGTATGGTCTACATACCTGTAGATCACCCTATACACGATTACAAAATAAACCAAATAATAATAACCAAATAACTGAACTACGTTATTTAGTTTAAATTGTATTACATGTTTGTGAATACACCCACGATACAGGAGTAACATCTAGTGTGGGCAAAAGTTTTTTTTTTTAAAGTATGTTTTTTATTGGGTGGGAAAATCATCTTATGAAAAATCTCGCTCTTGGGTGGAGCGGAAGATAATGTCAGACTTTTACTGACTAAAAAACCAAACTTGTGGCCCCAGTAGGCTTTGACCTTGCTGGGCCCCAACGATTTGCTGACATCTCCCTGAGGCGCGCGTAGAACAATACGCGCCGTCGACGACTTGGGCTCGGTCCGGACGGTTACCGAACGGTCGGACGGCGAGCCACCCATTGCTCGCCGTCCGCAAACCCACGCCTACGGTGGCCGGAAATCGGGATCGGAATCCCGGTTGGGGCGTGAGGACCGTTGTGAAAAATCTTACAAAATCTTTAACCATTACGACTGTCATAATATTCATTATCATAATATACATTTAATCAGATTTTGTAAAAAAAATATCAATTTTGTTCTATATTAAAAGAATCTTATATTGACAGGTAACCGTAGGCGTGGGTTTGCGTGCGACGAGCAATGGGCCGTCCGCTCGTCCGGTAAGAATCAAGCCCGAGTCGTCGGCGGCGCGTAGTATTCCACGCGCACATCAAAAAGATGTCAGCAAAACCTTAAGGCCCCAGTAGGGGCGATGCTTGCTAGAGCCACGAGAAAATTCTAAAAAGGAAACCAATGATCCTAGAAAGCAAAAGACAAAGTCAACAGTAACCAGTAACAAACAAAAAGTCTAACACGCCCTCTGGCTCCACTAGACTGCGAGAAATAGTTTAATGATTTCTAACTCAAAAAAAAAACATCAAAAAAGCGTATTTATTTCATAACTAAGGTAAAAATAAAAAAAATAAAAACACTCAATGAGGTGTAAATGTGTTATTTATAACCAATAAATAAATGTATTTTATAAATGATACGAAACATTTTACGAACAGTGTCTGAGCACATGTCAGGCATGTGTTTACTAACAGCATGCGAATCGACACGTGCTGTGATGATAAGCTAGCTCACCTTATAACCTAGTGATTATAATGTAATCAGAACATTTGCTAAACACGTTTATAATTTGCACGGTCTGGAATTTTTGTACAAAAAGAACCGGGAAATTGCGAGTCGGACTTGCGCACTGAGGGTACCGTACAAACTTACCTATAAAAACAGTTCAATTCCCGAATTAAGTTACGATGATTTTTCCAAATCGTAAAAAAGTTTACTTTTTTGTGACGAACTTAAACTACAAATTTACAGATTTCTAATTTTTTCGTATACTTGTGCTATGAGACCTTGCTACATGCTAGATTTTAGAATTCTAAGTCAACGGAAAGTACCCTATGAATTTTTATTCCCGAGTCGAAATACGTTTTTTGCGATATAAACAGCCGTAAGTATCTTTTTTTTCGTTAACTCAGAAGTTTGATTTTTTCACAGCTTAAAGGGACTGCAGACTGTATATAGTTTTAATTTCAACTTTATAGCTCCACGCGTACCCGAGATTAAGGCTCTTGACAGACAGACGGACAAAAAAGTGATCCTATAAAGGTTCCGTTTTTTCCTTCTGAGGTACAGAGCCCTAAAATGGAGGGCTAGAGAGCTCTGGCTGAGAGAGAAAGACCTATCTTTCGGCTCCATCATAATCACTTCAATGATACCATTTTCGATATAACTATTCAGAACCATTCGCTTATTTGTATTGTTATAGTCGCTTAACTAGATAGTAACCTCACATAGATATCACAATGAAGATTCGTTGTGATATCTATGTGAGGTGCCTACGCCGGAACTCCGTAATTAATCAATGTATCCTAGCCGTGTTTGGAGTCACTATAATTGTCATGAAATGCACTTTGGCTATAAGATAATATCGAACTGATCTGAAGATGCAGCTGGAAGGCGAAAGGTAGAGATGGGAACTTCATAATAAAACAACGTATTCTAGCAATATTTGAGCTAATTGGAATTGTCATGAGAGATAGGCACTCTGATTAGTGTATCGCAACTAAAACGTGTGAAATAAACTTTTTACAAAAAAAAAGATAACAAATAAAATAACTTTAATTTCGGAAGTCGGTGTTAAATACGAATCAAACATACCGAGAAACACCGATTTCTGAAATTAAAGTTATCTTGATAGTTTCAGTTTTTTATTTTTTAGTGAAACCAGGGTTTTTTTAAATAGTTTTTGTTTTAGTAAATTTACTGTCAGAACTTACGCTGCTCTTAGGTCATGCGGTAGCGAAACCGGTATCAATGTGCAAATACAGGTACGGTACCAAGGAAGACAAAGAATTTGAATATCATCATCGTCATCATTTCAGTCGAAAGGCATCCACTCTTGAATATAAGCCTCCTCCAAGTGTCGCCAGAACGACCGGACCTGTGCGTCTCGCATCCATCGGATTCCCACCCGGACCCTCACCTGGTCATCGGCTCACCTTTTGGGAGGCCTTCCAACAATGCGTCTTCCGGTACTTGGTCGTCTCTCTAGAATCTTTTGGGGACCAAAAGATTCTATCGACCATCTGTTCTGCGAGCAATGTACTCTGCCCACTGCCACATAAATTTGACGATTTTTCTAGCTATGTGATATCTTCATTTCTGAGGTGATCACACAAGGTAACTCCGTGCATAGCACTTTCCTTTGCCCTTTAAGTGACTTTAAGCCTTTTGATGAGGTCCATTGTAAGCGACCACGTTTCGGAGCCATATATCATCACTAGCAATACGCAAAATCTAAGAATTCCTCAAGAATCGTGTAGAAGTGAAACTTCTGTTTTTGTCCTACTGCTTAAGGAGAAAGCCATAAAGCTCATAGTTTTAGTGGTGTGATTTGTGGCCAGATTAAAGGGGTTAAGGCGGTCTGAGTGAAGAACTGTCTCGGGATTAATTAGTTAATGCTGAGCTCCTATCAATGATTAAATTAATATGCTTCAATTTTGAGTCTCGAGCTCGTGTGGACCTAATATCGCATTTTGATTTTCAATGGTTCTCTTAAAGATAAATGGCATGCGTTCTCACGGGAGCATTTAAACTCTAACATAACAATGCATAGAGATTGGTTCAATAAAGGTGTCTACCCGGTCAATGGATCTGAAAGGCTATGAAGTGGTAACCGTGTACAGGAAGACATAACATTGGAAGGCCTCTCACTAGGTTATACAGGATGACTTGATGTGAGTCGCGAGAGTCTGCTAGATACAAGTAGTACAGGACTGATCGGTGTGGCTAAACTTGGGGAGTGCTTTGAACGTCTCGAGTAGGCCTCGCCTCCGATTCTTTTGTTCTGACGTTATCACAACGCTCAGTTACGTGGTCAGAACAGAGAAATCAGAGGCGTGGCCTACCCGAGGCGTTCGACGCAAACGAAACGATCGTAACTTGACTAGGGGGGGCAGGAGTCGATAGAATACCGCTGGACATTGGACGAGTGCAATGGGGCTTTTATCGTTGGCAGAGATATTTTTACCAGACAATCATAAAAACTGGATTGGATTGTAAGAACTGTAAAAAACTGAAAAAGAATTAAGGGTTCGGTATACTACTGCAAACAAATTAATCAAACATTAAATTATAAGTAAACAAAGACAAGAAAATTATATACCGATGTAAAAACAAAACATAACCTAAAAAAAATATTATACATAGAAAGAAAGAAAATATGTTTATTTGGCCAAATAATTGATTTACAACTAAAAAAATAAAATAAAAATAAGGAGAAATAAAATAAACAATAAAAAGAAAAAAAAATACAAAAAAACAAAAAACATATTTATTATATAGTTGTAGATGTGTTGTCACTAAGTAAGTAGTGTAGTCGCTCGGCTAAAATGGCAATGATAATATTTTATTATGTGTGTGAGGAATCTAACCAAATGTGTCTACTTATATTAGCATTAGCTTATTAATGCTCGCAAATTAATACTTCTATGCACGTTAAGATCAGTATATGTTGACAAATTGTATCTCAAATTATCCATATAATTAGCATACAATACTATGCCCTCGTAACCCGTTTGAATAACAAGGCCAATGCCATGACATCGGTATTATACGTTTGAATTTAAATTTTATCTTTCTGCTTCTTCCTTACGTCACCTCCTTAACGCTAGATTACTTATCATCATCATCTTCATCACATGATTCTTTCCGCTCTAGGTAAAGTGGGAGAAGTCATCTAATGATTTAGAATAGAAATTAAATCGAGAAAAGACTAGAATAGCCCAGCGCCCATAGTTCATTAAAAATAACTGTTTTCTAGAATTGGTCGAAAGAATTTTTGCGGCTCTAAAACGCAAAGGGCATGGTCAGATGCATGCAGCATGTACACATGCGAGGGAGTGTCCCTCACGCTTCTGCTGCCGGGATCCCGATTTCCATATCGGGCCAGCTCGCCGTCCGATCGTCATGAGTCATGAGATCGTCGAGATGTCAGCAAACCGCCTACTCGGGCCAAAGATTTGCTTCTGAAAGGAAGACTCGGCCCTGGTATGAAAGGCAACGAAGGAACAGGAGTGAGTTTTTAATCAGTAAAAGTCTGACACACCCCATCCAAGAGCAGGGGATGTCATTGGATAATTTTATCTGTTCCCTTACGCTTGCCGTCTCCTTCGCCACCGTGTCCCCCTGGCGGTCCCCACAATGGTGACACCGGGCGTTTCTTCCACCATTTCGATGCAGGAACCTCCCTAAACTTTCATTTTTGTTGTGGGCTTGCGTCATGCGCAAGGTGAGCACGCCATTACGCCTCTCCAATCACTTCCCAAAGAGGGACTTACCACCATGTGTGTCAAGCTACACACATGCCTTCCCATCGCTACATGTAATACAACAATATTGACAACTAATATGTTATACTAGTATATATCAGTTAATGTTGGCACGTGTACGATTGAGGAAAGCCTCGAGCGTGTTCATAAAGTCAACAATCGCAGTCGAATTGCGACCTAGCCCCAAACTAATCAGGCAATCCCGAATCCAATTAATAACTCGTAAACAATAAAATAAAGCTTGAATGTGTCCTGCGAAAGTTATCATACTCTCTTAAATATTACAATAATTAACTGCTTTTTTTGTTTTTTTTTTTTTTGGCAGTGACTTTCTAACAGTACGTAAGTCACTACAGGATACTTTACAAGAGGGAAAAATAATAATATTTATTTATTTAATACTTTATGCACAAACGTACAGCGGCGGACATAATGCCTTAGGCATTTTCTACCAGTCAACCTTAGGGTGATGCAGAGATAAATAGTGGTAGGTGCAATAAAAGAGAGAGAAAAGGCAAATAGGTACAAGAATAGATATACTAATAAACCATAAATATCATACAATTATACAATACATACACAAATTAATAAACTATCTACATATATATCTACACCAATAAAGTCAAACAATTGTTTCAAATCGACAATTTGAAAACATTAACGCTGTGATGACACTACTGCCAACTTCTTACGAATTAGCTCGCGAACTTTGGTTTTGAATGTTAATCGATTTGTTGCCATCCTAATCTCCTGGGGGAGCGTATTCCACAAAGAAATAGCTTGAACAAAGAAAGAACAGTGAAGAAAATCAGTACGATGAGTGGGACATTGAAGTAGGCGGTTATGAGATGAGCGCAGATTTCTATTGTGGTAATAATAAATTAAAATAATAAGACTATTATTATTTGATTAATTTACACTTCATTATTTATTTTTAAAAAAACAGTTAACTATCATTGTATATTTATTTATATATATAAAGAAACTAAGAAAGATGTTCTAATAAAGGTTTAGAACTTCTATTCTTGGAAAAGTATCAAATTGGTTAGTTTTTTGCTTTCTATCAGTTAAAAATAGTAGTATCAATCTTCGAGCCGCTAATAATAAAACTTCAATGATCAGACATTTAACCGGGACTCAAAGCCGACTACTGCAAACCCGACACTAATAAGTTCTTGGGATTACCGGCTTAGCGAAAATTCAATTCAAAGGCAATTGAGAGGGTTATTCTCGGATTTTCTTTGCGTTATCGAGTCAGGAATGAAGATATCTGCAGGAGAACCACGGCTTCCGACATAGGTTGAAGAATCGGCAAACTGAAGTGGTAGTGAGCAAAGCACGTTGCTTGCAGAACAGACGGTCTATGGGTTTTTTTTTTCGGTGGAAAAATCATCTTATGACGCTCTTGAGCGGGAGATAGTGTTATATGTAGATACTAACTAAAAACCCACTCCTGTTCCTTTCGCACCAGGACCGAGTCTTCCTTTCAGAATCAGACCCTTGGCCCCAGTAGGCTTCGACCCTGCTGGGCCCCTACAATTGCTGACATCTCCTTGAGACGCGCGTGGAACAGTACGCGCCTTCGACGACTTGGCTTCGTTCCGGACGATTACCGGACAATCGGACGGCGAGCCGGTAATCAGGATCGGAATCCCGGCGGCTGTTGGGGCGTTAGGACCGTTGCCTCACGCGATCGGCCGCCTCCTTTACTAGCATTACTGCTTCGCAGAAGGAGGCGACCGCCTCCCACTCCTCCTCGTTCCGGACCATGGCCTGTACCAAGGCCCGGAGTGAGAAATCGCCACCGCCCATCGCCCCCACCAGGACACGGCGTTGCTCTGCCCAAGCGAAGCACACCTCCACCGTGTGCTTCACCGTGTCCTCCGGACGGTCCACACAATGGTGACACCCGGGCGTTTCTTCCGCACACGGTCGATGGGTCCAAAAGGTTCTAGAGTGGTGACCGGAAGAAGAAAAGTTAGAATATGTCCTACAAGGTGGACCGATGACCTAACCAGGGTCGCAGATATCCGATACAGTCGATGGCAGGAATCCAATTACAGCTCCTGGTCATCAGGATTTAAAATCTGTAGGTTTGTTAACGGTACAGAGGCTAAAGAGAACACATTACCAATAAGCATTTTCTACTAATATCAATCATGCATAAGTCTGTATGTTATGATGTTTGAAAAATCAATTGTCATTCAACTGCTGGCTGAACTGATTCGGACCTTGATATATGGACGACCCGAATAACGACATGGGATACTTTTTGTCTAAGTAATACTTTTCCTTAGGATCATTTTCAGTGCGGGTAAAGTCACGAGCAAAACCTAAGGTCAAAGTAAAAAAAGTCCATTAAATGACTTCGCAAATCATCGTCTTACGTCGTTATTGGACAAAGTCTTTTTCTTATGAAAATTATTTACACTATTAGGTATGCAAAATAACTTTAACATTTTAACCTACACAATGATTAGTATTTAGATAAATAACTTACTTTATTTATATATATGTAGGTTCATATTATATTAAATATTTATGTATGTTTATTTTATATATATATATATACATTTCCCTTGTTTTCCAATAACTCTTTTCTTTTTTTTGATGCACCTACCATGTTTTCTCTTCACTACCCTTGGTTGACTGGTAGAGAATGCCTAAGGCAGTAAGTCCATCTTTGTACCTTTTTTGTTGCATGAAGTAATAATATATAAATACCTATTAAAGGTATCGTGTAATAATACGCACTTATGTTTAAAATTGCGTCAATTGCCAATCTTGTAGATAATAAATTTGACTTGTTGAACTTTTGGGTCATCATAACGTTTTGTTATCTGCAGTTGAATACACAGATTGCTACGGTAAACATTAAAAAAAAAAAACTATTATTAGGTTTCAGAAGTATTTGTGATGTGTTTACTTATTTATTAATGTTGTTTATTTATTTAAAAATATTCTTGTAAAGGAGATGAGAATGTTGAGGTGGATGTGTGGTGTAACGAGAATTAATAAAGTGAAAAATGGGTATATTTGAAGTTTGAAAGTGGCTCGAGTGACTGAAAAGTTGAAAGTGAAAAGATGTTTGGTCATGTGAATAGGAGAGATGAAACGGAAGTTACTAAAAGAGTTGTCACTATGATTATACATGTGTCATGTGGATCGGGATCTCCACAGAAGAGGAAAGTCAAATAAAATATGGACGTATTTTCTGAGGAATGATTTGAAAGAAAAGAGAGTCAGTGGTAGCATGACGGATGACAGGACAGAATGGAAAAAAAAGTGTTACATCGACTCATAGTAACACGGGACTTTTTTTATTGGGAAAATCATTCACTTACATCTCTCGTCCTTGGGTGGAGCATTAGGGTGTGTCAAACTTTTACTGACTAAAAACCCAGTCCTGTTTCTTCGTTGCATCTCATACCAGGGCCGAGTTTTCCTTTCAGAAACAAACCCTTGAACCCAGTAGGCTTCGACCCTGCTGGGCCCCTACGGTTTGTTAACATCTCCTGGAGACGCGCGTGGAACAGTACGCGTCGTCGACGACTTGGGCTCATTCCGGACGGTTACCCATTCGTTTTCCCATTGCTCGCCGGAGTAACACGGGACTAGGGCTAAATGATGACGATGATAATATTTATTTATCTTCTCCTTTTGTTTAAGTACGATTCAACTTAAAAAAGTTTTAACGTCAACTTAAAAAAAAGTTAACGTCAGTCTTAGACGCCTTTTCTACTTGGTTGAATCAAAAACCTTTAAAATTACAATAGAGCTTTCAAATTTCAAGTGTTTTGGAGCCAATAGTCTGATACATAGCAATTCTAGACCCTTAAGAATGTCATTTTGTCTGGAATCAGTCGTTTTTTTCTGTCTGTAACAACTATTAGGACAATGACCACTGAGTCCACATCCAACATGTCGATAACCTCGCGAATAAATTCAAAACAGTTGATTTTTAATCATTCTTGGGTTGCATGAAATTCTTGCCGTATGGTACAGAGATATCGTTATTGTATGCCATTTTTTCGATCTATTTTTTAGGACTTGCACTTTACGACTTCATTTGTGAAAAATGTTTTCATAAAACTTAAAAACCTTGTAATTTAAGGGTAGTTTTGAAAAACGAATAATGACAGTCATCATTCCTCATTTTCATATCACATCACAATGTACATATGTATAATATGAAGTTACCGACAAGACTTAACTTTAATCGGTACATGACGAGTTATATTTTATAGATACATATTTTAATAATTATATAATTATGTATTATATGATTTAATTTAGATAATATAGTAAATTTTTAATTTTCTAACGGTTTTTGTGTACACTATATATACATCTCTCATCCAAGTCTCCTGTCGCAGGTCTGCTGGAAGAAATTTCATTTGAAAAAAGCAGTACCTTTGTGCTCTTCTATCTGCTTTTGTTCTCTTCATTTTTAAGTGATTGTATGTACATAAATAAATAAATCACCCAGTTAGGACGCGGCAAATTAACATAAAAACAAAACTATAATAATATAACCTTTGGAATCGCCCAGGATCATTATTTTTTACAGAATTTTTAAAGTTGAATTAACAATGCTACATACTACGAGTATTTAAACATTTGAACACACTACCTATATTTACATATACCTACATTAAAACAAAAAACAACGTAATTAAATCGAACTAAAAGCAATCTAAAATATGACGTCGAAAAACTGCTCCGCATCGCAGTCTGCTGGTAATATGTACAAAAAACTGGTGGCATTGCCACGCCATATGGCAATGCTTATCCGTTTTCCAAGGTAAAAGTCAGCCATTGAGTCACGCGAAGTGTCAACAAGGAAGGAAGGTGTAAGATCATTGGATCTTATCCTTGTTGACAAAGTCAATCAAAGAATTGGATAAGTAAAGTTACAGCATTCAAAGAAAAACTAATATACATAAAAAAAACTAATGTAAAATTATATAATTAATTTAATAAACAAGCTTAAATTAGCTAAACTTACACAAAAACATGTAATTGCTATCGACTTGCCTTAAGAAACGTTACGTAATGAGTTCCTAATACAACAAATATGTACTTTTTTTCTTGCTACCCTCATGAAATTGTAGAATCTTTGTATTTAGATAATTTAATACTTACTAGTTTATTTGAGTACCTACATTTCTCATGTCAACGTGTTGAGTATTTAAGAATAACTTGTATTTCTCATATTACGTGAATTGTATTCTTTTGAGAAATAAATGTCTTAAACCGTAAGTGTCAACAAGGAATTTAGATAGATCGTATCGGTACTTCTTGTACCAGCAATATTCACAAATACAAGTTATTCTATTAATTTATACAATTTTACCCCTTTGTTACAATATTAATTAAAATTAACTTAATTAAAAAGCTTCGCCCAAAGAATTAGCATTGCCATTCAACGTGGCAATGCTGCCAGTCTTCTGGACACATTTCCAGGCGACAGCGATGTGGAGGAGTACTTCGACGCCTGAGTGTATTTTTAATCGACTTCAAAAATAAGGAGGTTATCAATTTGGTTGTTTGTTTTTTATTTTTTATGTGTGTTACCTCAGAACTCCGTCGTTTATGGACCGATTAGCAATTTTTTTTTCCTCTTAGAAGATATGCTCTCCGATTGGTCCCTTTTTTTTCAGAATCCAGTTCTGATGATGCGATCCATGAGAAATCGAGGGAACTCCTCAAATATTATAGGCAATCATATGGTGATTTTGGTATTTTCATTAAGAACTTAAGCGTTGTTGATGATACTTGAGTGTCACATAATATTATATTATAAAAACGAATGTCTGTATTTATGTGTCTTCACGTTCTAACGGTTGAATGGATTTAGATGATATTTTGTACATTGATAAACCATCTCTCGAAATAAAAGACTTTTTTTCTTGGAGCTTCTTGCCAGTTCTTCTTCATACGAAATTACCATTTGGGGTTCCAAATGGTAATTTAAGCTAATAAGCTAGTGCACGGTTGTGCACTTGCTTCTGATGTTTTATAAGTGCCCAGCAGGTCTACGTCAAATAAAAATATGTATGATTTGATTTGGTTTAGTTTTTTACTCAATGCCGCTGGCAAAAGCTAGTAGATTACCCAGCTTTGAAAAAAAGCTGATACAATCTGATAAAAAAACGGGTATTACATCACATGTAAAAAACACAGGAATCTGGTTTTTGTAATTAAGACACCAATCATGCACTGAATAAGCACGTCATATACACGTCAAACAGGATACAATTTTTTTTTTTACTTTATGTCAGTAATCCGAATTTATTTTGTCTTAAGAGTTGTGTAGGTATATCTGTTCAATTAGTGCTTGTAAGCAATAGGCATCAAGGTCGACCGCAGCGAAGATGATCTGACGATCTGATCATGTTCGTGGGGCAAAGTTGGTCAGGCATCGCCATAGACAAAGAGGTTTAGAAGGAGAAAGTGACGGCCACAATGGGACATAAAATAGACAAAAAACCAATAGGCCTACAGGAATACCCGTGTGCGGAGAGTGAATTACCCAATTTAGTTGTTAGACGTCATCTTCAAATGCGTCCACGCTGTGACAGCTACAACTTACCGTTGCTTCGTAACCTAAATTATCCATTACTGGCGAATAATCTGAAATAATTTCATATCTGTAACCGTATCCAAAACCGGTGTATATATCAGTATCCAGATCTAATGTAATAATCATCATTATTATCATCAGAATCATTATTTCAGCCGAAAGACGTACCCTGTTGAACATAGGCATCCCCCAAATGTCGCTACAATGTACGGTTCTGGACGTCTCGCATCCATCCCTTCCCACGACCCTCAACAGGTCATCGGTCCACCCTGTGGCAAGCCAACGTTGCGTCTACCGGTAAGCGGTCGCCACTCCAGAAGATTTTGGTCCCAACGGCCATCTGATCTGTGAGTAATGTGTCCTACCCACTATCACTTAAGTTTAGCAATTTTTTGGGCTATAACGGTAACCTTGGTTCTCCTGCAGATATCTTCATTCCTGGTACAATTACGCAAGGAAACTTCCTTTCTATTGGGTGACTTTAAGGCTTCTGATGAAGCTCATTGTAAGCGACTACATTTCGGAGCCATATGTCATCACTGGCAACACGCACTGGTGATAGACTCTCTTCTTAAGACACTGTGGTATGTTGGACAAGATTATAAGCTGCGTAATACGAGCAAACCTCAACAGGTCAATGAACTGTCTACGAATAGCATCTTATCTTATCAACGGGTTCTTAATGTAAGTGTTTATCCACTTTTCTGCACGAGACGACACTCGCCTGATGTTCGCTATCGCTTTAATTAATTGAATTGGCCAAGTGTTCGTTGTAATCTACTTGCCTGACAGTGTTCCGTACTCCATTGTCACTAAAAACAATAGTTAATAAAGCGTACTACTTTGAGCTTCTCTCGCAACATAAGCATAGCGTAATCAGCCTTATATTGTTCTCAATAATTTTTTTTTAAGTGGGAATATCATCCAATGTCATCTCTCGCTCTTGGGCGGGCGTGAGGGTGTGTCAGACTTTTACTGACTAAAAACCCACTCCTGTTCCTTCTTTGCCTTCGTTCCAGGGCCCCGGGTTTCACTTTCACGCTACCCGGCCCCAGTAGGTTTTGACCTTGCTGGGCCCCTACGGTTTGCTGACATACGCGCCGTCGACGACTTGGGCTCAAACCGGACGGTTACCGGACGGTTGGATGGCGAGCTACCCATTGCTCGCAGTCCGCAAGTCCGCATCTACGGTGGCCGGTAATGGGGATCGGGATCCCGGTGACTGGGGCGAACGCTCCCGAACCAACCATGTTCGGTGAGAACCTGCGTCATGCGGAAGGAGAGGACGCCGTGAGGTCTTTCCGGTCACTCCTGAAAGAGGAGGCTTACCGCCATAATAATGGAGTGCCCAGCACTGGGTTACGACAGTCGCTGTCACCATTTCATGAGCTGTTCTAACTACTGGAACTCATGCCTCCTCTCTAGAAAGGCACTTGGCCCTAATCTAGCCCTCGGTCCCAGTAAGGGTTGATGGATGTCACATATCTTTGAATTTTTAGTCCTTGGATATACACAGATTTACTCACGATATTTTCAAATTACAAATTTATGCGTAATAATTACCCTGAAAACCAGTTTATACATATTTCCTAAACTCCTAACACATTTTTAACTTCTAATTGTAAATTTTGACATTGGCAGTGATTTTATCATATACCAAATCTCCGCTGCCTGTCCGTCTAGATATCTGACAGCGAGCTGTATTACACTTACTCATCTGAATCAAATAGAAATACAAGTGAAATTTGCACAAACTATGACAAAAAAATAAAAATTAAAGAGTTACCCCGATATAAATGCGAGCGAATCCGACGCGCACTTGACCGATTTTTATTTAATACCTCTAACCTGAACAACAAATTGCATGACAGAACTTTTTAAATTTTCAGTATCAGCTTTCGAGGGTCAATTTTAGGGTCACCAATTTCGACTCGGAACACCAAATTAGATTAAACACTACAGCTCCTTTGTTCTGACGTCATCTCAACGCTCAGTCACGTGGTCAAAACAAAGGAATCGGAGGCGTGGCCTACTCGAGGCGTTCGACGCAAACGAAACGATCGTAACTTGGCTAGTGGAGCTGACAGGCATCGGCCTCTCATAATTTAGCAGAAGCATTCAAATAATGATAAAAGTAATTCACTTCTCTCACTTCGTGTTAGCGACCGTTTTTGGACGTCCATTTATTATTTACGCAAGTCACCCCTCCCTTTTTAATCAATTTATATTAATAACATTGATCAGGTAGTGGCCATAGTCTTGACATAGTTCTTGGTAGCCAGTCCACTTAAGCCTCCAGAAACCATAGCCTAGTCATATCTTTATTTTCACGAAAGCAAAGAAGGAACAGGAGAGGGTTTTTAGTCAGTACAAGTCTGACACACCCTCACGCTCCGCCCAAGGGCAAGAGATATCATTGGATGATTTCTCAAATTTCAACCTAAAAAAAAATATGCCACAATAGTTTCCCACCAACTGCGTGTTATCCTTGGGTGCACTTACAAAGCGCGTACATGGATAATCGTGGGTCGATACAAAGTTCCGTGAAAATTATCTAAGACATCTCTGCGGGTATACATAATAAACAACTATTAGATCTACCAATAATAATGAATTCCATGAATTGTTACTTTGCCTTCATCCTCTCTCCTAAATTTGCTGTACCCGACAGTGACAATATTTTATACATTTATGTAAATAATATGGAATGCAATAAAGCATTGAGTACTGAGTTTTTTTTTATATTCCACAACTATCACACAGCGACGTCTAGCCCCAAGCTAAGCAGAGCTTGTGTTATAAGTACTAGATAACTGATAAACATACTTATATATTTCTAAATACATACATATTATAGATAAATTACACCCAGATACAGAACAAATAATCGTGCTCATCACACAAACATTTGTCCTAGATGGGAATCGAACCTACGACCTGTGGCTTAGCAGTCAGGGCCACTAACCACTAGACCAACAGGCCAGTCAAAAGTCAAAGTTGATTACGGCCCCTCGCACTATATGTATGCTTTCTAAAAATCCAATACCAGTCCTGAGAAAAGTAAATAATAACCATCATTATTATTTCAGGTAAAATACAGCCATTGCTATTTCCATGAAAAAAATGTATGAAGATTTTAAACAAATCTAAAATAATTACGAGTAGCTATAATAAATCAAATCAAATCATGTTACATCAATCATATCATAGTGCATCGGGCATGATCTGTTTACTGCGTGTGGATGATTTTCACGCTATAATGAGGAAGAAGGCTGCCTCGTTACTAAGCAGATCTAGGACCAGCTCCAATGGCATTCTTCGAAACTTAGATGATAAGCAGGATGCGTTAGTGACCAATCCCTTGTTGCAGTTGCTGGTGCGGCAGTAGGTTAAGTATTTTAGATTTTTTAGGATTCTGTACCTCAAAAGGAAAAACGGAATCGTTATAGGATCACTTTGTTGTCCGTCCGTCTGTGTCTGTCTGTCAAGACCTTTATCTCGAAAACACGTGGAGGCATCGAGTTGAAATTAAAACCATATACTCAAGTCTGCGGTCCCTTGAATTTACATTTAAATTTGCATGTAAGTTTAAATGTGTGTGATCGCATGAATAATTGTGTCAGTCAAGATGCTACCGTAAGCGTGGGCTTGGAGATAGAGAGCAATAGATAGCCCGTCGTCCGGCCGTCCTTTAACCATCCAGACCGATTCCAAGTCGTCAATGGCGCGTTTTGTTACACGCGCGCCTCAAACAGATGTCTGCAAAACCGTAGGAGCATAGCACGGTCAAAGCCTACTGGGGCCATAAACTCGCTTCGGAAAGAAAAACCCGGGGAAAAAACGCAAGGCAACGAAGGAATATAGGAGTGGGTTTTAGTTAGTAAAAGTCTGACATACCCTCGTGCTCCGCTCTAGAGCAAGAAAAGTCATTGGATGATTACCATCCTAAAAAAAAAATTACGGTCAAGATTCTTTAGAAAAAACACCCTTCGGTGTTCCCAGAAATGAAAATTCAATTACATACCAAGCAAAACATTTCTCCAAGTTTATATACTTAGGCACATACTATACTATACTACACAGGTGGTGGGACTTAATGTGTCATTCCATCCCACCCTAGCTCCTCAAATAAGCCCAGCAGCGTCTTGGTATTGATGGGTCTCCGAAGTATTTTACACCACTGGGGTAGCCCTAAGCTGTTATGCGGGCTTGCGCACGTCGAGCAATGGGTAGCTCGCCGTTCGGTTGTTAGGTAATACGTAACCGAACCGAGCCCAGTCGTCAACAGCGCGTAGTGATTCACGCGCTCCTCAAAGAAATGTCAGCAGACCGTAGGGGCCCAGTAGGGCCGATGCCCGCTAGCTGGGACCGCGGAAAATTTCTGAAAAGAAAACCCGTAGTCCTAGAACGCAAAGGATAATTGAAGGACACCGGTGTGGTCAGTAAAATTCTGACCTCCCGCTCCACCCAGAGCCCGAGAATTCATTTGGATGATTTCCCACCTTAAAAAAAGCCCTAAGCTTTTAAAAGCACACTTATTAATAATACAGTCTTGAAAAACAAAGTTAACTCTTCAAACAAAGTATTTACGCGCAATAATAGTAAAAACAGTATTAATAATAGACGTCAATAAACCAACGTAACATAATATTATTGCTCATTGCGCATAATTATTAATTTTATCACATCTAATAACATAGTTCGATGCAACAGTACGAGACGGATAATAGTGACGTACATAGTAATAAGTAGATTAATAATTACGTATGTGTTGTATTACTCGTATTATGCCTGTTTATTATTATAATTGTGTTTGTTGAACAATCGCGGTATAAACGTAATACACTGAAGACTCTTGACCTGTAAATATATTTTCATAATTTTGTTTTTCATAACGTCAATGTGACGTGGGTGTTTCGATCAAAGTATGTAATGATGTGGTCAGTGGCGGCGCAAGGCGTGGGCGACGTGGGCCACCGCCTACGGCCTCGCGTTACGGGGGGCCTCGCACCTGACTTGAAACTATATTACTTAAAGCCTTGTCTCTATTTATTCTCTACTAGCTTTTGCCCGCGGCTTCGCTCCCGTCAACTGACTACTATATTCTACTCTACTCTACCCTACTCTACCCAACTCTACCCTACTCTACCCTACTCTACCCTACTCTACCCTACTCTACCCTACTCTACCCTACTCTAACCTACTCTACCCTACTCTACCCTACTCTACCCTACTCTACCCTACTCTACCCTACTCTACCCTACTCTACCTCACTCTACCCTACTCTACCTCACTCTATCCCACGCTACCGTACCCTACCCAACTCTACCCTACTCTACCCTACTCTACCCTACTCTACCTCACTCTACCCTACTCTACCTCACTCTATCCCACGCTACCGTACCCTACCCAACTCTACCCAACTGTACCCTACTCTACCCAACTCTACCCTACTCTACCCTACTCTACCCTACTCTACCCACCTCTACCCTACTCTAACCTACTCTACCCTACTCTACCCTACTCTACCCTACTCTACCCTACTCTACCCTACTCTACCCTACTCTACCCTACTCTACCCTACTCTACCCTACTCTACCCTACTCTACCCTACTCTACCCTACTCTACCCTACTCTACCCTACTCTACCCTACTCTACCCTACTCTACCCTACTCTACCCTACTCTACCCTACTCTACCCTACTCTACCCTACTCTACCCTACTCTACCCTACTCTACCCTACTCTACCCTACTCTACCCTACTCTACCCTACTCTACCCTACTCTACCCTACTCTACCCTACTCTACCCTACTCTACCCTACTCTACCCTACTCTACCCTACTCTACCCTACTCTACCCTACTCTACCCTACTCTACCCTACTCTACCCTACTCTACCCTACTCTACCCTACTCTACCCTACTCTACCCTACTCTACCCTACCCTACCCTAACCTACTCTACCTCACTCTACCCCATTCCACCCCACTCTACCCTACTCTACGGGATAAAAAGTATCCTACGTCCGTCTCCTGGTTCTAAGCTACGTCTCCACCAATTTTCAGCCAAATCGGTTCAGCCGTTCTTGAGTTATAAATAGTGTAACTAACACGACTTTCTTTTATATATAAAGATTACAGCCTTAGTTCTTAATTATTTTAGCGTGAGACAACAAATGTACTGTTATTACATAGTGTAGGAATGGTAATTAAAACAACCTATCCACACTGCGTCTTCCGGTACGCGGTCGTCACTCAAGGTCCTTTCGGCCCCAACGGCTATCTGTTCTGCGAGCAGTGTGCCCTGCTCATTGGCACTTAAGCAAAGTTGGAAGGCCTCCTACAATGTGGATCAATTGGTGAGGGTTGCAGGAATCCGATGGATGCGAGACACACAGGACCGTTCATTATGGTGATACTTGGGAGAGGCCTATAACCAACAGTGGACGTTTTAAGTTTACGTCAGGCTCGCACTGTTCGAATATATTTGGAAAAATCAGTCTTCCGCCACCAGAAGGCGTCGCATCAGATTTAGATCTTACCCCGCCACTGGATGTGGTGGCCGAGTGGTAACGGCTGCGACTTACGAGTTGTAGGTCGCGGGTTCAAACCCAGCCAGGCGCATTACTTGTGTAATTTATTTCATCACCACTGCTCAAAACGGTAAAGGAAAACATCGTGAGGAAACCGGCACATTTTAGAACCAAAAATTCGAAGACATGTGACATCCACCAACCCGCACTGGGCCCGCGTGGTAGATAACGGCCCATTACCTCTCCTAGAGAGGAGGCCTCAGTCCTAGCAGTAGGAACATTATAAGGCTGGCTATGCAATGCTATGCTATATGTAATTACTAGCAGACCCGGCGAACTTCGTACCGCCTAGTAATGTGATAAATGAAGAACCGCTCGACCGATTTTGAACAAACTTCACATAAACCATCTACCAAATATTCCGAACAAGGCTTAAACATTAGGTGGTGAGCCCGTTCTTGAGTTATAAAATTACAACGAAAAGTGGCATTGATTTATATATATAGATTGTTACAAAAAAATGTCGTTTTTCTTTTCTGTTTTCTTAAGGTTTTACTTTACATTTTTGTTCTTTCAAATGAAAAGACTAAATGAAGGAAAAAAATACAAAAAAATACAGTAATAGTATTTTACCAGTTGCTGCAGCTTAAGATTTCGCATAGGTGCGGTTCGTCTCTTGTTTTTGTCTATTTCTTTTTCAATTCTCCTTTTGCAGATCTGCAGGATTTTTTTATAGAAATAGGCAGACCCTTTGTAGTCATTCTTAGGGTCCCGTAACCTCAGTCTGCAAAAATCGAACCCTTATAGATCACTTTGTTGTCGAGACCCTTTTTCTTAGAAACACGTACCCTTTTTCTTAGGAATGCGTAGAGGTATCAAACTGAAATTAGTATCACATACTACCCCTAACTACCCCTTTTAGCACTTGTTATTTGTTGTAAGTTAAAGCAAATATCTGACTTTGTTATTCTGTAACCACCTAAAGAAACAATGTACAGGGTGGAAAACATCCACCAGCCCGTACCAACCAAGTTACAGAATTGTCTTATACAAATAAACAGAGTGTAGTTAAATACCCGGCAGACATTTCTCTTGAAACAGCTTATGCGTGAAATTACTACCCAGTTATAATTACCGTATCTAATTTGTAATACAAATCTACATTGTTTTGTATTTTTTGAGAGATGGGAAATCATCTAGTGACTTCTCCCGTTCCAGGGTTTTTTTTTAGGTGAGTAATCACCTAATGACATCTCCCGCCATTAGGCGGGGCGAGAGGGTATATCAGATTTTTACTGACTAAAACCCACTCCAGTTCCTTCTTTGTCTTCCTTCCATGGCCTCGGGGCTTTTTTTCGCGCAACCCATGGCCTCCTTGAGGCACTCGTAGAACACTACGCGCCGTCGACGACTTGAGCTCGGTCCGGATGGTTACTGGACGGTCGGACGGCGATCTACCTATTGCTCGTCGTCCGCAAGCCCGCGCCTACGGTGGCTGGAAATCGGAATCAGGATCCCGACGACTGAGGCGTGAGGGCCGTTCCCTCTCGCGTGCAGCTGCCTCTTTTGCTAGCATTACTTCGCAGCAGGAGGCGACTGCCTGCCACTCCTCCTCGCTCCGGAATATGGCCTGTACTAAGGGCCGGCGCGAGAGATCGCTTCCGCCGATCGCCCCCACGAGGACACGGCAGTGCTCTGCCTAGGCAGGGCACATCTCTATCGGTGGAACATATCCAATGTGTCTTGCGGGCGGCCCACACAAAGGTGACACCCGAGCGTTTCTTCCGCACGAGTCCGGCGCAAAAACCTCCCCAACTTACCATGTCCGGCGAGGGCCGACGTCATGTGGAAGGTAAGGACGCCATGTTGTCTTTTCAACCACTCCTCAAAGAAGGGACTTACCGCCATAATTTTGGCGTACCCATTCACGCTCTAGGGAGGAGCGCGAAATCGTGTCAGACTTTTACTGACTAAAACCCACCTATTTATTTGCACATATTTTATTGTACATCAAGATTAAAATTTAAAAAAGGAAACCTTATAATAAAAACACATACAATTGGCGCCCTTATCGCACTCAGCGATTTCTTCCAAGGATTCTAGAACATACCCTACAGCCTGGCCTATGTTCCTTCAGTTGCCCTTTGTGGTCTAAGATATATATATATCTAGGCTTGCTTTTTCAGAAATTCCCCGTGGCCCTATCGGGCATCGGCCCTTGGGTTGGCTCAGTTGGCTGACATCTCTTTGAGATGAAAAAAAACAAAAAATGTACTTAATCTTTTATTTATTTGCCTTGTCTACCTAATATATGTATATTTGTCTACTTATACATAGTATTCAACAATGTCAACACTGTTTACCTAAACGTAAAACTTTTCTTTGGTTTAATAACACACCCACACATTTACATATTCGCAAGCCAGGACTATCATCGACATCATCATTTCAACCGAAAGTTGTCCACTACTGAACATATGTCTCCCCCAAGTGTCGCCACAACGACCGGTCTTGTGTATCTCGTATCCATCAGAAGCCTGCGAACCTCACCAGCCCCGCTAGCCAAGTTACAACCGTTTCGTTTCGATTCTCTGTCGTCGATCGCCTCGAGGTGAGTCCACCTTATGAGAGGCCTACGAATGCTGTGTCGTCTGGTACGCGGTCGCCCTCCAGAATCTTTGCGCTGCATCAACCATCTGTTCTACGAGCAATTTGCACTGTCCACGGCCATTTAAATTTGATGATTCTTCTTTCTTTCGCGAGTCAGGACTTGCGATTATTTTTAACGAAATATTTAAAAATGTACTTAATAAGTTTTTAGATCAAATAAAGAAATTAATAATTGAATTTAATTCAATTAGCTAGTGTTCTATAATACTATTTACAAAACAAAACAAGACGAAGGGCGTATTTAATAAAACCGACTGAAGACAGGTGACAATCTTACAGTCCGACAATATCGTCGTTATAAATAAAATAGATTAATATTAACTTTGAAATAATAAAAAAGGGGGTTAAAAATTATAAAAATGGGGCCTCTTTGTTTACGAAACTACTTAGTTTAAAGAGCCCTAATCATTTTTTACAAAACGTTTTTTTTATTGCAGAGTACAGTAATACTTAAAAGAAGTTACGTTTACTTTTTTAAATATGTTGAAAAAATTGATTCGTTCAGAACTCTTTGCGCGTGATTACGACTTGCTCTTAGCCGGTTTTTTGTTATTCATCTTAGTTTAAGACCTCCTTAGCATGTTCCAACCAATGAGGCCACATCTCCACATGCTTCTGCAGCATCTCCCCAGGACTGTCTGTTTTAGACAGTTGGCTATGAGCAACCAGGTAGTAGTCTTCAGATAAGTACTTGTTCGTGACTCCACAGGCAAGGAGGCTTTTGAGTGCTTTCAGAGCTAGCGGGGACGGCATTTTAGCTGTAGAAAAAAAAAACAGAATTTTGAATAAAGAACTGTTACCGACCTTGGGTCTTGCATATACGAGTACCAACTCGACATGAAAACTCTTTAGTAAACTAAATTTGTTTTTTTTTAATTGATATAAACCAGTGCTTGACTACGATCCCACCTGATGGTAAGCGGAGATGCAATAATTGATGGTCAGGCGCACTAGTTTATTAAGAGCCTATTCACTCTAGCCTTGAAGACACCTAAATTATAGTTGGACAGGAAGACCGCAGCAGGCAAATTGTTCCAGTCCTTCGATGTACGCGGTATAAACGACGAAGCGAAACGCTTAGTCCGGCCGTTGAAGTTTCAACAACGTAAGGGTAGATACTCGCTGTTCGTCAGGTTTTATAGTATTTAATGTAATCTTGTAATTTCTTGATCTGTTTAAATAACCCGAATAATTAAAAATTAAACATTATCTCACCTTCCGGTGCATTAAATAATTACTAAAAGTTAATATTATGCAGAATTCTTTAATAAATATCATTGTTAATAATTGATATTGAATAAGTCATTTTATCATATGTATTATTTATTTAACATATAACTAATACATTAATATGTTTAACTTAAACAATTTATAATTATTTTAAATTATACAACTAAGCCTTAAAAAATGAATACATGAAACACTTAACTAATTAAAACTATATATACACTTAAATCAAAAACATATGTCTAAAACGTCACACGTCAACATTATGTTAAATACTTTAACCTCTTTTTTTAAATGACTTATTTTTAGTCTATTTTTATTTTTATAATTGTGTTTTTCAGTCTATTGTTTTTTTTTAATTGTCAAATTGTATACATTATGTTAAATGCTTTAACTTCTTTTTTTAAATGACTTATTTTTCTGCTTTAGTCTATTTTTATTTTTATAATTGTGTGTGTTTTTTTCTATTTTGTATGTTTAATTTTGTGATAACATTTTTGTTATCACATATCATTATAATTACATTATTTAATGTCGTACCAAATATGGTGTTAGCTGTACAAGTGTGCATACCTTTAATAGGTATGCATACCAGTGTCCAGATTATAATATTGTTTTTTTTTTTATAATAATCTTGTATATTGGTGTGCCTATAAATAAATAGTCGGTCCAGTCTTGCCACGGGGAATCTCTTTTAATAACCCAATAAATATTCATTTTAAGAACGAATAAAAAAACAAAATGTCAGAAACTCCACGTCTACAAGAATGTCTGGTTAGATAGAATTCAACAGTAGACAATATATTTAGCAATTTCCCTTTTCAATCCTATAAAATACCTACATATTTTTAGTTACCACAAAGAAAGGGTCAAATACAATAAAATTGTAGATAAAAATATATTCATTGTACGTATCCCTCTCAACACGAGAAACGGTCGTGTTTTTTTTTTCATTAAAGAGTAGATATCTAATTATTATTTTTTTGTGGTGCGAAATCATCAATGACTTATCCCGCTTTAAGGCGGAGCAGAACGTGTCAGAATTTTAATGACTAAACCAACACCTGTGTCCTTCAGTTGCCCTTTGAATTCTAGGACCACGGGCTTCCTTTTCTGCAAAAATTCCCTGCGGCTTCCCAACTGTGTAAGTGCGTTTTAGTCTAATCCCCTTACATGGAGCTACTGTCTATCAGACTGAGAAATTATACATTCAGTCAAAAAAGTATCGGGAATGGATGATTTGTTTATGGTTCCAAATTCAATTTTTTTTTTTTTTTGTAGTTGTTAGATTGGCACAACTGTTTTCCATTTTGGCGCGGAGTTTGATTGCATCTGTTATTTATATTAAATACAGTGCTGGTTTTAGTAATATCATATATAGTGTGTATTGCGAATTTCATAATGGACAAAGATATCGAACAAAGAGTTTGTCTTAAATTTTGCATCGCAAATGGAATTTCGTGTTCGGAGTCACTGAAAATGTTACAGAAGGCTTACGGTGAATCGACTTTATCAAAAACTCGTGCTTATGAGTGGTTCAAAGCGTTCAAAAGCGGTCGAGATGTGATGGAAGATTTGCCTCGCTCTGGTAGGCCGTCAACGTCTGCAACTAAAGTTAACATCGCAAAAGTGAAGAAAATAGTGACTGAAAATCCCCATTCAACTCTGAGAGAGATAGCCGCCGAACTTTCTGTATCTCACGAGTCGATCCGTACCATTTTAACTAATCATTTGGGTATGAAACATGTTGCTGCTCGGCTAGTCCCAAAAGATCTGAATTTTCTCCAAAAACTCAATCGCATGAAAGTCGCTGAGGACATGCTAGAACGAGTCAGTTCGGACCCAACATTCATGAAACGCATTGTTACTGGTGACGAGACGTGGGTTTACGAGTTTGACATGCAAACTAGTCAACAAGCTTCGGAGTGGCGCCTTCCAACTGAACCGAAACCGAAAAAACCACGCCAAAGTCGATCAAAAGTCAAAGTCATGTTGACTGTTTTCTTTAACTATCGCGGTGTTGTGCACTCTGAATTCTTACCGGAAGGTCTAACGGTAAATAAAGAATATTATTTGAGCGTTATGCGGCGTTTAAGAGAGCGAATTCGACGAAAAAGCCAGATTTGTGGAAAGAAAATTCTTGGATTTTGCACCACGACAATGCGCCTTCGCACAAGGCTATCATTGTGAACGAATTTTTGACCAAACACTCAACAAATACCATCCACCATATTCACCAGATATGGCTCCTGCTGACTTTTTTCTTTTTCCTAAACTCAAATTACCACTTCGTGGCACCCGTTTTCAATCGATAGAAGACATAAAGGAGAATTCGCGGCGAGAACTGAACTCAATTCCGGAAGGAGCGTTTAAAAAATGTTTTGATGAATGGATTATTCGTTGGCGCAAGTGTATCGTTTCTAAAGGAGCATACTTTGAAGGTGATAAAATAAATTTGGATGAATTACAGACATTTTGTGTATTATTGATCTTTTCCCGGTACTTTCTTGACAGAGTAGTATATTAACTTTCCATTTTAAATCCCTGCATAATAATCCTTATATTTTTCCAACTGCTGAGACTCAAGCCTTCTGCCTAGGAGAGAGAGTGAACCACTACACGGGCCTAGTGAGTTTTGGTGTATGTCACTTCGAATTTTTGGTTGTAGGACATGCCGGCTTCCTCACGATGTTTTCTTTCTCTGTTGAGAACAGTGACGATCCCTGAATTTTTATTTAAATTTAGAATCTCAAGAGAGTTTTAAAATATACGTCAGAGACTAAAAACATTTTTCAATTTAGTTTTTCAATTTGTTTAGTGATGACCTCAATTTATCTCGACATTTCAATTGAGATTGGAGCGACACCTGTTAGTTTAAAATTGAGATATCAATCTAGTCTGCATTTACTTCTAGAAAAGGGAACCTAATTACGTAATTAATTCGAAAGAATAACAAACAAAACTTACTTCTGAAATCGCCAATGAAGGAAATCCCAACGGCTCTCCGGTTATAGCCCAAAGTGTGTGCCCCAACGGTATGCCAGCCAGCTCCTTCATACACCCTGCCATTACCACCGATTAGGAACCTGAGGGATTCATCAAAAACATTCGTTGAACTCGAAGTGAACGCCATTGGGGAAATCTCAGAATAGACACAAGACGGGAACTAATTTGAGCAATTTGTTATCTTTGCCAACTGCGAAGGAGTTTGTGAAACTACTTCCAAAGGTTTTCGGTGTCTGTAATGTTTTCTGAAGTGTAACTTTGTACAAGCTTTTATTTAATATTTGTGAAGGGCAAATCTTGCAAATGAATTTGGAAACAGTTACTCCTAACCGATTTTTTTTTATCAGGTGGGAAATCATCTAATGTTTTCACCCACTCTAGGGTAAGCGAGAGGGCGTGTTAGACTTTTACTGACTAAAACCACAACTATGTTCGTTTAGTTGCCTTTTGCATCCTAGGACCACAGGTTCTCCTTTCAGAAGTCGACCCATAGCCCTAGTAGGCTTTGGCCCTTCTGGCCCCCTACGGTTTTGCTGACATCTCTTTGAAGCGCGCGTGAAACACCACCGGCGTCGACGACTCGGGCTGGGTCCGAACGGTTACCGGACGCCCGGATGGAGAGCTACCCATTGCTTTTCGTTCACAACCCCACGCTTACTGTGGCTGGAGCGTGAAGATGTCCGTTCCATCATGCGTACGGCCGTCTCCTTCGCTAGCATTACTGCTTCACAAGGACGCTACCGCTTCCCATGCCCACCTGCTCTGGACTATGACCCGGCGGCGTGAGAAGTCACCGCCGCAAAACCCTAACTAATTGAGTTCGCAGGCTTGCGGACGGCTAGCAATGTGTAGCTCGCCATCCGATTGTCCAATAACCGTCTGGACCAAGCCCAAGTCGCCGAAGACGCGTACTGTTCCACGCGCGCCTTAAGGAGATGTCAGCAAACCGTAGGGGCCCAGTAGGATCGAAGCCTAATGAGGCCAAGGGTCTGCTTCTGAAAGAAAGACTCGGCCCTGGGTTTTTAGTCAGTATAAGTCTGACACACCTTCGCGCTCCCCCCGAGAGCGGGGGATGTCATTGGATGATTTTCCCACCGAAAGAAAAAAAAAATTCAATGACATCCCCCGCTCAAAAAAACTAATTAAGTTGAAATTTGACATGCCTATATGTATATGAATTACATGCATTAATATAGTACCACAGAGCTGGTTTGATGATGGAATCGGACACTGGCCATAGGAATTACTGAGTGCAATAAGATAATCCATCGTTTTTGAGCTCTTTGGAATGGTCTTGATCAGTACTGCTCGACAAAGCTCGTCACGATTTTTTTTTTTTAATTTTTTTTTTTATTTCTTACATAATTTCTTATATTCTAAATAATTTCCTCCTTTCGACCTCAATACGTCAATCTTTTGATTAGATTACAGAATCAAATTTTTTGACATTAACGTCTTTGATTCGATTTTTTGTGTACTGACATGGCGACTGAGCGAAGACGGATGCTTTCTTCAAAAAGATTTACAATTTAAGCATTCGTTTTTTTTTTCAGCTCGATGATTTGAGATTAATATCGTTATAGCAATGAACATTCCTGGAACTACGACACTTTTTCAGTAATAGAAGTTTCTCAGAACAGCAAACAATCTCGGAAGTTTGATTTATATCAGCTTGACTCATAAATCAGTATTTTCGGCCCGTTCAAATATTGAAGGGAAAAATATTTTACAAGCAATTCTGACCCGACGCACGTCGTTTTCATTTATTGTTTTGGGCTATAAAAAGGCTATAATAAAAGGTAAAATAGTTATGGGTGGTCTGATAATTGGCTACAAAACTAAAGCCCGTAAAAAGTGTTTATTTGAAACCAGCTGTCGTTGGTTACCGCTCTCCACTCCCATGGATCATAGCGTGATGTTATTATAGCCTATAGAATTTCTTAATAAATGGGCATTCCAACACTAAAAATATTTTTCAATCATATAGATAAAGAATAGAAGAAATAAAAATGGCCTTTCACAATAAGAATTGAAAAGAGCAACTTATCGTTTAGATTGACCGACTTCTTGGCAGTTCAAAAGCTAATTAATTACAATAACAGCAAATGCTACCACGAACTCGTACGCCATCCATTTGACAATCTAAACTGAACTGTTAAGAAATGGAGCTATATAAGGTGTATAGCTCCAACCCTCTTTCTCGCTCTTTCGATTGACATTTTAACACGTCATGGTAATGGCCCAGGTAGCAAATAATAGTACATCATCATCATTTCAGCTGAAAGACAACCACTACTAGACATAGGCCACACCCAAGGATCGCCACAACAACCGGTCCTGTGCGTCTCTAATTCAAAATATTCCCACGATCCTCACCAAGTCATCGGTCCACCTTGAGGAAGGCATTCCAACGCTGCGTCCTTTCCTACCTGTCGGTCCCATCGACAATCTGTTCTTCGAGCAACGCGCCAGGCTGTTCACTGCCACTTAAGTATGGCGATTCTTTAGGCTATGCCGATAACTTTGGAAACTGATACAATTTAAATTTAAGCTTTGACTTTGCGTTTATTATTAAAGTAATGACCTCTGCACTGCCATGAATTTTAAACATAAACTAAATCCACGTCATGCTTCATCAACTACAAAAACTCACGATTGTCCAATATCAGTGAATCCCCGATCTTGCATATGATATTTCCTGATACCGTTGACTGCTCTCAGACATTCCTCGTCACTAATGCACTCGGGAACTACAGTATGCTGTATCACGGCTACATTCACAGGATTCCCAAGAGGTTCCTGCCTCAGAAGGGGAGAACCGCCCCACTCAGAGATAGGAATTACTCCGCAATTTCCATCTGAGAAAAAATATAGACTTTAGTTTAGTTGGAATAATATGAATTTACCTGTATGAAAAAATAAACGTATTTTATTTGCCAGTAAGAAGAAGAGCGTGAGCCATTAGAGATGGGATGTGGGAACGTTTGAAAGAGCAAGTGTGGTCCAAGAACGCAAAAGGTAACTGAAGGACACTGGTGGGTTTTAGTCAGTAAAAGTCAGACACGCACTCTCGTTCTACCCTAGAGCGAGAGAAATCATATGAGGATGCCCACTTCAAAAAAAAGTCGATAGAGATAATTGAAAAAAAATATTGTTGAAATGTAACATGTTTTTTTTTGTTTGTAGGTGGTAATCTCAGAAAGTACTGCACCGATTGCAAATTTTTTTTTTCCGTAGAAAGCTGCTTTATTCCTAAATGAAATTTATATAAAATAAAAGGCTACATTTTATGTACGCAGGCGAAGCCGCGGGCAAAAGTTAATAAGTAATAATGCTAAACCCTTTCGACTCGTTTTTATATCTACATATATCTTGAGACATTCAAGCTTAGCATAGCATAGTATAGCATAATCAGCCTGATAATGTTCCCACTGTTCGTACTCAGGCCTCCTCACTAGGAGAGGGAATGAGCCATAATCCACCACGCGGGCCCAGTGCGGGTGTCCCAGTGGATGTCACATGTCTTCGAATTTTTGGTTCTTGGACATGCCGGTTTCCTCATGATATTTTCCTTCACCTTTTTGAGAGCAGTGGTAATGAAATAAATTACACAAAAAATGCGCCTGGCTGAGTTTGAACCCGCGCCCTACAACTCGTTAGTTGGGGCCGTTACCACTGCTCTCCAAATTTAACAAGATCTCTAAAGAGTATCCAAGTATTATATTTGTAAGACTTTCTTGTAAAGATTGCTACAGATACTCTAAGGCCCAGCGCCCATTATCGGCATCGGCAAGGAAAAAGATCCCTCGGCATCCCCAAAAGGATCCTTCGGCATCCCTACATGCAAGCGCACACTGTCGGAAACTATGCCTTGGCATGCATATGTGGATGCCGAAGGATCCTTTTCCTTGCCGATACCGATAATGGGCGCCGGGCCTAAAGGTTCCACTACTGATTATTTTCTTCCGAGAAATTCTGAAGAGAAAAATCATCAACAAAATTGATTAGCTACTCAGAAACTTACCTTTTGCCTCTACCGCTAACTTGACAGCTAACGTTAAGAATAGGATTACCCTCATTTTGCTAAAACAAAAACACTTCTCACTAACACACGAACAAACCAATCAATTAACTTTCTTGCTGAGATCAAGAGTGTGAATACACAATAATTAGCGTTTCATCTCTTTATATTAGCATAAAATATTTGCAGGGTAAGAACCTTTATCGTTTGGAAAACACAGACTTTTTTGAGGATAAATTCTGTTATTCCCTGTAGCTGTGTTTTCTCCGCGTTTTATTGATAAGAGTCTGTGTAAAATGAGTAGATTGGAAACTAATAAATACTTGTGGTTTTATCTCGAGTCGGAACTGATAAGACAGGAAGGTTGGTCATAGAAGTGACTGCTACGGGTGCGTCAGAAGTAGGTAGGGGATATTAAAATTGTAATGAACGTACTATCTTATTCGCTTCTGTGAAAATCATTACTGGTACTCAAATGGAAATTCTAATAAAATTACTCTATGGAGTGTGCTCTACTTTTTCCATTTCTAGGGTTCCGTTCCTCAAAAGGAAAAAAAACGGAACTCTTACAGGATCACTTTGTTGTCCGTCTGTCTGTCTGTCTGTCAAGACCTTTTATCTTGGGAATGCATAAAGGTATCCAGTTGAAATTAAAACCATATATTCAAGTCTACAGTCCCTTGAAACTGTGAAAAAACTTCTGAGTTAACGGAAAAAAAGATACGCCCGTTTACGTCGCAAAAAAAGTATATTTCGACACTCTCAAGAGAATCAAAATTCATAGGGTACTTTCCGTTGGCCTAGAATCCTGAAATTCGGCATGAAGTAGAGAAGAATCTGAAAACTGTAAATTTGTAGTTACGTACCAAAAAAAAATAAATTTTGGGATTCGGAAAAATCTTCGTGGCGCGTCGCCTCCCACGCCCTCGCGCTCCACCCTAGAACAAGAGAATACATTTGACGATTTCTCACCTTAAAAAAAACATTATTAGGAAATGGCTTGGAGTATGTAGCATGTTTGGAACGTACCCTCGATGTAGAAGTAATTCTAATGTGGGACAACGTTTAAAAAAAAAAATATAAATAAACTGAACCTACATACTTGTATTTGTTTATAGTATTAAAGATTAGAAGGATGCAATGTGTTTACGTATAAGTTGACAAACAAGGAAAAATAACAATTATGGAACAGGGGACGTACTTTTAATTACGTAACTTTTTATGTACTCATACCTAATGTTTATTCTTTTTCATACTCGTAATTAGAAATGGTTTTTTTTATTCATAGACGCGCGCTCACCTGATGGTAAGCGATGGTATGGTGACGCTCGTTTAGCTGTACGCACAAATGTGTTCTCAAAACTTATAGTGCACATGGGTGGAATGTCCTCCATATACCGGTGGCGCATCGCCGTACCAACATTGAGTGGTCCGATGATGGAACCGGTAGAAAACCGACAGGCTCAAAACTTTTAGTGTGCATGGGTGGAATGTCCTCCATATACCGGTGGCGCATCGCCGTACTAACATTGAGTGGTCCGATGATGGAACCGGTAGAAAACCGACAGGCTCAAAACTTTTAGTGTACATGGGTGGAATGTCCTCCAAATACCGGTGGCGCATCGCCGTACCAACATTGCGTGGTCCGATGATGGAACCGGTAGAAAACCGACAGGCTCAAAACTTTTAGTGTGCATGGGTGGAATGTCCTCCAAATACCGGTGGCGCATCGCCGTACCAACATTGAGTGGTCCGATGATGGAACCGGTAGAAAACCGACAGGCTCAAAACTTTTAATGTGCTTGGGTGGAATGTCCTCCATATACCGGTGGCGCATCGCCGTACCAACGTTGAGAGTGGTCCGATGATGGAACCGGTAGAAAACTGACAGGCTCAAAACTTTTAGTGTACATGGGTGGAATGTCCTCCAAATACCGGTGGCGCATCGCCGTACCAACATTGAGTGGTTCGATGATGGAACCGGTAGAAAACCGACAGGCTCAAAACTTTTAGTGTACATGGGTGGAATGTCCTCCAAATACCGGTGGCGCATCGCCGTACCAACATTGAGTGGTCCGATGATGGAACCGGTAGAAAACCGACAGGCTCAAAACTTTTAATGTGCTTGGGTGGAATGTCCTCCATATACCGGTGGCGCATCGCCGTACCAACGTTGAGAATGGTCCGATGATGGAACCGGTAGAAAACCGACAGGCTCAAAACTTTTAGTGTGCATGGGTGGAATGTCCTCCAAATACCGGTGGCGCATCGCCGTACCAACATTGAGTGGTCCGATGATGGAACCGGTAGAAAACCGACAGGCTAGCAAATCGGTGTCGATGCTCAAGACTTGCAATCTTTGACTTCAATACTCAATACTTTATTGTATTCCATATTATGTATATTGGTGGTATGAAATATTGTTAAGATCAATATGGACCATGTCGGGCACAGCAAAGTTAGGAGAGAGGATGGCGGCAAATTAACAATTCATGGAATTTCTACTCATTTTACTAATTTTTTTTTATTGTGTTCGATATTTTAGTTTATTTTTTATATTTTTTTTTTATATTATATTATGCTTAATCATTATTATGGTTAGAGAAATGATGCTTAAAAAAATTATGCGTAAGCTGTTATGCGTAATTATAATATGCGAAAATATATTTATGCCAAACAAAATTATGCTAAGTGATATTAGGTCTTAAAATTTTATGCAAATGGATAGGGAACCGAGCTATTGCACTACTCATAAGATATGGCTTCTTCCTGCAACAATTTATTGAAGAACAATGCTAACCACGCCACCATCCACTCGTAATAACTTCCACACTTCAACTGGTATTTCATCTGGACCAATAGCTTTACCATTCTTCATTCTATTTACTGCTATTCTGACTTCATCCATACTAACCATGATAATGGTTATGGTTATGGTGATAATGTGGGGTTAGTGATAACTAACCCCACATTCACTGATCTATTCTATAAAGAGTTATGAGTATACATGTGGATGGGTGGAGAGGGAGAGGGAGGCCAAAGAAAAGATGGATGGATTGTGTGAACAGTGATATGAAAGAAAAGGAACTTAGTGATAGTATAACGGTTGACAGGATAGAATGGAAGAAAAAAACGTGTTGCGCCGACCCCAAATAAGATGGGACAAGGGCAGGAAGATGATGATGATTCACTGATCTATTCTCTAACATCCTACTCCAATTATTTTCCTCATTCATCAATCTTTCAAAATATTCCTTCCACCTCTTTTTGATTTTTTCATCATCCGATAGAACCATTTCAGTTTCTTCTCTTATACATCTTACCTGGCAAACATTCCTCGCCTTTCTCTCTCTTATTCTAGTAAGCCGGTATAGCTCTTTTTCTTTTTTTCCTCTTCAATATATATGGTCAATTTCGTGTTCTTTTTTTATATTTATGGATTTCCAGAGATTCAAAAACAAAAACAGCCACAGAATTTCACTCAAAAAGCACTCACCAAAGACTTCATAGACACTCTTATACATAATAGAGTATAAGCATAAACCCCACGATCGATTTACAGACTTTCGCCCACTTGATACAAAAGAGGGCTTTACGATACTTACCCACGCCAGAATATCTTTAAACCAAGGCTGTATCAAGTTGAACTCTATCTTCGGAATACACGTGTAGATCAACAGCATACTAAAGGGCTTTCTTGAGCAATCTCTATTGTCCCTATATTTTAGGAAATTTCCTCAATGATAAATTTGACAATTTTAGCTTGTTAGGTTATTGACTTTATTTGAGGGTTTTTTCCGCAATCTCGGCAAGTATATATCTATAACGTTCGGACTATGGAAAATTTCCTCTACTTATATTAAGAATTTTGACCTAAATATCAAAGCTACTGTTTGAAGGAAAAATTACAAACATACCCAATGTTTATATACCGTTGATTTAATTTCCTTGGATCATGTTTATTTTATGAGATTAAAATAGCAGTCCGATGAAAACTCTCGATTGAACGAAATTTTAATTTAAGAAAAGCAATAGAATGTATAAGATTAAGACGGAAAAATTGTAAAACATTATCTAAATATTTATCTTCCAACTTCCAGTACACGTCCCTCAAGGAGTTGTCAGCAACCGTAGAGGCCCAGCAGGGTTGAAGCCTACTGGGGTCATGGGTGATGCGAAAGAGATCCCCGGGGCCCTGGAAAAAAATGGCAAAGAAGGAACAGGAGTGGGTTTTTAGTCAGTAAATGTCTGACACTATCCCCCGGTCTGCCCAAGAGCGGGGATGTCATTAGATGATTTTCCCAACCTAATTAAAAAAAAAAAACAAGCTTCCAGTACACAAAAATCGCGTGGTACAGTTTTTATTATCGAATTTTTCTAGGTCCAAGAGTTAGGTTTGGATGTTGATAAATCAGTGAGTGAATCAGGACTTTTTTTATGCACGGTGTCTTTGACATCGACGCACAAACGAATACCACGGATCCAGTATTTTTTTTTTTTTCATTTTTTTATCATTAATACAAAAGAATACAGGATTTTCTAAGTAGAGAGAGTAATAGCAACCAAAAACCATTAAGGTTTAATCTTGTGCTATCATGAATCTATCTCAATATCGAAACTATACAAAAGGATTTTTTATAGGTGTACGTTATTGTCGATAACAATTTGTAAAAAACTTTAGGTCTTTATATAAGTAAAAAAAAACATTCTTAAATAATACTTAAGTAATATTGCTTAAGTTTGAATTTGATATTTTTATGTGTAATATTTTTGATGATATATATATTCTGGAATCTGAATATGATATTCTGGATTTGATTATTTTTGAAGATTAAGAAAAAGCCGACGAAACCACCCCCAGGGGTGGAATTTTTCGTCGGCTTTCTCCTAAGTTAAAAAAAATCGTACTTTTTTAATTTAAACTGTGTAAAATCGTTATTCTTACCAAAACTGATGATATTTTTAGTTAAAAAAAAATGTTATTGAAGTTTAATTAATTAAAAAGTCAGGGTAGATAAAATCGTTATTTTAATAAACCCTGATGACATTTTTAATTTTAAAAGTATTCATTTTTTAGGAAAAAACCGACGAAAAATTCCACCACTGGGGGTTCCAGAATCATGTACTAGACCCATGGTATTTATTCGTTTGTGCGTCGATGTCAACGACACCCTGTATACACCGCTATTTTTTAATTAGTTAAAAAAATGGAGCTCTATCCTTACCTGTTATTGATCATATTTTTGTAGTCAAAAGTAAAAAAAAAACGAATCCCCAAAATTGTCCACGAAGATTTATCACAATTGTTAAATTCTTATTAGAATTAAATAAATTTAAACCAATACATATATATAACATTCGCATCACGCATGGCCCCAGTAGGCTTCGACCCTGCTGGGCCCCTACGGTTTTGCTGACATCTCCTTGAGGCGCACGTGGAACACTACACGCCGCGCGCCGTCGACAACTTGGGTTCGGTCCGGACGGTTGCTGGACGGTCGGACGGCGAGCTACCCATTGCTCGCCGTACGCCAGCGCCTGCGGTGGCTGGAAATCGGGATCGGGATCTGTGCACCTGGGGCGTGAGGGCCGTTCTCTGGCGCGTTCGGCCGCTTCCTTTGCTAGCATTACTGCTCCGTAGAAGAAGGCGACCGCCTGCCACTCCTAGGATTACTTACCAAAGATACTTTTTATCCTGGGAGTATGTTCTCTTGGAATAATTTCCTTCTACCACGCGGGCCAAGCCGCTAACAGTAGTCATAGTCATAGTAATTTATTGGTAAGGGATTCTTACAAGTCATATACAGAATGTTAAATTAAACTTAGTCAACAACTTAATGATTACATAACAATGTCAAACCAATGACAACAACAACAACAATACAACATGATACAATGTCAGTAGCTAGTCTATTACAAAAAGGAAAATAAACATTTCTTGTTATAATAAAAATTCGATTAATGCATAATTACTTGATGTTGTGCAAGCAATTATAATCAATATTATTGTTTGGTAGGTACTTGTCCTAAATATACACAGACACACTCCCGCTTAGCTAAATGATTATCTAAAATACACACCGTTAATTGAATTGTAATGTTTATTTAAGATATTGTAAGCATCGGACTGTAGGATTTAACATACCATAATCAAACTTATTCCGTCTTATTACAAAAAAAAATGCTTTAGCACTGTAGTAGGTACTAAAGCATTTTTATTTTATTTTTTTTAGTAAATTGTCTAGGTTTGTTACAGTAAGGGCTCATTGAGACGGATTTTTAATTAATAATTTATTCATTCTCTTATTACTGTGACATAGGTGTGGTTTTAGTCAGTAAAAGTCTGACACGTCCTCGCGCTCCGCCCTAGGGCGAGAAAAGTCGTTATAAGGTTGAACCTAAAAATAAAACACATTATATTTTAAGACACTAGCAATCTGTAGAAATGTGTCTTTTTTGTAATATCGCTTTTCTTAAGATTGATGGCGAATTCTCCGTAGGTGAAAAGGTCTGTAGTAAAAGAGTAAGTTAGGGGCTTATCGTCGTGTCGGTCAAAAATTGAACCCGCGACACGCAGCGCAGCAGCTACTCGCTCAACTACTGGGCTAATCGTGCCGTCAAAGATATTTAGTTTCAAATTTAATATAATTTACAAATTATCATGGACGCGATGGGACGGCTGGAATTTTAAAATAATAAAAGCATTCTTTACAAAAAAACTCCTCTTGGGAAATTTAATGGAAAATGAATTTGCTAAAAAGGAATTTAAATTTTGAAACAAATAGTGGAAAAAATATGGGAACAAATATTGGAACAGTGGATCACTATTTATAATGATTTGCATTGGATATTATTGTCACTAGGAAAGTTAATATTTATATTTACAAACACTATCAAATTAAATGTAGTCGTGGCTTGGTTAACAGCCTTCATTCAAGAGCCGAAGATTGCGGCAACGATGTTGGCTTTTTCTCATACAAAATTCTTAGTTAAAGTTAAGAAACCTGAAACTTTATGACTAGCTCAGACAGTGAGTCAGTATTGCAGAATACCTGTACTTCCCAAAGATAATCAGACAAAGGTATAAATAAATAAATAATGCATTTACATTCACAATTACTTTTTTTTAAGGTGGGAAATCATCCAAATGACTGCTCGCGCTCTGGGTGGAGCGCGAGGGCATAACAGACTTTTACTGACTAAAACCACACCTGTGTCCTTCAATTACCCTTTGCGTTCTAGGACTACGGGTTTCCTTTTCAGAAATTCTCCGCGGTCCTAGCTAGCGGGCATCGGCCCCACTGGGCCCCTACGATCTGCTGACATCTCTTTGAGGAGCGCATGGATCACTACGCGCTGTTGACGACTGGGCTCGGTCCGGTTAATTACCGAACAGCCGGACGGCGAGCCACCCATTGCTCGACGACCGCAAGCCCGCGTCTACCATGGCTGGTAGTCGGGGTCGTAGTCCGGTACGCGGTTCGCACTCGAGAACCTGTCAACCCCAACGACCATCTGTTCTGCGAGCGTTATGGTCTCCCCACTGCCACTTAAGTTTGGCGATTCTTCGTGCTATTTCGGTAACAGTGTTCTCCTGCGGATATCTTCATTCCTGATGAGACCACGCAAGGAAACTCCGAGCATAGCCCTTTTCATTGCCCTTTGGTTGATTTTAAGACTTCTGATGAGGTTTATTGTAAATTACCATGTTCCGGAGCCATATATCATCACTATAAAAATAGCAACACGCTCTACTCATAGACTTTCGTTTTGAGACACTAATTGAGCCGAAAAACTGTTATTATTTTAGTACGAGAAACTGGGACACCTCAATCAAATACTTTTCATCCAAAGTAAATAGAAAAGAAGAAGCAAAAGGATCCCGTGATCCTGGAAAGCAAAGGGCAACTGACGCTGGTTGTTTTAGTCAGTGAAAGTCTGACATGCCCTCTCGCTCTACCCAGAGCGGGAAAAGTAATTGGATAATATCTCACCTTAAAAAAAACCAAGATACAACATCGAAGTCCGGTTGCATTTACGTAATACAAAAACGTAATTTTAAGTTATTCCCCTTTTATATAAATAATATTGGAATAACCTTATATTTAATTAATTTATAATATTATATTGATCATTTATTTTTCAAACCACAATGCTTTGTTTTAAATGTCTCGTATGAGTGGTAAAACAAAACAATATAACTTTGGTTTTATGGATTAGTATAATATTCTAGAAGAGTTTGAAAAGACAGACTAAAAAAAAATACTAGCTGTGTATTTTTTCGAGATAAAATACATATTACTAGAAGCAAGTCAAAGATAGCTTTCCTATTCGGTCTATATAAGGTGTTAAAAAATTAACTTTAAGAATTTCGAGGGGACATTGTACTCCTCATTATGAACAACTTTTACTATGGGATCAAACCTCAAATCGCGAAAAAAAATCAGCTGTGCCCTACATTTCTGTTCGCATAACTCGTCAAAATATATGGAGCAGCTGATTTATTTTTCGCTATTTCAGGTTTGGTCCCATAGTAAAAGTTGTTCGTAATGAGGAGTGCAATGTCTCCTCGAAGTATTTAAAGTTATTTTTTTAACACTTTATATAATCATTTCCTATTCTTAAAAAAGGGGGAGTTTTCGGTTCGAATTAGAAAGTAATCGGGGCAGTATTTCCAGTAAAGTAACTTTAACTAATATATAAAAATAAATTTCGATTAATCACGGGACCCTCAAAAAACATTGCAAAAAATATATTTGATTGTTCATTGAACCCAATTAATCAATTTGTTCGTAAATGATTAAAACTCTTGATTAGAAAGTAATCTTTGAGACTAAGTCTTAATTAACAGAATAAAAGAAAGTTAATTGATGAATGAGAAGTTTTCAATCATTATACTCGTAAATAGTCAATTCGCGGTAAAGTTTAGCTGAATGATCGAACGTGAGAAAAAATAAGATTAATTCGCGACAAGAAAAATATAACCTAATATTCCATAGAGGTAAAATACTTCATAGTATACTGTATGTTTGTCAAAAGTAATTTGTAGACCAAACCGATGAAATCCTTCTAATAATAGCTAACTTTTAAAGCTATGTGGAACAAGGTGTAAAGTCCACATACCTCTGTTAAAATTGGAGGATCCTCCGACCATACGGGTTTTTGGGCCTCTTTTTCGGAGTTAAGATCCTCATGGATGTCTTCCGCCTTGGGGTAGGTGGAGGGGTCTGTCAGACTCTTACTGACTAAAACCGCCACGGTGTTCCTACGTAGAAAAAGTCCGACATGAACTGTCGTGTCAAAATCCATCAGGCTTATACAGCTACCACAGAATATATAAGTTGTGGCCAAATCTTAGAATTGATCAATCCATGATATGGCCAATTAAAACTGGCCAGATCATTTTAAACTTTTAAGTTTAACAATATTTCAATCCTCGTGGTATATTATATATACTCCCGGGATCTTATGTACTATTCGGGGAAAAGTATCCTACGTGCTATTCCAGGACATGGTTACGGACACGTTAGACGTGTACCAAGTTTCATCGAAATCTGTTCAGCTGTTCGAGCGTGAAGAAGTAACCAACATACACACAGCAAATTTTCGCCTTTATACACTGATGTTAGTGTAATTTTTTAGATTAATAATAATTGATTTTTTTTGTACATTTTCCCTATTATGTCAAAGGAAAAGGCCACATAAAAGAGCTAGTTTTCCGTACATGGAGTAGGTTCTTTCAACTTTTGTCTACAGTTGGGCTACTAAGTCATCATCTCCCTGCCCTTGTCCCGTATTATTTGGAGTCAGCGCTACACGTTTTTTTCTTCCATTCTGCCCTGTCACACGTCATGCTATCACTAACTTCCTTTTCTTTCATATCTCTCTTCACAAAATTGATCCATCTTTTCTTTGGTCTCCCTCTCCCTCTCCATCCATCCACATGTAAAGTTATAACTCTTTTAGTAACATGCGTTTCATCTCTCCACTTCACATGACCATACCAAGACAAACGATTCCCTTTCAACTTTTCAGTCACTGGCGCCACTTTCAAACTTAACCTAATATACTCATTTCTCACTTTATCCATTCTCGTCACACCACACATCCATCTTAACATTCTCATCTCCGCTACATGCAATCTTTTTTCATCCGTCTTTTTAACAGCCCAACATTCTAGTTATATTCACAGTTGGGCTACTAAGTAAGAGATCGATTAGCGTAATGACGGAATAGATAAAATCAGTAACTCATTTAACTATACTAATCAAGAAGCACGTTGGTTGAAGCATGTTCTTGTGTCTAATGATCGGCTTGAAAGGTGACACGTGTTTTATCGCGTGGTGCATAACGTTATTAGTAAGAAGTTCAAATTACATCATTGTTACCATCTTTTTAGATATCACAGCTGGATATTGGCCTCCTTTATTTATTTATTTATTCATTGCTTGCTATAATTACAGTATGCACCAAAGCGTATAGCAAGCCAACAAACCAACTATTTATGAACTAAAAAAAAAAATACAAACATTTATCATTTCATTACTGCTATAAAAAAATATGTTAAAAGGTTCTTGAGCAACCAGGGCGTACAGCAGATTGAGCGCCTGGGCTGTAGGGGCATATCGAGCCGTTAGAGTACGTGACGGAGGGGCAACAAACAGGCTCCGTATGGCACTCTAAGTATCGCAACATCATCTTTGTTTCTGTACTCCCACAAACCTCAGCAAGTCTTCGGTTGAGTTTGTAGGGGAGCCTTCTGTTAGTTCAAGAATGTCAACCGCTTACAGAAGCGAATTTCGTAATAAGTTCTGTCCTACTCCTAGGCAAGCCAGTTCAGGGAATATTAGTGATTGAAAAATCGGATTATTTATGGAATGACATTGCTCTGATCTTATATTGAAACACACTATGTCAAAACCACACAGTACATGTTCAACGCATCTAAGGTAGGCGCCAGGTAAAATCGCAGTAGCGGTCATTGATTCTAAGGATCGTGTGGCTTTTTGGACCGGGACCGCGGTCCCAACTTCCACCTATAAAAATAATGTTTGTTTTTGAGTAGTATTTTGGGACCATAAATAAAATAAATTTAGTTTTTTTTTTTTGGTAACTGCCCTTACTGCCTTTTTCCTTGTGGTCCCAAAACACTACAAAAAATCAATTTTTTATAGGTTTTTTTTTTTGGGTGGGAAAATCATCTTATGACAAATCACGCTCTTCGGCGGATCGCGAGATAGTGTCAGACTTTTACTGACTAAAAACCCACTCCTGTTCTTTCTTTGCCTTCGTCCCAGGGCCCCGAGTTTCACTTTCACACTACCCGTGGACTTTCACACTAACTGTGGGAATTATTTTTATAGGTAGAAGTTGGACCACGGTCAAGGTCTAAAGAGCCCCTAGATCCGATTCTACATTCCTATATTAGTGATTCGACATCTATCGCGTTCCTTTACATTTTCTAGTAATGAAAAACAGTTTATTGTTTGTTTTTCGGGTACCAAACACAGACCGGTACGCAAATATATTAGGAAAAGTTCAACTTTATTGCAAACTTATCAAGCATCTACCATAATAAGAAATAAATTTTTCACAAAATAAATTCTTTAAGTATTTCAACTGGACTGTTGGTCTGGTTAATGGCCCTGACTGCTATGCCGGAGGTCGCAGTTTCGATTTCCACCCAGGAATTTGTCCTTTTAGTTTGTGTGATGAGCACGATCATTTGTTCTGTGTCTAGGTGTAATTTATATATAATATTTATGTATTTAGAAATATATAAGTATGTTTATCAGTTGTCTAGTACTCATAACACAAGCTATGCTTAGCTTGAGACTAGACGGCGTTGCGTGATAGTTAGAACCGAAAAATTTAAACAGAAACTTTTCCTCAAGGACAAAGAAAACGTAAAAGCTTTATCTACCACAAGACAATGTAAACTTTATTTTCATCTATACTTATAATAAATCTGTAGAAGTGAAAATTCAGTACATTGAAAATATCAAAAAGTAAATGGCAGGGGGTGTTACTAGACCGACACCGAACCCAAATATGTGATTTAAAAAAATTTTGTCTGTCTGTCTGTCTGTTTGTTCAGGCATCACGCAAAAACTACCGATTCGATTACGATGAAACTTGGTATAATTATTCTTTGATATCCTAGGCACCACACTGGGTACTTTTTATCCCGGAAAAGTATATAAAATAAAAAAACAACTTAATTTTGCGGTTCGATCCCTAGACCCGATTACTGTACCAACCGAAAATAATCACTTCACGCTGCACACGGCTAAGATACTATAATATTTTATTTTAAGATACAATATCGCTAGTCATACAATTCAATGGACGGATGGATACCACACACGACGAAGATAATAAATAATATTACATATTTTCGTATCTCAAAAAACCTAATAAAACCATTTTCGACTTCTACGCGGACGAAGTCGCGGGCAAAAGCTAGTACAAAATATAAACGAAGTAAAATGGCAGACGTTGCATTTAATACTTCTATTAAACCGCTTCTTCTATATGAAATGGTACATTATCAGCTACCAAGCTATTTGGTACTGAAATGCTACTGAATAATGCTAACCTCCCTTCATCATTGGCTTAGCCTTGAGTCCAAAAAAGCTCAAGATTCCAGTCTTGATTTAGATTTGTGACTGATTTGTGATTTTTCGACTAAGAAGTGTAATTCCCTGCCAGAATCTTACAACCTAGGGGTCTTTAAGTCAAGAATGAATAAGTTACTTCTAGGCAAGCCAACTCCATCGTCGGAGCGAGGAGGAGTGGCAGGCAGTCGCCTCCTTCTGCGAAGCAGTAATGCTAGCAAAGGAGGCGGCCGATCGCGTGAGGCAACGGTCCTCACGCCCTAACCGCCGCCGGGATTCCGATCCCGATATCCGGCCACCGTAGGCGCGGGCTTGCGGACGGCGAGTAATGGGTGGCTCGCCGTCCGACCGTCCGGTAACCATCCGGACCTAGCCCAAGTCGTCGACGGCGCGTACTGTTCCACGCGCGCCTCAAGAAGATGTCAGCAACTGTAAGGGCCCAGTAGGGTCGAAGCCTACTGGGGCCACGGTTAGTGTGAAAGCGAAGCCCGGGGCCCCGGGATGAAGGCACAGGAGTGGGTTTTTAATCAGTAAAATTCTTACATTATCTCTCGCTCCGCCCAAGAGCGGGTTTTGTCATAAGATGATTTTCCCCCCAAATTAAAAAAAATCGTCGGATGTGTCATCGTTTACCATCAGGTGACGTAGTAGTCAAACGGGAGCCTATTCGTAATAAAATGAAAATGAAGCATAAATAGTAGTATTTTAATGATCCCACTGCTGGGACTTAGGCTTCCTCTCTATAAGAGGGAATGAGCTGTAGTCCACCACGTGGAACCAAGGCGAGTTAGTAGAAATCACGCCTTCGAATTGTTGGTTCTAGGAAGTGTCGGTTTCCTCACGATATTTTCCTTCCACACCACTTTCACAGACCGGCTTTCAAGCTATTCAGAACGATATGTAATGGATAACCATAACAATGGTAGCTAAAAAAAAAAAAAAAATGTATGGTCAAGCCCTCTCGTGTCTTGAAAGAAGAATTACCACTGAACCGTAATAGCGTTACAAGAAGGCGTAATCACAGATGTAATGGATGATACATATATTCCTTAACAAGGCATATTTGCATAATTATATACCTAACACTAGATGTCGGTTTCCACATTGTGTCGGTTCATTCCAATTATGTAACGTGACTGATCCAATCGCATTGTTCTCAGAAATTATATTTAATGTGCCGCTTTTATTGAGCAAAATTAAGTAGCCCTTGAGTTACCTTTGAAATCTGGTGGAAGGGGAAATTGTCTAGATTTAGAATAAGGATGTAGACTGAAATGTGACGTCACCGCCATTAGGTTAAGTCTGTACAAAAGAGATGGCGAGGTGCCCCCACTACGCCACCTCTCTTCCTCATACCAATATTTCAAATGTTAATTGCTGTTTTATTTAATAACAAATTTTGATGGACACGGTGGAGCGCACGGTGGAGGTGTGCCCCGCTAAGGCACAGCAACGCCGTATCCTCGTGGGGGCGATCGGCAGCGTATTTTATATGGATTATATTTTTGGATCAACATTGAAGAAGGGAGAATTTTTAGCCAAATCTGCAAAGCAGCCACGGTGGTGGCGGCGGCAGGCGGAGTAATCTGTCTAGGGGTCTTTAAGTCAAAAGTAAAAAGGTTACTTCTAGTCAAACATGCTCCATCGTCGACCACATCATCGTTTACCATCAGGTGGTCAAACGTGCGAGCTTATCTATAACAAAAAATATATATGATCCTTACGTCCAACCGAAAAATTGAACTTTAAAGATCAGGTATTTCTCAAACCAGTTCCTCTGCAAAATATTTTTTAAGTAAATACAAACGTACCCAATAGCCTACGTAAGTCTGTTTTATGACTATCAAGAACCTGTTTAGTGTTTGGAGGCTGGGACAACAACGCGTTCCTAACTTTCAATTTGGTCTACTAAACTAATATTGTAACGAGGTAAAGTTTGTTTTTTTGTTTGTAGTAGGTAATCTCTGAAAGTACTGGTCAGATTAAAATAAAACAAAGAAAGAAAGAAAAATATTTTATTTGGCACACGTACACAGATACACACAATGTAGAAACAATATCTAAACACTTAAGATAAAAAAATAAAATAACTAACATTGTGTGTCACGCGCCTGCACCTAAAAATTGCTAAAAAAAATTCACAGATAGAAATCTGATTTATTGCTGAGTGACATAAGCTATATTTTTTGTTTGTTTTGTGGCGATAAGACCGCCATTGTACCTATAGATTTAAGTGAGTGTAAAAAGTTTTGTTATTATTTTAGTGTACAATAAAGTTTATTCTGTTCTATCCTATTTATGCGGGCGAAGCCGTGGCAAAAGCTAGTATATTAAATACTTTGGTATGTGATGGGTTTTATCATCGTAATGTGCATAAAAAAAATCGAACAGTTGGTTAATTATTCAACAACTAGTTCTATAAATCATCGGCTTTTTTCTACTGCTACGTAGACTTGACGTGGACACCACTAGGCAAGCGGGACCTTTGAATGACCGTTTTTATCCATAAATCTCCACCAAAAAAATATAAATCAGATTACTTAAGTAGGTATGTTGTAAAACAAGATTTTTTTTTTGCACAAAAAAAAATTACCACATGCGCATAGGACCAACGACGACATGGTGATGGGGAATCAATTGAACGTAAAATAAACCTTTTTTTTGACATATACCAATGTATAAGTGTCCATCACTTATAAAACGTCAGAAGTTAGTACAAAGGCAGCAAAAAGTGGTAATTGTAGCAAACATCGTGGTGGATTAGAATCCACGATATAAACACTAATAGTAACGTTTGCCGTCTTTTTAACCGACTTCAAAAAAGGAGAGGAGTCATAAATTCTATTTTATTCTTATTTATCTTTTTTTTTTTGTTATATTTGTTACCTCAGAACTCCGTCGTTTATGGACCGATTTGCAAATTTTTTTGATCCTTTAAAAGGATATACTTCCAGATTGATCTCATTGGTTTCAAAATCCAGTTCTGATGTTGGAATCCATGAGGAATCGAGGGAACTCCTTAAATATGTCTTCAAGGCTAGAGTGAATAGGCTCTTAATAAACTAGTGCGCCTGACCATCAATGATTGCATCTCCGCTTACCATCAGGTGGGATCGCAGTCAAGCACTGGTTTATATCAATTAAAAAAAAAAAAATATGGGACACATATATTTGATTTGGTATTTTCATCGAGGACTTTAAGCACTTACAGTCATAAAGTAACATTTGATGAAGTGGAACTGGTGAAGAAGACCAGAAGTGGCCAACGGAACTTCATACACACATAGATATCACAATGAAGATAGTTAAGCGACTATGACAATACAAATAAATAAATGGTTCTGAATAGTCATGTTGAAAATGGTATCATCGAAGTGATCTGATGATGATGACGGAGGCGGAAGGTAGGCACAGGAACTCCGTATTTAATCAATGTAACCTTAACGTGTTTGGATGAAATGCAAAGAGTATCTGAATGAACACATGTGAGTTTGGGCAGTAACTGTCTGACATCCCCTCTCGTTCTACCCAGGGTTGGGAGGTGGCATTTGTTGATTCCTAAAAAAGGGGTATTTGGATTTGAAAATCTATTAACAGTGCAGTCTATATCTGGACCCTTAAAACCATCAGAAGCAATTTACACATGACGTAATAAATACTCGATACCTAAACACCTACATAAAGGTATTAAATAACCAGGTCAATCCATTTTATTCTATAACCAACCCCGCCTTGACCGCACTTCATAATCGGATCGATTCAACGGTACTAAGGTATAACAGCAAACCTTTTACTAGTGGACATTGATCTCCTTGGATAATTAATTCACATCTATAGAATAATATAATTAATTAATTCATTCATTCATTCATTCATTTCAACCGAAAGACATCCACTGCTGGACATAGGCCTCCCCCACGCTTCTCCACAACGACCGATCCTGTACGTCTCGCATCCATCGGACTCCCGCTACCGTTACGAGGTCATCGGTCCACCTTGTAGGAGGCCTTCCAACGCTAAGTCTTCCGGTACGTGGTCGCCATTCCAGAAGCTTTTGGCCTGAACGGTCATCTGTTCCACGAGCGATGTGCCCTGCCCCATGCCACTTAAGTTTGGCGATTCCTCGTGCTATGTCGGTGACCTTGGTTCTCCTGCGGATATCCTCATTCCTAATACGATCACGCAAGGAAACTCCGAGCATTGCCCTTTCCATTGCCCTTTAGGTTACTTTGGGTGACTTTAAGTCTTCTGATGAGGCCCATTGTAAGCGACCACGTTTCGGAGCCATATGTCTTCACTGGCAACACGCACTGGTCATAGACTTTTGTCTTGAGACACTGTGGTATATAATTAATTATTATTATTAATATACAGGGCACATTTCTCGCAGAACACATGTCGATGGGGACGAAAGCACAAAATACATAGGTACAGAAGACAATCTACATACAAAGCGCGCTCGAGCAACATACACATAAACACCGCTCACGGACACGACATCTCGGTTCAATTCAGCTCATGCGAGCTCGAGTGCTATCCGTTTGAGACACGCGTCTGTGAACAGTTTTGTCAAAAAATGGATGAACAAAAAAAAACTTTATTTTAACTGTTCAGTGGACGGTTGATTAAATTCAACATTAAACAGTGTATTGACGTTTTCTAGGCTACCAGTTGTTTCAAAGAGGTAAGTAGATATTTTCGAGAGGGTATGATGGAACTAAAATAAATTTTATCAACTGCATCAGATTGCTTGAAGCTTGACTTAATATGAAAATTGTAGTAGTTTTTAATTTTTTGATTTTTCTGCGGTCTTGTTTTCGACTCTAAACTATTTTAACTGCTTTTAGGCAGCAGGCTGGATATTACAATAATGACAGCTCGGTTCCAGCACGTTGAACGATTGGCTACTGGGCTGCGTTGCTTGTTTGATCGGCTAGGCGTGGGCGAAGCGCCCCTCGCTCTGCCTTCTAAGGGGCCTCGCGCAAGTAAGGCTCTCGTTTGACCACTAGTTCAGCTGATGGTAAGAGACAAGTTGGTCGAACACTGGGTTGCGACAGCTGCTGTCTCGTTTTTTAATTTATGAAAGAAAAAGACCTCGCTCATGCGCCTTCGCCCACGTCTAAATTAGTCCACGGCCTCTGTTTGTATGTCTTACAGAGACAGTTTCTCCGGGTTTAGGACTCTTGCGTATGTGAGTTTACATGTTTGTGAACACATCCATGATACTGACTGCTAGGGCCAATAAGAATTTCTGAAAAGGAAACCTGTTTATGTTCCTTTAGTTGTCCTAGAACACAAAGGGCAACTAAAGGAATATAGACGGGTCAGTGCGGAAGAAACGCCTGGGTGTCGCCACTGTGTGAACCGTCCGGAGGACACGGTGGAGCATACGGTGGAGGTGTGCCCCGCCTGGGCTGGGCAGAGCACCGCCGTGTCTTGGTGAGGGCGATCGGCGGCAGTGATTTCTTGCGCCGGGCATTGGTACAGGCCATGGTCCGGAGTGAGGAGGAGTGGCAGGCGGTAGCCTCCTTCTGCGAAGCAGTAATGCTCACGCCTTAACCGCCGCCGGGATTCCGATCCCGATTTCCGGCCACCGTAGGCGCGGGCTTGCGGACGGCGAGTAATGGGTGACTCGCCGTCCGACAGTACGGTAACCGTCCGGACCGAGCTCAAGTCGATGACGGCGCGTACGGGTTAGTAATAGTCTGACACGCCCTTTGCTCCACCTTAGAAAGTGTAGTTCCTAGTGTCACAGCTTTCTAAATAAGAAATAAATAAATATTTTAACTATTAAAAAAAAAGTCAGAAAACGAGTTAATTTGCGTCACATGGCACATACCTTAAAAAAGTAACAATAACAACTCCATATATTAGGAGGATATGCGTCGTATCCGCGCAAAACGGCCAGCGCATAATCTAAGTAATAAAATCAAAATAAACACCATTAACATAAACTAAAATATGCTTATTGCATAAATTACAGGAAGGCTGGTTGGTAAAAAGTACAAAAATAACAGGACAAGTGCAAGTAGAACTCGCGCTCTGAGGGTTCCGTACAAACTATCGATGTTCAAGTTCAGTTCAATTATCGAATCGAGTCACGAACAGTTTTTCGAATCGCAAAAAAAAAATTGTGATATAACTACAAATTTATAGTTTTCAGATTTTTCCCTATACTTGTACTATGAGACCTTTCTTCATGCCAAATTTCAGGATTCTAAGTCAATGGGACCCTATGAATTTTGATTCCCTTGAGAATGTCGAAATAAAAGTTTTTTGTGACGTAACGGCCGTATCTTTTTTTTCGTAAACTTAGAAGTTTGAATTTTTCATAGATTTGAGGGACCGCAGACTTGAGTATATGGTTTTAATTTCAACTCGATACGTCCACGCGTTCCCGAGATAAAGGGTCTTGAAAGACAGACAGACATACAGACGAATCTTATCGAATGCCAACAGTGTTTAGCCGTATCTCTCATTTTTCGTGTTGATCAAACGTTGCTTTGGATGACACACAGAAGGTTTTAAACCATGCTAACGTTGACAATAACCGGATCGAGAAGGGCCCTCACGTCACCATTTTTTTTTTTTTTTTTTTTTTATTGGGTGGGAAAATCATCCTAATGACATCCCCGCTCTTGGGCGGAGCGAGAGATAGTGTCAGACTCTTACTGACTAAAAACCCACTCCTGTTCCTTCGTTGCCTTCGTCCCAGGGCCCCGGGTTCCGCTTTCACACTACCCGTGGCCCCAGTAGGCTTCGACCCTGCTGGGCCCCTACGATTTGCTGACATCTCCTTGAGGCGCGCGTGGAACAATACGCGCCGTCGACGACTTGGGCTCGGTCCGGACGGTTACCGGACGGTCAGACGGCGAGCCACCCATTGCTCGCCGTCTGCAAGCCCGCGCCTACGGTGGCCGGAAATCGGGATCGGAATCCCGGCGGCGGTTGGAGCGTAAGGACCGTTGCCTCACGCGATCGGCCGCCTCCTTAGCTAGCATTACTGCTTCGCAGAAGGAGGCGACCGCCTGCCACTCCTCCTCGCTCCGGAGCATGGCCTGAACCAAGGCCCGGCGCGAGAGATCACCGCCGCCGATTGCCCCCACGAGGTCACGGCGTTGCTCTGCCCAAGCGGGGCACACCTCCACCGTGTGCTCCACCGTGTCCTCCGGGTGGGCCACACAGTGGCGACACCCGGGCGTCGTTTCCGCACGAATCCGGTGCAGGAACCTCCCGAACTTACCATGTCCGGTGAGGACCTGCGTCATGCGGAATGTGAGGACGCCGTGAGGTCTTTCCAACCACGCCTCAAAGAGGGGACTTACCGCCATAATTGTGGCGTGCCCAGACGTGGGTACGATATGATAGACAGAATGTTATTTATGTTGCAATATACCTTTTTTTAGATGGAAAATCATCCAATGACTTCTCTCGCTCTAGGGTGGAGCGAGAGGGCTTGTCAGACTTTAAATTTGGCATGAAGCAAGTTCATATAGTATAGTTATAGAAATCAATTTGAAAACAGAAAGTTTGTTGTTACGTCACAATTTTCTTTTTGCGATTCAAAAAAAATCTTTAAAACTTCATTCAGGAATTGAACTATTCACATACTCGTATGTAGGTAAGATTGTACGGAACCCTCAGTGCGCGAGTCCGACTCGCACTTGCCCAGTTTTTTTATTTTAAAAACTTTAAAGTTTACGGAAAAAAAATCGTAATTCCGAATTATATGTTTACACATGTAATCGTGATTCTAAATGCCAAAAATCGTTTCTTAAAAAAAATCTTTACTTTTTTTATTTATGAGTACATTATGAAGGGCCAGGCCACACGAGATAGTAGATTTTCTGAAATTTATATCCATAAGATATATTCTATATATTCTGTGTTACCAAAATATCTAGAGAAAGGTGTGTAATAACGTCATAATCACGTGAGAGCCGTTGTATGGAACATATGGAAATAAATCTCGGGTGCGTTCTCAACAATAAACAAACAAGCGATTGCAGCAATCCCGGAAAATTGGCTATCATTTATTAAAGTGTACCATGGTCTGTCTCCGTAATTGTTTACCAAATTCAAATGAGGCCACCTGAAAAATATACCCTTTCAAATTTTTTTTTTCTCACGAATTATCATCTTTCGGGCAGGACGTCTGTCGCTGACCGCTAATATTTATGTAAAAGTGACATGTTACGGAAGACATGGGCCTCATCAGAAGGCTTAAAGTCACCCAAAGGGCAATGGAAAGGGCTATGCTCGAAGTTTCGTTGCGTGATCGCATCAGAAATGAAGATACCGAAAGCAGAACCAAAGTTACTGACATAGCCCAAAGAATGACCAAACTTAAGTGACAGTGGGCAGGTCACACTGCTCGTGGAGCAGATGGTCGATAGGGCCGAAGGGTTCTGGAGTAATAACCACGCACCAGAAGACTCAGTGTTGGAATGCTTCCCACAAGGTGGACCGATGACCTGGTAAGGGTCGCGGGAATCCGATGGATGGGAGTTGAACAGGACCGTTCGTTATGGCGACACTTGGAGAAGCCTATTTATTTATTTATTTATAATAAGCACACCAACAGCACAGTCACTCACAATTCAAATAATCTTACATCTAACATTGGCATTTCAGTAACCATGCAAATAACAGGTATGCCTGACATTGACCGAATGAATATTAGAGACAAACACAGAACAAAAAAGTGTGTCCAGAATACCTAAATCTAGAACATTAAAAAGACAATACACACCGAAATACGTCGAATACGTCTTTAACGTACATTATTCGCACTGTTTATACAGGCAGCGTCTGTATGAAGCGAAACTCTGCTGCTGCTGGTCCAGTTCCACTACCACCGGGGTGTACAAATTGATAAGTTTTTGACATTTCTTTTTTTTAATGTCTTTTTTTTTATTGTAAAATTGTCGGACGTAAGGAATAGCACCATCCCATATCTTCCCGTGGGTGTCTTAAGAGGCGACTAAGGGATATTTAGATTCTGTGCATACTACAGCACCTTAGGTCACCCCGTGGTGTCGGGTAAACTACCAACAAAAGCATTCCCAAGGAGGGTTGGTGTCAGGCTGGCGGCCGACTTTAAAATAAAACTAGCCAAATCCCTTTGCAACATGTTCGGTCATAATAGAATGATGATGATTTTTTTATTGTAAAATATTATTGTACTTAGTATTTTTGGTTACTATTAGACTTGTTTGACATAAATGAGCATGGCAGTTGAGACTTTGTCATGCTCACTCAAATGCCTCACTGATGGTGGCGCGTGTGTTGGATCATTTGGTTCCTTTCAAAATGGTTGAGATAAGTGGTGCTAATATTCGCGTCATGTCCGTGAACGGGCGCTCTCAGTTGAGACTGGCCATCTCTCGGCTGCCAGTTGCTATTTTAATATCTATATTTAGTTTTTATTTTTACTTTATTAACATTGTTCTCACATGATAGCTACAAGAAACATGTAACAGATATATTTGTTATTACAAAACATGATTGAAAAGAGTGTCCATGGAGTTTCTTGCACATTCTTTTCCATAGAGATCTACGCTTTGGAATGTGCAATTAGCATAATTTTTACTGACTGACTGAATTCTTGACATTTGAAAAGTGCCTGTAAATGGTTTATTTGAAATAAAATGCTTTGACTTTGACTCATGGACTATGTTCAGTGGTGGACGTCTTTCGGCTGAAATGGTGATGATGACGGAAGACATATTCACCTAACTACATACAGCATTATGTTTTTATCATACTAGATACTGAGCCAGGACGAACATAAATATCTATTAAGAAACCGGCCAGCCTCGTGATACGCATATTATTATAGACCTATTTAATATGGCGACCTAGGAATTAAACGTGGGTCAGGCGTACAACATCACGTGTTTGAAATAATTGAGATAATTAATCATACTACTATTGTTTTGATAAAGATAATTAAGAATTTTGCAATCGTTACAAATAACAAACAGACCACCACGCCGCGCCGGCCTGCATGCTGTTTACATATAGAAGTTATCGTTATTTATTTTTATGTAGGAAATCATTGTCTATTCTAGAGGACGAGTACGAGCGGAGCACGAGCCGAGTCCAAATTCGTGTAGTGTGGACCGACTCTAGAGGAGCCGAGTACGAGCCGAGTCCAAATTCGTGTAGTGTGGACAGGCTCTAGAGGAGCCGAGCACGAGCCGAGCTCAAATTCGTGTAGTGTGGACCGACTCTAGAGGAGCCGAGCACGAGCCGAGCTCAAATTCGTGTAGTGTGGACAGGCTCTAGAGGAGCCGAGCACGAGTCGAGTTCAAATTCGTGTAGTGTGGATTGGCTCTAGAGGAGCCGAGCAAGAGCCGAGCTCAACTTCGTGTAGTGTAGGCCGACTCTAGAGGACCCGAACACGAGCCGAGCTCAAATTCGTCTAGTGTGGACCGGTGGACAACGGTCCACCAATAGTCCTCGTCGAACATCTGTTCGGTGAGGTACTTTGCTCACCGAACAGATGGTCGACGAGGCTGAAAGGTTCTTGGGAAGACGCAGCATTGGTAGACCTCTCTCAATATAGAGTCACCTGCCCCCTTAGCCAAGTTACGATCGTTTCGTTTGCGTCGAACGCCTCGAGTAGGCCACGCCTCCGATTCCTTTGTTCTGACGTCATCTCAATGCTCAGTCACGAGGTCAGAACAAAAGAATCGGAGGCGTGGCCTACTCGAGGCGTTCGACGCAAACGAAACGATCGTAACTTGGCTAGGGAGGCTGATAAGGATCGCAAGATTCCGATAGATACGAGCCGCACAAGACCGTTCGATGTAACGGCATTTGGAGAAGACCTACGTCCAGCAGTGGACATCTTTCGGCTGAAATGATGACAATGATGACAAGAAAAGCCCTATTACAAAACTTTGTATATAACAAATAACTATAATATTTATATTAAAACTATCCTTTGTTATTGTCACCTTGATTTCCACACAAACAGCGAATGATTCTGATATCAATCTACTAAACTATATTTCATTTATTATATTTATAATACTGATAACAAAACTAGATCAAGGGAATCAGGGATCAGGGATTGAAGTATGGAAATAATATTCGGGTTCAGAGGTGAGAAATGTGTGTTATGGGCATTTATTTTTAACATTGATCTTTCGTTACCCCGACCTTTCACTGGAATTCGCTTTATTTTTTAACATATTTATTTTATTTGGCCTCAGTTTATCACACTAACATTGTAAATGCAAAGGTTTCTGTATGTGTGTATTTATATTATGTTGGCGATCGCTGTGCTGGAGAGGCTAAGGGTGATCGACGGACGGCTACGGCGTTGGAATGCTGGGTGACGTCACGGGATCGGCATGGCAGTTCAAGTGTTCGGGCTGCGGTACCCCAAGCCAGACATAAACATCCGTTAACCTCTTGACTTAAGCATGGGAACTGTAGCAAGACCCAGTGCTCCACCAAATATTAAGATGTTATTAGTTCAGTTTTAAACTAGCCTTTGTGTAGGACAGTCATTGTAATTTGTATTAATATAGTCTTCTTCATGACCCAAGTCGTTTCACTATACAGTTAAAGTACTAGATTATAATTATTTCTTAAATTTTTGTTACTGCTTCACGCTTGAAAACAGATTTGGATGGAATTTGGCGTACGGTTAGATCATGACCTGGAATAGAACATAGAAAACTGTTAGGGACTCATTTTTTTTATGTGAGAAAATCATCCAATGACATCCCCCGCCAAAGGCGGGGGAGCGGGAGGGTATGTCAGACTTTCACTAACTAAAAACCCACTCCTGTTCTTTCTTTCCAGGGCCCACACTACCCGAGGGTTTCATACTACCCGTGTCCTCAGTTGCGTTGCTGCGTTGGAAGGCCTCCTACAAGGTGGACCGATGACCTGGTAACGGTTGCGGGAGAACGATGGATGCGAGACGCACAGGATGGTTCATTGTGACGGCACTTGGGGAGGCCTATGTCCAGCAGTAGACGTCTTTCGGCTGAAATGATGATGATGATGATGATGATGATGATGATGATGATGGCCTCAGTAGGCTTCGGCCCTGCTGGGCCCCTACGGTTTCCTAACATCTCCATGAGACGCGCGTGGAACAGTACGCGCAGTCGACGACTTGGGCTCGGTCCGGACGGTTACTGGACGATCGGACGGCGAGACCCATTGCTCGCCGTCCGCAAGCCCGCGCCTACGGTGGCCTCCTCTTTTGCTTGCATAGGATACTTTTTATTCCGAGAGTTTGTTCCGACAAAACAATTTTCTACTTGTAGTCAGGCGAAACTGCTGGTAACTGCTATTTTGTACTAGAATCTACATTAGTAAAGAGGTAAAGTTTGTTTTTTGTTTTTATGTTTTTTTAGTACTGGTCCGATTGCAAAATTTTTTTCACCGATAGAAAGCTGCTTTATTCCTGAGTGATAGACTATATTTCATGTATGCAGGCGAAGCTGCGGGCAAAAGCTAGTATTTAATATGATAAAGCGAAAATGTTTTTTTTTTGCTTGTTAGTCGATTTAGAATAAATCTTTCTTTATGTGACAGCCAGATTAATAAATTAAGCTATATAATATCACGCTATGACAGCTTCGTACCGCCTAATAGTTAGGATAACACCATTACCTGGCATTACCAGAACAGCATAATTCATTTTATAATTACATTTTAATTAGAGATGGCGTTGTATTCGGATTTCTTTTATTCGATTTTTTTTTTCATTTTTTCTCACCGTTTAAACCTTCCCTGTCATTTCTGTCCCGCCACATAGCGTCAAAATGGTGGAACTAGACACCTCTTCACATTTTTTATATTTTATTTTTTTTATTGTTCTAGAGATTCGCGCTTGACCGCCATCTCACCTGATGGAAAGCGACGATGTGGTCGACGATGGAACGCGCTTACCTAGAAGTAACCTATTCACTCATGACTTAAAGATTTCCGGGTTGTAGCTATCAGGATACACACCATGTACCGGTGGCGCGTTGCCGAACGCCTGGTGGTCCGATGATGGAACGGGCTAGGCGGAATTAGGTTATGCAATTCCGACGCACACTCCCCGAAATGCAACCGGTAGAAAACCGGCAGGCTAGCAACTCGGCACCAATGCTCAAGACTTTGGAGCCTCGACTCAACGAGTGCATCATTGCCAATGATCCTCCTGGCACGCCTCCCAATTGCCTCAAGTGCATCAAGCTGGTATCGGGCATATTTCCTTTAGAAGTACAAATGCCTTATTTAGGATACAAACAATTCAAAATTATGGTAATATTATTATTACCATAATTTTGTAACGTGATATATAAATTGATAAATTGGAGACTTGATCCTGTCATCTTGATGCTGACAAGAAATGATGCCATTTCCCACTTAATTCCCTTCTTAAGCATTCCTGTTTTCATAGCGCGACAGTAAACAGCGTTTTAAATCCTCTTTTATGAAAGGTATAAATTAAAGAAAAAAAACGAAATTAACGAAAAACTAAGTTTGAACAAAAATTCACAAATAAGGATAACTTTTACAAAAAATTATATGTTCTAATATTCTAAACATAAACAACAACCACACACGTGCCTTTTCAAAAAAGTACCTAAAGATCACCCCGTGTCTACCTACAGTGATGACAGTTAAGATTATGAATACCTAGAAATATTTATGGAGTCTCGTGTCAAAACCGCATGAGGATAACAGCTTTAAAACTTCGTCTTGCCATAATTGGATACTTTAAGGTATTTATTCTTGTACAATTTTTTATATTAAACAACATATAATACTAAAAACCTGGGTCTGAAAAGGTCTGGGGAAGAGGGTGGGAACATCTCTCTATTTCTTTTGTACTCCCGTAACCAAATACCGATGACATCATATTTCAATTGGTGCATCCTTATTTTGTTATTTGACAGTTTGCCCTTCCATTAGGGTAGTCAGCTAGGAAACACCGGCCTCATCCAGTTTAAAATGTCGAAAGAAAAATTGACGTGTAAAAATGTTTTTTTAAACCTACTTACAAAATAAATATCATTCATTCATTCATTTATTAGATTTGAAAAATTTGAATAAAATTAATAATAATGAATCAACTACCCAATTGAAAAGAGGTCAGATCGTTGAACTGCAAAAAGTAAATCGAGAATAGAAAAATAACCAATAAATTAATTATCTTTTTTCGTCCAATAAACCTGCGGAATATTTATAACTGGATCTGACAAAACAATAGGACGAGATTTCATCTCCCTTTGTTGACACGCAAGTATTAATTTATAACATATAACCTTATGGTGACAAACAATGAATTTCTGACTGTGTATATCTGTAGAAAAGATCTCTAAGTGTAATAAGCGGTAATTACTCTGCTACGAACATTCATGCCTTTCAAATTGATGGATCAATGAGAAAAACGTTTCCTTTCACACTCCATCATCTTGTTCGTCCATTGAATGACACACGATACATTTTTTTTCCTGATAGGTTCGCGCTTGACCGCTATCTCAATTGATGGAAAGCGGCGATGCGATCGACGATGGAGTGCGCTTACCTAGAAGTAACTTATTCACTCTTGACTTAAAGAATCCCGGGTTGTAGCCGTCAGGAAACACAGGCAAGGAATTCCACTCCTTAGCTGTACGCACAATGAATGTGTTCTCAAAACGTTTTGTGCGTATAGGTGGGATTTTGCTATAAATAACTCGATGAGAGCAAATATTCCGGGTAGTTGTGCGCTCCAGAAACGTTTTCCACTGTGTTCCAAAATGAAATAAGTAGAGTCAGCCTAAAAAGCAAACCGTAAGAGGATTGTTATACAGTAATGAAATATTGAAGTATTTTTTTACCGTGGACCGCACACAGGGGATGAAATCTCGTGTGTGCTCAAGGTCTTTTCGCACTTATAACTTTTTATTTCAGTATATTTTTTTCTTTTAATAATCTATCCATCTAAATAAAAATAAATAGCTGTTCCTTACAACGACTACAACGCCATCTCTAATTAAACATTATAAAATTAATCCTTATTATTAGGCGGTACCACGTTTATCGGGTCAGCCAATATTTTAATATATTACGTCCTAGTTTTAAAAATGAAAACTAATCTGAAACTGTGTGTGCTGCTTGTACGTAGTACTTTATTTTTTAAAATAACGTATTAAGGGGGCCCAGCAGGGACGAAGCCTACAGGGGCCATAGGTTCGCTTCTAAAAGGAAAACCCGGAGCCCTGGAACGCAAGGCAAACATTAATATAGGAATGGGTTTTAGTCAGTAAAATTCTGATACGTCCTCGCGCTCCGCCTAAGAGCGCGAGAAATCATTGGATAATTTCCCACCTAAAAAAAATAGTTAATCAATAAGTGATTTTTTTAGATTACAATATGTTGTGATTTGTATTCTACATTTAAGAAAACTTTTCTAATTCCAAGCTGTGATTTGTTTTTGCGTTAGATGTGTCGTTGTGATTATGACACAAATGTATTCGGTATATTTTTCTTTCGATATATTTAATATAATGTAGATATCATGCTCAATTTTTTTTATGTTAACTCTACCTTAAATTTTTTGGAGCGCGTTGGAATCAATGTATGAACATTTAAAAAAATGAGAACAATGGGTTTTAGAGCCTAGTGGAACTGCCCATTTTTCCTAGATAACTACCGTGAGAAGAAACATCAAAACAAACACCGAGGTCAAAGTCTTTTGAACTCCATACAACAAACATGTTATTTATTTACAAAAATAAAATTATAAGCCCTAAAGTACTAAAAAAAAGCAATCTAAAGTAGGTATGGCGTCGAAAAACTCAAGAAGTAAGTTTGTAAGTTAGTTTTAATTAGCTTAAGTTAAGCATATTTTGTTTAATTAATTAAAGCAAAAGCATAAGCATAATTTGCGTTTTGATGTTCCCACTGCTGGGACTCAGGGCTCTCTAGGAGAGGGAATGAGCCGTAATCCGCCACGCGGGCCCAGTGTGGATTGGTGAATGTCACATATCTTCGAATTTTTGGTTCTAGGACATGCCGGTTTCCCCACGATGTTTTCCTTCACCATTTTGAAAGCAGTGGTGATGAATTAAATTACACAAAGTAATGCGCCTGGATGGGTTTGAACCCGCGACCTACAACTCGTAGGCCGGGGCCGTTACCCCTCGGCCACCACTGCTCTGCTGTTAATTAATTATTTAAATGTAAAACCAACAAACCAACTATTTTTCTGTTTCTTTCTTATTGTCTTTTACTATATGTTTGTAAATGAATTGTTATTTTTTTTTTTTTTTATGGTCAAATCATATCGCACCTTTTATCCAATACCGTCACTAAACGACATTCTTCCACAGGGACCATGCCAATTACAATCTGAGATGGTCTTTTGAGGAAAGAACAGAAAACATGTGGACCTGTCCAGTCAGTGCAAGCATTTGTATATTTCTGTATAGGTCAACTCAGGACTACCAAGGAACTCAACAGCTCGACTAAGAATATCAAAAATAAAGTATTTAGGTAGGTCGTTATTTAAAATAATTTCTAACATACAAACTAAATTGAGTACCTATCGTTTACATGAATTCTTTATTATCGAATCAATGCTTTAGTCCTTCGTATTCAAAACAGTAGTCCGTAGTCCGCCTATGGACCACTACTGTACATGAAGTTTAAATAAATATATAAATGAAACATTAATCGAAAATTTTAATTAGTCGGAAGGTGATAATGGCTATGAAATTGAGCGAAAACTAGCCGTTGTGCTGGCGTTATAAAACTGACATTTAGTGTAAAATCAGACGTTACGGTCAATTTCAATTACCATTTTGCTATAAAAGACAAATAAAATAATACTACGAAAGGAAAAAACAGAAAGCAATAGATGCATTAAAATACTCACGAAAGCTGAAATGGAAATAGACAGGTCATGTAGCATGATCACACGACAAAAGGTAGACCAAATAAAGTTCTTTTTAACACATGGTTTTTGTCCTCTAGAGGGCGCCACATTGAGTTTTGTGTCACGTTACGAAACCTATGTTCAGCGGACGACTAAGACGGTTCTAACGATACCTAATTTGTCGAGTTCCGACAAGAAGTTTAGGAGCTATGAGGGAAAAAATGAACATACACACATACATAGCCTGTTAAAATCTTAACCCTCCTTTGGCTTGGCCGTAGTCGGGTAACAAGTTACGAAATCGACAAACCCAAAAGGTAAATATAGATAAGGAAGACCGAGCTGAAGGAGGGCAATGAATGAAAACGTTCTACCCAGTAAGTAAAAATATACTTAAAGATTTCCTACCCCAAAAAAGTAGGCTCATCTCTTTTGCATGGGACTTGAACATTTCTGACGAAATGTGGGTGTGCTATACCCTTGGGCAATACAGGCGCGATAATATGTTACAGTGTTACGTACAAAAGTAAACACATTTACTTTGAAATGTTTACAATCGTAAAATACTTCAACACAATACTCAAATCAAGACATTCAGTACCATTTAATGGAATCCAAATAACCTTTTCTGATGTTATTTTATTTAAGAAACAGATTTCAAACGGGGAGCCAACATATATTTGAGAGGTAGGTTTCAAACGCAGACATCTTTTTAGGTTCTAAGCTAAAAAAAGTGTATTTAAATTTTATTTTTATTTTTTTACATTTTATGCATTTTATTGACATTATTTACATTATATTGACATTTAGCTTTTTATTATTGTATTTAAACTATGATATTAATGTGATGACAAATAATGTGGACTGTTAAAATATTTTATTTATTTACCTGGCAAGTTACTGTACCAGCATGTTGATGTAAATTGATTTTTAACTTTTAATTATTAGTATTATGGTTTTTGAATGTTTTATTATATTGTTTAATTTTCAACCATTCGACACAAATGTAAATTTGTTGATGAAATGAATAAATTAAAAAAAAAATATATTACTGAAAAAAATACATTCAGCCGAACATAGGACCTCCTTCTTTTTTAAAGTTAAAAAGCGTTACTACTGCGAAAACAAAATTACGCTGTCATAGATAAAGTTTTGACAAAGATATTTTATTTGAGTAAATAATGGTTTTGGTAACGGTTGCGGGAGTCCGATGAATGCGAGACCCACAGGACCGTTAATTGTGGCGACACTTGGGGAGGCCTATGTCCAGCAGTGGACGTCTTTCGGCTGAAATGATGATGATGAATGCTTTTGGCTAACTTGCAAATAACTTACTTGGTGGTAACCAGTCACTGGATGACCAAACTACTCAACGACCGGCCTATGAACATAAGCTAAAAGTTTCTACTCTTTTTTAAGGTGGGAATTCATCAAATGACTTCTTCTACTCTGGATGGAGCGAGAGGGAGTGTCAGACAGATTGACAAACACTCACCTGTTTTTTTTTTGTTGTCCTTTGCGTTCCAAAAGCACGGAAACTTTTTCGAACATTCCCACAGCCCTAGCAGGCGCGCGTGCCGTCTACTCGGGATTGGTCCTTACCAGACGGTCAGAACTTACCCTGCGACTCCTGACTCCCGGGGCGCGTCTTGCGGTGGTGGTTGGGGCGTGAAGATATTCTCTCTCTCACGGCATTTTTCATATCGGTTTGGTTTACAAAACTTCTATTCAATTTCATAACATTTATGTACATCTTCATTAGAAGATCCGCTCAATTCAGTCCGTCATGATTCAGAAGATCAATTGCAGCCACATTATATACGATGTATCATTTATTGTTCTGATTGCGCTAGACATAGACACACCTTTGACAATCACACTTCATTTATTCCAGACACAGATATTAGTTTGGAAATTAAGTTCAATAAAATCAATACAGTTTATTGACTTTCAATTGATACGCAGTCTCGTTTATGATTTATTAAACGGACCAATGGTCATGCTTGCCTGGGCCAAACAGGTTATCACCAAACGAGACGCAGACAAACTGAATTGATAAGAATGTTACTTTTAATGTGACCTTCATTTTCGCGATTATAATTTTTTTTTTTATACAGAGTCTGGTATAGCATATAATAATATTATATGCCTTATAATGTTCCCACTACTGAGATACAGGCATCCTCTGAGAAGGAATGGGTCGTAATCTATCACGCGGGCCCAGTTCGGATCGGTGGATCTAACATGTCTTAAATTTTTTTGGTTCTAGGACATGCCGGTTTCTTCACGATGTTTTCTTTCCCGTTTTGAGAGCTGTGGTGATAAAATAAACATAAAGTAATGCGCCTGACTAGATTTGAGCTCGCTCGTTAGTCGGAATTCTTACCTCTAAGCCACCACTTTTCATCACTGTCGAGTTGAGTCAATTGGTATCTCGATATATTCCCAGTAAGACGTGATGGTATGTATATTTACAAAAATTACACGAAAACATCAAATTGTTTTTGGATCGGACTTGCGGACGGCGAGCAATGGGTAGCTCACCGTCCGACCGTCCGGTAGCCATCCGGATGGAGCACAAGTCGTCGACGGCGCGTACTGTTCCACGCCTCAAGGAGATGTGAGCAAACCGTAGGGATCTAGCAGGGTCGAAACCTACTGTGGCCAAGGGTCTGCTTCGGAAAAGAAGACTCGGCCCTGGTACGAAAGGCGACGAAGGAACAGGAGTGGGTTTTTAGTCAGTGAAAGTCTGACACTATATCCTGCTCCGCCCAAGAGCGGAGGGGGGATGTCATTAGATGACATTCCCACCGAAAAAAAAAATGTATTTGGATTTTTTTAAATTTTAATCACATCATACAACCTATGAAGGTCCAAAATCTAAATATACATTTGGTAGTCTAACTCTAGAAACAGCTGTTACGAGATGGAATGCAAAACGATAAACGTCAATTGAGTCACAATTGAACATGGTTGAACTAATAACTGAATAATCAGGTCTATCATAGTTTTTTTTTTTACTTAATACTGTGGGAGACTGTTGCCTAAACAAGGCTCTACTTCAAGACACCAGGATCTCCGCCATTTACATGTGACACACTATCAATTCTCTTCTCCTTCGTACTCCGCGTCACACTTATAGCCGCTATGATGGCTCCTTTACTGTAACTGCAGTGCGTCTCTGGAACTCTCTCCCACATTTCCTTCGCGAAAGCCCTTCTCTGGATGTCTTTAAGAGGAAAAATCAAGAGCACTTCTTTTCTCGATTGACATAATATTAGTATATATTGTTATATATATTATATCTATATATATATAATTGACGTATTTATGCAGGTTTATGTTGTACACTGGATCCTACCCTCGAATGTGATCTCTCTATATCACTCAAAAGTTTTCTGGGAGAAAACTAATTGTTAAGTTAAGCTTGCCTTTGTACATAAATAATCAAATCAATGATTTAAGGTTAAGTTTTTTTTTTATGTGTACAATAAAAAAATAAAGAAAGAAAACTTTTATAGCGGTTCATACAGCGAACTTTATGAACTTAAAACTCTGAGGGAACTTTTTGGCCAGTCTGAAACAGTCGAAGCTAAATAAAAAATACCGCTAGCTAATGATGTATCGACTATGGAATACAAAAATATGACCCCTAGCAGACTTTGGGCACGCCACAATTATGGCGGTAAGTCCCCTCTTTGAGGCGTGGTTGGAAAGACCTCACGGCGTCCTCACATTCCGCATGACGCAGGTCCTCACCGGACACGGTAAGTTCGGGAGGTTCCTGCACCGGATTCGTGCGGAAACGACGCCCGGGTGTCGCCACTGTGTGGCCCACCCGGAGGACACGGTGGAGCACACGGTGGAGGTGTGCCCCGCTTGGGCAGAGCAACGCCGTGACCTCGTGAGGGCAATCGGCGGCGGTGATCTCTCGCGCCGGGCCTTGGTTCAGGCCATGCTCCGGAGCGAGGAGGAGTGGCAGGCGGTCGCCTCCTTCTGCGAAGCAGTAATGCTAGCTAAGGAGGCGGCCGATCGCGTGAGGCAACGGTCCTTACGCTCCAACCGCCGCCGGGATTCCGATCCCGATTTCCGGCCACCGTAGGCGCGGGCTTGCAGACGGCGAGCAATGGGTGGCTCGCCGTCTGATCGTCCGGTAACCGTCCGGACCGAGCCCAAGTCGTCGACGGCGCGTTTTGTTCCACGCGCGCCTCAAGGAGATGTCAGCAAATCGTAGGGGCCCAGAAGGGTCGAAGCCTACTGGGGCCACGGGTAGTGTGAAAGCGGAACCCGGGGCCCTGGGACGAAGGCAACGAAGGAACAGGAGTGGGTTTTTAGTCAGTAAGAGTCTGACACTATCTCCCGCTCCGCCCAAGAGCGGGGATGTCATTAGGATGATTTTCCCACCCAATAAAAAAAAAAAAAAAAAAAACCCCTAGCAGACTTAACTTCATGCATCAAAAATAATAAGTAGTAGGTAAGGAGGTACTCCCATTCTTCCCCTAAAATTGATTGTCCTGAAATCATTATCCATAACACATTTGCTTCCATGGTTCCATGGTTTCCATGTAATCATAATATTTAAAATCCCGAAATTTTGTTTAACATCTTTAGTTCTAAAAGTATTCTGTCATAATATCGAGTACTGTAATAATTGAATCTCCTAATTTTACATGACCTAAAGTCATATGTCCTAAGTTTTGTGTTTTAAAATGTGTAGGTATTATTCCGAATTTTAATTTATACTAATTTTTTTAGTCCTAAAACAATTGCTAAAAATTAGGTTTTAGTGACAGAAACGAATCACTGTAAATCCGACTCCACGCATTCTTATCTGATCTACCCCTAGAGTGTAATTTAAATCGCGCAGCGCCGGAGCTATGACAGAAACCATGCCTGCTGCATGTTGCATGCTTGCTTGCATGCTGCATGCTGCATTCTTGCTTGCTTACAAAAACCACATATTCACAATCAACTGCTTTATTGAGTACATGAATAATATATTTATTTATGTATAATTTCCTCTAAGAATATTATTATTATAAATAAACATTATGTATTTTGAATTTAGAACTTATAACTTTTATTATGTCTTTTGTATTTTATTGATTGTAATATTTATGACCAACGGATTGAGGACATATTATATTTAGGGATTTCAATTTTATGGCATGTGATATTATGTGATATTAAATTCGGTTAAGTAATCATTCGGACAAATGATGATAAGGACAAAAAAGTTATGGCACTTTAAACTATGGAAATAAAATTTAGGTGACACAATAGAGAACCAGGTAAGGAACTATGTAATGCTGTATATAGACACATTCAAAAGTGGCATTTTATTTCAATTTTCTTAAGAGGATCTTTTTTACTCGCCTACCGTCAACATCGAGCATGATTTAAAAGCTTGTTACTTCATCTAAAGCAATCCACTGCAATGTTTGACAAAAAAGCAATGCGAAAAAAGAGAGATAACACCTGAAAACTCTGTTGGCATTCGGTAATTCCGTGACTCGAATATTTTACAAAACTTATTCCAGGAAATGCGTTATTTTTAAATCCAAAAAGTTTATGAAAAAAATTTAACGAAAAACAATGAAAATGTATGTTGAGTTGCATTCCTTTAAGGATAGCCCGCAAAATTCAAATCTGAGGTTTTTGGCGGCCGTAATACGTATCAGAATGTTACGTGTTCAAATCACGTCAGGGTCACCAGTTTGGAGGTATGCAGAACAGAGAGTAAAGTCCCGCAAACCTCCTTTGAAAAGGGAGGATCCTCTGACCAGACGGGTGTTATATCTGGTGGGCAACTGCCCGATAGATGATTTCGGGCTGTTTTATATGTTTAATTCATTAAACCCCGAGCGAACGCCGGCGTTCGCTCGGTCATTGTGTTGTGACTATAAATACGCTACTCAAAAGGTTAAATCTTTTTTTTTGTTATCCTTAAAGCGTATACTTATGGTTCTTTGGCTGCGAGATCGGTAGGAAGAGTTATCGTAGCCGAACGCAAAGAGCAACTGAAGGGACACATAAAGGTCTAGGTTAGTAAAAATCTAACACTCTCCTCCCAGCACCCAGAGCCAGAGAAGGTATTTCATGACTAAGGGTCGCCGCACACGGGCCACTGGCCACAACCACAAAATTCTGCCACGGGCATATCTCCTATAGTTCTCATACATTTTATATTGATTCGCCACACACGGTTGACGCCGGTGGCTGCCACATGCTACAAATCGACGCTGCTCGCTTCATGTAGCCCGTACTGGCCACTAAATACCGATACAAAACGCCGACACACGCTACTCGCGCATTTAAACCTCCTTCGTTAGAGTCCATTATGATACTGTGCGTATGGGTTAAAAGAAGTAGCAGCTGCTGGCTGTCGCGCACTTCAGCTTCCATTGTGGCCACTTCTAGCTTCTCGTGGCGGCGTTTGTGGTTGTGGCCGGTGGCCCGTGTGCGGTGACACTAAGTCTATATGGCCCAGATCGCAGTACTTTTCAATTTGAAAAATTGAGTACCAAAGGCTTAAAAAAACTTCTCCTGTACAGTAATCCGATCTAATTATAATGTACAAAATAAACATACATTACTCATTGGTCTAACAATACACCAATGAGTAATGTTTACCAATATTACAATAATCAGAGAGTATAACCTTATTGCCTAATGCTTTAGTAAAACATAAACAAACAATAGATAACAGTTGTTGTATTCTAATAACAATTTGTTTATTATTATTTTATTAATAATTAGTCTTGTAGCATGCCTGAAGTCACGTAAGCATGTATTGTGAAGCTCATTTTTTTTTAATAACCTTGTCTCTCTCAATGTATTACTCCTGTATCGTGGGTTTTTAGTGGAGTAATCAAATATTATTAAATCATCCAATGACTTCTCCCGCTCTAAGGCCATGAAACTATGGATTGTATTAAAGCCCAGCGCGAGAAGTCGTTGCCACCGATCATCCCCACGAGGACACGGCGCTGTTCCGCACACCTCCACCGTAGGCTTTACCATGTCTTCCGACCGGTCCACACAATGGCGACACCTGGGCGCTTATTCCACACGAATTTGTTGGTGGAACCTCCCGAACTTATCATGTCCGAAGAGGACCTGCATTATGCGGAAGGTGAGGACGCTGTGACGTCCTCCAGATACTCCACAAAGAAGGGACTTACCTACTGCCATAATTGTGGCGTGCCCAACTCCTTTATCCTAGGTGCGTTCACATACATATAAACTCACATACACAACACACCCAGACCCGAAATACCTATCTGTAAACCAAAGAAATATTTGTTCCGTGCGGGAATCGAACCCGCGAACCGCAGCGCTACAGCTAATCACACAATCACTGCGCCAAGTGTGCCATTAAAAAGCTGGTCATTGGTTTGTATTTGCAACTGTTGTAATAAGGGTTGACATTATGACAGTTCCGTTAACGTGGTTCAGATGGATTTCCCTGCCGAAGTCTGAGTTTCCTGATAGCTAAAACCTGGGGAACTTTAAGACAGGAGTGACTATTCACTCCTGTCTTGTTGAAAGTTGCGTTTCGTTGGAGCGCGCTTGCCTACAAGTAACCTATGTTACTTGTAGGCAAGCGCGCTGCATCGTCAACCACATCGAAGAATCCGTCAGGTTAAATTATGGTCAAGTATGAGCCATTCAACAATAGAAAAAAGATAAAAATTCGGATCAACTGACTCAAACTCAAATTGCAATTAAACAATTAGGTACAGGCACTTTTAAATAGTCAAGATGTCAGGAAGTAAGAAAAATAAAGCTAATTGTAGATTCTTAGAAAGTTACTCGCAGTCCTGAGGCACAACCAGAGATAATATTATATTATGTCTGATAGACCCGGACGGTAGCATGCCCGACACACGTCAACCGTCCCGTCCTTCATTATATATCTCTGGTAGTTATTCGTTAAGATAACTTCGTCCATAATCGCACAAACAAAACCTTCAGTTTCTCCGAAGAGGTCGCTGAAACGTAACCAGGCCACGGACGCCGAGAATTCTACATCAGGCTCATAATGAGCCCGGTAAATGCATCCGTGGAGCTCCTTGCCTTTTCATATTTACTTGCGGTCATCAGTAATCAGTACTACAGATTTGCGCCAGTCCTCTTTAGCCAAGGATAACGGAGTGAGTCCCTTGTCCTCTGCGACCACATCCCGGTGCATACCCACATCGGTCTTAAGAAAATATTCTCTGACGCTGCACACCTCGCGGTTGTGCAGAGTCTTTGCCTTCAAAAAGACTCGACCTCCACTCTTCCGTGAGATGTACAGACTCATCATCGATGATCGTGGGTGATGCATCCGGTTTGCGGTGCTAGTTCGGTCTGAGTCCATTTGAATATGCCAAAAGAGTACATTAAAACTGGCATGATCCAACCGTTGAAGGCGCGCATCTTAGTTCAGTCGGAGTCGATCTGTACTCGCGAAGCGCATCCTCCAGTGCACTCCTCAATTCATCGTTGCACTGGCTACTTACTGTGACAACCCTATCATCTGCAACATCATCATTATTAGGATTTTACCGCGACGAGATTGCGTTAGTATTCGTTAGTAGTTATTATTATTATTACAAAGGTCACGGTAGGAACAAAGGTGTGGTTTAAGTCAGTAAAAGTCTGACAAGCCCTCCCGCTGGGAAGTCATTAGATGATTATCACCTTAAGAAAAAAGCTAGTTGAGAAAAGACTAAGGAAATGATGATGAAATATAAAGTCACTACCCAACACACACACCCCTAGTCTAGCGCAAAAACGTTTTTGTGTCACAAACAGTAATTTACTATCATTGTCAAGATTATTGTTTTAAATTTCGTTATCTCAATACAAATATATTTGAAGTTTAATTGACACACGCGTAACTTTGTCACGTTGCTATCACGGAGCTATAAAACAAAAACAAAAACGAAATGTCTTACGAAATAAATTTGTATTGGGTTATCTTAGAAGCAAAATGACCCGTTGATAATTGTGTTTTTATTAATAATCTATATTACCTACTGCTAAGCATTGGCTTCCTAGAGTTCTTTCAGGAATTCTTATCCTGCATCACCTCTCAATATTATATTATTTATGTGCACAATTGCAACATAACATCATAAAGGCGAAGGTTCGTATATGTATATGTACCTATGTTTGTTACTCATTTACGCTCAAACAACTAAACGGTTTGAAATGAAATTTAGAACACTTATAAACTACGCTTTTTGACTTTTTCATCCTGGGAGTCATCATCATCATCGGTCCTGTGCGTCTCGCATCCATCTGATTCTCGCGATCCCCACCAGGACATCAGTCCACTTTGTGGGAGGCCTTCCAACGCTGCGGCTTACAGTACGCGGTCCCCACCCCAGAACCTTTCGGCTCCAGCGACCAAAGTCCTTTCCATTGCCTTTCTGGTGACTTTAAGCCTTCCTATAAGGTCCATTGTGAGTGACGACGTTTCGGAGCCATATATCACTGGTAACATAACACGCACTGGCCACAGACTTTCGTCTTGAGACACTGTTGTATGTTGGACGAGAATATACCGCGCCCGCTACCCGAAAGCTGCCCATCCGAGTCGGATTTGACGGTTGACCATCCCAGGAGTATGTTCATAATATAAAGTAGAATTTATGTTTAATCTGTTTCTCTGCATTTATGAAGAACTAGCTACTGCCTGCGGCTTCACCCGCGTGAATGCGAAAGTCATCCCAAGCATACCTATTCCCGGGATCAAAAAAGCTCTTTTGATCCGGGAAGTTTCTTGGGAAATTATCAAGTTCCAGTCTAGGTCTAAGCCAAAATTCATCAGAGGTTTTTTTGTTGTTTTATGTGTGAAATTGGAAAAAGAGTTGGTTTACATAGATACTATAGTAACAGACCTGTACTATGACGTTTAAAGTAAGATTGTTTCATTCTTATTTCCAGTGTGGGTAAGAGATGGCGCTAGACAACCTGTATAGCTCTGTCTCTTACCCACACTGAAATAAGAATGAAACAATCTTACTTAGAACGTCATGGTAACCCCGCTTGTCCTCTTTTAGTAAAGTAATTGTGTTCTTTCTGTTCGTTCTGATGAGTTAATTTTATGCGTCATTATGTTAGAACAAAGACCAATAATTTATTAAGTATATATCGTGTTAAATGCTTACACTAGCTAATAATTGCGTAAATGCATAAAAATTTATGATGAAGACGTGAAGACGTGGACACCTGAAGACGTGAAAACCCTACGACCATTGACGTCATTAAATAAATAGGTTTACTTACTCACAACATTATTGGTACTACGCAAATATTACTAAGCGATATTTTCAATGAAAACCACATCGGATTACCAGGTTTTGTTTACTTTCTCATCCGGTCATCCTAGATTTCCCTCATTGTCACTATTTCAAAACTTGTCCACTGCAACTGTTGGACATATATCTTCCTTAAGTGTCGCCAGTTTTGTAGTGTAGCAATGTCTCGTTACAGTGACAAAATTGCCATTTGATATTTGGGTTCATGTTTGGCTTCTTGTGCCTCCGACGTTACTTAAATATTTAGTTAACTTGATTTTAATGTCAGTAAAAATACTGCAGTAAATGCTAAGCCTACTACAAATACCAGCTCTGAGACGGATAGATTAATTTCGACATAGATTAATTTTTAAGCAAATCGGTTCATAAATGACGGAGTTCTGAGGTAAAAACCATTAAAAAAAAAACATACAACCGACTTGATAACCTCCTCCTTTTTTTAAAGTCGGTTAAAAGCGAAAACTTTAAATGTGTGGTTTTGACTTATAATTTCTAAATTTTTTTACATTTTGGTATAAAATCGTAATTAGAACCAACCTGGTACCTGTTCTACACAAATCGCAGGTACACAGTCTTTTATACTAATTAATAACTAGTGATCGGAGTAGGTAGATTGAATTGGGGTCATTGATCCAAAACGTATATAATATGGACATTCCCCCGGAATTAGTACTTCGATCGGAATTCGATTGTTGTTTTTATTCAACAGATAAATAATAAATTAATTTAGTTTTGATAACTTCCCTTAAATTTTAAATTGAGTTATAATAATATCACTACTAACATCAACATTATTTAATTGGATCCGGAAATACCGGAATTCATCATCATTCATTTCAGCCGAAAGACGTCCACTGTTGGACATAGGCCTCCCCCAAGCGACGCCACAACGACCGATCCTATGCGTCTCGCATCCACCGCACTCCCGCGACTCTCACCCCGTCGTCGGGTGACGACGACCCGACTACCCGAGTCGTCCGTTCCGGACGACCGATTCCGGTTTTAGTTACCGGAATTATTTTCCGGAAAAATGGCTTATCCATGTTATTCTTTCTGTGTGCATTTATGATACAAGTACCAAAAATCAATCTACCTACTCCGATCACTGTTAATAACCAATAATAACAAATGATAAGAAAAACGGATGTAACCATTATCGGCAGCCACTAGACAAACAAAGACTTAATTAAACTACAGACCATGACTTGCAATAACTGTTATCTCAAAATATTAGTACAAAGAGGTATAATTGTCGGTCTGTTTGTAGGAGATATGCTCTGAAAGTTGAGTGATCTTTGACTTCTACGCGGCGAATTTTCGCTGTGTACCAGAGGCTATCTACACTGTTCTGGTGGAACACATTTCGGGAGTGAAGTTGTGACCAATGGCTAATATCAATGAATCAATTTTGTAAAAAAAAAATCATTTATTTATTTAATTATAAAATATATTAAATATTTTGTTCGTATAGTGGTAGAAAAATAAATAATAGAAAGAAAAACACAATAAAAAATATTTTAAAATTAAAAAATAGGGTATTTTTAGTTACATTTCATATTTTTTTTTTATAAATATAGCAGAAATTGTTGGTTGAGCACTCAAACTTAGTATAACAAAACGAAATATGAAATATATTTTTTTTAAGTTGTAAAATCATTCAATGACTTCTCTCGCTCTAGGGTGGAGCGGAAGACCATTACAGACTTTTGCTGACTAAAACCACACCTGTGGCTTTCACTTGCCCTTTGAGTTCTAGGACCACGAGTTTCTTTCGGGGACCGGATATAGCGCCACCTGCCGTAAACAGTTAACTATTTATTAAAATCAGTGCATTTATAAAAACAATCAGAACAATTCTTACAGAAATATAAATATCTGAAACATTGGATTTAATGTCACATGAAGTTCAGGAATTACTTAATTCACGACTTTATATGTAAAATCATTATTTGACAAAAATAAATGGATTGTAAATACTACCAAAACTAACGCCATCTACTCGTAGTAATAAGAGACAACAGTCATTTCTAACCTTCAAATACTTTCTGCTCTTTTGACTCATCAAATTATTGGAATCACAAATCTCTTCCTTGTTTACTTAAAAGCTATATCCGATTTAAATCATTTCATGCACCCACATACCGGTCACCAAAACTTGATTTGTTTAACAGTGAATACGAAGCCTTGGTTAATACACCACCTGTTAATTACATTGTAGATATTGATAAAAATAACGCTAATCCACATTTTAAATTTATTGTTCAAAGAAATTGGCCTATGGTGCATCATATTTTCACTGATGCATCCAAACATGAATCTGATAATTTTGTGGGGGTAGGAATATATCATGCACAGTATAATATTGTTCAGAAGGTAAAGTGCCAACCTGAAGCAACTGTTTTTACTGGTGAGTGTCTTGGTATCCTTAAAGCTTTAGAATACATTTTACTTTTAAAACTTAGAAATAGTTTAGTTTTAGCTGATTCCATGAGTGTCCTTTAGGCGCTCCTGAGATATCCTTTTAAAGCTTAACTCAAACTGACTCATTTAAGCCTCATTTCAAGAGATTAACATTGCCCAATATCTACATTTATGAAACAGCACTATTTATTCACTCTAATCTTGAACTGTTTGAGTATCCTATTAGAAAGGGTCACGCAGATAAATTATGCGTTCCACCTTGTAAAACCGCGCTCCTTACCAAAAGCTTTGTTTGCATGGGCCCAAATATATATAACTAGCTTCTGCCAGCGGATTCGCCCGCGTGGAAATAGGTTTCTCCTTACAAACTTTGAACCCCCGTTTCATCCCCTTAGGAGGGGAATTTTGGAAAATCTTCTCTTAGTGCTCGCCTACATCGTAAAAGGAAACCTTGTGCAAAATTTTATGTTTCTAGTCCCAGTAGTTTCGGCTGTGCGTTGATATATCAGTCAGTCAGTTTCTCCTTTTATATATATATAAACTACCGTCAATTATACGTAGTTCAAATAATGTACACTTATTTAAAAATAAACTTCGGTAATTTCTTATTTATAAGGCTTATTATTCGGTTAAATTGCCACAACCATTTTAATAAGAATGCGTTTAGGTCATACTACATGTCCAGCGCACAGCGCACGTAATATATAGTCCTCAATTTGAATGTGACTTTGGGGATCTGAACCATATATTCTTCTCCTGTCCTATTCATGACCGTACTTCCTTTTTTTGATGCTTTGATATGCCTCCGTGTCCCTTTCCCTACATCAATAAGATCTCATTTTTTTTTTTAACCCGTCCATATTGTATAATGTTCTTTCTGATTATATCTATGACAACAATATCCGTCTGCAAAAATTTATAAATATTTATTAGTATATTTCAACAGACTTTTGTCTTCTTTATTTCTATATGTAATATTTTGAATAACTAAGTTTATAATATATTTTTTACACATTCCCGATCTGTATCCATGTTGTTCCAAATAACATTTCTTTTCATTTTTGCGTTAAATGTTTCCCTACCTTTTTTCTTCAAACGCCACCCAAAATAAACATCACACACTATCTATAAACAACTTGACGCTGGCGGATAAACAAGAGTGCTAGCCATAATCTCCTGCGTTGACTAGTTTGATTTTGCCACTACTGTTTGGGGTTGCAGATCCTCTGTATTTCAGAGCTTCATAACTCCACGCACTCCTGAAAAAAAGGGTCTTAATAGACGGACAACGAAGTGATCCTATAAGAGTTCCGTTTTTGACGACTTAGGTACGGAACCCTAACAATGAATCAGATAGTTCGAATCATACTCATTTAATTCGTCAACTAGTTACTTAATGTAATAAATAAGTAGACCATTCGAAGTTACGAGTACAATAGAAAAGTGAATCATTTTCGCGATATTTACTCGACTCATATAATGTCTGGGATTTTTTAACACACATGTGGCAATAGTTTATTGACTTACATGAGATCAGTGTGAAAATCTAAGAAAGATGTTAGATTTACTAAAGCCGATAACTCAGTCAATATATATAGCGGAAAATCTCAGAATTCTGGAAGTTTAGGAAATGACGCATGAAAAAACGAAACAAAACAAGGAAAAAAAACTGGCCAAGTACAATGCGTTCCAAATAAGAATAGGATCGCTGTTCGGGCTGTTCGTACTCGTCACATCACCGACGCAAAGAAGTCATCTACGTCGGCGTCAGCAAACATGTTCTGCAATATTAATTTATTTATTTATTCAAAGAACAATTAAAATTGTATGCGAATATTAAGTACTTAAAAACTAGGAACAAAACAGTAATAACTAATAATTGAGTTGCACCATTAATAAAACCACTTAACATAAAAAAAAACAATGGCAAAACATATTACAATAACCATTAATAATATCCATAAATTAGTACCCAATAATAACAATATCGAGGGTAGTTGTGTGTACATGGCACCACTTATTTATAACTCGATACCAAATTTTATTACTGACCTTCTTTACGAAAAATTTTGCAAAGCACTGAAAAAGTGGCTCATCTCACCAAGTTTTTATTCTTTTATTTTTCAAAATTTCTTGTCAATCCTATCATTACAGAAATGTGTTGTAGATCGTTTTGATTCTGTTTTGTTATAGCAGGACCCACTGTATTTTTATGTTGTTACACATGTCAAATTTTATTTAATTTAAATTGCTATATTATGTATTATATTTTAAAAAAGGTTAGTTTATAAAACTTAATATTGGTTTAAAAGAATTCTAATTATTAATTTGTGTACAGGTATTATTTTGTTTCGGTAAGTAACAATGTCTAAAAAAGTAATACTTTGTTGTCCTGAGTTCAGAAGGTTTAGTATGTTTTTTTAAAGGAAATTTTGTGATAAATTTTGTAGTTTTGCTTACAGTGAGCACCATATAACATATTTTAATATTTGCGTGCCAACTTATGGCAAAATGTGTCTTTGCTCTAATAAATTATAAGTTACCATCTCTTGTACCGCATTGAATGCAAATAAATAGATTTGAGTTTTTCTTTGGACGATCGGAATTGTTATTTTATTCAACAAGAGCCGTACATCAAGCGAACCTGTGTGCTAATATATTAGCACCGACAAATGCCCTGCGCTCCTCCTCTCAATGTCTACTCCGTCACTCAAATTTTCACAAATATATCATCTGTGAACATTGCCAAACTTTGTATGGGAGTTTGACCAAGTGCTGTCCAGAACGCACACACAGTGCTTGTTCTTCCTCAGGCCAACACCAATCAGTAAACTGAAGCAGTCAAAAATCTGACCCAGGAGGCAAGTGAAATAAAATGTTTAGTTGTGAATTATTTATTTTCGAAAAGTAACTTGATAATTGTTTTTAGCGTAATTGATTACTGCCTATAATATATAATCAGTAATCATCATTTTTCATCATTTCAGCCGAAAGACGTCCACTGTTGGACATAGGCCTCCCCCAAATGCCGCCACAATGACCGGTCCTGTGCGTCTCGCATCCATCGAATTCCCGCGACCCTCACCAGGTCATCGGTCCACCTTGTGGGAGGCCTTCCAACGCTGCGTTTTCCGGTACGTGGTCGCCATTCCAGAACCTTTCGTCCCCATCGACCATCTGTTCTGCGAGCAATGTGCCCTGCCCACTGCCACTTAAGTTTGGCGATTCTTCGGGCTATGTCCGTAACCTTGGTTCTCCTGCGGATATCCTCATTTCTGACGTGATCACGCAAGGATACTCCGAGCATAGCCCTTACCATTGCCCTTTGAGTAACTTTAAGCCTTCTGATGAGGCCCATTGTAAGCGACCACGTTTCGGAGCCATATCACTGGCAACACACACTGGTCATAGACTTTTGTCTTGAGACACTGTGGTATATTGGACGAGAAGACACCGCACAGCTTCCCGAACGCTGCCCAGCCGAGTCGGATTCGACGATTGACCTCTTTCTCGAAGTTAGACCTACCCAACTGGACTGTCTGTCCCAGGTAAACGTAGTCGTCCACAACTTCGAGTGTAGAGTCTCCGATCTTGATAGGAGTGGGTGCTACATGGATGTTTACCATGACTTTGGTTTTGTCCATGTTCATTTTAAGTCCCACTCTTTCGGAAGCTCTACCGAGGTCACCGAGCATTGTACTGAGCTCCTCCGTAGTCTCAGCCATGACTACTATGTCGTCGGCAAATCGAAGGTGAGTGATGTACTCGCCATTGACATTGATGCCTAGCCCTCTCCACTCCAGAACCTTGAAGACATCCTCCATTGCGGCCGTGAAGAGTTTTGGAGAAATAACGTCTCCTTGCCTCACACCCCGCTGCAGGAGGATAGGTTTCGAGGTCTGGTCCTGAAGTCGGACTGACATGGTGGCGTTTTTGTATAAACACTTCAGCACTTCGATGTACCGATAGTCAATCTGGCACCGTTGGAGAGACTGCAGTACAGCCCAAGTCTCGATCGAATCAAAGGCTTTCTCATAGTCCACAAACGCTAAGCAGAGAGGCTGATTATACTCCTCGGTCTTCTGTATAACCTGCCGCAGCGTATGTATGTGGTCTACGGTGCTGAAGCCTTTTCGAAATCCGGCTTGTTCGGGAGGCTGGAAGTCGTCGAACCTGCGCGCAAGACGGTTCGTGATGACTCTGGAAAACAGCTTGTAGACATGGCTCAGAAGTGAGATGGGCCTGTAATTCTTCAGCAGGGTATTGTCACCCTTCTTAAAGAAGAGTACCACCACACCTCTGCTCCATGCCTGTGGCGTTTTTCCCTCGAGTATGACGGAATCGAACAACTTCTGAAGGGCCTTTAGGACCGGTTTTCCACCCGCCTTCAGGAGCTCGGCCGTAATTCCGTCTTCACCCGACGCCTTGTTGTTCTTCAACTGCTTCAGAGCCATCCTAATCTCGTACAGGCTGACGTCCGGGATATCTTCGGTATAGTGTCGAGTCAATCTAGCTCTTGGGTCGTTTGCTAGATTTGCCGTGGGTTCGGAGATTGACGTGTACAACTGTCCATAAAAAGCCTCGATCTCTCCCAGAAGCTCCGATTTGGCGGATATGACTCTGCCATCGTCGGTCTTCAGCTTCGTGAGCTGACTCTGCCCAATAGACAGATCTCGTGCAAATACTTTAGAGCCCTTATTCCGCTCAATCGCATCTTTAATCCTCTCGGTATTAAATCGGCGCAGATCGCGTTTCAGAGACTTTGAGATCTGTTTATTGAGCTGCCGGTATGTGCACGCATCATCTGAAGACGGCAAAGTCATCTCACGCCTCTTCTTCATAAGCTCGAGAGTTTGTTCTGACAGCTTCTTGTTCTTTTTTGTACAGTGAGTCTTGAAAAATTTAGACCCCACCGTATGGACAGTTTCCACGAACCCATCGTTATATTCGTCCATGGAGCTTCCTAGGCACTCGAAACGATTGTGGAGTTCGAGCTGAAAACTCTCGGAGTTATGGATCTGGATCTATGCTGGACGGAGCGTAGACTTCACCAGTCGAGACCTTTGAAGCTTAATATTGATATTCAATGTGCCTCCTACCATGCGGTGATCACTTCCAGTTTTCACCGCATTGATCACGGAGACATCATTGAATATTTGCTTCTTCGTCGACAGAATGAAGTCAATCTCATTTCTAGTCGCACCGTCGGGACTTTGCCAGGTCCACCTCCTATGCTCACGTTTTCTGAAGAAGGAGTTCATCATGTAGAGGCCCTCCTTCTCCATAAAACTAGCCAGTAGGTGTCCCCGGTGATTCCGACGTCCAAATCCAAATTGCCCTACTCTCAGCTCGTCACCATCCACCACCATGACCACGGTGAAGTGAGTTTTAAAGCCATGCATGGCACTGGATACATCCTCATACATGGTCTCTACTTCGTCGTCGGGGTGCGTCGAGGTCGGGGCGTAAACCTGTATGACCTTCAGCGAATATCTTGGCGATATTCTGAGTATGAGGTACGCCACCCTCGTCGACACACTCTCGATCTTCACCACATTGTTCACAAGGGACTTGTGAACGAAAAACCCGACACTGCCGTGGGACTGCTGGTCACCCTCCCGGAAATAGAGCAGGTTACCGGATTTAAGAATTATCGTGTCCTCCCCCTGTCTTCGGACTTCAGATAATCCAATAATAAATACTCCATCGCAACCTGCTCAATTCCTCCTCAAGTTCGGTGATCTTCTCGTCGGTCCTCAGTGTGCGTGTGTTATATGTTGCCAGGTCCAGTCGTTGTTTTTTAGGGTAGCCGGATCCCATCCGGTGATTCTTAGCACCCCTTGCCTCGCCGTGGCCTTGACCGCTACCGGAGTCAAGGGTAGACGGGCTGCCGGGCACTAGGGGCCATTTCTTTATTTTGCTTGTCATATTTGGGGGGGGTTTGCCGTAATCGCCACGCTTGGCAGACGGGTTGGCGATCGCAGTGTAGTTGTTATAATGCACAGAGAATGCTGCTGCCCATTCTCTGGTATGTCCCTTAGTCGCCTCTTACGACACCCACGGGAAGAGATGGGATGGTGCAATTCTTTACGTCCGGACACCATACGGACTATCAGTAATCAATTAAAACAAAAAGAACATTGCGAATCTTTGAATGGGAATTGGACCGAGTGCTGCTCAGAATTAATACATATTGCATTTTGTTCCACAGGCAAACAACAATCAATAAACTGAAGCGCTCTAAAATATGTCCCAAGAGTCAAGAGAAAAAAAAGTTTTGTCATGAATTATTTATATAAGAGAAAAAACTAATTGTTAAGTTTTTTCTATAATTTTTTCAGTATAAATGATTACTGACTTTGACCCCACACAAGGAATTACTCCTGTATCATGGGTGTGTTCACAAACATGTAAACTCACATACACAAGACATTCAGACCCGAAACACCTATCTGTAGGTCATACAAATATTTGTTCCGTGCAGCGGGGTTACCATGTCGTTCAAAATAAGATGGTTTCATTCTTATTTCAGTGTGGGTAGGAGATAGAGCTATACAGGGTATCTAGCGCCATCTCTTACCCACACTGGAAATAAGAATGAAACAATCTTACTTTAAACGTCATGGTACAGGTCCAGGAAACTCACCCGTGACACGCAGCGCAGCAGTCAATCACTCAACCATTGCGCCAACTGTGCCGTACTTTTTATGTATCAGTAATATATCCTTTATCAAAAATGTATCACATTAATGAACATTCGGTACATAATTATGACTCAATTATAAATCGATGCGTGACAGTAAAGTACATTGAATCAGTGATATGCACAGACTAGTAATACTAGTGGCAGCGACTGTCACAGTAATAGTGTATTTTATTTAAATTAAAATGTTTTATTTCACATAAGCCCACAAGGAAATTTGTAAAACGTCACAAGCTAGTGCACGATTCTATCTAGTGGTTTCTTATGAAGAAAAACCGGCAAGAAAGTCCATATGAAAAAAAAACTTATACATATTACAATATTAAAAAGTATGAGAGGACTGTGTAGTCAACATTGTACCTAAAAGCCGAAAAACACTAAAAAGAAAATAAAAACCTATTATTAAACCTACAATAATAAATCCCTAATGAAGTTAAGGTGGCTGAGGTCTAAATAATGTAAAAAAAATATTGCAAAAACACTGTCCTTTCAATTAACTATCAAATACAATTTTCAAAAAATATAATTAAATTAAAACTAAGATGGAATAGTTAATAGACGATAATGTAGTCAATGAACTACTAGGGAAGCCACATGTGCAGAAGCAGTAAATGTCAAACAAGTGTGTCTTCAACGTAGCCTTTAATCTTATAATACATTTTTTTGACAGGAACACGCTTAATGTGAATTTTGAACTTTCACTCACTAAGTTCTGCACCCGACTCTTGCGGCTTGTTATAAAAGCGTATGCTGTTTATGAGGAATGACTTGCTTTCCTCAGTTAGTCTCCATTTTGGGTATTACAATTTCCTAAGCGTATTTATATTAAGCAAATCGCTTTTATTTGAAAAGTACTTAGTTTTAGCGAACAGTCAGTATATCTATTTTATAAATAGCCCGGATTACTCTCTTTTGCGACATTAAAATTAATTCTACATCAGCTGCTGAACAATATGCCATAAACTATAATGCAGCTGTGAAAATAAGCAAAGTAAACTAAAGCTGTGGCAATTACCTATTTATTTAAACTTCATGTACAGTGGTGGTACATAGGCGGACTTAATGCCACAAGGCATTCTCTACCAGTCAACCATTGGATTAAACCAACCCGCCAATCTAAGAAAAAGAAACTCCAGGTCCCTAAGGTGAATAATTACTACGGTAAGCGTGCGAGACGATGGATTGCACCTACAGTTAATAATGAGTTACCTGACGAATTAATAAATCGAGCCGAAACTAAAAACCAATAAAAAAATCTTCTCATGAAACATTATCTGTCTATGTGTCCATAGTTGCTGCGGTATGTTGGTCTCAGTTGGTTAGTGTTGTGGTGCTGCATCTGTTTATGTCACAACGAATAGGTGCAAACTTGGGGGTGATCAAGATGTGGTCTTAGTTATAAGCGAAATTCACGAGAATGTACTGCCGACAAACTGCTATGCAATTTGGCAGATGTTATAAATGATTCTTGATGTAACAAATTTATAAAATAAAAAATAGACAACACTGTGGTAGGTGTGCAAAATAAATAAATAACAGATCCAGTCAGGTCAGAGACCTATCTGTCAATTCCTTTTTTTTTCTTACAGCATATTATGCAGCTGAGCTTAATCGAGCTTGAGCATTGAGCGCCAAGGATAAGGGGCCAACTTGAGGAATATTCGGCTACCGTAGACTATACACTATCCTTAAAACCATTTGAGTTACGGTTTTGATACAAGAAAAATGATTCAATGAGTAATTTTTATTAAAAACAAAAGTTGTTTTTATTTGTTTTTCTTGGGACCAATTTTTTTTTAATATATTTTTTTACTGTAAATTAATGCTACGATACCACTGGAAGTACTTTTATTCCTGGGCGGCACTTGGTCCAAACCATAATAGATCAACTTCCCAAAACACGCAGATGTTACTTATTTTCTTAGTAAAAAGTTGAAATAGAAAAGTATCAATAAACAAATTGAATTCTTATACAGCTATAAGGGCCGGGCCCGGGCAATTGTTGAAAGATCAGTCAGAAGATCAGGCATGAGGATGGTCTCTCATGCATGAGGTTTCGAGTTCGAAACCGGGCATTAACAATGTGATTTTTTTCAATTCCTATGTACTTTTCTAAGTTTACTGACGCCGCGTGCCTCGCTGAGCATATAAAGCCGTTGATTCCAGTTTTCATTCCGCGCACCATCAGTCTGTCCAAGTAATATCTTGTTGCCCAGTAACTGGGTTGTGGAGGCCTGACATACAGTCACTCTATGTAAGAAAGGTATTCAGCCGGATCCTGTTAGACTGGAACCCGATTCCGAGTTAGTTGAGAAAAGATGGGCAATGGTGTACAGAATTATTGTATTCCACGAGGGAAATAGATGATGAGCTGAGTAGTAGACTCCACCCTGGACAGGCTGGTTTCGTTCAAGTAGTATCTGAAAAAAGCGTAGATAGAAGCTTAAAGCGATAATTTGGCTATAAAATTATGACGTACGGTGCTCTAAGTCTGTACACTGTACACTTTTATATTACACATATTTTTGTCTTATAATTTTCATTTATTTATTATTCCAAACACATTTATTTTAAATATTTTTAGTAATATATTTTACAACAAAAAAAAAACATTTGAGTATCTTATCCTCTGTGATCACAATGAGATTACAGATCAGATTTTTAGAAAATAAGTCGCGGTTGTGCTGAAGTTTAAAAAGTCTCGTCCACCTTACTTATACAGAATGTACAGTCTCATTATCGATGACCATGGGTGGTACATACGGTTTGCAATTAATATTTGGACACTCCTAAACCAGATTATCAAAATTATCTTCTGATTAAATTATCAAGGACGACATATGTACCTATACCGGCTTAGAATAATCTAATATTTTATCTGCGGCTATCTTTGTTTATCTTATTTATCAGCTCTTAGTTTTATTTAGCCTCGTCATGGTAAATTATTAAATTTTATGCCAGGGTTTTAGGTTATCATGTATTTAAGACAACCCAACAGTCCTACTTTATTGAGTTTTGCTATAACCAAGTAACATGTCGGTTTTACGCTGGCACGTAAACTATTGGTCATTTATTAGTTTCGACACAGTTTAAACAACATGTCGGTTTTGTGGTACATGTTTGCGGCTTACATTTTTGTTCTAAGCCGAGTTGAAGCGGCGAGGATCCTGGCTTACTTCCCAACTCCGTCTATCAGTCATCAAGTTGTGTTCCGTCCTCTGACGGAAGCGCTCGCCAGTCGAGGTCACGAGGTTACCGTCGTCACCACAGATCCTGCCTTTCCGAAAGGAGGAACTCCTCCTAACTTAACGGAAATAGACGTCCACGATTTATCATATAGAATATGGAGAACTGAAGTAATGAAAGTGCAAAGAGGCAAACAAGACCACGACATTGTTGCACCGATTAATACAATGATAGAAGCAATGTTAAAAGTGTTCGATAGCCAACTGAAAGAAGAAAAAATTCAGCCTTTAGTTAATGGCAAGCCCTTACAATTTGATTTGCTTCTATTAGAATCTTATATGGTACCTCTCCTGGCATTTTCTCATACTTATAAGGCACCAGTAATTCAAGTGAGTTCGCTTGGAGCCTCTTATCCGAATTATCACTCAGTAGGCGCTTCTACACATCCACTAATGTATCCAAATAATCTTCGACGAAAATTAAATAATCTCACTATGTGGGAGAAAGTTTCAGAATTTTATAAAAACTACATGATCGAGAAATCAACATGGAATCATTACGACACCTTAGGCAATAGCATATTAAAAGAGCATTTTGGACCAGACGTACCTCAGGTTTCGGAATTGTTAAATAACATTGACATGTTGTTTCTGAATATACATCCCCTATTTGAAGGCATCCGACCTGTTCCTCCGAACGTAATCTACATGAATGGCTTACACCAAAAACCTACAGAAGAACTACCAAAGGTACACATTTTCCTTAATTTAACAAGTAGTTAAACCAAAAGCTCATCAAATCAAAAAATATTATGAATTTTTTCAGGATCTCAAGTCATACTTAGACTCGTCTAAGCATGGTGTGATATACATAAGCTTCGGTACAAATGTGGATCCTTCACTTTTACCACCGGAGAAAATACAGATACTAGTTCGGGTGTTCTCTCAATTGCCATACGATGTTCTGTGGAAGTGGAACACAGATGAACTACCTGGACGAACTGAAAATATACGGATATCCAAGTGGCTACCGCAGTCAGACCTACTGAGTGAGTTTTTTATATAAAAGGCTTTGAACCCAATTGGCCTACCATTTGTTCTCCCATCGTAATTTTGATTTGCCTTCAATTCTTAGAAAAAAAAATGTATTCGAAATCATTTTGTTTCATAGAGCATCCAAAAATCAAGCTGTTCATAACTCAAGGAGGACTGCAGTCGACAGACGAGGCTATCACTGCAGGTGTACCACTTATTGGCGTGCCGATGTTAGCAGATCAGTGGTTCAATGTAGAGAGATACGAGTTCCATAAAATTGGAGTTAGACTCGACATGGACACGCTGGCCGAGGAAAATTTAAGGAATGCTATTATCACGACAACAGGAGATGACAGGTCTATGCTTGTTTATTGGTTTCGTTCATTTATTTCTTCAAAAAAACGTCCGCTATTGGACATAGATCTCCTCAAGCATCGCCACAACGACTGGTCTTGAGCATCTCGCATCAATCGGATTCCAACAACCATCATCATGTTATCGGTCCACCTTGTTTCGATGACCTTGGGCTTTCTAACACTGTGTCTTTCAGGAAGCAGTCCACTCCAAAACCTTTCAGCCCTATCGACTATCCGTGCTGCGCGCTATATGCCCTGCCCGCTGGCTCAATTGTGGTGATTCTTCAAGCTATGTCGGCAACCCTGGCTGTGGATATATTCATCCTTGATTCTATCACGCAAGGAAACTTCAAGCATAATCTCCGTTGCTCTTTGAGTGACTTTAAACCTACTGATGAGGTTAATTGTGAGCGACCAAGTTTTAGAGCCATATGTCATAACTGGCAACACGCACTGGTTTATGATATAACTAACTCCCTGTTTATTACCTATCAGCTAGATGACCCTGACTGATAAACGGTAACGTGACAACAAGATAAAGAAAAAAATAAAGATAACATGTTTAATTTTGCCGAATAAAAAACAATAAAATACAGCAATTTATTGGGCCATGTATGAACTGAGCAAAACACCAAGATCTACATAACTGATCTGAATAACTGATCCTTGTCCTTGCAGCTACCGTCGCAACATGGAACATTTCCGCAGTCTGATACTGGACGCGCCGCAGAGCCCGCTGGAGTGCGCCGTGTGGTGGACGGAGTACGTGCTGCGTCACGGCGGCGCCAAGCACCTGCGCTCACCCAGCGCCAACATCACGTGGTGGGAGTACCTCGAACTTGAACTAGTGCTAACATTACTCGCGGCATTCTTGATAGCCGTCACACTCATTATTGCATTTCTTCGTTTAGTTTATAAACTTGTGTTAAGGAATTATTTAGGTATATTTGATGTAAAAATTAAACGAAATTGATCTGCTTTTATATCCATACTTAAGTCCTCACCAGAAAGAAAGTCACTTAGTCTCGTAATCCATCAAAAGATGCGAAAAATTTAGATCCGCACTTTTATGGCAAAATAAACTCTAAACAAAAAAAAATATTGTTCACTTAGTGGTGGTATTGCACAGCTAAAACTAAATAGTGAACATATTCTCTAGTAGGTAAAAGTAAGGTACCTTTATTTTAAGGTGGGGAAATCATCAGTTGACTTCTCGCGCTCTAGGGTGGTACACAATGACTAGTGGAACAAGACGCTCGGAAATAGACGTCCACGATTTATCATACAGAATATGGACAGCCGAAGTAATGAAAGAGCGTAGAGGTACACAAGACGACAAAATTATAGCACGACAAAATGAATGCATTACTACATGCAGTATTAAAAGTGTTCCACAACCTGGAAAACGAAGAAGTACAAACTTTAATTAATGACAAACGCAAACAATATGATTTGTTACTGTTAGGAGCTTTATATGAACCAGCTCTGGCGTATTCTCATACTTTTAAAACACCAGTGATTTAAGTAAGTTCGTTTGATGAAGTTTATCCAAATTATGAATCTGTGGGCGCCCCTACACATTCGTAGCTTTACCCAATTAATAGTTGACGAAAATTTAACAATCTACCAATTGGAGAAAAAGTGAAAGAATTGTATAATACCTACAAAATTAATAAATTGATAAGGAACAGCAGGGACACTTCAGGCAACACCATAATATGAAAACATTTTGGACCGACATACCTTAGATTTCGGAATTGATAAATAACATTGAATGTTATTCTTAAACATAATATAGTTGGATAAGTAATTTATTTATTTATACTTCATGTACAGTGGTGGTACATAGGCGGACTTAATGCCACAAAGCATTCTCTACCAGTCAACCATTGGGTTAAAAAGACAACACTGTGGTAGGTGTGCACAATAAATATATGATACTATATATATATATATGATAGCTTTTACCCGCGGCTTCACTTGCGTACATAAAATATAGCCTGTGTCACTCGGGAATATAACAACCACAGTAACAATCCTGAGAAATTTATTTTAGAAATAAGCAGTACCTTTGTACATTTTGTTTTTATTAATGTATCTTCTTCCAATACAAAAATTATAAAATAAATAAATAAATCCTGTTGACGATAGGACTAAACACGAGAGCTCGCAATATCAGCAAACAGATTTTCTGACTCAATTGACGTTCACCACGGATTCTGTCATTAAAGCTTTGAAAAGACTGGACCCTAATAAAGGGCCAGGGCCTGACGGACTGATGCCTGAACAACACGGCTTCATGAAAAGCCGTTCTACTGGAACAATTTTGCGTGCTTTGTATCAGATTTAGTTAACGCTGTAGACCGTGGATCGCCTGTAGACGTAACTTATACTGATTTCAGCAAAGCGTTTGACAAGGTGGATCACAAAATTTTAGTTATAAAAAATTACACTCAATCGGAATTGCAGAAAAGTTATTGCAGTGGAGTGAATCATACCTTGTTAAACACACATCTATAGTTGTGGTCAATGGTTATTCGTCGAACCTGTTTCTTCCACCTTCAGCGTGCCACAAGGCTCCCATCTGGGACCGTTGTTCTTCAATATATTCATAAACGACGTAGCGTTGTTTCATACACTCAAACATATATTTATATGCGGATGATCCAAAAATTATAAAACGAATAGTGTGCAATCAGGATACATATAAATTGCAAGATAACTTGAATCGTTTCTCCCAGTGGTGTTTGTACAATAACATGTTACTTAATGCTGACAAATGCAATCATATACATTTTTCTAGAGAAAAGGACCCCTCTTTTCGTAATTATAAAATTAATAACCATACTATTTACGAGCAAGAAGTAATTCGTGACCTGGGTGTTTATATTGACAATAAACTTCGGTTTAATATTCACGTTGATAAAGTTGCAACTAAAGGTTTTAAGATGTTGGGTTTCATTCTGCGTAGCAGTAAAAAATTCAAATGCGCTTCAACTAAAATTGCAATCTTTAATTCATTAGTCAGTACGGGCTTAGCATATTGCAGCATATTTTGCACTCCATTTTATGAAATACATAAACGTCGTTTGGAATCGGTGCAGAAAAGATCTCTCTGGCATTTGTCAAATCACTGCAATATGGTCTGAAAATTAACTAGCTACAACTCTCGCTTGAAATATTTCAAACATTTAAGTCAGGAAAATCGCCGGACGATCCTAGATCATCTCACTCACATTGATTGTCCAGGGTTACTTACTCAGATTAATATAAATGTGCTTTACAAAATGACTCGTATATCTAGATATCGGTTGCTTCGCGCTAAGAGCTTCATCATCATCTTCCTGCCCTTATCCCGTATTATTTGGGGTCGGCGCAACACGTTTTTTTCTTCCACTCTGCCCTGTTACTCGTCATGCTATCACTAACTTCCTTTTCTTTCATATCACTCTTCACACAATCCATCCATGTTCGCTCGCCATCATGTTCATTAGAACATGATGGAGCGAGCAAACGAACGTCCACGATCTACGCACGATTATTCCATATTCGTGTTGGCCTTGAATAGAATGGAAATATGCTACAAAGCTATTTGTGGGGATTAATGGAAATAAAACTTTTATAGGGTCGTGTCAATGATGCACCTTTCTCGTATTTAGGCTTAACCTTGCTAAATCACTGTGACAAACGCAAACTAAGTATTCAATTCGTCGTACTTTATTTCAGCTAATCTGACTGGAGTCACACCTTAATATAATGCGACTCCACAGCTGCATTACATTACAGTAACGTTTTTCAATACGCCGCGCCAATTTGTAATAGAGTGTGTTATACGATACGGCTGCAACAAATATATATTTTAAACGATAGACCTAATGATTTTCAATGAAATAAACATTATATCTAATAATGTTATACGAAATAAGTTTTAGAGTTTATAAATATTATATTTGTATGTAAAGAAATTATATCGACAGTTATTATATCTGACTTTTATTACTCATATTTTGTGAACGTTATTGCAATGAAAATATAACAAATAACTTTATATGATTTGAGACACACCCAACTTTATATGATATGAGACGCACCCATTGTTGTCGATTGTGATAACAACACTCACACACTTAAACTTTATGGTAAAACATCTGTTACCGCCTCGATTGCACAACGAAAACTGAAATTGCGTCATCATTTTCATAATTACGTCAAGCGGAGGGCGCGGGGCCCGCGAAGACCTATGTTAGAGTGAGATGGCATGAGTAATGAGCACAATCAACATGGCGGGTGACGTAATCACGTGCGCCTGGACATGTGGTAGTACCAAAATAATTGGATGTGATTATGCATTGGGTAACCAACATTTTTAGTGTATTTTCGTTAGCTGGTTTTATTTCTTTGTAAGTATTTAAAACGTTTTTTTCGTATTTTTTACCATTGTCTTTATATTGCTAAAAGAGTTATGAATATACATGTGGGTGGATGAAGTGAGAAGGAGAGGGAGGCCATAGAAAAGATGGATAGTGTACTTACAGAATATGAAACAGAAAGGAGTAAGTGATAGTGTGATTGCTGTCAGAATAGAATGGAAGAAAAAAAACGTATTGCCACAACCTCGACTTATATGGAACAAGGGCAAAAAAATGATGTCGCTCGTTGTAAGGAGCCGTATGTATCGCACATTGTATCTACATATTTACGCTCACATCTCTTCGTTGCAAAGTTCGTTTCGTGAAGTGTCTGCTCGACTTTGTCCGAGTCAAAGTTCTGCCCTTAAATCAAACAATCGTCAGTAGCCGTAATTTAGTCATAATTGGATGCTGATAAGTAATAGTGTGTTAACCGTCTAAAAGTTAAATAAGGAAATATAGATGTATTCTTATAATTTGTCACTTGTTTAAGAATATAAAAAAGTGTTTGAAATCACTTAAATCAAAAAATTACTACTACTAGAAAAATGTATTTATAACATAAAACAAATAAGAAACCATGTATACAACGTTTTTCAATACGCCATTAAGCTCCTCAATACTTTTATAATTCAAACTAGTGCCTTCTATCATCTCGATAAGGATGTTATAATACTTGACACTTTATTGAGGAATATCATTTTTTAGTTATTCGAATATTAATTCTAGTTTAACGCTGGTCGCTCCGACCGAATGGACGAAAGCTAAATATTTATTTTGTAAATCAACTTGTAATGATTTGTTTTATTTCTAAAGTGTTGTTTTAATCAAGGTAAGTCAGTAATTATTGTGTATATTAAGTTTTATTTTAGGCTCCGATTAGATTGACGTATTTATAGCTAACAACAATGATATCCACTTGATTTATTATTGCTAAATACAAAACAATGTTATGTATATAACCATACCATAAAACATAACACATTATTACTAAACTAATAAAGACTTAGATAAAACTTATAGCACAGTGAAAATGCTTGAAATATTGTACGGTTCATGTTTCATATAATAAAGTGTACTCTATGTCTTACAATAAGCAAAAATCTATTATTTTGAGACAATTTACCAGTTTTGTTTTTACAAATCTACTTAAAATCCCTTATTCATCCTATAAAAATAGAGAAAACAACGGCGCAGACATTTTGTAAACAATTTAATTGGGATTGTTGCCAAATATTTAAGCGCCTCTTTCTCAAAAATAAGTCTATGTGGGTTGACACACTATTGTTTATCAACATCCAACTATCGCGGTGACTTGCGTTTTCTCAATATAATTCAGGAAACGCAAGTCAAGGTGACTGATTATACTCGTAGAATTGAATCCTTTATCAGTGTTCAAGAAGATTGCCGCTTATATAAAGCCATACGACTATTAGTCATTTATTAGTTTCGGCACAGTTTAAGCAATGTCGGTTTTGTGGTACATATGTATGGCTTACATTTTTATTCTAAGCCGAGTTGAAGCGGCGAGGATTCTTGCTTACTTCCCAAATCCGGCTATCAGTCATCAAGTAGCGTTCCGCCCTCTGACGGAGGCGCTCGCCGGTCGAGGTCACGAGGTCACTGTCATCACAACAGATCCTGCCTTTCCGAAAGGAGGAACTCCTCCTAACTTGACGGAAATAGACGTCCATGATTTATCGTACAAAATATGGACAGCCGAAGTAGTGAAAAAGAAAAGAGGCACACAAGACCAAGACATGGTAGCACCGATGAATACAATAATACAAGCAATGTTAAAAGTGTTCGACAAACAACTGGAAAGTGAAGAAGTACAGGCTTTAATTAGAGACAAGAGTAAACAATATGATTTGTTAATGGTAGAAGCTTTTTTTGAACCAGCTCTGGCATTTTCTCACGTTTTTAAAGCACCAGTGATTCAAGTAAGTTCGTTTGGTGCCGTTTATCCAAATTATGAATCAGTGGGCGCCCCTGCACATCCATTGCTTTATCCAATTAACACTCGACGAAAATTGAACAATCTAACGATGTGGGAGAAAGTGAGAGAAGTGCATTACACCTACAAACTTAATAAAATGCTACAGGACAGTTGGGACACTACAGGCAATAGCATAATAAGAAAACATTTTGGACCGAATACACCTCAGATTTCGGAATTGATGAATAACATTGACATGTTATTCTTAAACATTCATCCCATGTTTGAAACCATCCGACCTGTTCCTCCATCTGTGATCTACACGGGTGGCTTACATCAAAAACCTACAAAAGAACTTCCAAAGGTACGTGTGCAATACGGCAGTAAAATCTTAATTAGACAGCGAGTCGAAACGTGAAACGAAGATATCAAGTGTTCGTAAAGTCAACTAAAATTAATTTTTCAGGATCTGAAGGCATACTTAGACTCCTCTAAACATGGGGTGATATACATAAGCTTCGGTTCGATAGTGGATACTTCTCTTTTACCACCGGAGAAAATACAGATACTAATTCGAGTGTTGTCACAATATCCTTACGATGTTCTGTGGAAGTGGAACACAGACGAACTACCTGGACGTACTGAAAACATCCGGATATCCAAGTGGCTGCCGCAAGCAGATCTACTAAGTGAGTCTTTTTATATATTTGAAAATTATTAGAAAAGCTAGTTTATACTGTAACTTTAGTCGCTATATAACTTAAAAGACTCGTCTCAAAATGTTGTTTGAAGATTTAAATAATTGTATTAATACTTTATTTATATGTTTTATAGAGCATCCAAAAATCAAGCTGTTCATAACTCAAGGAGGACTGCAATCGACAGATGAGGCTATCACCGCAGGTGTACCCCTAATCGGCATGCCGATGTTAGGAGACCAGTGGTTCAATGTAGAGAGATACGAGTTTCACAAGATTGGAGTCAGACTCGACATGGAAACACTGACAGAGGAAAATTTTAAAAACGCTATTACCACGACAATTGGAGATGATAGGTTAGCCTGTTACCCGTAAATCGTTAAAAGCTTTATTGCTATTTTTGGCGATTAAGCCAAAACACTGATAATGTAGTAACCAAATGCCCCTTGTCTCTTGCAGCTACCGCCGCAACATGGAGCGTTTCCGCAGTCTGATACAAGACGCGCCGCAGACACCACTGGAGCGCGCCGTGTGGTGGACGGAGTATGTACTGCGTCACGGCGGCGCCAAGCACCTGCGCTCGCCCAGCGCCAACATCACGTGGTGGGAGTACCTCGAACTTGAACTAGTGCTAATATTACTCGCGGCATTCTTGATAGCCGTCACACTCACTATTTTAGCTCTTCATTTCGTCTATAAGCTTTTGTTCAGAAATTTCAAAGGTGTAAGTAATGTAAAAAATAAAGATAACTGATTATATTTATTTATTTTATTTATTCTCATATCAGAACGCCTTGCAGCAATTACACCAATGTAGGTCAATTAGTTCAGAATCTGCTACTTTCTAACATTATGTGTGCGATGGAGTGGTAGCCATCAAAGGAGCGCGACGGTATGGTGGTGGGTCACGTACGCTCGCTTATATTATTTTCTTAATTATATCAAGCCAAAAAAATAGGTAGTCGCTTTACGTCTCTGTACATCTATAGGTGAAAATAATTAGCTCCGCACTTTTATAGCAGGATGAGCAATCAACACAACTGTAAAGTATAAAAATGTGTATAGTGCTACAACTAATATTGTCAGTAAAGCATATCGATGGTTAAAGCAGCACAATATGCCAAAGTAGTGTATATTAATTTACTCGAGAAGGAAAAATCCGCCTAATAAGAAAATTAATGCTTTTAAAATAACACCAACATTTTACTTCAGAAAGAAAAATCTGATCAATTATGAAAACAAATACTTTTAAAATAATACATAACAAGTAGTTGAATATAATCAAATTACGAATTTAAATAAATTAAAGTTACAGAAGTATCTTAAGATCATACTGGATCGGTGAATAGTATTATGCAATCTCGTCTCAAGGACTTACATTTATACTAGTTAGACACAAAGCATCTATATAATATGTCGGGGACTTATTTTAATAGGTTTGAGGTCATTGATCCTGCAGCATTGTTCAAAAAAGTTGCGCTGCCTTGGAACGCAAAAGGCAACTGAACACCGGCTGGTTTTAGTCAGTAAAAATCTGATACTCCCTCTCGTTCCGCTCCGAGTGGGAAGAGTTAATGGATGATTTGTAAACAAAAAAAAAACAGAGGTACTGGAATATACAATCACTCTAATAAATCTTAAAATTTCGTTATATGAACTAGTGTTATTTTAAATATGGGGAAAACACCACGGTGATTGGATTTATAGCGCAAAAACGCTAAAATCTTAATCAAATAATTTATTGGTATCATCGAAACTATACGCAGACAGTAAGGAACATTTTGTTTCAAAGTGAAGAAATATTATGAAAAACAAAAAAGAATCGAGGCGAAACGACTCTACAGGCTATCGACTAATAGCAACCACACACTCAAGACAAGATGACACATAATACAAGATGTAGGAACGGAAGGTCAGTATACAAAAAACTCGTATTTTGCTTGAGAGACACACATAGACACGCTTCACATACAGCGAATGCAAGCGCAGTTGCGACTTGCATTTAACCGAGATTGCAAAACAAGTGTGTTCTACTAATAATATGTACGTGGTGGTGACATTAGGCACATCATTCATACATTTATGTGCTTGGTGACAGACGACAGGTCATTGTCCTATAAGGTACAGGGTAAAATTAACAAGTCTGTGATAAAACCTGCCCCCCTAGCCAAGTTACGATCGTTTCGTTTACGTCGAATGCCTCGAGTAGGCCATGCCTGCGATTCCTTTGTTCTAACGTCATCTCAACGCTCAGTCACGTGGTCAGAACAAAGGGATCGAAGGCGTGGCCTACTCGAGGCATTCGGCACAAACGAAATGATCGTAACTTGGCTAAGGGGGCTGTAATACTGTGTAGATCAGAATATTAGGCTGTGAAAAAGACGGATCAAAAAAGATTAGATGTAGTAGAGATGAGTAAGTCAGTATATTAGAGGAAATTTGAAAGTCGCGCCAGTGACTGAAAATTTGAAAGGGAATCGTTAATCTTAGTACGGTCATGTGGAGAGGAAGGATGAAAAGCTTGTTACTAAAAGATTTATGAATATACATGTGTGTGGGTGAAAAGGGAGATCAAAGAAAAAAATGGATGGTGTAAGGGGTTATGTGAAAGAAAAAGGAGTAAGTGATAGTGCGACGGTTGACAGGATAGAATGGAAGAAAATAATGTAATGCGCCAATCCCGACTGTCATAGAATAAGGGCAAAAAGATAATGTCGCTCGTTGTATGGAGTCGTATGTGACAAGCGTTGTATTTATATATTTCTGCACACATCTCTTCGTTGCAAAGTTCGTTTCGTGAAGTGTCTGCTCGATTTTGTCCGGGTCAAAGCTCGGCCCTCAGATAAAACAATCGTCAGTAGCCGTAATTTAGTCATAGTTATCGTGGTGAATTGCGTTTTCTTAATATAATTCAGGAAACGCAATTCACGGTGACCGATTATACTCGTATAATTGAAAACTTTATCAGTGTAAAGAAGTTCGTACGCTTATATAAATTCAAACGACAATTTGTCATTTATTTGCTTCGACACAGTTTAAGTAACATGTCGGTTTTGTGGCACATATTTACTTACATTTTTGTTCTAAGCCAAGTTGAAGCAGCGAGGATCCTGGCTTACTTCCCAACTCCGTCTATCAGTCATCAAGTAGTGTACCGCCCACTGACGGAGACGCTCACCAGTCGAGGTCACGAGGTCACCGTCGTCACTACAGATCCTGCCTTTCTAAAAGGAGGAACTCCTCCTAACTTGACGAAAATAGACGTCCACGATTTATCATATGGAATAAGGACGGCCGAAGTGATGAAAGCACACAGAGGTACACATAATGACGACATTATAGTACCTGTGAATACATTAGTACAAGCAGTATTAAAAGTGTTCGACAATCAACTGAAAAATGACGAAGTACGGACTTTAATTAATGATAAACGCAAACAATTTGATTTATTACTGTTAGAAGCTTTATTTGAACCAGGTCTGAGGTTTTCTCACATTTTTAAAGCACCAGTAATTCAAATAAGTTCGGTTGGTGCCGTTTATCCAAATTATGAATCAGTGGGCGCCCCTGCACATCCTTTGCTTTACCCAACTAATAATCGACGAAAATTGAACAGTCTAACGATTTAGGAGAAAGTGAAAGAATTGTATTATACCTACAAAATTAATGAATTGCTACGACACAGTTGGGATACTACAGGCAATAGCATTACGCGCCTTCGAAGACTTGGGCTTGATCAGGATGGTTACCGGATGGTCGGACGGCGAGTTACCCATTGCTCGCCGTTTCCCTCCGGAAATAGGCGTCTGGAACCCCTATGTTGAACAGGAGCCCCATGAAAGCAGCCCCAATCCGTTCCAGTTTGGGAGTCAGAAGCCGGAAGTGCTCCTCGATATTCCATCGGCGACTCGATGCTGATATGAACTCTTCCTACCGATATTTGGGAACCCAGTGATGGCGCGTTCCGAGGGCCGTGAAAACACATGGCCTTGGACTTGTGCAGTGCCACCTCGAGTACCATCTGCTGGATCCTCTCCACGTGTGTCGCAACCTCGCGTGTCAATAGTTCGACCGCCGCCTGGTACGACTCTCCCTGAGCCAGGACCAGCGTGTCGTTTGCGAAACAGACCACGCTGATCCCGTCGGGGAGATCGCCGCGCAGCACATACCCGATGTTGGGCACCTGGGACAGGTCAGTAACTGTTATCCGCAAATCATAAAAAGCCTTAATGAATTAAATTTCTTATTGTCCTGATAATACACATGTTAATAAATAGCACTAATTACCTGATTACCTATCAACTAAACGATAATGTGATGATTAATAAAGAAGTAATTAATGGATGATGTAAGTAACTAAATGTGCCTTGTCACTTGTAGCTACAGCCGCAACATGGAGCGTTTCCGCAGTCTAGTACAGGACGCGCCGCAGAGCCCGCTGGAGCGCACCGTGTGGTGGACGGAGTACGTGTTGCGTCACGGCGGCGCCAAGCACCTGCGCTCGCCCAGCGCCAACATCACGTGGTGGGAGTACCTCGAACTTGAACTAGTGCTAACATTACTCGCGGCATTCTTGATAGCCGTCACACTCAATTTATCAGCTCTTTGTTTCGTCTATAATTTTATGTTAAGAAATTATACAGATGTAATTGATGTCAAAATTAAACAAAATTGATCTAGAACATATTATTTTCTTATTTAAGTTCTAGCCAAAAAATTGTCACTTTGCGTCTCTATCCAGCAAAAGATGAAAAAAAAAATTACAGGATTAGTATTTATCACAACTATGAAGTGTAAAAATGTATTGCTCTACAACTAATGTTATCAGTAAAGCATATCGTTGGTAAAAACTTGACAACATGCAACAACAGTGTACATTTTACTTGAGAAGGAAAAATCTGATCAATTACGAAAACAAATACTTTTAAAATATCACATAACAAGTAGTTGAACATAATCAATTTACGAATTTAAATAAATTAAAGTTATACCTATAAGCATCTTATGATCATACTGAACGGTGAATAATAATAAGGAATCCCGTCTCAAGGACTTTCATTTATACTAGTTAGACACAAAAAATTTACATATTTATGTCTAGGACTTCATAGGCTTGGTATTATTGAAACACGATCCTGCAGCATTGTTCGAAAAAGTTGCGCGGCCTTGGAACGCAAAAGGCAACAGAAGGAAAACAGGCTGATTTTAGTCAGCAAGACAGGCTGATTTTAGTCAGCAAAAATCTGATACTCCCTCTCTAATATAGAATATACAATCACTGCATTAAATCTTAAAAACTTGTATGAACCAGTGTTATTTCAAAAATTAAGCGAATCACTACGGTAGCGGTGAATAGATTTATAGCACATCAACGCTAGAATTTTAATCAAAACAGTACATCATTAACATCATTGAAACTATGTGCAGACAGTATGAAACATTTTGTTTTAAATTGAAGAAATATTACAAGAAACAAAAAATAATCGAAGCTAAACGAATATCGACTAATAGCAACCACACATCATACAAGATGTAAGAACGAAAGTTCAACACAACATACACAATACAACAAACCATAGTCATATTTTGCTCGAGAAACACGCTTTATATAAAGCGAATGCAAGTGCACTTGCGACTTACATTTAGCCAAGATTCCAGAACTAGTAGGTAGTACATTCTACTAAGAATACATACGTGGTGGTGACATCAGGCACATCATTCATAGATTTATGTGCTTGGTGACAGACGACAGGTCACTGAAACAATTTGCAACCCACGGATACCCTATAGGGTAGATAGGGTACCCTATAGGGTGGTAGGGGAGGGAGGGTAGACTTTACTAGTCCGAGCTAACACCTGTAATACTGTATAGATCAAAATCACAAAGAAAAAAAGATTACATTTAGTAGAGATGAGAATAAACAAAGTGATTGATCAGTATATTAGAGGGAGTTTCAAAGTGACGCCAGTGACTGAAAATTTGAAAGGGAATTGTTGACCTTAATACGGTCAAGTGAAGAGGAGGAATTAAACGCACATTACTAAAAGAGTTATGAATATACATGTGGGTGGATGAAGTAGGAGGCCAAAGAAAAGATGGACGGTGTGAGGAGTGATATGAGAGAAATAGGGATAGGGACTGACTAGGACTGACTGACATTTTGACAATTCAAAAGTTTATTGTTTATTTGAAGTAAACTTTTCTGATTTCTGATAGTTTGACGGTTGACAGGATATATGTAGAATGGAAGAAAAACGTATAGAACTAACCCCGCCTGACATGGAACAAAAGCAAAAAGTTGATGTCGCTCGTTGTATGTGTCGCGCGTTGTATACGCGAACGAACGAAGAGATAAAATGTGGCTTCGTTACAAAATTTATTTCGTGAAGTGTCTGCTCGACTTTAGCCCTGCCTCGAGATAAAACAATCGTCAGTATCTGTAATTTATTTATAATTATCGTGTCCTTGACAACACGATAAGAAAGTTAATCTAATATTACGTATATCAAATAAACAGTAGCATCTCTCTCGCAAAGTCAGTCACCGTGAATTGCGTTTTTTTAATATAATTCAAGAAACGCTATTTGCAGTAACTGATTACACTCGTACAATTGAAACCTTTATCAATGTTCATGAAGTTCGTACGCTTATATAAAGTAAAACGACCATTTGTCATTTATTAGCTTCGACACAGTTCAAGTAACATGACGGTTTTGTGGTACATATTTGCGGTTTACATTCTTGTTCTAAGCCGAACTGAAGCGGCGAGGATCCTGGCTTACTTCCCAACTCCGTCTATCAGTCATCAAGTAGTGTTCCGTCCTCTGACGGAAGCACTCGCAAGACGAGGTCACGAGGTCACCGTCATCACCACAGATCCTGCCTTTCCGAAAGGAGGAACTCCTCCTAACTTGACGGAAATAGATGTTCACGATTTATCATATAAGATATGGGCAGCCGAAGTAATGAAAGCGCAAAGAGGTATACAAGACGATGACATTGTAGCACCGATGAAAGTAATAGTAAAAGCACATTTAGAAGTGTTCGACAACCAACTGAAAAATGAAGAAATACAGACTTTAATTAATGACGAGCGCAAACGATTTGATTTGTTACTGTTAGAAGCTTTATGTGAACCAGCTCTGGCCTTTTCTCACATTTTCAAAGCACCAGTGATTCAAATAAGTTCGTTTGGTGCCGTTTATCCAGATTATGAATCAGTGGGCGCCTCTACACATCCGTTGCTTTACCCAACTAATACTCGACGAAAATTGAACAATCTAACGATTTGGGAGAAAGTGAGAGAATTGTATTATAACTACAAAATTAAACATTTGATATGGAACAATTGGGACACTTCAGGCAATAGTGTAATAAGAAAACATTTTGGATCGAACATACCTCAGATTTCAGAATTGATGAATAACATTGACATGTTGTTCTTAAACATTCATCCCATGTTTGAAACCATCCGACCTGTTCCTCCATCTGTGATCTACGTGAGTGGTTTACATCAAAAACCTACAAAGGAACTTCCAAAGGTAAGTGTGCAATATGGCAATGAAATCTTAACAAAACATTGAGTCAATGCCTGAAACGAAGATATCATGCGTTTGTAAAGTCAACTAAGTTTATTTTTTCAGGATCTAAAGTCATACTTAGACTCATCTAAGCATGGTGTAATATACGTAAGCTTTGGTACGAATGTGGATACTTCTCTTTTACCGCCGGAAAAAATACAGATACTAATTCGAGTGTTCTCTCAACTACCTCACGATATCCTGTGGAAGTGGAACAGTGATGAACTGCCTGGAAGAACTGAAAACATCCGGATATCCAAGTGGCTGCCGCAGTCAGATCTACTGAGTGAGCCTTTTTACATATTTTTAGGGTTCCGTACCTCAAAAGGAAAAAACGGAACCCTTTTATAGGATCACTTTGTTGTCCATCGGTTTGTCAATCCATCTGTCTGTCAAAACCCTTTATCTCGGGAACGCGTGAAGTTGTTGAAAGTGAAGAACGCGTGAAGTTGAAATTAAAACCATAAACACAAAAATGCGGTCCCTTAAAGCTGTTAAAAAAATCAAACTTCTAGGTTAACGAACGCAAAAGATACGGCCGTTTATGTTGCAAAAAACGTATATTTCGACACTCTCAAGGGAATCAAAATTCAGAGGGTACTTCCCGTCGACCCAGAATCCTGAAATTTGGCAAGAAGCAAGGTCTCATAGCATAAAAAATCTTCGACACTCCATTCTGGAATTGAACTATTTACGTAGGTAAATTTGCACAGAATCTTTAGTGCGCGTGTCCGACTCGCACTTGCCCGGTTTTTACCCGACTACGGCAAAGCCAAAGGCGGGTAATGTATGTAATATATGTGAGTATGTTCATCTGTTCCCTTATAGCTCCTAATCTTCTTATCGGAACTCGACAGTGAAGGTATTGTTAGAACCGTCTTAATTGTCTGCTGAACGTGGAGGCTACGTGACGTGTCACAAAACTTGATATGGCCCTTTAGCGGACAAAAAGTAATGTTTTAAAAATAAAAATGGAAGATAAATACGCCGTGTTTAGTATCATTTGAAAGGGCTTCACTTTTACATACAAAAATAAATAATATAGAAGAACAGTGATATAACACCAAAATTATTTAAATAATAAAAAAGTAAAAAACTAAAACCCGACTACGACAAAAAAACGACGCTAAAAAAGTGTGAAACAAGATTTTCAGAATGTTGAAATAAACAAGGTAACTGGAAAAACCAGAACAGAACAAAAAGAAAAGTCGCAGTCACACGTTATAATATACAACCGAAACACATTAATAACGTGTGACTGCGGCTTTTCTTTTTGTTCTTTTACTTTGAGATTTTTACTTTTTTTTTATTAATTAATAGGATGCTAGTTTATACCTGTATCTTTAGTCGCTGTATCTTAAAGTATTCATCACATAATGTTGTTTTTATAGAGCATCCAAAAATCAAGCTGTTCATAACTCAAGGAGGACTACAATCAACAGACGAGGCTATCACCGCAGGTGTACCACTCATTGGCGTACCGATGTTAGCAGACCAGTGGTTCAATGTAGAGAGATACGAGTTTCACAAAATTGGAGTCAGACTCGACATGGAAACACTGACAGAGGAAAATTTCAAGAATGCTATTAATACGACAATAGGTGATGACAGGTAAGTGCCTGTTACCCGTAAATCATAACAAGCCTTGTTGAATGTAATATAATATTGTACTGATTATACAAAAGATAACAAATATCACTAGTTCTCTGATTACCTTTCAGCTAAACGATAACGTGACGACTAGATCAAAAGAATTACTTGATGATGTAATAAATGCTCCTTGTCACTTGCAGCTATCGTCGCAATATGGAACATTTCCGCAGTCTGATACAGGACGCGCCGCAGAGCCCGCTGGAGCGCGCCGTGTGGTGGACGGAGTACGTACTGCGTCACGGCGGCGCCAAGCACCTGCGCTCACCCAGCGCCAACATCACGTGGTGGGAGTACCTCGAACTTGAACTAGTGCTAACATTACTCGCGGCATTCTTGATAGCCGTCACACTCGTTGTTGTAGCTCTTCGTTTAGTCTATAAGTTTGTGTTAAGGAATTATTTAGGTGTAAGTACAGTAAAAATTAAACGAAACTGACCGTTTTTATTTCTTTACTTAAGTCCTGGCCATAAAGAAAGCCTATTTGCCTTTTTATCCATCAATAGAAAAAAAAAATAGTTTCGTACTTTTATGGCAGCATAAGTATTCATCACAAATGTGAAGTGTAAAAATGTCTATTGCCCTATAACGACCAGTCAATGGTGAAGAACGCAGCATGTGCATTTAATCTGCCTATGTATACATTTTCTGTAAAGCATACCCGTGGTTAGAGCTTGACAACATGCAACAACAATATAGGTTTCTTTTATTGGAGAAGGAAAAATCTGTCAACAAAGTGATCCTATAAGAGTTCCGTTTTTTTTCTTTTGAGGTACGGAATCCTAAAATTGAGCAAAACACCGTGGTGATTAGATATATAGCGCGACAAAGCTAGAATCTTAATCGAAAAATGTATTGGCGTTATTGAAATTATATGCAGTCAGCATGAAACAGTTTGTTTTAATTCATTAAACCCCAAGCGAACGCCAGCGTTCACTCTCTCGTTGTCTTTTTATTGTGTCTCCAATTACGGTATTCAAAAGGTTAAGTAGAAGATAGTTCAGTTACAAGATAATTCAGTCGTTAAAATCCACCAAATCTGCCGGCTATGATAACATTAACACAGATTTCTTAAAACGGATTGCACTCTCTATTGCAAGACCATAACTAACTTATCTTTTGAAAAAGGTTGCTTTTCTGATAAACTTAAACTATCAATAATAAAACCTATACATAAAAAAGGTTCGAAGTCTAATAACAATAATATAAATACAGACATTATTGCATTGTTTTGTCCAAAATTTTTGAATGGGTAATGTACAAAAGACTTCTTAGTTTTCTTGATAAATATGACATTTTCGCTAAAGAACAGTACGGTTTCAGAAAAAATAAATTTATTCAAATGTAGCTTTATGTTGATCAAGTCTATTGTTTCTAGTATTAATTCTAAAACCCCGACATCTGCCTTCGTTCTGGACCTCAGTAAAGCATTCGACTTTGTAGATCATACCATACTTCTAGTAAAATTGGTATAAGTGGCCTGGCTTCTCAATGGTTCTAGTCGTGTCGAAATAATCGAAAACAGTTTGCAAGAGTAACTAAATTCCACAAGAAGAATCATTGCGTAAAAACCTACAAACCATTTTGGCGTGCCCCAAGTAAGTGTCTTGGGGCCTTTGCTATCCCTTATATAAAAGATTTTGAACCGGCATTTCGACTCACGTTCGTATCAGTATATAAAAGGAAGTTTGAAAGTGGCGCCAGTGACTAATATGTTGAAAAGAAATCGTTGGTCTTAGAACGGTCATGTGAAGAAGGGTTGAAACGCAAGTTACTAAAACATCTATGAATATACATGGAAAAGGACAGGAAGGCCAAAAAAAAGATAGATGGACGGCGTGTAGAGTGATATGGCAGAAAAGGGAGTCAGTGATAGCGTGACGTTGCAGTTAATAAGATAGAATGGAAGAAAACACTGTAAACTGCTGCGGTTTTTCCACCTGATTATAATTTAGGTGTCTTCAAGGCTAGAGGGAAGAGGCTCTTATTAAACTAGTTCAATTCACCATTAACGATTGCATTACTGCTTAACATCAGGTGGGTTCGCAGTCAAGTCAAGCACTGGTTTATATCATTTAAAAAAGACATAACGCCCCTCCCTCAACTTACATGGGTCAAGAGCAAGAAGACAATGCTCGTTATATGGAGCCGTGTGTGTCGCGCGTTGTATCCACATATTTACATATTTTGTGCACACATCTCTTAATTGCAAAGTTCGTTCCGTGAAGTGCCTGCTCGACTATAACAGGGTCAAAGGCGAGACCCCAGATAAAACAATCGTTGACAGCCGTAATTTTGTTATAATTACCATGGCATTGACACTTACGATAAGAAATAAATTGAACTAATAAGCATCTAATAAGCAGTAGCATCTCTCTCTCATTGTTAGTCACCGTGAATAGCGTTTTCGCAATTATACTCGTATAATTGAAAGCCTTATCAGTGTTCAAGAAGTTAGTGCGCTTATATAAACTTAAACGAACATTTGTCGTTTATTAGCTTCGACACAGTTTAAGTAACATGTTGGTTTTGTGGTACATATTTGCGGCTTACATTTTTGTTCTAAGCCGAGTTGAAGCGGCGAGGATCCTGGCTTACTTCCCAACTCCATCTATCAGTCATCAAGTAGTGTTCCGTCCGCTGACAGAGGCGCTCGCCAGTCGAGGTCACGAGGTCACCGTCGTCACCACAGATCCTGCCTTTCCAAAAGGAGGAACTCCTCCTAACTTGACGGAAATAGATGTCCATGATTCATCATACAGAATATGGATAGCCGAAGTAATGAAAGCGCAAAGAGGTATACAAGACGATGACATTGTAGCATCGATGAATGCAATAATACAAGCAATGTTAAAAGTGTTCGACAATCAACTGAAAAACGAAGAAGTGAAGACTTTAACCATTGATAAGCATAAACAATTTGATTTGTTACTGTTAGAAGCTTATTTTGAACCAGCTCTGGCATTTTCCCACATTTTTAAAGCACCAGTAATTCAAGTAAGTTCGTTTGGTGCCGTTTATCCAAATTATGAATCAGTGGGCGCCCCTGCACATCCGTTGCTTTATCCAATCAATAGTCGACGAAAATTGAACAATCTGACTATTTGGGAGAAAGTAAGAGAATTTTATCATAGCTACAAAATTAATAAATTGGTATGGGACAGTTGGGACACTACAGGCAATATGATAATAAAAAAACATTTTGGACCGAACATACCTCAGATTTCTGAATTGATGAATAACATTGACATGTTGTTCTTAAACATTCATCCCATGTTTGAAACGATCCGACCTGTTCCTCCATCTGTGATCTATATGAGTGGCTTACATCAAAACCCTACAAAAGAACTTCCAAAGGTACGTGTGCAATACGGCAATGAAATCTTAATTAGACAGCGAGTCGAAACGTGAAACGAAGATATCAAGTGTTATTAAAGTCAACTAACATTAATTTTTCAGGATCTGAAGTCATACTTAGACTCATCCAAGCATGGTGTGATATACATAAGCTTCGGTACAAATGTGGATACATCTCTTTTACCGCCGGAGAAAATACAGATTCTAATTCGGGTGTTGTCACAATTGCCTTACGATATTCTGTGGAAGTGGAACACAGACGAACTGCCTGGACGTACTGAAAAAATCCGGATTTCCAAGTGGTTGCCGCAGGCAGATCTACTTAGTGAGTCTTTTTATATATTTTAAAATCAATAGAAAGCTAGTTTATACCTGTATCTTTAGTCGCTGTATCTTAAAGAACTCATCACATAATGTTGTTTTTATAGAGCATCCAAAAATCAAGCTGTTCATAACTCAAGGAGGACTACAATCAACAGACGAAGCTATCTCCGCAGGTGTACCACTCATCGGCATGCCGATGTTAGGAGACCAGTGGTTCAATGTAGAGAGATACGAGTTTCACAGGATTGGTGTCAGACTTGACATGGAAACGCTGACTGAAGAGAATCTAAAGAATGCGATTACCACAACAATAGGAGATGACAGGTTAGCCTGTTACCCGTAAATCGTAAAAAAAAACATATTGAATTAAAAATATTGTCTTGATAATACAAAAGATAATAAATACCATCAGTTCCCTGATTAGTTTCGATTAGACCAAAAAAAATAACGAATAATGTAAAACTTAATTTGCCTTGTCACTTGCAGCTACCGGCACAACATGGAGCGTTTCCGCAGTCTAGTACAGGACGCGCCGCAGAGCCCGCTGGAGCGCGCCGTGTGGTGGACGGAGTACGTGCTGCGTCACGGCGGCGCCAAGCACCTGCGCTCGCCCAGCGCCAACATCACGTGGTGGGAGTACCTCGAACTTGAACTAGTGCTAACATTACTCACGACATTCTTGATAGCCGTCACACTCATTGTTGCAGCTCTTCGTTTAGTTTATAAATTTGTGTTAAGGAATTATTCAGGTGTAATTGAAGTAAAAATTAAACGAAAATGATCTGAATTTAAGGTGTTTTGAAGTTCATCCTTAAAGAAACATTGTTAGAAATATTCAATCTAAGAAGTTACTTTGTAACTGAGGAGACATGATTCGACATTATTTTTAAACGACTTCAAAAAGGAGGAGGTTCTATGATCGGCTGAATGTATGTTTTTTTTTATGTATGTTAACCGACGTCTCGGTCAGTTGAGAACTGATTTAGAATTTTTTTATTGAAAGGTTATGCTTCCAAGTCCCATAGAAATATTGTTATAATCTGATCATGAACTTCGAAGATTTGGAACAGAAGTCCTCATAGGATCAGAGCAGAACTGTCGTAACAAGTAAAATTGCTTTATTTTTACGTGTAGTCGATGACTGACTGAAAGAAGAAGAGGAATATATTGAACTGATCTGATGATGAAGCCTGAAGTTAGGCACCGAAACTCTGTAATAAAGTAATGTAATCTAACCGCGTTTGGTATTATTAGAATTGTCATGAGATGCACTCTGGCTATAAGGTATTTAAGTATATGGCTGAGGGGTACTTTTTAGTGGTGGTACCATAACTAAAAAGTGTAAAATGAAAACTTTTTACAAAAAAGGTACAACCGACTTCAATGTAAAAAAACACTGAAAAGTGCAAAATAACTTTAATTTCGGAAGTCGGTGTTAAATAACGAAGAGACCAAACTACTATAGAATTCCGACTTCCGAAATTAATGTTACTTTGCACTTTTCAGTGTTTTTTGTTTACATTGAAGTCAGTTGTACTTTTTTTGCAAAAAGTGTTTTATGTAACTAAGGACGTCAACTTACATTAAGTTGGTTGACATTACTTTGCAACAGGAGGTGACGTAAGTTGACGTTACTTTATAAGGGAGGAGATTTAAGCTGACGTTACTTTGCAACTGAGGAGACGTAAGTTGACGTTACTTTGCAACTGAGGAGACGTAAGTTGATGTTACTTTATAGGGAGGATTTAAGCTGACGTAACTTTGCAACTGAGGAGACGTGAGTTGATGTTACTTTGTAACTGAGAAGATGTCAGTTGACGTTACTTTGCAACTGAAGAGACGTAAGTTAACGTTACTTTGCAACTGAAGAGACGTAAGTTAACGTTACTTTGCAACTGAATGATAAGTTGACGTTATTGTGCAACTGAGGAGACTTAAATTAACATTACTCATTAACTGATGAAACGTACGTTGACGTTACTTTGTAACCAAAGGGATAGAGAGAGTAACACCAACTCATTGTGGATCGGACATGGTAAGTTCGGGAGGTTCCTGCACCGGATCCGTGCGGAAGAAACGCCCGGGTGTCACCATTGCGTAGACCGCCCGGAGGACACGGTGGAACACACAGTAGAGGTGTGCCCCGCTTGGGCAGAGCAACGCCGTGTCCTCTTGGGGGCAATCGGCGGCGGCGATCTCTCGCGTCGGGCCTTGGTACAGGCCATGGTCCGGAGCGAGGAGGAGTGGCAGGCGGTCGCCTCCTTCTGCGAAGCAGTAATGCTAGCAAAGGAGGCGGCCGATCGCGTGAGGCAACGGTCCTCACGCCCCAACCGCCGCCGGGACTCCGATCCCGATTTCCGGCCACCGTAGGCGCGGGCTTGCGGACGGCGAGCAATGGGTGGCTCGCTGTCCAGCCGTCCGGTAATCGGACCGAGCCCAAGTCGTCGACGGCGCGTACTGTTTCACGCGCGCCTCAAGGAGATGTCAGCAACTGTAGGGGCCCAGCAGGGTCGAAGCCTACTTGGGCCAAGGGTCTGATTCTGAAAGGAAGACTCGGCCCCGGTACGTAAGGCAACGAGGGAACAGGAGTGGGTTTTTAGTCAGTAAAAGTCTGACACTATCTCCCGCCCCGCCCAAGAGCGGGGGATGTCATAAGATGATTTTCCCACCGGAAAAAAAAAAAAACTCATTGTGGATATCTGAGGTAAAATTATAAAATAAATAACACATTACATTTTTCCTTTTCCAATTTATTTTGAATTACGACGCATGAAACCTTGAATTGAACACTAAGGGCGAAATTCACCAATAAAACTAATCGCGTTTTAACGTTTGGCTCGCATAATCGCGTTTAGCCGCTGTCACTAGTGTCACTTGTCTGTATTTTTCTTTTGTTGTATTTTTACAAGTGACACTAGTGACAGCGGCTAAACGCGATTATGCGAGCAAAACGTTAAAACGCGATTAGTTTTATTGGTGAATTCCGCCCTTAGCCGTTGGGTTTCAGAAACTTGATTTAAGTGTGACATCGTGATAATCAGTCGTAATTATGCATATTTTAATGTAATGTAGTGTTAACCGCTCATCCTTTTAACGCCAGGCAAATTTTTTCATATTTGATTTAGATGCCTTTTATGTTCTTCTAAAAAGTCGTCAGTTAATAATGTGAAGGTTGACAGGGCGGAATAGAAGAAAAAAATTTGTTGCGCCGAGCACAAGTAACATTATACAGGAAGATTACAACGTCGTTTTTACATATTCAGAACAGACTTTATAATTATAAATAAATATGTTTATAACAAAGATTTAGCGTCGTCAAACAAAAAATTGACGACTGAAACAATGGTGGTCAATAGGTTATCTCCAAATAGACACACATTATTATAATAATAGCTCACTTTAACATGTATGTATCGTATGAAAATTGACTTTACTGAGACCTTAGGAGTGTCACACCTAACAAACAAAGACTTGTGGCCATAGATTAAATATATAGGTACATTTCTATTATTAACATAGTAATTTATGAACAGGTGCTAATTACAGTTTTTTTTTATAATAATAATAATCATAAACTTCATTCCATAAACTAGAGATACCTCTCTCAAACTGAAACCTATAAGTATTTGGGTATGTCGGAAGCGTTAAGTATCAAAGCTACTTTTTTTTCGGTGAGAAAATCATCTTATGACATCCCCCACTCTTGGGCGGGGTGGGAGATAGTGTCAGACTTGGCCTGTCAAAATTGTTCCAGCCGTTTCTAAAATGTTCTCTTCCCTGGGAATCAGGATATCCCTCCACCACCGGAATTAAGTCCCGTTCCCGCGAAAATATAAAAAGTAGCTTAAGGTTTAATAGCAGCATTATAATATTAGCTATATCCCAATGATAGACCCGTCAAATTTTGTTTAACCGTTTCGAAGACTACATTACGAAATCCCGTTCCTGCAGGAAAATGAAAAGTAACCTAAGTAACTGCTTATAACATTTGCTATCCAGTGAATGCCCCACCCAAATCGGACTAGCCGTTTCGTATATTAACCGAAAAATTTCAAAATTCAAATTTTTGTTATAAGTATCGAATACACTTTGATATATTCGTACATTTAGTTTTTTTTATACTACAACCAGAGACTTCAATTTTATTTAAGATACAAAATAAGCGAGGTAGATGAGTAGATAGATTTGTGAACTTAAAAGTGACTACGCCTAAAATAAAGTGAATAAATAGTGATATTATATTATAATAACTAAAAAGTGTAAAATGAAAAAATAAATTTTAAAAATAAAATAACCCGACTGCGTTAAAAATAACTATGAATAGAAACTGAAAAGAAAAAAAAACAAGTTCAGTCCAGTAGCGCAGAAACGTTATTTTTGACGCAGTCGAGTATTTTTTTTTCCTTGACTTATCACGGATGAGTTTTAGTCAATAAAAGTCTGAACCCTCCTGTCGCTCCACCCAGAGCGAAGAGAGAAGTTATTTGAGGATTACTCACCCTCAAAAAAACGTATTAATCCCGAGCATTTTGAATTAAAATCGTTATCCGAACCGTTACCGCCGATAATGTCATGTTGTTGATACATTAAGGAACCAATTGACCTAAATATTTCTTAACCCTTTAACCATTTGTGTCGGATTAGTCCGACAAACGTTTTTGTGTCCTAATTCACCAAAGTCGTGTGTTTGCGACTGGGTACTCCATCTCATTTAACTCTTCAATCACCATAGGTGAAAGAAGAGCTGACGAGATCGAATATTTGGTCGTGGATGTACGACCTTGGCGTTTGTCTGATATATCTGACGTAACCATCTAGGTTAAAAGGTTAAAACAAATGTCCTGTGACGTACCTAAAGTTATTTCGCAGTGATTCATTCAATTGCTTTTCATTTAAATTCGGGCATACGAGAGGCGTGTCTCAACAAACACACACTAAATTAATTCAAACTACTGCGCATCAGAATCCTGACGTTATGACTAGTTAGTGTGCAATTGATATGGCATTGACAGACACTAAAGTTAATGAAGTCATCATTAAACATTTGTTCTGAACAGGAACATTTAGTTAACCTTTTGAGTACCGTAATAAGAGACACAGTAGAAAGACAATGAACGAGCGAAAGCCAGCGTTCGCTTGGGGTTTAATAAATTAATGATAATTTGGCAAATAATCTATCAACAAGAGAAAAGAAAGATAATGAAAACGATGAATGTATTACGTAAAAGACGATAGGTCTAGGAAGAACGTCACTCTTATGATGACAGCAAAATGAGATGTATGAAATTAGAAGCCGACCTCAAAATATTTGAAGTAAAGACAGGAAGATAATAACGATGATTTTCTGGCAGAGAATCACAGAAAAAGACGAACAGAAATAGCTTAAACCGACCATATAGTAGTAATGGAGTTTATATTTTTTTATTTATTTAATATTCATGCAAATAAAGGCATTCTCTACGAGTCAGTCAACCTAAGGTACGTAGAGAAACAATATGGCACGTGCATAAAAAAAAAAAATTTAGACAACAAGTACTACATACACTCTCAAGTATCACAATCCACTGGGGTAGACGCCATCTTGAGTTCCGACTCCAAATAAGTAGGTAACCATTTATTCTTTTAGCTGTTTCGCACCTGCCTCCCTAGCCAAGTTACAATCGTTTCGTTCGCGCCGAACGCCTGGAGTAGGCCACGCCTCCGATTCCTTTGTTCTGACGTCATCTCAACGCTCAGTCACGTGGTCAGAACAAAGGAATCGGAGGCGTGGTTTGGCGCGAACGATACGATTGTAACTTGGCTAGGGGAGCTAGGATCTCTCGAAAAAAATATATTCTCACTTGTATCTACACTCTGTATCCTAAAATGTACATAATAAAATTATGAGGTGTGCTATCTAAAAAATATATCATAGTCAATTCAAATCGATAATAATTGTCGCTGTCAGAATGTCACTGCCTAGAGCTAATTAACGTCACAAAGCACGTGTCTATATGCGAAGAATATGCGCCTTTTAACTGGTAATTGAACAGTGCACGTTATTCTATTATGTTCTTGATATTATCCATACACCATAGGGCAATTGACTGAGACCTTTATATAATGATTTCTTATGAATAGTAATTTGATTCGCAATGAAATTTAAAAACAAAAATTACAATCCATCATCCTGATTCAGCAAGAACAGCTTATTACGTGCTCGATCGTTTTGTAATACAGTCCACTAACTTTTGCCAACGGCTTCGCCCGAGTAAAATTAGGTCACTCCATACAAACTTCTAACCTCCGTTTTACCCTCTTAGGGGTGGAGTTCCGTAAATTCCGCTCTTAGCGGACGTCTAGACCCTATAAGGAACCTACCTGCCAAATTTTAAGTTTGTAGGTATTATAATTTCTGTATTACATTAAACAGAAATGTAATATGTACATCATGTAATATCTACATCACTCATCCAAGGAGATGGTGAGGTAGACCGGGACGTAACACATCGGATCAACGCAGGTTGGATGAAATGGCGACAGGTCACGGGAACAACTTGTGACCCACGGATGCCCCTCAAGATGAAGGGTAAAATCTACAAGTCCGTGATGAGGCCTGTCATACTGTATGGATTAGAATATTGGGCTGTGAAAAAGACGGATGAAAAAAGATTGCATGTAGCGGAGATGAGAATGTTAAGATGGATGTGTGGTGTGACGAGAATGGATAAAGTGAGAAATTAATATATTAGGGGAAGTTTGAAAGTGGCGCCAGTGACTGAAAAGTTGAAAGGGAATCATTTGTCTTGGTATGGTCATGTGAAGAGGAGGGATGAAACGCATGTTACTAAAAGAGTTATGAGTTTACATGTGGATGGATGGAGAGGGAGAGGGAGACCAAAGAAAAGATGGATGGATTGTGTGAAGAGTGATATGAAAGAAAAGGAAGTTAGTGATAGCATGACGAGTAACAGGGCAGAGTGGAAGAAAAAAACGTGTTGCGCCAACCCCAAATAACACGGGACAAGGGCAGGAAGATGATGAGGTGTTATAATTTCTGAGATTTCGTGATTAATCAGTGAGTCGTATTTCTATATATATAAAAGTATAATTAATAAGTAAAAGCATAAAATTAGGAGGCAACAGAAGACTCCCCCTATGGGTTCGTAATTTTATGCGATTACTAATTTTAAGCCCACCAACGAGTAAATTGATAAAAAACGTTAGCCGTCACGTGACGCCTGGCAAATGAGAAACATGCTATCGAAAGCGGTGATGTAGTGACAGTTCCTTCCGGGAAAGCAGGATCTGCAGTAATCACGACGAGTTCCTGACCTCAACTGGCGAGTGCCTCCGTCAGGGGTCGGAACACTGACTGACAACTGATGGACGGAGTAGGGAAGTAAGCCAGGATCCTCGCTGCTTCAACTTGACTTAGAACTAAAATATAAGCCTCAACTACGTTCCACAATGAAACCGCCATGTTAATTGATTTTTAACCGACTTCTAAAAAAGGAGGAGGTATTTTTTTTTATGTTTGTTCGCGCATAACTTTGTCGCTTGGCAACCGATTTGAAAAATTCTTTATTCGTTGGAAAGGGTATACTTCCCAAATGGTCCCATACTCACCAAATCGGGATCTGATGATGGAACCTTGGCGAAATCGAGGAAGCTCCTCAAATATTATAAGCAACGATATAGTGATTTTGGTATTTTCATTAAGAACGTAAGCATTTACAGTCAAAAAGTAACATTTGATGAAGTGAAACTGATGAAGAAGACCAGAAATGGTCAACGGAACTTCTTACTCGCATAGATATCACAATGAAGATAATTAAGCGATTATGACAATACAAATAAATGAATGGTTCTTAATAGTTACGTTAAAAATGGTATCATCGAAGGGAACTGATGATGATTTGGAGCCGGAAGGTAGGCACTGGAACTCCGTAATTAATCAAAGTAACCTAGCAGTGTTTGGGCTTATTAGAATAGTCATGAGATGCACTTTGGCTATAAAGTACTATCAAACTGATCTGATGATGGAGCCGGAAGGTGAAAGGTAGACACAGGAACTTCATAACAAAACAATGTAACCTAGCAGTGTTAGGATTAATTGGAATTATCATGAGAAATAGGCACTCTGTTTATAAGTGTATCGCAACTAAAAAGTGTGAAATAAAAAACTTTTTACAAAAAAATAATAACCGACTTCACTAAAAAACACTAAAAGGATCACAATAACTTTAATTTCGGAAGTCGGTGTTAAATAAGATACAAATAATACCGACAAACACCGACTTCCGAAATTAAAGTTATTGTGATCATTTTAGTGTTTTTTAGTGAAGTCGGTTATTATTTTTTTGTAAAAAGTTTTTTTTTAACTAAACTAATGAATAAAAACTGTTGGACTGTCTTAAATATAAAGAAAATGCAATTTCAAAATATGGTGATTTTCAAATTGCAATTTCTTTATATTTAAGACTTGATTGAAGATTGGTCTTATTACAAATAACTTGGACAAAATAGATAGCTGCAGATAAAATGGCAGTCTTATGGTTGATAAAATCAATTTTTTGTAAGATATGTAGAATACGTAACTGACGAAGCTCTTTTACTTAATAACTAAAATGATTGATGATTTAGCTAATTTGGGAGCATGACCATGTCAAGTCCTATCTGAAGAAATGGACACCATGGAAGTACGGTTTCGGGTAATGCTGATGCCAAATGCCAATATGAGAAATACGGTCAGCATAATAGAATAAACCACCTTCGTTATTGTAATTACATAGATTAACAAAAGAATCAATAATAGCAGTAGTGTTGATCAAAGAAACTAGTGTACATAGAGGTTTTTGTCTAGACTTTTGACCTTACACAAGTTCACGGAACCAAATAAGGAAAACCTCGTTCAATGTATTAGATACAACATTTCCAAAGATAAACAACATCCATTCAAATAATTTCCATATTTAAGGGCCTGCGCACTCTTGAGACCAGACTGTCTTGGACAGACTTGTCTACGACGTCGCAGACTTGTCTACGACTTCGCAGACTGGTATACGACACTGCAGTCTCGTCTGCGACAAGACTGTTTTGAGAATTCCAGTGTTGCCAACAGTTACACTAACTTACCACTAGAGTCAACTTTTAAAACCACCATAAAAACCACTAACAAAAAATTATCCCACACACAAAATTGCAAAATTTGCCACTGTGTCTTACAAATGTGTGTTGTACGAAATAAAATAAGTAGGCATTTAGGTTATTAGTTTCCTTTAACAATAAGTGATAAAAATCACAAACATCATAATACCAATTGTGGGTAAATTAACATTAATAAGTAAATCAATATACAAATTATTCAAACGAATCATTCTTCAGACGAATCCTTTTTGTTTTCACCATCATCGTCAGTATCATATTGATAATTATGGATTCTATGTTGTTGATTTACACCCCAGTGATCGCAATTCTAGTAAGAAATGGAATTTTACTAAAACACTAGAAAAATCAACTAGCCACTAAAACCAATATTTCGCAACTAAATGGGGGGTTAAAATCACCAGTTTAAGTGGAAAATCCACTAAGTTGGCAACTGTTTTGTCTTGATGGTGTGCGCCATGTCGTAGACAAAACAGTCTTGTCGCAGACAAGTGACAAGTGTGCGCAGGCCCTAACACAAAACCGCAGAATGCAGGTGCGCGCAACATTTTCTTGAAAACAATACTTTATTTAAAACATGATACCTACGATGATTTTAATGGCTGTCATGCAGTAGGTATACGTCATCGATTCCAAGATGGCAGTATACATTACGTAAATTATCTAATCAAGTTTAACGGGTTTTGTGTTTTCCCACAGTTCTTTTTTCTATCGAAACTTAAAACCAGTCGATGATATATTAAATTTCCATAAAGTAGATCACAAAAGAGAAATCTTTACATAATATACGTAAATTTAAAAAAAAAACTTACGCCGTCTCACAGGTTTCTCGCGAACCGGGCAAAACAATGACAGAGCTTGAAAAAACCCATTTTAATTGCATTATAACCATTTATAAACGTAGGAAATCTTAAAAATATGGACGTCCTTTATATCTCAGTGAATAATTTTAACATAATCAGTTGCAGCAACTTAAATTTATTAAACCTTTTAGAGTAAAAAATAAAAGAAAAGATCCTTAATTATTTGGCAGGTCAAAAGCATGTTTATTTGGCTATACTGCTGGAGTCTTATTTATTTTTTAATTTTTTAAGTCTAGATTATTCGAAAGAGGGCTCAGAAACGGAAAAGCTGCTGAATGAACACAGCTGGTTTCATATAGTAAATTTCTGACACGCCCTCTTTCTCCTCCTAAAACGAGCAGTTTGATGATTTCACACGTGAAAAAGAACTAGTCCTGGTCTTCTCGAAGTAAATAAAATACCAATCTTTCTAGGTTAGCCCTTTCATTTCTAATAACTAAAGAAATGACTGTAAGCAACAACACACTAAGTATTCGTATAATATTGGTATTTATTTTTCTCATTATAGTAATAGTAATATAGTAATATTCCAAAACTATCACACAACGCCGTCTAGTCTCAAGCTAAGCAGAGCTTGTGTTATGAGTACTAGACAACTGATAAACATACTTATATATTTCCAAATACATACATATTATAGATAAATTACACCCAGGCACAGAACAAATGATCGTGCTCATCACACAAACATTTGTCCTGGGTGGTAATCGAAACCACGACCTCCGGCATAGCAGTCATGGTCACTAGCAAATAGACTAACAGGCCAGTCAAAGTCAAGGCTGACTGAATGTCGTTATTACAAATTTGCAAATTTTATTAAATCTGTCTATATAAGGTGTTAAAAAATTAACTTTAAGAATTTCGAGGGGACATTGTACTCCTCATTATGAACAACTTTTACTATGGGACCAAACCTGAAATAGCGAAAAAAAAATCATCTGTTCCATACGTTTTGATGAGTTATGCGAACATAAACGTAAGGAACAGCTGATTTTTTTTTCGCGATTTTAGGTTTGGTCCCGTAGTAAAAGTTGTTCATAATGTGGAGTACAATGTCCCCTCGAAATTCTTAAAGTTATTTTCTTAACACCTTATATATAAGAAACTTAAATATTAAACTACTCGTTAGTATAACTAACTAAGAACACACTTACATAATTACCTAGCTTATCAGATAAATTAATGAACACAGTAACAATTTACTAGTAGGTAGTTAATACAATGATTCAATAAATACTATCTAGAAGAGTAATACGGAAACAATAAATTAATGAGGTGCAATTATTAATTGCCTAGCCCATTGATCAATGACTTCTTTGAAAACATTATAATGGCAACATGTGGAAAAGATATCTTATTTATACTTTAATATTTACCCACCATTTTCTGTTTTTATAAACTGACATATAAAGATAGCGTTTATCTTTTAATAACAATACTTGAACTTTGCATAAAAAACGTATTTATAACATTTGGGTTCAAATTTTTCTAAATATACAAAAATGAAACATCAAAATACCTGAAGTTACGTCGTTAAAGTTTAAAAATACATTGAGAAATCCCAAAACTGTTTATCGATTCAATAAAGGTTAACAATGATATCACTGACATCAACAAATGCCGTGTAAAAATAAACATAAAAATTAACGTTAGGTTTTGCCAATCTAAACCCAAATTATATTCATAACATACACATGTTACATCAAATTTATCAAATCTAACATGATTTAAAACCAAATAATATTGAGATAGCAGAATATGTCTAACAGGATGTAAACTTCCTCAATACGATAATAATGGACGCTCCAAAATGCGGCGTACACAACCAAACCAAACCACTTGCTCCAGTAAAATTTTTACGAAGAAAATACGGACGTCAGCGACACACCCGTTCATCATAAAGAACTAACCAATTAATGGACATCAAAACAAAAAGCCGCTATGACGTCTGTGAGCGACCAATGTTTGAACTCAGGCTGACCTAAGCGCACGCGCAATCTTTATATATAAAGAGTGGGAGGGACAAGGCTTTACAACAGATTGAACGCTCGTAGCGAACAGACGTGTTGAATTATTCAAATTAACTCAAACAACTCTTATCAAAATGTACACAAATCCTTTTGAAAGAAAACACTCGTCGTTGAGGCAAGCCCTTGACCGCTTCATAAGAGGCGAGACACGGCTGAGCTTCAGAAAGAAGACGGATTTATCTAAATCTTCAAGCAGCAGTACTTCTTCGATGGCTTCATCGACAATGGACTACAAACCTAAGTTTAATGAGAAGAGGTGAAGAGACAGTGCAAGTGTTTGGTGATAGTGAAATAATTTTGCCAGATCCACTCTTAAAAAGGTTGGTATTTGTGATTTTTATTGTTAGTTTTAGAGCTTCTTCATCTTCATCTTTATAAACCATATTATCGTTAATCAATGTATAACAGTCAGTGCGATCTCTATCTGTATTATTTTTCTCTTGGTCTCTTAAAAACTAAGTTTTTACATTCTTTATAGACTTAATTCCAGTATTCAAGATTGACAGACCAATTCAGATAGACATTTTAAATTGTAAAGACATTTCTTAATATGGCCACTCTAAATAAGAGTAATTGTATTTGACTCGGACGAGTCTCAATAGGTTCAAATAAAATAAAAGCTACAACTATTGAGACCTACAAAACTTAAATTGGACGAACTGAACGACTGACATTATTTACCATAGTAATTGATCTAATTGATACACGTTTATTGCCAATTGTACGAATTGTTGTAACTAAAACAGAAATCAATTGGTGTGGAATATAAATAATTAAGTATGAAATAGTAAATGTAGATCAAACATTTGGGACTAAAACACAAATATGAGATCTTCTAAAACAAAGCTAAACTAAATCAAATTAAACGGGTTTTTCCAAACCAGTCGACACGCGCTAAAACCAGTAAGTAGGTTTTCGTGACATTTGCACTATTGTAGCTAAACTAGTTGGAAAATCCAATCCGACTACCGTAATTAAAACGGCCATTGAATAACAAATTATATATACAGTTTTAACAAGAGCGTAAATTCCCACGTTTCTTACTTAGCATTAAAAAGAAAAAATAATAAGAATAAAAGGCGGAGAAGCGTCCGGGTAGCAGTCCACTTAAAATCTTGCAGAAAGACTTAATGAGGCAGTTTATTCATACACATGTTACATCAAATTTGTCAAATCTAAATTGTAAATTTATATTTCCCCAATATTACTAATAACAATCAAACAATATTATTATTATTACAGTCAAGTGTGTAAAAGATATTTTAGCCAAACTTTATACTTTCAAACATGCTCTAGTTAGTTGTAATATTCCATACAATGTCCATAAATTTTCTATTATACTCTTCTTAACATCTTACGAATTCTTATGTTAAAACCCCAGTCTTTACAGACAGTTGGGAATACCCAAAAATTTGCACAACCATAATAATGAAAGTATAATATCTTTCGAAAGTTACTATCTAAAAAATCAAGACCACTCCACTCGTAAATCTAATGTCTCTATGCTCATTTATTATACAGCTCGTTTCTTCAAAATTAACATTGCCTTTGTTAATTCATCTGTTTTTGACAAGATCATCCACCAAAGAAACAGTTAACGGGAATATCCAAACAATGTTGTTGAATAGAAAGTCTAAAAGTGTTTTTTCTTTTGCCCCCAGGTCGAGTGTGTTCGAGACCGGTTGATCGATGTGAGCAGTACGAGACCAGTGGACAAGGGACTTTACCCGTCAAAGTGATTGAATAAATAAATATTATTCCTATATTCTATTTTTTTGTTTTATTTGTAACTGCGAACAACTCCTTGAAGCGTGAGAATATAGTTTGAAGATATATACTGAGGTAATTAAGAAAATGGTTTAGAAACAAATAACCAATCTGATTTGCCTTGACCTAGATACAAAGGTATCTTATTGTCTTTTAGGAACATACTATTAAGCACCTACTACAATAACATAATTATATAGATGCAAGCATCTAAATAAATCTAAATAGATCTAATACACCACCACACTTTACGCAACATGATCAATGAATATTAGTAGTCAATCTTTAGTTCCTCTTAGGAATGGCTACCTAAATACAACTGATACACGTAGGTATTTTTTATGGAGCCTTTTAAAGGAGGAGGCCTGTGTCCAGGAGTAGGATAAAATCGTACTCCTGGACACAGGCCTCCTCCTTTTCTTTCCAAACCTCTATGTCCTGGGTGATCTTTGGCCAAGTTTTGCCCCACATATAAGATCAGATTGTCATTCCGTCTTCGCTAGTCGACCTTTTCCCTCAAGGTGTCCAGTGAGTGACGATAATCGTCCATCTAGCCGGATGCATTTATGCGAAGTGGCCAGCCGCGCAGCACTTCACACTAGCTGTTTTTACCTAAAATGAAGGAGACTCCGAGGTCTAAAAACCTAAAAAATAAGTGAAAACACTTAATTGCAGAGACCTGTAAATATTATCAGGGCATATAATCGATACATAATAATCTATTCTAGGAAGAATAGATAATGAATATACTACTGCTGACACATTTATTTATCACACTCATGAGTTGAGCCCTAGTTTCAATTCTTATCACTACGATAGGTCAATAACCGATACAATACATATAAGACTTCCGCAAAACATTAATCAATTGTTATCAAACATTTATGAGGAAAATAGTGGATATGTTATATAATATTATGAGCTTGACACCTGCACGTTGGAGGCACGAATGGATGGTACTGATAATGTACGTGCAATATTTGTAGAAAAAGAAATTTTTTTAGCCTCCTAGCGATCCGTTCTGGCTTTGCGCAGGTGCAAATCGTATAGATAAGCCTTTCTCGTTTATTACTAATTAGTAACTAGTAAACCGATTGGAATCTTTCACCAGTATAATGCTGCTTTATCACTGAGTAACATAGGCTGTATACCAGTGGCGTAGTTAGTCCTAAAGGGGTCCCCATATAAAAGCTTTTCGTATTTTTTTTTTTACACCGTTGACCCTGCTAACACAGAGACATATGAGATGGAGCCGCGATAGATAGGCCACGACACAGATGACCAGACTAATTGGACAGATTTCGTCCATGTAAGACCTAGGCCGCTTATCCTCGTTTATTTGAGTATTCTAGAGTAGAAGAGAGGTTCAGTTTTTATTGTGATCTTATATAGGGAATGCTGGAACGAACAGAGCTATAAAAATGGAACATCCTATCATGAGGTCATTATTTTATTCTTTAACTACGTAGCTCTTATCAATTAGAAAATTGAAGGTTGTGGATAAGATGTTACGAATTTTTAAACGGGGCCCCTGCAGCTTGGGGGTCCAGTATCATTGATACGGCTAATACGGCGGTAGCTACGCCCTTGCTATATACATTGCCGCAGGCAGAACCAGTATAGTAAAGAAAAACCCGTGCCGAAATAAAGCTAAACGTAAATATACGCGCAAAAAAACGTGCATCGGTATCAGCATTTAAATCTTTAAAACCAGGCAAATACATTTGACGCAAATAATACATAAATATTTTAAATAACACCACAATAACCAAATAACTCGACACGAAACATGTTTTCAACCAGTTTCGGTTGTCCTTTAATAAGAAATTATAATAAATACATATATGTACAGGTTTTTATATAGAACCGGTTTTTGTGGGTGCCGAAGCGAATAGGATTAGGATGGCAACCAGACAATTCATATTTGTCAACTAATATTATGTAATTTGGATAATTTTCCTTAATCTTTATTAGGTAGTTAAAATAAGTTAAGGCGATTCGCACTTGGGGACAGGCATAAAAAACACATTAATACATTTTGATGCAAGTGAAGAAAGTTTATCATAGCGTCTGAGGCAGAATTCACCCGAGCCGCAGGCGAGGCTGTTATGGAGCCAATTGCTACAAATTTCCACGTGTATCGAACGACACGAGAACAAGGCGGTGCTCTGTCCAAGCGAGGTACACATCCATTGTGTGTTCCACCGCGTTCTCCGGGCGGTCAGCTAGGCCGAAGGCTACTGGGGCCATGGGTCTACTTCTGAAAGGGAAATCCGTGGTCCTAGAACGAAAAGGGCAACTGAAGAAACATAAGTATGGTTTTAGTCAGTAAAAGTCTAACACGCGCTTTTGCTCCGTTCTAGAGAAAAGCGAAATGTCGTTAGATGAGTGAACCTTATGATATTAAGACACTAGTAATCTGTAGAAATGTGTATTTTTTGTTATACGAGTTATAGGCTTATCTTCGTGTCGATCAATCATTCTGTAGCTGAAAAGGCCGTTCGTCGAAAGTGTCGCATATGAAAGTATTTGTCGATGAAATGTCCATAGGTCAAAGATTCTACTAGGGAAACGGAAATAAATGAATCGTCCTATCGACGAACAGTCCAATGAAGAAGAACCGGTCTGAGGAGAACGGTTGAGAAATCACATTTTTCAATACAGTTACGAAGAAATAAATAAACGGGGGCTGCATAGCGACAAGTAGGGGCTACTTGCCGCCCAGACTTATACATACATGTAATAAATTGCGGGCGCGGGCGAGCTGACGCACTTTTGCGCACTAGTGCTAAAAACAGTAAATTACGTGCCTAGAATAAATGAATTGAAAAAATATGTTTCCAAACAAGAACGCGTGTTGCGCGGTTTCTTAGTTAAATTAATAATAATAGTTTAATGGTCTATTGTTACAAAATGTTTCTGAATACTAATTTATAGCATATTGTTACAGTAACTGCTTAAATTAGCATTAATTTGAACGGCGGTCCCCAAATTAGGCAGTGTTAACCTTGTATCAGTAAAATACAATAGTAGTATTATTTAACTATTACATTCTATTCTATACAGATACTCTGGATCTGTATATTCTGCCCCCCTAGCCAAGTTACGATCGTTTCGTTTGCGTCGAACGCCTTGATTCCTTTGTTCTGACGTCATCTCAACGCTCAGCCACGTGGTCAGAACAAAGGAATCGGAGGCGTGGCCTACTCGAGGCGTTCGACACAAACGAAACGATCGTAACTTGGCTAGGGAGGCTGAAGGTATTATGCATCTGAGCTCAAAAACTTAATAAAAAGATTGCGTTCTTGTTGTTTATTGTTGATAGGCTCACGCTTCACCACCTTTATAGAAAGCGACTATGACGTCGAAGATGGAGGGCACTTGCCTGAAAATAATCTATTCACTCTTGACTTAACCCATTGTACGTTGTTGTTGCATTGTTGAATGCAGATCTACGCGGGAAACAATGGCTTTTTAATTGTGTCTCTAATTACGGCATACGAAAGGTTAGAGATCCCCAGGTTGCAGTTATCAGGAATTACAGACTGCGGCAGGCAATCCCACTCCTTAGCTGTACGCACAATGAATGCCCAAAATGTTTTGTGCGTAGGTGGGATGTAAAACTCAAAAGTTTCAAATGTGAGTTCCCACCAAAACAGTCTTGTCGGAATAGCAACAGACACTAACTAGACAATGCTCACTTAACAAAAACAATGTTTCCACGTCAAGAAGTTTTTCTTAAATGTTAATTTATATTTTCTTCGAGTTTTTTAGTAGGTATTATTATAAATTAGCGACCCGACCATCGTCGCACGGTTTTATTTTAATTATATAAAAAATTGGCAACGAAATTTTATGTGATTTGCATAATTTCCTTAACTCTTTAGTAGGTGGTTAAAATAAGGTAAGGTGATTCGCACTTGGGGCATGAAAAACACAGTAGTACATCTTGATAAAAATGGAGAAACTTTATCAGTACGACCGAGGCGGGATTCGCCCGAGCCTCAGGCGAGGGTGTTATGGAGCCAAGTGCGTGACAAATTTCTATGTGTATCAAACGAAGTTTTTCAATACACGTACAAGGAAATTAGAAGATATATGTAATATAATTTATTAATAATAAGAGAACGTTTAGTCCACAATATTTGTTAGTATCTCATATTGCTGTATTAGTAAATAAGTACTGTGATGCACGGTGCGGTGGTGACTGCGATCGCTGATGGTAAGCAGTGATGCAATTGTTGATGGTGAAGCGCACTAGTTTATCAAGAGCCTATTCACTCTACTCTGAAGACACCTAAATTATAATCGGACGGGAAGACCGCAGCAAGCAAATGATGGTAAAAGGCGGGGCAGGTAGTCAGACACCAGATAGTTTGACCATCAGTCAGTCCAAGGAGTATTTATTTTATTACCCAGTAACTGGGTTGTGGAGGTGTGATATACAGTCACTGTATGTAAAACATGGATATTCAGCCGCATCCGGTTAGACTTGATGATGTAACCTAGCATTGTATCCTGGCCGTGTTTGGGCTTATTAGAATTGTCATGAGATGTAATTTGGCTATAAGGTACTATCGAAATAATCAGATGATAGAGCTGGAAGCCGGAAGGTAGACACAGAAACTTCATAATAAAACAATGTATCCTAGCAGTGTTTGTGTTAATTGGAATTGTCATAAGAAATAGGCACTATGGTTATAAGTGTATCGCAACTAAAAAGTGTATAATAAAAAACTTAAAAAATAAAATAACCGACTTCACTACAAAACAGAATCACTAAAAGAATCAAAATAACTGTAATTTCGGAAGTCGGTGTCAAATAAGAAACAAACAATACCGAGAAATAATAGTGTTTTTTTAACTAAAGTGACAGCCTTCGGAGAATACAGGCGAGCAGCTATAATGCCTGTATAAAGCAAGAGGCAACATTATAATTTATTGCTATATAACGGAGTTTTTGGCGGGACTTCTTAGAATGAAGATCAATGGCAGTTTTAATTATTCAAAAATTGGTAATGGGAAGGAAATGTAAAATTGGTGTAGTTTTGTATCTTAAGAGTCTGCGCAACTGAAGAATTAGTAGAATCATTGAAACAGGCGCAATCTCGGTAAAATGGAGATGAGAATTTAATTGTAGTGTTGACTACCTCAGCGAAGTTTGGCGAGAAGGTTGACTTGATACATTTACTGCCCAATACTAAAAAAACATTAGAATGTGTACATCCATATTCTAGTGGTAAACAAATTAACTAAATAGTTAATGTTAACCCCCTTTAATTTTTAACTTTATGTTATCCTCTCTAGAGGATGCCTGAGTCCAAGAAGAATATTATTAGGCTGATTATACTGTTTTTCAAATATGTAAATGTATGTAGTAATTGTTAAATACAACATTTTGTAACTTGATGTAAAGAACAATCAGAAGACAATTCTAAAAGAATCGCAGGGTCCTGGAACGAAGGCAAAGAAGGAACTTAGGAGTGGGTTTTAGTCAGTAAAAGACTGACACGCCCTCTCACTCCACCCTAGTGCGAGAAAAGTCATTGGACGATTTCCCGCCTAAAAAAAAAGTACCTATATAGCAAATGAGTTAGAGCCTGCGTAAACTTGAGACAAGAATGACTTAGACAGACTTGTCTACGACGTCGCTGACTTGTCTGTGACATGGCTCACACCATCAAGATAAAACAGTCCAGCGGCGTACGGCCAGTGTTGCCAAATTAGTGGAATTTCCACTAAAACTGGTGGTTTTAACCCCCTATTTAGTTGCGAAATTAGTTGCTAGTGGATTTTTTTAGAGCTTTAGTAAAATTCAAATTCTTACTAAAAATGGGATCACTCGGGTGTAAATCAGCACCATAGAATCCATAATATTATTAGATAATGATACCGACGATGATGGTGCAAACAAAAATGATTCGTCTGAAGACCAATTAATGCATAGCTGTTATTGTATAATTTGTATATTGATTTACTTATTAATGTTAATTTACCCACAAATGGTATTTTGATTAACTGATTGTTAATTTTTATCACTTATTATTAAAGGAAACTAATAACCTAAATGCCTATTTATTTTATTTCGTACAACACACATTTTTTTAGTGGGAAATTTTGCGATTATGTGTGTGGGATAATTTTTTGTTAGTGGTTTAAAAAGTTGACTATAGTGGTAAGTAAGTGTAACTGTTGGCAACACTGGACGTCTCAAAGTCGCAGACAAGTCTGCGACGTCGTAGACAATTCTGTCTAAGACAGTCTTGTCTCAAGTGTGCTCAGGCCCATAAAGATGCACCTGGTACCTAGAAAATTAACTAACTGCAATGTTATTTATTTATAAGCCCAATGTGTCTAGAAGGATGTGTAATTTACTGTTATCAAAGTTAGGGGCAACGAACCTGGAGTCATGAGTTAACGCCGCTGCGGTAAAGTTGAAATCCCCGAACTTCGTGAATATTTTAGTTGCGGTTACAAATCGCCTACATAAACTTATTCTGATTTATTCATAGATAATTATCTTATTTTGTTTGTAGATGAGCTAGTATTTCATGGAATGGAATTTCTGAGTCAAAAGAAACAAACAATTGCATCTAGAGTACTGTTTACGTTTGCTGAATTGCAATTAATTTCGTTTTGCAATTTTAGGTACCTTATCCAAAGTTGAATATTAATTTAATTAAACTAGATGTAGCAAAGTCAATAAGAATTTATGATTTATGATATTATTCATTCTTCAAACAAAACATACGAGATTCAGATAAAATTAAAATATGTTAGCAAAACCGTGGTGGCCCAACAAAGCCTATAATACTAGGGCCATGGAATGATTTCTGAATGGGTAACCTTTCGTCCTAGAATGATGAAGGCAACTGAGGGAACATGGCGTGGATTTTGGTAAGGAAAGGCTGACACGCGTTTCCGTTCCACCCTAGAGCGAGATAAGACATTACGTGGATTCGCATCTCAAAAAATAAATAAAATAAAATAATTTATAGGTATAAAAAGTATAAAAGCAGAGTGACAGTCTGACTTAGGAGTCAGACTGTCACTCTGCTTGTATACTTTTTATAGTGGGGTAGTGTGAAAGTGAAATCCGGGGCCCTGGGACGAAGGCAAAGAATGAACAGGAGTGGGTTTTTAATCAGTAAAGGTCTGACACTATCTCTCGCTCCGCCCAAGAACGTGATTTGTCATGAAATGATTTTCACAACTAAAAAAAAAATACTGCTTCTTTAATATTTTTGTTACACATTTCTGCAGATGAGGTACGTTATAGGATAATTATAGTATTTCACAACGGATTATGAATCTTATGGCATCAAACGATAAAACAGACGATCTTTCCACATGAACACAATAATTTCCAAAATACACAAACAAGAGAAGTATAAACAAATATTACCATCTCCCATCTTCTGAGAAGACACACTAACATATATCAAATTATCAAACGGCCTTTCTCTATTATCTAACATTCATTAAGTAGAAAGAAAGTATACTTTCGTAATCTCCGAGATTTTTGAGTGATAATGTATTCTTACACTACTAATGCCCTTCGCACTGCGCTTCGGTACGGCCATCTCATTAGCGTCACGGTGCAGCGGTGCCATGTTAGTGTGATTTAAGTTACTTTAATAAATTGTTTTTTCAAAAAAAATCATCTTATGAAATCCCCCGTCAGACTTTTACTAACTAAAAACCCACTCCTGTTCCTTCTTTGTCTTTCGTACCGGGGCCGAGTCTTCCTTTCAGAATCATAACGTTGGCCCCAGTAGGCTTCGACCCTGCTGGGCCCCTACAGTTATATTAATAATATGTTAAGAGCATAATGCGATAGTAACGAAGAATTCAGAATTCTAAAAAAAAATAAAAAAAAAATCTGTCTTTGATCTAGAAAGCCATACAGACCTATTTTGTCAGCATAATTCCTCATCTTTTCATATGAAGGATGTCAGCGTCAAAGTGCCGCTACAACCAACGGCTCTGTTCTTCTCGCAACCTTCGGATTACCCGTGCATTCGATTTTAATGATTCTTACATCGTAAATAAATACGTGTTTCGACCGCCAATCATATATTAATCACATACAATTTACTACTAACAATTGACCTGCAAAATGCAAAAAAATAATATAAGAAAGAATGAATTTCGCGGACTACCCGGGTGCTTTTACCTCAATAGATAAAATGCCGACATTATATCATAGTACCTATACTCTACAGACAAGAAATGATACTATAGATCCTTTGTCCGAGCTAACAATTTAAGTGCAAATAAGAGAAGAAATAAGGGTACCTGCACTACACGACCTACCCGGTGGAAAAAGTCTGATCTAAAAACAATAGCTGTCTCTTTGACGCAAGGGATCGTGAACATTGAGCTCTATTGTTTTCCTAATCGGTGCGCAATTTCATTAATCATCTTACAGCTGTGGGTATTGTATCATTAGCAATGACCGGAATTGACCTTTTAATAGGAAAATCACTCATGCAAGTGCAGTATGTACATATATCTCACATTCAGCTGAATGTACTTTGCTTATGGAAATAAGTGACGAACTTTTTTCGAAGGTTTATTCTGAAAATAATCCCACGAGAATGTAGGTACCTACTGCCAAAATAAATTTACATTAATATACTAATTCAGACCAATTGTCTCCGCATGTTCCAAATTCCAAATAAACTTACGATGTTTTTTTTTTTTTTTTTTTTTTTTTTTTTTTTTTTTTTTTTTTTTTTTATTGGGTGGGAAAATCATCCTAATGACATCCCCGCTCTTGGGCGGAGCGGGAGATAGTGTCAGACTCTTACTGACTAAAAACCCACTCCTGTTCCTTCGTTGCCTTCGTCCCAGGGCCCCGGGTTCCGCTTTCACACTACCCGTGGCCCCAGTAGGCTTCGACCCTGCTGGGCCCCTACGATTTGCTGACATCTCCTTGAGGCGCGCGTGGAATAAAACGCGCCGTCGACGACTTGGGCTCGGTCCGGACGGTTACCGGACGGCCAGACGGCGAGCCACCCATTGCTCGCCGTCTGCAAGCCCGCGCCTACGGTGGCCGGAAATCGGGATCGGAATCCCGGCGGCGGTTGGAGCGTAAGGACCGTTGCCTCACGCGATCGGCCGCCTCCTTAGCTCAAAATGCAATTATAATTTTAGTTAAACTAATACACCTAATTGATTCCAAAAAAAAAAAATTAGTCATACGAATAATAAATCTACAAAAGAATTAAAGACAGACATGAATGTGATCCTATTGTCATCGCTCGTGCGATAATGCGATCCGATTGCATCGTACGATTAAAATCGGTCGCGCGATAAGAAATCCTATCAAGAGAGGTGCGATCACACTGTAGCTGAACAGTTTTTGCTTTGAGGCAATATTTCTTTAATAGTAAATACTATATAAAAAAGAACGTGGCATTTAAAAAAAACGACACCACACTACTCTACAGAAACTGAAAAATCGCAGTGAATTTCACAATCACTAATTTGAAGTACGGAAAAAGGAAGAAATTTTTTACAATGAATATTTGTCTATGCCACAAACAAATATTATATTCTGCAAAGCTCCGCAAATTTATAATAAAATTCCGAAATCTATTAGAGAGTTGGATTTGACCGGGTTTAAGAAAAAATTTAAAGAATTTTTGTGTAATAAAAGTTACTATAATTTAAATGACTACTTAGATGACTCTTTAGCATATTAATTCGATTATAATTTATGTGATTTTATTTGACTAACATTTCTAATTTCAATTATATTAACTATCACAATTTAAGGTAACCTCTTTAATATTTGTACGCTCGTATGCCGTGCCACGACCGCCGACCAAAATTTTTAAACCTAAGACCATGTAATGTACTTACCTACCATGTTCTAACAAATATATGATTATGATTGTGATATGATTATGATTACATCATCATCTTCCTGCCCTTGTCCCGTGTTATTTGGGGTCGGCGATACACGTTTTTTTCTTCCACTCTGCCCTGTCACTCGTCATGCTATCACTAACTTCCTTTTCTTTCATATCACTCTTCACACAATCCATCCATCTTTTCTTTGGTCTCCCTCTTCCTCTCCATCCATCCACATGTAAACTCATAACTCTTTTAGTAACATGCGTTTCATCCCTCCTCTTCACATGACCTTACCAAGACAAACGATCCCCTTTTAACTTTTCAGTCACCGGCACCACTATCAAACTTCCTCTAATAAATTCATTTCCCACTTTATCCATTCTTGTCACACCACACATCCATCTTAACATTCTCATCTCCGCTACATGCAATCTTTTTTCATCCGTCTTACATGATTACAAATATTCGAAAAAAAAATCTTGTGTGGTGTTGTCATGTGATAAAACTCACCATAGACTATGTCACTTAACCCACTTAATTGCGCGAGCGCCATAGGACGTTCAGTACTGATTCGATTAATACCATGCTTGGATGGTCGCGCGACGAAAACTAGACAGTTTGCTCGCATCGCATGATCACGCGACCTAGTATAGGACATTCAATAGAACACAAGATATTTAAAAACAAGGTCGCGCGATCGTTATCGCTCGAGCTATGAAAAGAGGACGGCGCCTAAGAGGTACCTAATTGGCAGAATAGCTCTTATTGTTTTATGAAATGGAACAAGAAACCAGCCACACATTTCTTATATTCTGATCAACAGAATGTGTGAGATTGAGTGGTGTTAGTTTACCAGCTTAGTATTTAGTGCGTAATCTCTTACAGACAACCGTTAGATGAGCTGAACGAAACAAGATAGATTTAGGGCTGTCAGTGTTGCTATAACAAGTATAATATTAATCTATACTTCTATAATATCACAAGAGAGCAGTGGTGGCCGAGTGGTAACGGCCCCGACTTATGAGTTGTTGGTCGCGGGTTCAAATCCAGCCAGCCAGGCGCATTACTTTGTGTAATTTATTTCATCACGATCTCAAAACGGTGAAGGAAAACATCGTGACGAAATCAGCATGTCCTAGAACCAAAAATTCGAAGACATGTGACTTTCACCAATCTGCACTGGGCCCGCGTGGTGGATTACGGCCCATTCCCTCTCATAGAAAGGAGGCCTGAGTCCCAGCAGTGGGAACATTAAAAAGGCTGATTATGCTATGCTATGTTTTGCTATAATATCACACTAATATTATAAAGGTGAAAGTTTGCGAGTGTGTAAGTCTGTATGTTTATTACTTCTTCACGCTGCTGAACGGATTTCGATGAAACTTGTTAAACGGGTAGACCATGTCCTGCAGTAACACATAAGACACTTTTTATCCTAGGAGTATGTTCCCTTGGGATAATTTTCTACTATATTGTGAGCGAATTCGCTGGTAGCAGCTAGTATATAAAATTATAATGCTGAAGAGTATGTTTGTTGATTTAGTTGAACGCGCTATTCTCAGGAACTACTGGTTCGGATAGAAAAAATATTAAAGGAGGAGCCTAAAGGGATGTTTTGCCAGTTTAAGCTTTAGGCTACATAACATCGTTCTACGACCAATAGGACCAGAGCAGAACTAAAGACGCAAGTGCAACCGAGGGATATCGTTAGTTAGATATCATAATATAAAATACATATATACTATACCAAATAATATACCTACTAATGAATATCAAATAGGTACACAATCTAGAAAGGAAAAGAAAAATTTGTAAACATGAATGCTCTTTCACAATTTGTTTGTTCGTTGGTAACCTTTGAGCTGCTTAAAATGTGAAAAATTTGTCAAAGAATGAAGTGGAATGCATATGAATACTCAGTTTAAGATTTTTCAATGACGTCAAGTAGAATCGCCAAATTTAATGGCAGTGGGCAGGGTACATTGCTCGCAGAACAGATGATCGATGCAGACAAAAGGTACTGGAGTGGTGACCACGTACCGGAAGACGCAGCGTTGGAAGGCCTACCACAAGGTGGACCGATGCCCTGATTAGGGTAGTGGGAATTCGATGGATGCGAGACGTATAGGATCGGTCGTTATGGCGCCACTGGGGGGGGAGCTATGTCCAACAGTGGACGTCTTTCGGGTGAAATGATGATGAAGAAAGAACTAAATAGAATGACAAGTATAAGGTAACGGAATAAAAAATAAAAACTTAAGAATAAAATGACGACGACTTTCGTCTTAACACACTGATCACAGCCTAGTGTCTCAAGACGAAAGTCTATGCTGCTCGATACCGCGCAGCTTTCCGTACGCTGCCCAACCGAATCTGATTCAACGATTGACCTCATTCTCGAAGTTAGATCTACCCAACTAGACCGTCTGTCCCAGTTAAACGTAATCGCCCACAACAGGCCTCATTATTGCAAGAAATTTTCAACTTTCCTGTCGACTTGTTGCAATCAAACTCCTCAACAGACAATCCTTCCAAAGAGTTTACTCGGCTCAGGGCCACGTATGCTAATCCTTCCTCAAAGCATTTTGACCACACAGTCCTCAACACGATACGAAACTTTGATTTGGGTGGGAGATCTATACCTGAACCCCGATTCTAAGCTGACGTAGTTCTTTGTTTTCTGTTAGCTGCCATATTGGATTTGCATTTTTTATAGTGTACTGCATTCTACTAGTCAAACCCTTTTATTTGATACCCATATTGAGAGAGTGGTGAAAAAACAAGTAATCCGCCGTTTCGTTGGCGGCCATATTGGAATTGCATTTTTTCATAATGTTTTCATTTTACCAGTCAAGTTTTTTCATTTAATTCCCTTATTGAGGGGATTGTAAAAAAAGGAAATCCGCCATTTTGTAGTGGCGGTCATCTTGGATATAAGTGCAATGATATTGAATATATTATATTGTAATGTCATCAAAACTAAAGGTGTGTACCAAAAATCAGATTGATCTGTCATACAGGAAAGGGGTAAAATTTCAATCATTAGATTTGACCCAAACAAACAAATCAAATTAAATAAAACCGTTTAAATAAATAAAAGAAGTAGAGGGATTTAAGAGCACATTGTAAAGCATTAAAATTATAAATTATTCAACTTAAAAATAAATTTACTTTACATTTTAAAGAATAGAATGTTCAAGTTTTGAATTAATGATACCTATAAGTTTATTTTCTTTTGGAAACTAAAGGGCCTATTACACTACGCGATAACCAGCACACGATATTCAGACTGTCTGATTTTTTGTTCCGAGTAAGACCGGTCTAACCCTTATTACACTACGTGACATCGACTAAGTCTGTCTGAATATCGAGTAGTGTAATAGGCCCTTTACAAAAAACCGCTTTGGATCGCATGGAAAAGTGCCTATTTTATTAGAATCTTCTATTGTTTTTGAACCCTTCAGTAGTCACAATGGCTGCCTTGAAAAAAAATTAAGAATAAATTAACAAAAAATGTGATCTCTGAGCAAAGAATGGTTAGCAGCCACAGTTGTAAAGTAAAAAACCAGTACACACGTATGTGGACATTCCAGTGAAAACGAATAGGAAGCCATTTAAGCCGAGAACGAAATTTAGTAACTAGGACCTGTACCATGACGTTTAAAGTAAAATTGTTTCATTCTTATTTCCAGTGTGGGTAAGAGATGGCGCTGGACAACCTGTATAGCTCTGTCTCTTACCCACACTGAAATAAGAATAAAACAATCTTACTTTGAACGTCATGGTAACCCCCTAGGTCATACATGCGAAAACCACGCTAACAGATACAAATTACCTTGATACAGAGATTTTGAACTCGATCAAGCTTGTCCAATAATAATATATTAATTAGGGTTTTCATTAATTTGACGTCAATTGACTGGAAAATGCCGTCAACAAATAATTAAATGATATAAAAATTAATGTTAATGTACAAACATATTTAAAACACATAAAGTACATTAGAATCAATTGTTTCTAAATGAACATCGTTTTGGATGTGTTCAATTGACGTTAGTTGTATTTTAGTTAGTACTAGCTTCTGCTCACGACTTTGTTCTTATATTTTTATTTCGATTATAATTCGGGGGTCTTCAAGGCCTAAGCCTCAGCCAAGGTGAATAGGCTCCTCATAAACTAGTGCGCTTCACCATGTAAACCAACGATTGTATCACTGCTTACCATCAGCCCCCTACCCAAGTTACAACCGTTTCATTTCGATTCTCTTTCGTCGACCGCCTACAGTCGGCCACGCCTCCGATTCCTTTATTCCTACGTCATCTCAACGCTCAGTCACGTGATCAGAACAAAGGAATATGAGGCGTGGCCGACTCGAGGCGATCGACGAAAGAGAATCGAAACGAAACGGTTGTAACTTGGCTAGGCCTGCAGGTGGGATTTCAGTCAAGCACTAGATCATGTTATTTAAAAAAAATGAAAAAAAAAATATTGTTCGCGTTAGATTCGTAAAACAACATAATGCCATTTGGTTTAGATTTTTTTTTTGCGCAGCTCTCTAGTTCTTTATCTAAAATAAATGTAAGCCTTATTTACTCCTTCTAACATCAGCTATCTATCAGTAAAAGTCCCGGCAAAATCGGTCATTCGTTTTGGAGATTAGACAGACCGACTGACAGACAATAATTATATAAATCACATTTTTGTTACAAGTATCGAATTTAAAAAGATGCATATTTTGAAATTAAAAACGGACATTAAATTTATTTAAAAGTATAGATTGGCTTCTAGATTTACTTTTGTTATGCGTTTTTTATTAGCATCTATTCACTACCACTCAAAAATTGTGTCAAAAGTGAGCCGCATTTTGAAAAGTATACTTAACCATCGCCTATAGTTTGCAATAATTCCAAAGAATATTTGACTGTTGTTCTTATGTACACATACTTACCTACATTGATTCAGGTTGAGTTTTGTGTCACCATTGGCGATTTTGACCTTAAAAATTTAAATGTCTTTTTAGTTTTTTTTCTAGCCAAAGCCTACATTCATCAAACGCTATGCAAGAAGTACTTCAAAAAAGTACACGAATATTTTCGCAGAATAATTGAGGAATACAAATAGAAATACATAGTTATTTCCTAAATATGAGATAATATATAAAGTTAATTACTTTTTAATGGGCACAAGTTAAATAGTTCAGCTTTGTTATCTGCGCTGATGTTGTTTTTAATTATTGATATAAATATTGAACCTTACACAGTAACGATTTCATAAATATAATTTTATTAATTAGTCTAAGTATTTACATAAATTATAAATTTCATCTTCTACATTATCGTCGAATTGTATCACTAACGAAATGAAATAATCGGTCATAATAGGACAAACTGATGGGACAAGGGCAGGAAGATGATGATGATGAATAGGACAAACTGACTGACATATCAACGCACAGCCGAAACTATTGGGACTAGAAATGTGAATTTTTTTCTTCAAACCTTGTGCCTTTTATGACGTAAGCGAGCACTATGACAGGATTTTCTAAAGAAAGAAACCTATTTTCACGCGAGCGAAGCTGCTGGCAGAAGTTAATATCCGTGACATTCAGTGTGATGACAGAAAAAATCAACTTGGATCCTCAAAACTAATATAATAAATTTTATAATGTGATTATCAGACTTTGGGAAGCCGAGACCAAATTTAACCTAATTTTGACAAGCATAATATATCTCGAGTCTCGACCCATAGGTCCCGAAATTCGAGACAGTTCCGTTCAGCTGAACTGAACGGAACTGTTTCGAATTCCGGGACCTTCGAGGAAGTCCCGGGACATCAAGGAGAGGACACTGGGGACCCAAAGTCTAATTAGAATCTCTAGTTCAATTAAATTTAATTCTGCATTGACGTTTTACCGAGGTTTATTTGATTTTGGTAGGTACATATTTATGTATTTAGTAAGTCATGAGTAAAGAAATAATCGAATGAATTCCCTTTTTGTCACCTATGTGCAATGTAAAATGACAGAAAAATAAAAATCAAATGTTGTAAATGCAATAAATTCATGTGTTATAAGATTTTTTTTTTTGTGGGAAAATCATCTAATGCGAAAAATTACGCTTATGGGCGGAGCGGGAGATAGTATTCGTTTTTTCCTTTTGAGGTACGGAACCCTAAAAATTTAAAATAATGATGATTCCTAAGACTGAGTTTAGTTTAGAGTTATTTTCATGGCACACAAGTATTCGCTTCAAAATTTTGTGTTTGATGATACCTATCAAAAATTATCGCCTTTATCACCAATTAGTATCTAACATATTACATTAAAAGCAATTTAATCAAAATAAATGATAAAATAAATATTTAAGCACTAAATTTTCATGATTTAATTCCGTTAACGTAATGAAAATGTTCGAATCTGATATTCCTCTCTGAACTTTAATAAATTAGGTTGACATTTTTCTCTTTGGTTCAACTTATTGATGGATTTAATTTCACAGAAAAATGTCAACCTAATTTATCCTTTTATTTTTTTGGTCCCTTAGGACAAGAATAAATTTAATATTCGGGATCGAGGACAAACAGGTCCCAAATGGCATTCCATTTAACGCTGGAACTTGTAAGGCCGTGATCGACGTGGGGCGGCTTGTGGCTCACCTATAAAGTACGTTGGAGATTCATAGATCACCACAGGAACATTGTTTTAAAAATCGAATTATCAAAGCTTTAGCGTGTTTTCGACGACAGAAATGGAAGATAGAAGACCTCTTCCAAGTTGGAATGTATGTTTACAAAATTAGTTAAAACAAATCACTGTCTTTTTTAGGTGGGAAATCTTCCAATGACTTCTCCCGCCCTTGGGCGGAGCGAGAGGGTGTGTCAGACTTTTACTAACTAATACACACTCCTGTTTCTTCTTTGCCTTTGGGGTTACACTATCACACCACCCATGGCTTGGTCCGGACGGTTACTGGACGGCGAGCAATGGGTAGCTCGCCAACGTCTACGGTGGGTACGATCCCGGCGCCGTTCCCTCACGCGTGCAGCCTCCTCCTTCACTAGCATCACTGCCTCGTAGAAGGAGGCGACCACCTTCCATTGCTAATCGCTCTGGAACATAACCTAAACCAGGGCCCGGCGCGAAAGGTCACCGCCGCCGATTGCTTCCATGAAGACACGGCGGTACCCTGCCCAAGCGGGGCACACCTCCACCATATGCTCCACCGTGTTCTCCGGGTGGTCCACACAATGTTGACACCCGGGCGTTTCTTTCACATGATTCCAGTACAAAAAACTCCCGAACTTACCGGTGAGGACCTGCGTCATGCGGAAGGTGAGGACGCCGTGATGTCTTTCCAGCCACTCCTCAAAGAGGAGGGTCATGGCCATACGGATGGTGCGAGGATACCGCACGGTTTCAACAGCCCTTGTACGCATGCACGATCTGCGCGTGGAGATGCAACGTCGGGGCGAAACTCCATTGCCGCGACAAGTCGCGGCATGGCGGGCAGAGTTCCGGCGGAATCTCATGGTGGAATCTCGACAGTGATTATCGCAACCCAGTGCTGGGCACGCCATAATCATGGCGGTAAGTCCCCTCTTTGAGGAGTGACTGGAAAGGCAACACGGCATCCTTACCTTCCGCATGACGCAGATCCTCACCGGACATGGTAAGTTCGGGAGGTTCCTGCACCGGATTCATGCGGAAGAAACACCCGAGTGTCACCATTGCGTAGACCACCCGGAGGACACGGTGGAGCACACAGTAGAGGTGTACCCCGCTTGGACAGAGCAACGCCGTGTCCTCGTGGGGGCAATCGGCGGCGGCGATCTCTCGCGCCGGGCCTTGGTACAGTCCATGGTCCGGAGCGAGGAGGAGTGGCAGGCGGGCCTCCTTCTGCGAAGCAGTAATGCTAGCAAAGGAGGCGGCCGATCGCGTGATGCAACTGTCCTCTCCCGATTTCCGGCCACCGAAAGCGCGGGCTTGCGGACGGCGAGCAATGAGTGGCTCGCCGTCCGACCGTCCGGTAACCGTCCGGACCGAGCCCAAGTGGTCGACGACGGCGCGTATTGTTCCACGCGCGCCTCAAGGAGATGTCAGCAACTGTAGGGGCCCAGCAGGGTCGAAGCCTACTGGGGCCAAGGGTCTGATTCTGAAAGGAAGACTCGGCCCTGGTACGAAAGGCAACGAAGGAATAGGAGTGGGATATTAAACAGTAAAAGTCTGACACTATCTCCCGCCCCGCCCAAGAGCGGGGGATGTCATAAGATGATTTTCTTACCGAAAAAAGAAAAAAAAACTCCTCAAAGAGAGAACTTACCGTCATGATTATGGCGTGCCTAAAAACAAATTGCTATCTATGATCTAGATTCTAGAACGGTATCTTTCCCGTTTGGTATTCTGATGCACAGAAAAAAAATAGTTTTTAGTCGAAAAATTTGCTTAATTTTTTTATATCATTTCACTTTTCTCGGCGCAAATATTTAGCTATACCATACAAACAGTAGGTATAACCAGGTATAACATAAGCATAATTATTTTATACGAGTATGTGTAACCCTATCCAAAACAAGTCAATATAATTTATTTTTATTAAATTAAACTGCGACACATAAACTTTATTTTTACCTTGCCTTTAAAAATAATCTTAATTATTCGGTGTTAACCAGCAACATTTGATGACCTTCAATAAGGCATGTTGTCAATCGGGTTCCATGATGCCCATAACTATTTTTCTAACTATGGAAATTGATACAAAAGGCTGTATAAAATTAAAATAATTAATTAAAACAGTCACGAGCTAAAAACATTAGAGATCTGTTGATTCACATGTCACAAGCAAGTTTCTGTACCTAAAGTTTTTTTTTCTAAAATCTGCCGAGTTCCTACCGTTATCTTGTGCGTACCAGCGCTCCTAGCCAAGTTACAATCGTTTCGTTCGTACCGAACGCCTCGAGTACGCCGCCTCCAATTCCTTTGTTCTGATCACGTAACTGAGCGTTGAGATGGCGTCAGAACAAAGGAATCGGAAGCGTGGCCTACTGGAGGCGTTCGGCGCGAACGATACGATTGTAACTTGGCTAGGGGGGCAGGCTCGCGTACCAGGGTCGCCTTTCGAACAAACTCGCAGCCGTGGTTCTATAGATGGATTAATAGTATGGAATAGTATCTGGAATCTTTTATTGCTTATCAAACATGCGCAGCCATCGCTGTCCATAAAAGATGAATTATGATTTTGGTGCCTAATTTCAGAAGGTAGATCTCAATCTGCCTTCTGAAATTAGGCTGCTGTCCCAACAAGTTAGGCAGTCAAAGATGAAAATGTAATTCGAAATTATTCAGCCAAATTACATACCATTCATAGGTACTATGCTGAGACCCTTCAACGGCACAAATACCTTATCGGTAATTAAAGTTTTGAGCCATTTGGGGTCGAAACGCTTGGGTCATGGGGTCCGAATGCGTGTCCCCTTTTTAAGGAAATTTCATGCCAACTGATCGACACTTTGCGTGACCAGAGGACTGGCTCGTTCTTCGCCCAAAGAATTAGCATTGCTGTTCAACGTGGCAATGCTGCCAATCTTCTGGGTACATTTCCGGATGACAGCGATGTGGAGGAGTACTTCGACGCCTGAGTGTACTTTGTGTTTTCGTAAATTATATTTATGTACATAGTTAGGTTTTAGTATAAATAGTTTAGTTAATATTTAAGTTTTTTTATGTACATATGGAGATATAATATTGATAAATAGTTTTATTAAATAAATAATATAAATATATTATTATGTTGCAAAATTAATAAATTCCAAATCAATACATAACATAATCAGCCTTTTAATGTTCCCACTTTTGGGACTCAGGCCACCTCTCTATGAGAGAGAATGGCCCGTAATCCACCACGCGGGCCCAGTGTTCAATTAAATTTTTAGTTCTAGGACATGCCGGTTGCCTCACTTTATTTTCCTTCACCGTTTTGAGAGCTGTCGTGATGAAATAAATTACACAAAGTAATACGCCTAGCTGGGTTTGAACCCCAGACCGTAAGTCGGGTCTATTACACTGGACCATCACTGCTCACAGCTAAACTGTTGATAACAAATTCTAATAGAGCTATTAACACTACAAAAATTGTTATCACAACGGATGCAGCACAACGACGATACCGGCTGGGGACTAAACATCCTTTCCACTAGTTGTTTGTAAATATTTTTGCGTTTGCGCAATAGTCTCGTTTATTCAGTTATCCGATGAAATCGTTTTCTGAAAACAAAACATATATCATAACGCCATTATTTTGAACAATGCAGTTGTAAATAATTTACTAGGAAGCACTTCCCACCATTGATGGCCGCTTCACAAAACGGGCCCTACGACTAACTAAAGCTCAGTTGCGCAAAGTGACGGCCGTTACAACTGGCCACGGGACCTTTAATAAGCACTTCTCTATCATAGAGTTACAGACAGTCGACAATGCAGAGCCTGCATGAAGGAGGACAAGACAGCAGCTCATCTGCTTCTAAGCTGCCCTGTGATCGCTAGTAGTATAGTGGCAGTGGTGGTGGTACAGGGCCAAATACTTCTGAAACTCAGGTACCCTCCGTGAAATGTTCAGTAACACCAAGGCACTGGTGGCCTTTCTTGAGGAGCTGGGGTGGATCGAATGACTCATTTATCCCACCCGTCGTAAAATAAGTGCTTTAGTTGTGGAGTTGCGGATAACAGCCCGACATACATAAAAGCGATCTACCATGCAGTCAAAGAGCTGTATAGTGAAGTGGAGGGTTTTTTTTTTTTTATTGTGTGGGAAAATCATCCTAATGACATCCCCGCTCTTGGGCGGAGCGGGAGATAGTGTCAGACTCTTACTGACTAAAAACCCACTCCTGTTCCTTCGTTGCCTTCGTCCCAGGGCCCCGGGTTCCGCTTTCACACTACCCGTGGCGTGAAGTGGAGGGTTGAGAAAAAACTATTTTGTTGAGCCTTTTCATCTTAACTCTTGCTCAAGGTCAATGCTCCACGGAAACCCAAGAAATTCGAATTTTCGATCATGTTTTTGCAATTTGTAGTTCAGTGTTGGATCCAGGTGAAAAAAAATAATGATACGGTAATGTATATACACAATTATACTCAATAAAACGATTAACATAACTATCTAACTTTTTTTAGATAAAATACTGTGTATGATGAAATTATTCGTGAAGTATTAACCAACTAGGTAGGAAATTATCAACAGGGAGACGGTTTTTCAGTAAGCAACGGAAGGACCAGTATCTACCTCTTCATAATCATCATTTAGGTCAAAAGACGACCACTGCTGGACGTAGGCGTCTCCCAAGTGTCACCACAATGACCTATGCATCTCGCAACCCTCACCAGTTCGTCAGTCAACCTTGTGGGAGGCCTTCCAACGCTGTGTCATCCGATAAGTGATCACGACTCGTAAAGCCTTTTGGCCACATCGACACAGAACAGATGTTCTGCGAGCAGTGTGCCCAGCCCACCGCCACTTTAGTTTTGCTATTCTATTTTGGTGTAGAATAAAGTTTTATTCTGTTCTATTTTGCTCTATTCTGTTCTATTCTGTTCTATTCCGTTCTATCCCGTTCTATCCCTTTCTATCCCGTTCTATCCCGTTCTATCCCGTTCTTTCCCGTTCTATCCCGTTCTATCCTGTTCTATCCCAATCTATACCGTTCTACCCCGTTCTATCCCGGTCTATTTCGATCTATTCCGCTCTATTCCGTTCTATCCCGTTCTATCCCATTCTATCCCGTTATAAACCGTTCTATCCCATTCTATCCCGTTATAACCCGTTCTAATCAGTTCAGTCCCATTCTATCCCGTTCAACCCTGTTCTATCCCGTTCTATCCCGTAATATCTTGTTATATTCCGTTCTATTCCGTTCTATACCGTTCTATCCCGTTCTATCCCCTTCTATCCCCTTCTATCCTGTTCTATCCTGTTCCATTCTGTTCTATCCTGTTCTATCCTGTTCTATCCTGTTCTATCCTGTTCTACCCCGTTCTATCCCGTTCTATCGTGTTCCATCCTGTTCTCTTCTGTTCTGTCCTGATCTATCCTGTTCTATCCTGTTATATTCTGTTCTATACTGTTCAATTCTATTCTTTGGGTTTTGTCGGTAGTATGTACCTATCTCTACTTATTATGTTTAAGTTTCAAAATTAAGCTAATCATGTTATTACGGGCGCTGACCTTAACATTACCTACCTTTAAAGAAATTCTTGAGCTTATCACAGGTCGTTACCCGTCACTTGGTTATGCAGAAATAATCTGGTCTGCCTTAGGTTGTCCTGTCCGGTCAAAATGCCAATAAAATTATTCTTTTTAAATTTTTGACCGTGAACTACCTTATATAATATCCGGCTAAGAGTAAATACGTGGTACTGTGATATCGAAAGGAGATCGCATGAGTTAGGTTAACGAACTGGCAAGTAAAATATACTTTTAAGGACTTTGTTGTTCTAGAATAGGGTGAAAAATTGAGTAGAACAAAGAAATGTCTAGTTCTTTCAATTCGGACATAACCATTGTAGCGCGATGTACATATTTGGAATTCTTGAAGAAAAGTATAATAGAAATATAAAGCTTTTAAAGCATTTCATTGTAGATAAATCCTGGTCCCTGAAGAAACCCCGTCGCAGAGTGCGACAGTACCTACCAGTGATGACATATAGCTCTGAAACGTAGTCACTCACAATGGCTCTTTTTAGAAGGCTTAGTCACCAATAAGGCAATCGAAAGGGTTATGCTTGGAGTTTCCTTGCGTGATCGCATCAGGAATGAAGATATTCGCAGGAGAACTAAGGTTACCGACATAGCCCGAAAAATTGCAGTTGTGCAGTTTGCACACACACAAGATTTCTTTAAAGTTATTTTTGTAATATTTTCAGAAACACTGTTTAAATGGTCTTACGATAACCTAACAGGATTGTATAAAGACGTGATTAATAGAGGAAATAAAGAATCCTCACATCGTACAACACTCTAAGCAAATTGTCACGTTCTTCCAAACACTGATGACTCTGTTCCTAGAAGGATTCGAAAACAGATATTCAAGAAGTTCGTGACTTAATTGTGTTGGAAATGGAACCAATCCAGTCTTATCACCATCAGATCATTCACATGGCTAGTTTGACAATTGAACGAATGAATGGGATAGACGTATCACACTTATCTACTCTTGAAGATGGTGGAGAAGTAAGAATGAACGTATAGCGGACTAACCCATTGCTAGTCGTCCGCAAGTCCGCGCCTACGATAGCCGGGTATCGTTCTGCGACTCCCGACGCCTGAGCCTTTAGATAAGAAGTTCGCCAAAGCCGAATCCCCAGTATGTCGTACTCTGAAGATGCCTCCTGAATATTTATTAAACTATTTTCATATTATACTGTCCCGACGTCTTTGTGTCGACACTGCCACCGCACCACGCTGCAAACCATCGCTGTGAACTCGTTGCATTATGCATGGGGCCACAGCATTATGATAAAGTTTCGGCCATTTTGCGAGGATGTGACGCATATTTTCCCCACATAATGATTATAATTGAGCGTCGCTGATGAAGAAGTATAATTCTAAAATGAGGATATGTGTGTCAGTGTACGAGAAAAGATTCGCTTACAATGCGTTATCCTCTTCCTCATACACAGGTTCACGAAGTCTGAGCTACCAGGAGCGCATACCAAGCGAAGAGTTTATCATACAAGTTCTTATATGGCTGTCGTAGAAGGCCGTACTTATATAATACAGTGTTTAAATTATTTATTTTAAGTCGGTAGTTTTGCATAGTATTTGTACGATTTTACGCAAAACTGCCGATTCCAAGGAAAATGAATAAAATTCTATCTCTTTCAGATAGCAATGACACCGCCCTTTCTACATTAATAAAATAAAATAAATTAAAAAAGGTTCTATACTACAACTTAACTAACTCAATCAGTGTACTGATTGAGTTATTTAATTTCTACACTTTACACTTTATTACTTATTTTAAATACACTTTATAGTGTATGTGTGTGTAATGTGTGTCTGTCTTTATAGTGTGTGTGTGTACTGTGTGTCTGTCTTTATAGTGTGTGTAGTGTGTGTGTGTGTGTATTTATAGTGTGCAGTGTGTGTGTGTGTAGGGTTCACCATACTATTATAAACTGTCGTCTCTTCGGCATAGGCTTCCCCAATTACTCTTCAATGATTTCAACGATTCCTTTCTACATTAAAATAGGTAAAGTATAGAATATTTAGAGCAAATGTCACCAATATCCTACAGCAATGGTGACAGCTCTTGGACTCAGTTTAGAGTTACTGAGTGCATTTAAGATCATTGATGAAATGGCCCCTTCGTCAATTTGATTCTAACAAAAAACGAATGCAATTTTTGTACCTATATCGGGTATTTATAATACATTCATTTGTCTAGATCTGCGGGGTTACCATGACGTTCAAAGTAAGATTGTTTCATTCTTATTTCAGTGTGGGTAAGAGACAGAGCTATACAGGTTGTCTAGCGCCATCTCTTACCCACACTGGAAATAAGAATGAAACAATCTTACTTTAAGCGTCATGGTACAGGTCTTAGTCGTTAAACAACAGAATAAACAGTACACAGCGTCAAGTAATTATTACGAAACGTTTGTCAATATGTATTTAAATTATAATATTTATAGTTACTTAACATTTACTGTGAAGTGTTATAATAATAAATATCTATTTAAGTTAATTAAGCGGAGGTTTATTTACAGACATAACTACTAAAAATAGATTATACTGTTGTTGTGTCTATTAATATATACATGCGTAATTATATGAAAAAATATGTAGAGGCTGTATGGTTTTTTTCTAATTTGTCTAATCCGTAGATATTGCAAAAAGCTCTGATATTTGATTTTGTCGGTTAACCTTTTCTGTTTGACGTTTAATTTGATGGAATCTTCCATTCACTGTAGCTAGTACTAGATTGTTCCATGATTGTATATTCTTGCAAAAAAAGGATGAAAACGCGAAACCCACAGAGCGTTTTGGTAATAATTTCCTAGTGCGTTAGAACAGCTAAAGAATGGAATTATCTTTCTCCGTTTCCTGATAGCTTTAGAGTTTTTAGGTCAAGAGTGAATAAGCTACTTCTATAATGAAAGAAAGAAAGACAAGAAAGTATAAAGAATTTATTTGGTACAGCACAAGGCACGAACATAATATTAGGTAACACAAACCAAAAAAAAAACAGAAGTAAGAAATATAGTAAGAAAGAAGAATAGAATAGAAAAAAGTAGAAGTAGGAAAGTAGTTTAGTAGAATATAGTAGTTTAGTAATGTAGTAATGCAACAAATAACCTAGACTGTAAATGTGTTGTATATGGTTATTTGGTGCAACCATAGATATCTATGGGTGCAACACAGTTTTACCCGATACACACATGGCCTGTCAGGGAAACTGGATTTTGGTTTTTTTATAACAAATTGTGCGTCGGTTCAGGCAGAATAAACATGTTTTCTTTCTTTCTTTCTTTCTATTCAATTGTGATTCATCTCTTAGTAGTTAGTGTTGCTCGCTGTTACATGCTGTTTCTACATTGTGTGTATCTGTGTACGTGTGCCAAATAAATATTTTTCTTTCTTTCTTTCTTTTCTTTCTTTCTTTAGATAGTAATCAAAAGCAAGTATGATTAACAAAGATTTAAAAAATATTGTCAATTAAATGTGTTTGGCAGACGATGTTGGTTCACGAAAAGGGTGCAAGTTCTCAAGCTGATCCGTTTTTTTATTATTACCACCTTAAAAATAATTTATCTTTCTCCTAGTCAAGTAGTCTAAAAACTGAAAGAACAGTTTTTAAAGCTCTTACGAGTGTGGACCGAACTATCGTCAATCGAGTGGAGTATATTCGGAATCACTTAGTACGCTTCTCTTCAGAATTCCTTTGAAGGATAAGATCATCATCATCATCTATTTCAGTGGTTTTTGTGGAGTGAAAGCAGATAATGATCCCAAAGGAATATACTCCTGGGACAAAAAATATCCTATGTGCTATTCCAGGACACGATCTACCCGTATGCCAAACATTCAAACCTGTTCAGCCGTTCGAACGTGAAGAAGTAATAAACATACACACAGGCACTCACAAACTTTCGCCCTTACCTATAATATGACTGTTACAAACCCATCGGCGAATACAGATTTGATGTGATAATACCAGGACGGCGAACAATGGGTAGCTCGCCGTCCGATCGTTCGGTATTCGTCCGGACCGAGCCCAAGTTGTCGACGGCGCGTACTGTTCCACGCGCGCCTTAGGGAGATGTCAGCAAAGCGGGGTCGAAGCCTACTGGGGCCAAAGGTCTGCTTCTGAAAGATAAACTCGGCTCTGGTATAAAAGGCAACGAAGGAACAGGAGTGGGTTTTTTAGTCAGTAAAAGTCTGACACACCTTCTCGCTCCGCCCAATAGCGAAGAATATCATTGGATGATTTTCCCATCTAAAAAAAAAAGTTACATTTCATCATTAATTCAATATTGATACACCCTCAATTCGCATACATCGTAGCATGAGACAACTCCGGTACGTTTCCTTTACACATATAATTATTGTTCAGGTACGTAAACAAACAACAAACTTACCGACGCCGACGTCAATTGCAGTAAAAGGGAAATCCACAGTACAAAGATCAAAGTTGTAACCGCCGGACATGGTCAAGCCATTACCATAACTACTACTTGGACACAAAGTCTAAATTTGGATGTAAATATTTTGATAAAGACCCTTGGAAAATTAAATCGTAATTTCTAGAAGAACTATAACTACGTATTATTATACGACGTATTTTTGATTGGATTTAGGAACATTTTGTACTTTTAACCTTGGCACTATTTATAGTAACGGCTCGGACGTCTATATATACCTGTATCATTATTACATACCGCAATAAGGACCTACAATACCTACGTATATACGTATATATATTGCCATATTTGAGTAAGCCTCTCTCAAGGCCCTTACATTTCAGAGTAAATTCGAATCTGATCAACACCGACCTACACGCACATACCATCATCACATATCATATGGTATATTAATTTTATTTATTTATTTTATTGTTTTGTAAAGTTATGAATTGGATTTAATGATGTGTGTCTTCCTGCCTTTGTCCCGTGTTATTTGGGGTCGGCGCAACACGTTTTTTTCTTCCACTCTGCCCTGTCACTCGTTATGCTATCACTAACTTCCTTTCCTTTCATATCACTCTTCACACAATCCATCCATCTTTTCTTTGGTCTCCCTCTCCCTCTCCATCCATCCACATGTAAATTCATAACTCTTTTACTAACATGCGTCTCATCCCTCCTCTTCACATGACCATACCAAGACAAACGATTCCCTTTCAACTTTTCAGTCACTGGCGCCACTTTCAAACTTCTCCTAATATATTCATTTCTCACTTTGTCCATTCTCGTCACACCACACATCCATCTTAACATTCTCATCTCCGCTACATGCAATCTTTTTTTCATCCGTCTTTTTCTCAGCCCAACATTCTGATCCATACAGTATGACAGGCCTTATCACGGACTTGTAGATTTTACCCTTCAAATTGAGGGGCATCCGTGGGTCACAAGTTGTTCCTGTGACCTGTCGCCATTTCATCCATCCTGCGTTAATCCGGTCTACCTCACCATCCCCTTGGACGAGTGACCCGAGGTACCGAAAGTCAGAGCAGATCGGTATGGGCATTCCAGCGAGAGCCAAAGGCACTGGATTGGAGGGACCGCCGAAATCGCAGAACAGGTATTCCGTTTTGGTTCTACTCAATTTCAGGCCAACACTCTCCAATCTATGCCACCACACCTCCAATCTATTCTGGACCTCTAGACGACTCTCGGCAACCATGATATGAAACTATGATAAATGATATGAAACTATTATTATAATTTATATTTTTGTCTACACTATCCCATTGGGTTGGCCTGTAATGATAGCTGTATGTATGTATGTCTAAGAAATAAATAAAAAAATATATTTATTAATGCCCGTTTAACTCAATGCTCTTCATTATATTAAAATTGCATTTTACTTTTAAATCAATTTCTTATTTTATTGCGTAATTTAAATAAATTATTAGGTATTAAATTAAATTATTATAGACTAATTATAAATTGTAAGTTAAATAATTATTCGTAAGTAAAAGCTATTATAAAAATCTAGTGACCGACTGAAACATGATTTGCAAGCCGAAACCATAACCTGTGTAATAAGTGTGTTTCCTGATAGCTACAACCGGGGTCTTTAAGTCAAGAGTGAATAGGTTATTTCTAGACAAGTTCGCTCCTTCGTCGGCCACATCATCGCTTACCATCAGGTGAGATAGTGGTCAAACGCGAGCCTACCAACAATTAATAAAAAAATTAAAGTGAAAATCCATTTCAGCAAAAAACACAAATTTACGTGGGTGTTTTATTTAGAGCCGTATGGGGTTGAAACACTGGGGCCATGGGGTCCGAGCGATCGAGTTGTTCGTGATATCAGCAAACAACTGGTGAGCACGTGAGCATTGCTTACGTGCATTGCTGCTGCATTTATATATATATAACAATGAGCTTTGCTATCCAACGTGGCAATGCTGCCAGCGTTCTGGGCACCTTTCCCATTGATATCGATGTAGATGAATTTTTTGATGCCCAATAATTTCCTTTTCTACCCGTTTGTAAATATTATTATTTTAGTTTGTATATATTCCTATTAATTTATACGTAGTCGAGTAAAGGTTAAGTCATTTAAAATCCTTTTTTACTCCAAACACAAACAGACAAAAGAACAATCACAGATAAAAGAGCTCAAAGTTGCTGCTTAAAACAAAAGAAATTTAAATAAAATTATAGACCCAATTATGTACCCACAATCTTAGCAATTTGTTTCTCGTAAGATTGTCTAAGGTGACCTGACATATATGGCCGGTAGTGCACATTCATAGTATTAACTAGATAACATACATTAAACCACTGCAATTATCCGGTCAATTACCAGTACACCTACCGTTCTTGACCTATGCGGAAGTACGCACGCAAAAACAGATTGGTATTTATGTTAAGTTAGTTCTTAAAAAAATCCTGCTATACTTGCAACTGTAGAAAAACCTGTAGTATTCATTTAAATAGTTATAATATTATAAAGCTGAAGAGTTTTTTTATTTGTTGGTTTGGTTGAATGCCCTAATACCAGTTAGTACTGCCCCCCTAGCCAAGTTACAATCGTTTTGTTCGCGCCGAACGAGTAGGCCACGCCTCCGATTCCTTTGTTCTGACCACGTAACTGAGCGTTGAGATGACGTCAGAACAAAGGAATCGGAGGCGAACGAAACGATTGTAACTTGGCTGGGGGGGGGGGCTGGTTTGAATTAAAAAAATATTTTAGCGTTGGATAGCTTATTTATCGAGAAAAGATGTATAATACGCTTTGACAATTAGGAGCGGAACAGTAACCAAAAATGCGTGTGAAACCGCGAGGGACAGCTAGTATTTCATGAATATAAAAAAAAACTATCAGATGGGTTCACATCAGGATGGCTGAAGTAGGATCTTACCCTGTACATAGGCAAACACCATTACATTAAACGGTTTTTTTTTTATGTGGGAAAATCATCTAATGACAAATCCCGCTCTTGGGCGAAGCGGGAGATAGTGTCAGACTTTTACTGACTAAAAACCCACTCCTGTTCCTTCTTTGCCATTGTTCCAGGGCCCCGTGGATCTCTTTCGCATCACCCATGGCCCCAGTAGGCTTCAACACTGCTACATAAAAAGGTAAGATGTTGTTACTCGCATACGTAGAGTGTACATACTGTACATTGTAGAAACATAATCTCCATTTAGCAGATTATGGGTCTCGCGGGGCTTCCTTTGTAGCCATACTAAAGTGCCAAGTCATGAATGCACTTCAGTTTTACACATGGGTTTATTACTATAAAACTCGTAATCCGGGTTAATTCTTGCACCAATATGGTGCAAGAAAAAAGTCTGTTACCTATGGATGAAATCAAATCCGGTTAATTCTTGTACCATTAATGTTCTACGTATACACACCCAGGCACAGAAACTCTCGCCTTTATAATTTTACATACTGTGATATTTTAAAAACAATATATTTTTTTAAATTTATTATGCAAGAATAAACCCGGGATGTCGTACTTAACGATTAGGATTGCTAAGTCGTTTTGCGGTTACTTATAAGTAGGTACTTACTCTAATAAGTGTTAATTACCGCAGCCAAGGTACTGGGTAATACCACTATTACTAGGTTAATCCAACGTCACTTTGTATCCTACGTGACATTATACGGTTTTACTTAATATGACGTAAATACCCTTAATATTGTGACTTACTTTTTGAAGGTACTTGTGTCTAAAATAATAAACGTCACATGAGTCAATTCGATCAAGGTTAAGCATCGCTTGACTAGGCCAGTCTGAAGGTGGGTGACCATCTTAACATACCATCGAGATTCCTCACGTTAAAGCACGTTATGCCATCTATTTATCTTTCAGAGTCTGATTTCCGCACTTAATCCTATGCGAGCCATTGTGCGTGGACCATAGTGGCCAACCTTCGGTGGGCTAATTCAACCAGCTTAACTCTTTTCAAAAACAGATTAGGCCTCCTAGATTTTGCAGGGATCCTAGGTTTCGCTTGCCTGTTTCAATGACACCTCTGCAGTCAAGGAGTACACGCGAAATTATCTCTTCCCTCAAGTATGCTCTGCACAGGGAACTGTCTGTGATGCCTATTGTGTGGAGGTGTTTATTCAGTATGCCGTTTCCAGGGATGGTCCCCGCTACCACACGCACGCTGCCTCCGTCCAGTCGCATGAGGCTTGTTACACGTTGAGCCATTGGTCCCAGCTGTCCTTTGTAGATCTTTGATAATCGTTAGAGATAGAAGCAAGGAAAGCTGACACCAGTCTTGCCAAGGGATATCGTGGTACTCAATTACAGGGTTGTGGAAGTCACATAGGCAGTAGCTCTTTGTAAAGTACTGGTATTCAATTGCATACGGTTAGACTAGAAGCTGACCCCAACATGGAAAAAGGCTAGACAAAGGATGATGACCCTTAATATACACTCTATCCATTATATTATTAACTATCTGAACCTTTTGTGAAACGTCATGTTATGTTTGCCCGTACACAACAATTCCGTCTGGGGGACACGTGCCCCCCCCCCCCCCTCCTTACATCCGCTCTTGCTTGATGTCCATCGCAAAAACAACGACCTGATGGCTGTACCTACACTTAGATGTTTTGACTACCCACCACATACACGACTGACGAGGGGACTCCAGCACAAATTGAATGAACTGGAAGGCAAAGTTAGAGTGAATAGAAAGTTATCTCTCTGTCAGATAACTGTGGACGGAGCCTGAATCCTTGACACAACGGCGCGTAAATTTCCACGCGCGATTCTAAGAGATGTAAGCAAAATCGTAGGGATACAGCAGGGCCAATGCTCGCTATCGCAAAAAGAAAAAAAACAAATCAGCCTTATGTCTCAACAAACCAAACCGGCGCTGGGTGTCTGACGCCGAAGTAATGCTAAGATGATAGGCAACTGTAACTGTTCAGGCACGCTCAACGCTTTTTTTATTGTATCATTCTGTACTATTCTACTTTTTTTCTTTATTAATAACATTACAAATCCTATACGCGTTAACAGAGTTCTCGAAGATGAATGTAAACACAATATCAAACTAAACAAAGATCGATTAATTACGCACCACACCTGTTGACAAAATTTTATGACTAGTGTCTAGTAGGTATAAAATAGATAGAAAACAAACTTATTGCGCCTAATTTATTTATTTCTGGCAGTTTCCAATTGTATAGAGTAGTTGGACCACTATTTTTGGTTTAGATGAATGGCTTTAAGATAAAAAGATATACTAACTGTGTATAAATATCTAATATTTATTAATTTATGATTTATTTATATCTAAACAGGTTTCAAGGAATTTAAAATATTAGTTTGTAGCGACAGCTATGGCATCATCATCACATAAGAACTAATCCTGCATCGCGCAATCAAAGTTCTCCGCGCGATTAGAACATATAGAATAGCCCGAAATCATCTATCGGGCAATTGCCCACCAGACATGACACCCGTCTGGTCGGAAGATCTTCCCTTTTCAACGGAGATTTGTGGGACTTTACTCTTTGTTCCGCATACCTCCAAACTGGTGGGCCACCCAGATACCTCATCATAATCTTTTCAGCCCAAAGACGTCCACTATTGGACATAGGCTTCCCCCAAACGGGGGGTTTGCCACAATCGCTTCGCTTAGCAACCGTGTAGGCGATCACAGTGTGGTTGCTGCAATGAACAAAGAATGCTGCTGCCCATTCTCTGGTGTGTCCCTTAGGCGCCTCTTACGACACCCACGGGAAGAGGTGGGATGGTGCTATTCTTTTCGTCCGAACACCATACGGTATACATATACCTATATAATTTTTATTTCGATGCAGGTGAAAGCCACTATAAGCACTATACTATAAAAAATCAATTGAGTACAGTCAATTTCTACAGCACCATAATGAATAAATAACCAAGAAACAGGATTTTCCTGCGGAAAACTTTGATTTCCCGTAGGAAGCGAAGAATCAGTATTTAAATGGTTCTCTCTTTTTGTCTTTATTTATCGTAACAAATGAAAGCAATCCCAATTATCTATTTGTACCAATTATTTGAGTATATACGTGTGGTTAGTTTATTCATTTGAGTGAAAGTAGAGAACAGTGGTGGCCGAGTGGTAACGGTCCCGACTTAAGAGTTGTAGGTCGCGGGTTCAAACCCAGGCAGACGCATTACTTTTTGTAATTTATTTCATCACCACTGCTCTCAAAACGGTGAAGCAAAACATCGTGAGGAAACTCAGCATGTCCTAGAACCAAAAATTCGAAGACATGTGACATCCACCAACCAGCACTGGACCCGCGTGGTGGATTACGGCCCATTGCCTCCCCTAAAGAGGAGGCCTGAGACCCAACAATGGGAACATTACAAAACTGACTATGCTATTCCACAACCTAAAGGTTGACTAGTAGAAAACGTCTAAGGCATTAAGTCCACCTCTGTACTTTTACTTTTACTCTGTACTTTGCATAAAGTATTTAATAAACAAATAATCTCAAAACATAATTCTGATGACAGAAAAACAGGAATTATTAAAACGAAATTTATTTGATATAAATATTCATGCAACCTGGCTACTCTGTAAACAGTTCATGAAATGAACGTGAAGTGAACTGAAATTCCTCCTAAAGCTAGAGTTTAACTCACCTTATTATTATTTTATCCTTGCAGCCCACTAACTTTATGCATACTTGACCGCTCATACACACAGTGGACGTGTCATGAATACTAATAGACCCTCACCATCAAGTTACTGGACACCAGCGCTTTAAGCGCGCTTCAAGCTTGACAGTAAACTGAATTATGTGTGGCTCCGGCTGGCATTAGTTTTCACGGTGTGATATTTTCATAATACCTTTACATTAGAACCTACTATTCTATAAAAGTTCCGTTAAAAGTTATCCTGGTCTGAACATGACGTTGCGAGACTGTTCGAAAGAGTTACCGTGGCCCTGGAACGCAAAGGGCAACTGTAGAAACACAAGTGGGATTTCTAGAGCGAGAAAGGTTATTTAATGATGTCCCACTTCAAAAAAAAGATAATAAAACAGAGAAAGGACAAAATAAGACTGGAGAACGGGGCTTTGACGTACATAAGTATGAACTAAATATGAAAGCTCTCAGCAGTTTGAAAATATAGACAATACTGTCTGAAGTCAATCTAGGACACATCGCAAAATAACAACGTATGTACCTAAAGATCGCTAGGGTTGCCAATTTTTATTACAGGAAATGAAAGTATTTCGGATTTCAAAGGAGGTAAATAAAGAGTATGGCCTTTAAAAAAAATCATTTAATTAAAAAAATTAAAAGGGTGTTTTTGTAACTTTTTGCAGCACATAACAATTTTACATATAAGCATAATCAGCCTTTCAATGTTCCCACTGCTGGGACTCAGGCCTCCTCTCTACGAGAGGGAATGGGCCGTAATCCACCACGCGGGCCCAGTGCGGGTTGGTGAATGTCACATGTCTTCGAATTTTTGTTTCTAGAACATGCCGGTTTCCTCACGATGTTTTCCTTCACCATTTTGAGAGCAGTGGTGATGAAATAAATTACACAAAGTAATGCGCCTGGCTGGGTTTGAACCCGCGACCTACAACTCGTAAGTCGGAGCCGTTACCACTCGGCCACCACTGCTCTTTCATCATCATTTTACATATATTTTTTTTAAATCGAATTATAAGAATTCAAACATTCTAACTCTGAGTCTACATAGACCAAGAGCTCATTTTTAATAAATTTAAACGAAGCTTGTTTCTGTCTTCCCGCCATTCATGATCGTAAAGAATCTCTCAGGGATTCGACGTTTTTGGTTATGATAATAGGATGCATCTTAGATGCGTGACTGGCACTAGTATAGTATAAATTGTGTAAATAGGAGTATTTTAGCGTCCTCTATTAGCATTATAGATTATAGAGTACGCCTCTTTGATATAGAGTACCATACTTCATTTTAGAGTATAGTTGGCAACCCTAACGATCGCTAACAGTAAACAGCTACGTCAATAGTTTTTGCTCACAATTCTTTTGGTCACAGGTACAGTTCATTAGGTCACTTCACGAGTCGTTGCTGACGTAGTGGTGGCAATACTAAGAACTTTTTTGTTGTTGTAACAATCAAAGAGGTTACCTAAAGGTACTTTAGATTTTATTACACTATTGACATCGTGGTTATGTCCCGATACCCCATTTTTTTTTTAATGGTTAGGAAAATCATCTTATGACATCCCCCGCTCCTGGTTGGAGCGAGATCTCTCGCTCCAACCAGGAGTCTGACGCTATCTAGCGTCAGACTTTTACTGACTAAAAACCCACTCCTGTTCCTTCGTTGCCTTCGTCCCAGGGCCCCGGGTTTCGCTTTCGACCCTGCTGGGCCCCTACGATTTGCTGACATCTCCTTGAGGCGCGCGTGGTACTCCACGCGCCGTCGACGACTTGGGCTCGGTCCGGACGGATACCGGTATTTGTAATGAAGGCGACTTAGGCCTCATAGCTACGGAAGCCTACGAGAAGTCGACAAAGGGTATAAGCGGCTGTATTGTAAAGTTTAAAATAGGATCCTTTTCATAACAAAACATCATGTAATACTAAAGGTAGAACTACACTGGGTACACATGGGCTACGTACGCCAATCTGGGCGAGTCGGCTCATGCTACAATTAAAATCTTAGAAAATCATCGCACGAAAATGTTCTCGATGCAGATTCATTTTTAATTAAGACACAATAATTTGATTTGGCTCTCGAATGTTCATAATTCGAACAATGGCATTTTTGCTTTTAAATAACCAAAGCTTTCAAAATAATTACAAGTGGCCAGTGCCATAAACATAAAAACTTTTTTTCCCAAAACATTCTGAGTGGCCTGGTATTATAGTAACGAAAAGCCGAGAATTTCAAAGATTTCGAACATCAGTGTGAAGCTGAGACGAGTCGCTAGTAAGAACTAATTCAGCTATACGTATAGTGGTATATCAGATCATCTCCCTTACCTTTTCCCAACTGTGCTGTGGTCGCCTTCCAGTCTAACCGGATGCGGCTGGATACCAGTATTTTACATGAATCGACTGATCTGGGCTCTAACACTCAGTAATCAAAAAATCATCACACAAAAATGTTCTCGATACAGATTCATTTTTGAATGATACACGATAATTTGAATTGACTCTCGAAAAAATGTGGAGGAAAATTCAAAATTCGAACAATGGTATTTTTTACTTTTAAATAACCAAAGCTTTCAAAATAATTACAAGTGGCCAGTGCCTTATACATAAAATTTTTTTTTCGCAAAACTTTCTGAATGGCCTGTTAATAAAGTAGCGAAAAGCCGAGAATTTCAAATATATCGAACAGTAGTGAGAAGCTGAGAAGGGTCGCTAGTAAGAACTAATTTAGCTATAGGTGTAGTGGTATATCAGATCATCTCCCTTACCTTTTCCCAACTGTGTTGTGGTCAGCTTCCAGTCTAACCGGATGCGGCTGAATACCAGTATTTTACATGAATCGACTGATCTGGGCTCTAACGCCCAGTAATCAGAAAATCATCACACAAAAATGTTCTCGATACAGATTCATTTTTGAATGATACACGATAATTTGAATTGACTCTCGAAAAAATGTGGAGGAAAATTCAAAATTCGAACAATGGTATTTTTTACTTTTAATTAACCAAAGCTTTCAAAATAATTACAAGTGGCCAGTGCCATAAAGATAAAAACTTTTTTTCCCAAAACTTTCTGAGTGGCCTGGTATTATTAGTAACGAAAAGCCGAAAATTTCAAAGATTTCGAACAGCAGTGTGAAGCTGAGACGAGTCGCTAGTAAGAACTAATTCAGCTATAGGTGTAGTGGTATATCAGATCATCTCCCTTACCTTTTCCCATCTGTGCTGTGGTCGCCTTCCAGTCTAACCGGATGCGGCTGAATACCAGTATTTTACATGAATCGACTGATCTGGGCTCTAACGCCCAGTAATCAGAAAATCATCACACAAAAATGTTCTCGATGCAGATTCATTTTTGAATGATACACGATAATTTGAATTGACTCTCGAAAAAATGTGGAGGGAAATTCAAAATTCGAACAATGGTATTTTTTACTTTTAAATAACCAAAGCTTTCAAAATAATTACAAGTGGCCAGTGCCTTATACATAAAAACTTTTTTTCGCAAAACTTTCTGAATGGCCTGGTATTATAGTAACGAAAAGCCGAGAATTTCAAAGATTTCGAACAGCAGTGTGAAGCTGAGACGAGTCGCTAGTAAGAACTAATTCAGCTATAGGTGTAATGGTATATCAGATCATCTCCTTTACCTTTTCCCAACTGCGCTGTGGTCGGCTTCCAGTCTAACCGGATGCGGCTGAATACCAGTATTTTACATGAATCGACTGATCTGGGCTCTAACGCCCAGTAATCAGAAAATCATCACACAAAAATGTTCTCGATACAGATTCATTTTTGAATAATACACGATAATTTGATTTGACTCTCGAAAAAATGTGGAGGGAAATTCAAAATTCGAACAATGGTATTTTTTACTTTTAAATAACAAAAGCTTTCAAAATAATTACAAGTGGCCAGTGCCTTATACATAAAAACTTTTTTTCGCAAAACTTTCTGAATGGCCTGTTAATAAAGTAGCGAAAAGCTGAGAATTTTAAAAAAAACGAATAGCAGTGTGAAGCTGAGACGGATCGCTAGTAAGAACAATTAAGCTATACGTATAGTGGTATATCAGATCATCTCCCTTACCTTTTCCCAACTATGTTGTGGTCGACTTCCAGTCTAACGGGATGCGGCTGAATACCAGTATTTTACATAAAGCGACTGTTTATCTGGGCTCCAACATCCAGTAACTAGGCAACACGATACTCCTTTGATAGACTGATATATATGTAGAGGTATAGAAGTATATGTTCCTTTTTTTAAGCAATTCAGTGCCTATTTATAACAGCAGCACCCCTAGCCAAGTTAACAATCTGCAATCGTTAACGCTATTCGAAAACTAATCAAATTTATGGGAATGACATCATCTCAACGTTAAGTCACGTGGTCAGAACAAACGAATAGAAAATTCGTAGCCAAGTTCACATCGTTCAAAATGATACAATGAATTGTTATCGTTTCTACAATGTTCAACGCTACATCCTTTGTTATTGTAGAACGAGCGGCCGACTCAGGCGCGTCAACATGGCTACCACTTATCGTTTTCTACAATTGCTGACACCGAGGCGTTATCGATTGGAGAACGGAATTCGATACGAAACGGTTGTAACTTGGCTAGGGGGGCAGATCGTTTTTTATAAAAAATCCGGGTTTCGTGGCATTGAAATAAAACCCGGATCTCTAAATCTTTTATTCAAAGTTTTCCAATGTTTTCTTTCCCAAATATAGATGACCAATTAACACAGACGTACTATGACGTTATAACACAGCGGTTTTTTTTTTATTAATCGATGGTATTTTTGTTTCGTGTTTACGTAATTTATTCGCGCTTTATCTTACCATTAATAATTGTCGTATTTTAATGCGTGATTCGTCCAAATATGTAGCTTTGCTGTTCTACGAAATGTAACCGGGTTAAAATTTCCGGTGCGGGATTCCGATCCCGATTTCCAGCCACCGTAGGCGCGAGCTTGCGGATGGCGAGCAAAGGTTCTCCCGTCCGGACCGAGCCCAAGTCGTCGACGGCGCGTATTGTTCCACGCGCGCCTCAGGGAGATGACTTCTCACGCTCTGGAGTGCAGCGAGAGGGCGTGACAGACTATTACTGACTAAAACCGACCTGTGTTCCTTTAGTAACCCTTTGCGTTCCAAGGTTATGGTAACTCTTTATTTCTTTCTTTCCACTTAAATGTTTTTTTTATTCTTGATAGGTTCCCGCTTGACCGCTATGTCACCTGATGGAAAGCGACGATGCGGTCGACGATGGAGCGCGCTTACCTAGAAGTAACCTATTCACTCTTAAAGATTAAAGATAGACTTAAAGATTCTCGGATTGTAGCCATCAGGAAACACAGATTCCGGCAAGGAATTCCACTCCTTAGCTGTAAGCACAATGAATGTGTTCCCAAAACGTTTTGTGCATAGAGGTGGGATGTCCACCAAGCTTAAACAAAAACAACTTTCAAATGCTATAATTTTAAGAAAGTCCGCCAAAATCTTCTAGTAGGTAACTATTACAACTAAAAACTAATGAATTAAAGTATGACCTAGAAACATGACTGTATCTATTATAGCTACAGTACAGAGATTAGAGAGGTACCTCCTTATTAAGTGAAGCAAACCGCAACTTGGCAGTATAGAAGGTTAACTGTGCATTAAAAAAAAAAGCTCGATGGTAGATATTATTATTGTGCGGGTTTCCCCCGTCTTGTTGTTGTTCATACAAGTCAATGGAAGATTTTCAAGATCATTGTCACTCTACCGCGAAAATAGTATTGACGCATATCTTTGCATAACAGACATATATACCTAAATGTTTATAAAGTGTAAAGATTTGTTCTTTTTGGTTTTATTTGAATTAATTAATTGTACAATTTTAAATATATTTCACTAGTAGAGCAGAATGCTGTCTTATCGCTAAGTAACTTTTTTTTGTGGTAAGAAATCATTCAATGACTTCAGTTCTCGTTAGGGTGGAACCAGAGTATCAGACTTTTACTGACTAAAACCTATCTGTGTCCTTCAGTTGCCCTTTGCGTTCTGGGGCCACGGTCACTCTTTCGTTCCGGCATCCATACCTACACTACGAGCCTGTTTCTGAATTGACTATTTTTATTAAAAACGTCTCAAACACCAATGACGTATTATATAAACACTACTTAAATGCCATTTTTTACAGAAATAAAGAAAACAATTTCTAATGCTTTCAAGAATTCGGGGGTTAGTAAGATAGGCTAAACATTTTTTACTTTCACGCGGGCGAAACCGTTGGTAGAAGCTAGTATTTAATAGAGTTTTAGATTATGACGAAATGATAAGCCACATGGTTCCATTTTCAAAATATTGACGAAATACTAAGTCGCATTGCTCCATTTTTAAAATATTGACGAAATAATAAGTCACATGGCTCCATTTTCAAAATATTGACGAACATGGCTCCATTTTCAAATAAAAGAACGCTGGCCGTCCGTGTATGGGTCTTATTCTTTATCCTTCCCTTATCCCGTTCCAGAGGGTCAACTTTCCCTATCACTGCACCATTTGCTTCGTTGACTCGTGTCCACAATGTTAAGATTTAAACCGAAGCTTTTCAGTTCGCTTGCCATGACACTTTTTTGAAAACATTATCATCGAGCCTTCACATTAAATGTTATTTGTCAGTGATGGCTGCAACCGGCTGTCTGTGTGTGGGTGATCATCGCTAAGCCATTGGTTTCGGCTGTCTTAAAGATCTTGGATTGTCGTTACGGGTAGTCAGATGGCTGTGGGAACGTTTAAAAGTGTTACCATGGCCAGGGACATGCTAACTCTGAACGCAAAAGGCAGCTGAAGAACGCAGGACTCGCTCCACTTTAGAGCATGCATGTGATTATTTCCCAACTCAAAAATAAAAAACAGGAATTTAGAAAGAAGAAAATTTGACTAGCAGTATTGCCAAGAAGTTTCCTGTTACCCAGTAACCAACCCCAATACAGCAGGGGAAATGCAACGCATATGGAAAGAGGTGGGCTGGATCGAACAAAGGCCGCAGACCATAGCCCAAGTACACACAATGGTCCATCATAAACTGAGTGCAGAAATCTGAATAGTATGCAATTTCTATAGTAAGGTACCTATAGAATTTAATCATTAAAATATTGCATAACAATTCTAATAAGCCAAGCCACGGCTAAGCCACATTGTCTTATTACGGAGTATTCGTCCCTATCTTCCATCATCAGATTAGCTTGATGGAACCTTATAGCCAGAGTGTATCTCATTACAATTCTGATAATCCTAAACACGGCTAGGTTACATTAATTTATTATAGAGTTCCGGTGCCTATGTTCCGGATTCATCATCAGATCAGTTCGATGTATCCCCTCCTCCTCTTCCTTCAGTCAGTCATCGATTACACGTATAAACAAAGCAATTTTACTTGTTACGACATTTCTGCTGTGATCCTGTGAGGAGTTCCGTTCTACATCTTCTAATTTCATCATCAGATTATAACAATATTTCTATTGGACCAATTCAGAAGTCCTTTGTATAAAAAAAACCCAAGAAATCGGTGAACATAGACAAATAAATTTAAAAAATACAGTCGAGGTGCTGAATATATTATAACCTACTCCTTTTTCCATCACAATAGGTACCTACAACGTATTGCGGTTGTGTATTCGTTTATTCCGAGGAATTAGAAGGTTCTAGAGCTAAAATATTAAAGTATAATCGGCCGTGTGTTTGTAACGTTTTTTGTTTTTGTAGTTGTTAATTGTTATTACGACTATTATATAAGTGCGTGTCTGCGTCGGTTTTTTTTTTCAGTTATATACCTACCAACAAGGTTTTTTTTCCGTTTATTGTTTGGCACTTAAACGTAGGATCTTATATAGGTTGTTCCATTACTGCAATCTGTTTTGAGTATTTACGGGAATAAATTTAACGTCATCTTTTCTTTTAAAATATCAAAAGTAGTAAAGTAGGATTATTACTAAAACCCCTTTTACTTTAACCCTTCTTTACGTAGGAAATCATCAAAGGACTTACCCCACTTGGGTGGAGCGAAAGGGCGTGTCAGAGTTCTACTGACATCGGCCCTAACGTCCCCGTCAATCTTGCTGACATCTCGTTGAGGCCGCCTGGAACATCGTCAACACATCACACCGTCGACCCGGTTGGTCGATACCGGACGGCTAGTTAAATTACTGTTAGCCCTGGGCTTGAGATACCTCCATAGGAAATAATCCATTAGCTTCAAATCTGAGTTTCGCGAAAGCCAATAAAGAAAGAAAGAAAGAGAAATATTTATTTGACGATGACACCAGGTACACAAATAAAAAAATGCACTGACGCAACCTCTCCTGGATATCAATTTATTCGTAAACAAAAATCACGAAGCGACTGGCGAAGATGTGTTTGTGACGTGTGGTGTAGCTCCATCTTGCCGAAACCCGGTTCTTTTTCTTTTTTGTAGGATTTTATTGAAAATCATTATCATTTCAGCCGAAAGACGTCCACTGTTGACATAGGCCTCCCTCAAATGTCGCCACAATTACCGGTCCTGTGCGTCTCGCATCCATCGGATTCCCGCGACCCTCACCAGGTCATCGGTCCACCTTGTGGGAGGCCTTCCAACGCTGCGTCTTCCGGTACGTAGTTGCCATTCCAGAACCTTTCGTCCCCAAATATGTATATATATAAATATATATTATATAGGCGCAGAGTAGCCAGCCTATCGGTATTTTACAGGTTACATTTTGGAGAGTGTGCGCGGGAACTGCATGACTTGATTCCGCCATCTCCTTTCTACCATCGGACAAGCCGACGAACGGCGAGTATCCACCCTTACGTTGTTGAAACTTCAACGGTCCGGACTAAGCGTTTCGCTTCGTCGTTTATACCGCGTACATCGAAGGACTGGAACAATCTGCCTGCTGCGGTCTTTCCGTCCAACTATAATATAGGTGTCTTCAAGGCTAGAGTGAATAGGCTCTTAATAAACTAGTGCGCCTGACCATCAATGATTGCATCTCCACTTACCATCAGGTGGGATCGCAGTCAAGCACTGGTTTATATCAATTAAAAAAAAAAAATATATATATATATATATAAGAAATAATATTTTATAAAATATTTATGGGACATTCTGTATTTGAAATTGCGATTTTGAGTAAATTTAATTATATGACGTAGTTAGGTAAAAAGTCAAAACGTTATATATTTTTCATAATTATTTTTTTAAACGCAGGATGTGCCTTACCTAACACGACGATTATAAATTTAATACAAAATAAAGTGAATATTCTTTTTCTTTGCATCTTCTGGGCCGTGAGAATGTTCAAAAGATTTTACCGTGGCCCTAGAACTCTAAAGGCAACTGAAGGACACAGGTGGGTTATTTTTTTTTAATTATATAGACTAGACTGCGATTCCACCTGATGACAAGCAGTGAATGATGCAATCGTTGATGGTGAGGCGCACTAGTTTATTAAGAGTCTATTCTCTCTAGCCTTGAAGACACCTAAGTTATAATCAGACGGGAAGACCGCAGCAGGCAAATTTTTCCAGTCCATCGGTATACACAGCATTAAACGACGAGGCGAAACGCTTAGTCCGGACCGTAGATGTGTTAACAATGTAAGGGTGGATACTCGCCGTACATCAGTCAGGTTGCCAAATGGTAGAAAGGTGATGGCGGAATCAAGTTTTAGTCAGTAAAAGTATGACAGTCCTTCTCGCTCCACCCAAAGCGGGAGAACTCAATTAATGAATTCCCACCTTAAAATAAGGCATACTGAATTTATATCATAAATTACAGCAGTTAGAAATAAAACACAAGCTCTACTAATGCCTTGCTTCAAATACAATGGCATGGTAGGTATTTCTCAGAATAAACGCGAGTAAAATATAATAAATTGTTTTTCCTCACAATTTTCTCAGATGTAAGTAGGTACAGACATGAAGATGTTCCGGACTTTGTTCTTAATAAATTTAATAAACACATTTACATAATTATACATATTTATATCAAACAAAGGTTTTATGTGAGAACTGTGAAGACCTCATTGAATCAAATAATCCATGATAAATGCACTTTTAATTATTTATTTTTTTGCGAAATCTGATTGCGTTGCTTTGTATGTAGATTAATCGAATGAATAATGATTGTTTCATTTAATTACATTTGCAATTTAAACACGACCTTTCTTTTGCTGTTGTTAATTAATCATTAAGTCATCTCAATTATATTGTCAATGACCAGATCACACAATGGAAATGAAAAAGCAAAATGCAGAGACAATCTAACTGTGTTGATAGGTAGATGTATGTGTTGATAAACACCTAATAATATACCTTGGAAACACCGGAATAATATTACCAATTTACCACTTTAAATGATGATTCCTTGGCCGAAGAAAATTCCAAACCCACCCCAGTATCCATGGCGCGTACTGTTCCACGCGTGCCTCAAGTAGACGTCAGCAACCGTAGGGGCCCAGCAGGGTCGAAGCCTACTGGGGCCATGGGTGATGCGAAAGAGATCCCCGGGGCCCAGGAAAAATGGCAAAGAAGGAACAGGAGTGGCCTTTTAGTCAGTAAAAGTCTTACACTCTCCACCGCTCCGCCCAAGAGCGGGGAATGTCATTAGATGATTTCTCATCCGAAAAAAAAACCCCGTATCCATGCCCAGGTGTCAACATTGTGAGGACCGTCCAGAGGACACGGCGAAGCATTCGGTAGAGGTGTGGTGTGTCCCTCTTGGACAGAGCACCGCCGTGTCCTCGTAAGGGCGATCGGTAGCAACGACCACTCGCGCTGGGCCCTGGTACAGGCCATGGTCCGGAGCGAGCAGGAATGTATTTATTTATTTGGGATAAAAAAAAACAGTTATACAATACAGAATCAATAGTAATTTTATCAGAGAAGTAAAAAAGTATAACCCACACCATTGTCCACGAAATAACACGTGAAATAGGATAAAAGACACGTGATAAATAAAAGTAATATATCGGTATAAATACTGTATGATGATATATAATGGCTACAACCTGGGAATCAAAGTCAAAAAAGGCAAAGGGTGAATACTTAGGTTACTTCTAGGTAAGCGCGTTCCATCGTCGACCGCATCGTCGCTTTCCATCAGGTGAGATAGTGGTCAAGCGCGAACCTATCAAAAATATAAAAAAAAACTCTTGCAATATTATAAGAAAAGCAAACACATAGGAGTTCATTTTAAGGGCGGTGAGCCAGCAAATGGCAAGCCATTTTTCTAAATTTAGATTGAGAAAGTGCGAAAATATCGAAATCTATCAAATGTGAGTTATAGGTTGCCACTAGTTGTCGGAGAGCCGCCCGCACCCCAGCATTCGTCCTACAACGTGCAGTATAGAACAATTGAGGTACGCGCACCTTCCGCCGGACAATAGGTTCTAGGTTAGGTTAGGTCAGGTTCTAGGTATAATAGCTTGTTAGAGATTTCAATACAGTTGAACTTGTTGTTGCATATACCATATAGCATCATAACCATGATCAATGAACGTCTAGAATCTAAGCTCGACATTTTGTAATGCTTCAACAAATCTGTATAGGATATTTTTGTACGGAAACACTTGTAGTGGGTGACACGAAGAAACCTTTTCTATACCATTTCTATAGCATTCTTATATTTCTCGTAAAATCACCATATGGGTTTTTTTCGGTAGGAAAGTCATCCAATGACATCCGCCGCTCTAGGGCGGATCGGGAGGGTGTGTCAAACTTTTATTGACTAAAAACCCACTCCTGTTCCTTCGTTGCCTTTCATACCAAGGCCGAGTCTTCCTTTCAGAAGCAGACCCTTGGCCCCAGTAGGCTTCGACCCTGCTGGGCCGCTACGGTTTGCTGACATCTCCTTAAGGCGCGCGTGGAATAGTACGCGCCGTAAGGTTGGTATGGGTTGGATCTGTTATGGTGAGTTTGCACTTAAATCGAGCTACAAGTCGGCGGACTTGGACATCGATTTTGTCGTTTTGCTTCTAACCTCTTACCTCTTGTTGTAGCTCGATTTAAGTGCAAACTCACTATAACAGATCCAATCCATACCAACCCTAAGTTTGAAGTTGTTTTACTGGAGCCGTTTAAGGATTTCTGTAGCTGCAGTACGAATGTGCGATCTACTTTTACATCAAGCCCGCCCACTTCAACACAACTGGAATTGTGTAGACGTCCAATCCAGTACCAGTTTTTTTTTCAATACGCTTGCTCGTAAACCCACTCTTCTCCAACCGCTTTTAGGCACGCAATAGACGGTTTTCCGCACTAGTGCAGAAAAGAGCGCGTGCTCTCCCCCGCCAAAATTTTATTACATTTATCGTATCAGGCTGGGCGACGTCGACCCCCAAGGGTCGCCGGTCAACGCCCATTTATTCATTTCGTAAGTGTTTTGAAAAAAGTCGTTTGATACACGTGCAGATTTGTCACTGCAGCCATCGGCTACATAACACAGTCGCCTACGGTTCGTGCGAATTCCGTCTCGGTCGCAATGACAAATTTTCTGCACTTGTATCAAAATGTTGTGTCTTGAATTAACAGCTCAGAAATCAATGTGTCTGTAATGTTTAAACCTCAATGGCTTCTAAATTACAGGAATGCGGTAGAAGATATCATCCATACTATTGACTCACTGGATGGACTATTGACCTGGAATAAACGAATGTTATACTAAATCATGCTGATTGTCACTCCAAACGCGTTCATCCTTGAACTCAATTGATAAACAACACATTATCCGTAAAGTGTAGTGACACCGGAAAACAGGAAGCTGGCAACACCTAAAGTATGCACGTCAAATTGCTACAAACTACTTTCAATCTTAAATAGCAAGAGTCAAGGTTGAATATCAAACGGAAAGTTATAATCGATACATTTGGCGAAAATAAATCTGGCAAGACGAATGTTATTTTGGTTTATTGAACACGGAAAAGGCAATGAATAAGTCACATGGCGAGGAATATTTTTCCGAAATGTTTTTTTATTTATTTAGGACTTACAGCTAATAAAACCAGACGAAAAAAGGAAACCATAATCATTAGAAAGCCAATTACAAGTCCTCAAGTATGGATATTAGAAAACATTAAAAATGGTGTTAGCACAAAAACAAAAAGCTTCGGATACAGCATAAATCCTTGGTTAGCACTTAAATAACTAATGAATAATCTATTAAACCCAAAGCTACTTGAAGAATTTGAGGCTTTAACACCTTCTGGCTGAGTTTACACTAATTGTGAATGGATCCCAATCATATTCCTTGCTTAAGTCATTGAAATTACCACTTGCACGCACGACATACTGTTCCGCCTATAATTTGAAGACGTGTGAAGAACACGTATGGGCGGATTAAAACGAAACGTTTTGTTTGAACACTTGTTTTTTGCTTTGTTGGTTATTTTTGCACAGCACTGCCGTTTGTCACATTTTTCACTCTGAAATAGAACTTTACTTGAATACATTGATATCTATATTTAACACTAACTTTTGCCCGCAGCTTCGCTCGCGTACATAAAATACAGCGTCTATGTCACTCAGAAATAAAGCAGCTATCTATCGGTGAAAAAATTCTAGCAATCGCACCAGGACCTGTACCATGACGTTTAAAGTAAGGTTGTTTCATTCTTATTTCCAGTGTGGGTAAGAGATGGCGCTAAACAACCTGTATAGCTGTCTCTTACACACACTGAAATAAGAATGAAACAATCTTACTTTGAACGTCATGGTAACCCCGCAGTACTTTCAGAGATTTACCTCCTACAAACAAAAAAAAAAAACTTTACCCCTTTATTGTATTAGTGTAGATTAAATAACTAGCTCTGGAAATACTGGGTAAATACTACCTTAGAAAGAACCAAATTTGGGTTAAATAAATACCTTATTGAAACCCATATAAAAGATACGAATATTTTCTGTTAGAGGTGGTAACTAAAAGGCTTTATTTTAAAGGATATATTTACTATCGCTGATTGTAAAAGCAAATGATACACTGGACTACAAATAAAAGTAAAAATATCTTGCTATTTATATTTTATTTTTATAATTTTAAAATTTCTAATATCCGTAACCAACACTATCTGAAATAATTACAGACTGGCCTTTTGGTCTAGTGGTTAGTGGCCCTCACTGCTATGCCGGAGGTCGTGGGTTCGATTCCCACCCAAGACAAATGTTTATGTTGTTATGAGGCCAATCATTTGTTCTGTGTCTGGGTGTAATTTATCTATAATATGTATATATTTAGAAATATTTAAGTATATTTATCAGTTGTCTAGTACTCATAAAACAAGCTCTGCTTAGCTTGGGACTAGACGGCGTTGTGTGATAGTTGTGTGAATATTATATATTATATTGTAATTGTACCATAACCGTATCTAAAACCAGTATAATACGAGTATTATTCCTATATCAGTAAATGTATCCAGATGCGAAATTTCATATCCACAGCATGATCTCGGCCCTGAATTCCCGGACAAACACCAACGGTTCTTCTGTGTCAACCCGAGACTCGAAGCTACACATATAGCATAGCATAGCATAGTCGGCCTTATAATATTCCCACTGCTGGGACTCAGGCCTCCTCTCTAGGAGAGGGAATGGGCCGTAATCCACCACGCGGGCCCAGTGCGGATTGGTGGATGTCACATGTCTTCGAATTTTTGGTTCTACGACATGCCGGTTTCCTCACGATGTTTTCCTTCACCGTTTTGAGAGCAGTGGTGATGAAATAAATTACACAAAGTAATGCGCCTGGCTGGGTTTGAACCCATGACCTACAACTCGTAAGTCGGGGCCGTTACCACTCGGCCACCACTGCTCTCACACATATCCAAACATCAAAGAATTGTCGTCTGAGAAGCGCTACGCAAAATCTACACGCAGTAAAAGGTCGCAAATTCAAAGCACATGTTAGTATAAGTAGGAAGTGATAATATTAACTTATTACCATTGCAAAATATTGTTTCAACGCTGAATTAATTAATTGAACCATGTGCAAAGGAGGAAAATCTCACGCTTGTTGGAGGCACGAGGTCACAAGATTCAAACGAGATAAATAATAAATAAATCTACATATTATCAAATATTTTTCCCGCTTGGCAGTCGCTACGCTATATAGCGAGTGTCAGACTTATACTGTCTAAAACCCACCTGTGTTACTTTAGTTGTCCTTTACGTACCAGGACGACGGTAAATCTTTCTAACAATTCCGTAGCCCATCAATATTCATAAAATTTTAGACTCTAAATAAACTTCATAGTTGCCCAGTCTTGAACCGTGTTCACGTTACTATGTTGTGTCGTGTCGTGACGCTTTCGGACGCAGTAATAGCCAATCAAAACTCGTTGTAGATTCGTTGATTGGTATATACCACGCCACTACATACTAGTACGGTGTCTGTTGCTATGCTGTGCTTTATGGGCTATATTTTACGGAATGTCAAGGAAATACCTTGATTCTGAATTGATGGATTTGATCCAAATTCGGTAGGCAATAAGGAAATAGAAACAGTCATAAATAAAAATAAATAAAATTAAGTAAACCTAAGCCTGCAGTCAATATTTTATCGCCGTAACTAAGCACGTATGTTGCAATGCCCAACTATTATTATTTCTTGAGTTTTTGTAAGGGATTTTGCTAATTCTTTAGTATTTAATTTATACTGGGATTTTACACTATAAAAAAATTCGACTAACTATTTTTACTATCTATATATCAGGGGTCGCCTACCGGTCGATTTTGGCAACCATTACTATATTTACATTTTGCCAAAAGGATCAAAACATGGGGCGGCAGATATCGAGCTATAATTACATGCCCTAAATTGTTTTACTTTGCCGCCCCGTAACATATCAAAAAGAAAAGCGGGCCTTTTCGGATATATCCAAGGCGGGAGTGGTAAAACTTTCGAGCTCGCTTCGCTCGCTCTTTCATCCTTATTATTAGGTAACCAAGTTTTCAGCATGATTCAACAAAGTAACTTCCATTTCTGCATGTCGCATAAATAGGCAAAAGGAAAGGTCGAACGTATCCGAGGCAAGTTGCTCAAATCGAGTTCATTTCGTCTTTGTTTACCGAATTTTTTTCAGTATTAAATATCGAGGATATAATTCCATATCAAGAATATTAAAGGGTATTTTCCTTAATTCTTAAGTCTTTATTGTATACAAAAACATAACATAAAATATTGAGATACAGACAGTTTATGTACAAAGGCGAGCTTAACTCAGCAATGAGTTTTCTACCAGCAAATCTTTGAATTACAGAGAGAGAACATATTCGAGGGGAGGATCAAGACGATGCACAATATAAACCTACATACCAACATACCATTACACACAAATACATACCACACCTACATACCATTTCCTTGAAAGTGTTTAGCAAATTTTTTGAGCTTTTTTATTCTTATTGTTGTCTAATCAAATTTTCCACCATTGCTATATATTATATACGCTTAGATAAAACAAAACACTCCAAACTACATGTTTAATAATTTAGTGTCACAACTCCACATCGCTGTTGACTGGCTGTCAGACCCAAAGAGTGGTCGCGTTATCACGTTATAGACATGGCAATGCTAGATTTCTAGCCGAGGTAACAGCCAGACTTTGAGTCACACGAAGTTTCAACTAAGTGACAAATCTTTAAGCTTTCGAATACCGTAATTAGAGACACAATAGAAAGCCAATGAGAGAGCGAACGCGTTCGCTTGGGGTTTAATGAACAGTTTGTGATCACTCGGACCTCATCCCAATTCCTTGTGATAGTGTGATTATCTGTAGCGCATACATGTAATTTGAGATGTTTTCCAATTATTACTTGCGGCCACAGTTATAGTTAATATAAAAGATTTAGATTAGGAAGGTTATTAAGAAGTTTCTTTGGAGGTCTATAAGAATGGTTTAATGTCTTATCAATCACCATTACCCAAAATAAAGGAAAGGTAAAGAAAGTCAAATGTTTATTTGAAAATCGCATATGAATAAATATGTTGTGATCCGCCCCGGATTCGCTCGGGTGTAAATTATAAACATAAATCTTCCTCGTTTATTGATCTTTCTATTAGTGAAAACCGCATCACAATCCGTTGTGTGGTTTGGGAGGAATTAGCGGATAAACAGACAGACGCGGAAAGTAACTTTGTTTTATACTAAGAAAAAAATATAAACAAAATAAACCAAACAAATTAAATTACTCTGATTTATGATTATTTGTTATCTTATTGTATTAAAATGTTACACGTGCGAAAATACTGATCTAAATCCAAATTCCAACATTACCATTTGTTTTAAGTCTTTTCTGCGCAAAACAATTAAATCTGAACACGTGATTATAATTATCATAATTCTTAATTAAACGTTTTAGGTTTTCTCATATTAACTTCCCACAATAAAAGGCGAGTAGGTGTAGTTATGTACCTAAGGGCTGCGGTATTACTCGAAAGTTAAGGGCCTATTACACTACTCGATATTCAGACAGTCTTAGTCGATATCGTGTAGTGTAATAAAAGGGGCTAGACCGGTCTTACTCGGAAGAAAAAATAATACTGTCGATATAGTCAATAATAAGAAGTCTGAAAATCGCGTGCTGAATATCGCGTAGTGTAATAGGCCCTTTAAAACTACATTGCACACCAGTGGACCACGTACGCCGATCTGGGCGCGTCAGTCTCCATACATTTTATATGGCAACTAGACTTTTAGAGCTACATTATATGCACGCCACGCGACGCCACGCACGCAAATCAGGCGTGGGCCACATGTGCATCGGTCTAATGTAGTTCCCGCTTTACCGTGACCGTGCGTGGAACGCCAAGGGCAACTGAAGGAACACGGCACCACGAGCTCGTAACACGATCCATTCTACGATCTAAACTGATCTGTTAAAGAGAGTGGAGCTATGGTGTATAGGTTCATCCGTGGGTTCATCCCTATTTCTCGCTCACACAACATTTTAACACGTCATTGTAAGTCCCCAGGTGGGTTTTACCAGTGTCTGGGTCCACTTAGAGCAGGAGAAGATATTTTATGATTTCCCACCTCAAAAAAAAACGTTGTAGATTAGATAGTGTTTACTATAAGAGATTATGTTAAAATTAAATACAAAAAAGAGTTTACATACAACTTTGACTGCCTCATAAGAGTCATGAGTTCGTTGCAAGGGCGACTGCTATAGAGAGTGGGATATGGGATCGTTTCCCGGGTCGGGCGAAGTGTTCTTTATTATTATAATTCACAGAATTGACGAAGATTGGTAAGGCCGCTTGTACACTTTAAGAACTGTCATCGGGCATACGCATGAATTCGTGTCATTTCTACACACGAACTGTGTGCTTTGACGCTGACCAAGAAAAAATCTTGCCTGCGCTAGACACAACGCGTGAAGTTGCTATGGTGCGATAGGGGAGCGAGGTAGGCGAGGGGTTGCCAAGATAAATTTCAGTGCCTAATTCCGACAAAATTCATATCGTAGTGTGAAAGCGAAACCCGGGGCCCAGGGACAAAGGCAAAGAAGGAACAGAAGTGGATTTTTAGTCAGTAAAAGTCTGACACTATCTCCCGCTTCGCCCAAGAGCAGGATTTATCATTAGATGATTTTCCCACCTTAAAAAAAAATCGTGTACAAATCAAAAGCATTTATTTCAAATAGACCATTTACAGGCACTTTTGAATAATCAGACGTCGGTCAATCACAAAAAAAGTAAAATTAAATTGCACGTTCCGCAGCGTAGATCTCTATGGAGAAGTACATGACGAATTTATTGGTCCTATTTGCCGCAGACACAGTAATGTTTCTTGGCGTGTACAAGAGCCCTAAGCCGAATATGAATCTAACATGCTCATTAAGCATAGTGGATTTCTAGTAATGTTAAATGAGTTAGTACTTACTTTTGTTAAGTGACTTGTTTTAAATGAGAAATTCATTTAAAATAAGTATGTGACAGATCCCTAATGGTAATTAAACGCAAAGGGCAAAAAAGAACATTGCTGTGTGGTTTTAGTCAGTAAAAGTCTGACACACCCTCTCGCTTCGCCCGAATTTCGCTGCGGTTGCAATGACAGTTTCTTCACTTGTATCAAAATGTATTTTTTTTTATGATAGCTGTAGGTTATCTGGTTTACCTTGCCAATTACATGTTAAGTATACTTGGGAACTAAAACATATGGTTTTTTTTTATAGTCACTAATTATTTTACGAACTACTTCCGTCTGTATCCTGCTTGGTAGGTCGGTAAGCGTCAAGATCAATGTCAAATGTAGATAAACAAATCACGAGTTAAATTGCAAGCATGAAAGGTCAAGTTTAACAATATTTTCATTGGAACATTCCTCATTTCTGAAGGTGTGCTTCGAATTTTAGCTAGTAAAGATTTTCAGGAGAAGAAAAACATTGTGAGAAAAATAACCTATACCCTATTCATCTGGACTAGAGACAAAATGTAATGAAAAAGTGCAAGCGTTGCTTGGTACAGGTTCACTTATGTTTTTAAGGGCATGCAACTCGACATACATTTTCACTGTTTTTCGTACAACCGCTCTTACGCGATTATGACGTTCTTACACAATTTTCGTTAGACATTTTGGAAACAGTATTTTTTGGATATTATCTAGGCTTCCATTGATATTAATTTATAAATTTGTATAAAACTATTTCAGTAAAGACCTTTGAAAATCTGCTATTTTGCATGAACTTTGACACTTCACAATTTAATAAAAAAAAAATAATAAAAAAAAAGTATAACAATAGAAGCCTTGCAAATTTAATCAAGATTCTGAATTTCACAAATGACAATTTTTTTCAAAAACTTTTAAGGGTTTAAAAAAAACAAGTATTTCCTGGAAAAAGTTTTGTAAAATATTTGAGTAAAACACGAAATTACCGAATGCTAACAGAGGTTTCAGGCGTTATTTCTCTTTTTCCGCGTTGCCTTGGCGTCAAAAATCGCGTTGGATTGCGTTAGATGAAGTAACAAGCTTTTAATCCAGGCTCGATGTTGAAGATAGGCGAGTGAAAATGGACCCTTTTAAGCAACCCTTTATAGTTTGTTTACCTTTTGTCTCACAGCTCCCTGAATAGGGGATATAAAATAATATCTCTCTCTTTATGTGTGGTTTCTTTTGAAAAGCATATTGTTATAAAATTTTGCAGGTAAATAAAAACATGTCAATTCGTTATTCGATTAATAACAACCCCTTACATGAAGTTCATATCTACTATTAGGGATTTTTTTATAGGGGGAAATTATCCAATGATTTCTCCCGCTCTAGGTTGGAGCGGGCTTCTCTGAGGCACCAGCTGGTATCGGTCCTACTGGGCCCCTACGCTGACATCTCGTTAAGGCGCGTGAGGAACACTACGCGCCGTCCACTACTCGGACTCGCTCCCTGCTGGACGTCGAGCTACCCATTGCTCGTCGTCCTCAAACACGCGACGTGATCAGTGTGCCACCGTCTTCCCTGACAGTCTACTCTGCGCCCGAAATCGGAGTGCCCATGCTTCTAGAGTAGTCCCAAGGAATCAATGTCAAGATGTGGAAATGTTTCAAAGAGTTACCGTGGCTCTAGAACACAAAAGGTTAATGAAGAACACATAATTATGTTGGTTTTAGTCAGTAAAAGTTTACCACGCCCTCACGCTCCACCCTAGTGCGAGAGAGGTAATTTGATGACTTCCCACCTCAAAAAAAAAGATAACTATGTCATTGTATTTTGTCACAGTTAGTATCTTAAACCGCCAAAAAGCCGCCCGCCTAAATTTGATAAAACATATCTATTTGATTTTTGTTATTACCATACGAGATAATAATATGATAAACGGCCAAAACAAATGAATTCATTTTCCTCCTCCATAAAAATGCTAAAATACACGTGTCGAAAAGATTAGCAAGCATAAGCCTACAGAAAAGAAATGAGATTCTGCCCACGAAAATGGCGTAATATCATGCAAGAATTAGGTAGTTGTTGCCTAATCAGTAATTACGCAATCGTTAAGGATTCTCTGGGGATAAATAGATCCAAGGCAGGGGATTTGTTCGAAAATGTTACCATGGCCCTGGAGGGCTAAGGGCAAATGAAAGAACGTAGGTGGATTTTAGTCAGTAAAAGCCTAACATTTCATCTCGCTCTATCTAGAACGTGAGGGGATACGTAATGATTTCTCACCGGAAAAAGGGAGAGATGTATAGGTACATTTTTACACCGTCCACAATATATTCGTGGCCAAGGACAGGGCTGTACAGGTTGCTAAGTACTGGTCAGGGAAAATTTAAGGTGAGTTCTACAACACGAAAAGAAGTCATTCGCGATTTCAGAGAAATTAAAAATTCTACATGTACTGGCCGACCAAGTTATAAGCCAACTGTCTGGTGGTGATATCGGGACTTCTAATGGATTTAACTGTATACCTACTAAGGAGAGAGTGGTGGCCGAGTGGTTACGGCCCCGACTTACGAGTTGTAGGTTGCGGGTTCAATCCCAGCCAGGCGCGTTACTTTATGTAATTTATTTCATCACCACTGCTCTCAAAACAGTGAAGGAAAGAATCGTGAGGAAACCGGCATGTACTAGAACAAAAAATTCGAAGACATGTGACATCCACCAACCCGCACTGGGCCCGCGTGGTAGATTACGGCCCATTCCCTCTCCTAGAGAGGAGGTCTAAGTCCCAACAGTGGGAACATTATAAGGCCGACTGTGCTGTGATACCTACTCAAACCTCATTAAATCGTCTACGAAGTATGAAGTTCCCTTACCCGAATGTACGACGCCTGACGACCAAACGACGAGCAATAGGTAGCTTGCCGTCCGACGGTCCGATAAGGAGCGAGCCCGAATTATCAACAGTGTTACACGCAACAAAGAGATATCAGCAAAGCCGTAGGGGCCAGCAGGCAGATGTCCACTAAAGCCTCGGTGAATTTCTGAAAGGAAAACCTTGGTCCTAAAACACAGAGAGCAACTGAAAGATATAGATGGGTTTTAAACAGTAAAAGTTAGAAACGCTCGCGCGCCCTCTCGTTCCGCCCAAATAGAGAAAAAACTGAGCAAGTGCGAGTCGGACTCGCGCCCTGAAGGTTCCGTACAAACTTACATATGTAAAGAGTTCAATTCCTGATTGTAGTCTCGAAATTCCAAATCGCAAAATTATTATTTTTTTGACGACGTAACAACATATTTGCTGTTTTCAGATTTATTCCTATACTTGTGTTATATTATAAGACCTTGCTTTATGCAAAATTTCAGGATTCTAGGTCATCGGGAAATACCCTATGAATTTTGATTTCCTTGAGTATCGATTTACACGTTTTTTGCAACATAAACGGCCATATCGATACGTCTGCGCGTTCCCGAGATAAAGGGTCTTGACAGACAGACAGAGGTTCCCTTTTTCCTTTTGAGGTAGGGAACCCTAAAAAAAGTGCGGCAAATAGAGAGAGACGGAAATGTGTTACAATAACTGCAACCAGCCTATCAGACGATCCATGACCACGACCATTCCGCTAGATGTGTACGACTAGGAAGAAAGCCTACCTATTAACACGAAATCAAAGTAAGGTAATTAAATGGCTTTTTACTAATTCGATTAGGGTTAGGAAAAGCTGTTTCGTATGACGTCCACTGGTTGCCATAGGGCCCAGACAGTACGCAGGCAGACATCAAAGCAGGAACTACATTAGACCGACGCACACGCCACCCACACCCGGGCCACGCCTGATTTGTACGTAGCGGCGCGTCGCGTGGCGTGGATCTAGTGTGGCTCTACAAGTCTAGTTGCCATATAAAATGTATGGAGACCGACGCGCCCACGTGTTCCCAGTGTATTTCTACCTTAAGTCATGAGGTAAGCCGTAGGTGTGTAACATAACAACACGCTAAAAATTATCACACAATTTGAATAATAGATTTGACGAAAATCTAGTATTCAAATGTTGTCCTTGAGCTTCACAGACGGTAGGAAGTTTTGTAGACGTTTATTGTCACACCAAGTAAGGCAGAATGATCTATACCTATCCATCTTTCCTTTCAGATCAAAGCCAGTTTCTGAATAGAGAATTTGAAATTAATAACTTATCAAGCCCTGGTTTTAATCACAGGCTCTCAAGTAAGTAACTACCTATTAGGTACGTAGGCACTAAAAGGGGGGTGGAGCGTCTTTGCTTTGCTTATTTAATGATAAAGGGGGACGAGGCATTTATAGGTAACATTAGCAATACTTTGTATTCCCTTCTTGTGATTTTCTGCAAAATAATATAAATGTTTACTTAGGTAAGCATAGGAAGGGTAAGAGTTTTGCTTACACTTGCTAACCAGAGCAATGGGGGGCCAGCTTCAAATACTTAAAACTCAACCTACTTAGGTATTGTCGCGCTCTGCGACGGTTTGCTTCGAGGTCCGGGACTTTATCTACAATGAAATGCTTGGAAGCTTTATACATCTATAATACTTTTCTTCAAGAATTCGATAATAGTATATCGCGCTACAATGGTTATGTCCGACCTGAAAAAACTAGAAATTTCTTTGTTCTACTCAATTTTTAAACCTATTCTAGAACAGCAAAATCCTTAAAAGTATATTTTACTTGCAGTTCGTTAACCTAACTCATGCGATCTCCGTTCGATATCACAGTATCTAGTACTTGAATGGCCCCAATGGAGTTTGTCAAAAACGCCGAAAATATCTCAAATTTAATCAGGGTTAAACAGTAGGTGAAGATATCTTTTTTAAACCAACCAGCTATAAAAGTAGCTCTTGCTTCAGCCAGCATCGTATTTTAATCCAATCAACACTGGTGTTCCAACTCTCAACTTATTTTATGATTGAAACGCGAAATTGATGAATTAATGTGTTGTTTTATGATTAGCAACTATCGATTTCTTAAAAAAATGACGTCAATATGGATTCACAAACAAAACTGGTCTTCATAAATAATATCGTAATATTTGAAAGTTTATTTTGAATGCAACCACGTTTGAAGGATTTTTGGGTCATACTCGTATGTTGTTCTACAGCAAATTCTGGTTTGCCGCGAAAGGTACGATGACGCAGTTGCAATCGTCCAATCACAGACGGGTATACCGTCCGGTTCCACGTGCGCACGATTTTTAGAAGGTACCTACCAATAGTTTTGCGACATTTTGCCGCATTTGTTATTGTTTTGTCTGTTAAATAAAAGAAATAGGTAGGACTGTATACCATTAGCCTAAGAGCTGTAGCTGCCAGACTTTCATTTTATAAAAGCTGATAATTTGTCAGTGCAAGTCCCTAGCACAGGTAAATCATTCCTCTACCTTTGTCGGGGACATGCACTGACGACCCTATTTGAAATCACCCTTTTGACAGGTAACCGGTTACAAAGGTATGTAATATAGCAACCTGAATTCGTTTAATTATAAAGAGCGTGAGTTCTGACGCATTTAGGGGCACAAATAGGGAACGGAGTGTTGTCTTTTTAACCCAATGGTTGATTGGTAGAGAATGCCTTGTGGCTTTAAGTCTGCCTATGTGCCACCACTGTATATGAAGTTTAAATAAATAAACGGAGTTCCTCACGCTCCAGCCGCTGAGACCCCGAACCCGACTACCAGTCACTGTAGGCGCGGGCTTGCGGACGACGAGCAATGTGTAGCTCGCCGCTAGACGCTCGTGACCGTCCGGACCGAGCCCGAATCGTCGACGGTGCGTAGTGTTCCATGCGCGCCTTAGAGATTTCTACAAAACCTTAGGGCCCAATAAGGGCGTAGCCTACTGGGGCTATGGGTCGACTTCTAAAAGGGAAACCCGAGGTCCTAGAACGCAAAGAGAAACTGAAGGAACATAGTTTTAGTCAGTAAAAGTCTGACACGCCCTCTCGCCCTCCCTAGAGCGCGAGAAGACGTAAAATGATTGCCCACCTTAAAAAAAAGGAGTATTTTGGAAATTAAACAGTGTTACTTGATAAAAATATTTTATTTAACACTCATTTCTTCTTCTTCTTCTTCTTGTTAGTCTTAAACTTAAGTTTTTGTTTGATCTTTTCCTTGCGTATTCTTTCCTTCACGATTTGTTGTTTATTCTTGAATTCTTTAGACTTGGCTTCGCCTGACTTCTTGGCGATGCGCTCGTTGTGTTTCACCCAGTGGGGACGGAACTCTGATGCTGTGATGAATCAAAGGGAATAATATCAGTTATGAGTAATCATTGTTGAGGTCACTGGAACAATTTGTGACCCACGGATGCCCCCCAAGTTGAAGGGTAAAATCTATAAGTCCGTGATAAGACCTGTCATACTGTATGGATCAGAATGTAAGGCTGTGAAAAAAACGGATGAAAAAAGATTGCATGTAGTGAAGATGAGAATGTTGAGATGGATGTGTGGTGTGACGAGAATGGATAAAGTGAGAAATGAATATATTAGAGGAAGTTTGAAAGTGGCGCCAGTGACTGTAAAGTTGAAGAGGAATCGTTTGTCTTGGTATGGTCATGTAAAGAGGAGAGATGAAACGCATGTTACTAAAAGAGTTATGAGTATACATGTGGATGGGTGGAGAGGGAGAGGGAGGCCAAAGAAAAGATGGATGGATTGTGTGAACAGTGACATGAAAGAAAAGGAAGTTAGTGATAGTATGACGGTTGACAGGATAGAATGAGAGAAAAAAACGTGTTGCGCCGACCCCAAATAAGATGGGACAAGGACAGGAAGATGATGATGAGTAATCATTGTTGACTAGCCTGTTGGTCTAGTGGTTAGTGGCCCTGACTGATATCAAGACAAATGTTTGTGTGATTAGCACGATTATTTATTCTGTGTTTGGGTGTATGGGTGTTTATAATATCGTGCGGATTTCATCACGCATGCAGAACTCTCTGCTCCGTATGCGGGACTGCTGCCCGATATCACGCCCCACATCCCGCATAAGTATTCCACGCATTACAATAAATACTTATATGAAAAGGGCATTCGCGGGGGCTACGCGTGCGGAGCAATCCCGCATGCGTGATGAAATCCGCACGATATTAAAAACACCCTAATTTATTTAGAATATGTATGTAATCAGAAATATATAAGTATGTTTATTAGTTTTCTAGTACTCATAGTACAAGCTCTGCTTGGTTTGTGACTAGATGGCGTTGTGTAATAGTTGTGGAATATTATTATTATTATTATTGAATATTATTTTTATTTTATTTGTCATGTACAGAGTTTCGCCGATTTGTAACACGCGATTCTAATTCTTATTGACATGAGCATCATAATTCAGTCTAGACATAATCGCGTGTTTAACCTCTCACTCAACTTAATCGAAGGCCCGACTTAAAAGAAGTTTATATTTAAATTCATTATTCAAAATTATTATCCAATTTTGAGTTCAACAAAGTTCAATAACCATTGCCTTTTTAATAAACATGGTCATTTAAAAATCGACTTAAAACACTAAACGCTAAAGTGGATATTTGAGTTGGCGGACATGGATTGCAATTATCTCACAATCAACTCATTTATTCAAAGGTCGAGCCAGCACTTGTTAACCGTTAAAGTTTGACGTAAAAGCTCGAAATGTCCACCTATCATTATTTCCTAATAGAAATAAATCAACGTTTTTCTTTCTAATATTTTTACTGGGAAGAAGTGACACAACCAGAAAACACTTTCTTTTACTTTTCTTTTTTTTACGGCTTCGTGCAGTAATATGCATAGCATAGCATAGTCGGCCTTATAATGTTCCCACTGCTGGGACTCAGACCTCCTCTCTAGGAGAGGGAATGGGCCGTAATCCACCACGCGGGCCCAATGCGGGTTGGTGGATGTCACATGTCTTCGAATTTTTGGTTCTAGGACATGCCGGTTTCCTCACGATGTTCAGTAATATGCATTTAGCCAGTATCCAGTTTAGAAAATAGGTATTTAGTTTTTACAATAAGTTTGAATAACTTAAGAGTTCCATTAGAATGCCGATGCAACACCTTCTAATGTTCTCAGCTTCTCTGCAAGCTTTGCTGAGGTTGTCAATACAACAATAAAATTCTCAGGTCCATTTTATCGAGATCGCGCCTGTTTCAATGATTACATATATTGTCCAGTTGCGTAGAAACTTGAGATTTTTTTTTATTGCGGCTTATGGGAGAAAAGTTGCCCATATTAGTTCGACTGTGAGGCAGGACGAGTTCTTCGGTTAATTAAGCGGCTACCACTACGAGGGATGCTAATTTTCACTTTTTCTAATATTTCCGCAGAATCTACTAGACCACTAAGTAATTTAAACAAACCGACACTAATTTTACATCAAAATATGCATTAAAAATCAATTTGCGCATAATTAAAACAGCCACTGAACTTCACTAGAAAAAATCCCGCTAAAAAACCCAAGAACCAATCTGTCTCATCAATTTGGAAGAATTTCTTTTGTCTCAAATTATAAATTCGAGTAGCAAGCAACTCACCAGACTTCTTCCTATTGCTATCATGCGCCTGTTCGTCATCGGAGCCTGCATCAGCCGCGTTCCGCTTCCTCCACTCGTCATATCGCCCACTGCGGTACGACGCAGGCACACGCCCGCCGCTCTCTGTCCGAATCATTTTACGGCCACCGTCCTGAGGGAAAAACACATGTTTATTTCTATATTCATTCCTCATTTCGTTCTCTTTCATTATCTGTTAAAGACACAGCCTGATCAAGAGGCTGCAGAACGTATACTAACTTCTATCAGAGTCGTGGATTCTCATACACGAGTCAGGAGCAAGTGAGAAGTGCAACATGATTTCATCTTTAAGAACTCAACATAAATTTTCCATCTTTCATTAAGGGGAGATGGAGATGGCACTGAAACGTGTTCGCTTACAATGGGTCTCATCAGAAGGTTTACAGTTACCCAAAGGGCAATAAAATGGGCTACGTTCGGAGTTTCCTTGCGTGATCGCATCAGAAATGAAGATATTCGCAAGAGGACAAGGGTCGCCGACATAGCCCGAAGAATCGCCAAACTTAAGTGGCAGTTGACAGGGCACATTGCTCTTAGATCTGATAGTCGATGGGGCCGAAAGGTTCTAAAGTGGCGAAGGCACACCGGAAGATGTAGCGTGGCCTCCCACAAGGTGGACCGATGATCTGGGGAAAGTCGCGAAAATGCGACGGATGCGAAACGCACAGGACCCTTCATTGTGGCGGCACTTGAGGGAAGCCTGTGTCCAACAGTGCACGTCCTTCGGCTGCATAAGACAGCAGATTTCCCTAACAAAATAACTTCTTCATTTCATTTGGAAATTAGAAAGACAATATTTATGATAAGTACAAAGGCCATAAGGTCGAGTAATGACTACTATCAATTATCATCCTTAGCAACTCGACATAAGGTTTAAATTCCACTGAGACATAGCCGTTTAACTCTAGCCGAGCTTGCACCCACACAGAAGCCAAAATACATACCGGATCAACATGCACCATCTTCTTCCGCTTGCGGTCCCAGCGCTGCATCGCCTTGCTTGCGCGCGCGCCGTCGCCGCTGTCCGCGTTCAACTCTAGCTGAGCTTGTTCCGCGCCTACCGCGAAGTTTACTGCCATGCTGGAAAGATCATGTACCTTATTTAATAGCAGTCATGAACGCCAGAAGGGGTTTTTAAATCGAAAATACAAATCATCATATTTTCAACAATACAAATCAGTAATGCTTACTGTCCACGGACGCGTAGCTTCATAGACGCGTATCATCATACGCTTGGTGTACGCCTGCGTGAAGCTTACATACAAAACTATGGCCTACTGTCCACGGACGCGTAGCTTCATAGACGCGTATTCGTCATTATACGCTTGTTGTACGCCTGCGTGAAGCTTACATACAGAACTATGGCCTACTGTCCACGGACGCGTAGCTTCATAGACGCGTATTCGTCATTATACGCTTGGTGTACGCCTACGTGAAGCTAACATACAAAACTATGGCCTACTGTCCACGGACGCGTAGCTTCATAGATTCGACACGACGGCACGACGCGGACGCTGCCGCTTCGTCGACAGAGTTTCATAGTATTTGATGTAAGCTTCACGCAGGCGTACACCAAGCGTATTATGACGAATACACGTCTATGACGCTATGCGTCCGTGGTCAGTAGGCCTTACAATTTATTTCAATTCAATTGACAGGTTTTTGTTATATGGATATATTACTCCGGCAATTGAGAACCAGGAGGATCATTGGCAATGATGCACTCATTGAGTCAAGGCTTCAAATTCTGGAGTATCGACACCGAGTTGCTAGCCTGTCGGTTTTCTACCGGTTGCATTTCGGGGAGTGTGCGTCGGAATTGCATAACCTAATTCCGCCTAGCCCGTTCATCCTCGGACCACCAGGGTGATGGAAATCACATCTATACGCACAAAATGTTTTGGGAACACATTCATTATGCGTACAGCTAAGGAATTCCTTGCCGGAATCTGTGCCGCTGATATATGGTCGACTGTTCACTACTAACACTAAAACACAGAACGTCATCAGTTAAGCAAAATCATCGTACCGCCAATGAACTTGAAACAGCACCTCTTTAGCATATTTAGGAAATGACAAGACGTATTTAACATTTCCTCATTCTATCACATCACACTATGAGGAAACGTTAGGCCTGACACAATACTATAACGAAACAGATATTGCAGCTCGCAAACACGCGTAAATCATTCTATTTTATTCCTTATCACCAGAGGTCGGAATTATGCAGAGTTATTCATGTACTTATGTGCGCGGGAATTGCATGACTTGATTCCGCCATCTCCTTTCTATCGGACAACCCGACGAAAAGCGAGTATCCATCCTTACGTTGTTAAAACTTCAACGGTCCGGACTAAGCGTTTCGCTTCGTCGTTTATACCGCGTACATCGAAGGACTGGAACAATTTGCCTGCTGCGGTCTTCCCGTCGAACTATAATTTAGATGTCTTCAAGGCTCGAGTGAATAGGCTCTTAATAAACTGGTGCGCCTGACCATCAATGATTGCATCTCCGCTTACCATCAGGTGGGATCGCAGTCAAGCACTGTTTTATATGAATTAAAAAAAAAAAAATACTGATTTCATACAGCGAAAGAATAAAGTGGATATGCCTTAAGTCTCGAGATTATTAATTACATTGTTTACGCCAATGTTTGACACCCAGCGATCATGGGACAGCAAGTCACTACATAGTATAAAACAAAGTCGCTTCCCGCTGTCTGTACCTACGTATGCTTATATCTTTAAAACATCGCAACGGATTTTGATGCGGTTTTCTTTAATAGATAGAGTGATTCAAGAGGAAGGTTTATATGTATGATACATGCATAATATAGTAGAGAGACACTGATAATTTTAGAAGTTTCTATGTGATGTCGTAATAAACACATGACGAATATTGTATAAATGAACGAATATAAAATAAATGAAAACAATGAGAGTGAATGATAGTGCGACGTTCGACAGGAGAAAATGTAAACGTATTTCGCCGAACCTAAGTAAAAGGGCAGTATGATGATGATGCTGATGATTATGATGTTGATGATGATGATGATGACGAAGATGATGATGATTATTTATTTCAACTTACCCCATTTCAGTATGCTGATCGCTAGCATAGTGTGAGATGTAGTTCTCATCGCGAACGATTTCTTTCTTCTTTTTCTTGGGCGGCTGGTTCGGAGGCCGGCTCGGTTTTGTGTTGCTAGTGTCTTCTAGAACTATACCTTCAGCCTATAAAACGAGATAAATATATCAATGTACACGGGCAATGCCAATTAAGTTAAATTAAGTTTATCATAAATTTAAAAAAAAACCGACCAAGTGCGAGGCGGACACGCGCTCGAAGGGTTCCGTAGATTTTCTATAAAACACTTTTAACCCAATTTATTTTATTTAGTTTTTACCGCGATAGTTAAACAGTTAAAATTTTCACAGAAAATGCATTACTGTTGCCGCTATAACAACAAATACTAAAAAACTGAATAAAATAAACTATGTAAGGGGGCTCCCATACAACAAACGTGACTTTTTTTCCATTTTTTCCTACGGACGGTACGAAACCCTTGGTGCACGCACTTGACCGGTTTTTTAATAACCTTTGCTATGTGAAAGTATCATAAACTACTATAATCGTTTAAATTTGATTGTTATTTCAAGTCAAAAATGCTCATAAGGATGTTCTTACCGCTAGTTTCTTTATGTCCCGAACTTTCTGAACTGTCTTGCCATGTGCTTGCTTCTTCTTCTTCATTGCTAAATACATCGGCGAATCGTTCTTAGCGGAGAGTTCTAGGATTGTCTGAAACAATATAGAAAAGCGTGTAAAAATCAAATGTAATGTGAATTTATATGACTTAAATCTTGATTCAATGATCGTTGTCTAGTTTGTCAGAATAAAATTCTAAAATTAATCAATAAATTGATTAATTAATTTGACACTTTGCGTGACCCAAGGGCTAGCTTTTACCTGAGTCAGAGATTAAGCATGGCCATACAACGTGGCAATGCCGCCAGCCTTTTGGGCACACTTTCAGTCGACAGCGATGCGGAGGAGTTTTATGACGCCATATTTTAGTTAGGAGTAGCCTTTAGTGTATATATATAGTTTTATTTAGTTAAGTGTTTTTGTATATAATTTTATATATATAAATATAATGAAAATAAAAGAAATATTAATTAATAAATTTGCACACCTTATTAGGTCACAGTACAGCGTACCTATTATACCTATATGTAACACTTTTTTATACTTACCTGTATTATTCAAATAAACGTATTGATTGATTGATAATTTAGTTCAAAAAGAGCCGTCCTGCCGACTCTTAGACATTTTATTTTGGTTTTGATTTAATTTAATCGAGTCTCTTTCGTTACAATCTGCTCATGATGTACTTTTAGTCTCACTTCTCGTGCCAAACTAGGCCAAACGAGGATTAATATATTTTCAAATGTTAACGTCTATACAATCTGGCCAGTTTTATTTGGCCATATCATGAAGTGATCCATTCTAAGATCTGGCCACGACTTATACATTGGCATCTTCATTACAGCACTACTACTTCATTACAGCACTACTACTTCATTACAGTACTACACTATTCATACTTCATTAGTATCTAATGCTAAAATACTCACTCCTTTAGGCGTATAGTTCTTGATCTGTTCTATCATATTGATAGCCGCACTATCGTTCTCATCCACTAAGAACGGGTGCGTGAGCACGGGGAAGGGAGTAGATTTGGCGTGCTTGTTTGCCTCGGCGGACGCAGGTTCGCGCCATTTTATGTATTGTTGCCAGCCGCGGCCACAGACCCGGGCTGCGTCTTCCTGTTGAAAGATTTAAATAGTATTAGTAACTGTGACAAATGGCTATCTATTTATTCTGTTATTTTACCTAAAATAAAACCTAAACTAAAAGTAAACTGTATCAGGTAAAAGAAATTATGAGGCTTACTTCAAATAAACTGCCCATATTATCATGCCCATGTAGACAAAGTATTGGAATGATACATTTACTTTTTATCCCGGGAATAACAACGCTGGCAGAAGGTAGTAATATTAGAATTCTCTCGTGGCGTGCTTTAAGTTTAAACATTTTCATACTTTTAATCTTACCGCTCGCCTCCTCGCGCTTAGCTCCCGCTCACAGCGGCAAGGTCGTGAGCGGGCCTTAAAAAGTATCATTATCTTGCCAGTTTGCAAGTTACTAAGGGCAATAGCAGAAATGCCATCTCCTTTGATATCACAATATGTAAGAGAACGGTACTCACAATCTCCGAATAATTCTTCTCCCAAGCTCTGACATCTTGATGCCTCAACTCCAATTGCGAGGTAGGTATAGCTCCCCACACGCCACTAGGACATGCGAGACCCCTCTCCTTCACTTGTGCTGGCGATATCATCTCGGCTCCGAGGAACAGTTGAAGGTCTAGTAGATGTGCGACGTCTTCGGGAGCTATGAGGGAGAATGCTCGACCGGCCCGACCAGCACGGGCACTCCGACCTACAAGATAATTCTTTGGTTAAATCTATATTATGGTGTTAGATTTAGTGTAATGACTGTTCAGGTGGATGTTGCACTCTTAGAATAATTGAGGCTATGAGAGCCAGAGTGGCTTAAATCACTTTTTCAATACCGACTTTATTTGAAAAAAGAAGTTATGTTATTTCAATTAAAATTAGTGTTAAAAAAATGACAGTTGGGCCACTGTAGCTGTCATGACCTCAGAACCAGAATGGCCTAACTGCATTTTTTAGATACGGATTTTTTGGATTAAAACCAAATACTCAAGTCTGCGGTCCCTTGAAGCTGTCAAGCTGTCAAACTTCTAAGTTAACAAAAAACGTTAACTTAGAAGTTTGACAGTTTCACAGCGAAAGATACGGCCGTTAATGTTGCGAAAAACGTATACTTCGAAACTCTCAAAGGAATCAAAATTCAGAGGATACTTCCCGTTGACCTAGAATCGTATAAGAACAAAACTGAAAACTGTTCTTACATCATAAAAAAGAAACTTTTGTTGTGATTCGGAAAAATCTTCGAGACTCCATTCGGGAATTAAACTATTCACATAGGTAAATTTGTACGGAACCCTGAGTGCGCGAGTCCCGACTCGCACTCAAGAGGTTTTTTATGAAGAGAAAATTGGGCAAATTACATGGAAAACCTAAAAAAAACAATTTTTTCTTTATTCAAACTATTCTTAGTTGGCAATATTAGCATTAGCTGAATGTAAGGCATTAACTCTGCCTGTGTGCTTAAAGAAAAAATTGCTTTCGACTGCCGATATTCATTGTTCTGTCACAAACAGAACAATGAATATCGGGTCAACACTCAGCTAGTTTATAAATAAACTTTAACTCACCAACTCTATGCACAAAAAGCTTCGGTTTGGCAGGAAAGTTGTAGTTAATAACTGTATCCAAAGCCGGCAGATCCAACCCTCTAGCGGCGACGTCAGTAACTATGAGGACCGAACACTTCTTGTTGGTAAAGCGACCCAGCGCTATCTTACGCGCCGATGCGTCAAGACCCGAGTATGCGTATGTTGATGATATACCTGCTTGTTTTAAGACCTGTGAAAGAAGAAAATAGGTAAATGACTGATAATGCAAAGTAAATATTGAATACTGTTTTAGAAATACATAACATGATTGAAAAGACTGAGTTTCTTGCACAGTCTTCTTCATAGAGATCTACGCTTTGGAATGTGCATTTAGAATAATTTTTCTGACTGAGTGAGTTCTTGACAATTGAGAAGTGCCTCTTTATTTGAAATAATTACTTTGATAAATGATATTTATTTTGTAAGTAGGTTTAAAAAAACACTTTTACACGTGAATTTTTTTTGTCATTTTAAACTAGATGAGGCCGGTGTTTCCTAGCTGACTACTCTGAGAAGAAACACCGAAACAAACTCAGGGGTCAAAGTCTCATTTAAAGTCCATACAGTTAATATGTAATGGTCAAATCGCATGAGAACAGTGCAGATTTGTCTGAGATGGTCTTTTGAAGAAAGAACCATACAGATTTGAGTGGACCTGTCCAGTCAGTGCAAGCATTTGTCAGTATTCGCAAAGCTCAACCCAGGACTACTAAGGAGCTCAACGACTTGACGAACAATACCAACTTTGACTTTGACTTAGAATACGCGTATTTTGAGTAAGACGTAAAGTAAACAAAAACGCTGCTGATTTATACTCTATATATTTTACATATAATATAAATTACGATCCAAATTGTCAAATGGTAATAATATTTTTTTGACTGTTTTCCAATTGTATCATACCATTTATTTCCAAATTTTCTGTTTAAAAATTTTATTTCTCAAGGGTGAAACAATGTCAAATGCTAAGCTAATCATTTATTTGGAAAAAAAAAAGGAAAGAAAAATGACAAAAAGTCGCGCAGTATAAGTTAGAAAAGAGGTGCATTAAACAAGGTCGTAGTATATTAAATATTTAAAAACGGAAAACTTGACTACACGCTTTACTATTTTAGTCTACATGGCACTTTTAAATATCGTGCAATATTTTAGAAATGCAAAACTTAAAATCAATAAAGATTTTTATAGAACGGAACCAACTTACCAAGTTCAAATACTCCACATGATGCTTAGTAGCCGCAAAAACCACAGCTTGAGGAGTTTTTGAAGATAGCACTCTATCTAACAATATCAAAAGAGCAGCGGTCTTTAATTCTGCCCTCACTGCTATCCATCCCAGCCACAAAGTTGAAGGTAACTTCCAATCAACATCCAACCTCACCAATGTAGGATCTGTTAGGCCTGCTCTAGCGAATTCTACAAGCATTTTAGGCAATGTCGCAGAAAATAGCAGTGTTTGACGGGTTGATGGTAGACGGGCAACTATTTCCCGAAGTTGTTCACCGAAACCCAGCTCGAAGAGTCGATCAGCTTCGTCAAAGACTATTAGCTCTGTAAAGATATAGGAAGATGTTTAGTGCTCAGTAAAAATCAAGATCACCTAGTTTTTTCATTGGCAATGCTTTTTTTATACTTTATCATCTAGATCAGCTAGGTATGGCTAATTATCAATAGCAATGTTTTTTTCAAAGTACTTTAAAACTGTTTTAATGCTGAAGAACCATTGAACAAAAATTTTACTACAAAAGTGATCTCTCAAGAGCCTCGTGAGCAGTGGTGGCCGAGTGGTAACGGTCTCGACTTAAGAGTTGTAGGTTGCGGGTTCAAACCTAGCCAGGTGCATTACTTTGTGTAATTTATTTCATCACCACTCCCCTTAAAACGGTGAAGAAAAACATCGTGAGGAAACCAGCATATCCTAGAACCAAAAATTCGAAGACATGTGATATCCACCAACCCACCCTGATCCCGCATGGTGGATTACGGCCCATTTCATCTGCTAGAGAGGAGGCCTGAGTCCCAGCAGTGGGAACATTATAAGGCTGTGTAGTGTATGCTACGTTAGTTTCCTCAAGTGGTACCCAATTAGGGCAGCAAGAATGTTTGAAAAAGTTTTCCATGATCTTAAAATGCAAAAGATAACTGAAAGACACTGGTCGTTTTAGCTGACTAAAACCACCTGTGTCTTTCAGTTGTCTTTTCTAGACTTTTCTTTACTTTTTTTTCTAGTCTTTAGACTGATCTAAAGTCTAGAAAATTAATGAAAAAGTATAAATTGATAACATGATCAAATTTAATAAAAGTCTTACTTATATTATCCAGCTTCAAGCTCATTTCAATACAGATGTGCAGAAATCTTCCAGGAGTGGCCACCACAATGTCTGGAGCTGTTCCCGACATCACACTGAACTGCTGTTCTATTGATTCTCCACCTAGGATAGCTGCTGAGGACAGGCCTGTAAACTTGCCCAGTTCTCGGACAAATCTTAGTGTCTGAAACAATTAGAAGTACATAAAACATAGTGAATAAAATTATGAATTGCTGTAATTAGTGGGATGGCACTTGATTTGTGACCTGAAAAAATCTATGTATAGTCATCTTAATTATGTTCCTATGTGTTCCTGGACCCCTTTTTTCCTACTCCAGTATTTATAGATTCTTGTTGGTAAATTTAACATAGAATCACTTGTGTATAATCATAATTATGTTATCATAGAGTGCTAGAGACTATAAATCTATAAATAATTATTTACACATAGATTGACAGTCTTTATAACTTTCATCAAAATTGCCATTTTATGTGACTGTGTTGCAATAAAGCTGATAGCAATATTGACATTACATTCTGTATTTCTTCTATTAATACCAAAAAATATTTCATTTTAAACATATCGCTGGCCCCGGGCAATTAAGCGGTAATATCAAAAATCAGTTTTTACAGGAGAAATAAAAGAAGCTAATTTGTTTATAGTGCAGCGTACAGTGATCCAAAACAGGCGTGCAAAACGTCAAATGAAAGCTATTTTTTTTACCTATTTAACCTTTTCAAAATAATTGTATTGGTATAAATATTTAATGAAATAATTGAAAAAATGTATAATACAAATTATAGACGCTATTGTTTCAATTGCAACATCTTTAACGACTTTATAAATACATCAACCACTGAGATTCAGGACTATAAGAATATAATACGACGTATTTTCCGCTTTAGATCTCGAGCGGACCAGCCGATTACCACCTTCTTCAGGGAAATTTTATAGCCAAAGCTTAGCTGTATCATCGGTTAAATTTATTACTGTTACTCTTTGTTTAGAAATGTAGTGTAAAGATGTTCACCGGTTTTTTGTGTTATGGTTCATAGAGATTCAAGATAATTTTTCATGCAATAAAGCTGTTATTGTCATTTATTTTAAAGAAATATTAATTTTAAAAAAGTGAAAAAAATAAGAGTGATAGACTGATACTCAGAGAAGCCAAAAATCAAATAACATTAAAAAGGGCGTAACCGGCGTTTACCGCTATATTGCCCGGGGCCAGCGATATGCATAGAAAAAATAACTGTCCGCTTACATCATCCTACTACTGTGCAAAGGTCTTCTCCCACCTCTTGTAAAGTAGACTATTGCAATTTCATATCAAAACACAAATAAAAATACAATTTACCTGCAGTGCCAACTCCCTAGTAGGTGACAGGATTAAAGCTCTAAAATTCTTGCCAGGCATAGGTTTACTGTTTGGGGCCAACAATTTCTCCAGAATAGGAAGAACAAAACACGCTGTCTTTCCAGACCCTGTGCGAGCCATAGCCACCACATCCTTGCCTGTTAATGCTAGAGGAATTGTCTGAAATCAATAAAAAATAAATTGTCAAACCAGTGTAATAAACCAATTTTTTTTTATAGTATATGATGCTTAGTAGCCGCAAAAAAAAAACAGCTTGAGACAAAACTTTATGTAACAATATCTACAAAGTAGCGGTCTTCAATTCTGCCCTCACTGTTATCCTAGTTTCACACGCATCCATGTTACATAAGTTTGCCTGCTGCAGTCTTCCCGTCCAACTATAATTTAGGTGTCTTCAAGGCTAGAATAAATAGGCACTTAATAAACTAGTGCGCCTGACCATCAATGATTGCATCTCCGCTTACCATCAAGCGGGATCGCAGCCAAGCACTGGTTTATATCAATTAAAAAAAAAAGTAATAAAGTATTATAAATTTATAGTACTTTATTAAACATTTCACGTGAGTTTTTGAGCTTAGTATTTCTGTGTAATAATTTGGTGCAATAAGTTTTGAGGTTAGGTTAGAAATAATTGTTTGTTTCGCTTACCTTACGTTGTATAGGTGTAGGTTGCTTATATCCTCGTTTCGTTATACCTTTAAGTACAGGAAAACTCAGTCCCATGGACTGGAATCCACCAGAATTCTTCTTTTTCTTCTTAGTACTATGAGAATCATCTTGTGTGTCTTCTTCGTCAGGAGCATCAAAACCCGGAAGATGGTCTTCCAGATCTTTAATTTTCGACATTTTCACTTCTTAAAATTAAATAGTTTTCTGTCACATAATAAATATTTAAGTTCAAACGCACGTGAATAATTGAGAAAAGCGTGTTATTATTTTGTTTTGACACTGACACATTGACATTTGTAACCATGCCACATTGACGTTTATTTAAAGTTTGGGCTAGCCATTTAAAAAAAAAACAATAAATATTTTAATTTTAAATGAAAAGTTTCCTAGCTGGTTTGATTAATTTTTCAGCTTCAAATCTTTTTAATGGCTTTTCAAAAATAATAGCTCTTCATTTATCATCATACCTCAAGGCTAATCACTAACCTTACTATTTACCACAGGACAGGCTGTTTCATATAGTTGACAACTAATATTTTGTGTCTATTTGAAGCGCCACTTGTGAGCGTCCAGAGAACTAATTTTGACGTATAATGCAAAAGGCTGCAGAGAAGTGTACAGTACTCTGAACTATTTTTGCATTTTGAATTAATTTCGTTCGAATTCCATGTTATTTTTTTTTTCTCTAGCCCGTCGGACTAGAGATTATGGCTAGCACTCTTGTGCATCCGCCAGCGTCAAGTTCCGTGTTATTCAAGAATTATATAAAACCTATGAAAAATGAAATCATGTCTATATTGTAAGCGTAGCTAGTTTTTGGTACTGTAGACACTCGCTACGGCCAAAAGCGCCAAAATGGCGAATATCAAATGGAGCACAAAAGCTCTAAAGCGTTAGCTTTACATACTCTTTGAAAAGCTTTTTAAAAAAAATAGGTATATACCTGGATATAAGGCTGACATAGAGAAAACATATCTTCACCAAACGCCTTACAACAAGACAACAGGTTCGAAAAATGTACTGAATGCTAAATGGAAAGTCACAGGCTCTCATTGGCAAACAAACTATTACTCTATAAGGGCATAGGTACTCTTACTCAACCCTTAATATTCGCATGCCATTTGCGTGTTGATTACACGCAAACCTAACTCAAAAAGAAGGTATTTGAATTTTGAAACATTATCAAAAAATAAGTTCAATTTTCAAATACCCTCTTTATTGAGTTACGTACGTCTGTGTGTGATTATATGATTGCAAATAAGAGACATATTGAAATCATACAAAGATTTCAGCCTAAAATGCAACGAAAAAACTTAATATTCAATTCCACCTATATATTTATAAAATAACAGATAGTAGGTTTTACACAGTCGCTCTTTTGCCCTTGAAACAGTAATCGTGTACAATGTGCTTATACTATGTGCTTGTGAAGATGTCAAAGGGGGACGAAAAAGACTTTCAGATTCAATGTTTGTCACTCTCTTCTGTCGCGATTGCGTACGTTCCTGGGAATGCGCGATAGAATTACTTTGTAAAGGTGGCTAATGAATTATGATGAGATAACAGTGCAAAAAAATAAAAGTAGGATGGAGGTAAACTATAAAAGTAGGATTAAAAAACATACAATAACTAGAATGGAAGCTTATAAATTAAGAATCACACACCACCTCAACGTACTTGCAAAAGGTCTAATTCTAATTGCAAAACTTGAAGGATTTTATTGTTAACACCATTTCATAACATATAGATAACATCACGCCAGTAGTAGGGCTGCCAACTATACTGTTAAAAACATATTTTACTGTTTTCCATTACAACAAAAGTAAAGTATAAAAAATACTGTTTTTAGCATCAAAATTGTTAACACTATACTCGTAAGTAAACACTTTTAAAATTAAAAATGTGCGTGTCACAGATTTTTTTTATCATATCACAAAATAGAGTTTCAGAACGAATCGAAGGAGCTCCTCATTTATTTTAATTTTAAATGATGATGAACGTTTGAATTAAAAAAAAAAACTATAAATTAATAAATTGTGTGAGAAGCTCTAATAAATAAACAGTATTTTAGAAAAATAAACAGTACCTAATTTCTTCAATACATATAAAGTATTTTTTTTATCTGAGAAGAAAAATAAACTTTAAATCACCTTATTTCCCTTAAAAAAAGTTGGCAACCCTATACCTGTGCCGCAGATGTGTAAAATTCACCCTGGTATACCTTCACATCACCAATTTATTATTTTAAAATTTTACGTTAAACTCTCGTTCGCTCTCTCATTGTCTTTTTATTGTGCTCTAATTACGGTACTCGAAAGTTAAATATTATATCAATTCGGGCACAACTTTTTTGTTTCTACACCGATCTTAATGATTTAATTATTTTTGTGTTGGGTTAAGTTATAACATAACTCCGTGGTAATCTTATCATTACTTTGTATTTAGGTACTTACAGTAAAAAGTGAAAACAAGGAAACAAAAGATTTTAAAAACAAACCAAAAATTGCAAAATAACTTTTATTTCGGAAGTCGGTGTCAAGAAGCAAAAAAAAACAAAACAAGAAACAACGGTTTTCGAAATCAAACTTATTAATGTACAATTTTTCATTTATTTTTTATAAATTTTTCGTTTTACCTGTCTACCTACCCTTCAATTATAATATTCATGTAGGAAGATAAGGTGGACCCATTACTCAGATGAGATAGGTGGGAGTACCTACGTTGAGTGCAAGAACAAGTAGGTAGGTACACATATAACACCGTTAAAAAGAAGTTCGAATCTTTTGAGGTTACGAAACTTCAAAAGATAACTTCTTTTTAACCGAATTCCAAAAGAAGAATAAGGTTGCTAGCTTTAGTTATCATTTTATCTCTGTACCAAGTTAAATTACAACTTAAACGTGATAATTTTTCTGGGGCTCCACCCAATGATTTAGCCACGGGCCTCAGACGATATAGTTACTCTAGGGCTCCATCCAATGATTTAGCCACTGGCCTCAGACGGTATAGTTACTCTGGGGCTCCATCCAATGATTTAGCCACGGGCCTCAGACGGTATAGTTACTCTGGGGCTCCATCCAATGATTTAGCCACGGGCCTCAGACGGTATAGTTACTCTGGGGCTCCATCCAATGATTTAGCCACGGGCCTCAGACGGTATATTTACTCTGGGGCTCCATCCAATGATTTAGCCACGGGCCTCAGACGGTATAGTTACTCTGGGGCTCCATCCAATGATTTAGCCACGGGCCTCAGACGGTATAGTTACTCTGGGGCTCCATCCAATGATTTAGCCACGGGCCTCAGACGGTATATTTACTCTGGGGCTCCATCCAATGATTTAGCCACGGGCCTCAGACGGTATAGTTACTCTGGGGCTCCATCCAATGATTTAGCCACGGGCCTCAGACGTATAGTTACTCTGGGGCTCCATCCAATGATTTAGCCACGGGCTTCAGACGGTATAGTTACTCTGAGGCTCCATCCAATGATTTTGCCACGGGCCTCAGACGGTATAGTTCCTCTGGGGCTCCATCCAATGATTTAGCCACGGGCCTCAGACGGTATAGTTACGTCACTGACTTATACCCACTTACATTTTTTTTATAAAGTAAGTAGGTGAGTACCTAGGCATGTCCTGTACCTATGTCAGGTACTATTACTTGTTCTGTGCCTATGTTTGAAGTACTTACCTATGTAGGTACTCAAAACCAAAACATAGTAGGTAAACTTACAGTTCAGCAAATAGGTAAGTACGTTATACCTACTACACGTTATACAATACCTACATTTTCAGTATCATTATGTAAATATTGTCAATTGCAATTTTCCGTTTCGGGGAATCTTAATAAATTATAACTATTTGCAATAGGGTTCATGCTAATCAGCATAATAACTCATTATTATAATTAGGTACCTAATATAATACGTAAGTACGTTAGATTGCTTTAATACTAACGCTATCTCTTTCACACCTGCGAAACATCGCTTCATTCGCAAGAGCTTCATGTCTTTTGTCTTTCCAGTTCCAAGAGTTTCAAGAATAGTCTGGATATTTCCCCGATGTTGCCAACGTGCAAAGTTTAATCAACCAAATAACCATGTTCCAAAGCTTCACTAGTAAATAATATACAAAGACTATTTGAATAAATCTTTAGGTAAAGTCGTCAAAAAAATTGTATTTTGACTACCTAGCGGCTTGTTCGAAGTGTAAATACTACTAAAATAGCTACTACTAAACCGGACCGCTAAATATTATTATATTATTTCTTTCAGTTTCGTTCCAAATAAAGGACCTTTTATTTTTTAACGAGTTTATATACGTTTCTGATTACAAATATGTACATAGATTTTGTTAAACGTATAAAATACAGATTTTTACATAAAACCTTACAAGTAGGCAGGCACTCATTTTAATTTTTGAAGATTTAAGTATTATTTTAAAAGTATGTAATAACGAGGAAACTTGCAAATATACAATAAAAAAAAAAACGTGTTATCTGTTAGCTTGTGCCATCTCATTTATAAAGTGGACTTTTGAGACGGGTCAGTACGGTCAGGTACTTTAACCGTTAGGCTATACCTAACGGTTACAAGAAAATAATCAGAATCCATAACTTTTTAAGCTATTCTGAACATGCTATTGTTGCCTTTGCTTATGTCGAAGCTTATCCAGAGATATCGTCTAGATATATCGCTCATGATGTGGCTGTGTGTTTCTGTACTCAATTTTAAGTTAGTCTTAAAGATTTTTTTGATCACAGTATGAATTAAGATCGTTTGGCAATACAGAATATTTCATGTTGATTTATAGTTTTTCCGTACAAAATGTATGGGATTTTATTTTTTGACGACTTCTGTCTTTTTTAGTATTCATAACTTAAATGGTCCAATAGAATCTTTTGATCCTTAAATGAAATATAATGATAGGTATATTTTTTTTTGTTGTATGACAGCATTTTTTTTACTAACTTAGTCTTTTTCCAAAATCTGTAAATGCAGATTAAAATATCATAAAAAGTTATGGATGGTCTCCTAGGAACGTTTTCCTGTAACAACAACTATTAAGGTACTTGCCTTGTATAAAAACTTATAACGTTATATCAATTAATTATTATTAAATACAATAAAGTTGATCGTTTGAGATTTAATAATTCACTAGGAAAACCAAACCTGATAAATCAATGTTGCTAAGGAGATAATATGTAACTTTTTTTTCAGTCTCCCATTTTTTAGGGTAAATTTCTACAGTGACAACCCTTTTGAGATAGCAAATGTCTCGTTATCTCTTTCTCACAAACGCTCTGATTGGTTGCAACGCTGACCCTCTGGATTGTTCCTTCGATTCTTTTCTCTGATTGGCCGCATCCAGTGACATCGAGCGAGAGGTAGAAATCTCTCGAATCTCATTTGTTCACTGTATATAAGCGACGTTCGCTCAGCGCGTGCATAGTATTATTTGAAAAGCGATACGAAGCAGACGAAGTGTTCGGTGCAAACCGGAGAAGTTTACTACCCCCAAGTTATATTCAACGCGACGTTAACGTTATTACATTATTTATTATACTACTTTCAAATTAGTTTTTTATTGTGAAAAGTACTGCAAGAAGACAAAATGCCAGCTATAGGAATAGATCTCGGTACTACATACTCGTGCGTCGGCGTGTGGCAGCACGGAAATGTGGAAATCATCGCCAACGACCAGGGCAACCGCACTACACCATCCTATGTGGCCTTCACGGACACGGAACGCCTTATCGGAGATGCAGCCAAGAACCAGGTCGCCCTCAACCCCAGCAACACTGTGTTCGACGCCAAACGACTCATCGGTAGAAAATTCGACGACCACAAGATTCAGCAAGACATGAAACACTGGCCCTTCAAAGTAGTCAACGACTGCGGCAAGCCAAAGATTCAAGTCGAGTTCAAGGGTGAAGTGAAACGTTTCGCGCCTGAGGAGATCAGCAGCATGGTGCTAACGAAGATGAAAGAGACGGCGGAAGCATACCTCGGAAGCTCCGTGCGCGACGCGGTAATTACAGTGCCAGCCTATTTCAACGACTCTCAGCGCCAGGCAACTAAGGACGCTGGGGCTATCGCCGGGCTCAACGTGCTCAGGATCATCAACGAGCCCACAGCCGCGGCGCTCGCGTACGGTCTCGACAAAAATCTCAAGGGCGAGAGGAACGTACTCATCTTCGACCTCGGCGGTGGAACGTTCGATGTGTCAATTCTAACCATCGATGAAGGCTCGTTGTTCGAAGTGAGGGCGACGGCAGGCGATACACATCTCGGCGGCGAGGACTTTGACAACAGATTGGTGAACCATCTCGCGGACGAATTCAAGCGCAAGTACAAGAAGGACATGCGCATGAATCCTCGCGCACTCCGCCGCCTCCGCACAGCCGCTGAGCGCGCTAAGCGCACCCTGTCATCCAGCACTGAAGCCACGATTGAGATCGACGCGCTCTACGAGGGAATAGACTTCTACACTCGCGTGTCACGCGCGCGCTTCGAAGAACTATGCGCAGACCTGTTCAGAGGCACCCTCGACCCCGTGGAGAAGGCGCTCAAAGATGCCAAGATGGACAAGAGCCAAATCCACGACGTCGTCCTCGTCGGAGGCTCCACAAGGATCCCTAAAGTGCAGAGTCTGTTGCAGAACTTCTTCTGTGGCAAGAAGCTCAACCTGTCCATCAACCCTGACGAAGCCGTGGCATACGGCGCGGCCGTCCAGGCAGCTATACTGAGCGGCGAGCAAGACTCGAAAATCCAGGACGTGTTACTAGTAGACGTGGCCCCTCTGTCCCTCGGCATCGAGACTGCTGGTGGTGTGATGACGAAGATCATCGAGCGCAACTGTAAGATCCCATGCAAGCAGTCGCAAACATTCACCACGTATTCGGACAACCAACCAGCGGTCACCATCCAAGTGTACGAAGGTGAGCGAGCGATGACAAAAGACAACAACTTGCTGGGCACGTTCGATTTGACTGGTATCCCGCCCGCGCCGCGCGGCATCCCTAAGATCGACGTCACCTTTGATCTGGACGCGAATGGCATCCTCAATGTGTCGGCCAAAGAGAACAGCACTGGTCGCAGCAAGAACATCGTCATCAAGAATGACAAGGGACGTCTATCCCAGGCGGAGATCGAGCGCATGCTCGCTGAGGCGGAGAGATACAAAGACGAGGATGAGAAGCAAAGACAGCGCGTATCGTCAAGGAACCAGCTTGAAGCTTACGTGTTCAGCGTGAAACAGGCGCTAGAAGACGCCGCAGACAAGCTTTCGGATCAGGATAAGAGCACAGCGAGGAACGCGTGCGATGACGCGCTTAGTTGGCTCGATAACAACACCTTGGCAGAGCAGGAGGAGTATGAGCAGAAGCTGAAGGACGTACAGCGCGTGTGCTCGCCTATAATGAGCAAGATGCACGGCGCAGGTACTGGCGGCTCCGGGGGCATGCCTGGAGGGATGCCCGGAGGTATGCCAAGCGGAATGCCCGGAGGTATGCCAGGCGGAATGCCCGGAGGTATGCCAGGCGGAATGCCCGGAGGTATGCCAGGGGGAATGCCTGGCGGCTTCGGAGGAATGCCTGGAGGTATGCCTGGTGGCTATGGAGGGTACCAACAAAACAGAGGTCCAACTGTAGAAGAAGTTGATTAAGTGAAAATATAATACCTACTTTGACCCACCGACCTGAACAAATACCTACTCTAGATATTATTTTTGAAGACTGATTAATTAATATTGTCAACATTAGCTTAATTCAACAGAGGAATTGTATGTCTAAGTCATTTGTATAGTTTGTAAATGTGAATAGTTAATAAAATAATAAGATTTTTTATTTACTCGTTTTATTTCCTATAATTCCTAATTTATGATTATAGGTATCCTTGACATAACTGTACGTGACATCTACACGATCACAGCAATTACCAGTATTACCACTTATAGACACAAAATTTTCGAATACAAATCATATGATTTATTGAATAATTAGTACCTGCCAATTCTTATTGTATTTGTGTTCCAGAACATTTTCAAAGGCTAGAGGTTAATAGGCTCATAATAAAACTACAGCATCCCTGACCATAAAAAGTTCTCTATGCACTGATCATCGGGTGGGATCGCACTGATCGCAGTCAAGAACTAGTTTAAATATTAAAAAAAAAAATTCGTGGGTGCAACGGCGGTAGCATAGAGTACTTTGTAACATATTGGCGGTAGACACACTCCCATCTATGCACGACCACCTCGGAAGACAAGAAAAGGCCATATTATGTCTGTTCTAAGTAGGTAGGTACCTAATAAAATAATTAGTGCCGTGATGCATTTCGTAATAAAAAAAAAATATATTATTTATTTGCAGAGTTAAGGTCTCAGCACACATATGGGATCGGAAAGGGATCGTAACCGTAACGCCTTTCGCCTCGCTGTCAACCAGGCGTCAACCTACCGTATGCACGTAAAGAAAGCGTATCAGCAGCGCCTGTACGTCAACTCGGCTACGGCTAGGCGACACCGCGCTTACGCCTCGCCGCCCCCTGGCTGACCTGGTTGGCACCAGATCAGTTTGAATCCAAACGTTAAGTGTAGCGCAATTTTAGATATTTTCTCACTTCTTCAATAAGTTTCTCCCTTTGCATCGTTATTTTGTGTTTGAATCGAACTTAAAATTTTAAATAAAACATACGCGCAACACGAATGAAATACTCCTTGCGAATGGCGGCGTCTTTAGCAGGCAAGTCGCGGGAGGGGAAAGGGGAAAGGGTGGACGAAGAGATGTGAGCTCGGGTACGGAGAGACGTAAGCGCGGGGACGGAGAAACGTAAGCGCGGGGACGATGAGCCGTAAGCGCGGGAATTCAAGTTCGGAGCCTGTTCCGAGGCGAGGCGATTACGTTATTATTCCGATTAGTGTGCGTTGCAGTAGGGAGTTTAATACAAACCATTCTGAACGGCTCGAGGCGATACGGTGACGATCCCTTTCCGATCCCATATGTGTGCTGAGACCCATAAATCAACGATTTAACTCTGCAAATTTTATTACTTTCGAGGGTTCCGCTGAGGTTTCGATATTGGATGTCGATTCAGTTTGAACAGCTTACCCTTTGCCTCAAACCTAAACAGAAAATTAGTAGTTACCTAACTACCCAGAATTCAAAATGAGTGCTCCAGCTTTACTGGTGGGGTGGGATGGTCACGCGTGATAAGTTCCAAGATCCCAAAGCGACCAAAAATAACTTATTTTCAGTATCATAAGTGTCAGACACTTTCCATGGACCAAGACTTATTACAAATTATTAATTTTTTTTTAAATTGATATAAACCAGTGCTTGACTGCGATCCCACCTGATGGTAAGCGGAGATGCAATCATTGATGGTCAGGCGCACTAGTTTATTAAGAGCCTATTCACTCTAGCCTTGAAGATACCTAAATTATAGTTGGACGGGAAGACCGCAGCAGGCAAATTGTTCCAGTCCTTCGATGTACGCGGTATAAACGACGAAGCGAAACGCTTAGTCCGGACCGTTAAAGTTTCAACAACGTAAGGGTGGATACTCGCCGTTCGTCGGGTTGTCCGCTGGTAGAAAGGAGATGGCGGAATCAAGTCATGCAATTCCCGCGCACACTCTCCAGAATGTAACCTGTAAAATACAGATAGGCTGGTTACCCTGCGCCTGTGCTCGAGGCTTTGTAAATTACCAGCTTTACTAAAAAAAAACACTAAAAGGATCAAAATAGATCTCGTAAGTGGGTGTTTCTCGGTATTGTTTGTTTCTTAACACTGACTTCCGAAATTAAAGTTATTTTGATCCTTTTAGTGTTTTTTTTTAGTGAAGCTGGTTATTTTTTTATTTGTAAAAAGTTTTAATCACACTTTTTAGCTGTATACACTTATATACCAGAGTGCCTATTTCTCATGACAATTTCAATAAACCCAAACACTGCTAGGTTACATTGTTTTATTATGAAGTTCCTGTGTCTACCTTCCACCTTCCGGCTCCATCATCAGATATATATTACATTGATTAATTACAGAGTTCCGGTGCCTATCTTCCGGCTCCATCATCATCATAAGGTCGCTTCGATGATACCATTTTTAACAGAACTATTCAGAACCATTTATTTATTTGTGTCGTCAGCTTATCGATCTACTTTGTGATATCTATGTGAGTATGAAGTTCCGTTGGCCATTTCTGGTCTCATTCATCAGTTCCACGTCATCAAATGTTAATTTTTGACTGTAAGTGCTGAAGTTCTCGATGAAAATACCAAAATCACCATATGACTGCCTATAATATTTGAGGAATTCTCTCGATTCCTCATGGATCCAATCATCAGAACTGGATTCTGAAAAAAATGGCACCAATCGGAAAGCATACCTTCTAGCAGGAAAAAAAAATTGCAAATCGGTCCATAAACGACGGAGTTCTAAGGTAACATATAAAAAATACAACCGAATTGATAACCTCCTCCTTTTTTTAAAGTCGGTTAAAAAAAGGGCGCGGGCCGCGGCTGCCCGCGCGGCGAGCCGCGACTGAGCACTTTTGTATGGAACCGCGCGAACGCAGCGTTGGCCCTCACGATGTTTTTTAGTGGCGATAAAATAAATTACTCATAGTAATTCGCCCAGATTAGAACCACGAAGTAGAGAAAAAAGATTAGAACCATGTCTATGGTTAGAACCCACGTCCGCAACCTACAACTCGTAATTCGGGGCCCTTACCGCTGGGTCATCACTGCTCCCGTTATTAGTAGGTATGCTTAACGGGAAATAAAAGTCAGATAAAAAATCATGATTATGTATATTTAAAAAATTAAGATAAACGATAGATGTTAGAGTACCTACTTACAATTATCTGTACATGATGATAAATAACGAATTAATTTCGAGGAGAAAGTTATCTTAAGTTTCGGACATTTGCAATATTTCCTTAAACAGAATAATTTAATATTGACCGTAAGCGAAAACGTTTATATACAGATATAATTATAATTTTCAACTTGAAACAAATATGAGACTATAATGAATATAATATTAAAAGGTACGTCAATTATATACTATCTATCTGTCCAATGCGACATTACAATAGTTCACCCACACACAAATATAATGGTAATAAATATGGATTTATTAAGGCTAGGTTTTAAGCTGAGAGGCAATTTATACAAACCTATGAGTAGCGTCGTAAAAGGCCAGTTTACATCGAAGGATCGTCTAAAACGCTTAGCGAAAGAGCTAAGTACATAAAAAGCGCAAAATAATCTTAAATTATTCTAAAAATAAGGCATATTATTGCTTGATTCATATCCATATTCACGAACGAGTAAGTAGGCGTTAGGCTTTGGATGACATACGCATTCTATGAGATCCCAATTACCGTATTGTGTTGGTACAAAGGGGGAAGACATCGTATACCGTTAGCTTCTCACTCAATTACCTTACTACTTCGTGCATAATATGTTCCACATTTATATGTTTTCAACAAACATATAAGTTAATATTTAGCGGTACACTGCTTTCTAACGTTTAAGAACAAAAATAAAAGCAACGATATAAACTGGCCCAAATATACTGTACGTGTCAACTAAAACTTGACACTGTAATCTAGATTATCGTATTATACAAGAAATATAAAATATATGACATCATAAAATAAAATGCACGTTATATACATCCTTGCCTCGACAGATGTTCCTTGCATATATTTAAATATAAAGAGCGTATATCTGTGACTGACTTTCCTATCGCTGTAGTAGCCTTTGATTAGCCGGATTAGGAAAGACCAGCTACTGGTCAACCTCCTTCTCAATATCAAATGTTTTGCCCCTGAAGTCCAAAATGCCTAGGCTAATCAGGGCTCTACTGCATGTCTTTACTTACGAGTATGTCATTTATGTTTATGGAGAAAAAATCGGAATAATTGAGTGGACATATTTAAAAAATATAAACATCTCGTCATTGCTTTAGTTAAAAATTTGGCAACATTCTCACTTTTTTCACAAATCCTTGGGCTTTATCACACTAGCGATTTGCGAGCGGCTGCGGGCCGGGACGAGCGCAGCGAATGCGTCGCGGACACGCCGCGGCTACACAGCGTCGCGTCGCGGATAAGCGGCAAATTTGCAACATTTTCAAGGCGTGTTTGTAGCAAGTTAACGACGTACAATACACTCAGTAACAAAATGGATTGCGGCGAGGAGACACTGCTGTTGGCTTTGTCACTTCGAAGACGCCGCAGCTTGTTGCCGGATCACGATGCGCGTCCGCAACAAATTCGCTGCGCATGCGCAGCGTGTTCGTTATGCGCCCGTAACGTATTCGTTGCCCACCCGCTCCACTTTGAGGACACTCGCAATCCGCTAGTATGATAAAGCCCTTAGATGTCGAAAGGTCAATGATACGAGGTATAATATTCTAATCAATGTTTACTCCTTTATTTAACAGTACAATAGTATTGGTTCCATTACCTACCTAATGGCAATACAGCCCACAACACAGAATAACAATAACCCCATACATCATACATACATTGATATAATTCATAAAACGTCTATTTTGTTATAAGATCCACCTAATTTATTTTGGTGTTTCTGAGTCTATCTAGCGTTGGACATTTAACAATAAGATTTTCGATTTCCATATTATTCTAAAAGTATTTAACATCTAAAACAATGCCATTTTTTTACACGTTCCTTTGGCATATCGTTCGCATTCATGTCATTAACAGCAAAATTTATTTATCATTCGTTTCGCATTCATTTCTTTCAATGTACATACAGGATAAAACTTAAATTTAATCGGCTAAGAAACCTAAATCTAAACCACTCTTCATGCCTGAACAATCAGTCTTCTCATTGCGAAAATTATCATAATTTCATTTTATTATTTACATATTTTTTATTTTAGAATTTTTATAACATTCTATTTGCACAGTAACCTTTATACATGAAAAATATTATTCTGTCAATCTGTTTATCTTTACAAAGCACTATCGGGATCTACAAGTGGACGGGTCAAACATATTCGTGAATGATCGAGAGTCAATGTTTGAGCAAATAAGACTAAGATTCCAAGGTACAGCGTGTGTCAGCGGGTTATGGCACTAAAATTTACAAAATCTACGTGATGTAAGCTACGATTTACAAGTTAACATAGTATGCGAATCTCAAATTTTCCAAACGAATATATGTATTGAAGATTAAAAGCTGCTCTCAAGTTACACTCTGTATAATGAAAAAAGATGAGTTCCAATGAGAGAGCGTTAACAAATTCAATTCAAATATTATTAAAGAATCTCTTTGTCTCTGTCAACTAGTCATTTTCTAAAGTGCAGGTGCTCGATATTGTAAGCTATATAGTAACGAAACTAAGGAATACAGTACCCTTCAACGACAGTTGACGTCAGTACTCAAGCATACAAATGTCTAATTCGTCAGACAAGTCAGTCGCAAAAATTACTGTAATTTTTGCAACTTTACGTTGGACTGGTGTGACGAAGAGGATATGTGCAGTTACCCAACGAACCTCAACGAATGAACAGCTTCGTCGGTTTGGTTCAGACAAGCGAACGCCAACGAACGAGATTCAGCATTAATTTCCATACATTCGTCAGTTCATTTTACATACAAGTCCATCAAAGGGTTTAAGAGTAAAAACACTACACAAAAAGCACGACAGAGGATTTAAAGAATAACTGAGTACGTTAATTCTAGAACGACACTGTCGGACATAAGACCACAGTATTCGCTACGATACTTAATTTCGTAATCGCCACCACGTTTAACAAAAGTTATAATAGTCACATTGGTTTGTAATAATAAACCTTAAGATGTGACGATGTGCAAAATCACATTCATCTTTAATGTGGTAAACATATGATTTAGATAATAAAGATAGGGCTGTCCGAACGTTTGTTTTTTCGTGTTCATCATACAAGAAATACGGTATTTTTAAGGACTCGCGGTCGACCGCGCGGCGAGTTTGCTTCAGTTGAAATTGTACAGCGTGCGGATTGCCCTGTCTTTACGCGGGTGGCAAAGCGAGTACTCGGACGTAAGTGTCGGGCGGCAGTGTGCGGACAGGTTACAGGATGCCGTTGGTGTAGTACTGGTAATTGTCGTAGAGGCGCGTGGACAGCGAGTTGAGCGCGTCGCGCACGAGCTTGTCGACGAGCGCCTGCAGCTGCGGCTCGGTGCGGCCCGCGTGGAAGCGCGCGCGGAACGACGACACGGCGCTGCTGCTGCGCAGGCACGCCAGCTGCCCGCCTGCACACGACATGTCGGTTACTTTGTGGGTGATACATTCAGCGATACAAAAACTAGAGAAGGTGAAACGTTGATTACAAATAGAAAATATTAACTTAGTATCATAATAAAGGTTGAGCTACATCTATCTGCACCGAATCGCATTTTCCTATGCTTCTATCGTTTTCGATCATTTTTAATAGTCATTTTGCGAGAAAGAAAACGGGAATGAGACCGCACGCGACAGAACCAACGAGACGGTCGACAATACACAAAACAGAAAAAAGATATAAGCATAGGAATGAGTGATTCGGTGTGACTTGCATTGCCAGAAGTTGGTAAAAGTATACATAAAACCAAACTAATATCGCAACTTCTCAAGTAAGTTTTGATAGCTGAGGCAATTAACAACTATGACATAATTTGAAAAAAAAACTTTACTAAGTAAAGTTAGAGTATCCGAGTTCGTGTGCAACCGGGGTCATACACATTCCAGCAGTATTTTTTTAAATACACTTGATAGGGGCGAAGGATGAGCGTATTACTCCAGCTGCTACTAAAAAGAAGTTCCTGACAAAAAACTTTATAATAGTATCCAAACTAGGGATCGAAAGGTCGTTCAGGGCAATTAACCAGGAAGCTAACTGACACACACGTGTAACACACCAGATTTGTACGTAGAACGACGGCGCGTGTAGTCAAGTTCAAGTGTAGCTCAATAAGTCTAGTTTCCATTTAAAAAGTATGGAGACCGACGCGCCCAGATCCGCCTGTGTGGCACACGTGTGCGCAGTGTAGTTCTAGCTTTAATCTAAAAGATGATTTGAATGATTTTGGTATGGTTACGCGACTGACGACCGAATATACACTCGACCTTGATAATTACTTTTTCTGATTTTATAAAAATACACGAAAAAAAAAGTGCTTAGTTGTTCGGTTGTATTGTTCCGAACGCTATACTAAACAAACAACTGATCTAACAGAACTAACCGTCTAATTTTAAATCTTTTTATATCCAATCATATCCAAGTATTTCCTGATAGCTATAACCTAGGGGTCTTTAAGTCAAAAATGAATAGGTTACTCCTAGGCAAGCGTGCTGCATCGTCGGCGACATCATCGCTTACCATCAGGTGAGATAGTGGTGAAACACGATCCTATACATAGTAATAATAAGAAAAAGTGTACATACCCATGCGCATGAGCTCGACGACGTGTATGATCTGATCGCAGTGCTTGCGCGCAGCGATGAGTCCTCGCAAGATGAGGATCTTAAAGTACTGGAACATGTCAGAGTTCTCGCCGTCCATTACTTCTACGAACTCGTGCGTTAACTGGAAATAAAAAAAAACCGATTTCGTTTAAATTTTAGAATAAAAATGATAAACTTTTTTGTACACCAAAATAGAAACAAAAATTATAAACAATCTTAAATTTAAGGGTACAATGGCGGTCTTATCACTAACAGCGATATCTATCAGACAACTTTAGGGTCGCCGAACACGGGCCACTGGCCACAATCACAAAATGCCGCCGCCGGCATATTTCCTGTAGGTTTCGTGCAGTCTCGAGTATTTAACATTTTAATCTCTTCAATGTTATATGATACCGCTTAGGATTATAAGAAAAAATGCTGAAACAACCGTCGAACACCGTATGATTATAAGCAGTAGGTTCAAAATATCTTGGGGTTATTTTTGCGATTGGTAGGAGATAGGCGCTCGAGGAGGAGGTACTATCGCTGTTTTGTAACATCAACTAATATTCGTCCATTATTTGCAACTTTTGAAAAAGAAATTGAGCCTTGAGTTGGGAAATCATCCAATGAGTTGTCATTGTCACCAGCACTAGTGGTAGAATGCGAGGCTGTTTCCTTCAGTTGCTCATTGCGTTCTAGTACCAAAAGTTATCTTTTTAGTAAATCCCCGCGGGTCACGGCGGCTGGGGCGTGAGGAAGTGCGTTCCTTCGCCAAGTAACTATTTTTCTAAATAAATAAATAATTATGTTTTAATTACCTTAAAAGGCGAGCTTTCAAATCCAAGATTTTTGGGTGATATTGAAAATATGAATCCAAAATCTATATGGATAATGTGACCTGTGCTGTCCAATAAAATATTCCCATTATGCCTGTAACAAAAAAGCAATACATTAGTAAATTGCACTTAAGACTGGATGCTAATCCCAATATAAATAGTTGAGAAATGGGTAGAATGAATTCTGGTACTGACCTATCTTTAAGCTGTAGCAGGTAGCTAGTAAGCGCATACGCAGCGGCCGACTCTACAAAGTTGTTCTGCGCCCGAAGGAACCCTTCGCTGTTGGGAGGTCCGTGCTCCAGTTCCAACCAAGCGCGAAGAGTCTTGCCCGATTGCTTCTTTATTTGGTGCAGGGATACTGAGTTCAGTACCTGTTGAAGAATTCATTTTTAGGTTATTGTTTTATGATTTGTATTATTGTTTAGGGTAATTTATTTGTAATTCTGCTAAATATACACACAAACACAACACAGACACATCTCTAGTCCGCGGGAAACACTACCCAGAGCCCGAAAATTAGGCACTTCAGGATTTTTTTTTAACTGATTTTAAATTACATAGACAATAAACTACTTGGACCGGTTTTCCTAGTGTGCATTTTTAATTAACAAAAAACTGGGCAAGTGCGAGTCGGACTCGCGCACTGAGGGTTACACACGTACAAACTTACCTATGAAAGCAGTTCAATTCCCGAATTGAGTTACGAAGATTTTTCGGAATCGCAATTTTTTTTTGTGACGTAGCTACAAATTTAGAGTTTTCAGATTTTTTCCTATACTTGTGTTATGAGACCTTGTTTTATGCCAAATTTCAGGATTCTAGTTCAACGGGAAGTACCCTATGAATTTTGATTCCCTTAAGAGTATCGAAATACACGTTTTTTGCGACATAAACGGTCGTATCTTTTTTTCCGTTAACTCAGATGTTTGATTTTTTTCAAAGCTTCAAGGGACCGCACACCTGAGTATGTGGTTTTATTTTCAACTCGATACCTCCACGTGTTCCCGAGACAAGGGGTCTTGACAGACAGATGGACGAACAAAAAAGTGATCCTATAAGGGTTCCGTTTTTTCCTTTTGAGGTACGGAACCATAAAAATAAACATATTAATTACGCTTTGACAAGAAGGTTTTCTATTTATAATCCTTCCAGGTTATTTATTGTACATCCATTTATTATGATGTACTATAATTAATTATTTTATAAACATAAAGGATTGTTATACATTGACTATTATGTAATTCAATGAGATGTATTGTATGGTATGTTCACACATATTACTATATTGAATGCTCAAGTTCTCGTTTATCTCATAATAGACAATATTTTATCTATAGCAAGATAAAGGGATTGCATTAAAACTAAATTGACAAGTAATAACATTATTAAGTAATAACCGACCCACTGTTATATAAAAAAAAACTGTCATGACACGAAGTGAATCACCCATGTGAATCAGTTCATATTTCTTTTCGTATTAAAAACATAGTAATCCGGAGACGTTAGTACCAGTTTTTGCTTACAGCAAAAGTATCATTTATGACGTAAGTCCATTGATGACAAGACTCAACCCAGCTCTCTACAGATTTGAACACACCCATAATGATATTTGAAAGATGTCGAAAATCCTCTTAGAGATAGTAAGAAGCAGTAGGAAGACATTCAATGCCCGATATATAGATTATAACTCAACCCATACTTATGGGTTGAGTTCTTTTGAGTGCGTACAACTCGCTTCCAGAATCATATTTGTGCTATTATTGTCAATTATGGCAAATAAGTACAATGGCGCAAGCGGATCGAGCGATTCGCTCCTAAAAAAATTGGTGCCCTGATATCGAGCGATGGGGTCGTAGGAGATAACTAAGATGGCGGGACGATTTAGATGGCTTAAATAGGAATTGCCCAGAGCTGGGAACAATCGTAGGCCTTTACCCGGCAGTGGGACAAGACAGTACAAGCTCAAAAAAATTAGGGGAAAAAACATCAAAAGCCTCAGATAAATTAGAGGAAAAAACCTCAAACTTTATAGTTTGATGGCAAGACATGACGCGCAATGCTGTCAAATTATCCAACAACACGTAGATTGAGCGTTGTACGACCTGCTGGGGGTCATTTTTTGCCCTTAATATATCTGAGGTTTAAGTTAAAGAAGGATAAATACGGTTGGTATGTGAACTCAAGTGCTACCAGTCTGCTACACTATATCGCTAGTACTCACCGGTTGTATAAGCCCGCACTCCTTATCTAGGCAGAGTATCTCGTAAGGCCGCAGCTTCAAGGGCACCCGCTCGGCCACCCAGGCGGTCTGCAGGCGCCTCAACAGTTGCGCCGCGAGCATTTCTTGTCGCAGATCGTCGCCCACTTTGACGATGCAGCCGAGAAGTCGCCAGCCGCTCAGGGCGCCGTATGGTGAGGATGACCGCATGCGGGCGTATTTGCTTTCCCATGATTCCTGGAAAAAAAAAATATATTTTAAGATTTTATCTATATTTTACTAAACGCTAATCCCTGGAACTACAAGTCGGATTAAAAAAAATATTTCTGTATGGGATATTCAGATTCAAGACGAATAAAAAAAATATTATAACGCTACGACCCACGGAAGATGTGACGCGGATCTTAAATCTTTTATATTCAATAATCGATTCTATGACATAATTTAATTATTAATTTTATTTGGCTCTTCAACATTAAATACACAATACACGCTACTACTAATATACGCTAGGGTATACCTGACAGATTGATATAAACTGATGGTAAGCAGCGATGCAATCATTGATGGTGAGACGCACTAGTTTATTCAGAGCCTATTCACTCTAGCCTGCCTGTACAATTGAGTTGTACAGGTAAACCGGAGCGTGTATGTTGCACAACTGTGCAGGTTTCCACACAAGCTTACCTGACAGGTAAAACTGTGCAGGCAAACCTGTCAGGTACACCCTAGCGTGTATGGCTATCTTTACATATACAGGAAAACATTTCGATCTTAAGGCACTACAATGCACTATTTTATACATAATTTTGAAATTGGAACATCGACTATTTTTTTTTTCTCTTTTTTTTTCTGCTTCATGGCAATCAGTTTAATTAACAATAAGTCTTGCTTCAGGCTGATATAATTCACCTGGAGTGATTTTAATCACAGTGAGCCATGCCAATTTGTGGGAGGATTTCACTTCATGTGGCAGAATCTATCCAGGAGCGTAGGAACACTGTTTTTATAAACGTTTGTTTTTTAGCGATCCGCATCCACTGAGTTTTATAGCTAGTGTATTCCCATGTACAGTCTATCTTGATATTTAACAAAATAGTTGGTGATCTCTTCCATAATAGTGTTAATTTGTGCAGCTACTAAAGTAGGTAACCTTATCTGGATTAAAGCTGGCCACTGTCGTGAATAAGTTCGACCGAATTTTTCTAAAGGTACCGCAACCCAAAAGGCCCCATGAGCTAGTCTGATCATTTAAAATGTTGATAACGATCCGTATCTCCGATTGGCGTTCCACGGTCGATTGCTCAGGCCAATCAAAAATGTACTTAGTAGGATTAACATACATTTTTACTAAATAGTTAACGAACAATAAAGCTGAGTATCATTATTTTGTATGGAATGATAGCCTATCAGACCAGTAACTGGGAAACACGATATCTCTAGGCTAAACTGGTGTCAGATGTTTTACCTTTTTTACGTGGGAAATCATCTAATGACATCTCGCGCCTTTAGGCGGAGCGCGAGGGTGCTAGACTTTTAGTGACTAAAACTTACTCCTGTTCCTTCTTTGCCTTCGTTCCTAGGCCGCGAGGTTCACTTTCGCACAACCCATGGCCCCAGTAGGCTTGGACCCCGCAGCCCCAACGTTCAGCTGCGGATAATAATAAATATAATATTCACCTTAAGCGCCGTAGCGGAAGGATCAGCAGGGTCATGTCGGAAGGCATTGGGCGGAGGCGCGGCGGTCGCGTCAGCCAGCCGCCTTCTCACTTCTCCCGCACCCACCGCCACCGACTCGCGGGACCCGCACGACGATGTGGATAGTGCTGATATTGCTGACACCTGACAATAAAACAACACAAGAACATTAAGGTGAATGTTCCGCTGGCCTGTTCATACATTTTTCGTTCGAACTATACTCCGTACATAGACACTTTTTGCTCAAAACGAATCACTTTATCACTTTTCTACAATGAAATAGTTCCGCATGCACCTTTTTGGTAAATAATTTGCTTTATATATTGAGAAAAACAGTCTAGAAAACCGGGCAAAATTAGACATTTTGTTTACTAGTGTGAGTGCGATTTGACAACCAAGCTTGCCGCCATGAATGCGATAGATTATAATACTTAACGCTAGATGGCGTGCAACCGATATTGTAAATTTGAAAAATCTTTACTAAATTTATAATAATGGTTTCCATTAAAAAAAGCATTATAATAACGTAAAACTAACTATCATAAACGAAAACATAAAACATTGTTGTTGTCAAATATTGTTAGCGTTAGTTATTATTATTGTTACTAGCAACAATTTCGTCAAACGAAACCTACGAGAAACAAAACGCGACGTTGCCGTACTTCCTAGTTCCTTCCTACTTGACCCTTTGACCCGTAATGTTTCTAAGAAAAACCGTTGCCAAACTTCGTTCGATTCGATAATTCGGTTGACTTGTAATAAAATACATTTTGAAGCTCTAGGCTAGCAGTGATAGGTTTTACGCGCGGAATTTCTTGTATGTTTTGAATTTTATGCATTTTCATAGATTCGAACAAATATTTCTTGTATGTATTTCATTCCAATTTAATGTAATTATAGCAATGTATTGTAGTAAAAGTTGCATAGACGCAATTTTATTTTAAAATAAAAGTAGGTACCAATCTTTCGGTGGTATTAGCAAGTCGGCCCGTGAGTTTAGCTGGCTATTTATTACAAACTAAAATCTTCTCATAGAAATCACCAATCGATATTATTAACTGATTCGTTAAGTTATACTTAATTAATATCAAGTATATAATTTTTTTTTTTACTTTATAATATATTATCTATCATATGTAAATCAAATTTATAAGTCGCTTTAAATATATATATTTCCTGTCATATTCTTTTTTCAGATTAGTAATACAAATAGTTATCGATGGACAAACAAACATTAGTTTTACTTGGTATGTACCAAGTAAAACTATATCGCGTCATAATGTGCATTCCGTTACATATAATTATGGATTATGATTTATTATTTATGGTTGTTCTGCAGGGATTTATCCCCACTAGATATTATTTTCTTAATTGTCAATCAATATTATATCAAAATTATTTGGGTAAGTAAAATTTTACTGCTATAATTTTCTCAAAATGCGAATGTAATTTTGAACGTAATTTGGAACGTCAATATTTGTAATACTCTGTATTATCTACGGACATTACTTTGCATGACATGAGATTGCATTTCGAACGAATTCCGAATTTATAAAAGTACCTAACATATTCACATATATACATATATTGTCTTGTATATCATTTGTTTTTGTGTATTTCAGTTTAGGTTTACATCTTGGTTCCTACTGTCTGATGCTGCGAGAAAGATAGCGTACCAAACGCCACGAATATTCAGGCGTCCGTAAATTGACATAAAGAGTGAAAAGCGCATTCAAACGATTATATGGTGACTGAACTGCAAGGACTATTATTGCAATGTCAATGGAACTGAAAACAAGGAAGGAAACTTCGTAGAAGATCTAAAAAAAGGATGCTCCAGAAGTGTGGGCACTGATTTATGCCACCAATGAAAAAATTGCCTTGAAGGCAGGCCTTTTGTCAAATGAGACGACAAATGTGGCAGAAAACTTTATGAGCGTAATAAATAAAATCAGCTGAGGAAAACGAATTAATCTAGGTAAAGGGGGATCGTACCAACGTGTTCATGTGGCAGGTAAATACTATATACATTTACTTTTCTATTAGAGCAAACAGAAGTTGGAACCAAAAAGAAATGTTATGTTTACCAGTACTGTTTCCTTATACTTATATTGTACATAACATACATATAATTTCTATCTATTTTTTTCATATTTTCTAGTAAAATTATATTTTATTTTCAGGGCTATCGCTTGCTACTGGACACAAATGGTATAAGACTGCATGGAAAAAGCAGACCACACAGAGTCCAGGAACACATTTAAAAAAATACATAGAGCGAAAGGAACAGAGCAGAATACGATAAGATTTGTCAACACTCAAACAATTTTTTGTTCGAAGAGAAAAAAACACAAACCAGACAAGAATTATGGACCTGAACCGAGTGATCCAATTGATATTGATGAACTACAATTGAGAATATGGTGTGAAGAATGGTTAGCAGAATTAATAAAATTTATAATTCTATTGCATGTCCACTATATTTTAGCATGATAATTACTCTTACTATAATATTAAATTTATTTCAGGTTCAAGGATGAATGCGTGTCAGTAACATGGATAAATGCTACTTCAAATGTTTTATTTCAGTCAATGAACCTTAGACAGTTATAGAAGTTTGTCGAGATAATGAATTTATCAGCAATATGATGCCAAAGCCATTAGACTTTTTAAAATACTGTATTCTGCCAGAAATCATTTTGAACCATGGTCAAAAAAATGTGAAATGTATAGATATGAAAGGTACACTAAATTATTACTCTTTTTTATTTATTTCATAATTTCCATAAATTTCAATCTATATTAATTTTTTCTTGTGGAAAATTGTTCTTCAACATCCACATAAAAAGTTACACACAAAATATACTAAGTATAGTCATTTTCTTTTGCAGCAGCTGTTAAGTGGTGGTTTTCCGGACAAGAACTTCAGGATCAAATGATTGTTTTAATTGTATGTTTAGAATCTACATTATCAATGTTTACAATCATAGAGTGAATGAAAAGAACTTTGTTGCTTTTTTATTTCCTTTACAATTAAAACAATACTTTAGCAGATATGTATAACCATTTGTTAGTTATGTTTAAGTTTTACAAGAATAAAAATGTGATTATGGATGCTTAGATATTATCAAACATTTTTCCACCTTCTTGGTTGCAATCTCTTATTCTAATTTGTGTTTTAAATTTGTTGTCTTGTTTATGAAATAGAGTTTCTAGCGTTTGTCTTGTACTGGTGTGTAATTAATTTTGAAAAAGATTGTTTTTTAGTAAATGGTCATGTATCAAGCATTTATGTCTCTATAATTACTTGTAATAATTGTTAGTTGGAATATGTTATTTTAAATAATGTAATAAAAGGTAATAAAATAAAACTGTCTTATAATGCATTCTTGACATTCATTTGATTCACAAAATTAGAGGTCAATTAAATAGTTTACACCTGAAATACCGCCTTTTATTTTTATAATATAATCATAACAGGTACTCCCCCAGACATAATTATAATTTCTACAGAAACCAGGCTTATAACTTTTAAATGCACGCCATCTAGTGGTAATTTTGTTAGATTTTAAAGTAGTCGTTCGTGTCTATGTGTGTGTAAACGATACTATAAGCAGAGTTGGATATTAGTATTTCGAAAAATGGCGAATCAGATGGGTTTTGAGACTATAATTTGACTAACTTCGATAAAGTGGAATGTCCGATTTACGCTGTACTATTTCTGTGACTTAATATTGTTTCAATTACACTCAAAACAAAATAAAACTGAAAATGTTGACTTCAGCGCCATCTAGCGGGAAAATGGCCACGAACAACCCGTAGCAATCACCTTAAGAACAATCATCATCACCATTTCAGTTCAAAGACGTCCACTATTGGAGATAGTTAGTTTGTATAAAATTTTTTAGTTCATATATTGTTGGTTTGTTGGCTTACTATACGCTTTGATGCATACTGTAAGTATAGCAAGCAATGGATAAATAAATAAAAAATAGTTCACTCTCCAAGTGTCGCCAAAACGACCGGTTCTGTGCGTCTCTATTTTATCGGATTCCCGTGATCTTCAACAACTTACTGGTCCACCTTGTGGGAGGCTTTCCAACGCTGCGTCTTCCGGTACGTGATCGCCACTCCAGAATCTTTCGGCCCTATCAACCAACTGTTCTGCGAGCAATGTGCTCTACACACTGTCACTTAAGTTTGGCGATTCTTTGGGCTATTTCAGAACAATCTTTGACGTGTGTCATTGGTAGAATTACTCTCGTACTTTCATGGAAAATTCTAGGGTTGATGTATCAAAAGCTGGGGAAGTTGCAGCATTGCTACTTTCCTATTAAAATACTAGGAAATTGTAAAAGATAATCGTTTTGTAAGCTGTTTGTTACGACTAATCCGTTAAAACGTTTTATTTATTTATTAGGTATTGATTAGCTCGCGTTTCATCTGATGGTAAGCGACAATGTGGTGGAGGATGCAGCATGCTTGTCTCGACGTTATCACTCTTAACTTAAAAACTTCTACTTATTACTGATAATGACTTCAGTAAAAAAAAAAAAAAACAGATGTTTGACATGTATTTTCCAAGGTTTTATGATATACATGCCATATTCCTCGACGACTGGTTTCTATCTACGGACTTCTGATTTAGCTTAATGTGATCGACCTACAACTAAATAACATTTCAATAGGTTGTTGACTTCTTGCATAACCACACTTATTAAACCACATAAAACTCTGCTCTCAGATAGACAAAATCCGCAGAATTTTCAATTAAAATATATATACAGCTATTAATAGACACAACTTTCCTCATTGTAATATCAGGCTCAAGATTGTTTAAAATTGTTTCTACCTCCTTTGCCAGTTAAAGCCAGAGAGCAATAACTAAATAGCCCTATAAAACATGATATATACACTATTTACTGTTACGTTGACATGGTAACATGAATAGCAGTTTCTCGCAAGTATACATCTAGCCCGGTGAAAGGGTGGTTTAAAGTATAAACTGAGAAATAATTACATCTCTCTACATACATGTAATTACCACGATTGACTTCCCTGTATTATTATCTCGTCGTGAAGATTTTTCCTTGATCAATAGACGTGTTTATTTTTGTCATAGAGTTAATAGGGATAAAGAATGGAGTATTTAGTACAGGCGAACTTACTGAAGTAAGGGATAAGCAATAATCTGGATAATATGTTTGATTTAATTTGATATAGAAAATCGTACGAGGACGGGCCGATAAGTAAGCATTCTACAAGTCTTTTTTTTTTAAAGTGGCTATTTATTTCTCAACAAAGCCTCTTTTTAGCTCAATGCACTTAATCTAACGATGCTCCAACTTCTTTAACCAGTCTGAAAAATACGTTTTCTAGAGGACTGCAAAGTAGGCGTCTGTGGCGGCGATAACGTCCTCATTTGAATCAAATTTCTGCCCGGCGAGTGACTTTTTTAAGTTTGAAACAGAAAGAAGTCGCCCGGGTTCCAATCTGGAGAATACGGAGGGTGGGCCAACAATTCGTAGCCTAATTCGAATAATTTGACCGTGGCGACGGCGGAGGTATGAGCCGGTGCGTTGGTATTGTGTTTTTCTACAATTCGGCGTCGAATTGGCCTTATAATTTAGCATAGTGAAACTCTGTGATTGACGGTCACAAAAGGGCGCTGAAACTCCTTCGTATTGAACTTAAACAGCGTCAAACACTGCTCTGAAGTGGTCACACGGTTGCGGTTGTTGTCTGAAATGAACAAACGCGGCACCCGTCGCGAAGACGGCTTTCTCATGCCCAACAACCTTTGCGGTTTTTTGAGATGCCCTTTGTCTCTGCTATCTCGCGCACCTTCAATCGGCGGTCTAATAATACGAGATTGTGGATTTTTGTCGCGCTATCTTCCGCGGTAGCCGTTTCGGGGCATCTGAGCGTGACTCCTCAAAAACCGACGTGCGAATATTTTTTAAATTTTAATTGATATAAACTAGTGCTTGACTACGATCCCACCTGACGGTAAGCAGTGATGCAATCATTGTTGGATCGTTGTTGACATGTTGAACTCATCAAATAAATTTTTGAGTCGCCATCGAGGGAGAAGAACGGTGACTCTTCTCCCTCGATGGCGACTGTCAAAAACTCACATACACAGCATCTAAGCGCTCTTTGATTTCGCTACGCGGTTTCCCTTTCAAAGACAAAATTCGAATCACCGACCAGTACGGCTCTTTTTCCATAATTCTAAAATCCGTTAACACGCCCGTTTCCAGCCGTGGTATAAAAAAACTACAAGTTCAATTCGGCTGAAATTTTGAGAATAGCTCTCAACAAGAATCTACGCTAGTGATTTTTTCTTACGATAGTGGCGTCATTGGGCGATGAGGCTAAGTACTTATCGGACCGCCCTCCCCAGTACAAAGTAGAATAAGGGCTGATATTTTTGCTTAGCAGGGAGCTTGTTCGAAATAGTTACCACGGTTCTGCAACGCAAAAGAGCGACTGAAGGAACAGGGGTGGATTTTAGTCAGTATCAGTCTGACACTCCCTTTCGATCCACCCAAACCAAGCAACTTATAGCCCGTCTTTGGAATAACATTAAAGCTGTAAAAGGCCAATTACAGGTAATAACGAGCAGAAATAGAACATTAAATCATTTTGAAATACGTTGAATGCCCCGAAATCAATGATCATACGAAGTCAGAATTGTATTATCAAATCCCACGCACCTTAATCTGTAAATGGAGTTAAATAGTGTAATATAATATTAGACCTCCATTTACTTTTGAAAACGTACTTTAGCTGAATGCGAGATGATTGTAGATCTAATTTAAAAGCTAAAATAGCTCCTAGACGTGAGAAATTTACGGATAACTTATTTATATAAATTTAATACCGTTACATCATTCAATACGGGAGAGGCCAATGATCTTTGATTGTTGTTATTGATTCCTAAACCTGAAATACTACTATTATATTTACATAGAAAATACCATAAAAGTTAAAATAAAAATGATGACGTAAAACATACAAACATACTTCTTGATACAGAACATGAAGTTATTAACGTGCCACGAAACAAAAGTAATTAATAATAATGACTTGCCACCACAAAGTAAAGAAAAAAAGAAGTTTATTCAACAACCAGTTCCGTAACCAACCAGTTATTTAGATTATAATCACCATAAAGCAACATTTAAAAAATACAAAAATTAAAACAAAGTTTGTCCTAAACACTGACGTAACAAATTAATGACTTATAAGAAACCCAAAAAAAGAAACAAAAAAGCTAAGTAGCGGTCATTGTCCACCATTGTATTGTAGAATTGTTTAGTTCAAATAGTTATTTTTTGGCTAGATTGTTTCACCTGCTAATAATACCTTGGTCGTTAAGATTGTTCAATCCATTCTTTCCAGTCTGTCTATTGTAAGCGATCTATTACAGGAACTAATAGATGTAAACGGCCTTTTGATGGCTCAGAAAGTTTCTTACAATGTATTAACTATTGAAGTTATTGTTATAGTAACATGTTGCCAGATATAAACAGGAAAATAGTAGTGGTGTTTAAAACAATAAGAAAAGGCAACATGTTTCTATGACGTTCAAATTTTGCGGAGAAGGTCAGAAAAAAAGATGGATATACATATTGTGTGTTACAAAGCATAGTCAGCCTTATAATGTTACCACTGTTGGGAGTCAGGGCCTCCTCTCTAGGAGAGGGAATGGGCCGTAATCCACCACGCGGGCCCAGTGCGGGTTGGTGGATGTCACATGTCTTAGAATTTTTGGTTCTGAGACATACCGGTTTCCTCGACAACGATGTTGTCCTTCACCGTTTTGAGAGCAGTTATGATTAAATAAATTACACAAAGTAATGCGCCTGCCTGGGTTTGAACCCGCGACTTATAACTCGTAAGTCGGGGCCGTTACCACTCGACCACCACTGCTCATCATTGTGTGTTGCATGATATGAAAGTAAAGAAGGTGCATGTTAGATTCATTTTGTCATCTGCCTATGACAAAAAGAATGAGACATGCTTTGAGTTTGATTGAAATTTGTATGAGATTGGGATGCCAAGCTTTGATAACACTTTTAAAATATTATTATGCCACTTAATGCATTACTTAAACTTAAATCATTTTGACTTGTGTTATTATGAGGTTTAAGTAAAGAGGAAGAGTTTTGTTGCGTGTGCTAATATCTCGAAATACCAGTCGGATTGGAAATAATCTTTCTGTATGGGATACCTAAGTTTATGACGAATAGTATATGTTATAATAACACATCACACCGTGACCCACAAAAGCAGAGCATTAACCAAAGACGCTGGTGAAACCGCGGAAGACAGCTAGTGAATTTATACAACAAATAAATAAATATACTTAAAAATATCATGTCAAGCATCTGGAACTCTGATTGAAATTCAAAGTTTCTCCCATTAATGCCAACAACAACATAAATGTGGAAGAACGGAAACCTACCAACGATTATATCAGAATACATTAATCCAGTTGCCTTCACGAAGGTTCTAAGAAAACATTCACCTCACCTCTCGTGCCCTTTTAACACGCATGTTGAGTGTAATGGCATAGAACGATGATTATCCGATAAACTAGGACAAAGAACCGTACTAGACTAGACTTGGAGTTTGAACCTAGACTGGGGTACGACTAGTAATAAATAATAAGGTATAATCATTGGCCATTTAGCCTACAGACAAGGAATGTTTGATTTCTTTCAAATAAAACGTTGACTGACATACACGAGGAAGTACTTATGAGCGCGTTTACAAACATATAAACTCACATACAAGAAAACACATCTGTCAGAGACAGATCCAGTTAACAGCTGCAGCAGCCAATGAGGCATAGCATAGCATAGTCGGCCTTATAATGTTCCCACTGTTGGGTCACAGGCCTCCTTTCTAGGAGAGGGTATGGGCCGTAATCCACCACGCGGGCCCAGTGCGGGTACCAACCCGCGGACATCCACCAGGATGTCACATGTCTTCGAATTTTTGGTTCTAGGACATGTCGGTTTTTCCTCACGATGTTTTCCTTCACCGTTTTGAGAGCAGTGGTGATGAAATACACATCCCCCGTTCTTGGGCGGAGCGGGAGATAGTGACAGACTTTTACTGACTAAAAACCCACTCCTGTTGTCCCTTCGTTGCCTTTAAACCAGGGCCGAGTCTTCCTTTCAGAATCAGAACCTTGGCCCCAGTAGGCTTCGACCCAGCTGGGCCCCTACGGTTGCTGACATCTTGAAGCGCGCGTGGAACACTACGCGCCGTCGACGACTTGGGCTCGGTCCGGACGGTTACCGGACGGTCGGACGGTGAGCTACCCATTGCTCGCTGTCCGCAAGCCCGCGCCTACGGTGTTCCGGTTTCCAATCGGACTGGTATTAACAAGACAAAATAACTCTACCGCTTTATTACATTAGTAGATAGGAAGCTTGATTTATCAAATTTCTGAGCTCTATTCTTCGTTACTGAAGAACAGATACTTGAGACACGAGCAGGTAGCTCTATTGTTTATTTTTCAAGTACTGTGTCCGTAAAGTAACATCTAGAAGGCCACCGATATCTAGGGCTGTAGGATTGTTCAAAAGAATTACCATGGCCCTGAAACGCAATGGGCAACTAAAGGAAAACCCACCACGGGGTTTTAGTCAGTAAAAGCAAAAAAAAACTCATCACATCACAAACACGCCCTCTCGCTCCAAACTGCACAAAAGCAGTCTACCAGTATCAGCCGGTTTCATCATAGTGACTAAAAATTTAATAGAAAATCACGTATCTTTTCAAACTGCTTATTTATTTGAACTAGCAACAAACTATTATTTCGTCATATTCAAGGGCAATCATATTTGTACGACAGGAAACTGAAATTGGCATCATAACTCGTATAACTAAAAACACCGCCAAAAGTTTAAAATTAACCGTTAATTTCATGATTATAACGTCGAATTAATTAATACACAAATACATTGTAACTAATAATAATTTTGTTTTATCAAACGATACTAGATAACTTTTAATAAAAAAATAACATACCATAGCATAGCATAGCATAGTCAGCCTTATAATGTTCCCACTGTTGGGACTCAGGCCTCCTCTCTAGGAGAGGGTATGGGCGGTAATCCACCACGCGGGCCCAGTGCGTATTGGTGGATGTCACATGTCTTCGAATTTTCGGTTCTAGGACATGCCGGTTTCCTCACGATGTTTTCCTTCACCGTTTTGAGAGCAGTGGTGATGAAATAAATTACACAAAGTAATGCGCCTGGCTGGGTTTGAACCCGCAACCTACAACTCGTAAGTCGAAGCCTTTACCACTCGGCCACCACTGCTCTACATACCATAATTATGTAGTAATGGATTCTAACCACGTTTTTGAAAAGTCAATAAAATCTTCGTTGATGTTGATTTTGTTACTGGTAACTTTACCTCGACCGGCATAATAAAATCTTCCGCGATGCTGGTACTTATTGTTACTGGCAACATCACCTCGCATAATCATCATGCTACTCCTGGTCTTGTCCCGATCTATTTAGGGTCGGCGCAGTTTACCTACTATTTTTTTTTTAGGGTTCCGTACCTTAGAAGTAAAAAAACGGAACCCTTATAGGATCACTTTGTTAGCCGTAAATCTGTCTGTAGTCCGACATGCACTTGCCCAGTTTTTTTTTACTACTGATAAGCAATGATGTGGTTGTCGATGGAACACGCTTGACTAGAAGCACTCTCTAAAACTATCACTTTGCTTTCGCTGTTATCTAAATAATCACGCCCTTTCTAGCCATATCATCTACTTAAAATATCCAAGCATAAAACATAATTCATTATTGAGCATTGTTCAAGAATATTTGATTGTTTCTGCCATGAAGACACTACTTTTCAAGAGCTAAACAAAAGAATCTTCTAAATAGTAGGTAATATTCAAAGCATAAGTGTCCAATTGACTATAATGGCTTTGTAAATACACGTCAAACAGAGACACACAGTGCAAAAACCGTGTATCTAATACGCCAATCATATGCACGTTTGAAACACTGACTGGTTCGCAGTCGTTCCGGTTTGGATGTGGAATGGGAAATGTGTGTCAATATTAACATAAGATTTATAAAAATTGACAAATGCGGTCTGTGAAATGTAAGCGTTGGCGGTGCGGAACACGACTTAATATACGATAATTTAACAGTGGTTTATGTGGCTGTGGTCGAGGTGAATGTGTCATTATATAAAGACTAAAGAGTCTCATCATCAATAATGTGTTGTGTGTGATTCACTACTATTCATAGCACCCTTCCGGTTCAAGAGGCTATGAGGAGTCATTGCTGTGTGCTGTGTACGCCTACAAAGACACATTTAAGACTCCCACTTGTAAGAAACGGCAGTACCAGCTAACTGGGGCTAAGTGACAAGTAATAGATGACAGTCCTTGACCATAACTGTGCTGACTTCACTTCGGCATCATTGTAACACCAGGCGCGACTACACTAAAGTTTTTCATCAAAATCGTCACAAAATGGCAAAAAAAAAACATCATAATCAAGTGGTTCAACCATTTCGCAACTATGTTGAGATTCGTTTTGCTGTCTTACCAGACTGAGCACGAGTATTTTACCTGGAGCAATCGCCAATGTAATAAATTACACAAAGTAAAGCTTCTACCTGGGTACCCATAACGTAAACCTCGTTAGTCAGGGTCATTACCACTGCACCAGTAGCTTGCTCCAAAGCTGCTTCCAAAATCATAATTTAGCAATAAACAATCAATTACCTGCGACAAACTATCCGGCGCAGGCGCTCTATGCGAGTAATGCGTACTTAAATCCTCATCATCATGACTCCAACAGTCCCCTGCATCTCCATCATCCAGGCCCGCATACAACGACAATGCTGGCCACTCGGGAACGAGGTTCTCTTCGCTCTTCGTATGTCTGATCGGGGGTGAATGAGGAGCGGGTGGCGCGGGTGGTAGAAGGCGCGGGGGCAGAGGCTCGTGGCCGTCTGTTTCTAGTACTTCTACGTACATGATGTAAGGTGCCTGTGGACAAACAATTTGTTGAGGTAAACGAATTTATACAATGGTGGTGCTAATATTGACCTCTTGCTGGCTCACTACACTGAGCAAGTGAATTAGCGTGATTAGTTTCTTTGTCTGTGTGATTCTGCTCGTCTGCTGAATGAATGACTCCTGAAGCAACGAGGGCAGAATAGATGACCAGTTTGAGCATCGAGTAACCGAGTGAAGTGTCGCCATTTCATTAGGAGAGCAATGCTGCGCCAATTGTCAGATTCTGAAATCAGCGTGTCTTGCATATTAGAGCAGGGTTTCACAATATGGTATACGCAGAATCCTGGGAGTCCGCGAGACATGTCCTAAGGCATCCGCGGAAAATCAGCTTTACATAGGTATATTTTTTTACCTATATATCTGTCTCTTTTTACATATAAAAATTGTTTGCATTTTTTTTTCAAGGTGTCCGTGACGAATTTGCTAATAAGGGTACTCCAAGGTAGCCAGCAAAATTCAAAAAATTTCTTAAGTTTTTGCATTTTGCAGATCTGTGTCAAGTTATATGTTTATTAAAATGTGATTGGCGGTCGTAACTCATATTTATTTATAGAATTATAATCATGAAAATCATCAATACAACCGCACTCAGTTTGTTTTTAGTAATATAGCGGTGTACCCTGACACTCTCAACTTAATCTATCCCAGCGACCGCCTTTCAAATAGGTTAGGAAATGCTGTTTTAGAGTACAAAGAAACATCCAGCGGCCTTAAAAGCAAATTTTAACTGCACCCAGGGGTCCGTTTATACCAGGTTGGGAAACCCTGCTCTAATATACAAGACACACTGTTTTCAGAAACTGACTATAGAAGCAGAATGGTAGTATTGACATTAAGCCTTAAAAGTAAATTTCAACTGTCACTGACCTAAGAAGGCTATTTTGCCTAACTGATAATGACTTTATCTTATAAATGAGGTATAAGATAAAGTTAATTCAATTAGTAATTTTCCGATAACTATGTTTTCCCCAAAATGCGGTCATGATTCATTGAAAATTCAATTAGATAACTAGTTGACATAGCAGTAGTAATGTGACGGATTAGGGGACGTCCGTCGGCACATCAATCTGGACCCGAGATGGGGGCGCGCAATGTTCCACGCGCGTCTCTCTTAGACGTATAGGAGAGTCGGAGAGTCACTCTCTAATATGGGACGAGTCCCACGATCCAGTCACCACTAGTCCGAGGCAGCGCAGTTCATACAGCACCTACAGCCCCCGTCACTAGTGTACGAGGGAACACCGGGGTGGTTTTAGTCAGCAAGAGCCTGACATACGACTCCACCTACCCCAGAGCGGAGGACACATCCAAGAGAAATAAAAAAGGCGTAGTAAACTACACAAAATTCAACAACACGATAAATTAAAAGCCTTTTCAAATTGGCGCCAACTGCATTGCGAACAAAACGAATGTCCACAATTATCTTGTTCGCTGTCTGTCTACAGCGAACGTTTCCTAACAAAATGGTGTTCTTAATTGACAATAACGACTCCCCCGGTACGAACAGCTGGCACATTCAATATTCTCCTTTTAGGTCAGTTCACACCGAGACACGACGCTACGCGACTCTACGCGAAAAGTGACTCAAAATATTACTTTATTTGCTACGGGAAAGGATACACTTTTCAGCGGCGCAACGCTGCATGGTACAACGTATTCTGTATTCTGACAATGTAATTTTTTTTTTGTGTTTGGCCTCTCGCAGGTCAACCTAGGAGGTTGTCGGCTGCTTAACCGTCACAATGTAATCTGTATCTTTTCGTATATATAGTAAATAAAGTTATGTTTTTTAGTCGCATTTCGCACAGCGTCACATCGCGTCGCGTCTCGGTGTGAACCGACCCTTGTTACTACCTAGCTTCGGGTTGTGGGGCTCTTTGGAATGGGACCGCGTTCCCAACTTCCACATATAATTTTTTTTTTTTTATAGTATTTTAGGACCACTAATAAAATAAATATAGTTTTTTTGGTGTAACTGTACTTTAATGTCTTTTTCCTTGTACTTGTACTTTTGGACTGCGGTCCGGGTCCATAAAGCCCCACGACCCCTAACTTCTACCAGCTGTATTGTTTGCATGAATGGCGATTATTGCAGACGCGAAGTCGAAGCCAGATAAAAAGTAGTAGTCCTTCTTTGGGTCTCACATTTCATGAAAATCGGTTCAGTAGTTTAATCTTTCTAAGGTGGTAAATCATCCAATGATTTTTCGCGCTCTGGAACGGAGCGCGAGAGTGTCCCACTTTTACTGACAAAAAACACTTGTTCCATCTTTGCCTAGTGTTCCAGGACCCCAGGTTTTAGTAGTTTAACCGTAAATCAAACAGACGAGTGTTACTTTAACAATCATAATTTCAAGTAAGGATTTGATATTGAAATACAGTTTATATAGGTTCAGTTTTATCTGAACTTATCAGTTACATTGAACAGCAGAACGACCTTATCAACATGTTGAAGAATATTGTATGCTAATAGCATCACCGAGCTATCACATATAGGTATTCTACTTTACTGTCGTTAATATCTACACTAAGAGGTAGTTTGTTTTTTTGTTTGTAGGAGGTAATCTCTGAAAGAACTGGTCCGATTGCTAAAATATATCACTGACAGAACGCTGCTTTATTCCTGAGTGACATAGGCTATATTTTACGAGTAATTACGCGAGCGAAGCCGCGGGAAACGCTAGTTCTAGATAAACTACGAACCGGGGTTTTTCTTGTCATAAAGGTTTATTGACACTGTTTTCTTGCAGGATAATGTCAAGCTAAGAGATTCCCTTTGTGGTTTATTTAATAACCACGAAGGTTAGCGTTCATGTATTAAATATTATCATTTAGATAAACAGCTATCAAGAATCGTAGCACATAGTCTAAAAACCCACTAAGAGTATTAAGTTTTTGGATTGTGTGCATTTTTGGAATCACGTGAGTTACATTTTGACAGTACACAGTATTGTTGGAACGGCAAAAACACGCATCCAATATTACAATACGTAATTATAAACGATAACAATAAAATTTTCGTTAATTACCTCTTGTAACATACTTCAATGTAATAAAAACTAAAATTAGAACATTTTACGAGCAAATATTACACAATTTTGAGTTTAAATGTAACACAAACTGAATGGTGAAGGGAAATCCTATGTGGAAATCCACATGCAACGCCTTCGAGCTTGCCTTGGCTTGTAATGAGGCCACCTTTTGGGCGTAAACCGTAGATTTTATGTGGGGATACACACCATGCCAAGGTGATTTACTGACGGGTTAGTTTATTTTGCGCATTTATTGGGCACTAGTCGCACTCATTGACCAATTATGGAGGTCCGTGAGAAACTGCTTCGCACATAATTCTCAGCTACTTAATTAAACAACTCCTATCTAGCTTAACTGAGTTTTCCAAGCCTGTGAAAGTGCAAAAACTTCACAAGAAAGTCGCTTTTCTGTTACAAAAATATCGTCAAGAACAGCAAAATAATAATATCCCCGAACTTGATAAATGTCAGTACGTACGTCACAATATTTTATCATCATGACCAAATAGTAGTTAAGTGCGGAACCATACCGTTTGCCTTTGTAATCTCCTAGGGGATTACTGGCATGACGATCGCACTGTTATTATTTATATCTCTTTATATCACAAGAGAGAAAATATAATGCCCTGTAACGTGACGAGAATATAATATAAATTATATCTGAGTCGTAAAGATAAACCAGATTAAATTATAGCTCGTAAACACTAGACTTTAGACGACATTCAATATCATTATCAATTTATTTGTTTAGAAAGGCTAAAACCTAGGTTTCAATTACATGCTTAGAAACTTGATAAATGAATTGAAGGAGAGAATAGATGAACACGTCTCGTATTGGTGTTCCAATATAAATTAGATTAGATTCCAAAAAAATGCCTATCAAATAATTCTAAGTTTATCTAAGCCATTACTAACACCCCGTGCCTCGGAAAGCATGTAAGCCGTGTCCCGGTTGTCATTCGTAGATCTATGACAGTGGTTAGGGTAGTTAGACGCCAGAAAGTCTGATAGGCAGTCACTCCATGTATAAGACGGGTATTCAGCCGCATCCGGTTAGATTACAAGTCGACCGCAAGCTAGTTCGAAAAAGTGCTGGGAGATGATAATGAGATTTAAAAAAATTCAAGATCAAATAACAATGAAACTGAAATAGATGCCAGAGAGTTCAATAATCACAAAGTAGAAGAAACCCTTTCAGATTACAAAAATAAAGATTCAACACTTCATAAAACTAAAATTGACCAACGACCAATTCTCGTAAGTTCAGAAAAGCAAATAAACTCATTGTGGATTCGGAGCAATATTAGCAATTCATACTAAACGAGATCAAATAACAATGAAACTAAAATAGATGCCACAGAGTTCAATAATCACGAAGTAGAAGAAACCCTTTCAGATTACAAAAATAAAGATTCAACACTTCATAAAACCAAAATTAACCAACGACCAATTATCATAAGTTCAGAAAAGCAAATAAACTCATTGTGCATTCGAAGCAATATTAGCAGTTCATACTAAACGAGATCAAATAACAATGAAACTGAAATAGATGCCACATAGTTCAATAATCACAAAGTAGAAGAAACCTATTCAGATTACAAAAATAACGATTCAACACTTCATAAAACTAAAATTGACCAACGACCAATTCTCATAAGTTCAGAAAAGCAAATAAACTCATTGTACATTCGAAGCAATATTAGCAGTTCATACTAAACGCTATTACATTAATTGCTAACCCAAGCGCAGTGCGCAACCTTCTCATTAATAAAAGAATTCAATCGGTGTAATGGGTATCGTGCATCATATCCAACACAATCGAAGGTAGACGACCTTCGTAATACAATAGATAAATTATCAAGATCTATGAAGGAATTAAATGCTTTGCAATTTACTTTTTTTTTAGTTCTTAAATCACCAGTGATTTTAAGATTAAATACTTATCGTCGAGACTTCTGCCGGACAAGTAAAGGTACTTAGTTTAAGTCCAGATTTGGCATTCGACAAATTTCGCGCTTGACTTAATCGCTATCATCTTTTATTTGAGGAACTTGCCTTCAAGGCTGTGCGGTCTGCTAAATATAGATCACCCTGTCAACTCTTTAAAATTGTGTCGTTTAGACAACTAACAAAAATCTTAACCTCTATCATTAAAACTGACGACAATTGCAATTTTTGCACGGTAGTAACGTTTATTTGTATAATATTGTGGTTTCTTTTCTAACTTGACTTAGTACCAGCCTTCAATAGAAAATCTGGCCCGGAGCCAGGTCCAGGATTGAGGTCAGAGCCTTGATAAACCAACCTCTGTCAGCTTCCTTAATATGGGGCCTTGAAATCAATAAAACTTTTAGAAGGACAACTACATATGGTAAAGTGTTTAAATAGAAACACATGCAGATGCAGTTTAAAATGATTAAGATGCTTTTTCGGCGGATTGGCCGCCGGAGAAGACTGGGATGAATAGAAGGTATGACTTGCTCAGCAGTGGAATAATAATGCAAGCCTATTACTGTCCCACTGCAGAGCCAAGGCCTTACAACTTTTTCCTTTATCGATTCAATTAGGCACAAAACATTTTAAAAGTTTTTTATATATAGGTTCACGTTTGACCACTACCTCACCTTATGAAAAGCGATAATGTGGCCGATGGAGCACGCTTGCCTAGAAGTAACCTATTCACCCCGTACGTTTAATGGCCCGATGATAGAACGGAAATGGCGGAATTAAATTGTACAATTAAAATGTACACTCCCCGAAATGTAAACGATAGAAAACCGTAGGCTAGCGACTCGGCGTCGATGCTAGAGACTTTAAGAGTTCTGACTTTGGAGTTAGATTGAATATAGGTTAAAAAAAATATAGAATACAAGTCTCACCTTATCCTTGCTGTTAAGCACAGCGGCTGCATGCGGCGGTATCCTCAGCACATAGTGCGGCCTCTGATGTAAAGGTAACCACACCCTCGCAGGCAGGTTGAGGTCTAGCGCCGCAAGCTCGGCCCTGAGACGGCCATTACGTCGCTCCTTGTCCGCCACCCCGGCCAGACGTTTTCCGATGTTCGTCAGTGACGTCAGAAACTGAAATATGGAATGGTGGTGTTTATTTTACGTAATAGAGCAGTCTGAAGCTAGCTGTTCTGTATTGTATAGCAAAAGTTCGAAAAGATAATTCTAAAGTGCGTGTTTGTAATATTTAATGTTTGCAACTTATTTAAAGTTCAGCCTCGAATAATCTACACTATCAAAACTAATATGTATCTATTATTATAAAGAGGTAAAGCTTTGTAATTTTGAATAATAACAGCAAATACTGGTCCCAAATCGAAAATTATTTCACTTAATTAAAAGTTTACTATCGCTGAATGGCATGACTTTTTTTGATCTCGGAGAAATCCACGATGCATGTGGCGTTAAAGACGGCAGTGGAGTTGCGAAAAAAAGTCGGTGTATAATATGATAAAAACGAATCTTCAGTTCACAAAAATCTACCGCTCACTACTACAATAAAACATTACTTCTTCAATTCTTGAAAAACAAAAAACAGTCTGACAAAGCAACACTCAAGATTTATTATGGTAATTCTCCAGTGATTTAGGTACAGCGATTTTAATAAAGTATGTTTTTCTCCTTGTCCGTAGACCTCTAAGCAATGGCATGGCAATGTGAATCAGTAGCGGCACGTGTACGTAACGTGTGGAGCATTGCCGATTGTGTTTTAGTATTGACGCAGGTCACACGGGTAGAAGGCTTACACTAGGTAAACGATGTTGGCACGTGTGAGGCACTAATGATGTATTACTAATTAGCTACTGTACTTGTTTTAGGATTTTACAACGAAAATAATAACTTTTGCTGTTTTGGGACGGGTTTTGAATGGCTATTTTATGAAAAAGTCATTGAATAGGGTTAGCTGAACTGAGAAGGTGTAGACTCTGTGCGATAAAAGAAATAAGAATGGTCGTGGCGTAAAGTGAAAATAAAATTAAAGTTTTTATATGGTAACCCAACCCAGTCAACCGTCAAATGTCAAACGTCATTTCGCGTAGACACAGCTTTGTTTATAATGTTATTTTATTGTGATTTTTAATCTAAATAATGTAAAACAGTGAAAAAATTTTACACAGTTCCACAAGGGAAATAATATTTAATATAATACAGTTTTGCAAAAGTGAAAAAGGGGCAAATTACACCATTATTGATCAAAATAAAGTCACGGAACACGTTTTTACGCTGTGGCCGGTAAAAACAGTTTTATTTTAATGTTTATAAACTTCCTAACTCCAGTTCCTGACATCTCTAAATATATAAAAATTAAAAGAAAATTCATTTAAACATGATAATATTTGTTTATTTTGTTTCGGTCAATGTTTTCGATAGCAGGTATAAAGAGTGTTGATACTTTTAATTAATAATGCGTTTCGACTAGCTTAAAATAATATTTCTTTTCAGGTTCGAGTAAAGATACAGTAACTAGAATAAAAATAAAACCGGGCAAGTGCGGGTCGGACTCGCGCACTAAGGGTTCCATACAAACTTACCTATGAAAACAGTTCAATTTCCGAATTGAGTTACGAAGATTTTTCGGAATCGCAAAGTTTTTTTTTAGCTTTAAGGGACCGCAGACCTTAGTATATGGTTTTAATTTCAACTCGATACCTCCACGCTTTTCCAAGATAAAGGGTCTTGACAGACAGACAGACAGACGGACGGACAACAGTGATCCTATAAAGGTTCCGTTTTTTCCTTTTGAGGTACGGAATCCTAAAAGTGGCCCCAAATGCCCGGCAGCCCGTCTACCCTTGACTCCGGTAGCGGTCAAGGCAACGGCTACCCCTTAAAATGGCTTCGAAACGTGGTCACTTACAATGTATGGGTCTCAACAGAAGACTTAAAGTCACCCAAAAGGCAATGGAAAGGGCAATGCTAGGAATTTCCTTGTGTGATCAGATCACACCAAAAATGAAGATACCCGCCGGAGAACCAAAGTTAATCACATTGCCCGAGGAATCGCCACTTAAAAGGCAGTGGGCAGGGCACATTGTTCGCAGAACAGATGGTCGATGCCTCGATGGGGACGAAAGGTTCTGGAGTGGCGACCACGTACCGGAAGACGCAGCGTTGGAAGGCTTCCCACAAGGTGGATCAATGACCTGGTGAGGGCCGCGGAATCCGATAGATGCGAGACGTACAGGACTGGTAATTATGGTGACACTTGGGGAGCCCTATGTCTAACAGTGGACGTTTTTTTGGCTGAAAAGATGACGATTATAAATGTGAAAGTTTGTAAGGAACGATGTATGTATGTATGGATGTTTGTTACTTATTTACGTAAAAACTACTAGACGGATGAACTTAATGATAAATGTTGCAATAATATAGTTACCAGAAATAAGCTTATAGCTTATTTTTCACGTGAGTAAGTTCAACACTTCTTGTTAAGCTACTTTTTATTAGAAGACAGAGCCGCTGGCAGAAGCTATCTAACGTAGTTTCAAAATATCAAGATGTAACAGTTGCACTATAATGACGTAACAATGTTGTCTACATAACAAAAAAGATATTTATATACTCGTACAGCAGCGCCCTCAAATCCTACGACTATTCTCTTTCCGCACACCGACTCTATTGATGATTTTCGCGGTTGCAAATCATACTTTAATCAATATACCTTAACACTGACCGGCAATGAATAGAAAAAAAAAACGTAAGTAAATTTGAATTTCGCGGGCTTCCCTGACAGTTTCCTTGTAAGCTTATTATGAAAGTTTTTCGACAGGTTCTAATAGACAATAATTCTTCACAAGTGCCCTGTTTTATCAAAGTAAGACAATTTGAAAAATTATTTTTAAATAGACTAAGTTTGAAGATAAAAAGAGTACCTGTCAATTATGTTCAGCTACAGAGAGAGTGCTTTAACTAGACTTCACACACTTCTCATTGCTTCACACACGAGGCAGACTGCTCTAAGAAAACCTCTCTACGTGAAAGTATAGTTGATGTACAGGAAACTCATCAAGTCTCGTAACATTGATTGAGCCTTTACTTCAATTGACAAACAAGAAAATACAGGATGTTGATAAGCACACATAAAAACAACACATATTACGTACTATGTAATGACCTAAGAAAGATCGCTTTCCCATGAGCTTTCACAACTTCAACATTCTAGCACGAGATAGATTAATATTTATACATTAATTTTACCTATTACAGGCATTAAGCATAATACAGAACAAAAATAAATCATAATAAATTAGTACATTAGTACGCAACCCGTAAGAGGATAAATCCTGCGAAAAATCCGTAACGTCCTTAGTAAAACATTTTCCTTGTACAGTCAATTAAATCTAAATATAGTTGAACACAGCACGTTAATTTCATTAGATAAGCGGGGTTTCCACGACCTTTTTCGCCCTAGGCATTCACCAGTTACGTTTGATTGTATTTCTTGTATTGCTGCAGACTGGCCCTGACTTTTAAACTGGGTCAACCAGGATAGAACAGCTGTATACATACACAGTGTACTAAAAACAGGGTATTAATCTGTCTGTGAACTAACAGCAACTATGACGTGGGTTGTACGCATTACCGTGTTTACTTCACATTTATCTCTTGCGCTACGGGATGCCCAGGAAAATATCATAAAGTGGGGCATATAACTTTGAAAAGTTTGCCGTTTCACTACAGAAACATAATACATCGTAGAAACTTTATCAGAAACCGCGATTTAGAAAGTACATAGATTTAAAAGAAAACATGATCGGAACAATGTGACACCAGTTTTCGCAGTTTTATGGTTATCATGATGATTTGAGGACGAGCAGAACACTAAACCGACGACGGTATTATCTCTATTAATGTTGTATACACTTCCTACTTAGTGTCTTTTCACACGCTCCGGACAGTTACTGATTTCCTGGTACCCGGTTGAGAATGTATGTGTGTGAGAACTTTCATACTGACTGACCCATACATTGCACCGGATATCAAGTACCGACGAACCGGCAGCCCTCTATATGGAAAGGCTCTAACCGTTGATAAATGTTTCCATAGCATACGTGTGATGTTATAGCTACGTACGTGTATGTTTATCATCACACACGAGCGAGCAGGTGTGGTGCACGTCACTATGTTTTACGATTGTAATAACTTTTACACATTCCATTCCGACTCTTATATTGTTTAATATTCATGAAATACTTCCGGCATTTATTTATTAAATACTAGATGACCCGACAGACGTTGTCCTGTCATAGTTATGAACTGTCAAGCGCGCAAAGATTAAATAGTCGTTGTAGTTCTCTAATTTTTCATTCATAAGAATCTCTTCTTGATATTAACAACAAAAAGAAAAGAATTAGGGAAATTAGCGGATTCTGTTCCCTAATAGCGTTAGAGGTTGTACCTGAGAATCTTTAAGTCAATAGGTTACTTCTAGGCAAGCGTGCTCCATTATGGACCACATCGTCGCTTTCCGTCAGGTAGGACAGTGGTCAAGCGCGAGTATGTCAAGAATAATAAAAAATAGTCCAGCCATTCACACCTGGTGACGAGACCAAGGGAAATAGGAGTTCATTTTTATATATATTTATATAAATAAAAAATAGCTGTTCGTTAGTCTCGCTGGAACTCGAAAACGGCTGGACCGATTTGGCCATTTTTGATCTTGAAATATTCGTGAAAGTCCAGGGAAGGTTTAAAAGCATAGAAAAAATGAAAAAGTTCACGAAAAAAAAATCCGAATCAACACCACCTCACCTTTTGGTAATGAAAATAGGTGTTATATATTGACTGTTCAACTGAAAGGAATCCCAACATTCATTGACTATTAGGCGGTACGAATTTCGTCGGGTCAGCTATTAATAAGAGAAGTAAATGTTGGTCAAGTTATGTAACTTATCAACTTATTATCATAATTTAGTAGGATTACAGTGAAAATTAACCGAACATCATAATTATGTAATATCATACCATATTTTAAAAAGGTAAAAGTTTTGTTTTACGTTGGTCCATTAATCGCTAATAAAATATAGCTGAATTCAAAACTACTGAAGCTGAATTGATAGTGATACAAACAAATGAATGAATATAACTTTGTGAATGAAGCCAGGCTTTCTATTGAATGAGCTCAGTACAGCAACCGAAATATATTATTATCGTACGTTTTTTTTTATCGGTGATAAGCAGTAATATATCTAGCAAGCAATAATATGTCGCCAGTAACCTATCGGTAACCGTTAGCGGCATGCATGTTATCATAGAATGATTAAATCAAAATCAGTGTACAATTATCAACACAGGACAGAACTATCATGCAACTTTCTATTGTATTGTTGTCAACAATCAGCTGCCTTTGACTACTTATTTAATTTTGTTTGTCAATGTGATTGATCATGCAATTGTTATTTACAGTAATATAATACTTTATCTATAGTATATATAAATAGAGAAACTGTCTGACTGACATATCAATGCACAGCCGACACTGCTGCGACTAGAAACATGAAATTTTGCACAAGGCTAAGGGGATGAGACGGGGGTCCAAAGTTTGTTTAGAAAAAACTATTTTTACGCGGGCAAAGCCGCTGACAGAAGCTAATTTAACATAAATAGAGGTGGTAAAATTTTCTATACATCTCAGCAGTGTTATTAAAAAGTATGAAACTCTTTGCATAAAATTGCAGCTCTTAACAATTAGAAAATGATTTTCATGCAGTTTTAACTAATATACAGCGTGATTCATGAGGAAGGTTTGTGTCATGTCATGAAGGAGAAAAGCCGAGAATTACAAAGATTTCTAACACACGTGCAAAGTTGGGGCAGCCGTCTCGCTAGTCTATATGTACTAATATTATAAAGAGGAAAGTTTTGTATTTTTTGTTTGTAATGAATAAACTCAAAAACTACTGGACCGATTTTGAAAATTCTTTCACCCGTAAATGTTACTTTATCACAGAGTAATATAAGCTATATATTTTGTACATTTACGTGGGCGAAGCCGCTGGCATAAGCTATTCAGTAATTTTTTTTTTCGGTGTGAAAATCTTATGACATCCCCTGCTCTTGGGTAGAGCGGGAGATAGTGTCAGACTTTTACTGACTTAAAACTCCTGTTCCTTCGTTGCCTTCGTCCCAGGGCCCCGGGTTTCGCTTTCACACTACCCGTGGCTGCAGTAGACTTCGATTCTGCTGGCCCCCTACGATTTGCTGAAATCTTCCTGAGGCGCGCGTGGAACAATGCGCGCCGTCGCCGACTTGGGCTCAGTCCGGACGGTTACCGGACGGTCTGACGGCGACCTACCCATTGTTCGCCGTCCGATATCCCGCACCTACGGTGTCCGAAAATCGGGATCGGAATCCCGGCGGCGGTTGGGGCGTGAGGACCGTTACCTCACGCGACCGGGCGCCTCTAGCATTACTGCTTCGCAGAAAGAGGCGACCGCCTGCGACTCCTCCTCGCTCCGGACCATGACCTGTACCAAGGCCCGGCGCAAGAGATCACCGCTGCCGATCGCCCCCACGAGGACACGGCGTCGCTCTGCCCAACTTGTCCTTCGGGCGGTCCACACAGTGGCGACACCCGGGCGTCGCTTCCGCACGAAACCGGTGCAGGAACTTCCCGAACTTACCGTGTTCGGTGAGAACCTGCGTCATACGGAAGGTGAGGACGCCGTGAGGTCTTTCCAACCACGCCTACAGAACGTAATAATGGTCAGTAATTTGTGCAGTACCTATCTTATCTACATCTGCCATACCGAGTTAGTTATTGCGAATTATAGCCCGAGGACAATTGAAACGAATAGGATACAATAGTCACCAAGATTTGGCGGCTTCTAGTCTTACCAGATGCAGCTGCCTGTCAGTAATTTAAATGGAGCAACTCACACCCAGTAATTGGGTAACACGATACCCGTGGTGTCAGACTTTCTGGCTTCTGACTATCCATAACGACTGTCAATGATTCAGAAATTACTTGGTATCTAAGGAATCTCGGTAACTCTCGGTCTAACGACCTCAACATGAGTTCTTTATCCTAGGAAATTGAGGCGCTGTTATTTTAGCCACAAGTTTCTCGGCAGTTTTGGAACATTACGCACTAAAATCTAATATCATCCAGTGATTTCGTGAGTATATAACGACCCTTTTGCGATTTATTAATCTTTGTTCCGAGCAGACGCACATTAACTGACCATCAATCTCAAAATCGATCATCTAAACTTGGACCACCAACGAAGCGTTAATTTCCTGGGTACCCTTCCGGGTATGCCTAAGTTTTTTTTGAAAAGTGTCGTTTAGAACACTATAAAGTAAAACATTTTGGGGAAAGAGACAACTCTGAACACAGTTTTATAAGTCAAGAGTGAATAGGTTACTTCTAGGTCATCGCTTACCATAAGGTGGGATAATGGTCAAACGTGAGTAAAAACGTAAAAAAGTGACTGTTGCATGTAAAATAAACATTGGTATTTGGGAAGAGGCTAGGCGAACTAAATCAACGAAGCTGCAAAATTAACAGACACAACGAACTACCAAGTTAACATTGCCAATAATGACACATAACGATTTATGGAGGCACACAATGCTAATAGTGGACATTCACCAAATGTGGGTGCAATGATGACCGCTAGCGCTTATATTGAAGGTAATTAGAAATGATACAAGCGGCGTAGGTGTAAAAGGCGTTAGTAACATAGCATGAGTTAGAAGCACTAAAATTATTTGGTGAGCGGTCTTTCTGCTACCAAGGCCGTGCGTATTTATGTTTTCACTTATGAGCTTAATATTAATCGAATCAAAAATCTATGTAGTAGAAGCGAGAGTTTAAATGTTTCAATGGGTAAGCCTGTGCAAGACAGTAAAGTATTCGTCAATAAGTCGACATAGATTTGTTTTTTTTTAATCCGGCAGGAATCGAAATGTATGGATGGTTCCTTTCCCCTGCTATGCAGTATTGCCATAATAATCACGGATGATAAAATACACATTACTGCCAACTACCAAAAATTCTAAACTAACAAAATTTCCTTTGTAGAACCCAGAAGGGATAAAATAAAAGATATAATAAAAACAAAACATCAGCAACAAGGGTTTCTGTTTTAAGGTCACGTAGTAAAATACCATTACGTTTTATTGACACTAGTAAAAGGAGAGATTTCACTTTTCCACCAAGTTTTCTATTTACTAAATAAATATTATATAGCCATTATATAATAGATATTATATGAAGGCCATCACCGTAATATGGGGGCCTAAATAAACAATGCATTGAAATTTAACCTGATAGCCGCACTTTCAATCATACGAGTAAATAAGGGGGTTCTCTCTCTTTGCCTAGTCTTATTTTATTTCATTAGGGTAGGCTCTCCTCGTCATTTTTTTGCCAGACACTTGGACTTTCTTTAGGGGCTTGTTTATTAAAGACATCCAAGCTAGAAGGGGTCTCTTCAGACTTTTCTCCACTAGGCTTTTTGGTTCATGCGTAGGACGTGCCTAGTCATATTTTATGTTCTTCAGACCTTCAAATTTTATGACCATAGTATTTTTAGACGCGTTTCACTTAGTTTTTCTCCAATTGGGCGAATCTTACAAGTAAATAATGTTTGTTTAGGTTTTTCGAATGTAAAGTATTAATGTTGGAGATAATTTTGGATGAACGAAACAGGAATATTTTTCATTGTTTTATCCCGTATTAATCATAAGGTAAATATCGAACACAATTTAATTTACCCGGTATCCTATAATTTTATTTTATTAGTTAATTTTAAAACGCAGCACATTTTAGAATCATCTTATACATTTAGTTTATTTTTCAATAATAATTAACGTTGAAATGAGATTCAATAGTTACAAATATTCGTTTTGTTTCTATTTTCATACTTTAGTAAGATCCTACTGCCACTTAAAACGTACAGAGGCTATTTAATTCGTAATGTCATGTTAAATGTCAGTTACTAGTTTCAAGATCAATGCCCACACTACTTTTTTTTTTGCTCGCTCGGTGATAAAGTGAAGGTGTTAATGTAAGACCTTGCGGAGATTTGCAAAACGGTTGTACACCGATCACTCGCTAATTTATTCTATACTTAATCGTAATGGGCCGCAGGATTGTCCATTAGTGTTATCGCGGCCCAGGAACACAAAAGAAAATGAAGGAAGACAGGTGAACCAGAGCAGGACTTATTTGATCATTTTCCACGTCAAAAAAGGCGTAGTCGTGATTAAATCAACTAAAATAAACTTTCGAGACGTAACTTTTTTTCATTCAATGCCAACAAAATTATCTCAGATCATGAATTTACGATGAGTTCTAAAAATGAGAAATTAGAAGTCTTTTTTCATCGATGGTTCGTTGATCGAAGGTCAATGAAATTGTTTCAGGGTAGTAATATAATATTCTAAAAGTCCTATTTAATTCAATCTAGTACGAGGACGACTGTTCATACAAAAATAAATACACGCTTATTTTTCTGACCTCCATAATAACCCAGAGCGATACTTACTTTATAATTACTCAAGAGAAACAAAAATATTTAGTACGAGAGTTGGACTGTCTAAAAGCTTTAGAGGTACGTCGAGTATATTTTTGATCTAGCCCCTTTTTTTACGTTGGAAATCATCACATGACTCCTCCAGCTCTCGGTGGGGCGAGAGAGAGTGTCAGACGTTTTCAGTTGCCTTTTGTGAACACAGCCGTGGTAACTTTTTCGAACAATCCATCAACACTGGCAGGTTGATCTAACCCAGGTATAGCAATCATTACCTCAACCTATGCTAACTTGATAATAAGACTAAATATCGCAATAAAATTAATGAATATAGTCTCTTGCGTCTTTCGCCAAGGTTCTACGTAGGTTGGTGACTGGCTCACGAGTCCACAACACGGGTACACACGCGTGTTACAGAATGTGAACGTGAATACCCAGTCCTAACGATTTTGCAAAACGTTTCGACACTTCACTGGAGGAATTACTTAGTATCGTGGCTCAAATGCTCTCTGGTTATGAAACGTCCATCATAACAAGAGTTAAACATAGAAAACAGTCTCGATTATTTTGAAAACGGTCAAGTGTCATCATTAAAAATGGAGCAAAACCAAAAAAGGCCTTTCAAAATCATCGCCAATGAAGACCTTTTTTAGCTTTAAGCACAGCACACATTTACATCAGATCGAAATAAAGTGGAATGACTACGTGACACGGAAAAGCATTGCTGGGCATAACGTCCAGATAGGTGCTTCATCGTTATCAGCAGTTATATTATAATGTTTCGTCATAATCAATGTTAAAACACTTACATGTATTATAAATTATACAAATACACGAGAGTTATGAATGACAACCGATTTTGTATAAGAGTTGATTACGGAATATTATATTAAATTATTACCTGTATTTGAGGTGCTAATCTTGGTGCTCCACACGAACACTGCTCTCCACAAAGGCATCCGTTATCGAACGCCCGACCAGACGCCAAGTCTCCCAGGTGCCTCCCCGAGGGAGTCGCTAGCCTTAACGCTGACGCGTCAGACTGCGATCTATGATGCCCTCTCCTCGCCGCCGGCCTGATCTCCTCGGCCAGTATAGAGTCTCTTAGTTTAGTCGCCCTCGACCTCTTAACGTCACCCCCGAAAGCAGTTAATAACCACGCTAGTCTAAGTGAAAACTCAGCACTTTGTTTACACCTGCACACCAAATACGGTTTCAACACGTCCGCCACATCGCTCATTTCTATATACATGGTCGCTAATTGTGGCAGGTAGAAATCCACGTCTTCGTATGGGAATGAGAATAGTTTGTTCGCCAGATAGGTCTGCACGCCCGGCTCTTTAGAGTTGAACAAATATGAGATCGCCATGCTCATGTCGAAGAGTTTACTTTCGAATAATCGGAGCAGAAAGTCTTTGTTTTTAGATGTTTCAGCGGCACAAATATCAGATTTCACTGCTGAGTCAATTAGTGTATCAGGAGGATCGGGCGGTTTGTCTGCGTCTTCTGGGTTGCCAGAATCGAGGCTTTCTCTGGAGCGTGCAGCGGCAGGGGGTTGTGGTCGCTCCTCGTCGTTGCCGTCGGGAGGTGTGTGGATGCCGGAGTCGTCGGAGCCCGTGGGCACCTCCGGTGGAAGCGCTAATCTCGGAGCGGGCACTTCGATTGGGATTCGAAGTGGCGCCCCCTCCGGCGAAGTGGGTGTCATGTCTTCTGGTATCCTCTGGAGGACCGAGTCCAGGGATCTGTTCCTTTGGTGGCCGCATCCTGCAGGCGGCCCGCTTGCACCCGTCACATGTCTACAACAAAGGAAAAAGATATAAGGAAAAAATAATTCCAGAATAACAATTTCCTTGAGGACATCATAAGTCAGAAATCCTACACTATGTTTTGGTAACGTACTTATAAAACGGATCCTCGTAATGCTGTATACCAATCACAATAATCTTTCTAACCATTTGTTCGATTTACACTATAACACACAGAAACTCAACACTGATTTAGAACACAGAACACGATTATTCAATTAGCCTCCTCACATAAACATAGTAGCTGTGCTCAAACACTGGCGTAGCGTTAAAACAATGCGAGCAGCCTTGCGATATATCATAGCGCGTAATTAAACAACACTGAATATTGTGCAAAGCGCGCACACACGTCCTACCCCGCGGCCGCCGTATGGCAAACTGTTTTACGCAACAAATAGACGCGCCGCTCCGCATACCATTCGAATAAGGATCACCTCGATTACGCAGCCGAAACGCAACTAAACAACTTCGAAACAGTATAAACAAAGAACTTTGCAGGCCAAAGATTTCGCCGACCGAGTTTACAATGTAGAGTTTACGTTTTCTCAGAAAAGTGGAACCAATTTCTATGTTTTATTAAAATTTTACACAGACTTGACGAGACACTTGTGCAAACTGACGTAACTTTATTCGTTAATCGGGTCTTTCAAGTAAGATCTACGCTAGTAAAGTTGATAGTTATAAAATTTTAGTGGTCAATGACTTGATATTCAGTGAGGCAAGCGATTTCACGTTGTATCATAAAAGGATCACATTAGTCTCATATTTTATATTCAAGAGACGATTACTAAAGTCAGTTCCTTATGAGACTACGCGGCGTATTTGCCAATGTTGCAAGGAATTACAATGAGAGGGTACAGTTACAATCGCAAACCAATTATTTAGGACTTGAGTTAGACGTCTTCTTGTATTCTGCACATATTTGTTCCCTTTTTGCAACAACCAGCAGACACCGTGACATAACCAAGATTGAAGATCGCATACCAACTCGCTAAGTAGGAGAAAGCGGACGATGACCTCGAAAAGTTTATCACCGACTTCATCCGATTTAGCTATCATTCTCGGAAGATACATAAAACGCAGTGCAACCATAAGTGGCGATGGCGTCTTTAATGCGGCCGAGTATTCACACAAGAAAGTAGAGGAAGTGGAAGTGTGTATAGTGGCCACTCAATGAGTGAACATTCCATGCACAGCGTGAGTGGCGAACGAATTATCGTTAGTTTATTTTTGGAACGTTATCGGGAATCGTGCATGTGGTGCGTCCTGCCAACAGATGTGCCTTTCAAAGTTTCAACAGTGTTGAGGCATCGAAAGAGTGGAGCCATTCATCTAAACCTATTTTAGTGACGTACGCAACACTAGAATGTGGAGTACGGAAACCTCCATTAACATATCACAAGCTCAAGAGACTAATATTGATACTTTGATCTATATATAGGCAATGATAATATAATTATAATGTTATCATTTGATTAATTGCGAGATTTAAGTGGCGAAAACGTGCATTCGAGTGTAGATTATTTTCAATGTTTAAAGAAATCGAAACCAACGCTGTAGGTCCACTTGTTACTACTTTTCTTCGTAAACATAATGCTATATTTATAGTAAAGATCATAACATTAGATATTTACGACCAATTATCGGTCATATAAGCTATTACTAATTAATGGAACATAGCCAACCTTATGCCTCACATAAGGATAGCCGCAAATAATTTACTTGATCATTAATGCAACAAGAGCGTTACCTAACTAAAGAATAAAAGAAGTGAATTTGGAGATTTTTGAAGAGTTACAATTTCTGAATTGAAACAAAACTAATACAAGTAAAACAACATAATTAAGCTGACAGATGTTTTGGAAATTAATTTTTCAAATTCCATCTACTGTGTCGTTCCGCCATACGCAAACCATACAAATATGCCACCTACATAACCTCAACTTGATGAGACTAAGTATGCACCTACTACGTAGGTAGAAATTGGTATTTGACGTTTATGATAATTATTGTATACTTATCATTCTCCCCGAAAACTTATAAGTAAACCTGTTAATTTTAACTCAGTTTCGTAAAGTATTAAATCATAGCGATAATTTGGAACCATTCACGTGCAATCAATGAAAGAAGCTGTCTCAATGGAAAATCCTTCACCTGACCGGTCAATATGTCATAAAAAGTATACAATTTTTTCCGGAAACGCCAAAATATCCGGTGGAAAAATATTCTGTGGTAATTTAATGATGTTCATTTCCTCTTTAACCCAACACGTTACAATACAGGCAATGTCACTGAATACAGTGATGAAAGTACAGAAATCGGTCAACGAATAAATACTAAGGTGCGGAATCTTAGTTGTCGTTCACATCTTAAGTTAAAAAGCCTTTTCCGGTGTTATGCGACAACTTGTTTACGTTGTCACCCCAAGTAGGTCAACCCACTACGGCCGATGGACTATACAAATACCCGCTTACCGACCTCGCGTGCCCGACAGGTAAGAAACGACCCGACAAATTCAATACGATTACTAACAACTTGATACCACGCATTGAAAATCACGCCAAAGTAATCAAACTAATGTGACAATGCAAAAAGAAGAACATCGAGCACAACAAAACAATTATTAGATGTGAGACCTCTAACAATAACACCAATGAAAAATACTAAATGAATTGCCACTTATGGCGACTCTTCCTATATTGATTTCAATTAGGGCTATTTACAGCTCCCAATGACGCCAGTTGGCATTTAAGTCAATAGCATTCCAAAAGAAATAAAAGTGCGTACGTTTCTTGATAAGCTTTCGCAAATTGTAAAAGCGAATAGTAATAGTGAAGCGTCCGTCTGTCAGATAATTCCGGTACATTAGGAAAAGCTTTTAATGGCTTACTTAGATGATCTTGTATTTTTTCTTCAAGGCACGCAATCTTTGCAAGTAACAGGTGAATGTTACCGAGCACTGGCGAGCGAGAAACTTGAAGGCTTCAGTACTGTTGTACACGTTATGGACACATTTCACGACGCGTATTGACGTCAACATCAAACAATAACGGATTGATTCGGCTCGGCACCATACCGTGGTGTTATTGTATGAATATTGGTGAAAGCCAGTCGTGTCGGCTTCTGCAAACTGATTTCGTACACAATCGATCATTGTATTTAATCTATCGACGCAAGCGCAAGCACACCTGTTTCGATACAAAATCCATTTCAAAACATTTGGTTAAAATCAAACATAATATCATATTCTTACACAGTCTCTAATAAACATTGCGGTTCATCATTAAGTTTGGAAGATGGAGAAAGTATTGTAGAAATGCTGCAATTTGAGCGAAAATAAAAGACATGAAAATAAAGATCGTGGCAACAGTTGTTAGAGTCGTTAGAGTATAATTGCTTTTATAAGCAATGATCACCAAGTGTTGACTGTCTACGGAACATGAAAATCGTGCGGTGCGCTCTTGGTAAATCGTGGTAGCGAAAGTGAACGCCTCCTTCGACCTTGTGTTAACACTGTCTGCCACATGTCTCTAGAGACACAAAGACTCTTTCTACGAAACAACAGTGTCGCAGAAAGCAGAAAAACTTCCGGGACAAAATACTTAGCTAGAAGCCTACAAAGAAATTTTCTGAAAGGAATATTCATTGTTTTAAAAGTAGAAATGTTCCTCAAAACATGTTTTTGTGAAGTACATTTTAAATAACTATAAAACCGAGTACAGTTAGTTCTACATAAGACAACTGTGCTTTAGAAAACGTATTATGTAGAGAATAAACATTTGTCGTTTATTTTTAACAAGTCTTTGGAGTATTTAAATATTAAAATCTATCTACTTCTGTTTGGTCATCTTAGGACGTCTGAATGAACAAACGGAGCCGTTAAAGGATCATTTATGCGTCTGAATGTGCGTCTGTCACTGTGAATGTCCGTTTGAGTTGCCATTTGGTATACACATGAATATCTGTGACTCAAACGCAGACGTGTAATGTAAATAAATTGATTTGGAATAATATAGAAGTTCCTTTCACAATCCTTTCGGCAATTCCGATTCGCGCTGGACCACTATTTTGCAAGGAATTAATGGAGTAGTCCATTTGTATTTCAATATTCAATGAGATTTAAAATTTTTGAATTATAGTTTTAAACTATTAAATAAATGCAAATAAAATTAAGAATTTATAACAGTAATACTCATGCCGTATTAACGTTACTTCATACATACCATTACGAAAATTGAATTACTCTACTAAGTTGAAATATTACATTGCCATAGTACTTTTCATATAAAACTGGTTGCTAGTAAAATCTGTATTATTTCATCCACATACACCGGTACACTACTAAATTCAAACAACTGTGTCTGTTGATTCAGAATCAAGTCAGTCGGGTTTATTATTTTTTTTATTTTACACTTTTTAGTTATTATAATCTATCACTATTTATTCACACTATTTTTAAAGTTCGCAAACCTACCTCATCATCCGCCTCGCTTATTTTTTATTTTAAATAAAATTGAAGTGTCTGTTTGTATTGTTAAAAAAAAAACATTGGTTTACTAGATGTATATATCAAAGTACATTCAATACCTATAACAAAAATGGGAATTTTGAAATCGACTAGTTGTTGGTTTGTTCCGGCTAATATCCGAATCGGTTAGACCGATTTTGACAGGACATTCACTGACAGATAGCAAATGTTACAAGCAGTTACTTAGGCTACTTTTTATTGGGATATATCTAATGTTATAATGAGTAGCTTGATGTATTTTTTTATATTTCCGCTATAATCTTCATCTTAATTCTCGCGCAAAAAGTGGCCAGTACGAGACGATACGCATTAAGGGTATAACTACTCTGCGCATACGTGTGCCACGTACGCCGATCTGGGCGTTTCGGTCTCCATACATTTTCTGAAGAAACGACTTGTAGAGCTACACTAGATCCACGCAATGCGACATCGTTCTACGTACAAATCAGGCGTGGTCCACGTGTTCTTCGTTCTCATGTAATTCTAGCTTAATCATCAGCCAAGTCATTATACTCTCGAAAGACCTTTTAGTGAATGACGAAAAAGTACAAGTGCATCTTAAAAAATGTGTATCAGTATGAAAGAAAAAATAGCTCTCTTCAGTAGACTCAACTCGTGTGTAGGAAATGCTTGAATTGTTGTTTGAATAGGAACACTATCCGGAGATAATATTACCATACACATCCCGTTTTGCCAAAGGGATTAGTCTCCTCAGTACAATAGTATTAGCAAACATAGCCCACTGTTTGTCCTCTGGATTAAATCCCCTGGCCGCTTAAACTTCCCAGAGGATACCTCCCCATTACACAGAACACACGTTCCACTAATCCAAGGATTCTCGTATCTAAGCCACGCTAATAGCTATCATAAACCCACAAACATAAGTTTTGTTCCGAACTAGTACATGTGCAAACAAATTCATCAATTACGACAACAGAAAAATAATGTCCACGTTAGTAATAATTATAATCTATTCAACTAAATATATACTAGTTTATAAATTTGCTAGAAGTATATAAATATTTTAAATATAGGTATATTATCCTTCGTCATAGTTCACGTAAATGTCATTAAGTCTGTGTGGAACTGGCTCAACTAATCAAGGTTTAATAAAGTCTGATTCAAAATCAATCTACAGAGTAAAATGTAAAGTAGGAGGAAATAATGGATTCCAAGCCCGGTCAAACTGGAAAATAGTTCACAGAGAAACTGTTTCCAATCTCGCACACTAATAAAACGGGATTATTGGAATATTCCCAACGTTTAGTATTCTAGATCCTTGCTATACTTCCTCAGCTTAATTAGATGCACGGTCTAATTACATAATGTTGTTACTGTTGCAAGCATACCATGTAGAACCGAAAAGTCGTAAACTAAAGACGATTAGGCAACGAATGTATTCTCAATGGCACCTGGACCGTAATATTGACGTTATGCAAGATATTGTGAACGTTGTGTTGCTATTTTTTATATACTAAGTTCTAATAAGTGAAGGGATAAAAATGTTTGATAATTTCTGCATTAATATTTTTTGTTCTTACAAAATTCAATCGCTGCAGTCTTCCTTGTCAAGCAAGATTGAATTTTTGATTCTGATCTAATCGAGTCGAGATGGGTTTGGTTGGGAATTCCGACTATTAATTTGTTGACTTAGCTAGCTAACACGAGTCACTCTGTATATAAACATGTTTTGTTCAGCTTCTAGTATAGGTAAATCACCAGATATGGCTAGTTATTTGAACTTCATTTGAGTTGACGCTGTTGTTAAAAACAGACAAACAAACGTCTTGGCACAAGTCTACACCGCAAAATGCTATAAAAACATCTTCCACAACAACCACGATTCCGAGGCGTCGATTGTTGTTCAGTTTATTTGTAAACATATTGTGTGACTTTGAAAACGACAAGGTAAAGCAATCTTGTTGTAGGTATCTTCGTCATTAACTCAAAAGGTCTAGACTCACGGTCACGCTGGAAACCCACGTGTGTCCCTTACAAAATCAATAATAAATAAATTAGCAGCTAACGTTCCCCGCGAATGTTTGCTACCACGTGCTACTCAATTAACTTTGTTGAGGGTAGTAAGTAATCCAATAGGCGACTCCAACCAACCAAGGTTTAACACACATGAATCACTTGTAAGGCTTCCTGACACTGGTTTTTACGCGATTTTATTGAATTTTCTAGGTCTTTGCACGTTGGAGATGGAACTGTTGGGATTTATAGATGGACACCAAAGCAAACACGGTTTTAAGGATTTGAAATAATAACCATTTATCAATCCTTTACTTTATATTGGCAGGTGTGTTTCAGTAATATTACGTATGACGTGTGCTTCTAAGCAAGGCTCAAGGAATACAGTAACTGTAACCATACTAGGGATTTCAGTCAAGTGCTGACAAAGGGCTCAGACCAATTTAACCTTTTGAATGTCTTATGTTACACAGTTCGACATAAGCAATTGTCTTTCTATTGTGTCTCATTATTAGGCATTCAAAGAGTTAATACAATATTTATTGGTTAGAAAGAGAAAGATATACATAGTGTTGAAGTAGGATGGATTTGTTTTTGTTATATTCCAACAGGAACTGCAAACAAGCCATGTCTAAAAAGAACATTAAGTAGGTAAAAAGAAATCGTTGACATTCAAAATCCAATGATAAGGTGAAGGAAAGGAAAAGTTTCGTGATCAAATCTTAACAATTCAATAGACTCCCGCGGAGACCGTTATAACGGTCCTGGGGGGATACCGGTATAAACAACAAGCGTTACAAACGGATTGGAAAATAGGATTAAGTGTATTTTTAGACCACAAACTGAGTACTACGTTGTTGATACATTTTGTGTTAGAATCGACGAGTACCGAGAATTATATGTAGTGTGTATGCATTTTTTTTCTTTCCAGTACTGCTCTGTATGAAGAATAGTTGTAGCTGGAGCAATTGATTGCACCCACTTTAAACTCACCATGAGTTTAAAGTGGGTGCAATCAATTGCTCCTACAATATTTTTCAGTCCAGGTGTTCTGTCAATGCAACCAAGCTTTTCAAAATCGTTTTTTATATTCCTCAAATTTGTAGGACACTTAATAAAATTTGGATTTAACAATGCGAATGCTCGACTAACTCTTTTCACTATGACAAATCGTCGATTGAGAAATATACAAGATATCTCCACAGACCACATACAACCTGAAATCTTCCAGTGGCATACAAACGTAAAGCAGTAACTGACACAGTGGGGTTATAGGTGTCGCTGATTGTAGTCTGAAATTCTCGATAAAATCACATGGATTCTAGGTTCAGCAACTTCGATCTCCTCTTAATATATTATCATCTATCATGTTTGCAACAGCAAAAACCAAATCTGGCTATCCAAAGTTTCTATTTTTACCCAAAATAATCTGCTGAAAAAATAAAGCTGCTGCTGAATGCTTAGTTAAAGGAAATGGTGACTATTAATTGATCGAGAATTCTAACTTCGAACAAGTTCTTAACTATAGATTACAAATCGTTGTTACTTTTACTCAAGTAATTACTTTTACTTGTTTATAAATACGGGTGTAAGACTTTTCGTTTATTCAGAAAAGATAATTTTAAAGAATTTGATATCCCCCACAGATTTAAGAAGGGAGGAGATATGTTAAGTAGTAAAAATTGTACCGGAACACGATGTCTCCAGTTTCCCTACCAACGCCGAAACTACTACATTTGCAGTAATATTTACGCAGTCGCGCACACATCCGCAAATCATAAATCAGTCCATACTACACAGTCAATTATAAACCTTACCTCCCTAAAAACAGCGTGTATTTTCCATGCACCGTACAACTTACGCACACATGAAATGTCGATGTGCTATGCAAAAGCAATTTATTTTACATTTACGCTAGTGATTGACTAAATAGAAAAGTTATCGATTTTTCCATTTTTTTTTTTGTCGTGCTATTTCTTTTGGGTCCCAAAAACAAAATCATAAAATGTTAATAATAATAATAATAATATGATGTAGATTTCTTGGCGTCCGTGGCCTGGCTACGTTTCAGCGACCTCTTCGGAGAAACTGAAGGTTTTGTCTGTGCGATTATGGATGAAGTTATCTTAACGAACAACTACCGGAGATATATAATGAAGGACGGGACGGTTGACATGTGTCGGGCATGCCACCGTCCGGGTGAGTCTATCAGACATATTATCTCTGGTTGTTCTCGTTTGGCTAACGGCGAGTATTTGCACAGACATAACCAAGTAGCCAGGATTATTCACCAGCAACTTGCTTTGAAATACAACCTAGTGGATTCTGAGGTACCGTATTACAAGTATGTGCCCGACCCAGTTCTCGAAAATGACCATGTCACGTTGTACTGGGATCGGTCTATCATCACTGACCGGACTATTGTAGCCAATAAGCCGGATATAGTGGTGATAGACCGATTAACGCGCCGTGCAATGATAGTCGATGTCACCATCCCACATGACGAGAATCTCGTGAAAGCTGAGAAAGAGAAACAAATCAAATATCTCGACTTAGCACACGAGGTTGTCGACATGTGGGATGTGGACTCGGCTGTCATTGTTCCGATTGTCGTGACCGCCAATGGCCTTATAGCCAAAAGCTTCGACGACCATCTGTCGAAGCTATCGTTGCGCGGCTGGATCAAGGGCCTGATACAGAAGGCAGTACTCCTAGATACGGCTCGCATTGTGAGGAGGTTCCTGTCTCTGGAGCCCTAACCACCGGTAACTTGGACCCTGCTCCCGTTACCAGAGGACTACTATTTTTTATATTTTTAAATGTTTATTGTAAATTATTTTTTTAGGAAATATTTAAAAATGTAAATTATATGTAAATAAGAAGAATAAAGAGAATAATAATAAATTATTTATTAATTTGTTTTCATAAAACCCAAAAACTAACCATTTACCCGTATAAGGCCATTATATACGTCATTTCAGAACGTCAATATCAAATACTAAAAATCGGCCAAGTACATGTCCTGGTCCTCTAAAATCCTGAAAAGTTTAATAACTTGTATTATGAATTATTGCATGAAAAAGCTTTCAGTTACTAAAAAAACTTTAACTCAGGTCTAGTCTTAATTTAAGGATTGCCCATTCAAAAAGACTGCGTTTTTTTTAGAAGCTAAAGCATTATTTCTGGTTGAAAGTGGAATGAGCATATAGTACTATATTTTTTTTAGGGAACCCATTAGGTGGCCTTCCATCAATCCATTGCTTTATTAAAATTGCGTCTTTCGGGAAACTGAAAACATAAAGTAACATTGTAGTTATCATTTTACCTAACTTACTGCTAAACCTCACCATGTAAGGCTTTTGTTAGAAAAAAAATACTGTACTATTTTTTTTCTAACAAAATAAAGTTTTGAAAAAAAAAATTCTATCTTGTTAAATAAAGAGAACAAATAAAGAGCTAGAACATGATGCCTTATTTTAAGCAAAAGTCGTTATTAAATTCTGAATTATGCTATTTCTTTACAACTCTGTAAAATAATCAAAATAAATAAAAATATTTACATTATTTTACTTCGGATATCCAACCAATCGATATTATGGTCGATAGTCTATATTAGTAGATCATACAGGCACATCATTAACTCGCCGCAACTAACAGCGGCTTTATTATGAAATACACCGCACTGATAAAGTATCGTTATGTTATTTTTACATTGCTTGTTCCGTTACTGAGCGTTAAAATTAAGTAGTGGTTAAAGAGCAATGTATGTACTGTAAGAGTAATACAGTCGCCTTGATATTTGAAAACAAAAATAACGTAGTAGCAGCAAGGGATATTGTAAGATTTGTTGTTTTTACTGATTTTAAAGATAAATATAGTATTAAACTTGTACTTCCATATGGTAAGAGATTCCATGATGACCCAGGCTTCTCTTATCACTTCGGTTCTTGCATGAAACCACTGAACAACACGGCATTTTAAATTTGTTTACGATCACGTATCGCGTATCACACAAGTTTGTAACTGACGGCCGTTTACCCGATCGTGTGCATTTTGCGCAAGTCGCGCGGACATGCACACGCCTCCTTGCCACCCCGCTGATATCCCCTTATATTTCATGCATTCTCCAAATTATAAACCTCGAGAGCGCCGCTGTTGTAACAAGGCAGTCAAAAGAATGCTGATACACTCACCGGCACGGAAACTTGGCCACCAATAACTTGCCGATAATTTCTATTTAAATATTTAATTTTCACTATATTATGGGTTTATGCACTAAATTAGGGTTTTTTTATGGTTTTGTAACTCAGTTATTGAAAAAATGATGCACCAGCAGTAATCTTTAAAAAAATAAGCAGTTTCACAAAAATATTGGTTTTAACACTGTCAATTTAAAAAGAACACAAAATGAAAAATAACCAAAAAGTCTTTGTTGTGTTTGCATTTTAATATCGGGTGTTTCCTCCCCTAGCCCCGATAACAGCTTGCATTCGTTCTGGCATACTTTGGATGATGTTTCTGATCTCAACTTGTGGTATGCTTTCCCAAGCGGTCAGTGCTGCATTTCGAAGCTGATTCAGAGTTTCAGGCGGGTTGGAGGAGGACTTTATTTTTCTTTTAAGCTTGTCCCAGATATGCTCTATTGGATTTAAGTCTGGACTACGAGTTGGCCACTGCAATTTTTGAATACCAACCTCTGTAAGGTATTCCTCCACGCAATGTGCAACGTGTGGGCGCGCGTTATCGTGCATTAGGAGGAATTCGTCAAATCCAATAAACCCTGAATATGGTAACACGTGTTCCTGAAGAATCTCCTCGATGTATCGTGTTGCCGTTAATCGGTTATCAACGATAACTAACTCCGTACGTGCATCGGAACTTATTCCTCCCCAAATCATTATAGAGCCTCCATGAAAACTAACAGTTTGTGTGGTGGTAATGGGTAAAAACCGCTCTCCTCTTCTTCTCCACACTCGCTCCCGACCATCTGGAGCTCGTAAAGCGATTCGACACTCATCTGTGAACAGTACTCGAGCCCACTGCTCATGGGTCCAGTTGACGTGTTCTCGTGCGAATCGAAGTCGAGCTACTCGGTGACTTCTGAGAAGTTCTGGGCCGCGAGCTGGTCTACGAGCTTGTAAATTCACTTCCTCCATTCGTCTTCTCACTGTACGTTCACTAACATTGACACCTCTTGTGAACTGGAGTCGCTGGCGTATCTCAACAGCGGTGAGGTAGCGGTTTATCAAAATTTCCAGGACAATAAAGCGGTCATCCCGGGCTGATGTGCATCTGACGCCTCCGCTGCCTGGTCTGCGGGAGTAGCGGCCTGTCTCCTGGTATCGTTTCAGCGCATACTGCATCGATGAACGTGGTACATTCAGTATAACAGCAACTTCTCGCTGTGTCAGCCCTTGTTCGATCAATGCTACAGCTTGTGCAACCTGTGATGGTGTTAATGGCATTTTTATTGGAATTAAATCACCTTTAGTTATTGAAGTAACAGTACGATATCACAATAATTGAATAACCTAACAATAAACTTTCACAAAACACAAATTTAAAACAGCAACTTAGTCGCTCAGATGCCCGGGTTCAACTAAAACTTAAAAATAACGTCATATTGCACTCAAACATGATAAATTACCCTCTTGAACTAAAGGTAAACATTTTTTAGACCAACCTTCATAATAAATAATCATAGGAAACACTTAAAGCTGTTGTTATCGCGAAATACGCGCTTGGCCAAGATTCCGTGCCGGTGAGTGTATTTGAAAGGCTGCATCAAAAGACAGCATCTGCTGTAAAATGACTATTTTATAATCTTCTGCTCATTTAACAGACAGCTAACCAAACACAATTCTAATTAAAACCACTGAACTATAAATAAGTGAGAAGTAATTAAGGTAATTAAGTTTGTTTGCGCAGTAGTCATTTGAAGCACTATTAAAATATATAATTTGTTTTAGGTCTGAAGGTCGATTCGTATAAGACTGAGATGATTGAAACGGTGACGTCAATATTGGAGTGTATAATGAAAGCGAATTAAGAAAAACATTTGCACATGTTGGCAAGCAAAAAAATAAAGAGTAAAACAAGGTTTTGGAAAACAAGAAGCAAAATAAATATTTCGGACATCATCCCGCAATCGCTAATGTTTGCAGGGTTGCATCTGCGGGCCGTGTACATCTGTCGAAATTTAACGGTCCCGGATTGGCGTGAGTTCGCAAACCATCTGCCACTCGTTTCGATTTCATACCGAGATATGTGGATAACGACAGATGTAAAAATATTCGAAACAGAATAAATACAAGCAAATTGTAAAGTCACATTGAGAGTTCGTGCGCTTACAGCTACCTATACATATAGAATTAACATAACAACAATCCAAAGAGCTCCTAAGACCAGCAAAGCATGTACATTCTTCATAGAAATGATTTACTTAGACTTCGAGCATTGATAAGATATCGCACTTTGAACTTACTATTTATAATAAGCCAGTTAGTAATAGAGACTGTCCCGGATAACTACGTGTTCTAATTTGGTTGAATAACCACAATACGGTATGAAATAAATCAAGCGTTTGATGTGTAAACCGAGGAAGGAATGCCATTGTGGTACCAAAAACGCATTAACGCGTGCAATACAACCGAGCACGTGCATGATAAGTAAAAATAACGGTTTACACACGATATTGATAAAATGAACAGTGGTGAATGTAGTATTTAAAACTATAATATTTTTCGTTTTTTTTAAGCGTTAATCTCTAGAACTACGGTCGAGTCGGATTGGAAAAAATCTTTCTGTATGGGATAGCCAACTCATGGTGCATAGTATAAAATATAATTATAACATCACGCTATGATGACCTCTGGAAGCGAAGCAGTAATCAAAAGACGCGTATGTATTTACATTTAAAACTGTGCACTTATAAGTTCATATCAGTACGGCTGGCCTCGCAGAGTGCTCTTGTACTCAGCGTAGCGTTCTGGCTGACGGTTTTTGCTTTGAAAGCCCGATGAAAGTACAAAATTAAATGGTGTGTCATCCTTTATGTAAGTAAAGTCTGTGGAGCCAACAGCAAGTGTGTTTATGTTGACGCGCATATCAATTAAAAGCAGTAGGCGTAATATAATGAGACTTTCTCCGTTAATGTTCTCAAGGCCTTCTGCTATCATTGTTTTGGGTAGAAAGTTAGTTGTTCAAAGTTGGTAAAAGGTTTGTACCTAGTTGTGAAATCGAGATAACAACAAGACCCTGACTCTTGTTTTTGTTTTATCATATAATAATTAATTCAAAGTTGAAAACTTTGGCAGAAAAACTGACCGTTATGTAAAGGATAAGAAAATAAATACAGGAACTCAGCACATAGCACGAATTTCTGAAAAAAATTGTTCGGAAATTGATCCCTCGGAGATTCTAATCAACAACAGCTGTATTGTGGGAAAATTAAATCAAATATTCAACAAAGTAAATAGACCTTGAATGTTAACAAGGTCAGAAAGGACCGTAGGCGTGGCGATCCCATTGTGATCTAAAATTCAATAAATTGAAACGGGGATCCAATCGACCCGTATTATGTTTGTCGAAGGGATAGCTATTGATAACCACATTTATCATGACTTCACCTGTATAACTATTATTAATTAAAGGGGAATTCCTCACGTTATAAACATCAATTTTCATTTAGTAGTCCCCTTTTAGTAGTTAAACGGGACGTTTTTATGCTTAACATAATTGATTAAAAGCTGTTCCAAGTTCAATGAGTCATATAGACGATGCGTACAAATAAAGTATTAGGAGAAAGCATTGACAATTAAAAATGCATAAAATCGAGCTACGGAAATATTCGAAAGAGTTGCCATAGTCCTAGAAACCAAAAGACAACTGAAGGAAGAAACACAGGTGTATTTGAGTCAGTAAAAGTCTGACACATCCGAAGAAGTTACTTAATGATTTCCCATCTCAAAAAAAAATATACGCCAAAGCACAGACTGAATGGAAACAGAACACCAGTTACTCAACCAACTGCGATATGCTTTTGTCCCTATATGCTTTAAACGCAAAAGACAACGAACGAACGATTCTCCTTAGTGTCAGACGAAGTGACCGAAGCCATTTCCGACTGGACCGGATTAGACTATTTCTATCGTGCATCTATCAACGAGTTACGTCCTTCCTTTTGACCCAATATGCTGACTGTATTCGCCGCCTGACGACTATTCGGAATATATTTCCAACTTCCAGTTTACCAATATATAGTCTTCGTATTCGTAAACAAATGCTGTTCTACTAACGAAGCAAACAATAACCATACAAGCGCGTGCGCAATACTGAAGTATGTTTAGTGTGTTGTATGTAGAAAACAGGTGTTCGTAGTATTGGCTGGTTAGCCAGATTTCCACAGAAAACATAAAAGAAATTGTGTCGATAGCGATGTCTTTTACCAAAGGTAGCTCATGAGTTCGTAACTCAAGTGTAGTTTCGACGTCTGGATAGTAACCTATTGGGTTAGGGTATGATTTTTATTATTTACAAGGTATTTTTATTCTGTACTGTATTGAACATGTCTGGGTACTTAATAAAACATATTGGTACCGATTCAAATTGATCATCTCCATTCGTACCTACATCATACATGCGTCTGTCACATTCATATTTGATACATCAATGAATGTTCAAGTGTTTACCGAGGTCATTGAAAAGGGCCATAGGGACTGACGGAATTCTGACTCGTTCATCCATACTAATATTATAAATGCGAAAGCAACTCTTTCATTCTGTTACATTTTTACGTCGTGATCCTTTTTTATTCCGGGAATATGTCTCCTTAAGACAATTATTTTCTATTTAAATGTGAGCAAAGCCGCTGGCCGAAGTCTGTTAGTCAAAAGTTCATTACGAACATGATTTGATGATTAATACGTCGTGTCTACGAAGAATAACTTGTTTTCCTCAATTAGCGCCGGCGTCAATAGCAGGACTACACTTATATTGATGAGAATTTTGATGCATTTTGTGTTGTTAATTTTCTTAATCTCCTCTGATATTACATTAAGATGTGCGCTATATTCAGTCAATATGTTTTGCTTTAAAGCACGGAGGAATTAAACAAATTGCATGGAATTAGTTTGAACCGGTTCCATTCTTTTCATGTGCAATCCGAGCTGAATAAAAATCATTGTCTTATCAGCATTTAAATATAAGAGAATTTCACATCAAATCATGCCAGTGCTCATTCCATGTCTTTAGCAAGCCGGCTAAGTTTTAATTGCTTTACGTGTTAAGCTTCTCATAAAGGCTCTTTTCAGGATGCACATACAGTCCCAGTAAGCCACAATCTGGGTTCTGCGTTAGATCATGACAAGGTTTAAATTACTGCCGGTATTTCGCAAAGTTATTAACAAATACTTCATGGATATTTGATAGTGTTTAGTCATTGTATGGTAGATGCGAAGATTGCCATTCGTTCCCCTGAACGCATCAAATTGATGGTTTGTTTTCTAATAAAAGGTAAGGTATTGTGTTAGTGGCTCTGGCCTATAAAAAACAAAACACTGCGAAAGGAGGTCACTTCGGGCACTTTATCACTTATCGCCATTTTCTAGCCTTTGACCAAAAACTTCTGAAAGTCGGACAATATAGACTTTATTGGGTACGCATTCAATTTCAAATTACAATATTATAGTCGGATATAAAGCCAATCCCTAAGCAGATCATATTGACGATTTACTTACACAAATTTGAAATCGTCGCTGCTAGGTGAAAAACATGACACATCTTATATTTTTGTCACAAAAAAAGTTTATTTGTGCCTCACACAGAAATATAACTTTGAGGGCAATTGCAAAATAACATTTTATTTTCCACAAATAGGATTGCATGTAACCCTCAAACGTACAAGTACAACGCTCCGAGGAGTCATCGCTTTCCTCTCGACACAATGTTGGGTTCCTAAACACTCAAAAACGTTTGCTTCCTTCCATTGCGAGGGCAATTATACCGCTTCCTCTAAACACAATAGAATGTAAAAGCCACTTGCCGTAACGAAGCAACAATTATTAAGTGAAGGTGACACAACTAGATTCTACGACGAAATCTTCTTAATAATTTTTCTGCCTGTTTTCATGTCATCTAGAGTTAAATGTGTTATGGAGACCATATCTCTCGAAGCTGTTACTTCATTCATTTTAATAAATTCAGGTCGCTATTGTATATTTTTCACGAGTTTGTTATCTGTAATGATATCCATTATTCAACTCTGATTCTCTTTCATGTAGCAATATTTCTAAGATTTACTACCCGTGTAGCACTTTATTTTGTAATAACAAACGTCAACTCGTGCGTACATTTAATAATATATTGAATATAAAAAAAAAACTTTATTTGATTTGTTTGAAATACTTAATGACAGTAAAGGAAATCCTGAATCGAATGAGACCTAATACAATCTCGCGTCGTTTCACCTTGGAATAGTTCTGATTTTTTTCTGTAAATAGTGACGTAACAAGCTTTGTTTCAAACGTAAGTAAAAGCAAATGATAGAAGGACCGTAAAAACGTCACTTTAAAAAATATAGTTAGTGGAAATCAAAGTCTGAGTCACAAATCTATCTGGAGATATAAACTGTGGTTTATCTAATAGAAGATATAAATAGGTTTCTTAGTGCCAAAGATTGATAAAATAAAATAGATAGAAACATCTATTAAGCAATCAAAGAAATACATTATGTTTACAAAGAAATACAATTTGTTTGTTGGATCAGCAGGAGTATAAGTGTGACGTGAACAAAAGAACGGATTTGACCATAGAGACGATGAAAAGCTCCGCTATCAAAGACAAAGTAAGGTCCTGAGGCAAAATGCAAAATATCAGGTAAATAATTTCTACATTTTCTACCAACGACTAGTAGATACATATTATAAAATGCAGAACTGGCTACCAGATATATGACGATGACATCATACTACGCTTACCAATGCGCCTACAAAGCACGGTGGCCATTTCAGTGACTAGGGGCAAGGCAAGCCCATATTCAACATTCACCAGTTCTATCAGACATTGTACAGACTGTTATGTAACAAAATGAATGAGATCCACGCCCAGATTTAACTCAGATTATTGTCCTCCAAGTAGAGACAATAGGCTTAAAGATTCTTGTCATAAAATTTAATTAATCAAACCTTTGCAATTCGGTTGATGGTTGGAGAAAACCCGCATAGAATCAAGTCTAGTTAGAATACAATAAATCCATTAGGGCGATGTTTCACGACGACGGCTCGCAGACACCGACGTCAAGCAGTAATGTATTACTAGCTACTCGTTTCTTAGTGGCCTCATTGTTATTTTATTGGCTAAAGAAAGCCTGCCTTTTACCCAGTAGACGTAAGTAATCACTGTAATACAGAAAATACTGTTACGTGGTGCTGCTGATCGTGAATAAAACCCTGATACTCCATTACCTAATCACAACAATAGATTATTTCTTGAAATCACAACTGTACGCAACGGATAAATTTTGTTTATTCGTTCCGCTCACTTCCCGTCATGCTGATAATATTAGCAATTACCACAATTTTAGTTTCTATTTTAACGCGTGAATTTCAAACAAAAGATTAATAATTCTACTCTAAACATTGATGTAGATATTCATTGCATAACGGATCGTTTGCTGAGCTAATATTTAGTCAATATTTATGGTCAATTACTGGGTAAACCAATCGCGTAAGAAACCACATGCCTACATTTTACTCCAAGTATATATTCATGCGGTTGGCGATTCTATTATCAAGCTCCGTCCTGAGTAAGAAGATCGATTTACTTATAACGCGTTCCATAATAGTTATAACAAGTAATTTTTTTTTTAATAAACGGCGTCAAACCCACGCTCAAGCGGTCCGCTTAATTTTTACGATAGTATCGACCTTGTAACGTGCAAGGCGAGTTAAACCTATGAATTGCCACTTCCGAGCTGAGTGAACGAGGCCAACCGCCGAATTATCCGAACATGCTCCAATTGAAACCAGCGAGACACTAAACAGTTACAATCATTAGTATTTATCCCGAATGGAATCGTTATCAGCATATTCAGTGCTGAAAACATTTTTCCAAGGATTTCCCCGGACAATGTTTTGGTAGTCGGTTACCAAAACAACCGTGACTAACCGTGGCATGGAAAATTGTCTGCCAATTTCTTGCAATTTGCAACCGTGACTGAACGCTGGGATTTATTCTAATATTTGGATGACACATTCAAATGATTTTAGCTTTTCACTGAATTAAAAGAGCAGCGTGAGCTGTTTTTTCCCTTTATGACCTCTAAAGTCATGAAATATTTTTATGGATGCTGTAAACCGTAAAAAGAAATACTCCCAAAAGAACCTTCACTTTATGATTAACCAAAGTAGTAGTTCGAAACTTTTGTCCGTTCGACCTTCATAAGTTTTTTCCTAATCTACATCCAGCAGACATGATGACTAATTTATGTACATAGCGTCCGAGTCCCTTGACCCGTGAGATTACGTAGATTGAATCATCATGCTTGAGACACACTAGAGGGGGCAGTTGCATTGGACTGTGGGCGACCATTACACCAATGTCCCTCTCGTGGGTGAGGGCCCCTGATTGATCATTTCCGTCCATTGTGTCACTCCCTTTTATACACCCCACAGGCCTATAATACTCGGCTCGTTCAGCGCTCACCGTAACAAATGTCATCGAAATAGACTATCATGTACTGACGTAAGATCCTTGTGTTACTATAAATATCTGATGTCTTGTAAACGTTTAGAGAATTGTTCTTCAGACACAAATAAAAGAAATTGGTTCCAGTACCAGAGGATGATTAGTTAAACTTAATTGTATACTAGCTACATCATGGAAGGTTAATTAAAATCAAATCAATACAAATGATGATACGACCAACACTGGTGGTAGTAACATCGTTTGAGATATTATGTAGGGGTGTGTTCAAATATCATGTGTATAATAACCTATTTCAGGGTTTCTGGGGCGTCCCCATTTCGCAGGGTCAACGTACAGTTCTTCCCATATATTATATCCAAATTTATTTACCGCATCGTTAACTACAACGTTAACAAAGGAATATGATGGAGACTTTAATGTGGGGAAAGGGAAATGACGTCATATTTTAAATTAAATCTGTTTTGAGTATAGCATTAGCATTTCACCGCACACTGAGCAATCGCAGACGAAATAAAAAGTAACTAACACAGACTTTAGAAGAGCTTGGGTGAGTCAACGTGCAAAATATAAAACACGACGTAAGATAGCGACTAACAGGAAATTATAAATCTAATATTTGCGTAGATTAGTTGACATAACCACTCATGTTTTGATAAACTGGCCTGATTATATCGAAGATGTGGGCAATAGTGTTAACAAATTCGTAAAAGCTGCAAAGCAAAAAGAATTATGGATGCTGTTGCTGACATCTTTAATATAGTCATATTTTCTGAAACTAAATAACAAACACAAGGTGAGGTTGAAGTACTTAGAAAATCATAGTTTGTACGTACTGTGCGTAGTAGAGATTTACAATCTTCATGACCGACATCTCTTCAATGCCAACATCGATCGTTCTAGGAATTATTTTCTCTCTGACATAAAACAATCTGTCTGGCTACATTAAGCTGACTTGATTGCTTCCGAAGCCTTTTTTGCTACTATTAATCTAGCTCACCTAAACTTGTAAAAGGTCAAATTAATGCTGTATAATAACCGTCAGCAGGAAAAACATTGGTCTCTTAGCGAAGTTATCAAAAACAAGGGACATGCAATTAAAGATAAAAAGGAAGTTTATAAGATATTCATTTTGCCATCATTAACATATGTATGACTGTCAAACATGGGTATTAACAGAGGAACTAACTAACAAAACAATTATATATGCCAAAATGGAATAGAGGAATAGAATCAGAGTGAAAAGATAAAATAAATTTAAACCAAATTGAAAATGAAATGAAATTAATTTTAAGATGTTCAAATAAAGTATGCGAGATACTTAAATGGCAATGGACAGGATATATGAGCTAGAAAAATGAGAAATGGACTAGAATAATATCAAAGTGGTAAACCAAGGATGGCAAAAGAAGTAAAGGTCGATAAATAAAACGTTGGGAAGAAGACCTTATTAGAGCTGGAGATCCAAAATGGATCAGAATTGCAAGTGACAGAGATAAGTGGAAATCTTTGGAGGTGACCTTTATCGAAGAAAAAGTTGTTATTGGAAAAACCGATCCTCAGTATGTATTGTAAATGGTAAAACATCAATAAAGGTTTATTTTATTTATTTAACACACGTCAGCTATTTTTCTTAGATTAGGATGCGTCTCAAGTCTCCTAGTCCCAATACTTTTATTTCATCTTCGCAGGTCGTCGCGCCAGTTCCATTAACTTTTATCCCCCATTCTATATAAAATAATATTTTCGCACACGGCATCACTCAGTGATATTCACATTCACAAGATCACAACTTTTAAGATTTCGTTTTGAAAATGCGTCATCTGACTAAAAGCAGATCAGACGACTGTATTTTTAATCATCTCGACTAATGGTAAGCTACTGAATCTTTATATCAAGTCCGTGGGCGTATTAGGACTACAGCACACTGTGGAAATATCTTGTAATATCTAGTAACGTCAGCAGTTGATAACATAGTGAAGCAGTAGATGTGTCATATGTAACGGTTAAGTTGTAAACAATTGGAGATTCTCTGTGAAAAATTAACACACAATGGAAGATTTAACGTGTATTGTTGGTCTGACACCACTTTTTGAGTCGTAAATCATCAAATAGGTTCTCCTGCTCTGAAGGGAGCGACAAGAAGTGACAGTTTTACTGATCTAAACCCATTTATGTTCTTTTAGTTGCCCTTTGCTATCCTGGGCCGCAGTCTTTCGAACAATCCCGCAAATCTGACACTAACCTATATGTACCAACCACATACTCGCTCAATATCATGTGAACTCTTTCAGTTCTGGTTATTTGATGACGGCACTCTGGCAGCTATGTTACAGACACTTTAAATCGATCGTGTGTTACAGCCTTAGTCCGACCTCGATATGAATCCGTGGGAAGACACATTATGGTCTTGCTCTTGTCTCACAATGGAGTCTGTGTTGTCTGTACGTCGGGTCCGTTACACGTCCCATGAGATTGCTAATGCGATGCTATCCGTTATGATTGCATCCAATAAACACTTGAGCTGTGAAGAGAAATTGGCTCAAGTTACTGTTTCAAGTTAAAATAAAACAAGCTGTTGTAGGCCTTCCATCAAAACAGAAGCCATCTAAATGTTTGCCTTCCACATCTGTTTTTATAAGTTGTTTAAGCCTTGCAAGCAATATGGGTAACATAATTTGATGTTGCCTCTCTGCTTTTCTTCCGATTTCTTGTGTAAGTAACCATTAAATCCATTAATTTGGCTGCCAGTCTATATTGTCAAACATCACAAGTAATTCAGACGTCTAGCGTAGTTACAGGTTGTCTTATTCATACCTTTAGATTAGCTCCAATAGATACTGCAACGATTACTAAGATTGGTTTTAGTTATACAGTATTAGTTTTGCTCTGGATCGCAAGTGGTCTAACAAGACCACAAGAATGTTTTCGTTAAATATAACCCCATTATGACGTAGTTACTGGTTTCCTGTTGTTTCTAACTTATTTTCTTTGATTTTCCTCTCAATCTCAATTTGTTATTGTATTCAATTAGTTTCCATCGTCAAGTACTTGGGTACTTACCTGTAGCGAATATTGCGTCAGGTAAATAAATAGCTTTAGCAGTGAACATTTTTCCTCTTTTTAGAACTTATTCTGAAAATAAGTATGTGCAACTTTATAACAATTACGTCGTGTAAATTGTTCAAAGTTGAACATTAAGAATCCTTTATCAATTCTTGGAACTGGCACAAATCAAAAATGCTCCAGAGAATTTGCGGTGAAGTGACGTAACGCTATATTTAGCATTGTTCCTTTGACTCAGCTTGATAACGAACAACACATTAGTGAAACGCTGGCCATTAACAACAGAGCGTAAACAAGAAATAAAATGAATCACAATATGTACGGAACTGGGCACCGTGTTCAACTTGGACTTCAGAACAGTGTAATAAAAGATTGTAAGCAGCACAGTGTCATATTATCTTCATTCATCGACGCGAAGACATATTTCCAAACATTTTTTTTACATATCAAACTCTGGGAAACGTAATACAAGAGGTTTAGTATACAATTTCAATTGTGCAGTTGTATTAAATTTCGTTCGGGTTGATTTCACGGAACAATTGGGTTACTGGTAATTGCAACTTACAAGAGCTATGTTGGCTTCTGAATTCGACGGATTTTTTATTGTTGTGTGGATAAAAGTACAAAACACAAGATTGCCTGGTTTTTATCATATACAGTGGAATTACAAAATATCTACAATTTTCCCAGAATTAGTTGAAGACAATAGCAAAATAAACCATTACGTTTATTTTAATAAACCAAGCATCAACAACAGGGAAAACCTGATGGACGGAATCTCAAGTCAAATTAAATCTGTGTATTCTTCATTACCATAAATACCTAGGATGTTAATTAGGCTGAATTTTATGAGACTCGAAGTTTACAATAAGAAGGATTAAACACACACTCCACATGAACGCATTGGCCGCCACGTGATTGTGGTAACATTCTTCGGTGCACGTGTACCGACTCGAAGAGTACAAACTCATGACTTATTAGACGTGTTTCGAGATTTTTTTCGTTGATAGACGCTATAGCGGTGACGTGATGATACAATTTTGACTCAGCGCCAAAAGGTAGGTTGTGGTCCAACCAAATAAAAAAAAATTTTACTCTACTTGTGTGATCATCATCATCATCATCATCATCATCATCTTCCTGCCCTTGTCCCATCTTATTTGGGGTCGGCGCAATACGTTTTTTTCTTCCATTCTATCCTGTCAACCGTCATACTATCACTAACTTCCTTTTCTTTCATATCACTGTTCACACAATCCATCCATCTTTTCTTTGGCCTCCCTCTCCCTCTCCACTTGTGTGATCATTGTAATATAAAAAATGCTAGGCAAAAATAAACACTATAATTTATGTTTGTTTTACTGAAATGAGGTCTTGATGATAACAGTATTATACAGTCTCTTAATTTGCGTATTTCTAGTCACCTATAAAGTCGCTAAATGAAATTGTCTGTCATATATTATGTACTGAAAAGCAACTATTAAGCCTTTCAACACTATCTTATCTCTACATTTCGCCAGCTCTATTTGCACAATTTTAATTATATTCAAAGCCGTAAACAATTACATACGGTTGAAAATGCATGAAGCCATACCGTTCTAATAATTAGTACTCATATCATATACCGACGAACGCAATCGTGTCACGGATTGACTACAAAAAATGCTTATGATAAATCAGGACCATAATTTTATGAGCTCTACAAAGACATGGCTGCCTTGGAACATATAATCTTAGTATCATTTGAAGAGTATTGTGTTTCCAATAGAATAGAGTTATGCTGGATGGGTCTAGTTAATTTGGACGATAACAATAAACCAGCTCGTTTATTAATCGCGGGCGTCTTGGTCAGTAGCATGTCGCATTCCTGGAGCGCCGATGTTGATTGGCAACAATGAAGGGTCAACATAATAAGCGTGGTAATTGGCTAAGTAGTTACACTCGAATTCCGAAGGGAGACACTAGATAACGATGTAAACGTGGGCGCCAAATGACTCATAGGACGAAGGTTATTGATACCATGATGCATAATAAAATTGATCATTTGAACCGAGACAGCACTTTTTCGCATGCATCGAGTAGATAGCAGCGTGCGTGGAGTACAATAAAAAGTTCTTCTCCTGTAGAAAAGTTAGCGCAACTAACTTTTGCTTTTATCTATTTTTTGCTCCGATTTCAGTTCGATAGCAAAAAGTTTAGCTAGCGATGTCTTAACTTCCAATTTCCGCTCATAGCTGCTGGAAATAAAGTTTTGATCCCCATTCAGCTGAGTATGTTGATAATCTCACTGGCACCAGGATTACAGCCTTGTAATGCTTTTATGGGCGGGTTGCGTGACCGTCTCCTTCCACAAACTAATTGACACAGTACACAAAACCAGTGCTACTGTTGGCTTTGAAGCGACAAAAACAAGGTTATATTCAACGCATTCTACATTAATATCAATTGTTCTAAATCAAATGATCGATTACGGTCGAACAAAACGCTTTTGTTTCAAGCGTAACATGAACAAAAAGCAAATTAATCATTGGTCCAGGCCGTTGATTAATCCATTCAAAATTGTTAACTGAATTGACGTTTTCATGAATATTTACGACCAGTGAGAAATATGAAACAGCGTTGAAGCTCTATTGTTCAATGAAACGTCTCGTTTAATTCTGCTTGCGTATTCCGTGGCACGGATGAGCAGCGCAGATGAGGAGGTTTCGGAGAGGAAAAACAAAATCAAGGAAATCAATAAAGCATGACAAAAAGGTAAAGCTTCATTGCTGAACAAAAGGAATTTACATTATAAATTACGGATCGTGAAGATTGACGACAATTTGCCAACCTTGTGTTGTATTGGTTGCGAATGTCACCGAGATGACGAAAATAGCTTGTACTTTACACCTACTTACATGGTGAGATGCTTCGTTACTTGCAAATTATACATTTTGAGTGGTTTTTTTTAGTGATAAGCAGATATTTAAATTAAAAAAAGAGAATGTTATGATTAAATTCTAACTAATGTACTATGTTTGTTACGCGAAAGTTTGTGAGTACCTATGTTTGTTACTTCTTCATGCTCAAACAGCTGAACGGATTACGATGAAACTTGGCGAATGGGTAAAACATGTCGTGGAATAGCTCATAGGATAGTTTTTATCCCGGGACTATGTTCCTTTTGCTGCGCGGTATTTTCTCGTCCAACATACCACAGTGTCGTCGTTGATTCGGTTTTCACTAAAAGAATGAGTATTATACGAGAAAGATTTATTGTGCATAGTTTGCACCTGAGCGAAGCTGGGACAAGTCGCTAGTTTAAAAATAATCAATACATTTGCAGTAGACGCAAATACAGAACAAAAAAAAAAGTTAAGTAAATGTTATTCTGACATGGCATGCTTACCGTGTGAAATGGAGAAATCAATAGAAAACCATGTACTTATTTATGAATCGGTCATGAGGGCAACAGACAAGCTGATGATCATTTATTATCATGGCTTTGCTTGATAACCTAGCAACTTAATAGAAAACCTAATACCGAAATAGATTATTTTTATTCAGTATTAGGTTGTAGTGTTCAACTAAAGTTCTTTCAACTACAGAAAAGTATATTTTTAGCACCTCATTAGCAACATTCAATGAAAGATGAGTACTACAACACCTACGCATATCTCACTAGTGTCTTAATAATAATAGGTAATTTCATTTTGTACTAAACTCATTCAGCTTTGAGCTTAGTTCATTATTCCCAAGTCGAAATATATCCTTAAAACATAAATAAAGAGCAGCTTTGACAGAAATTAATTATAAGCTCTAGTTGGCTGAGAAAATATTAATTTTCGAGAATATAGGTACCTATATTATGGAAGTATTCCTTGGAGCCTTGAATTTTGCGAAACGCCTACTTACGAATAAGTTCACCTTACAATAATTAAAATTTATGTTTTTAATGAATACACGTATGAAATCTAATAAGTTCTTGAATTGAATTTATCTCGGTAATGGATAATCTATGAGCATGTTTTACGGTTTAATGTAGGTATGTTTACTTTAATGTCAAGGGTTCTACGAGTAAATCCGAGGTAAAGACATGGCGTGTTGAGGTGAGAACATAGGAAATCGAGGTAGGTAACCGCTTTCCGTAGACTCGAGACGCTGACCACTTTTACTTTCGCCCCCGTACATTCACCTGGGCTGAGAGCTGCGGTCAAAGACGCCCTACATTCCGTTCGATGTTTACTGTAGGTATCTTTTTTTTGAGGTAGGAAATCATCCAATGACTTCTCCCACTTTAGAGTGGGCGAGAGGGTGTGTCTGACTTTTACTGACTAAAGGCTCCCACACAAAACTGCGATGCGATGCGATGCGATACGAAGACTTCGTGCGGTAAAGCTTCGGTTCAAGTGAGCATACAATGTGCGATGCAAATCAATTCGCAAGTTTTTGCGATGCGCCGTGCGAGCTCAGATTTTTACGATGCGACATTGCATCGCAGTTTTGTTTTTCTGCCCTAAAATCACAACAGTGTCCTTCATTTGCCTGCGTGAAGCTTCAACGTTGTGCCGTCGTATCGTGTCGTTGCCACTTCGACGACAGATTCATAGTTTTGTATGTAAGCTGTAAACAGGCGAAAACCAAGCATATTTGTCTCTATTGACTGGCTTGTTGATCTAGTGGTCAGTGGCCCTGACTGTTATGCCGGAGGTCGTGGGTTCGATTCCCACCCAGGACAAATGTTTGTGTGACGAGCACGACCATTTGCTCTGTGTCTGGGTGTACATTATCTATAATATCTATTATTTATAAATATATTTAAGTATGTTTATCAGTTGTCTAGTACTCATAACACAAGCTCTGCTTAGCTTGGGACTGGACGACGTTGTGTGATAGCTGTGGAATATTATTATATAATGACGAATACGCGTCTATGAAGTTACGCGTCCATGGACAGGTCTTAATTACAACCAAATTGATGAGAAACGAATGTCTCTTTCGAGACTAAACAAAGTTTTAACAATGCCCAATACCTAGCCCAATCGAACTGTAATTAAATGTCAGAGATCAGTATAACAAATGCCAGAAGACTCCTCCTCCTTGCGTTGTATTCCTCAATGCTGAGGGACGTGACCTCCCGTTGCATCACTTTAACTTTTATGATAATCCTCAATCTTTTTCTGTCTCTGGTGGTGTGAAGGACATTGTATACCCTAGAGTCAAGAGTGGTGCGGATCTGATCAAACTAACGTATTGGGCTGCGCCCGCGAGGCCTTCTCCCATCCACTTTACCGGTCACAATGAGCCTTTCGAGGTTGCAACCGTCTTTCCTTGCAATATGGCCGAAGTATTGCAGAACCTTGCGAAAACACTCGGACGACAACTGTAAGGAGATTTTGAGTTCTTGCAAAATGGATACGTTGGTCCGAAATGCTGTCCAAGGGATACGGAACATCCTTCTCCATCACCACATCTCAAAGACGTCGATGCGTTTGCAGTCTGCAGGCACCAAGCGACCAAGTCTCAGCGATGTTTTCCTTCACCATTTTGAGAGCAGTGGTGATGATATAAATTATACAAAGTAATGCACCTGGCTGGGTTTGAACCCGCGACCTACGACTCGTAAGACGGGGCCGTTACCACTCGGCCACCACTGCCTACATGGCCACAACTGCTCACTCGGCCACCACTGCTCTGCATTCATAATAACGCAACTTTAATAGCTTGTTGCATATTAAGTTTTTTTTTTCCACTGGCAACTATTTATCATAGCATACAATAAAAATCAGTAGCAGGTGTTCAACAAGTTACCAGAGCAGAACATACCTTATGTGTGAATAAAAGTAGAGGCAACACTGGAATGCCAGTTAAAAAGGAAACAAGAAATTACTAATGAGCAAGATCCCAAGGCTGGTTATTGTAATGTAATGCTTAAATATTAACATAATAAATGTTAATTAAGTTATTAAAGTTTACACCCTGGTCATAAAATTTCAATATTTTCGAAATTCAAGTATGTTTTGTTATAGGTACTTAGGCAGTATTATTAGCTACTTGTATTTAGATATGCAGATCAGAGAAAGACTTAAGAAAGTTTTTACATAAAAAGAAATGATATTGCATTTAAAACAGTAAACTGGTCATGTCTAATCTGGCAACCCTTATAATTCATATTATTGTTCAATTAACTTTAGGTAAATTGATTTGTGTGGTGACAATATTTTAAAACCTGTTATTCCAGTACTTTGTAGAATAAAACCTGTTTAAATATATGGTTCCATTATGGTCTACTTAATAGTTGTTTATTTTGAAATTCAGAAACTATACATTTTTTTTTTAATGGATTTAAATCAGTGCTTGACTGAAATCCCACTTTATGGCAAGCAGCAATGCAATTGTTGATGTGCACTAATTTAGGTGCCAGATATATTTGCCAGAAAAACAGTCATTGACCCTCCTACAGTTGTTAACATTCATAAATTTAAAAAACGGAAATATAGACATAAAGCTGTCTTGAATCGACCTCTATCGCAATCCTTTACATTTTCTAGTAATGAAAAACAGTTAATTGTTTTTGGGTATCTACGCAGAAATATTAGGAAAAAGTCAATGTACTTTATTCCATTTTTATCTGGCGCCTTGTATAGTTTATTTATCTAATTTTGTGACTGTATATTTACTCCTTTAAATGATTTCCACTTTTAGGTACCTATTAATACAAGTGCCTTTTTTGTATAATATATGACTCAAATACACTAATGTGACTCAGAAAATTTTTGATAAGATATACTAATTAATTAAATATGATATGAACAATCTCGCTGAAGTTTTAAAAGTGTCTAACCTTTTTATGTTATCATTTTTATTTAAGTAAATGTGTAACACTAATCACTGATATAGTTTAAATTTAAATTGAAAACATGTGTTTACACATGTTAGTACATTAGGTGCAAGACTAATAGATAATAATTGTATGACATATTTTTGTAGTAGAACAAAAACATTGTACAGGAGTCCATGTGAACTACTGAAAGCAGAGTCATAGACTACTATTCATATCAGAAAATTAAAATGTTTTCTGTGGATCAAGGCACAGGAATAAAATCACAGGTAAATCTAGTATTTCATTAATGTAGAAATGATAAATCACTCTTCATACAATTAGTTATGTTTGAGTTTTTACTCTTTAAAGTTTTCAGTTCACAAGAACGAATCTACATAGATAAGTTAGTTTTGAACAAGCATATTATTTTCGTGTACCATTTCATTCACATATGTCCAATATGTATTTCAAAACACATGTGATATTGGGAGCTTGTTTTTTGTTGCATACTTTAGCCAAAGCATGTACACAGACCATAAAATCAGCTAATAAATTGCAATCTATATTTTTATGGCCCATAAAATATTAGATAGAAGACTTTAATTATGAAGTTATAGTTTTATACGCAAAGTACACCCCATATGTTTCACAGTTACTATTGTAGAGCATATTTATGGAGAACAATGAATAATAACAAACATCACACCTTTATTAACCAGAGGAACAGGCAGAGGTGTACCTCTAGTGTAAGAAAAAACTTTTGTTTGTTTTGTGTAATTATAGTTTCTTTTTACCAAGCAATAAGGTAATCTATTGAATAATAAGGGTCAATTTAATTCTTATAAACATTTATTTCATAAATACTGTGTAAGGAAAGTTTGTTGTGGTTTTTAACCTCAAGCAGAATTCTTTAGTTGCAATATGTTGTTGTTTTCCTTAAAGTCTGAACTTTGGTAAAATACAGAATGTATGTGTTATTTAAATTTTATGAAAAACTGGTTTGAATGTAAAATATCAAAGAAGTTTTATCCTTATTTATCATAATTGATTATCTGTATCAAGATATCATTATCAAAACGTGCATTTAGATACTGTTGAAACATAACTCCTGAGCCTGAAAAGCTTAAATACCTTTGCCAAGACAGGCAGACTTTGTTGATGACTAATAATGAAAAGGTAAACAATACCATATCTTTTTGTTGAGTTTCTGTGTTTACTAATCTCTACGACACGAGGCAAAGAAACGTGATGATATTAACGTGACGACAAAACTCCCATCAAGAAACATTCGTGTCTTGTTATCAAATAGTGAACGGAACATAGAAATTAACATACCTGAAATCCAGACTGAGGTTTCTCTGATGAGTTGTGGATTTGGGGGATCGGATGTCGCTCCGACTTCCGTGGACGGGTACATCCTCTAACATTCTCACACACGCGATGCAGCGGCACAACACAATATACCCATAGCACTACCTCCCCGTACTAAAATCACAAAGTAAATAACAACATGGCGTCCGTAGCGAATACTACAAACGCAGCAGACACCACTTGTTCTATTTTACCCCAATTTCCAACAAAACTATCTAATCACAGCCGATGATATACCATCAATCTATATTGCTATGCAAAACAATATTGAAACAAGCAACGTTGGTACGTAAACCTTTGAATACCCCATAAACTTTTTCTACACGTAACCCAGCGATTTGTGGGAGAAAAAAACAAACAACGAAAAACACTAAAAAGATTTTCAAATAAAAATCAACGGTAGGCGTAGTAAAAGTAACAAATTCTTCAAAATTAAAGAAATCGATGACGCTCCAACCGAGACGACATCCTATTATTTTTGATTTTGTGTGTTTTTTTCGTAGGCAGTCACTGAATATTAATTTTTAACTCTTGCAACAATAATAACAATACTAGCGATGGGCAGTCTAGCATTTTTGAAAACTCGATTTGAAATGATGGCGGACTCGAGTTGCTACTCGATTCTAATCGATACAGTGGGTTAAAGTTACAGTTATCGGCATGGATCTTGAGCGCTCGATGAAAGAGTGGGGATCGCTTTGCTCATCGTACACTTATGACAAAGAAAATGTACACCTATTTTATTTTTTTTTTTCCTGCTATCTTCTTAGTTCTGGTTGAAGGCAAAAGTTTAAAAAAAAATATAAATAGTTTAAATCAAAGTCGCTATGTTTCTCTGTCTGTTTTTCCGTTTACTTATTAACCATGCAACAGATTTTCATACGGTTTTCATTATCTTTTAGAGAATTTCTACCGGAAGGTATGCATATTGTCGCAAAGACGAAAATTTCAAAGATTTGTAACACCTCTACGAAGAAATTCCTAATATTTTACCTACTTTTGAAAGAAATTTTCTCTGTGTGCCTGTTATGCGTTCTCGGCTAAACCATTTTTGGTGACATAATAACCACTAATAAAATAACCAATAATAAAAAAAAAATATCGATGGATTAAAAATCACGAGTCAATTTATTGGCACGGAAGTGTACTTGTCGTCGTTAGGTACATGCAGCAAGCGCAGGAAACCAATCACGAGTGACGTCCATGATGAGATGCGTGGCGAGCCAATTACTGACACTTCCCGCCCCCACGTCTCACTTCATACCACCAAAGAAACCTGATATTTTACTAACAGTAACAGTCAGCGCTCAAGATCTGTGCCGATACCTGTACTCTTTTAAGTCTGCGAGTCAAGCTCGGTCGGCCGTGTTCGTTCGTTAAACAGTTAATGAGCGTTGATCAAACCCACGAGTTGAATCAACTCGAATCGAACTAAGTTTGCGATACATTTGTAACTCATAGAATATAATTTACAAGAAACTGGTTTATCATTATTTTTTTAGAAAAACTCCCACGTCACACTTTAATTTTCAAGTGGTATATCAGTTATTAAGTTAGCACAACAAATTACAACGTTCAAACTTAAACTTGTTTGAATTATGCTTGCTGTTATCATACAAAAAGGTACGTGATGACTACGGCGCGTTTCAACTGGCGCCATCTCGCTCGCATTGCCTAAATGAAACGCGGCACCGTCGACAGACTCCTTTCTACCGAGTTGACATGTGAGGCCCAGCCGCGAGTCAACTCGGTAAAACTCGAGACGACTTGTTTCTTGTTTTACTCGAGTAACTCGAATAAAATAACTCGCCCATCGCTACAATACACATGAGATAAAATTAAATATAGTACACCCAGTATATTTGTACAAGTGGCGAAAGACTGGACTAAATTCAATTTTGGTTTATTCACTTTATTAACAGCTTGCTTTATGAATTTTCAGCACAAATATCTTCAAGAATGTATATTAGATGGATACAAGTAAAAATGTATTTTGAAGCTAATTGATGAAAACAAATTATCATTGCTGCTAGATTTAGGAATATTCTAATTTGTAAGTTTGTCAGAGGAGGGGAGGAGGACTGTGTGCTTGCTTGCCAGCTATGCTCTAAAACAGAATAAAACATAAACAAATGGCGGGTCCGAAAAAAATCAAACTAATATTTCACTATCAAAATACTTGATTATTCAGTGAAAGCATTAAATAAATATAAAATCTTAACATAGTGCATTACAAGCTACAAATTAGTAAGAATTAATATAATACAGCAGTAATTAACATTATTATGGTTATTCTTATGGTTTTGGTGAAGATTCTTGAGATTGTCTTGTAGAAGGCTGTCTTTTATGAACATTAGGTTTCCGTAGCCTATGGTAATTAGGCATGACTTTGCTCAAAAAGTCTAGCTGTAAAAGTTGTGATGGCTGCTTCTCGAGTGCTTCTCTGACATGATGGTCAGATCCCCATATCACAGTATTGTCAACTAGAGTTTGTGGTGCTGTTAGACGACATGCTGCACCTGAAATAAATAAAAAAAGTTAATTACCAGCTACTCTTGAATTAATTTGTTGCAATTTATAGCAGTTTAATTGATTAAACCCCGAGTGAATGCCGGCGTTCACTCAGTTATTGTCTTTCTATTGTGTCTCTAATTACGCTTCTCAAAAGGTTAATACAGTTCTTTGAATAGATAATCTCGCAAGTCTTTACAATAATGTGGATGTTGTTAATTAATTATGCAATGGGCCAAGGTTCTCTTTAAACTTATGTTCTACTTTCAATGTTACCTTCCTTTCAAAGCAAAGCAGTTTTCAATTCTTAAATGTAATAAATACAACTAGGTTACCAATAACGCATCCGCTTCCTATCTTGACGTCTACGCCTACATAGGACCTGCATTCAAACACATTACTCTCCCCAATATGGCCACACGGTGATTCTAACTTACAGCCCACCTCAAAAACATTGTGAGCTCCAATGAACAAAGGTTTAGGGGGATTCTCTTGTTTGTCGCTTTTTCTGTAAAGAAGTAAATATTTAATTAAACAATTACCTAAGTTTTTTAAACAGACATATCAAGTAAACTAAAATTTCAAATGTTAATATTTGGTGCCAGATTGATTAAGTATTGTAATTTTTTTTTTTTTTTTAATTGATATAAACCAGTGCTTGACTGCGATCCCACCTGATGGTAAGTGGAGATGCAAATGTAATGATGATTGTATATAACTTTTTATATCATATAGAGCTTTTTGGCCTTGTAGGTCTGTTTGCTTACTTGTGAATAATAGTAGAGTACTCTTCAATAATGCAGTACTCGGCAATTATTATAGGTCCTCCCTCAGCAATGATAGTCACCCTTGGGTGAATAACTGTACCTCCGCCAATTGTTATATCTCCTTCTAGAGTACAATCCTCGCAAACTGTAGCACCGGGAAGAATTTTAACACTGAAAAGAAATGCACATTGATTAATAATTTCTCTTTCTCTAATTGGAAGCCAATAGTGCATTTAGATCCGATATGTTACATACTTATGAGACATGTTATAAAGTTACGAAACTTCCAATCTTATTATAACTATTTATTAAAGTAAAAACTGAGTAAATAAAACAAATGGTAAAATATTCCGAGATAATTTACGAAAATTCAGTCAATTGACATTTCGATTCGTCATCAATCTGACAGTGACATGACTTTGGACATGACAGACATCAACAGTAATCGCTAAGGCTTTTATAAAACCGACTATTTCCGCATTAAATCTAAAAAGTTTGCGAAAAAAGTGCAACCACATACGTGTTAAAAATAGAGTGTAACCCACCTTGCACTACCATAAGCTAAAGAACTTTTCGAATATAATTGTATTTCGTCTGACAAAATTCTACTTAAGGACGCAGTTCGGTTTTAGTCCGTAAAGAACTTTTTTGTTCCCCATAGGTAGAAGTCCTTGGATGATTTCCTATCTCAAAAAATACACTCTAAATTAAGCAACCTAAAGATTTTCTGACTAAAAGGTTTCTGTTACCTTGGTCATTAAGTACCAAAAAAATCTTGAACGAGCACATTTTGCATTTATTATTTCCTTGAAATCATATCATCATTATCACACATTGATGACTTTGCCAGTATCAAGATATGAGATGATCAAACAAATATTTGATCTGTGTTTCTAGCGATGATGTTATCCACACTGTATTAAAAACCGAAATTTCAAACTACAAGGCTTGAAAAAACTAAGTAGCCTGTTAAAATAGTTGAACTGTCAAGTGTCATAAATGTCAAAATCATCTGATATGACGAAGAAGTATGGCGCGAAATTACCATTTTTTTATTTGTTGTTATGAGGTTGTTATCGTTTTGCTTAATTTAGATGTCGTGATTTACAGAAAATAACACTGAAGTATATTCTAATATAATGGAAGTTAAATTCCCATTTCCTTTCAAACCATATGAAATTCAAGAAAAGTTTATGAGAGAACTTTATTTAACTTTGGAAGAACAAAAACTTGGAATATTTGAGAGCCCTACTGGAACCGTAAGCATATTGTTGATTATGTTGCTCTTTTTCAACGAAAAACATATATCACACCATAATAACCATGTAGAAAGCATAGTTTGATTTTTGAATTTGAATAGTTTGGTTACAGCCAAGTAAAGTCATGAATGTAACATGTTAAAAAGTAGTAAGCATGTTTTCCCCATTTTCCAGGTACTCATTACCTGGAAAATGCAAGTGTAGCTAACTGGGAAGAATATTATAAAAACTCCTTTGATAATTCAGTTCACTTATTTACTATATTAGAAATATCTAGTTGATTTTTCAACTATACTATGTTAAATAAAAATAACACTAAAGCAGACCACAGCGGTATTTAAAATATTATCCTCTGGTGACCTTGAAATAAAGAATTATAATTAGCAATCAGTGTCAATGATATTTTAAACAAAACGAGTAGGCAGAGCCTCAGGGATTCAATTAAAGCAGAGCTGGGTGGAGAGGAGGGGAGAAGAGCAGTAAAAAGTGGCTAGTGTTTCCTTTGAAGCAGAGTGTGGTAAAGTGGATTTGAGATACCCTCCATTTCATGCTTTTGCTTAGTACCCAACTCCATTCTTTCAGCGTGTTCATTTGTTTTATTTGAAAGTCTGCACAGCTCCACTCTGCTCTACTTACACTGTTTCCACTTATTAGTGGAGATTTCAAGCACTGTCATTAACCAAATTTTACAGTCCACTCTACTCCTCTCTGCCCAGCTCCGCTTCAGTGGAAATGCGCCCTTAATAGCAAAAAAAAATAATTAACTATTTTAATTGTTATTATTGTAATATTTTGTAATTATTATTATTTTAGGGTAAATCTCTTAGCATCTGCTGCGGAGCTCTGAAATGGCTGCAGGATTGTAATCAGAAAATATTAGAAGACCTAGAAAAAGAAGTTGCTCAGTTAAAAGTAGAAATATCAAATAACACAGGTAAAAATACTTTCTATGAAACTTTCAAATTTTTTCAAGTATATATTTTTTGTCCTATGTCCGAGTCCGATGGATGCGAGACGTACAGGACCATTCATTGTGGCTTGGGGGAGGCCTATGTCCAGCAGTGGACGTCTTTTGGCTGAAATGATGATGATGGTGATGATGATATATATTTTATAAATAAATTATAAAATATACTTTATACTTGTGTTATATATATACTGTTTCTTTATGTAGTGCTTAAGTATAATACCTAAATGCTATAGTAACAGTCATTTGTTTCAGAACTAGGTGGATTTTGAGGCAATAGAATCACTTTAAGACCAATAAAGTCAAATGTCTGATTTTAGCAAATACCATTTCCTTGACTAAATAATGCTATGCCCGTACACTTAAAAAAAAACAGACTAAAAATGTTTCCATCTAGCAGAAACATGGCGACTCCCTTTTCCTCTTTTGTTACATACCCTAACTTCAATCTGTATTCTCCATTCCAGCTTCTGATGATTGGCTAACAGAAGAATATGAAAATATCAAGAAAAAACAGACACTTGTAACATTACAACTTAAACTAGACAAAATTAAAAAACGAAAAGATCTATTTAATGAAATGAAAGTCCGAGTATCCAAACTAAAAAGTAATCCTGCAAATAAGACAATTCAATTCTATTTTAATAAGAAAGATAAAAGTGAGAATGTTGAAGTAGATAAAGAGAATGTTCTAGAAGAGAAAGCGGATGTGGAAGAAGACAGAGATCTTATTCTGGAAGAATGTGAGGAAAAAGATGATGGAGATTCTGAAGGTGAAGAAGTTTTAGAAGAAGATGACCAAATAACAAAAGTAAGAATGACTTTTTGAATATTTTGTTGATAACATTAGCATTTTTTAGGTCAAACTGTTTTTTTTTTAAGGATGGAACTCATCCAATGACTTCTCCCTCTTTAGGTAGAGAAACCACACCTGTGTCCTTTAGTTACCCTTTGCGTTCTTGGACTACGGGTTTCTTTTTCAGAAATTTCCCACAGTCCTAGCTTGCGGGCAACAGCCCTGGTGGGCTGAAAATTCAACTTTTCGAAATTGGCATGTGCCTAGTGTGTGCAAAAACTAGGATTGTCACAAAAGTGCATAAACTTAATTAAAAAAAAAACTACTTTCGACATTACAACAGCAAGGGAGGACTGGTCCACACACTAATGCAAAGAAGATGTTTGGAAGGAAGAAAAAAAAAGAGATTTTTTTCTTGCAGTGGGACAGACAGGCTGGAATAAATTCTATATTATCTAAATTTATTGATTTGCCTTTACCATAGTAAGAGTGGTGGTGATGAAATAAATTACACAAAGTATGTAATGCGACTAGCGGGGTATGCACCTGTTGGAGTTGGGTGGAAATTAAGTGGACTGTATCTTATAAGTGCTGGTATATTTCCTTTAAACCAAAATTCCAGAAGGTTCGTGACAGCAGTGTCGGCCGTGTCGTCGCCCGCGTCTCCGTTCTCCACTGCCGATGACGTATACGCATGCCGCCTGCATATACAGACTGCGTAATTGGTCTGTTGGGTTCGATTCTCAACACACCCGCGACCTACAATTCGTAGGTCGGGGTCATTACCACTAGCCACCACTTCTGTCTTTCCCAAAAGGCCAAATGTGTTTATTTTATTTGAAATCTTAACAGAATTTTATTGTTTTCTTTGTCCTTATTTTAGAACTCAGCATTAAGAAGCATATTAAACTGTACACAGAATCTTAAACATAAAAATATGTTTTTCAGATATACATAAGCAGCAGGACTCACAGTCAATTGTCCCAGTTCATTGGAGAAATCAAAAGGACAGTGTTCAAAGAAGACACAAGAGTGGTCACACTTGCTTCCAGACAACACTACTGTATTAATTCAGATGTCACCAGGCTAAAGAATGCTAATCTTATTAATGAAAGGTAAGATTGTTTTTTTTTTTTTTGGAAATACAACCCCTAAGGTTGGATGCAAAGTTTGAATTGACCTATACCGTCATGGGTTCCATCTATTTTAGCACCTAGTAACAACAAAGTCCTTTATAGATTGCCATTGCAATACTAATTAAGCTAGTTAAATTACTCATATGTTAAAAAAACAAACTTGCCTGGATTTTCTTACTACAGGGAAGAAGCCTCGATACCATCCTTCCAATTATCTCCGTTTACAACTTGACAACCAACTGTTTCCTACAGATGCCTAGACATGCAAAAATCAAAAACGAAGTCCACCTCTATAGGAGAAGAAGGCAAAGTCCTTAAAAAGACAAAGACAAAATCATGCACTGCTTGTCCATATTACAATCAGACCAATATCAACCGTTTGAAGGAACGGATGCTTGTGGATATTATGGACATGGAAGATCTAGTAAAGTGCGGTAAGGAGTTGAAGGCCTGTCCTTATTATGCGTCTAGAATGGCTATGGATGATGCTGAGGTAACTTAAAAATCGATATATTTTTCTTCTGTAAAACATACAATATTTTTACCTTTTCATATGGGATTTGAACTTGGGATTTAGAAAATGTTAGGCAGATGATAATGACGGGAATTAAAAGGGAGAGGGAGACATCTGTAAACTGTAAGATCATTTTGTTCACCCATTGAGCACCATTTCCTTATATCAAATGTAAAAAAACAAAACAAGCTATTTTGAACTTACTGCTTATGAAACTACGCCGGTGTTCAGCTGACATTTTGAGCGTTGTCTTTTATGAACCTAAGTAGTATCATGTATTATTTGAGGGGTTAATATTCAAGTGAGCAAAATATCAATTACTTCTCCATATTAATTTATAGAAGCATAAATACGTCAATAAGAGATAGTTCTTATCATTTTTATGTAACTGTGTATGCGCTGCTGAGAGGGTCGCACACACGTCGGATATTAGTTTGAAATAATAGTCCCTGATAGCCAAAGCAGTTGCGAGCAGTGGTGGCCGAGTGGTAATGGCCCCGAATTACAACTTGTAGATCAATACATCCACCAACCCGCTTTGGGCCCGCGTGCTGGATTACGGCCCATTCCCTCGGTTCCAACAGTGGGAACATTATAAGGCCGACTATGCTATGCTAGCCAAAGAAGGCACTGATACCACGTAATAAATATTATTAATAAATATTATATTATTATAATAAACTAGCTTTTGTACGCGGCTTCGTCCGCGTACATAAAATGTAGCCAATGTCGCTCAGGAATAAAGCAGCTTAGTCTAGTGGTTAGTGGCTCTGACTGCTAAGCCGGAGGTCGTGGGTTCGATTCCCACCCAGGACAAATGTTTATGTGATGAGCACGATCATTTGTTCTGTGTCTGGGTGTAATTTATCTATATATGTATGTATTTAGAAATATATAATTATGTTTATCAGTTGTCTAGTACCCATAACACAAGCTCTGCTTAGCTTGGGACTAGACAGCATTGTGTGATAGTTATGGAATATTATATCGGTGATAATTTTTTTACAATCGGACCAGTACTTACTTCTAACAGATTACAAATAAAAAAAAAAAATACTACCTCTTCATAACATTAGTGTAAATTAATGTAGCGTGAATAATCGCTAATGAGTACAGCCGTCTCTGAATGCTAATTGTGTACTATCGCTTTACAATATAATTCGTGCAAGGCGACGAAATAATGCTCAACTGCAATACGCGAAGGCCATGTACGACACCAGAATCATAAAGTTTTTTTTTTAACCAGAAATTGGTGCCTGGAAAGGGCACACTTATTTTTAGTAGCACCAAAAAAAGTATTAACACATTTTCATTCAAGGTTTTGGTTGCCCAATTTTCCAGGTAGTCCTGATAAGCCATGCTGGCATAGTGAGCTCAGGGGCCCGTTCCGGCATCTCCCTAAAATTACAGAACAACATACTAATACTGGATGAGGCTCACGGTCTGACCACTGCCTTAGAGAATGCTCACTCAGCCCCTGTGACCGGGAAACAACTGAGTTCAGTGAAGACATTCTTGCAGTTTTATATCAATAAGTACAGGACGAGACTGAGTAGTAGGAACTTGTTGACGCTGAACCAGATTAGTTATGTTGTGGGGAAACTTTTAGGTAAGTTTTCTAGTTTTTTTTTTGCAATTTAGCCGGTTTCCACTGATCTGCCCGTGTCACGTTGGGACGGCAGCCCAGTGAGAATTATTGTCCTACTTTGTACTTTAGTAAGAAACATAGTCTAGTTTACAGATTCAGAATTCAGAAGACTCCGCGCAATCTAAAAACTGTTGAATATATAGATTATTGACGACAAGGTGAAAGCGGGGCCGAGCGTGGCCATGTTCGCTAGATGGCGCAACACTCAACATTTTTCGTTTATTTTTTTTTTAGTCTACGGGTGAACTAGCACTTAACCAGCGATTTCAATCGCGAGAATTTTCATAAAAACTTTAACATTAAAATGAAAATGCCCGTAGCTTTCATGTTAAGTAATAAATCTTATTATGCGAAAAATGCGAATTTTACATGAACGCGTGTGCGCAAGAATTATATAATTTGATTCCGCCATCACCTTTCTACCATCGGATAATCAAACGAACTGCGAGTGCCTTATGTTATTAACACTTCAACGGTCCGGACTAAGCGTTTCACCTCGTCAAGGATTGGAACGACTTGCCTGCAGCGGTCTTCCTGTTCGATTATAATTTAGATGTTTTCATGGCTAGAGTGAATAGGCTTTTAATAATAAAGTAATGCGATTCACTATCAACAATGCCATCACTGCTTACTATCAGGTTGGATTGCAGTTAAGCACTTGTTTATATCATTAGACTTTTTTTTATCATAGACTTAAAAATGAATTTTGCATAAACGCTTCTGAAGACTCGTGATGTGTTGTGTTATGTTTGCGCCGATGTTAATATAACTTTGCATTTTGCGAAATTACAATAGCGTTTGTTATTCAATGTCACAAGAAATAAGCTCTGTTTGGTGCCTTCCTTAGACTGTGTCTAAGGGTATCTTTAATATCGTGCGTTTTTGATCACGCATGCGGGATTGCTCCGATTGTCCATTTCATACAAGTATTTATTTTAATGCGTGTAATACGAACGCAGGACGAGTTTTTTTTGCGTTTAGAAATTGTCCGCATGCTTGGCACACCCGCTTGCGTGATGAAATCCGCACTAAATTAAAAACATCCGAAATGGGTTTTTGTTTTTAATAGAACACTCTGTTACCTTCTACATAAAGTCATAATCTACTTCCATTCCAGGCATGATCAAACCCAAACAACCTAACGAAAAACAACAAGATGAAACAACAATATTCACCCTTGAGGACTTTGTAATAAAGGCTGAAATAGATCACATGAACTTACGGCCTTTAGTGGAATTCTGTAGAAAAACAAGACTAGCGCCTAAACTCCACGGTTTCTCTATGAGATACAGTCAGCAAGTTTTGGAAGAAGAGATGAAAAAAAGTACTGTCAGCAAAAAGAGTTCGTTTGAAACGTTCATGAGTAATATTGCTAAGAAAAAGGGTGGGGAGGAAGTTGAACCTGAAGTGAAGGAAAACGCGCCTGTTCAAGTTAATGTAGGTATCTTTTATTTTATTTTCTGTATTAAAAACTTTCTGTAAAGGTTCTGATCTTCTGGTTATTTGTTGGTTTAAGATTCTTTGAATTCCAAATTGTATATGAATGAATGAAATTAATTTTTTTATTGTTCCGTACTTCAAAAGGAAAAAAAAATCGGAACCCTTATAGGATCACTTTGTTGTCCGTGCGTCTGTTTGTCTGTCAAGACACTTTGTCTCGGGAACGCGTGGAAGTATCCAGCTGAAATTAAAACCATATACTCAGATCTGCGAACCCATGAAGAAATTCCTAAAATCCCCAGAAATTGTTAATATTCAAATGTTACAAAAATACGTTTCTCAAATCCATAGTCACAATTTTTTACAGGTACCACATAATTACACAAAGTAGTAAAATCTGTAAAAATACGCTTTTAGCGATAAGACTGCCCATTGTAACGCTCTAGTTATTTTAAGCTCCTATTGTAATTTTTGATGTTGCACATTGATAAATATTTCTGTCTATCTATTTTTTTTTTGTAAATAAAAGTTTAAATTAACATTGTAACAACATTTTTGGCGCCACATAGGAAATAAAAACTATGAAATCCTGCATCGCGCAATTAGAGTTCTCTGCAAGATTTTAACATATACAACAGCCCAAAATCATTTATCGGGCAGTTGCCCAAACCAGACATAATACCCGTCTGTTCGGATTATGTAGGAAGTCTCGAAAACCTCAAAAAAGGGCCTCCCTTTTCAATGGAGGTTTTCGAAACTTTACTTTCTGGTCCTCTAAAGCCTCTAAAGCATGCGCCATTTTGAAAGGTAAAATAATAATTTCAGGTGCCAACAGAAACATCAGCAGGCAGCGGATTATACGCGGTACTAGATTTCCTAGAAATGCTCTGCGACCGCAGTGAGAATGGCAGAGTGTTAGCGCAGAAGGGTCAGGCAGGATTGTTGAAGTATTTGTTGCTAAACTCTGCAGAGCATTTCAGTGAGGTCGTGAAGGAGTGTCGATCTGTAAGTAACATTAATTATTTTAATACGACACAAATATGCTTAGCAAATGCTGTGTGAAAATTGACTATCTGATTATTATCTTCCTGCCCTTATCCCGTGTTATTTGGGGTCGGTGCAACGCGTTTTATTTCTTCCATTCTGTCCTGTGAACCGTCACGGTATCATTAATTCCGTTTTCTTTCATATCACTTCTCATAAAATCCATCAATCTTTTCTTAGGCCTCCCTCTCCATCCATCCACATCCTCATAACTCTTTTAGTAACATGCTCGTTTCACCCCTCTTTTCACGTGGCCATACCAAGACAAACGATTCCCCTTCAACTTTTTAGTCACTGGCGCCACTTTCAAACTTTCTCTAATATTCATTTCTTACTTTATCTATTTTTGCTACACCACACTATCATCCATCCCAAAATTCTTAACAATTTCTCAAGATAAGCCGGTAGTAAAGAACTTTCACTCATGAAATTAGTGATTATCATGCAAAATAATTTTTTGATGTTGTTAAATTCCTACTGCCTAAAATGAGCCCCAAAATTAAAGTCCTGTGACTAAACTGTTAGAAGACCGGACACAACGTTGGAAGGCCTCCCAGAAGGCGGACCGACGACGTGGTGAGTCACGGGAAAACGATGGATGTGAGATGCACAAGACCGGTAATTGTAGCGACACTTGGGAGAGATCTATGTCCAGCATTGGACGTCTATCGACTGAACTTTTGGATAAAGTATAAATTTCCCTGTCTGCGTATATAAGAGATGAATGTCTGAATGGCCAGTTAACAGTCGTATTTAGTTTTGAAATTGTGCTTAAAAATGACTTATCATTGCTTCTATCTGCTTACCATCATGAGAATATTTCTTATTACGTTAGTTAAAAAAATTAAAACATTTAAGGTTAACCATCCCTTCTGATATTATATCCAGTCTGAAGACCGACTGGTCTTGGACTGACTAGTCCAAGCGGCTTAATGAATGCTGTCCGTCAATCAACCTTTATTCCAGGTAATTGTAGCAGGAGGAACAATGGAGCCTATAGCAGAATTCCAAGCATTACTAACAAGCAACTCCACTAACAATGATATAGTGAACATAGTAAGATGTGAACATGTGGTTCCTTCAGATAATGTGTTAGGAGTGTGTATGTCGAGGGGACCGACGAGCGTTAGTCTGAATTTTTCGTTCGAACACAGGATGTCTAATGAGTTGGTAAGTGATACTAAGGTAGCTTGCAAAAGTTAAATTTTCTTAAGATTTTTTTTTTGCAGGTTTCAGTCAAGTTGTTAATGTATGTTGATTAGAATTCGCGAGTGTAATCCGTAGGAATTAGGATCATTTAAATCCTCATTACAACCGTCCCTGCCCTCCTAGCCAAGTTACAACCGTTTCGTTTCGATTGTCTTTTCGTTGATCGCCTCGAGTCGGCCACGCCTCCTATTCCCTTGTTCTGACCATGTGACTGAGCATTGAGATGATGTCAGAATAAAGGAATCAGAGGCGTGGCCTACTCGAGGAGATAGACGAAAAGAGAATCGAAACAAAACGGTAGTAACTTGGCTTGGGGGGGTTGTTCATCTTACTCCATTGAATGGCATTTCACGAAAAGTCATTCAAGATGAACCGAGAGGGGAACTGAGACGCCCGCGAATCATATTTTAATCAACATATAACTTGACACTGAGCTACAAATACCATTTTGAAGAATATTTTTATCTGTCCATAACGGTGGCGTCTAGCGGCATGGTTGGAGTAGTGGTTAAGCGATTTGCTGCGTGTCGCAGGTTCGATTCCTGCACGGGGCAAATAATTGTATGGCCTACAGATAGCTTTTTACCGTAGCCCTAGAATAGAAAGGGCAAATTTTAGGAAAGTGTTATTAGGTAAAAGTTAGAAACACCCTCTCGCCCCCAGAACGGGATAAGTCATTTGATGATTTCTAAAAAATCTGATATTTGTGACCTTCTTGTACATGTGAGCTTACATATTTGTGAACGGAGTAATTCCTAAGACCTGTACCATGACGTTTAAAGTAAGATTATTTCATTCTTATTTCCAGTGTGGCTAAGAGATAGCGCTAGAGAACCTGTATAGCTCCGTCTCTTACCCACACTGAAATAAGAATGAAACAATTTTACTTCGCACGTCATGGTAACCCCCTCTGGTGTGGGGCAACGTTTTCTTTTTTTTTAACTCTATTTTACAAGTATACTGTTGTTGCTGTTTCAGCTAAGTGAAGTAGGTCGAATACTAAGAAACATCTGCAGTATAGTACCAGGTGGGGTCGTATGCTTCCTACCATCATATTCTTACGAACAGACAGTATACGAGCACCTACAGAAAAACAAAGTTATTGAAGCTATCACTAAGAAGAAGACCATATTCCGTGAGCCTAAATCTGCGTCTGATGTTGATCAAGTAAGTTGTTGAATTTTGAGTCTTATAAACTGTCGAATAGCATCCATTTTTGTTCTCCTGTCTTTTATAATGTACTGCTTTTTTTAGGTGCTTAATAAGTTTGCGTCAGCAGTTAAAAGTAAAGAAGGAGATAAAACAGGAGCTTTATTACTGAGTGTTGTTGGTGGAAAACTTAGCGAAGGATTGAATTTCAGGTAATTTTACTAATAGCATAGTAGATTGCGGTTCTGTTTTAGCGGCCGATCTCAAAACTAAAATAGGGTATGTTACAATTATTTTTGAAAAGTGTCTCAATTAGATTCTATGCTGCTAATGAACTAAAAAAAAAAACACAAAATTTTTATTCAGCGTCTAAGTTTAAATTTCGCGCGTATTTGACGAAAATGTATAAAGCAGTGGACGCCATATTTACTCTGCCGTCGTGACGTCAGTTGTCTGTGTAAGCAAATCACTCAGTATGGCCAATCTGTTGACATTTGACAGCTGTCACTTTATTTTACACAGCCGAATGACGTAATAACATGGTGGCTACTATTTCAAATTGATAAAGAACAGATAATAAAAAAAGAAAACTTTGAATTGAATTTTAAAATTTATTTTGTTAGTTTATGAACTAAAACCAACACTTACCGACTGCATTTTACCTAAGCTATCTTAATAATATATTTCTAAATTTTTTCTCATACACAGCAAAATACCCTATTATGTTACCACTCCCATTTAAACGGTAGCGGATAGTATAGGATCCCTACTGGACGTTTACACAACACTGAGAATCCGTCACTTTTGTAAACATTATTATTGAGACAAATGAAGGATTTATTCGTGAGGATTACTACTTTGCTAGCTACTATTCTCTATCAAATTAAAATAGTAACCATTGCACTGAAACGCAAAAGGCAACTAAGTCCTACTGTCCACGGACGCGTAGCTTCATAGACGCGTATTCGTCATTATACGCATTGTGTACGCCTGTTCACAGCTTACATACAAAAATAAAGCAACACAAAGCAAAACGGCAATGTAGTGCTCGCGTCGCTGCATGCGCTTCACGACGCCTGTCGTACCACTTTTCATACGTCGGGGCGTACATCGAGTGACAGCACGTTTTTATTTTTGTAAAAAATGGCGGAAGTCTTCGTTGTCCGACGGCATTTGTGACAAATGATTGAAAACGTACGCCTGTTATACGCCTGATGGACAGGATCCAGAACGCTGTGCTGCTCTAGCTGCCTGGCGTTTTTGAAGCGTCTATGAAGCTATGCGTCCGTGAGCAATAGGCCTAAAAGAACAGGTGGATTTTAGTTATATTTAAAAAAAAAATTGTATCAACTTTTAGTGACGAACTTGGTCGATGTGTTATGGTGGTTGGCATGCCTTACCCAAATGTGAAATCACCAGAGCTACAGGAAAAGATGAACTATCTGAACAGAACCGTGGGCGGGAGCGCCGGCAACATTTACTATGAGAGTCTCTGTATGAAAGCTGTGAACCAATGCATTGGTGAGTAACATTCATTTCTTGACATTTACACTGCATATACAATACGATAAAAAAAACGTAGGAACTAATATTCAAGACTTGTGTGACTTGACCAAAAGTATTGCAGAAAACGGACAGTTGAAAAATAAACCTAATAAGGTTTATTATTCAAGTGGCTGTTTTAGTGAGCTAAAGTACAAAAGAACGGATAAGTATGTGGATGTTGAGCCGTTTGACGACGCTTTCCTATTAGCAAATATTAATTTTTGAATGACAATAAAATCATCTACTATACACTACAATTGCGGATGCTGATTGCGGATGTTGCGGGTGACAGCTGTCAGATACATATAACGTAGCTACCTATCCTTTTCCTTCATATTTTCGTCTTGCTGGCAACCTATCCATGCTATGTAAAAAAAGACCAACTTTGTAGGTAACACAGGAGAAACTACAGTACAAATATTTACTTTTTTTAATTAATTAAACCCCAAGCGAACGCCGGCGTTTGCTCTATCATTGTCTTTCTATTGTGTGTCTTATTACGGTATTCGAAAGGCTAATGTTAAAAAATATATATTATAGGTAGAGCAGTACGACATGCCAACGATTACGCTTGCGTCTTACTGGTTGACGAGAGATACTCCAGACCTCAAACTATGGCTGCTTTACCTTCGTTTGTGCAGGTAAATCTATATATATAAAAGAAAGTCGTGTTAGTTACACTATTTATAACTCAAGAACTGCTCAACCGATTTTGCTGAAAATTGGTGGGGAGGTAGCTTAGAACCAGGAGACGGACATAGGATACTTTTTATCCCGTAGAGTAGGGTAGAGTGGGGTGGAATGGGGTAGAGTGAGGTAGAGTAGGTTAGGGTAGGGTAGAGTAGGGTAGAGTTGGGTAGAGTAGGGTAGTGTAGGGTAGAGTTGGGTAGAGTAGGGTAGAGTAGTAGAATATAGACGGGAGCGAAGCCGCGGGCAAAAGCTAGTATAATATAAAAGTAAAATTTAAAAACATGCCGACACAATAGCATAATGATTTTGATAGTCTTTTTTTTAATAAGAAACTTGTCCAAAATTTTATGCATATTTTCCCAAAGCTTTACGCTGTTTTCTCGCTTAACTGTCAGTAAATGAAAGAAAGTAGTTGTAAAATAAGTTCGAGCTAATGATATGCTTCATAATTTGCTCGCAAAACATATGGTTGATGAGGACGAAATGTTCTGGAGTGGTGACACAGTACCGAAAGACGCAGCGTTGGAAGGCCTCAACATGGTGGACCGATATCCTGGTGAGGGTCGCGGGAATCCGATGGATGCGAGACGCTCAACACCGGTCGTTGTGGCGACACTTGGGAGAGGCCTAGGGGCCAACGCTGTGTTAAGCGGGCGCACGCGGGCACCCATCGCGTTACGTCACGCGTGTTTCGTGTGCGACGGTCCCCGTAGCGGAAACCGGGTTATTACCTGCGCAGTGTTGCTATTTCAACTTTAACGGTGTGCATGTAGTTGTGTCGATGTAGAACTTTAATGTATTATTACGTAGCAAAACGGGCGCGGGCGCCCACTTAACGCAGCGTCGGTCCTATGTTCAGCTGTGGATGTCTTTCGGCTGAAATGATAATGATTCTTCGTATCTACTCCAATAAGATGTTTTAATTTTTTTTTTTCATTACAGAAATCGTTGATATCAAATTGCAATTTCGGAATGACGATTGGGAATGTTGCCAAGTTCTTTGCGAGACATAAAGAAAAACAACAGACAAGTGTTTAAACTAAGCTATTTATTGTTAAAACAAATTGTAATAAATAAATCATTTTTTACATATTTACATTGATCCTTCACCCTTCAACCCTATTTTGGTATCCTTATTATTTACCAACATCTTCATAAAATTAATTTGATATCCTAATTCTAAATAGGTTTTATTTTCAACCACTATCACAGACATTCCATAAGATTTTTGCCACCGATTTAATCTTGCCTAAAAAGCAGTCAGGCTTGGCAAGACAGTTATTCTAATCAGCCAAAGCCACTGGTAGAGTGGTACCACAAGGTCCTTCAAAGTAAAAGTGAAAGTCTGATGTAGCTGGCGTAGGTTCCAAGTTGAATTCTGCTACGATGGCACCTCTTTCGGCCGCTTGGGGTGCGAACATGGCCGCAGGATAAACTACCGACGATGTTCCAACCACTAGACATACGTCACAGGTGTGCATTGCTGCTTCTGGAATTGAGAAAATTATTGTTAATATAATTATATAATATATATGCATACAAGAATATACAAGAAGATTCTTCGTCTCTCTACATCCCCGCCACTGTTTTCTGTTGTAATATCTTTCTCTAGCCGTGCGTATATGCATTTATGTTTAAAATGTCGGGATTCGCAGGGCGATTTCCGGTCACAGTAGGCGTGTGCTTCGGAACGGTGAGCAATGAGTAGCTGGCCGTTTTCGTGAAGAATCAAGCGCGGGTCGGCGGCGCGTTGTGTTCTGCGCGCGTTTCAAAGAGATGTCAGTAAGATTGACAAGGCCCATTAAAGCTGCGGGAAGTTACTGTGGGCCATGTGATCATTAACAACCCAAACTCAACCAACCAAATATGATAGAACATTTTGATATGGTTTTACCAACATTGGTTGATGTTAAAATGATTTCATTAATGGTACAACTTGGAATAACTATGGTGTAGAAGTATTTTAACTTACGAGCTTTCTCTAATACAGCAGAATCCAAACTTTCTCCAAACCAGACAATGTGAGGTCGTAGTAAACCACCACAATTACTCTTCTTGCAGTGCGGCAGTGATTTCACAGGTATATCAGAACCTCGCACATTTTCATCTGGAGCACCTCTGCCTGCTAAAGCCTGAAACATAAAACAAAAGATTATTATTAATAAAGGCTCTGGTTAAAGATGTTGCCTATAGCAAGTCTTCTAAAATATGATTTATACTTAGTTGTAAACTGTCAACATAATCAGACAAAATAGTCGAAAAAGTAATCATATTATGCATTTAATAGCTTTTAATTCAGTAAATGCTACTGACTGTATATAGCCTCTTGGCTTTGCATACAGTAAATTCTATATAATCCTGTATTGATCCAGGTCAGGTTTGTACCTCATATGTTGAGATATCGGCACGGTAATGAAAAATATTAAAATGCATATGTATATTCACTAACAATTCCCCAAAGTATTCGGTAAAAATAAAGCAAATAATGATACATACCTAATTTTATTAACAATATTATAATACATTCACATACACACACACAGCAGCCCACTGCGTCAGTCCCTCATTTGTTTTTGTCAAACAGAGATAGCTATATTCCACGAACAAATTTTAAATATGCGTCAACTTGCAGTTGCAAGAGTCAACTTCAACTCTTCTTTAATGGCATTTGGTTCGCCGGGCTCTTATGTGCTTCCTTCTCTGTCAATTCTATCTACATTTTGTAAAATATAGAGACACATCTTTTCTGGTTAACTTACACCATCTTTCTTGGTTAACTTACCTCACAAATGGGACTATCATTGTTGACCAATACTTCTTTACATTTAGTGCACCTAGTTTTATACAGATTGCCATGGAGCTCAATCAAGTTTTTAGTCCCAGCTCTGACATGTAGGCCATCCACATTTTGGGTGATCACTGTTATTTTTTTATCTGTTCCGTGCTTGGCTTCATATTGAGCTATGGCTTTGTGACCCTGGAATTAGAAAAAGTAAATTTATTTTCATTGTGTCATTCTCCAAAAAAATTCTTATAGCATATTATCAACTCTTTGTGTTCTAAAAGATTACTAAGAGAGTATTTCTAAAGACACACTAGCTAGTTACTAGTAACAAGTAAACTGATCAATGGTCTTGGATTTGGTCAAGACGTTTTAATTCCTTGACGATTTTATAGTATTGGTCTTTGTTCAGAACAGGAAAACCATGACCAATATAAAGGTGGTAATAATTATTATTTAAATTCTGGCTCTAAGTTGACCCTTTGACCAAATGATGTTTACAAAAAATATAAGAACTCACTGCATTGGGCTCAGCCTTCGCTGCAACTTCGCGCCTATAATGATAGAACTCCCAAACCAAGCTTGGGCTGTCCCTAAAAGCTCCAGGTGTGGCCAAAGATGCTGCTTGGTACTTCCTCCAGTATCCCCCTGCACCTCGAAATGTCGGTATACCAGATTCCGCGCTAATACCGGCGCCAGATAAGATCACAACGTCTTTCGCAGATTTTAGGGCTTCCCTAAACTTTGCCATGTCACTTGACTGTCGCGAAGCCATGATTTTAGGAAAACTACAAATCACTATTGGTCTACGTATTGAACTTATTAAACTAATGCACATAATTAATATGATATTACAAGTTTTTATGAAGATACGAAGTTCAAAATGTAAATATTTCTTGAGTGTCGGTGTAGGGATGAGTTAGAGGTGAATTGGCGATCGGAAATCGATTTGATTTATCGAATAATTGTTTTATAAGACAAGAAAATCAATTTACGTTTGAAAATTAATCTTATACAATGAATCGATCTCAGAAACTTTAAATCGATATTTGTTTTTTTTTCCTTATGTATGCAGCCTTAATATTTATTCAAAAACGTCCAATACACCTATTTTCCTCAAGCTAATTTGTATGTGAATGTTGTACAAACAAAACATATACGTATTGTAGGGTCATTTCTGTATCGTGCTTTTTATTAGGACTTAGTACCTGCAGGGTAACCAATGAATTGATCATTTGGAAATCAATTTATTACTGAATCGATCTCTAGGAGGAATGTACCGAGTATTATTTTATAGCTGAATCGCCATCCCTAGTCTTGTCAATGCCAGTGATAGATTTGACACATATTCGTAAACAATTGACATTTTATCTTTCGTTCGGAAATTGATGGATCAGGGGCAGAAAAATGTTTATGGTTGTAAGATTTATAAATAATTTATTTATTTATTTTTTTGTAACAATTTTCGCTGCTAGTACTGATCACTAGGCATTCTGAATAATTGGGCCAATCTTTCTCAAGTCCAAAACCATATGCAATCCACTTTATAGGCCTAGAGCCTCGGGAACTGTTCTGCTGCAAGGGCCATCAAAGAAGTAATGGCATTCAACTTTGCTACTGGGACTTGTGTTGCATTCTGCTACAATCGCCCCTCTATTAATGGCGTCAGAGGCATAAATGGCTCCAGGGAACATTGAGGCAGCTGATCCAACTACTAGGCACACTTCACAGGTTGACATTGCTTCCTCTGTAATAAAATATAAAAATTGTTATGTAATAAGAAAAAATATGAAAGACTGAAGTCTCTCTGACTGAAAACTCTTCAGTCTTTCATATGGATAGATAATCCAAAAACAAAGCGTTCTTCAGTCTTGCATATTTTTTCTTATTCTTCATGTGGTAGGTAGTGCATTCTTTCCAAACACTAATATTCAATTTATTTTACTTTTCATCTAATATATTATATCAACCCCTTCCCTTGTAGACTTTTACTGGTTCCTTCCTCATATCACCAGGTAGGATATTGGTTTTTTGTAACAGGTATTACATTATTCATATTACAGGTATTATATTACAGTATTCACTAATTTGATAAGAAAACAAAAATCTCTGGGTAGGTCAATATAATACTAGTTATTTACCTGCTTTTTCGACTACAGATGGCTCTAGAGATTCTCCAAACCAGACTATGTGTGGTCTGAGTAGACCACTACAGCTGGGCTTATTACAATGTGGTAATAACTTCTCGGGGATATCCGAATGGGTGTCTTGGATATCAGGAGAACCTTTGTTGGCTAATACCTGGAAAGTATTATATTATGAATCATCATTTCCCTAGCCCTTTCCTAACATTTAGAACTTTTTTAACCCTTAAAGTGCCATAATTAGAGACACAATAGAAAGACAATGACTTTAATTCATTAATTCATTAAACCCCGAGCGAACGCCAGCATTCTCTCAGTCATTGTCTTTATATTGTGTCTCTAATTACGCTACTCAAAAGGGTAAACCCCAAATGAACAACTGGCATTCAGGGGTTTAATGAATTAAATAGACACCTGCACAAATGATAAAGTGAGCTATAAGTTACTTATTGTGAGGTTACTTCAAAATGGTTGTCATAAAAATTAGGTAATTCCAGAATTCTCTCTTAACATACCTCGCAAATTGGGCTATCGTTGTTTGTCAGGACTTCATTACATCTGATACACCTAGTTTTAAAAAGACTGCCATGCAGTTCTATGAGTTTTTTGGTGCCAGCTCTAGAATGTAGCCCGTCAATACTCTGTGTGATCACTGTTATTGACTTGTCTGATCCATACTTCTCTTCAAACTGAGCTATAGCTTTGTGAGCCTGAAATAAAGTTATTAATTAATGAGCAAAAACTTTGAATAAAAAATACTTAGAAATAAGATAGAACTTTAGACGAAGTTAAAAATTTTGGCTAATGATGGTAGTCACAATCCACCTGTTATCAATTACACTGGATTTAAATAGTGACATTGGATCATTTGGCAAAATCAACACTTGGGTTTGGATTCAAATATGGTCGCGAATAGAATTACATTAATAAAATAGTGTAGCTAACAATGCTACAGTATGTACCTCCATACTTTTAAAATTTGCATCTTTCCTACCTCATTGGGCTGTGCCCGAGTTGCTATTTCTCGTCTATGGTGATAGAACTCCCAAACTAAACCGGGAAAGGTCAGAAAGGCCCCAGAAGTTGCTAGTGACGAAGCTTGGTACTTTCTCCAGTGCCCATTGGAGCCATATGTCGGGAGACCGGATTCTGAGCTTATATCTTCACCAGAGATAATAACAATATTTTTTGCCGCATGTAAAGACTCTTTAAACAAAGATAAGTGGCTCAAATGCCTTATAGTCGTCGTTTTAGACACGCTACATACAACTGAACCCCAGCGAATGGTGTTTAAAAAGCGCATTTTTATAAATTATAGAAAATAATGAAAGCTAAGACAAATGCAGTTTTCAGTAAATATAGTAGTTGTGTCGAGTTATTATTTCAGTTAATAATGCTAAAACCGACACGACAATATTGTTCAAATTTTTGATGAAAATGAAAATAACCTGAGAAAATGTTGTGTTGATTTATTTGACAGCTAGCAGAACAGCTGTTGTGTTGACACTGTACTTTACGTTCGGAATTTCAGTTTCGAAAATCTAACAGCGAGCGATGCAAACATGTGAAGGATGAATGAAATAAACTTTTTCCTGTCATATATTATACATACATTTTTCTTATAAAACTGTTTGGAAGTCTTCCACTATTTGTCTTCTACTAAACAGTGATTGGGTAACGAGGTACGTACGACATGGTTCCTCTCAGTAAGACTATGGTTTTTGACTCCACGTATCGTCTGCTAAAGGTGTCTACGCTAGAGGACCCGAGCATGAGCGGAGAACGAGCCGAGTCCAAATCCGTATAGTGTCAGTCGTGCTCGGTTCTTTTAGAATCGGTCCACACTACACGGATTTGAGCTCGGCTTATGCTCCAAATGTTATATCTCTAAGATTTACAGATGATAGCCGGGGCCGACGCGGAAACCGGATTAGTACCTGTGCACCGCCGCTAGTTCAGCTTTAACGGTGTGCATAGTCGTGTCGATGGAGAACTTAATATTTATTACATAGCAAAAACGGGGCGCGGGGCCCGGATCCCCGCGCGGGTCCCCACAACGGAGCACTTTTGTATGGGACCGCAGTTTCGGCCGTAAGTTAACCGAGTTTAATCGACCTGGATGTGAGGAACCAGCTGGCTCTACCCAGAGCGAGAGGAATATAATTATGACAATTCCCAAAAAAAAAGAATACAGTCTCTATAAATAGGCTCTTAATAAACTAGTGCGCCTCACCATCAACGATTGCATCACTGCTTACCAACAGGTGGCAACGCAGTCAAGCACTAGTTTATATGAAATTAAAATATCAACAAAGAGCATCAAAAAATAAAAGTCAACAAAGGAGAAATGTGAGTAATGTGTGTGTGCGTGAATTTTAATTTTATTAATGACTTGTTTATTTACTTTGAATTTAATTATGTTTAATTCGTATCCACTCATCGGTTTCCATGAAAACTTCAACTATATCTGACGATCGTAGTTACTTATCTGCTTTGTTGACTGTACCTTCCTAAGTAGGTATATTGTTGGTGACTATGTGTACCTACTTGAAAATGGGGATCAGTTAGAGTCTTTATGTATTAAAAATAAGTTCATATCAGCCCCCCTAGCCAAGTTACGATCGTTTTGTTTGCGTCGAACGCCTCGAGTAGACTACGCCTCCCATTCCTTTGTTCTGACGTCATCTCAAGGCTCAGTCACGTGGTCAGAAAAAAGGAATCGGAGGTGTGATTGCTACTGCAGTGGGGGCCGAGCGGTAACAGCCCCGACTTACGAATTGTAAGTTGCGGGTTCAAACCCAGTCAGGCGCATTACTTTGTGTAATTAGTGAAAGAAAACATCGTGAGGAAACTGTTTTAGAACCAAAAATTCGAAGACATGTGACATCCACCAACCCGCACTGGGCCCGCGTGGTGGATTATGGCCCATTGCCTATCCTAGAGATGAGGTCTGAGTCCCAACAGTGGGAACATTATTCTATGTTGTATTAATGTAAGTGGGCATCTACCGTTTTAATTAACTATAAATAAATAAATAAGTCTGACTATGCTATTCTATAATATACTGATATTAAAAGAAATGTGATCACTCATACCTACACTTCCCCCTTCCCCTCCCCCTACCCTTTCTTTTACGTGGGAATTTGGTAATTATCAATGGTCTTCTACCACTCTGGTTGTATTGTAGCGAGAAGGAGTGTCAGACTTTTACTAATTAAAACCCACAGTGCTCCTTCAGTGGTCCTTTGTAGGGCCTACGAACAATCCGCAGCCCTAGCTGGTGATAATTCATCCTTAGGGCCTGTGCACACCCCGTTTTTAAAACGCGCCGCTGAAGCGCGTTTTAGAAAAGTTCGTCGACGCCGGCGCGCTTTTAACCTGGCTAGGCGTGGGCGAAGTGTGTCATCTTTGCCATTGGAACATTTGTATCTGAATCACTGAAATGTTCCGAAACAGTGATACTTATGTATCATTTGGAACCTTTAGAAAAATGGCTTAAAAGATACAAACGGAACATTTGAAATATCAGCTCACAAGATATAAGCGCGTAGCTCGCGGACGGCGAGCTACCCACTGCTCGCCGTTCGTAAGTCCGCGCCTACGGTGGCCGCAAATCGGGATCATAATCCCTGGTCATAATCTGCCTGGTCTGATCATAATCGGCTGGGGCGCGAGGGCCATTGAGACCAGAAGGAGGCGACCGCCTGCCACTCCTCCTCGCTCCAGACCATGGCCTGTACCAAGGCCCGGCGCGAGAGATCGCTGCCGCCGATCACCCCCACGAGGACACGGCGTTGCTCTGCCCAGGCGGGGCACACCTTCACCGTATGCTCTACCGTGCCTTCCGGACGGTCCACACAATAATGGCACCCGGGCGTTTCTTCCGCACGAATCCCGTGCCGAAGGTAAGGACGCCGTGTTGTCTTTCCAGCCGCTCCTCAAAGAGGGGACTTACCGCCATAATTATGGCGTGCGCATGACTGTAAATGTTTAAGTTCTCGATGAAAATACTAAAATCACCATATGATTGCCTATAATATTTGAGGTGTTTCCTCAATTCCTAATGGATCACATCATCAGAACTGGATTTTGAATAAAATGGGACCAATCTGGAACCATATATACATTAAGGGGAGAAAAAATTTTGCAAATCGGTCTGTAAACGAGGGAGTTCTGAGGTAACAAACATAAAAAAAAAACAACCGTTTTGATAACCTTCTCCTTTTTTTGGAAGTTGGTTAACCCTTCAAACGCCCGCGTCGGATAGGTCCGACGAGTGTATTTGCGTCCTATTCGCTAGGTTTGTCTGTTTGCGATTGGGTTCTCTATCTCGTATAGCCATTCAGTCCCCATAGGTGACTGAAGAGCTGGTGAAATAGAGTTTTTGGTCGGAATAAACGCGAGAGTGTTTGTCGGATATATTCGACGTAGGCGGTTAAAGTTATTACAAAAACTTTTTAGCGAACGAAGACACTGGTAAAGTCCTAGTCGATAATTATGTACCTTTTACACGTGTTTAAATGAAGATAATTTAGAGTTGAAAAGGTCACATACTAATCTATCTTATAACACGTAGTGTGCACAGGCCCATAGACACATCTCATCAAACGTAGCTTAACTTTACAAATTCACCAATTCAAAGATAGGGTAGATATTGTTATGTAATAGCCTATTACACTACGCGTTATTATACAGTCTTAGTCTATGTTTATCTATGTATCACATCGTTCTGTTTCATTTCTTTTCACGACATTGGCGTAAGTTGCTCTTTTTCTTGTGTGACGTTACATAGACTACGGCTCTCTGAATATCGAGTAGTGTAATAGGCCCTTAACACAAGACACTCATAAAGATACCTTATAGCGTATGTACTTATTGGTTACCTACCTATAAACCTGTGTGTACTTATTATATCTAAGTACCTAAGTACCTGTCCTACTTGCTAAGTGCTATTATAATAATAATAATAATAATAATAATAATATCCCACAACTATCACACAACGCCGTCTAGTCCCAAGTTAAGCAAAGCTTGTGTTATGGGTACTAGACAACTGATAAACATACTTATATATTTCTAAATACATACATATATAGATACAATTACACCCAGACACAGAACAAATGATCGTGCTCATCACACAAACATATATTATAATAATAATAATAAATGTTTATTTTTCTCACCACAATATTTTACAATACATAAAATTCTTAAAATGTAGTGACAAGTGTTTTATTATTGTGGAAGACTGGTGCCTAAACTAGGCTGCAAGCCTGTATTGCAGGACACCAGGACCCCGCCTTTTATACAGTAATTATCTCGTAACATTAACATTAGTCTATTGAATTTAATATTTCTCGGTTTCTTATATGTTTAATGTAGAATATAAATTGTGTGGTCAAGTGGACCCGCGGGACCAAAGTCGAGCAGGTCCAATTGACCACAGACTCTAGCTAACACTCTCAAATCCTCAGACTTTTCTTTTGTTTGTTTTTCTTAAATATTATTAGGTTGGGATGTCAGGGCGGGTCTTACAGATTCATATTGACTGTAACCACCCGGGGTCCTGCAACTACCTTTGGATGGAGGGCTTACGCATTTCATCATGTTCCCTGAGCCAAATCTTGGCCCGTATGTATTCGTGCGGACGTCGTAGGTAAACCTGCCTGTTAGAGTGTATACCTCAATTGTACATGCTAGTAACTTTCATGCATCTGCATTGGGCTGTTCATTGATAGTGGGGTGGGCCTTCTTAACTCATGTAACTTTATAAATAAACTGTTGAGTTTCCTAAAATAAATAAATAAATTAATTAAAAGTCAATCACGTGCATTTACCTATTAATCCATTTACCGCTTGTGTCGAATTGGTCCGACAACTGTTTTCAAATTTTCAAGTACTATTCACCAGGGTCATGTGTTTGCGATTGGGCACTCCATCACGTTTAGCTCTTCAGTCCTCATAGGTGATACGAGAAGAAAAGCTGACGAGATAAGGTTTAAGAACAACATTATTTTTCATATAGATAAAGTAAAGATGAAGTATTTGGTCGTGGATGTGCGACCCTGGTGGAATAAATGCGAGAGTGTTAGTCGCGTAAATCCGACGTAGGCGCTTAAAAGTATTTAGAACACTGAATTACTTAAAGATGCTGTAGGTGACAAGTTTCCTCGAAAACAAAATAAAAGGTATTAACAATAAAAATCAACCGCACTAAGTAACAGCTAGAAATTAAAAATGGGTTGTTAAAAAAATACAAACTACTGAAATAGGGAATTTACCTACTCCGATCTGAAAAACGAAACCACGACTACACTTATGGTTCGCAGCGGTGCTCACTACCACTGAATCAACGTGTCAAAATCTATCTTAGTATTCATTGTACAAGCCTACCTTTAGGATCTCATATCTGCTAAACCGGTACTTAAATAAAACACTCGAAAAGAAAATAATCATTCGAAAAGGTTAAAAAAAAATATTGTCTCTGCGTAGTATGTGCGTAAGAACTTTACTAAAAAGGGGAGATATTGAGACGCGTCGAGATTCTTGAACACTCGTATAATACTCTCGAGAGCACGCCATGTAGATATTAGTACGGCAGATATTTGCTTTCTGTCTTCCTGCCTCAGTTTCTTCCAATACATAGCCGCGCGCGCTCGTGCCGCCGAAAACAATTTCCAACGCGTTCCGCGACGAGACTATCTAGACGCGTTTTCCGGAAATTTTCAAATTATTCCAATAAAATACTAAAATTGACTTAAGTTAAACAGTGAATTTCTTTTTTACTTTAGTAAGTACAAAAACATAATAAAAATAAAAACAATAAAAAAAAAATATAGGTCGTGCATATATCCAAGGTGGAAAGATATTTCGGTAACCGGGCGATACGCCAAATTTTGTTTGATATAATTCTGCGACCGACGGTCACCATGTGATTAGTAAACATTGATGTCATTGATATTTAATTTAAATATTTGAATAATCTTAAACAGGTTAAGAAAAGTTGGAACAGTGCAAACAAAACCTACATATACCTAATTCAATTAAATAATGGACCATCATTTACCAATAATCAAAACAATCGCCTAACAAAAAATAGTTTGGAACAGTGAAAATCCTAATATGTGCAAGTGAAATCGTAGATAACTTTTTTCTACATTACATACTAGGCAATGAGATTGCCATGAACGTACCAACGAGTAAAACGGATTCGGAGGTGGACCTTCAGACGCAGAGCACCTCTCGTCTACAACCAAGGAGGTCTGCTGGACCCCCCAAGAAGTCTGTAGCGACAAAACTATGGGACTTACTGCAACCTTTGGCCAGATTTTGGGGGCTCGTCACAGCTGTCGGTCTGTATAAATTATACGCGTTTATAACAATATATCGCTCGCCTAGCAATATATTGGCACATCTACATTTTTCATAGTTTACAGAAACTAGTATTAAACGTTGTACAAATCTCTAAAATGAAGTTCTGAGTTCATTTTATATCATTGTCAATATAAATTGGGATGTTGACTAATAGTATAAACCATAATAGATATAATTAAGGATATAAATAATCCACTTTTAAACACTTAGGCTGTTAAAACTCAATTTCGCACTTATTGTAGATGTGCCAACATTTTACTAAGTGAGCGATTTCTAAAACACTAGTTTAAAAAATGTTATATAAAAAAACATAGTTAAAAAACAACTTTGATATAAAAATTATCTTCCTTAAAACGGTGCTAGCATTTGCCTGACACGGTTGTAATAAGAAATTTAATTAAATTCATTCTGGATACAACGACAGGAAAATTGGTTCAACAACGGGTTTCACAGTTTCACTGCGTGTACTCTATTGGAGGACATTTTAATAAAATCAAAACATCTGTTCGTGTCATTGAGTAATATCGAAGTAAAGTTTTGTAGGCTGAGGTCTACAGAATAAACAAGTGCCAAAACTTTTCAAAGATCCCATCGCATGTTTCGAGATAATTTTGTAAACATTTTGTTACCAGCAAGGGCGAATTCAGCAGTGTGGGCACGAAGGGCATTTCCACAACTGTAATTGAGAAGTAGCTTAATTTCTTAAATTCATCTCAATGAAACATACGGCAACGATATATACCCAGAGATTAAAAACTTTTTTACAAGTAGAAAGACGGAATGTATAGGGACATAATACATTACAAAATCTGCTAGGACTTAGGCCTCTTTTACAATTCACTAAGCGGGCCCAGTGCGAGTTGGTGGATGTCTCGCCTTTAAATTTTTGCTCTAGGTTATGCCATGCGGTTTCTTTTAAATGTTTTCTTCACCGTTTTGAGAGAAGCACCTGGCTTGGTTTATGTGTATTATTAAATATGTATATATATTTATTTATTATTAACTCCAGACCCACAAATCAAAGTCGAGGCCGCGAGTCGCTGACTATACGGACATAGTGCCCGAATTGACACTTTTTTATTTTAATTTTTTTTTTCACTGAAGATTCGGAGTTTAGAACAGTGAGATAAAAAGTTTTGAAATGTAATATATGGGGAAAAAAGCGTTACCATAACTATTTTAGGTTGGATTTAAGGTGGCAACTTCAGGTAATAAGTTGGTTTATATTATATTTTAAAACTCTTTTTATCTGACTGTACTAAACAGCTTCAATAAAGGTTGTGTCAAAGTCGAATCGTCAGTGAAAAATATTATGAATAAAATATGTCGATTTGGACGCTTTGTTCGAAAATATTGGGTCCGAATCATCAGCAACTCGAGGCCACTACCACTGGGCCATCACTACTATTACATACCTTCTGGCAACTCTGCTGATTAGCCTAGTTAATATCGTTCTACACATAAAGACGGATTTTAATGAAATTCTTTCCGTTTTGGTCCGTAGACCATAACCTCTTTTGAGGGCTGGATCCGCCCTTGGGTACCCAACTGTGAATGTATAAGAGAAATACTGAGACGCAAAAGGCTCGGTAATAAAAGGATGTATAAGTATATATCCATATGTGTAATTGCAACCTGCTGTTATAAGTTTATTCCCAGGGAATGTATGTCAGATGTTTCTTCATGATCTTGGTAGGAGTAAATGTTATTATGTGTTTAGAGATTATGAAATGTAAATACATTTCGTATCTTCACAGACTTTGTAGATAGTTGGTTTGTTAACATTACAGTGTTTACGGAAAGTTATTGTTTCTCTTGTTATGTATAGTTGTTCTTTATAATGTAACTACTTACTTTGCTATATCTCAACGTCATCACTGTTCTGCCCTTACTTGGAGATAGGGTTGCCACAGGCCCTACCACAAGCTCATCCATTTGACATCCTAAACTAAACCGTTACGAAGCCATATAGGATGTATGGTCCATTCTTGTTTCTCGCTCGCACGCTTGACATTTTAACATTTCATGGTAAGGCCCCAGGTCTTAAAACCAATGATGCACTCGTCGAGTCGAGGCTTCAAAGTCTTGATCATCGACGCCGAGTTGCTAGCCTGTCGGTTTTATACCGGTTGAATTTCGGGAAGCGTGTGTCGGAATTGCATAGCCTAATTCCGCCAAGCCCGTTCCGTCATCGGACCACCTGGCGTACGGCGATACGCCACCTATGGTGGATCTCCCACCTATACGCACAAAATGTTTTGGGAACACATTCATTGTGCGTACAGCTAAGGAGTGGAATTCCCTGCCGGAGTCTGTGTTTCTTGATGGCTACAACCCAAGTATCTTTAGGTCAAGAGTGAATAGTTTACTTCTAGGTAAGCGCGCTCCATCGTCGACCCCATCTTCGCTTTCCGTCAGGTGAGATAGCGGTCAAGCGCGAACCTATCAACAATAAAAAAAAACCGAAAATGGGACAGACCAGACATTTGGGTACAAAGGCTGGACACCAATTTTTAGTTACGACATTCTATTAAATGCATAGATATCCGTGATTAAATGCAAGGATTTTTATCATTTACCATAACATGTTCTTAAATTCGAATGAAATAACAATATTTAATGTAACAGTTTTCTTTATAAATCTTCCAACCTTAAAAATATTCATTACGGTATTAATTTTAATAGTTGTAGGTAATAGTAGTTTAGAGTAACTGCTATTGAAATTTAATAGCTAGTCGGCAGGCTTGTGCTACAAGGTGAGGCAGATGGAGTGGAAACCAACACAATACATAAAAAACATAAAAAATCAAGTCAATTTTAAAAAGTTGGACAGGCCGGACACCGTGTTTTTTGGCCGCAAACGCATCTAAAAAACCTTTGTCTCGACGACCTTTTTTTTGAAGTGGGTAATCATCAAATGACATCTCACGCATTAGGGTAGAACGAGGTAGCCCTTTTGCATGCCAGGATCATGGTAACTCTAAAGCCTCTTCTACACGTCTACAGATGAGTCCACGTTATTTATTTATTTATTTATTGCCAACTTATACTTGACGTTGACAGATGCATGCAGACGGATCACCAAGAGCCGACCACACATTTGTAGGTTGATCAGTCTATGCTCATACTCAACAGACGCAACTCGTAAATAACGTATCAATTTTTTTTTTTTTTTGGTATTTATTTTTTGGGTTCCACAAACAGTTTTCAGCATGATATAGCTCAAGAAACTTGAAAGTTTACTCGGTACTCATATTATTAGCCTTTTCAAGCGTTTTTACGAATGCTGCGCAAAGTAGATGTATTAAAACCTCACACACACACGCGGGCACTCTCAATCGCAACTCCGATCAAACTGATGCGTCGTCAGACGTGAGATTCGAAACCCTTTGATCCGTGCCACAAAAACCACTAACAATCGGATTCGAGGCGGACGTATCTGCTACAATAGACGCACAAACTACCCCCTATATACACAACAAACAGACAAAAATTCCCGCGGACCTAGCAGGCATCAGCCCTCTTGGGCACCTACTATTCTGCTGACATTTCTTTGAGGCGCGCGTCGAATACTACACCCCGTCGACGACTGGGGCTCGGTCTTTACCGGACACCCAGACGGCGAGCTACCCATTGCTTGTCGTTCGATCCATCCAGAGCGGGTTTAAGTTATTTTATGATTCCCCACCTTTAAATAAGTGATAGGTAGGTAAGATTAATTAAAATCTAAACATCAACTGTTATCAATAAATTAATGACTACGTATCAATTATGATATTAGCTGCGCATAAAGCCGTTTCTATCTGCAATCTAAGATCTTGATTATGTATTCAGACTGATAAGTAGGTACCTAACGTTTATACGAACTACGTACACACGTCTGGTATAGATTATTTTATCTAGAATTGTCTGGACAAGATTGCTGTACGTCGTAGTATTTACCCCCTAAACCAAACACCATGATAGGTACTGTTTAGTAAATATATGTATATATATGTCGTGGCCAGATCTTAGAATTGATCACTTCATGATTCGACCGGCCATATCATGAAATGGTTGTATTTCATGATACGGTCAACTAAAACTGGCCAGATCGATTAAACGTCAACGTTTGAAGATATTTCGATCCACGTTTGGCCATATCATTAATTTGTGATTAATAGACTTTTTACAATTATTGAGGAACTTGGGGCACCCGGACTCGGACAGGTTAAGATAGAAGAAGATGGCGGGGTCCAGAGAGCGAGCGAACCCAAATTAAAATCGTATATAATAATGTCGTTGTCAAAACTGTACTATCCTTCATTCAAACAGCTGATTGACTGCAGGCTCGTATTAGTTAAATAAAATAACGCAGATTTGTATCGTAATTATATTTCATTATACTTTTATCTTCCATTTGAAAAATATTATTCGCTTTTAGTAAAAAATGTCACACTAAAACAAAGCGAAATCAGCACCCTAACCAGTGGACAACATAACTATTTTACGATATTATCAGCCATGTTTGACCATATCATAAAATTATCATGGGTTTAGCTGTTAATATCGTTAAACGCAGAGTGTTCATTGATTTTCAGTTGAAAACCAGCGTCAGGCACTAGTTGCCTGACATTTATGCTGAACTGGACCTATTTTGGTGCAGCCGTGAGGCACGCAACTATATCTTTTTGCTACTGTTTTTTTATATATTTTTTTTTTTTTTTTTTTAGTGTTTAGTGTTATCTAATATTATTTTTGTGCCTTGTGCTGTACCAAATAAACTATTTTTCTTTCTTTCTTTCTTTCTTTTCTTTCTATTTGGTTTGCTCGTATCGTGATGTGGCCAGCGGACAAGGTTCTATATCATGAAATGTCAACATTTCATGATATGCTCGATCATGAAGTGATCAATTTTAAGTTCTGGCCACTACTTATATATTCCTGTAGACCATGTCCTACCCATGTGCCAAACATCCAAATCCGTTCAGCCGTTTGAGCGTGAAGGAGTAAGAATACTCTTGCTGTATAAACACACATACGAAAATAAATAACAGACAGACTATATTTTATGTATGCGGGCGAAGCTGCGGGTAAAAGTTAGTACCTACATTATAAAAATGAAAGATTTGACTAATTTTAAAATATGTTTTATGGTATGTATCACTGATATAGGCTTACATTTTCTACTTTACGTGGACGAAGGCGCTGGTAGTGCCTAGTCTATATTACTCGTACCCTATAGACTAGGTAATATAAAAGATACAGAGAAAGAGAGACCATATTTTTATTTTATTTGGTAGATTTGACGAACATAATTATCTATGCAAATTTCTTAAACTTGAGGACATGGCTTACGTAGGGAAGAGTAAAAAACGCCGGCTCATTATAATATTGACTCGAAGTTATTACGAGGTGCTTACTTAAACATTGTTACGTGAGTTCGAATCATGACTTTAAAAAAATATTTGACTTTTTCGCGGAAGTATTTTTGTTTGGGGGGAAAAACATTCTGTAATATTCATGTTAGGCTGTGCGCAGACTTGAGTCGACTCGACAGTTAAGACTCGAGAAAACTATTGGTATAAATTTTACCACGGGCGCCCTCGACAAAACAATTTCATAGGCAGGGTAGTGATACGATTGCGTGTACCAAAGTACTCTTTGATTTAAGACTAGCATCTGCCAGCGACTTCGCCCGCATAACAATAAGTTTCTCCGTACAAACTTTGGACCCCCGTTTTATCTACGTAGGAGGTGAATTTTGGGAAATCTTATCTTAGTGCCCGCTTACTTCATAAAAGGAAGATTTGAGCAAAATTTCACGCTCCTAGTCCTAGTAGTTTCGGCTGTGCGTTGATGTGTCAGTCAGTTTCTCCTTTTATAAATGTATATATAGATTATACGAAAGCATTTGTAGGCTGAAACGGTGGTGTCATAAGACATACACAAATTTAAAAAGCTACAGCTTATCGGGCCTCCACAACCCAGTAACTGGATAAACCAGTTTAGTTGAAGCACTTGTTAGTTACTCCATTTATGCAGAGCGAAGGCCTCCCTCTCTCTTTTCCACACAAGTCTGTCTTCGGCCATTGCGGGCCAATCCCTCTGGTATTTATCCAGCTCATCTCTCCACCTTTGCCAGTGACTGAAAAGTTGAAAGGGAATCCTTTGTTTTTGTATGGTCATGTGAAGAGGAGGGATGAAACGCATGTTACTAAAAGAGTTATGAGTATACATCTGGATGGATGGAGAAGGAGAGGGAGACCAAAGAAAAGATGGATGGATTTGTGAGAAGTGATATGAAAGAAAAGGGAGTTTGTGATAGCGTGACGAGTGACAGGACAGAATGGAAGAAAAAAACGTGTTATGCCGACCCCAAATGAAACGGGACAAGGGCAGGAAGATAATGATCTCTCCACCTTCGCCTCGATCCGCCGCTGCGCGCCAAAACTAATGTAAAAGATGTTACCCGAAAAGCTGCCACTCTGTAGTGGGATTGGGCCGGACATGTCTGCCGCATGTCGGATGAGCGGTGGGCTAAAAGAGCCACTTATTGGGTCCCACAACGCAAGGAAGCACTTGTAGCAGACAAAAATGTTCTCACTCCACGAACCTTACATGACGTCAGGGTAAGGTAAGTGGAGTGTAACACGTGATAAAATGTCAGACTTTCGAGCGAGAAAGAGGGATGGAGCTATACACCTTAAGTAGTTCCATCCCTTTAACAGTTCAGTTTAGGTTGTAAAATGGATCACATTAAGAATGGCATCTGGTTCACTCATTGCCTCGCAATTACCCGCACTAGGTCCTCTGAACATTGACGGGGCTCGCTTATAGGGTCGATGTTGGCCAGTGCTGTTCGAAAAAGTTAGCATAGCCCTGGAAGGAAATGGGCAACCGAAGATACACAGATGGATTTTAGTCAGTAAAAGTCTGACACTCCCCTTCGTTCCATTCGGAGCGGGTGGATTTTCAACCTCGAAAAAATCCTTTGGTACTCTTCAGTTTCAAACTGTATGCATTACGAGTACAATTCTTGCGATGATCGCAATTTCTATTCAACATCCCATAGCTCTAGTCGCTTTATATTAATGATTCCCTAGTGAGACAATTCAAACGCCAAATGGATTTAAATAATTTACTAAGAACGGATTCAAAGCGAATCTAAATTCTGATGTCAAATAAATTGTCGAATTCAAAGGTTTCTGAATCTCTGCTTCGACTGAGTAACGGCGTACCCTCAGCAGAAAGACGGGAGACTGGCTAGGTCCCATGACGCAACCCTAAAATGAAAGTGGCCTAAATCAAAATTCCTGTAACTTCAGATTTCGCTATAAACTGGCCTTATAATTTAACGAATTTCGACTGGTACTGTAACTGAAACCTCAAAGGAGGGCATCATTTCTACCTGTGTTGGGGACATGCACTGACAATCTACCTGTTATAAAATGACCAAATTCTGGCAGCCACAGACTCACTCTAATACAACTACTGATCTATTATGAAACTTTCTATTAACATTATCATAAATACTTTTTAATTATGAAATAAAAAACCCCAAGTCTTAATTGGATAAAGTTGCAGCTAAAAATATAATTAAAACTTGTGGTATTTAATAGATACGGTAATTTAAGCTACATTTGAAATAATTGTATAGCATAGAAAGTTGTGTATTGTTTTTACTTTTTTAGCTTTTTACAAAAACCGGGGCCGGAAAAATCTAATCAATGTAATTATGATCGAGTAGCATAATAAATAAACTTTCTTATTAGGTATATCATATTGGAGTTCAAATTTCTTCGGAATAAAGGTTGCCTGGTAGAAATCTATGGAGTAGAATTCCTTGCCGGAATCTGTGTTTCCTGATGGCTACAACCCGGGAATCTTTAAGTCAAGAGTGAATAGGTTACTTCTAGGTAAGCGCGTTCCATCGTCGACCGCATCGTCGCTTTCCATCAGTTGAGATTGGGGGTCAAGCGCGAACCTATCAAGAATAAAAAATAAAATAATCGCCGATTGCGATAAGGTCACCGATTGTATGTTTTTTTTTTTATTATAAGGCTTCCTTTTATAAATATTGTAATCTTGGTTTACAATAAAGTGTATATACTTGTAAATAAATAATACAAAATATTGTGAACACTTTCTTGCCCATTTTCCACAAATTGCAATTTTTGAATTAAGTCTCTTTCATTCTAAGGGTGCGATGTACTTTCTTTGATCTCTAGGCCACACACATTCCTGTCAATCCCAAAGGGCTTCAATAATGGCGCGAATATTATGTGTTAAAAAAGGTACGAAGGTACTTATGTATTGTAAAACACACATTTACATTTGACTTGTGAATCTCAAACACTGCGTCTCCATAAAGATGAGTGTTTGTGTGAACGGAAATAATATAGAATAAGAAATTACGTTATGTAGATGTGCTCATAAGCGTGGATATATTTTATGAACACTTTCTGTCCTACATATTTATAACTAGACTGAAGAATGGGGAACATTTCGTGACGACAGTTTTAAGTATAAATGTGGATGGATATAGAGGTAGAGGAAGACCACTGAAACAATGGATGAATATTATTCCTTCATCTTTCAGACAACTGTCATTTTTTGTTTTAGCGGTGGCAAACCGTCAAATGACTCCTCCCGCTCTAGGTGGAGTAAGAGAGACTTTTTCCGACTAAAATCTACCTGTATTTCTTCATCTGCACTTCAGGCTCCTGGGCCGCGGTAATTCTTTCGAATCTTTCTTTCGCGGTAATAAAGTAGTGCGCCTCACCATCAACGATTGCATCACTGCTTATTATCAGGTGGCATCGCAGTCAAGCACTAGTTTATATCTAATTAAAAAAAAACAATACATCACCCCTGGTAGACAATCTAGTCTGAAGATGATATGGCTCAAGAGGAAGTACCAACCTATTAAAATGACAGCGAATAAAGATAAAAATAATAATAGAATAAAGTAGAAAAAACACTCAAGGAACATAGCATAGTCGGCCTTATAATGTTCCCACTGTTGGGACTTAGGCCTCCTCTCTAGGAGAGGGAACATAATCCCGGGATAAAATATCTTTTGTCTCTTATTCTAGGATACAGTCTACACATGTGCTACGTTTCATCCAAATCCATTCTGTTATTTGAGTGTGAAGGAGGAGCAAACATACTTTTATATGTTTTCGCCTTTATAATATTAGTGTGCTGAAGACATGCTACGCTAAAGATAGATAAAGACATGGATGATGATATTGATAACTACATAGCATAGTAGGTAGGCCTGTTAATGATAAATCTGTGTTTACCGCAAAAGTACCGACTAATCTATGTTTGAACAAGGTGCGATTATGGTTGTTGATCACAGACACTTAAATGATAATGACACACTGCTATCATGATTAGTCTTCATTTATCTCGTTGTCTTTCTAACATAAAACAAAACTGTTTACTGCCCATGACCCACTAATGGAGCAACCAACGCATCATCATCATCTTTTCAGCCGAAAGACGTCCACTGTTGGACATGGGCCTCCCCAAGCGTCTCCACAACGACCGATCCTGAGCGTCTCGCATCCACCGTATTCCCGCGACTCTTATCAGGTCGTCGGTCCCTTATTTCATAATCAACGCATAGTCATTTCTTACCACAGAACACTCTAAAATATTACGTAAAGGTATTTGGAAAATAGTCCTTTGAGAAAGATTGGTTTGGACAAAGAGTTTTACACGTCAAGGTATATTATTTAAAAAATAATTGAGTTCTGATTGTTTTTTTTTTTGGTGGGAAAATCATCTAATGACATCCCTCGCTCTTGGGCGGAGCGAGAGATAGTGTCAGACTTTTACTGACTAAAAACCCACTCCTGTTCCTTCTTTGCCATTGTTCCAGGGCCCTGGGGATCTCTTTCGCATCACCTGTGGCCCCAGTAGGCTTCTACCCTGCTGGGTCCCTACGGTTGCTGACATCTCCTTGAGGCGTGCGTAGGAAATCACGCGCCGTCGACAACTTGAGCTCTGTCCGGACGGTTACTAGATGATCGAACGGCGTATATGTATGGGTAGCTCCCATTGCACGCCGTCCACAAGCCCGCGCCTTGTGAATTGAAATCAAAACATTTTATTTCACATAGGATTAGTTAAATGGGCACCATAAAACGTCAGAAGCAAAGCTTAAAGTGGAGAGTGTTTCAGTATTCCAATTGATCCAAGTGATGCATTTAAAACATTATTGCTGTTCCAATCTTTTGAAAACTACTACAATGTTTCGGAACAGTGAGTTCAGTAAAGAGTTACACACGCCTAGTTCTAGTCAGTAAAAATCTAACACGCATCATCAATCTCGCTCCACCCAGAGCGGGAAAAGTAAGTTACTTATTTATTTTTACGTATTTATTTATCTCAGGACCCTGGGGTCCTGGACCTTTGGAACGCGTACGAGGGTCCGAAGCCAACTCACAGAGGCCCTTAGACACTTTTCACAAAACGTGGTACTTACCAACAAGGAATACAATAACAAATAATAATAAAAATATATTATGGAATATAATATCGTTACACGGAACCTGCTTACTAATTTTGTATCTAACCTACCCTCATTACAAATGGATACTTAAGTCATATATGATATAATTACAAAATGTCTAAAATGTACAAGATATAACAACTAACTATATAATTTTATTTCATATACGATCAGTTAATACAATTTTAAAATGATTATTCTAATTTTAATAAGCATAACATTCATTGAATATAAAATCCTCAAACATACTGCTCAAAAGATATAAACCTATAGTTTAATATAATAAAAAATATATTAAAAATGTGATTTTTACGAGCTCTGGATTCTAATTTAAACTAAAAAAAAACACTTTTTGTATAATAAATAATTAAGTTGTTTTTTCATTTTTGTAATTTCTGTCATAGTAACCTGAGTAAATATATCAATTTCCGGGTTGTTATATAAAAAAATAACCTCGAAGGTTAAGGTCTATTCGTACCTAAATAATACTAATTTTAATTATGTGGTTGGGAGAGCGGCCAAGCCGAGGTACATTTATTTTTGATCATCTCTATTCCTCCGTAGAGATGACTGGCTCCTGAGATACAAGTATTTATTTTACTTGGTTTAGGAGTCAAATGTTCATTTTATTTCCACTGATCAGTGTTTGTACAACTATTATATCTCTTCATGTAATTATATACTATTACTGTGTGTGTTAAACGTACAAAATAAAAGATTATTATTTCGTTTATTCCTTTTACAATACATATAAATTATATTTTTAAATATTCCACTATAAAATTAAAAACATTTAAAAATATAAAAAATAGTAGCCCACCGGTATCGGGAACAGAGTCCAAGCTACCGGCGGTCAGGGCTCCAGAGAGAGGAACCTCCTAACTATACGAGCCGTGTCCAGGAGTACCACTTTCTGAATCAAGCCCTTGATCCAGCCGCCTAACGTGAGCCTCCTGAGATGTTGGTCGAGGCTCTTGGCTATTAAGCCATTGGCTGACACGACTATCGGTACAATGATCGCTGAGTCCACATCCCACATGTCGACAACCTCGCGAGCCAAGTCAATATACTTGATTTGTTTATCTTTCTCGGCTTTCACGAGGTTCTCGTCATGCGGAACGGATATGTCAACAATCATTGCACGCCTCTCACTTCGGTCCACCACCACTATATCAGGCTTATTGGCCACAATAGTCCTGTCAGTGATGATGGACCGATCCCAGTACAATGTGATATCGCCATTATCGAGAACTGGGTCGGGCACATACCTGTAGTACGGCACCTCCGATTCCACAAGAGAGTACTTCAGAGCAAGTATTATTATTATTATTTTCATACAACCGCTCTTACGTAATTATGATATTATTACACATCTTTCTCAAGATATTTTGGATATACAGATGTTATTTAGGCTTCTATAGAAATCAAAATATAAATTTGTTGTAAACTAATCCGTAAGGACTTCTGAAAATCTGCTATTTTACGTGAATTTTGTCTCTCCATAATGTACTCATATATTTAAAATATAAAAAAGTACATCTATAGAAGCCTTGCACATTTAATCGAGATTCTGAATGACGACGATTTTTCTTAAAAACTTCTAGGGGTTTTAAAAAAACACGTATTTCCTGAAAAAAGGTTTTGCGAAATATTCGAATAAATCACGGAATTACCGAATACCAACAGAGTTTTCAAGCATTATCTTTCTTTTCTGCGTTGCCTTTTTGCAACAAGCTTTTAAACCATGCTCGACTTTGACGATACGATAGGCAAGTGGAGAAGGGTCACCTCAACCTTGTTCTTAGCATAATCAGTTATTTTATTGTGCAAAATTCAAAATTAAATATAAAATAAAGAATTAGTAAAGATCGAACAGAAATTTATAAAAAAAACTAGCGGTCGCGGCAGACATTGTCCTGCAAAAAAGCTGACGTATTGGTTAGAAAAAAAAAATGAGAATCTGATTGCAACGTCACCTACCAGGTCCAGTTGTATATTTAAACCATCCAGGGGCTCACTCAAATATACACACAAAGTTTCGTCCAAATCTGTCATGCCGATTAGGAGGAGTTAAGTAACAAACACACGTAGAGATATTATTAATGTAGAATTATTTGATGACTTCCCACTAGGAAACAAAAAAAACAACAAGTTAGTACTAGCATGCAAACTAAGTAATACTAGCAAAAGCTAGTTTAATAACGAGCGATATAATTTAATTCAAACGCCAGCGAATTTATTGTTCTAAATCAGAAATGTTTCTCGCACAATTCAATAAAACTAAGTGGAACAGTTTATGCCTGCACTAAACAATGGGTTGAAACTAATTTCTAAAGTTAGCTTAGTTGTGTTTGTTCGAATGGAATCTAACTGTTGGCCTGTTAGCGTTTCAGGTTCGGTATTCAGTAACTATTCATCAACTTTGGACATAAAACCGTTAGGGAAACGGGTTGATGGACATAGATCAAGTAGAGGCAGAAGGCTCTTATGGCCTTAGGTAGGTGCTTTGCCATGGAATGCATAGGGGAACTGAAGGGACGTGGGTGGGTTTTTATTAGTGAAAGTCTGATACTCCTTCTCTACTCTGCTCTGAGTGTTGCACCATTTAGAGTGGAAGAAGTTATTTGATAATACACTTAAGCTAGAATTTAGACTGCGCACACGTGTGATACACACGCCGATCTGGACATCTGGACGCGTCGGTCTCCATACTTTTTATACGGAAACTAGACTTGTAGAGCTACACTTAATCCACGCAACTGGGGGGCTAATTTGTACGTAGAATGACGTCGCATTCTACGTACAAATCAGTCACGTGGTCAGAACAAAGGAATCGGAGGCGTGGCCTACTCGAGGCTTTCGACGCAAACGAAACGATTGTAACTTGGCTAGGGGGGCAGGCGTGTTAAACGTGTGCGTCGGGCTAATGTAGTTCTAGCTTTATTGAAAAGACTCGAAAATATGTTGAAACAGTGTGTATCAACGCGAGGTAGTTCTTTGAGCATGAATGTCAATAGTGATAAGAGAAGGGGAAAAATCATAAAGAAACGATGGATTGTATCAAAGATGATAAGGTAACAAGGAGGTGACGACTGTGATGGCGGTAATTAGAAAATGATGTATGGAAGTAAAAGAAGAACAGATGAAGCAAAAAAAAAAAAATTGGATACAAAAACTAACAGTTAATCTACCCAGACTAATTTTCCCAACTATGTTTGCGTTGTTACGCCCTCTCGCCCTTGGGCGGAACGCGAGGGTGTCTCAGACATTTATTGACTAAAACCCACTCGTTTGTAGGAACAAACGAGTAAACAAAGAAAAAAAAACAAATCGAACAAACAAGGATCTTTACCTTCGTTCCAGGGCCCTGGGATTCACTTTCGGCCCCAGTAGGCTTCGACCCTGCTGGGTGTTTATTGACATCCATTTGAGGCGCACGTGGAACACTACACGCCGTCGACGACTTGAGCTCGGTCCGGACGGTTACCGGACGGTCGGACGGCGAGCTACTCGTTGCTCGCCGTCCGCAAGCCTACGTCGGCTGGAAATTGGGGTCGGGATTCCTGCGCCTAGGGCGTGAGGCCGTTTGTTCAATCACGCGTGCGGCCTCCTCATTCGCTAGCATTACTGCTTCGCAGCAGGAAGCTATAGTATACATGGAACGATTGCCTATCTGATCTCCACAACCAAGACTTGTGTTAAATTTTCCGGCTTCATTACGATCGATAAATTCAAATAAGAATACAATTTCGTGTGAATACTGTTTCGGTATAAAACATAATAATATTTCAGCTTACATTATTATGATAACCATTTAAATGAAAACAATACGCATTTAAATAAATGTAAAATTCATAGAATAACAAAGTTTATCGTGGCCTATCTTATCTGTATATTTATTTTATCTCGTCTCAAGGAAAACTGGTTCTCACGCATTTTCACATCTGTAACCATTACGTTTAACCTGTGGCAATTAGGAAGGTGTGGGTATAATAATTTGTTCTTATTTAGTTCTCTTTGTGCTGCTGATGATGATGATGCTTTGTGATGCTGAGCAATTATTTGTTGTAACTAGCTGTTCCCCGCGGTTTCACTCGCGTCTTTGATTACTGATCCTATCCTTCCTAAATAAATACTATCCAATAATATAATATATAATATAATATAATAATAATCTTTATTTCATCTTTTCCACAAAATAGTTACATGTAACAGCCACAAGTACTTACATCTTAAACAAATATTTATGCGAGTGCCCAAGGAATAACTATAATTAACTTATCAGTATTTAAGAACTAAAGGAAAATTGACTTTATTAACCTAGGATTATGAATAATTAGCGACTTGCCCGAGCTAGGTTTATAAAACCTGTGTTTCGGGTCATCACCTACAAGACTATAACTACGTACTAACTAACCAATGCTAGTTTTTAGGCTGTGAATTAGCGCATTGTACGTGTACAATTCATGACATATTAAAATACAAAGTGCATCTGTCTGTCTGTATGAACGCGACAAACGTATAAACTACTGGACGAATTTTCAAGCAGTTTTCACCTATAGACAGATAGTGATTCATGAAGAAGGTTTTTTAAGGTGTGAAATAATTCAATAACTTTTACCGCTCTGGGTGGTGTGAGAGGGCGTGTCAGACTTTTACTGACTAAAACCACACCTGTGTCCTTCAGTTACCCTTTGCGTTCTAGGGCTACAGGTTTGCTTTTCAGAAAATCTTGCGGTCCTAATTGGCAGCGGCCCTGCAGGGCCCCTACGGTTTGCTGACATCTCTTGAGGAGCGCGCTGGTGACGACTGGACTCGATACGGTCGATTACCGGACGGCCGGACGGCGAGCTACCCATTGTACGACGTCCGCAAGCCCGCGTCTACCGTGCCTGGTAGTCGGGGTCGAAATCTCGGCGACGGGGGCGTGAGGACGTTCGTTCACTCACGCGTGCGGCCTCCTCCTTCGCTAGCATTACTGCTTCGTAAAAGGAGGCGACCGCCTGCCATTTCTCCTCGCTCCGGACCATAGTCCGAACAAGGATCCGGTGCGAGAGGTTGCTGCCGCCGATCGCGGGGCACACCTCCACCGTATCACCGTGTCCTCCGTGCGGACCCGGGCGTTTCTTCCGCTTGGAACCGAGGCGAGGCCTCTCCTCAAAGAGGGAATTTACGAGGAAGGTTAAGGTGAATAATATGTGCATATTATAATAGAGAAAAGCCGAGTATTCCAAAGATTTATAAACACGTGCGAAGTTTTTTTTTTCTATATTATCCCACTGCTGGGCAAAGGCCTACCCCTATGTCTCTCCAGGAATTCTTTTCCCGCGCCTGTTTTATTAATAAATCTAGTAGAAAAACAATATTTTTGTTATTTTTGTCACGAGTCGACGACCTTGTCAAAAATGTTATAATTGGTCTAATCTTTGAAACGAAAACAACACTCTTGGCAAACTCATATATATAAATATAAATGTTTGTTGAATACTTTGTACTTCAATTATACAAGACTTCCTATTTATTCTTTGTGAAACAAGATCGTGAATTTTCGAACAAACAATCAGTCATAGAAATAAAGTTTCCAACGTTTTTTTTCCTCCTCAATATCTACATACCTGGCCTTTTCTAATGTATCTCAAGCTTCCACTTTAACTGCATATATCTAAACAACAGAATTCCTTATAGAGCGTATTTCTTTATTTATTAAAACTGTATACTTATGCCCCAAGTAAAAAAATATCGTACAAAGGCGGACGTAATGCATTACATTCTTAGGCATTTTCTACCAGTCGACCTTAGGGTGGTGCAGAAAACAACATGGCAGGGGCAACTTAATAGAAAGACAAACAGAAAAGAAATGAGTACAATAATAACTACATACTTAGATACACACACATACATAAGCAATGTTATTGTGAAACAATAAATCTAAGCCTATCTGACCTCAATAACCCACTCACTGGGTAATATGATAACCCTTAAAAAGACTGGTGTCAAAAATTCGGTCTCCTAACTATCCACAATGACTGTCGAGTATCTGTGAATGATAGCAGGGATCAACGGGTTCTCGGCTATCCCTTCAGACATACAAAATGTTTTGGGAACACATTCATTGTGCGTACAGTTAAGGAGTGGAATTAACTGCCGGTGTCTGTGTTTCCTTGATAGCTACAAGACAGTGAATAAGTTACTTCTAGGCAAGAGTGCTCTATCATTGACCACATCAGGTGTGATAGAGGTCAAACACGAGCCTATCAATAACAATATTAAAGAAAACACGGAATATGTTCCCCCTGCATCAGGATCCTAAAAAAACTAGGCTAATAATGAGCGTATTCATCAATTGGGTGAGCTATCTATTGCACCGTCTAGGAAATCACACGAGGCTATAAATATCCCCCGAGGAAGCATCTAATGCGCTCCTATTTATACGAGCAAGCGAGATAAATCTCAGCCAGAAATGTTTTCGGGATTCCTTTTCAATTTGCTTGAGTAACGTATTGCAACAAGTTAGTTTGGGCTATTGGAGCTGGTTGGAGTTCGGTTATGAGATTATTATAATAGAATGGATTTGATTTGGTGGAACATTCTTTTCTGCCGACAGTAACCACTTTTCTTGTCGAAAAATAATGTAAATATCGTACTTACGCTTGATAATTACAATAAAACTAGCAACCCGCCCAGCCCAGCTTTACAGCATAGGTGTTAGTAACCTTGACATTATCGGTTTTTCTCTATTATACTCGTAATACTTATGCATGTTTTATACACCTAAAGTCTAAACCATAACTTCACCACTATTCCACTTTTTTTAAAATTCGTGTAATTGAGTGTACGAAATACGTCACTTTTTTTGTAATAATAATAATTTTATTCATATACATACGCCTAACACAGATGAAGAAAAATATACAGGATAAAATGCATCATGTTGACATAATCTTTGCAGGCAAGGCTAATTACAAGCCTTGCCTTCTGACACCCAAACTGGGACATAATTCTGTATCTCAGGTATCAGCGAAAAACCAACAGCTTTTCTACATTAACGTACTATAGCCATTTAATAATCGAGGTTTACTCTTAATTCGACGATATCGCTAGCTTATTCCATCATCGGACCACCAAGCGTACGGCAATACGCCACCGGTACATGGTGGACATCCCACCTATACGCCCAAAACTTTTTAGGAACATATTCATTATGCGTACAGCAAAGGAGTGGAATTCCTTGCCGGAATCGATGTTTCCTGATGGCTACAACCCGGGAGTCTTTAAGTCAAGAGTGAATAGGTTACTTCTAGGTCGACCGCATCATCGCTTTCCATCAGGTGAGATAGCGGTCAAGCGCGAACCTAACAACAATAAAAAAAAACTTATGCGGAATTTCTGCAGTGCTACCACGAGCTTTTAACGTGATCCATTTCATGACCTAAACTGAACTGTTAAAAGGATGGAGTTCATCCTTGTTCCTCGCTCGCTGATATTTATCACGTCATGGTAAGTGCCCTGTACCCATAACTCGGTATCCATCGTACCAACGTCGGTCTGTATTCAATTGATGACAGTTCCCAATTTGCTAAAGTAGCGTATTGCACTTTACTTTGTACTACTGTTACAAATAGCCTTGTGTATGTGAGTTAAAATGTTTGTGAACGTATCTCACAATACAGGAGTAATTCCTAGTATGGGGCTACATTTTAAAAAATTGGGCAAGTGCGAGTCGGACTCGCGCACTGACGGTTCCGTACAAACTTGAAAGGTAAATTGTGGTTTACTATTTATGACGTATTATAAAAAAAAACTACTTACTAGATCTCGTTCAAACCAATTTTCGGTGGAAGTTTGCATGGTAATGTACATCATATATTTTTTTTAGTTTTATCATTCTCTTAGAAGTTACAGGGTAGAGTGCACACACATTTTACCACTTTGGAAGAGTCTCTCGCGCAAACTATTCAGTTTAGAAAAAAATTATATTAAAAACCCCAATATCATTTTTGAAGACCTATCCATAGATATGTATGGGTTCGACGAAAAAAAATTTTTGAGTTTCAGTTCTAAGTATGGGAACCCCCAAAATTTATTGTTTTTTTTCTAATAATACATCTACTTACCAAGTTTCAACAATATAGTTCTTATAGTTTCGGGAAAAAAATGACTGTGACATACGGACGGATAGACAGACATTACGAATCCATAAGGGTTCCGTTTTTTGCCATTTGGCTACAGAACCCTAAAAAAGAGCACAGTCGTCGGTCAACGGAATTCTCCGCCATTGCAAAATGAAAACAATGTTCGCAATTACGTGATGGAGTTCTCGAATTGATTTGGTCATGAATAGTGGCTATTAATGTACGCAAAGTCCCTTGTTCATAAGGGTCAATTTCTCTGTAATTGATTTGTTTGTGTTAAATTAGTGCGCACTGGTCTCGTAGACGTCAATAAACTTTAAATGTCTATTGATGTACGAAAACAGGGCGAAGTATTGAAGACGGGTATATATACACATCTGCTATGCTTACGTCAAATCAGAGGTCGTAATTTCTTGATCAATCACAATTATTTTTATAAGGTAGGTACCCGCTTTTGACCGCGGTGTTGCTCCTGTGGTTTTTCTCATATAAATCGTTCATTTTCCGGGATTAAAGTAGGCCATGATACTCAATCAAATTGTAGCTTTGTATTTTTACCTTAGTACAGAATTAACGTTTGGCAAAAAGATTAAACCCTGGCGCTTTACTTTGTGTGATTTATTTTATCACCACTGCACTCAAACCTGTAAAGGAAAACATCATGAAGAAAACTGCATCAACTAGAACCAAAAATTCGAAGACAAGTGACATCCACCAAACCGCACACTGGGTCCGGCGTGGTGGATGATGGATTGAGGTCTGATTATGCTATGCTTACGCTATGCTGTAAATCATCACCACCACCACAGAAAACCAGCGTCAGGCACTAGTTGCCTGGCATTTATGCTGAACTAGACCTATTTTGGTGCAGCCGTGAGGGACACAACTATATTTTTTTGCTACTGTTTGTTTTTTTATAGATATTTCTTTTTATTTTATTTTTTTGTTTCGTGTCACCTTATATAGTGTTTGTGCCTTGTGCTGTACCAAATAAATTCAATTTTCTTTCTTTCTTTCTTCTTTCTTTTACTATGTCACAGAATATCTCTAAAATTTGAATCGATTTGTAAATTTTGTATTCTGTGGAAAACGGTGTAAATTGCACATTTTTATGATGTACTTGGTTTATAAGTTAGCTCACAAAATCTTATAAGTAAATGTTTGTAATACTTAATACATGAACGTGCTCATTTCGGGAACTATTGGTGCGAATTAAATAATGATTCTATTGTTGGAAAGCCCATTTATCGAGAAAGGCTGCAGGCTACATAATATCACGTTACGAGCAGCATTAGGTAGGAGCGGAGCAGTAACCAAAAAAGAAAGTAAAACCGCGGGTAACAGCTAGCTAAACTAAATCAATAAATGAAAAGGTCCATATTTATTTTTATTACTATTGGTATCTGTTTACTTTGGTTAGCATACTAAGAAATAGATCTTTATGTGTCTCTGTAATAGTAACTTTGTTCATCCTTCATTGGATTGTCGAAATTCGAAGTTACTATGTAATATATTATTATGGTCACGTCTCCACATAATGTGGATGGTAATTTTCTTCATTCATCTTCATGGGCCGTGGGATGAGGGCGGGTAATTCTATTGTTGTGTCTTTTATTTAGTTACGGAGTAGCTAGTGGGTTTAGTGGGTATGTAAGTGTTGTTATAGATATGTGTAGGTACTGTCTAAATAGTTTTAACAAAATTACTCTTAGACTTCATCTATTTCTACGCTTCCTTCTTCCAAACCTAAAAACGGATTTTAAGACGGTTTTCACGAATAGAAACCGATAAATGCAGAGAGGAGTTTGCGTGGATAATTTGCGTCCATGAGAAATTGGAGCGGCTCGTTATTAAATATTTTTTTTTATGATATCTATACTTATAATAGATCTGTAGAAGTAAAAATTCTGTACATTGAAAATATTAAAAAAAAAATGGCAGGGGTGTTACTAGACCGACACCGAACCCAAAAATGTGATTTAAAAAATTTTTGTCTGTCTGTCTGTTTGTTCAGGCGTCAAGCAAAAACTACCGGTTCGATTACGATGAAACTTGGTATAATTATTTTTTAATATCTTGGGCACCACACTGGGTAGTTTTTATCCCGGAAAAGTATATGCAATAAAAAACTAACTTAATTTTGCGGTTTGATTCCTAGACCCGATTACTGTACCAGCCGCAAATAATAAGTTTGTCGCAGGTAATGTCACCCGCAGTGGAGTTCACTACACGCTGCACACAGCTAAGATACTATATATATTTTATCTTAAGATACAATATTGCTCGCCATACAATTCAATGGACTATCACACACGACGAAGATAATAAATAATATTTCATATTTTTGTATCTCAAAAAACCTAATAAAACCATTTTCGACTTTACGCGGACGAAGTCGCGGGCAAAAGCTATTGGTACAATAAAGAGAATACCATCTATTATTATTTTATTGCACACAATGTACCTACACATGTATAGTTACAGACTAGTCTTAACTTAATGGTTACATAACCCTCTTATGGCGCAGTTAATTAACATAAAAATAAGTATTGCATAATGATAATTATTACATTATAAGATAATAATTTGAATTTATTAGAATCTTTTTAAATTTATAAAATATAATATAAGAGTTATTATTGTATAAGTTGGTAATTATGACATTGTAATGATTTTATTTAGTTTTGGAATTATAAATTAATTTGGTTTTAAAAAGAATATAATTTTTAATATTATTAATCTGTTCGACATAATTATATTGTTATTAACATAGATAGGTACTACTACTAATTAAAATGGGGCTCAATAGTATAGCTATTGAGTCCCATTTGAAATTTTAAAACACTAATAAAAGAAATAATATCATATTAGGAACTACGTGGTAGATATCCAAATATGTATATTATAATAGTTATTATTGTTAGAAGAAACTATATATATATATATATATAACTATGCATTTAATAGCTAGAGACTATTGTTACTATTATTAATCTATAATTGGAAGTATTGGCATAAACCACACCCTGCTGCAGTCATCAGTCAGACTTCGATTGGTAATTACGACTCATATTTCCTTAACGACTGTTCAATTCATGATTAACTAGCTGTTGCTACCAGCTTCGCCCGCGTGAAAATTATCCCAAGGGAACATACTCCCGAGATAAAGCGTATGCTTAGTACTATTCCAGAGGGGTTGCCATGACGTACAAACTAAGATTGTTTCATTCTTATTTCAGTGTGGGTAAGAGACAGAGCTATACAGGTTGTCTAGCGCTATCTCTTACCCACATTGGAAATAAGAATGAAACCATCTTACTTTAAACGTCGTGGTACAGGTCCAGGACATAGTCTACCCGTTTACTATTATTATTTATTTATTTATCTTTATTCCAAAAAGGTAAGTAACTTATAAGATAAGCCTCACAAAACCGTTGCAATGGTTTGACTGTGGGGTCGGTGAGTCTCTAGACATACTTAAATGTACTTAAAACTAAATATTATTTAAACTTACACTTATATAACTAAAACTTAAAACATTTCTAAATAATATAATTTTAATTTGCGTCTAAATCTATTTGTGTTTGTTTCGCTCCTTATGTCTGCCGGCAGACTGTTCAATAGGTATGGTATTCTCTTTTTTAGTGTTCTGTCACCAAAGTAATTGGTGACTCTGGGTAAGTTTCATCGAAATTCGTTCAGTCGTTTGAGCGCGTAGAAGTAATAAACATACACACACTTACAAAATTTAAGCCATCATAATATTAGTATCTATGATTGGTGATATTTTTGTAGCCGATATATTTTGTAAAAGGGTTTTTCACGTAAACTTGTTTATCTTTATGCATATTTTCTCAATATGATGATCTAGTTTAACGTTCAACAGTTTTAGTAGATAATATATTTCGTGATAGGTTCACATATATATCTACTAAATTTTTCCACTAGGTGCAGACAGCATAAAGACTCTTTTCAAAGAGAAAGAAATTCATTTTTTTTAGAAAGACACAATTACAGACTAATAACGGATATTTTTTTTTACATAGGGAAAATCGTTAATAGGTATATAATAAGCTTCCACGTGTATAAATGTAGTTACAAATTGCGTTGACTAAGAAAATTAAAGATTCCGCCATCTCCTTTCTACCATCGAACAACCCGACGTACGGCGAGTATTCACTCTTGCGTTGTTGAAACTTCAACGGTCCGGACTAAGCGTTTCGCTTCGTCGTTTATACCGCGTACATCGAAGGACTGGAACAATTTGCATGTTGCGGTCTTCGCGTCCAACTATAATTTAGGTGTCTTCAAGGCTAGAGGGAATAGGCTCTTAATAAACTAGTGCGCATCACCATCAACGATTGCATCTCTGCTTACCATCAGGTGGGATCGTTATCAAGCACTGGTTTATATCAATTAAAAAAAGAATTAAAAATTGGGCTACAATGAAGAAAATGATTTTGACTACCCAACATTTCGTAAGGCTCCATAACAGTTGTTCGTAAAACTTCTTCGTTTTTTGTTAATATTCAAAAGTCTGAAAGTAGTTAGGCTCTTTGTAGTGCAAAGTATCGATATTTTAAAGTTGTATTTGACGTAAACCTGGTTTGAACAGATGGATTTTCCTGATCTTTGTGAATAAAAAGTTGTGTTAAAGTTATGAGTTAGGAAGAAATGAAACTTTTGCTAAAAGAGGACACCTGCCTCTGACGCTTTCAGTTTTTTATTAGAAAAGAAACGATTTTTCTTAATTTTCTGTTGGTGATGCGAAGGTAGGTAACTACTAAGAACAGTTTTTTTTCAAATAAGTGAACAGCTGAATGTTTTGTTCATTAATCACGCCTCAAAGGATGAATTGATTAGGATGAAATTTGACACACAAGTTGACCCTGCCAGAACTGCGAGATTATTTGAAATAGTTACCGCTATAGTATAGGGTGTATAGCTCCATTTACATTTTAATACGTTATAATTAGTCCCCTGAAGGAATAGAGGCGGGTTTTAGTCTGTAAAATCTTGGCACTCCCTTTCGCTTCCCGCAGCGCTGGCGCTAGAGAAATCGATTATGATTTCCCACCTAAAAACAGTCGGGTAAAAACGGTAGATCTAGAGAAAAGTCATTTGATAATTTCTCACCAAAAAAAAAACTGGGCAAGTTCGAGTCGGACTCACGCACTGAGGGTTCCGTACAAACTTAACTATTTAAATAGTTCAATTTCCTAATGAAGTCTCCAATTTTTTTTGGTGACCTACCTAACAACCAATATACGATTTTCAGATTTACTCCTACACTTGTGTTATAAGACTTTGCTTTATGCTAAATTTCAGGATTCTGGGTCAACGGGAATTACCCTATAAATTTTTATTCCTTTGAGAGTGTTGATATGTACGTTTTTTGCGACATAAACGACCGTATCTTTTTTTTCGTTAACTTAGAAGTTTTTTTTTCACAGCTTCAAGGGACCGCAGACTTAAGTAGATAGTTTTAATTTCAACTCGATACCTCCACGCGTTTCCGAGATAAAGGGTCTTGACAGAAAGACAGATGTGGGTACTACAAAGTAATCCTATAAGGGTTCTGTTTTTCCTTTTGAGGTACGGAATCCTAAAGAGGATGGATTTTATATTTTTCATGCTGGAATAACGTTCTTCTGGAGTAATTTCCAACATTAATTCGGACTCAGCTATTGACAGAAGCTAGTCAGGATCGTCTGTAAATAATGTAGGCAGAGTACCTTCTCGTTGCAAGCTGGCATTTAATTAAAATTTTATTATTAAAGCATTCAATCTGCATTAAATGCTTTTATTACTTTCTGCAGTATTTTTAATTTAAAATTCCTTTGTTAATAACTTTGTCTTCAGGTAATAAAAAGCAGTATCATGTTTTCATTATCTGCTTCATGTAACTGTTTATTATTTATATTTAACTACCTTTTGTCGTCTTTTTGGGGTACCGTAGCCGAAAGGTAGCCAACAGCACCCTATTTCTAAACTGCCGTTGTCCGTTTGTGTGTCAGCGGGCTGTATCTCGTGAACCATCATGGGTAGACAGTTGATATTTTCACTGAGTATGTACTTGTAGTTCTATTGCCGCTACGATAATATAAAATAAAAATCGTACGATACCCTTCGTATCCGAGTCTGACTCGCACTTAACCGGTTTTTTGTTTATGATTTGGTTTAACCTTATGGAAATATTGTAACCTATATTTACTGAGAGGGTTAGTATAATACACCGTGTCATTGACATCGACACACAAACGAATACCATGGATCCAGTACATGATTCTGGAGCCCCCAGTGGAGGAATTTTTCATCGGCTTTTTCCTGATTTAAAAAATCAATTTTTTTTTAATTTAAACCTTATAAAATCGTTATTCTAACCAACCTTTCCACCACTGGGGGTTCCAGATTTATGTACTGGATCCATGGTATTCGTTTGTGCGTCGATGTTGGTGACTTGACTTGACTTGAGTCATAACTTGTGTAACTATGAGACTCGATCGACGAAGCGGCATCGTCGGCGTTGTGCCGTCGTGTCATTAGTTGTCGTCATGTAGTTTTAATTTTGTATCTATGTAAGTTTCACGCAGGCCCATAATAAGCGTATAATTACGAATTAGCGTCTATGAAGCTACTCGTCGGTGGATAGTATGCCTCAGTATGCCACGTTTGTACGAAACCATCTGTGCGTGACTCCGACTTGCACCGGTATTTTTAGGGTTCCGTAGCCAACCGGTAAAAAACGGAACCCTTATAGATTCGCCATGTCTGTCTGTCTGTCCGTCCGTCCGTATGTCACAGCCACTTTTTTCTGAAACTTTAAGAACTATACTGTTGAAACTTGGTAAGTAGATGTATTCTGTGAACCGCATTAAAATTTTCACACAAAAATAGAAAAAAAACAATAAAATTTGGCGGTTCCCCATACTTAGAACTGCAACTACAATTTTTTTTTTCATCAAACCCATACATGTTGGGTATCTATGGATTGGTGACACACTTCCAAAGTGGTAAAATGTGTGTCCCCCCTGTAACTTCTAAAATAGGAGAATGATAAAACTAAAAAAAATATATGATGTACATTACCATGCAAAATTCCACCGAAAATTGGTTTGAACGAGATCTAGTAAGTAGTTTTTTTTAATACGTCATAAATCGTAAACCGCAATTTACCTTTCAAGTTTGTACGTAACCCTCAGTGCGCGAGTCGGACTCACACTTGCCCAGTTTTTTAAGATAGGTAAAAAACAAGAAATACGTCATCATAACACAAAATTTATATGAAGCTAAAAGCTGAAATGTATTCAAGTATAAGACCGTCATGTCTAAACGTACTCTAAGTAGGTGGATGCTAAATAATTAATGTTTCAATCTTGAGCGCCTTCGGTACTGAATGTTGGGCAAAGTTTGTGATTCCGTTTGCGCCTCATTGCTCTGCTTCAGTGCTCATCACCTTGACTAATGGGGCTGACTCTTGACAGGGTTGCGATAAGTAAGATGGGACGTTATTGCACGGAGAGTATTCAAAGTCTTTGTTATACTTTGTTATACAGCGGCTTTGCTCGTGCGAAGGTAGGGTTCTCCATATAAACTTTGGACTCCCATTTCATCCCTTCAGGGGGTGAATTTTGAAAAATCCTGCTACTACGTCATAAAAGGAAACCTTGTGCAAAATTTCACGCTCCTTATCCTAGTAGTGCGTTATTGATATGTCAGTCAGTCAGTTTCTCCTTTTATATAGATAAGGAGTGGTTGGAGTGGTTTAAGCCCAGAGGACTAATTCAGACGTGGACAAAGGCACATCAGTGAGGCCTTTTTCTTTCATAAATTTGAAAACGAGCGAACTTCCTGTATATACATATATGTGTACAAAAATGATAAAATAAATAAATAAACGAGATAGCGACTGTCGCAACCCAATGTTCGACCACACTGTCGCTTACTGTCATGCGAAATAATAGTCAAACGCGAGCCTATCAATTATAAGCGAGAGTCCCTCAAGCTATACATGTTAGACTTTTGCTGAATAAAACGAGTTGCCATGATTAAAGTAATTGTAGCGACATGTATGGCGCCACATATGAGCTATGAAATCGCGTAAAAATTAGAGTTATCCGTGCGATTTGAGTATAGTTATACAATAGCCCGAAAGATTCCCGAAAGAAGCAGTTGCCCATCAGACATAACACCCGTCTGGTCGGGGGATCCTTCCTTTTCAACGATCTCTTCTCATTGTTTTAATCCTCTTGTTTGCTAATTTATTTGTTAAAACTTTATGCACAAGTAAAGAATACTGTACAAAGACGGACTTAATGCCTTAGACGTTTTCTACCAGTCGACCTTAGGGTGGTGCAGAAACATAATATGGTAGGTGCAGCTTAATGGTAAAGAATTTTAAAAGAAATACAATAATAAATATATAATTAGATACATACATATAAATTAACAAATTAACGTTGTGTTGATTCGACCAACTTCCTGCGAATATGTTCACGGGCCTTCACCTTAAAAGTGAACCGACTGAACGCCGTCCTGATGTTCACCGTTAGCGCATTCCAAAGAGAGCTAATCAGGTTTTCGGGGCATGCTTATGTGATAAAATAGCATTTTATTGAAGATTTTTTTTATTATTTATTTATTAACACATACAATTGTTTTAACAGGCTTACACAAGATAACAAATGTATTAGCAAAATAGCCGCCCTCAGAGACGCCACCCTCAGACTGATCAAATATCCATTGGTGTAGTAGTAGGCAACATACATACATGATAGTCGATGGTCAGTCTCAAGCAGCGTTTCTTAAGTTCTTGTTTTATAAGTGCCCATGTAGGCCTATGTGAAATAAAAAACTTTTGACTTTGACTTTGCAGCGCCCTGGAGAACCGGCACAAGTTACATAGAGGACAACACACTTAGTGTCACCCTCTCGAATTCCGCCAATGTGCAAGAAAAATGATCTAACCTCAGAGAAACGCTATTACGTATTTCAACCGTCCGAGTCACGGGTTTTAAACCGGTCCTGTAGTTTCTTAGATTACCCCTACATACAAACTCACAAATACCTCTTTATAATATTAGTGTTGAAGTCAGTGGCGGCTGGTGGGTCATAGAAGTGGTGGTGCACTTTACCAGCTTATTAAGTATTCGAATTCACAGGTCCAAAAAAAAGCATTATGGATGCGCAATATACCTACTAATGTGGTTATGTAGACTGTATTTGCGTGAAGTATAGATTCACGAAAGGTAGATACTGTTCCGATTTAAAAAAAAAAACTTTTTGAAAGCTATATTATTGCTAAATAGCGTTGGCTAAAATGTCTTCTTGTATACTCTTCATACGGAGCGAAAGCATGAGAAAAAACCAACAATAATTCTACTAGCCCATATATTTGAGAAAAAAAAAAACTAAGAATGCTTTCCTACCACCATGATTTTCTCTCTAAGCAAAATAAGCGATACCGTAGATATACGCCGAGTCATTGCATTAATTGACGTCATAACATCAATCTGTAATCGTTCGCAGCCGAACACGGACGGCTAACAGCTAAATGTGTTTTGACAAAGAAACCGGTCATTACCATAATCACCAAAACAAATGGAAAACAAGGAAATGATTATGAATGATTGAAGTCTTATAAGAATGGCAGCTAAAGCGATAGCCACCATTCTTATAAAACAAGTCACGGCACTAAAAGAGTTTGTGCGAAAATATCAAACCAACTGTAGCGACCGCTTCGCTTCGCTGATCGCCGCACCGTACCCACGTTCGGTTGTTTACGTAAGCCGTCGCGATAGACTATCAATTGTTTGTGCCAGTCACACGCGGGACATTTAGTCCCTAAGTGTACCTATCTGAGGCCTAAATATGATATATCACTGCACCGATTGCGCTTCACACTTAACCTGAACTCAAAAGTTAAATATCTCCCTATTACAAAAGGCACCTTACTAAAGAGGCACACAGAACAATGCAGCTGAGAAATAAGTAATGTAGTAAAACTTCCCCTTAAACCTTTTACAAAGGAGTTCGACTAACTTTAATACTAAAATTCGTTCATAAGCTGCCTGAATCTACAAAATAATAACGTAGCGCAGTTATTCTAAACTAGTTTCTGCTAGCGTCTTCACCCGCGTTAAAATTAAAATTGGAAATTATTCCAAAGAAATCTTCGTCTTCCACGCTGGGTGGAACGAGAGGGAGTGTCACTCACCTGTGGTCCTTTAGTTGCCCTTTGCGTACCAGGGCTGCGCGCGGTAACTCATTCAAGTAATTTCGAAATCCCAGAAAATCCTGTGTCCTAATCCAGGAGATGGTCTACACGTGTGCCAAGTTTCATCCAGGTCAGCCGTTAAAACCTGAAAAGGTAATAAACAGACCGTCAGAGTAAATAGTACTTCTGAAAATATGAATGAGTACCTAATAAACATTGATTGTACAGTTTAGGAGTGAAAACGTGACTTAGATGCAATCAGAGCACTTTCACATTTATACACATATGTTGGCTTCTGCCAGCGGCAAAATTATACCAAAAGACCATTCTAATGGGATAACAAGTATACTAAGTCTTACTCCTTTACTTTACTTACAAATTTGTCTCAATCTATAGATTACCCATGATTACATTACATGGGTAATCTATGCCACATGGGTAATCTATAGATTACCCATGTGGCAAATTTTGTCCAAATGTCTAGAGAAAGACATACCGGACAGTTACTTTCGCATTTTTTATATTAGTATGGATTAGTACGGAAGCATGCATGTAGTTTCTATAACAACCCAGGTATTGTTATGCGAAATATGCATATTATATGAAAGGTATACCCAGGAGAGCGGGTTTGTTTACTCCTATAACAAACTATCAGACTAAGGGGCTAAAGTAGCTGATAAACTGACTGGAATTCTGAATACATTAGCTGTTATTTTGTAGAAAAAAAAACTAACTATTAAAAGGCAAAATAAAGTTACGTAGACTATTTTCTGAAGATAATAATATATGCGAATATACAACTGTTGTTTCTGTTGTAAAAATATTGTATTTATTAGTGTATTGTATTTGTTATTGTATTTATTTGTGTTTGTATTTATTAGTTTATTATATTAGCATATATACGTATTTAATTATTATAAGCCACTTAATTTAACGATACTACATTCTATTTCAAAAATATTTGTTATTTATTTGTTGTGCACACCTACCACAGTGTTGTCTTATTAACCCAATGGTTGATTGGTAGAGAATGCTTTGTGGCATTAAGTCCGCCTATGTACCACCACTGTACATGAAGTTTAAATAAATATTGTAAAATTATAGATTGCATGGCAGCAATGTCCTATTTTGAAACGGTTATATTTAAATGGGAGCAGTGAAAACAAAATCTAAGACATGAGACACCCAACAACCCCCACTGGGCCCTCGTGTGGAGGATTATGACCCCCTCCTCTCGCTCTTCAGAGAAAAGAGACATACATAAATATATTGGCCCTTTTCGCTACAAAGGGCGTAAGTCCAAATTTAGAATTTTTGGTAATGAGAAAATAATGAAAAGCGAACAAGTGATTGAACTTTAACTTTTAGGGGTACTTTGGGTAGTAAAAAATTTTTTTTCACCAAATGCAATTTTAAATATATAAATTGAAAGTGCGTGAAAGTATAGTAGCGTACATTCGAAGAATGAAACAATTTACCTGCAGTGGTCTTCCCGTTCGATTATAATTTAGGTATCTGGGCTAGAGTGAATCTGAATAGACGCTTAATATACTAGTGCACTTCAGCATCAACGTTGACATCACTGCTTACCATCAGGTGGGATCGCAGTCAAGCGGTAGTTTATATCAATAAAAAAAACTTACCCAAAATGGTCTTTAGGCCCTTTTTAGCGGAAAATGTCCATATTATAGTAGTCTCAACACAATCTACAGGCCGATTATCTTAAGAGATTTCAGACTTTTTATTGTAAGGTACAATTTCTCTGGTACATTCAAATATTTATAGAGCAATTTTAGACCCGGTGATCGTCAATTGTTTCGCTCTTTCAGCCGCGTAAACAATTTGTAAACGCGCCCCTCTTTGTATTTATTCATCGTGTCCTTTTGAAATACAATACTTAGTTTGTGACAATAAATTTGATTTAATGTGCCTTAGATCTCTCTCACCCAGCTATTGGGAACAGGCGTTAGAACCAGCAATATAAACCTTCGGATAAGTATCTAACCGAATTAATGTGTTCTGCAGAGAACAGTCTTTGTGAATGAAATCGAATTTACGAGGTGGCTAGTGCTCTATGTGATAATACTTTGATGAGAATAAACAACATTAGACAATCTGTCTTCTCTAATGTATCATCAGGAGTTCTACATAAACCACAAGTGAATATTATAGTTTTTTATTTAGAAAAAAAAATGAAAAACTAAAACCCGACCACGACAAAAAAAAAAACGACGCTGAAAAAGTATGAAAACTCATGGTAAAACAGGAACAGAAAAAAAAAGAAAAGCCGTAATCACACGTTCTTAAAGAGTTTCGGATGGAACCTATAACATGTGACTGCGGCTTATACCTGGCTGGAGATACCTCATACGTCGAGTTCCGATAAGTAGATTAGGAGCTATGAGGGAACAGATGAACATACATACATACATAGCCTGTCAAAATCATAACCCTCCTTTGGCTTTGCCGTTAAAAAATGGTCAGTAGTAAACCTTTATTAATAACGTGAATGTAGAAAATATAGGTATAGCCTATAGAACTTAGGGTTAGTTCAGCAACATCTTTCCTCTTTATAATATTACTAGCTTCTGCCAGCGGCTTCGCCCGTATGAAAGTAGGTTTCTTCTAACAAACTTTGGTAGATATTTATAAGATCTACAATTAATTAGAACATTGTATGGTTCTATCTTTTATAGTTTAGGCAGCGTACGCAAAATAAGTAACTTTTCTGGTTGACTTTTTACACCTTGTGTCCGAAATACTCAAATATCTTACGAAACCCTATTTTTTTCCAAAATATAATAGCCTATGTTACTCGTGGATAATGTAGCTTTCGAATGGTGAAAGCATTTTTAAAATCGGTCCAGTAGTTTTTGAGCCTATTCATTACAAACAAACAAAGTTTTCCTCTTTATAATATTAGTAATTTATTACTAACTTCTGACAGCGGCTTCGCCCGCGTGAAAGCAAAAAACATATGCCTACTTATGTCACACAGATATAAAAGAATTTTGAAATCGGTCTAGTAGATTTTGAGTTTATACATTACTAAGAAAAATCTTAAAATACAAATTATTCCTCTTTATAATATTAGTACAAAAGAAACTTGACTCAAGGGAACATTCTCTCGGGGTGAGAAAGTATCATATATAGTAACTCATACATAGTTGTAACTTATTTTTCTGTGAATTTTGTTAATTACCTTATTTTTGTTATTATTTTTTTTTTGTGATTGACTGTTTTTGAAGCACAGTTTACATTTATCGGGTCTTTGTAATCGGGGATACCTCAACTTAGTGTCATACAGGTTGTCCTAGTTCAGGGGTTTTTTTTTTTTGAGATCACATTGATGTTCATGTATTTTGGAAATTAATTATTATTGTTATTATTATAATTATGTGTTATTCCAGGACACGGGACATTTCATCCTAATCCGTTAGCGTAATATTGTTTGTTTCAAATATTTATTGTGATTCAGATTTATTTGTAAGGGCTAGTCTTATATCGTCTAAATTTATCAATATTCCTGTATCTTGCTATATGTCACCACCTGGTAAATGAGATCCCTTCTTTTTATTCTGTTGCAGTGATGAGTGGAGCCGGCACAGAGCTACTGGTCCTCGGATACGATGTAGCACCAGGACTACTGTGAGTATATCTGTGTATAAGCATAAAGCATAATCAGACTTTTAATGTTCCCACTGCTGGGACTCAGGCCTCCTCTCTATGAGAGGGAATGGGCCGTAATCCACCACGCGGGCCCAGTGCGGGTTGGTGGACGTCAGATGTCTTCGAATTTTTTTGGTTCTAGGACATGCCGGTTTCCTCACGATGTTTTCCTTCACTGTTTTAAGAGCAGTGGTGATGAAATTAATTACTGGCTGGGTTTGAACCCGTGACCTACAACTCGTAAGTCGGGGCCGTTACCACTCGGCCACCACAATATATCTGTGTACTTTTTATAATTTAAACTTGTGGGTAATTGTTTTTCATTCAGCTTTCTTCCGATGGGAAGCGGATGATGAAAAGCTACTTTCTTTTGCTTTTGGTATCAATCATCATCAACCAATTTTTTCCTAAACTGCGGTCATTCTAGTCCTGTGTTAACGGACCTGACTTGAATATCTAAGCCAAAACCAGCTAGGCACATTACTTTTTTATTTTTTTCATTACCACTGCTCTCCAACCGGTGAAGAGAAACATCGTTAGGGGATTTTTGGTTCTAAGACACACGTCTTAGAACAAAAAATCAAAGATATTTTGACCTCCTTCAACCTGCATTGGGCCGGTGTGGTAGAATCTGGCCCATTCGTTCTTCTAAAGAGGAACAGCAGTGAGAGAATTAGAAGGCTGATCATGTATGTATAAGTAAGTTTAGCGCCACACTTAAACACTATAATGAGAGACATCAGTCAGAATCAGGTAGATTTTAAGACCATAATTTGACTAAGTTCAATAAAGTAGAATGTCCGATTCTAGTAAATAGCATTTCCTTGACATAATGATGGTCCCAAACACTAAAATCAAAGTAAATTAAAAATGTTGAGTTCAGCGCCATCTAGCGAGAACATAGACCTATTCGGGTCCCTAGCTACCTTAAGAGGGTCCTTCCTGACCCATCTATCATTAACGTGAGCATGGTTTACAAGCTTGTTGGTTTATGCTATGCAATGTTTGATAAAGAGGCAACTCGAAAAAAGAGATAACGCCGGAACGCTCTGTTAGCTTTCGGTAATTCCGTCATTTACTTGAATATTACATAAAACTTGTTCTAAGAAATACACGTTTTTTTAAAAACCTTAAAAGATTTTGAAAACGATTTCGTTAATCAGAATCTCGATTAAATGTGCTAGGTTTCTTAATATATATCTATTTATTTTTTATTTTTTAATATGAGCACATTATAAAGGGACAAAGTTAACAAAAAATTGCAGATTTTCAGAAGTTTTTACTGGATTATTTTTACACAAATTTAAAATTGGATTTCAATAGAAACCTGGATAATATCAACAAGACATCTGTGCTTCCAAAATATCTAGAGAAATATGTGTTAATAACGTCATAATTACAAAAGAGCGGTCTATGAAAATGTATCTTGGGTTGGCCGCTCTTAATAACTTGAATGTCGGTGCCCTTTTCTTACGGAACAATTTCGTTGGCCTTGTATTGAGTTGATTAAGTATTTATTAGCTTACAGGTGTTTATAAGGGCGGCAGTTCAATCCCTTGCTCAGGAAGAGCTATCTATTGAATGTTTCTGGCAAAAAAATCTTTGACGCAGAAATCCTGATTGAATCTGTATCAGATAAAATGTCGATATCCTCTCTCCGTGTGATTCAAGCACAGGGACCCTAAACATGAGGTCTTAACGCGTTTCATTTGACGGCCTAAACTGAACTGGTAAAGGGATATAGGGTGTATACGAGTATCATAATTATGAGCATAAAAAAATTGTGTAATATGTATTTTTTGGTGTTATAAATTATTACAACTCAATTCCTTTCTCTCGCTCGCACACCTGACATTTTAACACGTTTTTTTTACTCGGGAAATCATCCAATGACATCTCCTGCCCTTGGGCGGGAAAGAAGAGTGTGTCAGACTTTTACTGAGAAAAACTCACTTTTGTTACTTCTTTGCCCTCGTTCCAGGGCCCCGCGGTTCTCTTTTGCATCACCCATGGTCCCAGTAGGCTTCGACCCTGTTGTGCCCCTACGGTAACTGACATCTTCTTGAGTAGCGCGTGGAACACTACGCGCCGTCGACGACTTAGGCTCGGTCTGGACAGTTACCGGGCAGTCGCTTGCGGACGGCGAGCATTGGGTAGCTCGCCGTCCGCAAGCCCGCGCCTACGCTGGCCGGGAATCGGGATCGGAATCCCGGCGGCTGGGGCGTAAGAGCCATTGCTAACATTAACACGTCATGGTAAGGCGCCAACACTTAATTTTGTAATTGCGAATTTCCTTTTCATGTTTTGCGAAGATACCTCTCGAAGTAGGTAGCAGGTGAAAACAAAACCTGTGAACATTTTTAATACCATTAATAACTTTGAACTAAAGAGCATCGTACCTTTATTTTGCAACCTTTTCAGAGTCGAAGACTAAGTTCAGATTTATGACTCCTGGCATAAGATCGGAGAACTGCTATAAATGTTTTTACAGCTTTCAATTTCCAAAAAAAGTTTCAACAAAGCGAGGGTAACAAAGGTTTTACAGAAATTACTTATTTTGCAAAACTCTGCTTTTTATTAGCATTAAAATAAAAATAAAAAATGTAACCCGTGCCCATGTGGGGTTTTAAAAAACAAATCATAATTATGGCGTATGTGCGTAAAAAGGCATGCGTCCCATTCTTTTGTAGATTGAAATTCCCCAACTGGTAGCATTATGTTCCAGTGTGTTTTCATCTCAAAGAACTGGAATAAATGTGAAGTTTTTTTTAAACTAAAATACCATTCACAACATTAAAACGAATGTTACTTTGATACCTATAATATGAAAGACGCTAAAAACGGGTCTACGCCTTAGTGGCTAAAATGATAATGTTACAGCGTATATTTTCGTACGCCTTTACAGATGAAATTACTGGGTGATTTTCATAAAACCTGTGTATATGTAGAGTTAAGGCTTTAAGATAGGGGCGTAGCTACCGCCGTATCAGCCGTATCAATATTATGATACGGGGGCAATAATGAAGCTCGTAATGACAGAATAAAGACTAGATGATAACATGTTACAATTTTATAGATAGCTTTTCTATGGATAGGCTCACGCTAGACCATTATTACACCTGATCTCTAAGGGCGGAATTCACCAATAAAACTAATCGCGTTTTAACGTTTGGCTCGCATAATCGCGTTTAGCCGCTGTCACTAGTGTCAGTTGTCTGTATTTTTCTTTTGATGTATTTTTACAAGTGACACTAGTGACAGCGGCTAAACGCGATTATGCGAGCAAAACGTTAAAACGCGATTAGTTTTATTGGTGAATTCCGCCCTAAGTGATGATGAGGTCAACGGTGGATCACGCTTTCTTAGAAATAACCTATTCACTCTTGACTTAAAGACCTAACCTAGGGGGGGTTGAAGTCATCAGGAAACACAGACTTCGGTAGGGAATTTCACTCCTTAGCTGTACGCACAGTGAATGTGTTCCAAAAACGTTTTGCGTGTGTGGGTGGGATGTTCACCATGTACCAGTGGTGCATCACCGTACTACCGATGATGAAATGGGCTTAGCTACGCAATTCTGTCGCACACTCCTCGAAATGCGATAGATTAGCAACTGGCCGTCAGTGCTCAAGACTTTGAAGCTTCGCCTCGCTGAGTGCGTCGTTACCAATGATCCGCTTATTTCAGCATTCTCTACATAAGATCACAATAAAAATTTAGTCTTTTCTCTGTAACTGTCAGCTCAGAATGCTTCAAAGTTCATTTTTAGTCAAGACTTATCCTATCACAGTTCCATTTCCGAGCTCAATCTTACTTGATGACAAAATCACTTGTACCATATTTCGTGAGCTCGTAAGTTTTGTAGACAGTATGGATGTAACGTATCCAGATAGTCTGGATATCTTCTTTATGGCCTATCGCGGCTTCGTCTTGTTGTCTCGGGGCAACAGTTCTGTTGCTAGTCGGCCGTCTAGTAATCGTCCGGACCGAGCCCAAGTTGTCAACAGCATGTAGGGTCCCACGCGCTCCTCGAAGAGATGTCAGTAACCTGTAGGGGACCAGCAGGGCCGATGACCACTAAGGCCGCGAGCATTTTCTGAAAAGGTAGCTTGTGGTTTGAGAACACAAAGGGCAACTAAAGGGTTTTAGTCAGTAAAAGTTTGACACGCCTCCCAACTCCACCCTAGTGCGGGAAAACTCATTGGATGTTTTATATATTGTAAAAATCAAAACAATCCATTGTTTATTTTATACAGGGCGTCTAAGTCTACCTACGCCACTGCTAAGAGAGAACGCTTAAAAATCGTAAAAGACACGCTGAACACGTTCAAGCACATTTTATTCAGAAGTAAATGTATCCCTATGAGCGTGTATTCTGGTGATGTATGTAGAACGTCTGTTGCTAGTTTACGCCATATGAATCTAAATGCTCGTAAATGTCACTTGTACCCCGAGTAGTTTCTACTGGCTGCTCATAAGTAGCTTTAATATATTTTCGGTGATTAGGAAACTGTTTTAAGTGGCTATAAACCATTTAATATATTACATTTAGGACAGTATCTTAATTCAAAAGTTCGTCGTTGGGCTTTATTTTTTTTAATTATGAGCAAAAATTTTGTTCTAATAAAAAAAAAGAAGATATTGCATTCAGTTTGTACTAATAACATTATTTACAATATTAATTATGTTTTATTATAAATTAAATGTTTTCGATGAACGTTTACTTGTGTTTAGAGTTATCTAATAAATTGAATCTATCTAAATTTTACTAAAAGATGCAAGATGATATTATTTTCTGCTCGGTATTATTAATGACATGGCAGTTAAATTGATTAGACGAACTCTGGGTTCTCTTTTTACCAATTTACCGATTAGTCTTATGTCTAACTATACTAGTGGTCCCCAATCTGTGGTCCGTGGACCAATCGTTGTCCATAAGAGTTAAAATCTTATAATCCGTGAAAGGTCTCAAAATGTTAAACTTTCCAAGTTCCACATCGGAAATATTTTATTTTCGGTGACGATGCTGATTTCTAGAAACTTGTAGCATTCTTTAAAATCATTTTAAAGAAAAAAATATTCAGCCGAACATAGAACTCCTGCTTTTTGAAGTCGGTTAAAAGTAGAGGTAGGTATACGCAATCTCCGAACTTGAAGTCTGCAGGGTGATTATGTATTAGGCCTTTCATATCGAAATTCATAGCGTTATTTAAGATGTCCAACGGATGAATGTCTTAATCAAATGAAGCAATAGATTAGGAATCTATTAAAATACTTCGGAGTGTGACAGACTGGTCTGACAGGTCTTAAAGCCTCTGTTTGTTATACAGTGTGGGAGCAGCATTTATCCTGATCCTGGAGACAATGTGGGTAGCAGCCCTCTTCGTGGACCTGCTCTGCCGGCGAGGGGAGTATACGCTGTCTCTGCGCTGCTGGGACTTCTTTCGCTGGTCGTGTGGCCGCGCGCGCGCTGCGATGTACGCCTGTGCTGCGACTGCACTTCTCTTCGCTCATCTGACGCTGCTTGCTACTATTTCAGGTGGGTTTTGTGTAGATATTGAGAGATTTGTTTTTGTTAATTGGGTTATACGATCCCTCTTGGCAAGACAAGTGTTAGATTTTCTGGTTTCTGATTATCCGTAACATCAAAGGTCTACAAATGACAGCCTGGATGAATGGTTTAACGAGCTTTCCGAGGCATGGAAGAGTTTTGATATTTAATATGATCACCCATCCACAGGCCGAGTTCCGCAAACTTTGCTTAGTCTTAGAGATTGCTGCATACGGCTGTTATTAAACACTACAGATCAGTGGATCGAAAATCGAAAAAACTCGAAGGAATTCTCTATCGGATCTTTTTCACGTTTTTACAATATCGTCTTCATAATATGTGCTAGGACTGGCCCAGTGCTGATGACGGCCCAGACTTTTCAGTTGTAAGTTGTGGGTTTAAACCTAGCCGTAGTATGTATATATTTCTTCATTAAGAATTCGAAGACATGTGACATTCACCAACACGTAATGGGTGGCCTGAGTCCCAGCTGTGGGAACATTATAAGTATATACCTGCGTGCCATCGAGTTGATGTGAATGGTCAAATTCGCAAGTCTTACGACTTTAAATAAATAATTTAATAAGTATTCATTCGCATACTTACCCACATTTTTGTATTCCCTTTGCATCTCGCAAACATAAACTCTCTCACTTCAGAAGTTCTTTTCGCTTTGTCAGTTACCGTGCGACCCGAATTTTGTTTGTGCAACCTAGAAGATGTTTACGCGCCATGTTTTTGCGTGAAGACGTAACTACTCCGTATTATGTGTAAACGGGACTTAAGAAAAGTATTCCTACTGCCATTATTCTTTGTAGCCTCATTGCTCCACTAAGTACCTTGCCGGAACTTGGGTCCCGAGGGTTACGGAAACTTGGTGCGTTAGAATGTTTCCATTCTTCCGTCGTGTAGGGTTAGCCATCTTATCCATCCATCTAATAGACTGATGATGATAATCATGAATTTTTCAATGACCATAAAATTAATTCTCTATGTGTCTATGTTCTGTGGTCATTTAGTCAGGTTGAGGGGTAACATGTTACCGTATGACCTGGATGTGAAATGATGATGATGATATGTTACCGAATTACTGGGTTGTGGAGGTCAGTTGGACAGTCGCTCCATGTAAAATACTGACTTCACCTGCATTCGGTTAGACTGGAAGCCAGCCCAAACACAGAAAGACTTAGACAGATATTTTTGGATCTTATTATTACTAATGTGTGACTGACATAGTGATTATCAAAATCAAAAATATTTCTGCAACATTCAAAATGGTTCTTCTGTCGCCTTTATCGTCTCACTGATTTTTTTTTGTGGGAAAATCATCCAATGACATCCCCCGCTCTTGGGCGGAGCCTGAGATAGTGTCAAAATTTTACTGACTAAAAACCCACTCCTGTTCTCCCTCGCCCCTCGTTGTTCGCCCTCGTTCTAGGCCCCCGGGTTCTCTTTCGCATCACCCGTGGCTCCAGTAGGCTTCGTCCCTGCTGGGCCCTTACGGTTTTGTTGAAATCTCCTTAAGGCGAGCGTGGAACACTGGGCGCCGTCGACGACTTGGGCTCGGTCCGGAAGATTACCGGACGGTTAGTCTTTTGTCGCCTTTATCGTCTCACTGATGACACCCATTAGAAGCGATGCTTGCTACGGCTGCGGGATGGTTTAAAAGATTTACCGTGGCCTAGGAAAGCAAAGGGTAATTAAAGGAACACTAGTAGGTTCTTGTCGGTAAAAGTCTGACTCTCCCTTTTGCTCCACCCAGAGTGGGAGAAGTTATTTGATGATTTCCCACCTAAAAGGAAAAATATCACATTGGTCGAAGGACCTTTATACATTTCCGAAAACAGTGGCTTTGCCCTTTATCATAACCGTCAGTCATTGACGAATTGCGGGTGTGAGACAATAAATCTTATGTGACCTTTCATGATTACAAGCGTAACCGTGAAAGGTAATATATTTTTCTTGTGTAAAGGTACATTTAGCATACATAGTATAAGGTAGACTATACATTTTGCATGTAGGTGTATCATAGGTTTTAATAAGAATGTAGTCTTAAGTCAGTATCTACTATTACTATTCTGTCGTCAGGTTATGACAAAGTTTTTATTTTTCTACTGCTTTTGTGTAAAGAAAAAAAAAGGAAAAGAGTTTATTTACGTCAAACAAATAACAAAAACGATTTAAAAGTGGTAGGTAATGCGTCAAAACGGCCAGCGCTCAGCAAAATGCTGGGGCTCGTGTAAGACAGAGCCTCAGCGCGTAGCGTGATGAGTTTGATGAGAATACTTCATGTCCTGGAGAAGAATCTCATTTATTAACTTTTAGAGAATCTGACTGTTCAATTTTATAGATAGTTTTTTTTTATTGGGTGTGAAAATCGTCTTATGACAAATCCCGCTCTTGGGCAGAGCAGGTAGTGTCAGACTTTTACTGATTAAAAACCCACTCCTGTTCCTTCTTTGCCTTCGTCCCTGGGCCCCGGGTTTTACTTTCACAGTAGGCTTCGACCCTGCTGGGCTCCTACGATTTGCTGACATCTCCTTGAGGCGCGCGTGGAACAGTTCGCGCCGTCTATCGATAGAGATAAGACTTTTTGAATCATACAACCTTAGAATAGACTTTTTTTTTAAATTTATAACTTCCAAATTCAACTAATATACATTCTATTGTTGGCAGGCGGTATGCTTCTAGTCCTAGCAGCCTTAAGAGCAGCAGTGCCATTCTCTCCGTACGCGACTCACGGGCCACACTCTCCAAGGGCTGGCAGCTCACTGCTGAGTCAGCATGACTCGCCGCTGCCTGACGTGTTTTATAATGCGGGACACACGGAAGAAGACAGGTACCTATTAAAGCTTTATAATCTACTGGTACTTTGAACTTAGGTAAGTGTAGGAAAGGTAAGTGACGGTCTCAAAGAGCTTGCAGCTTACTACTGAGCCAGCGTGACGCATTGCTGCCCAACATGTCGGTTCTACAAAGCGGGACATACTTACGGTTTTTTTTTTATGTAACGTTAAGTACACTCTCTTCAAAATCTGTCAGCTCCCTTCTGAGCCAGCATCGTGTTCTAAAACGGGGATAGGATCTACCTTCTGATCCTGATGGATAACGAAGTTTCCATAAATATTCTGAGCTATATAGATATCAGAGCAGTGATGGCCCAGTGGTAACGGCTCTGACTTACGAGTTGTAGATCGCGGGTTCAAACCCAGCCAAGCGCATTACTTTGTTTAATTTATTTCATCACTACTGCTCTTAAAACGGTGAAGGAAAACATCGTGAGGAAACCAGTATATCCTAGAACCAAAAATTCGAAGACATGTGACATTCACCATTTCGTACTGGGCCCACGTGGTGGATTACGGCCCATTCCCTCTCCTAGAGAGGACGCCTGAGTCCCAGCAGTGGGAACATGGAAAGGCTGATTATACTTTATACTTATTATATAGATATCCGACAAGCAGACTCGTGTTTCAAATACGAATCACAAAGCGAGCTAACAGATCTGAATATCATCTTAATATTTGAGCGACTTATCTTAACAACAGCACCCCTGAATATTCCAGTGAATTCTCGTCATTATTAAATAATTTATAATGCAACGAAACAACTTGAAACTTCGGCAGCAGCGATAGATATAACTATTTGCGATTTTGCACTCAACAAGCATTGCTTTGAAGGTGAGAAATCTCAGAGCTACGATTTTGTAGCTTTGCATCTCAACTATAACTTAAGTCAATTGGTTGTATATAAATTATTTGATGGATACAGATGTTGTATGTGTGAACTTAGAGTGTTTCTGAAGAATATTTTTACCTGATTGAAGCAAAGCCAAACGAAGACTTGTTTAGTTTATTATGAAATTAATTTCCAGCCTTACCTTTCTTTGGTTGCCATTTACATCAAAAAAGAAAACGAAATATTTTAATTACACATACGCCTGCATGGGCACTTATAAAACGTTAGAACGTAGTGTACGGTTACTATTGGTCGTTTCCTATGGAGAAAAACTGGAACTCCATAGTTACTCTTTTGAAAAAAAATTTGAGATAGATTTCACAATATTTCTATATTATAATAATAACAGGAAGGCATCTAGGGTAAAATCAGGATAAGTGCCTTAGGGGTAGGTGCCTCGATCATAATTACTCTAGTTTTGCAGTTGAATTGATTATTAAATTTTTCTACCGATTTTTTTTCGATTTGCCACTAAGTTAATTGTGACCGAATGTCTGTGCGATTGCATGTGAAGATACGGTGCAATCAAAATTTTTGCGGGATATATGTCATATTCTTTTTCTCGGCGGGTCATTTACCCTAAACATAATTTACAAGGATTAGGCAACTAGTATGAAAGAAAAAAGAGTCGGTAATAGCATGACTGCTGACAGGATGGTATGGGCGAAAAAACTTGCTGCGCCGACCCCAAGTAATATGGGACAAGGGCAGAAAGATGATGAGGCAACTATCCTCTATATGGTAGCGATTTTCCAAAAATTTGAGCTAAGCTTAATATTAAACATGTGTTTTTCACTTTAAATTTAGTAGATAGAAAATGATTATCATTTTTTAAAATGAATCCGTTTTGATTTCTTTACTTAGAGTTACACAGCGATTTCAAGAAGTGTAGCAACAATTTTAATCTGGGGCCCAAGTCTGCTATTTTTATAAATTCGTCATTCCATCACGATCCCATTGTCATTTTGCTAAAAGTTTCGTAATCTGTTAATTCATAATGATCGATAATTATTCGGTCAATGGTCTCGTACTAGACTTGTGGTAGAATGACAATATCGAGCTTATTAAGAGCAATGACTGCACAATGAAGTTCTAATGGTAGGTCACTAATCAAAAGAACTGTCGAAATTTTTGCAGATTACCGCATACGTGAGACATTCATTTGTCAATATGTAATAGATTACCATTCTAAGCCACTTCTTTCAATGGAGTGTCAGTGATTGATCATTGGAAAGTCATAATGACGCCATTATATTAGTAGATTATCAAACTTACCCAAAATCAACAATTATGAAATCAATGATAGACCATTCTGACACTATTGTAATAGCAGACTTGAGCCCTGGTCTTACCCTGTAAAAGCTTTTTCGATTTCAACACTACTGGGATAATGTCGTATAAGATGATTTCTCTGTTGGAAGCGACCGATGCCGGTGCCAATAGCACTCGTAGGTATATCCGCATACGTAATTTCCTATGGCACTCTGAATAGAGCGGTTAACGCGAAGTGCGAACTTATTAGCATAATGCTAAATGAGTTAGGTGTGTGTGTATGTGCACATTGCTTTGTGTTGTTTGATGGCTTCTGGCTAGAAATTAATGCCTATTTAAAATACAGATAACTTCGAATTTATGTGTTAAAATAATTTCGTAAATATAAAGGATTTGTAAATAAATAAAAGAAAATATGTTACTGTCATGAGTGTTTATAAACAAGAATTACTTGTGGAGAGGCAATACAAATATTCAAAACTAGTTTTTGCCAGCGGCTTCGCCCGCGTGAAAATAGAAAATATAGGCCCAATTTACTAAGTGATAAAATAGCTTTATACTGGTGAAAGAATTTTGAAAATTGGTCTAGTAGTTTTTGAATTAAATCGTAACATACAAACAAACAAAAAATCAAACCTTTCCTCTTTATAATATTAGTTTAGATGTAGAACAAATCAAATGAGTAACCTAGTAAAAGAAAAACCACTTATAGGTCTACACAACAGGGATTAGCCAGTATCTACAACAATGCGAAAATTAATTATTGTGTAATTATTATTGTTTTTTTTAACAGATTTAAAAAATGAATACATTTGTTTTGGGTTCACTCACTTCTTCGTTCATTCATTGTTTACCAAAGGAATAAACAAAACTGAAGGGTTTCGACGTGTTGTTTCATTAATTTTATTTTCATTTCTTTATCATTTTCTTTTTTCCTTTCACAGATCTGAAGAGATGACAGTTCTGGATATAAAGACCACAGACAGATCGCGGTCAACGACCCCGAAGCCGCCACTACTGAACTTTGACTCGTGAAATATGTTCGTTCGAGACTAGACTACTTTAGCTCATGTAAAATATCGCCTATGGCATACCACTGCAGTGTACTTACGACTTATGAACAACTTGATACTGTCAACTAACAAAAAGAAAAAAAAATAGAATGAATTTGAAAATCTTAACTTTCTAGCTGGACTGTAATTTATGAAATCTTATATTCGAAATTTGAATTTTGTTATACTGGCTGATAAATAATAGTTTAGTACATTTTGAAACAAGTGGGCGATTTGCGTTATTGCAGTCGAGGCGTAATAGACACCTGAGCCAAAGGCGAGGCTGTAATGGAATAATGGTACCGTTATGTCCATGTAATGACAAACGCCCACGTGTATCAAACGACATCTTTCAACACACTTGCGAAGATCATCAAAATATATTATAAGGTATAATATATTTAATATGTTATGTAATATTTATAACATTATACGAACATGTTATATTTTATAGCAAATATTTTGTGGGAAATGGCACGTGGTTTTTATTTCGTGCAATATATTCGGTTTTTATGTGGAGGGACCGCTGACTAACCTAAGATTATAAATGTAATAAATTGAACAGGACGGGGCTGGCTACGCACTTTTCCACACGAGTGCGGTAATAAAAACCGTTGCGAGTAAACACACTACATTGCGAGTAAGTGTGTTGAAAAATATTTAAATATTACGTGCTTATGTAAAAATAAATGTAAGAAAAGACGAAAATATTTTAAAATAAGTATCTACATACCTTTGTCTCATTTTAATCTTGTCGGCAATTAGTTCAAAGTTGTTCAACATTGGTCAGGCATAAGTAGGTGTTAAAAGTTTAAACTAGAACTACATCTAATTAATTTATTACTTTTATAATTTTTATACGTACGAAGAAACTGTGATAGTTTAGATTGTAGTTATGTGCGACAAAGTTCAGAGGTAAAAAGATTTTAATTAAATTATTAAAAAAAAAATTTGTCTATTATTTCTTTTCTGTTTCTATTAGGCATTTTTGTCTTTGACTAAAGCGATATAATATTAAGAAAAAGCTGTTTTGTTGATCTGAAGCAAAGTTTATTGTTATAATATTAATTTTCATTAATTTTATTTAGGTAGTCGTTTCTTTAGCGTCCGTTCTCAATATAACTTTGAGTAACATCAGACTTGAGTTTAACGTACTAATTAAACGAAGTTTGAAGTCCCTAGTTTCAAATTTGGAAGTCCTTAGTTTTTCTGACGATGTTTTTATTTTCATTTTCAACGGTATCCTACTTTTTCGAGATTGTTATCCTTCTAGTTGTCTAAAATGTCTTTGTTATGGAGTTTTCCTAATTATCATAGTGTTAAGGGATTTGTAAAACATACTGTAATTTTAGTGGACCGATGACCTAGTGAGGGTTGCGGGATCCGATGCATGCGAGACGCACCAGACCGCTCGTTGTGGCGACACTTGGAGGAGGCCTACATCCAACAGTCGACGTCTTTCGGCTGAAATGTTGATTATGATGACTGTAATTATCTGCTAAACTATATGCAGATAAAACTGTTTGCTATCTGACTGTGCAAGCCGGTACAATAAAAGATCTGTGTGAATTTGAACAATATTACAATACGAATTCAAAAGAAGTGAAGAAGATTGCGAAGAGAGACAGAAACATACTTAATTGTTTCACTGTATTTAATAAACGTTAGGATTGCAACACTGGCTGCAAATTACAAATGATTCTTCATAAAACAACCTTGATATGCAGGGACTGCCAATGAGACAAGTTATTGAATCAATCAATGCGAATCGTCCGGGCTGATGACGTCACCACTGTTCAATTACTGGATCTCGGAACTGTGATGAATGCACTCGATGGAAAGTATGAACACAGTGGAACTTTAATCAAATAGTCACGTAAAAAAAAAGTGGGATTGGTTTCTTACTACTCAAGTGGTTTGGAAAGTAAGAAAAGAATTGCTACTAACTACAAGATGGTAGAATCATCACAAAATTTATTGGTAGGATTCGTATTTCACAATTACATTCTTTATTTGTATGTTTGTATCTAAGTATGTATTTACTCATTTCTTTTCTGTTTGTCTTGTATTAAGTTGCACGTGCCATGTTTTTTTTTCTGCACCATCCTTTTTTTAAGGGGCAAATCATCCAATGGCTACTCGCCCTCTAAGGCAGAGAGAGGGGAAGTCAGACTTTTATTGACTAAGACCCACTCCTATGTTCCTTCTTTGCCTTCGTTTCGGGGCCCTGCGGTACCCTTTATTATTATTTATTTATTTATCCATTGCTTGCTATACTTACAGTACCTTGTGTGTGTGTGTACCATGTGTGTGTGAGTACTTAATACTCACACATGGCTTCCGTACAGCTCCTACAGTTTTGCTGACATCTCCTCGAGGCGCGCATGGAACATTACTCGCCGTCGCGACTAGAGCTCGGTCCGGACGATTACCGGACGGCCTGACGGCGAGCTACCCATTGCTTGCCGTCCGCAAGCTCACACCTACGTTGGTTCTTCACCTCCCTAAGGGCGACTAATAGAAAATGTATAAGGCATTAAAGATTAATTAATGACCAGACTGGGGTTGACGGTGCATAGCGCGCCTCAATAAGATACCAACAGAATTGACTCGGCCCGCTAGCTTTTGATAAACAAAATGTACATATTTCTTTGTTTTAGAGTAGCACACGCCGGGTAGCCGTTAGTGTGATATAATTGTGATTTACGTTATACCTAACTGTATTTTTTTTATTAGGATCGCCAACATTGCATTGGGAATTTACAGGATCATTATCTCTCATAAAGCTGAAGAGTTTAGCTGTCTGTTTGAATACACTAATCACAGAAACTACTAGTTATCATCATCATCATCTTCCTGCCCTTGTCCCATCTTATTTGGGGTCGGCACAACACGTTTTTTTCTTCCATTCTATCCTGACAACCGTCATGCTATCACTAACTTCCTTTTTCTTTCATACACACACAATGCACCCATCTTTTCTTTGGGCTCCCTCTCCCTCTCCACCCATCCACATGTATACTCATAACTCTTTTAGTAACATGCGTTTCATCTCTCCTCTTTACATGACCATACCAAGAACGAATTGTAAAATTATTTTAGTTTTTGTAGCCCATTTATTGAAGATGGCCACGACCCGTATTAGCGGAGTAGGATTATTTAAAAGAATATATATTGTTAGCCATTCAACCTTAGTAGAGAAATTAAGTGGCTTGATATCTTTCAGTTCGGCTGTTACTAATTACAACACATAACAGTCGTATAGGTGGTCGCAGTTGTCATTAGCAGGCAGAAAGGTGTTTGCAAACATCTTGACACAGTTCCTTTATCACCTCCACAAAGAGCCTATTCCAGGGATCGGCACAAAAGCCATGTAAGTAATTAATTTTAAGTACACAACATGAAGGAAGGTTTATTTGAAGTCTAACAAGAGGCTCGTTATTTTTGGCACGTTTCCAGAGGAAAGACATCAAACTGTCATTTGTAGGACACCACTCTCGTTCACGTAAGTTTCGGATTACTTCGGTTTCTGCTTATGGTCTTATTATCTTGGAAACTTTGCCATTTAGACACTGACGTTAGAGTAGTCTTCTTTTTGGAGATAATTTATTATTTAATTAAAAATTAATGAGCTTGAATATAAGCATTTGTTTTAAAAACTTAAGAAAGAATATAATTTCTATTGATTTGTACTAAAAAAAAAATATTATAATGAAATTTCAAGTCCTAAAAAATACTTAAACTTGAATATTTTTATTAATTCTTGCATGCTGTTGATTAATTTTATAACTTGCAGGTATTTTTATTGTAATGCTAGCCACGGTAGACACGGTCTTGCGGACGACGAGCAATGGGCGGCTCACCGTCTGGCCGTCTGGCAAACGTCCTGATCGAGACCAAGTCGTTGGTAGCATATAGTATTCAACGCGCTTCTCAAAGAGATGTCGGCAAACCGTAGAGGCTCAGTAGGGCCGATGAACGCTAGGGCCGCGGGCATTTTCTAAAAAGGTAACCCGTGGTCCTAGAACGCTAAGGACATAGGTGTAGTTTAAGTCACTAAAAGTCTGACACGCTCGGAGCTCCACCCAGAGCGGGATAAGTCATTGGACGGTTTCCCAAGTTAAAAAAAGGTATATTTTTTGTGATGTGGGATATCATTTAACAACTCTTCCCGCTCTGAGAGGAGCGAGAGGGTGTGTTACACTTTAATTGACTAAAACTCACCTGTGTTCTTCAGTTGCCCTTTGCATTCCAGGATCACGGTAACTCTTTCGGATATTCCCACAGTCCTGGGTGTTATATATTTATAGGGATAGAGGAAGGTACGTAGTCTCGTAGTTTGATTTGAAGTTCTTGAATGTTTACGTCAATTTAGCCGAGCGCTTGAGTGGTCCCTTTGACTTCGAAACTGTAGCCTGACCGACACGGAATTCAGTTTATCCCGACTATTTGCAGTCAGAGGGAACATGACAACAACTGAGTCTAGGTCTTTGACACATCTTCCAACTAAATAAAGATGTGCGAAGGTAAGGACATATTTGGAAAAACATTTACCTACCTACAATATTTAGTACAAATATCGCTCACTTATATTGGCACATAAATGCGAAATTGAGTATTAAAAGCCCAAGTGTTTAAAAGTGGATTATTTACATCCTAAATTATATCTATTATGGTCTATACTATTAGTCAAGATTCCAATTTATATTAAAAATGATATAAAATGAACTCAGAACGTCAGTTTAGAGATTTGTACAATATTTGATACTAGTTTCTGTAAACTAAGAAAAATGTAGATGTGCCAATATATTGCTAGGTGAGCGATATGATGATGTGTTACTGTAAGTTGTGCCTGCTTACTATGAAAAAGCAAATGGCTGCCGTACTGAAAAGCATTTGAACTAACGAATATATTTTAGCGACGCAACTGAATACAAAAAAAAATACGCGATATAAAAATTTCTAATAATAATTTTATCATAACATAATAACCAATGCACTTAATTATACAATTTTTTTTATTAAACTGAAGTACAGCTTACGTGTATCTACTTAGAGAATTTAAAAAAAAAATATCTTTATACCAGTTCACATCTGGTGAGAGAATGAATCTCAATTTCCTGATGTAAAAACAATTCCTGTAAGTAGTTTGAAATACAGCATTAATGTATTATCTTGGCATCTCTTTCATATATTTTTTTTTTAATTTGGTTTTATTTTTATTTTTTTATATAGGTATTTCTAAGTATTATTATTTTTTAATTATTATTTATTTTTTATATTTTTGCACTATTCTCTATGTTGTTGTACACTGACAGCCCGATTTTTTTTCCTTTCGTTCAGTCCATCCAAAGGTAGTCTGGTAGAAATTGCCCTGTGCAATAAGACCGCCTATTGTACACTTATTTATATATATGTTTGTCCTGTTTTATCTTAAGGTGTGCAATAAAGTCATATAACAATAATAACTTTTTTTTTCATTCAACGGTGTAGAAGATTTTCACTCTTAGGTCCTATTTGCATCGGGATGTACGATTTTTTGTGACGTCATCGTTCTATCATACGCAGTCGTTATTGTCTAGTTTAGCATGAAACTGCGAGCTCACGTGCTGGATACAGACGCAATAAATGTATCGATCGTCGATATGATGTGACCTGTTCAAAGTAGACCTACATTTTCTAGCATGAAAGTTTGAATGTATACGTATATCGTTTTCCTGATAATACCGAGGTAAATAAATAGGTTGAGGTAACGTCCGAATTGGATGAAGAGTCATTCAACTAAAGATTTCCACTTGATATCTTGTGCCCCTTTACCCCCACACATACCCATTAAGAATGCTCATCCATCCAAAGAAAATAAAACAAGTTATCATATTAGATATCTTTATAGTCTTTTTGTTTTAGGAAAGTTTTGGTAATAATCGTACATCTTTAAGTTATCGACGATTTTGATAAAAAACAAACAAACTAGAAGATTGAATAGAACCGTAATTCGCACTCAAGCAAGACGTAACTAGGAACAATAGAACAATATGTAAACAGAATGCACATAGAATTCGCGATAAGAGTTCGCCACGCGACATTTAGGAGCCCGCATTAAAAGCGGCAATAAAACGAAACACAATTTAAATTTTTATTAGGTACGCTAGTCTACAGAGTTAAAGATATTTGTTTTTAGAAAATAGAACGTTTATGAAATATATATATTTATATAAAACTTTATAAAGACCTACTAAATGCCTTGTTGATTGTTTTGACACTTCCAGACTGGCTTTTTCTTTGGACAGAGGACGTGCCATTGCTGCCAATTTTTTGGGCATGTTACCAGTCGACATCGATAGGGTGGAGTTTTTGGCGCTATATTTTAGCTTGGTTTGATTTCCTTAGGATTTTATTGTATTATTTTAGTTTTAATAGTTTTTTTTAACTATGTAAGTAGTACATAGCAAGTTTCCAAGTAAAGAAAAAAAAATTATAAAAAAATATGAATAAAAACAGCCATTCACATTCTGCGTTCATATTGTGTGGCTCATTGTGTCGAAAGCCTTTCTCAAATCATGATTACAAGCAATCATACAACGTTGTAAGAACTAGTTTTAACACTCTCAGCGCCATGTGGTCCGCCGGCCGCCCATATAAATTATTTTATTGCAAGCCAATATCATTTTTTATAACTTATCTCCGCAAGCCATGTGCTGTGTGTGCCGACTTTTTAAATACATTTACTTATCTAGCAAACCGATGACAAAAAATCAATATGGATTTGTGGGGGTGGCTGGCGGGATACAAAAGTTAGTTCAATTGTAGTGTGGCCAGCTGCATAAAAATATATGTGACCCGCGCGCCGCCTACATGGCCTGCTTCTCTAGAAAATGCTTAGGTATGGAAGATACATGGCGCTGGGGGTGTTAAGGACATCCCTTTCTATTAACCGGTGTTTTAAACTTTAGATTCACAGCAATTTATGAAATATCTTAAATGTGGCCTGCGGGATTTATAGAGTGACCATAACCTTGGAATGCAAAGGGTGACTGAAGGAACACGCTCGGGGTTTAGTAAGTAAAAGCGGATGGAGTCATTTGATGATTTTCCGCCTCACAAAAAGGCCATCTGAAATGGGGTTCGACAGGTTAGGTACATAATTTGGTACAACTTGAACATCAACAAATTGAACAATCAGGTAACACTGTGGTGCCCAAGATAGGGTAGGGTCAGAAAATAGGGGCACCCGAGAGAAAACGGAAAGGCGAAATCCACCTGACCTTGGGTCCATACTAAAGGCCCTCTGCTACCCTTTTACACACAAAAACCAATGGAAGCAGTTGGAGGAGGTCTTCACCAAAAGGCATGCTGAACTAATGGGCATACTCTAACTAATACTACAGTTGGAACCTAAACTGGATAATCATAAATATAATAAAATAAAGTTTACGTATTTTATTTCGGACACAAAAAGATCCATATAGTGTTAGAAACTTATAACCTCATATCTAGTTTTAGTACCAATTACCCTTTGCACAAGAATTTTACTTTTTTGTTGCGACGGTGTCTCACTCTCCTGAGCAGCAAAGCACTTTTTTTGCGAACAATCGCGTAAAAAATGAAAAAGTTTGCAAATAATATATTTTTATCCGACTACGGCAAAGTCCTTTGGCTTTGCTCTTCCTTTCCTCCTATGGTTTTGACGCGCTATGTATCGATGTGTGTATGTTCATCTGTTCCCTCATAGCACCTAAACTACTTATCGGAACTTAACAAATGAGGTATCGTTAGAACCGTCTTAATCGTCCACTGAACATACGCTACGTGACGTGTCACAAAACTTGGTATGGCGGCCCTCTAGTGGACAAAAAATTCGATGTCAATAACACCAAAATAGTTTAAATATGATAAAGTAAAAAAAGTAAAACCCGACTACGACAAAAAAACGACGCTAAAAAAGTACGAAACAAGATTTTCAGGATGCTGAAATAAACAAGGTTACTGGAGAAACAAGGACAGAACAAAAAGAAAAGCAGTAGTCACACGTTATATAGGTACCAAACGTAACACTTTTGGCTTTACACTTTTTTTTTCGTAGTCGGGTTTTAGTTTTTTTATTATTCATCTAAAAACTAGTGCACAGCAGCGGAACCATTGTAGGTAAGTGGTAGCTTTGCTGGGGTTTTATTTTTTACGGGCAAATATAATTTGTGGATGATGCAAACTGATAGAGGTATTGAACTAGCGATTAATGTGTGTATACCCGAGACTAATCTTTTTGAATCTCTCTATAAATACATTGCTTTTTGTAAACAAGTAGATACAAATATTTTGGATTGTGAAAACTGTTGGGGAGGCTCATGACCAGTGGACGGCTGGTATAAAATTCACAGAAGATGAAGAATTTTGCGTGGCCATCCAACCACTGTGACATCCGTGACCCACAGTTGAAATTGCATAATTTAATTCCACCAAAACCATTCCATCATCAGACTACGTAGACGTACTTTTATGCACCACCGTTATATAGTGGATATCCCACCCATACGCACAAAAAGTTTTGTGAACACATTCATTGTGCGTATAACTAAGGATTGGAATTCCCTGCTGGAGCCTGTGTTTCGAGACAGCTACAAATTGGGGATATTAAAGCAAGAGTAAATGGAAATACCGTTGACTGGGGCTCGGTTTTTATCGGATGGCCAGATGGCGAGCCATTGCTCGTTTTCCGTAAGCCCTTACCCTGGACATCTTCTGTGGCAGCGGCTGGGGCTTTCGATTGCTTTACTGCTTCGCAGAAGCCCGCTTCCATTCCCCCTTGCTCCGGACCATGGCCCGAACCAGGCCTGGACGTGAAAGGTCGCAGACGATGTTTGTTACCCTTTCACACTCATGGCTGAACAGATATGGTTCAAATGTGTATGGCACACGGGTAGACCATGTCTTGGAATAGCAACTAGAATACTTTTTGTCTAAGGGGTATGTTCTCAGGGCTATGCTTGGAGTTTCTTTGCGGGATTGAATCAGGAATGAAGATATCCGCAGGAGAACCAAGGTTACAGACATAGTGCGAAGAATCGCCAAATTTAAGTGGCAATGCGCAGGGCACATGGCTCGCAGAACAGATGGCCGTTGGGGCCGAAAGGTTCTGGAGTGGTGACCGCGTACCTTAAGACGCAGTGTTAAAAGGCCTCCTACAAGGTGGACCGATGACCTGGTAAAGGTTGCGGGATCCGATGAATCCGAGACGCACGGGACAGTTCATTGTGGAGACACTTGGGGAGGCTTATGGTCCAACAGTGGACGTCTTTCGGCTGAAATGATGATGATAATTGAGCTCCTTAATAGTCCAGGGTTGAGCTTTACGAATACTGACAAATGCTTGCACTGACTGGACAGGTCCCCTCAAATCTGTATAGTCCTTTTTTCAAAAGACCATCTTAGACAAATCTGCATGGTTCTCATATGATTTGATCATTACATACTTACCTACTGTATGGACTTTAAAAGAGACTGACTTTATGAGCTAGGAAACATCGGCCTCATCTAGTATAAAATGATGATAAAAGTGTTTTTTTGTACCTGTTTGCAAAATAAATATTATTTAATTATGTTTAATCCAAAGATATTTTATTTATTGTTTTTTTTTTTAATTTAGATGCTCTCTTAGGATCATTTTTTACTTTCACGAGGGCGAAGTCGCTGGCAGAAGCTGATATTGCTATAAATTGAGGATGGTTAGTTTAATTACATACATTACCTACTACCAGGTAATATAATTACCAGTCTTCATTTTAAACTGGCGTTTTAAACGGTTATTTCACCTGAATAAATTATTGGTGGTCGCCGATCATGAATTCAATTTATTATTATATCAGTTAGTTCGATCCTTGAAACGATTAAAACGAAATTCATTACAGTATTTTAAATAAGCTATAATTTTATTTATTTATAATTTTGGTTTTTCGTAGAGTGTTTTACCTTGGCTTTGTGCAAACTACATTATTTTTTTCCTATCCGGCTATTGTCTGCTACTTCGTCCGCATTAACCTAAAAAAACTATTTATTTTGCAACCGCGAAAAAATCAAAATCTTTGAAGCACGCCACCGCCGCTAAGAGCGAAAAAGCGCGGGGTTTTCTCAGAGCGAATCGCTACAGCGGTGAGCGGTGAGATGAGCGGCGGGAACTAAAGTACCAGTGACTAAGTACGAAGCCACGAAACAGAGCGGCGCGAACAGCGGTGTAGAAGTGGCATACTCAGTGGCGAAGCAAAAACATAAAAATGTTTTAAATAAACTTCTATGTGCTGCAGAATATAATCAAAAGTTTTCACACTCATTCTTGTGTACTCATAAAACTTATCTGGATATTTTCTGTAATCTTCGTATAGGTGACGAAATTGGCCATTTAAACACCGAGCTTTATTCAGTTCGTGCACTGTATTCCGTCTCTCATAATAAGAATATTTTGTTTTAAAAATATATTGCTTTCTAAACAGAGATAATTTTGATAACACCATTATTTTGAGCACGTTCTGACTACCTAAATACGTCCACCGCGGCGGTGCGCGACGGTCCGGCGCGTTGGCGTGTTTATCAGTTGTCTAGTACTCATAACACAAGCTCTACTTAGCTTGGGACTAGACGGCGTTGTGTGATAGTTGTATAAAATATATATCTATTAATATATATATTTATACATCTATTTCTGGCCCTTTCTAAACATTTTCCATTTTAAATATACAGTGGCTCAATTGAATGTACACACAACTTCGTATTATCTGCATTTTAATTCAAGGACCATTTTTTTATTAATTGTAGTAACTGTAAAGTTTACGACTTCTATTTTGGTCATCAAATTGAGATTCCATGTTAAAAAAAACATTGTTGTTTATTTATTTGCATAATATTACTTTCTTTAATAAAGTTTATACCAACACGTGTAGAAAGATATACATAAAACTGAATAAATAGAAACATAACATAAAATTCACAAAAATATAGAGCCTTACATACCATCAATCAATTTATAGATAAGTATCCGAGACCATAGGCAAATTAAAACATAAAGTATACAATATATTTAATTATAATAATTGTTCCTCTAAATTTAAATTAATTAAAAAACATAAATATAATTCATTCAGCTGATTTTCATACTAATGTGTTCAAACATTTCTCCGTACTTTAGATTGGAATATATTCGAATTTTGATCAGCCGGTGAGTGAGCAAAAACTTCGCTTGATTAATTACTGCATGTTGATTGGGATTATGCGGTATGAATCTGGGGGCCACTAGAAGACGGAAGGCTCGAGAGCAGTCGCGCCTGCTCAGTACAACCGGCGCGGATAGACCACCGCCCAAACGCGACAGAAAGAAGCAGAAAGAAACGCATAAAGAATGCATTTTGCCGTTTCAGCTTGAGGATATCAGTACCAGTTCAGAGGAGTTCATGAGATGAATATAACTTATGCTGTACCCGCTACAAGAGAAGATTATTATTTATTATATGCTTTTTACATCACCTGCTTGATAATGGCCTTTTATATGTCATATATCCATCACTTAAAGCAAGTCATGCAGTATGAGCGATCTCTAGGGAATAATGACATTTGAATTTTGAACGTCAAAAACCATTAATTGTAATAAAAAAGAAAACACATTAAGTGAATTAAAATGCATGAAATAAGTTTATTCAAAAATCAAACTGGCCACTAATAAAAAAAAAAGAATTAAATGTGGCTACAAACGAGTCTTTTAAATTTTGTTTGTTTTGAATCTCAAAACATGTCGCGTGATAGTTAAGAATAACTTGTAAATAATACTTATATTTATCTAATTTATAATTTGTTTTAGTAAATTGTCTTTCAATTATCTCACAGATGGTGTAAAAAGTAAAGTATCTAACACAGGGATAAATCGGTCTTTGTCTTAGGTGGTTTGAATTTCTCACTTTACTCAGGTTTCTATATCCTCGCAATGCTCGGGAGTTAATTATATTAAATCTTAACAACCTTCCTTTAGTTCGGCATTCAACATGCCACCTGCGACTTAAAGCAGTGTCTTTAAGTCGCGGGTTGCGTTATCCCCTATTCACATAATCTACTATTATTGTACTGTACTTTGTTTCGTGTGGATGCCGTACAATCGAATTAAACTCAAGCTTGCTGCAGATAAATGTGAAGTATAGAGCAACAATTGCATGTTTGTTGGCGAACCGAGCTGAGTGTCTTAAGACAAACCTTAGGAATTAGTGTATTCACTTACACATATTGGTTATGGCGGTTAGTTCGGTGTTCACCAATACACTGAGATTGCTGATTGTTATGACGCGCTGCAGCTGGGTGACCGATTCGCTACCGACGAGTATGCAACTGCGGCCATCCAGCGACAGCGAAAGAATTTGATAGTCTCACACTTGTTACACTATTGAGGGGAAAAACTTCTTTGCTGATCCACAAATGATTCACATAGGCCATAAGCTGGACAGGCTGCAACCGCCTGATGGACACGGTGAAGGTGTGCCCTGCTTGGGCTGAGCACCGCCGTTTCTCGTCATTAGATGATTACCCACCTTAAAAAAAACCGCAAGATCTCCAAAACTTACTACTATTCAAGTGACTAATAAGGTGGAGCATTTGCTTCACCACAGTAGTAAATGCTCTATTCTTCTTTAAAAAGCTCATAGTCCGGTCAATTTAGACATCCAAGGTTACAATAATTCGCACCCAGCTGAAAATTGGTTGGATTGTTTTGAACCTTCCCCTATTTTTTTGGTGTAATTTGACTGGACTATCATATGACTGGAGCTGTTGTTACTGCGACAGGTGATCGCTACCGTGTTTAGAGTCAAATATTTTAGCTACATCAAATTACTGTTTCTATTGACATATCTAGCTATGAATATCAGCTAACACTCGGTAACGCAGAGTCTAGCTGACTAATCCTTTCACCACAATGGTAAACACAAACGGTTCTTTTCAGGACCACGACCAACCGTCTTTCATAAGGCATTGACATTTCTAAATGTTTCTCTTTGTTATTATTTTTCGTTCTTATTTTATGTTTCTTATTTTTGACTGAGAACGGCATAATAAGAATAGGCTGCTTTCATGATCTGAAATAAACAAAGTAATTTTCGTTGAAGTACTCCAGAATTACAAGCAAAAAAATTACAATATTTAAAAACAGGAAATCCTTAATTTTATCAATGATGTTTTCAAGTTACGCATCCACGGATCGACTTCTGTTAGAGTTGCTTAATCATGGAAATTGGCTTGCTCTGACTTTAACCTTTTAAGTTAAAGGGACACTTACAGATAGAAAGCATGCGTTGTCCATATCCTTGAATCCAGCGGCAGAAAGCTTGAGTGGTCGCTGTGCTCTCATAATCATCATCAGTAGAGGTCGTCGTTGGCTTGTTGGGATCCGCTCCCATTTGCACTGCATCACCGCGTCTGATATACGCTCGGCCTGGAAAGATCACTTCATTGAAAAACTGTATCAGTTTTCATTGAGTAATCTAGAGTGTTGTCTTACTTTGTCTAATATTCTTGGCACATTTTTTATTGCTGGTAAACGTGATAACACTAGCAGTATTTGCTAAAGTCTGAAATTACGCTTAACGAGGCCTTTCATCTTCAGGTTTCAAATTGTTGCCCAGGGTATCTTAGTAAAAATATTATTTTACTTTTGAGTAACATTGAGTGTGTGTCGTAAGTAATACATTGTAAATTACCAAAACCAAATTCTTACTTGTATCGTCAACTCATTTCCTGTGAAGCACTGTATGCCGAGCTGAATGATCATGGCCACTAAGAACGCCGCAGACGTTATTAATCTTACTGACTTGAAACTCGACGCGTCTTGCTGCAAGGCAAGCAATCAACTCAGTTTTATAGGAATCCGTATCTCAGCGTTACTGGGAGATCCCAGATGACACCCCGAGGGGCTTTTACAAAAACTATATTGGAACTTTTGTTAATATTGGGAGGGTGATATTGTAATATATAATCATTGTACTTGGCCAATACATTTTCGTAATAACCGTGATTGTTTTTTTGGACATCTAATACTTGAAGTTAACATAGCTACAATTGAGTCTAGTTCTTTGAAAACTAGTAGGTGCTGACTGTACACTAAGTAGACAATAAATTGTTTCGTAAAAATCTTACCGAAACTTGAACCATTACAACGCAGATGGCTGCCATACTCGCGAGCAGTTGAGTCATGAAGCCGTACGAATAAGTCTTAGAGAATTTCTCCACACAACTGAAATTAAAGAGGATACAAAGGTAATGCTAAAATGAGACTAATTCTGCGACGTTAATATAATAAGTTGGTATGCAAAGCTGTTACTGCACTTGGATTACGAACTGATTTAACCAATTAATTGAATACCAGCAGCACATAAAGTAGAGACGCGTGAAATGGAAATCATACAACTATTCATATAACCTATGATTATATTATAGACAATATATTAACTTACTTAATAAGAAGCTGATGTTGTCGAAAACAGTTCCTGAATGTAATTTCTAGCGCTGCTTCCATTTCTTCTTTTGGCACAAAATACTGTACAATATTTTCATTATTTTCTTCTGCACTCAAAAATAAAGACTCTCTTTCTTGAAGAGCATCGGGATGTATGCCTTCACATAATGATGCCATAGTTCTATCATATGCAGTCGTTATTGCCTCGTTTAGTATTTCAAACTGTGAGCTCATATGCAGGGTAACAGATGCAATGAATGTATCAATGATCATCACGACATGGGCAGTCCATAGCAAACCAATAGTTTCGAACACAAAAATAGGAATATATGACGAATCTTTCTGATAATCCCAAGGTATGTAGATAGATTGCGGCAAGGCGCGAACTGGATAAAGAGAAGTATCGTTTAATGTAGCTACTAAAGATTTCCATTTGATATCTTGAATCGATCCATTAACATGTCCATTACCAATAGTAAGCCATCCAAAGAAGAGGAAAGCTCCAGTTATAATTTTAGATATTTTTATCGTTTCTCGAATCTTGGATATATTTTGATAATAATCATATAACTCTATCTCTAAAGTGCGCACTATATACTGAATATCCACGTTTTTAAAGAAAAATATAGACATTTTTAGGAGTGTGAAATTATCAGAGATGATAAAGGCGAGGCAGAACATAAATTGGTCCTTGTCTTTTTCACCAACGAAGGGGTCAATAGTTTCCATGGTAACGAAGCCAGCTACGATGACAACTTGGGTAAAAATACAGTAGTAAAGGTACCAGCCTGGGAAGTTGGACGTTTTACCTTCCGCGGGTTGATGCCACCAGCCCAGCCCCAGGAATCGTAGGATCAAAAAGTGAGAACGGAAATACTGGCTGGGACGAGAACCAGACATGGTGACGTCGTAGACGCTGCATATAAGTTTGTGAAATATTGCGATTTACGGCTTTGGCGTCTCATTTTATACATTATATAATAATACAACAACATACTAGGGAAGTACAGGCTGGTCTTTTTTATTTACGGGGCTTTTGTATATTTTTTAAACAGAGTACTAAGTTTCGATATGTGGACGATATGCGGAATGTGGACCACAGTTCATAAATAAGACAGTTGCAAAACAATAATAATATTTTGCAACTGTCTTTGAAGCATATTATCATTTCATTGATTCATTTTAATCAATGAAATGATAATATGCTTTTACAAATTCACTCAGGACATGGTATGAACGATAAGAAAATGTAAATAGGTATCGAATGAACATTTATAATATGGGTATAGCTTTATTATTCAAGAAAATATTGAAGCAAGCAATGAAATGTGGTTCCATGTAAAATACTGGTTTTCAGCTTAATCCGGTTAGACTTGGAATCAACTTCCATTTATTTGAGAAAAGGCTATGTATATTAATTCAATGATATGGTTAAATATTAAAAAAGCTTTCGACACCATGATCCAAAATCATGGTGTCGAAAGTTTTTTTAAATCACTACTAAGTGCAGTCAAACAACTACAACAATGAAACATTTGCTTTAGCAGTAATGGGTAATTAATTAAGGCATTGAAAGCTTTAGATTAGCAGCACGAAATTGTTATTTCGTGAGTAGGTTGCAAATTAAAATACAGACAGATTACAGATTTCATTAGCGAAATGCAGCATACAGTTTGAGGCGAAACATATAGTCCAAGATCCCAGAGCGATCTGACATAACTTATTTTCACATGGATGAAACCTTAGGTTCTCAGTAACGTCTCATGTGCTTTGAATACCTGTGTACTTGTGGAGCTCTCCCTTAGGGCCCCTGGGCAAGTACCAGGTGAGAAAAGGAACTAAAAATAAGAGTTACCTAACTTACACTTTTTTGGCTTAATTTTTATATATATTTTGGCGTGCCAGCTCTAGAGTTTATTACAATATTAGAGGTACAGACAGAGGTATTGAACTAGTGATTAATGAGAGTGCCCCTGACTGAGGATTGTTGAAAGGCTGTCGCTGATACCTGAAAAGTGGCAGCGCAGAGTGGTAACTACTCTTATGAATTACTTATATTTAAAAGGAAAATACAAAAGTTTTACGTGATGTCTGAAATAATGCAAGTAATCAGGCTGTATATGTATAAGTAGCATCTTTTCGTTGAACTACAAAATTGAAGATTAGTTAACTTAATAATATGGTAGTAGGTCACTTAATTACTGGTCTGAACTTTGAACTGACGTTTTGTGTGGTTATTTCATCTGAATAAATTATGAATGGTCGTCGATCGCGAGTATTTGCAATTCTGCCAATTAGTTACTCCTAAGTAAGTTTTATTTTCAAAGGGATATTTGTTTTAACACTATATAAACCCCAATTTATTTGAAAATGGGAACTGATGAAGAGCACGTATGGCCAATAGAACTTCACAAACAAACATATAGATATTTTGATTAAAATAATCAAGCGAATATGTCGAAGCAAACATAACAAATTGAGCTGATGAAAATGGTACAATTGAACTAATCTGATGATGAAACCGGAACTCCGTAATAAAACAATATATCTTGCTTGTGTTTGGGCTTATTAGAATTATCATGAGTTGCACTCTGGCTCTAAGTACTATTGAATTGATCTGATGATGAAGCTGGAAGATAAGCATGGCAATCCTGAAATAGCATAATCAGCCTTTTTTTAATGTTTCCACTGTTGGGACTCAGGCCTCCTCTCTGGGATAGGGAATGGGTCGTAATCCACCACGCGGGCCCAGTGCGGGTTGGTGGATGACACAGGTCTTCGAATTTTTTGGGTCTAGGACATGCCGGTTTCCTCACGATGTTTTCTTTCACCGTTTTGAGAGCAGTGGTAATGAAATAAATTACACAAAGTAATGCGCCTGGCTGGGTTTAAACCCGCGACCTACGACTCGTAAGTCGGGCCCGTTACCACTCGGCCACCACTGCTCCAATTTTTTTAAATTCTGAAATAAACCAATGTATCCTAGCCGTTTTTCGACTTTTTGAAATTGCCAAGAGATACATTCTGGTTATGAATGGTTTAAATAGTTATATTATCTATTACTATAGAATATGCACATTATTTAGGATTATTTGTCGCGTTCATTTGTACATCAAAACTGAAGAGAGAGCTCTGTCGGTGCAACGACGTGGTTGGGTAACTGAATGTAATCAAAGACAAAGCATTGTTGGATAAGTTATCATTTAATCCTGACGGCAATTATTTAAAAATAGTTTAGCATAATAAACGAATGTGTCAAAATAGAACGGTTACTATATCTTCTATTCGAAGAGATAGTTTAAATTGGTACGGAATGACTGCACTGACAACGAATAGCACTCGCTGAAGCTTAACGCTCAGTAGATCTTATAAAATATTTCTTATCCATATTTTTTATTCTGTGGTAAATTATTCTTGTCTCTGGCTGAGAACGGCATAATACGAATATGCTGCTTTCATGATCTGAAACAAAAAAGTTTTTTCGTTAAGAAATTTTAAAGTTTAGTTTGACCTACAGGCTAATATGAAACAAAGTTTTAAGATGACGTCACGAATGTTGAATTCAAAATAGCATTTATTCCAAATAAACCATTTACAGGCACTTTTGAAATGTCAAGAAGTCAGTCAGTCAGAAAAATAATAATAAATGATGCTAATTGCACATTCCAAAGCGTAGATCTCTATGGAGAAGAATGTGCAAGAAACTCCATGGACACTCTTTTCAATCATATTTTGTAATTACAAATATCTCTGTTACATGTTTCTTGTCGCTATCATGTGAGAACAATGTAAATAAAAATAAAAACTAAATATAGATATTAAAATAGCAACTGGCAGCTAAGAGATGACCAGCCTCAACTGACAGCGCCCGTTCACGTACATGACGATAATATTAGCACCACTCAGCTCAACCGTTTTGAAGGGAACCGAATGATCCAACACCCGCGCCACCATCAGTGAGACATTTGAGTGAGCATGACAAACTCTCAACTGCCATGCTCATTTATGTCAAATAAGTCCAGTAGCAACATAAAAACTATAAAAAGCTCCATGGTACTCACATTTACAAACTGTGGAAAAAATGCTTCTATACATATAATACAATACTTATATTTTACAATTTCAAGAAAAAAAACATTAAAAAATAATTTCCATACTAATCAATTTGTACACCCCGGTGGTAGTGGATTACCGCCTCGAATAACTAACTGAGCTTACCGTAAAGACTGCTGTAGGTCTAGAGTTCAAAACAGGAGATGAACATAATATCGTGTAATTTCATGAACACTAATTTCTTAACATAAATAAAATTGAGTCTCGTGATTTCAATTATCCCGCATGGGGACCGCTAGTTGGAATACAGTCCACTCAGGCCTATTTTTTGAAGTGGGAATTTATCAAATAACTCCTACAAAAAAAAGTCAAATCCAAATCAACATAGAATCATCATCATCATCATCATTATCATTGTTTCTGCTGAAAGACGTCTAATTGTTAGACATAGGTTTCCTCCAAGAGTCGCCATAGTGAACGGTCCTGTGCGTTTCGCATCCATCGGATTCCCGCGGCCCTCACCAGGTCATCGGTCTAGCTTGAGGAAGGCCTTCAAACGCTGCGTCTTCTGGTAAGCGGTCGCCACTCCAGAACCTTTTGGCCCAAACGACCATTAGGTCTACGAGCAATGTGTCTTGCCCACTACCATTTTAGTTTAGCAATTCTTCGGGAACTTAGAACACACAACTCTAAAGTTAAGATATTTGTGTTGATAGTGATTTAAAACATCTCGAAATATGAATCCTAGTATGATGCTGTCTAGTGTTACTTACGGCTAGGAAGCACGCATTGTCCATGTGCGTGAATCCAGCGGCAGTAAGCCGGAGCGGCCGCTGTGCCCTCATCATCATCATCAGAAGGGGTTTCCGTTGGCTCGTCGGGATGCGCTCCCACTTACATTGCATTACTGCGTCCGATATACACTCGGCCTGGAAACATAGATTAAATAAACAAAACGAATCATGAGTTAACTCATTGTGCACTGCAGCTTATACGTTTACGCTGTGTACGCACTCTTCGTCAACATGGTCGTATTGTAACTACTGCATTTACTGCAAATTGGACATAATTATTTTTCTTTGTATAATAGTTGGTCTTTCATCAGCCATCGACTTAATATCGTGTATTTTTATAATTAAATAAACGTTGTAATAAATAAATCGAAACATAACTCGTGTTATGGTAACTTTCTGCTGTTTTGATGAAAGATTTGGTTTTCGATGAAATTATAGGTACTTACTAACTATCTTCAACAGAAGATTTGGATTTTAGGACGCTTTCCGTTCATATTTTATCAAGGCGAAAAGTGTAAACTTTATCTAACCTAGTCTAACCCCAGAGTGATCACTCGATGAGCGATTTGCCGCAATTTGCGACCTGAGGGTAGTAATCTGGTCTTATCGCGGTCATCTACGATCTGGTTGTACTCAAATTAGCAATATAAGTTGGTAAAGATAAGGGGTGAGCTATTAGGCTACGTATTGTTTTGTAAATAGGTAGTAAATAACATTTATTTGTCAGTGGAAGGGCTAGTTAGTGATCCAAAGGTTAACACCAATTTACAAAGCCTGGAGTACAGGCGCAGGGTAACCAGCTTTTTGGTAGGAGAATTGATTCCGCCATCACCTTTCTACTATCGGGTAACCCGATGTACGGCGAGACCCTTACGTTGCTAACATCTCTACGGTCTAGACTAAGCGTTTCGTCTCGACATTTGTACCGCGTAGATCGAAGCATTGGTACAATTTGCCTGCTGCACTTTTTCTGTCCGATTATTATTTAAGTGTCTTCAAGGCTAGAGTAAATAGGCTTTTAATAAACCAGTGCAATTCACCATCAACAATTGCATCACTGCTAACCATTAGGTTGGATCGCAGTCAAGCGCTGGTTTACATAATTTAAAAAAAAAGTTTTATGTAGGTGGGAAAACACAGTTCACAGCACAACAGCAACACAGCATTCTAAGGTAAGCCTTTTGCTAACTATGCAGTTGAATACTGGTTATACATGGTGCGAGGGTCTATCTGACCTAAACCACCCCATTGTTAGTTACAAGCATGTCAATGTGCGGCACTGCCGTTACAGACAAGTTACTTACAGTGTCGCATATAAGAGACCATTGTAAATTAAAATGTTTTGAATTTTTGGGTTATTGTGATTTTAATGTATTGAATTTTAATCTATTGCATTTTAGTGTATTGAATTTTAATTTATTGAATTTTAATTTATTGAATTTCAATTTATTGTTTTTTATTTAATTGAATTTTTTAAAAATTATTATTTATTGATTTTAAGCTAATTATTTTATATGGATGATCTCTAATTTGGCTTTTTACCTGAACTAATTATATTTTTTATTTTTAGTAAAACTGGCTGTCAGAGATCTTTTCAACAAGTTATTACTTACCTGTAACGTCAACTCATTTCCAGTGAAGCACTGCATGCCGAGCTGAATGATCATGGCCACAAAGAACGCTACAGACGTTATCAATCTTACTGACTTGAAGCTTGACGCGTCTTGCTGCAAGGAAAGCATGTCAATCAATCAACTCAGCCCCATTAACACTCGATACAATCTGTAGCTACTGTATACCTTTTTCTTTAATACTTTTTTTTTTCAAGCTTTGTACACTAGGAAAATTACTCCAGCATCGATTTTTTTGAGGTTAGAAGTCATCTAATGACTTGTATCGCTCTAGGGTGGAGAGGCAGGGCGTATCAGACTTTTAGTGACTAAAACCAAATCTATGTTCTTTTAGTTGCCTTTTTCGTTTTAGAACCTAAGTATCCTTTTCAGAAGCTTTCTCATATGATCCTAGCAGGCCTGTATCTTATGCATTCACAAATATGTTTATTCACATATACAAGAAACCCAGACCTGGAACCGCTATCTGTAGCCCAAACATTGAAAATGAACATCCAAAATTTTACTGCTGCAAAGCTGTTATAATTTGGAGTGATATTGATATATAGTCTCTTCTCTTAGTCGACATATGTTTGTGGTTATTAAAAGATTTGCATTTTACATTAGATTGTTTTGATGCAATTAATTTTGAGTACTTGGAACACACGGCATTTGTTTTATTCTAAGCAGTGCAAAGTAATAATCCACATTTCTTTGAAAAATAATCTACACTACAGTTTGAATGGGCGGTAGTAGAGTCAAGAAATAAATTGTATCGAGTAAAATATATTACAACATCTTATGCAAAAATATGGAGATGAAATAAAGCCGCATATCTATGAATCTTACCGAAACTTGAACCATTACAACGCAAATGGCTGCCATACTCGAGAGTAGTTGAGTCATGAAGCCGTAAGAATAAGTCCTAGAGAATCTCTCCACGCAACTGAAATTAAAGTGGAAAAAATTTAATAATACTCGGAACACTCATGATAGTAGTATACGTAGTGAAAACTTTATTCTAATATCAAAGCAGAAAGGTGAATATAAAGCACAGATTATGTTGATTTAAGTGTGAAAAAAAGGCAAACCAACTGACAATATTGAGGGTGTAATCCTGAGATATTGCTGCATGTCATATCCACGAGAACTCGGTCCCCTTATTGCTTTCGTATCGACTGTGAATTGATATTTTTTACGCAGCGGGATACCCATCATTTTTCAGACCTGTCCCTTATTGACCCCGCAAATATCTGTGTTTGTAGTAGGCGGCACGTTTCCAATAACTACGGGGACGATTGCGATGTTCGCATTGTATTAAAGTTGAAATGCGGATGGCATAAACTGATATGGGTGTTCGAGATTATTGGGTCAATGTCTTTGTTTATCTTTAAGTGCATTGTTTAGTTTAATAAGTCCATATCTGCGAAATTCACAGTAGTGGTTGGACTCCACAAAATCAGTGAGTATTTAATTATACTATTACTAGCTTCTGCCAACGGATTCGCTCGCATGAAAATAAGTTTCTCCATATAAACTTCCAACCCACGTTTTACCCTCTTAGGTGAAGTTTCGTAAAATCCGTTCTTAGTGGATGTTTACACCCTATAACGAAAATACCTGCTAAATTTTAAGTTTTTAAGTGTTTCTGAGATCTCGTGATTAATCAGTGGGTGGTATTTCGCTTATATATATATATAGATTAATAGCTGATTGTCAAAAGTTTTCTTTAACGGTCGTTGACAAAAAGTATTATAATAAGAGGGGAGTCGTTATTGCATTTCCTTTTCTTTAAACCCTTTTTGGGCATTTGATGGAAATTTTCGATTTATAGGTCATCCATCATCATTTTCGCTAAAAGACGTCCATTACTGGACAAAGCGTCACGTAAATGTCACCATAACGACCAGCCCCGTACGCCTGGCATCTTTTGGATTGCTGCGATCCTCAATAGGTCATTGGTCCACCTGTGGCGATTACGTAGTCCCTACTCCAGAACCTTTTGTTCTATTGACCAGTTGGTGGATGGATATTTTGATGTAATTGGATATAGTCTACAGGCTTGTTTGTCGAAGTACGCCGAACTTTGGCTCGGGATGCCGCCGCCAAACCTTCCAGTTAATTCACATTGCACTTTATGGCAGTTTAGGACGTTCGGCGGGCCCAAGTCGGTTCGCTGCCAAAAACTCTACAGTACTTAGTCTGGGATCGCAAATACGACTATTACTGTATGTAAAGCTGAGCTTTGTGCGTAGTAACAGTGTGTTGAAAGAAATATTAAAGAAAACTATACAGTGTCAAATTACCATACCATTCATTCATAATTTCCTTAGCTTTTTTAGGGTTCCGTACTCCAAAAGGAAAAAACGGAATCCTTATAGGATCACCTTGTTGTCCGTCAGTCTGTCTGTCTGTTAAACGCGTGGAGGTATCGAGTTGAATTTAAAACTATTAACTCAGGTCTGCGGTCCCTTGAAATTGCATTTTTTTTTTATCAAACTTCTGAGTTAACGAAAAAAAAGATACGGCAGTTTATGTTGCAAAAAACGTGTATTTGAACACTCTCAAGGGAATCAAAATTCATAGGGTACTTTCCATTGACCTAGAATCCTGAAATATGGTATGAAGCAAGGTCTCATAGTACAAGTATAGGAAAAGATCCTAGATAAACTTAGAAAAGAAGATTATGAAATTAAAAATTCAGTTTAATTTTAGCTCGGTTTAGAACTGCAAACTCATTCATGAGAGGCGGTGCTTTAACCACTGATCCATCACATATTCACAAACTCCACCACCGTGATTGCAATATCTAATGACGATAAAATAAAAGTATATCAACAATATGGCTTTATTTCAAGTAGGTAATAGTACAACCAAAGCGTGACATACAGGTGAAACAATAGAAATATGAGGCGTACGCACCTTTGAATAGGAATGGCTTTCGTCGGGATGAGCATACAGATCACATGTATCTTGGAAACATCTTAAAATCTTAGAAGGATGTTCCATCAAAACATTTGGTGAGCAAAATGTTATCTGAATAATATATTATAAACTAATAAGTTGTACATACAATTCATATTTAATTAGCAGTTATAAGATATTGGTCGCATGACTTCGTATGATTGCAAATTATATGTCACCGGAAAATAGCGGACTATAAATCTTTATTAGATTATAATTTCTCGATAAAGATATTATGAAAAAATCGTTTCGTATTCGATAAATCATATCCAAATTCATTAGTTTCCAATATCGTCATCAACGTCTTCTTGACCTTGTCCCATGTTATCAGGGGTTTAGGTCCCATGTTTTATCACTGACTTTCTTTTCTTTCATATCACTCTTCATCCATCTTTTCTTTGGCCTCCCTCTCTCTCTCCATCCATCCACATGTATGCTCATAACTCTTTTATTAAACGATTCCCCTTAAACTTTTCAGTCGCTGGCGCCACTTTTAAACTTCCTCTAATATATTCAATTAGTTTCCAATATAATCGTGTCTTATTTAGAAACAAAAATAGTTTACAATTTCTCGTGATATTTTATAATCTTACGACGTTTCATGGGTGGTCCGAATGGGACCCTGGGGTTCTAGAACGCAAGGCTAAGAAGAAATATAGGAGTGTGTTTTAGCCAGTAAAAGTCTAACACGTCTTCTCGAGCGGGAGGTCATTGGATGATATCCCGACTAAAAACTGCAAATCTGCTGACATATCGACAGTGGAAAGGTAAAATTGGTTAAGCCATTTTACCTTCTTCTGTCGATATTATTAAACCTTCCTCGTTTATAGTCCTTTCAATTTTTGAAAACTGCTCCAAAATCCATTGCGTGTTTTAAAAGAATTTAGTGGAAAAATAGACAGACTCGAAAAGGAACTGTTATAAATATTATCACACTAGTATTTATAAAGGCGAAAGTTTGTGAATGTTTGTATTCGTGTGTTTGTTACTTCTTCACGCTCGAACGGCGGAACGGATTTCGATGAAACTTTGTAGACCATGTCCTGGAATTGCACATACTTATGATATTTTTTGATCCCGGGAGTATGTTCCTATGGGTGAAGCCGCTGGCTACAACTAGTGTATAGACAAAGATGATTAACACCCGTTTTCTGATTAAAGCTTTAAGTTAAGTATTTCTTAAAGACTAACCTGAAAACCTGTAAAAAAATTGGTATTTAAGTAGGATTCGAGATGTTCTTAACTCTCAAAATACTCAATCCAGAAACCCGCCCTAACAGCGACATGACATGTAGGAACGTTGCACTGTTAAACCAATTCTTTTAGAAAAATAAGTGCTCTATTTGTTACTTACAAGAAGAGGCTAGCAAATCATCCTAATGATCTAGCTACCCAGGTAATACGTACCAGGCATGAAACCCGCTTGAAACGGCGCTTGATCCTGGGACCAGACCAGGTTTAGCCATTTACATTGAGGAGTTCTCTCCGCTGGAAGGCACACTTAGCATGACACAACGCACTTCACAAATTTGCTTATAATCAACGACTGATTGCAAATGAACAAAGAGAGAAAAAAAAAATTGTCGCGTGTTCTGTTAAATCTCTATCTCCTTAAACAAGTGTAAAACATGGCAATTCTTAAGTAATCCACTGAAAAGCTGAGGAAACAGATTGAAAAGTCAGACTGGAATACAAAGCGACTGTGATTACCTAGGTTAACACTACGTAATATAGATATATCCTCTTGCTGTGCGAACGTCTCTCGAATACAGAGAGCGATATTATTACTTACAACTTTATTTACGTTTGACCTATCTTTTATCCATATTTCATTCAAAGATAAAGAAAGTCCTATATTTAAAAGTGTATCGTGCTCTTATTAAAGTGTAGGTTCCGGTTAGTTTTTGTTTTTTTTGGGTGGGAAAATCATCTAATGACATCCCCGCTCATGGGCGAAGCGCGAGGGCGGGTCAGACTTTTACTGACTAAAAACCCACTCCTGTTCCTTCTTTGCCATTGTTCCAAGGCTCCGGGGATTTCTTTCGCATTAAACATGGCCCCATGCAGTAGGCTTCGACCCTGCTAGGCCCCTACGGTTGCTGACATCTCATTGAGGCGCGCGTGGTACACTACGCGCCGTCGACGACTTGTGCTCGGTCCGGACGGTTACCGGACGGTCAGACGGCGAGCTACCGTGGCCGGAAATCGGGATCGGAATCCCTGCTGCTCCCGGCTGGGGCGCAAGGGCTATTGCCTTGCTATTTGATAGCATTACTGCTTCACAGAAGGAGGCGACCGCCTGCTACTCCTCCTCGCTCCGGACCATAGCCTGTACTAAGGCCTGGCGCGAGAGATCGCTGCCGCCGATCGCCTCCTCGAGGACACGGCGGTGCTCTGCCCAGGCAGGGCACACCTCTACCGTAGGCTCCACCGTGTCCTCCGGGCGGTCCACACAATGGCGACACCCGGGCGTTTCTTCCGCACGAATCCGGTGCTGGAACCTCCCGAACTTACCATGTACGGTGAGGAACTGCGTCATGCATAAGGTCACCGTGTTGACTTTCCAGCCACTTCTCAAAAAGGGGACTTATCGCCATAATTACGGCGTGCCCAAGGTTCCGCAGTTAAGGTCAATTAAGGTTTTAATAGGTCTTTCTATTAATATTTGTATGCCACTTAATGTGGCAGAACACAGAGACACTTATATAAAATATTTGTTTTAACAAAATTTTACCTGTAAGCACAAATAAACTTTTTGTATTTGTATTTATTTATTACTTTAACACTAATAAATAAAATCTTTTTCACGAATCACCAGTGGCACTAACTGCCGATCCATTAGTCACAGAGAAGATAGTCGATAGGGTCCTAACTTTCTGGAGTGGTGACCGCGTACTGGAAGATGCAAGGTTGGCAGGCGCTAGGTTGACCGATAACTTAGTGACGGTTGAGAGAATCCGATGGAAGCGAGATCGGACCGATCGGTCGTTATGGCGATATTTGGGGGAAGCCTATGTCCAACAGTAGACGTCTTTCAAATGTTCCTCTAAAAGCATATTTTGAATTACTTACAGAATTATAAGTTGGCTAAGTGGCTAAGTTCGCTACGATGCGATTCTGCGACATATGTACGTAGGTATGACGGAATTGTAAAGGTTTTTTACTGAGCCCGAAAACGTAGGTATGTAGGAGAATATCCAATAGCTTATCTGGGAAACCAATCAAGGGTAAAATTTATTTCCTCACTTGATTTGTGTGTCTTTTCTCTTTGACATTTTATTACCATTTCCCATGGCATGAATATTTTGTACTGTAGAGTACAGAATACAATTAAGGAAATAAACTGCCTGTAATAGTATTTTAATATCATAGTTGTAGTGTGTTAATTTGTAGATCTTTGATAGTCGTTACGGATAATCAAAAGCCAGGAAATCGGATACTAGTATCCGATTTTCTTGCAATAAGGAATCTTGATACCCAATTACTGGGTTGTGCCGGTCAGTTAGGCAGTAGCTTTATGCAAAATACTAGTCATCTGCATCCTGTTGGACTGGAAACCGACTCCAGTATAGTTTTTTCACATGGTCTCTCTTTGAAATGTTCCCGCAGCCCTAGTAGGCACCGTTCCTACTGGGTCCCTTGATTTTTCCTGACATCTCTTTGAGGCGCGCTTGGAACACTACGCAACGTCGGCTTGCTCTTTATCGGACGGTCGTATAGCGAGCTAACCATTGCTCGTTGTCAGCAAGCCCGCGCCTACGGTGGCCGGAAATCGCCCTGCGACTCTCACACCCGGGGCTTTTCCTTTGGCAGCGGCTGGGGCGAGAGGATGTCCATTCCCTGACGGTTGCGGCCATTTTCTTCGCTCATGTTACTTCTTGGCAGAATGAGGCAACCGTTTCCCATCACTGTCGCTTCAGAACTTGGCCTAAACCAAAGCCGGATGCGAGAAGTCACCTTCGCCGATTGCCTTCACGAGGACATTGCAGTGCTCCACCCAAGCAGGTAAAACTTCCACCGTGTCTTCCAGGCGATCCGTACAATGGTGACAAAAGAAAAAGGAACCTCCCGAACTGGTCATGTCCGGTGAGGTGGAAGTGAAAACGCCTTGGCACCTCTCTAGCTTCTATCAACTACTGCACCACTTACCGCCGAGTTGACGTCGATTGTGACGTGTCTAACCCTAACATAGGCAATTGGGATCTTGGGCAATTGGGCAATTGGTGTAGTATTTCCATATGATATTGGGACCATACAAATAGGTACAATAATGATTGTAAATAAATTATATAATAATATCTTTACTTACGTACCTGATCAGAAGTTGATGTTGTCGAAAGCAATTCTTAAATGTAGTTTCCAATGCCGCGTCAATTTGTTCTTTTGGAACAAAAGACCGTACAATATTTTCATCATTATCTTCTGCACTTAATAATATAGATTCTCGCTCTTGAACAGCGTTAGGATGTATGCCTTCACGCAGAGATGCCATAGTTCTGTCGTACGCAGTCGTTATTGCCTCGTTTAGTATTACAAACTGTGCGCCCATGTGTAGGATAACAGATGCAATGAATGTATCAATGGTCATCACGATATGGCCAGTCCATAGCAAACCAACAGTTTCGAGCACAAAAGTAGGAATATATGACGCATCTTTCTGATAGTCCCAAGGTATATAAATTGGTTGTGGCAAGGTCCGAACCGGACGAAGAGAAGTATCGTTTAATGTAGCAACTAAAGATTTCCATTTGATGTCTTGAATCGTCCCATATACATTTCCATTACCAATAGTGAGCCATCCGAAGAAAATGAAGGCCCCAGTTATTATTTTAGATAACTTGACAGTTTTTCTGTTTTTTGGTATGTTTTGATAATAATCATACAGCTCTATTTCTAAAATGCGCACTATTTCTTGTATTTCGACGTTTTTAAAGAAAAATATGTACAATTTTATTAGCGTCAGATTATGGGTGATGACGAAAGAGAGGCTGAACATGAACCGGTCCATTTCCTTTTCACCAACAAAAGGGTCAATCGTTTCTAGACCTACGAAGCCAGCCACCCACACAACTTGGGTGACGATGGAGTAGTATAGGTACCATCCTGGGAAGTTGGAAGTCTTGCCTTCTTCTGGATGATGCCACCAGCCCAGACCCAAGAATCGGAGGATACGGTAGTGGAAACCGAAGTAGTGCTTAGGACGAGAATCGGTCATGATGACTTTGTAGGTTCGAAGTAGATTTGTAAATGATAGTTTGAGGTATATGACTTGGTGATATGGCGGCGCGGCTCATGACAATATGATAGATTTTATAAATACTACTTCGGGTATAATGTGAAATACAGGTTGTTTCGAATTTCACATTTATTTATTTTAGATATTTTTGAAGGATCCTATGCTTTCACCAAATAGTACTGAAACGTACTTATAATTTTTGAAAATAAGTAAATTTAAAAGCAAATATAACCTTCTATAGTTGACCCGCGGTAATCCGGCCCCTGTCGTCTGGAATGTCGGATTGATTGAAATGAATTGGTTCAGTGATTTTTTTGAAAGGGCTTTTCACTAATTCCCATTTCATACAACATTATTTATTTATTATATACTTTAGAAACAAAAAAATGAAAAACTTTTATATAAAACACATACAATAGGCGGCCTTTTCAAATTCTTCCAGGCAGAATCTTTTCCAGGCAGCATTATGTACTTTACATAATCGTGACCTGACAACTTTATAAGTATGAATGTAATTGGTCGGATTACAAGGTATGAGTACTCCGTTTCAAAAAATTCCGGACTACAAAAAGTCGTCGGTAGTACTTTGTAATCCGACAAATTCAATAATCCGACACCACCTTGCAAGACGTTGGTCGGATTACCACGGGTCAACTGTAGTGACAAAATACTTTGAGCGGTTTTTTCGTATTATACAACATGGTACCCAAGGATTAAAGAATGAAAGGTTAATAACAATAGAAAATTAAACATGTCGTTATCGAATGCACACAGAATGCGTGACAAGAGTTAGCCACGCGAATTTTAGGAGTCTGTCGATAATAATGATGGCAATAAAACGAACACAATAGAAAATATCATTATGTATAAAGGGTACGTCTTATGACATTACTGATTACTGATATTTATTTCTCTAAAGTAGTGTGTGGTTTTATTATTGTAGAAACTTATAATGGAAAGATCTATGTCCGGAGTTTCCTTGCATTATCACCTCAGAAATGTATCTGCAGACGAACCAAGGTTAACGATATTGCCCGAAGATTCGACAAACTTAAGTGGGCAGGGCAATTACTTGCAGAACAGATTGGAAAACGCAGCTTTGGCAGGCCTCCCACAAGGTGGACTGATAGCCTGGTGCGGGTCGCGGGACCGGTCGTTATGGCGACACTTGGCGGTAGCCTATGTCCAATAGTGGACGTCTTTCGGCTAAAATGATGATGATGATCATGAAAGAAGAAACTTATACTGTAGTCACCAACGAAATGCACAATAAGTAGAAAGCCTTATAGAAATCTCTATAAAGCCTTTGCAAAGAAGTTTAATAAAGTACACCTATAATATATCTTTATCTATTTAAACGTGTTTGAAACTTTAGACTCGCTTGAAGCACTTTGTAAAATTGTCATTTCGTGTCTAGGTTTCGCTTAGCTAGATGAAAAAGACAGGTATTCAGGTCCTCTACAAACGAATTGTAGTAGTAGGTAGCTTGCAGACAGAAGCGGAACCAGTGACTTAATGAGAAATTTCATTGCTAGCTTGACTGTTTACTATCAAAATATAATTAGTAGATATATCTACATGATGCAAACAGATAGGAATGTTGAATTAGTGATGGTTGCATTTTTATTGGACTATTATATTGTGATTTCATAATGACTATATGTTTGTATGTTTGTTTATCAATCACGCCTCAACTGCATAGAGTTGGAGTTGTAGTTAAATTTTCCATACCAATGGGTAGACCTGAATTAGGATACAGGACTTTTTATGGCTCCCTCTAGGTGGACCAATGACATGGTGAGGGTCGTGGGAATCAGATGGATGCGAGATGCACAGGACCGGCCATCGTGGCCACACTTGGGGGAGGTTTATGTCCAACAGTGAACGTTTTTCGAATGAAATGATGAATGATGATGATGACTTTTTATGCTAGAAGCAGGTTGCCAGAACGCTTGAAAGAGTAATCGTTTCCCTAGAACGTAAAGGGCAACTGAAGATCACAAAGAGGATTTTAGTCAGTAAAAATCTGATACGCCCTCTCAGTCTACTCTAAAGCGAGAGTGATATGATAATTTTCAATCTCAAAAAAAAGTCCGTATGCCTGCTTGCATGCGGCATGCCTTCTTGCATGCTGCATTTCTGTTTGTATGTTACATGCCTACTTGCATGCTGCATGCTTAAAGCAAGCATTCTGGTTTGCATGCTTCTTTGATAGCAGACCAATTAAAACTGTTGTTCATAAACAACTGTATTATTAAGTGCAAACAGTGGTATAACGAATGTTTGGAAACATAATCCTTCAACAAATGTTATTTCGGCTAACTGTAATATCGGAGAAAAGATTTTCGACCAAATGAAACGTCGGAGTAACGAAAAAATCGAATTGATATTAGGTCAACTGATACAGTGGCAGAATTTTTTATACAAATTTAGCCTTCTTATATTTGAATTCTAAACTAACAAGGAAACCTCTATGTTCATATTTGTTGCACAATAATTGTCATGAACGTTTACAAAATTCATTATAAAATGATTTTCCTAAACGTATTTTTTCTATAAGAATGATAATATTAAATGAAAAATGTATAAATGATTAAATATCAAAATAACCATTTATCAAGAGAAACCTTTGTCAAAAAAAGTTTGTAATGCAAGAGTTTGTAAAATGAAACATTTGCCGAACTAATCGTTTGTGAAATAAGTAGTATACAAGAAGTTGGTTGTTAACTAAAAATTTGTGAATGGAGTTTTGATGAAACATTAGTGAAGGGGTACAGGATTGATATAGTGCTTAATCATGACTCAATCTTCACATGGTTGTCGTTTAGGAATCTCATTTTGTGTCTTCGCAGTCCAAGTCCAGTCTAGTCTTGCTTATTATTAAATTTAATGATTTACGCATGCTACCTTTGAAGTTCAAGATCCACATTAATTCCAATATTTAAATGAATAAATACAATTCAGTTAAATTAAGAACTTCCTCCTTTTTTGAAGTTGGTTTGAAAGAGATCTGTACCTAATAATTTCTCTTAAAAAACTTGTTGTATAAATATCTTTTCAGCGATAACTACCCGAGACCTTCGTGAAATTTACGGAAATAAAAACTCATTTATTCATATTTTCATTAATACGAAAGAACGGACTTTTTCAGGCTGTTGCCTATTACGGCCTGAAAAAGTGTCCGTGCATGTAATTACCTATTTAGAGCGCCCTGTAAATTCTGAAGATAAGGTTATTAAAAAACAATTTCGTTCCTGTACTTATTAATTTATCGTCGCTTGGTTACCTCTTACATTGATTTAAACTTTTGGGACTGATACAGATTCAGAAGTTTTAGATTTTCTTCACATTTTCTTTTCTTCTTCATTTTCAACGCTTGCTGACGTCAGTGTCTAGAATGGGTTCCGGTCTTTGGCGGGGTTCAAACATCATTTATTTAATCAATTTATTACAACGGTTAAACAACCTATTACAGTAACTAAACAAGAAGTTTTAAGTTACAAACAACATGTACTTACGTCAATTCCTCTCACAGTACTTCTGAAATACCAATAAAATCATCTTCCTATCATCCGAAAACACCATCTTAATATATCGAGATTCTTTCGTGTCTCGTAAAGTACGTTAAGCCGTTTTGTCTCGGTTGTCATTTGTAGATCTTTGATAGTAGTTACGGATAATTGTCATCATCGTTAGGAGATCTGACATCAATCTTGAAAAGGTAGGTATCATGTTGTTCAATTACTGGATTATGATAATTACTGGTTATGTAAAATATTGATATTCAGCTGCATTCGGCAAGACTGCAAGCTGGCCGGGTAATATAGAGGAGGATAGATAATAGTTATTGGTATAATAGTTGCTACAGGTATAATAGTTGTTAAATGTATAATAGTTGCTACAGGTATAATAGTTGCTAAAGGTATAATAGTTGTTAAAGGTATAGTAGTTCTTATACGTATAATAGTTGTTATAGATAAAATAGTTAGGAAAAGGCTAGGCAGATGTTAAATTTTGCTTAAATAAATTACTACAAATATACAATAAATCAACAATGGAGAGCATGTTTTTCAGGAAGTTAAGTAATAAACTGCTACACTTTTTTATGTTTCAACAGCTATATCAAAACTTTTAATATTTGTATTATAATGAAGTCTTTGTGTCTGGTATGCTTCGATAGATAGTCAAACAATTCGATTTTGATGTAGATACACTTAGTTTTATGGGTATCTTGCTGACTAAAAACCCACTCCTGTTCCTTCTTTGCCTTCGTCCCAAGGCCCCGGGTTTCGTTTTCACATTACTCATGGCCCTAGTAGGCTTCGACCTTGCTGAGCCCCTACGATTTACTGACATCTCCCTGAGGCGCGCGTGGAACAATACGCGCCGTCGACGACTTGGGTTCGGTCCAGACGGTTACCGAACGGTCGGACAGTGAGCTACCGATTGCTCGCTGTCCTCCCGAACTTACCATGTCCGGTGAGGACCTGCGTCATGTGGAAGGTAAGGACGCTATGTTGTCTTTCCAGCCACTCCTCAAAGAGATAGCGCTTGACTACAGGTACCTTATAGAGTAAGAGCCCACGACGGCCAGACCTTCGTTATTTTATAGAAGCTGAAAGTTTTTCTGTGCATGTCCCTTGTACAGGTAACAACGACCAGCCACTATAGAGTTTAGGTTGTGGTTACTTGGGGAGGTAAAGGTGTATAAAATAGTACCTTAATTTTGTTAAAGTATTAAGCTCAATTTTTATATATTATCCTTGGGATATCTTTAGAAATCTCGTCATCCATTGCCGGACACTTATGACAGTTGCTACCCTGTTATTTATTAGCGTTCGTTGTTTATTTATATCCGTGCCTTTTCTGCCCATTCGTCAACACAAATTGTATTTTAAGTCTGTGTTAAAGACTTTTCATTGCGGAAATTTAAAAAAAGAATCTTAATTCTTTTTAAAACCAGCTAGTATTTTATAAAACGCAAAAGAAGTGAACACCGCTACGTAAATATGGTAATGTGGGTGCTTATACACCCTTGAGACTGTGGGATGACGTTAGCGACACCACTTAGCAGCTGGAATTTAATGTAGGCACTAGCTGATGTTCAGCGGTGACGTCATTTTGATGAATTTTCTTGATTACCTGCGCTAAAAATAAATGTTAAAATGAAGTCGCTAACACGATGATTTCAAGGTGAGATAATAGTTTAAAATCTTGTTAAAAACAATATTGTTCTTAACTTGTTGCTTAGTTACCTTTTTCCTTGTTGCTTTTTAGTTTTTTTTTTTAAATTTAACTAGCTGCATGCTCTGGCTTTGCACGGGTTCAAATTGTATATAGTATATACAAAAATTTATCGTTCATCGCTCTTTCTATTTATTAATGACAACCACATCTACCTTGCGTGGTTTAAAAGAAGTTATAAGATAAATAAAAAGACATGGATAGCGAGACATAGATTTTTCTATTGTAGTTATTTCTAATAGTTCGTATAGATTAATCTCTATGGTCTTAGATATTTCTTTATGTTTGTATGGGTACTAATTAAAAAACTGGGCAAGTGCGAGTCAGATTCGCGCCCTGAGGGTTCCGTACAAACTCACTTATGTAAATAGTTAAATTCTCAATGCTTTTTCCGAATCGCTATTCTTTTTTTGTGGCATAGGTAACAACAAATTTACTGTTTTCAGAATTATTTCTATTGCCGTTTTCCTTTTGAGGTACGGAACCCTAAAAAATAGGATAGGGATAATAGGGTAAATAGATGGCCCAAGTACCAATGGGAAACTACCACTACCACTATTTGAACTACTACTACTCCAACTGCCTATATTTTTCGTGTGGGAAAATCATCTAATGACATTTCCAGCTCTTGGGCGGACCGAGAGATAGTGTCAGACTTTTACTGACTAAAAACCCACTCCTGTTCCTTCTTTGCCATTGTTCCAGGGCCCCGGGCATCTCTTTCGCATCACCCATGGCCCTAGGTAGGCTTCGACCCTGCTGGGCCCCTACAGTTGCTGACACTTCTTTCAGACGCGCGTGGAACACTACGCGCCGTCGACGATCCGGACGGTTACCGGAAGATCGGACGGCGAGCGATAGTTCGCCATCCAGCGACTCCAATTGCCTATGGGAAACTACTACGAAGACAAATATGATTGCTACTACTATTAAAAGAACGATTACTACGAATATCTATAGGATTTTTGTATGGATTATGTATTTGCACATGTTACGTTTGTCAGGTCAAATAGCAGCGGAATGAAATCCGCTTAAATGCGTTACAATGTGTGGTATTTAATTGTGTTTTAAATGGACGACAGTTTCGTTTGATGTTCTATTAAAAATAATAGGTCAGTTTCAGTAATAGTGCTGGCTGGCAACGGTAGCAAATCCAATGAATTTCATTTGGCAAATTGCACGACTTTCTATTATTTTAGTTTTGGGTTATGGATGAGGTTAATAACCTGTGAACAGCAATTTGATATACATAATTATGTACTTATCTACTTAATATTTCGCTAACATTTCAAGGGCCGTGATAGTGGGCTGTAGGAACGCAAAGGGCAAGTGAAGGAAGACAGGTAGGTTTTAGTCATTAAATGTCTAACACTTCTTTTCGCTCTACTCACAGCCAAAATGGGAGAAGTTCTTTGACGATTACTCACTTTAAAAAAGGGACATTATAAGTAGCTTTAGGTTCATTTTTTTATTGACCAGCTTCTTGACAGTTCTAAACTGCCTGTAAATAGTTTGTTTAAAATAAATGCTTTTTTTTCGGGAAGGGAAAATCATCCAATGACATGCCCCGCTCTTGGGCGGAGCAGCAGATAGTGTCAGGCTTTTACTTAATAAAAACCCGCTCCTGTTCCTTCGTTGCCTTTTGTACCGGGGCCAAGTCTTCCTTTCAGAAGCAGACCCTTGGTCCCAGTAGGTTTCGACCCTGCTGAGCCCCTACGGTTGCCGACATATCCTTGAGGTAAAAAATAATTGCTTAAATTTGAGCATTTTGAGTTTCAGTAAGTAGTTCATTTGACAAATTCTTATCTTGTTGGAGTGTCATCATCACTGGCCTGCGTCAATCCCCTGCTGGACAGTCACTTCTCAACTTTAGAACGCCTGATGAACATCACATAGCAGCAAGGCGTCTAACCTATATATATATAAAAAAAAAAAACTACTGCGAACGTGAAATTTTGCAACAAAGCTTCCTTTTATGACGTAGGCCAGCACTAAGAGAGGATTTTCCAAAATTCTCCCTCTAAGGGGATGAAACGGAGGCCTAAAGTTTGTATGGAGAAACCTATTTTTGCGCGGGCGAAGCCGCTGGCACAAGCTAGTTAGCTTTAATTAGTTTGTAATGTGTCCAGCTTTGATGACATTTCACTTGTTCAAAAAACCTCAATTAAATTTCGTCTAACTTACATTGAGCATCCAGAGTTTATTTTCTCCAGAAATATCCCTTTATTCTCGCACATTTCTAAATAATTTCAATTTTACTTAATCTGATTGAATTATACTTTTAACCATGTGTTTTTGTCATTTTTGTTAGAATATTATTTTGAGCAGTGGTGGCCGAGTGGTAACGGCTCCGACTTACGAGTTGTAAGTCTCGGGTTCAACCCAGCCAGGCGCATTTCTTTGTGTAATTTATTTCATCACCACTGCTCTCAAAACGGTGAAGGAAAACATCGTGAGGAAACCGGCATATCCTAGAACCAAAAATTCGAAGACACGTGACATCAACCAACCCGCACTTGGCCCTCGTGGTGGATTACGGCCCATTCTCTCTCCTAGAGAGGAGGCCTGAGTCCCAGCAGTGGGAACATTGAAAGGATGATTATGATTATTTTGTTATCATATCTTCTAGCTAGTGAGATATAGTGTTCTCCCATTACTGAAAGAGATAATACGCTATAGAACCATTTGTGAACTCTGTATCCTTTATTGGAGATTCAAATAAATAAGTAAGAAGCGATACGATCTACAATTGTAAAATTTTTCAAAAGCCAAAAGATAAAAAAGGCTTTCGTTCCAAAAATATCATGATTCTTTTAGTACTTACTGGACCCACAAAGTACACATGTAGGTAATGAGAGAAATATCCCACTTCTACGTGGAAGCTGTAACAAGTTGTAATCGGTAAGCAGAGAGATAGGATGAGCCCGTCATGAGCAACGGGTATTATCTACGAGTGAAGGTAAGGCTCCTAACGTGACTAGAATAGAATTTACCCTCTTCTCGATTGTGATCTTCGGTTCCGCCTCTAAGGGACATAGGATTGAGAATATTTTAAATTCGTTATGGCTCTTTTAAGTAGCGAGGAATATTTTAAAGAAGATACTTTAAAAACGTTTACGCATCAAACGTTTTGGGAACAAGTTTATTGTATGTACAGCTAAGTAGTGGAATTCCCTGCCGGAATCTGTATTTCCTGATAGCTACAACCTCCCTAGGTTGTAGCTATCAGGAAACACAGTCTTTGAGTCAAAAGAGAACAGGTTACTTCAAGCAAGCGTGCTCCGTGCTCCAACGTTGACCACATCATCGCTTAGGATCAGGTGAGATAGCCGTCAAACGCGAGCCTATAAATAATAGAAAAACCCGGGCAAGTGCGAGTCGGATTCGCGCACTGAGGGTTTCGTACAATCTTACCTATGAAAATAGTCCAATTCCCGAATTGAGTTACGAAGGTTTCTCCGAATCTCAAAAAAGTTTTTTTCGTGACGTAACTACAAATTTACAGTTTTGAGACCTTGCTTCATGCCAAATTTCAGGATTCTAGGTCAACGGGAAGTATGAATTTTGATTCCCTTGAGAGTGTTGAAATATATGTTTTTTTTCGACATAAACGGTTATGAGTTTACATGTGGATGGGTGGAGAGGAAGAGGGAGGCCAAAGAAAAGATGGATGGATTGTGTGAAGAGTGATATGAAAGAAAAGGAAGTTAGTGATAGCATGACGAGTAACAGGGCAGAGTGGAAGAAAAAAACGTGTTGCGCCGACCCCAAATAACACGGGATAAGGGCAGGAAGATGATGATGATGAAACGGTCGTATCTTTTTTTTTTCGTTAACTCAGAAGTTTGATTTTTTTTCACAGCTTCAAGGGATCTAAGACCTGAGTATATGGTTTTAATTTCAACTCAATATCTCCACACTTTCCCGAGATAAAGGGTCTTGACAGACAGACAACAAAGTGATCCTATAAGGGTTCTGTTTTTTCCTTTTGAGGTACGGAACTTTAAGAAGATGTAAATATTAACAAGCAACCTAGAATATTATTTCACCGTGTTTATATTACCTACTCTTATACTATCGAATCAAATCTCTCTCTCGTAGTTGCCATTAATCTTATCCTATTCCTTTTCCTCAATTAGAGAGATTTTCCTCTTGGCTAGCCAATTTGTCCTGGTAAGCAGATTAAGTCAGGTGTCAGGTAATTGCGCAAACCAATATAATTAAAGAATTTTAAAACGTTATTTGCTTGAAAATTTAAAATTGCACTCTGGCAGCTAGAAAGTTGTTTTCACAGATCGGCAGTCATGGTAACAAGAACTTTTGTTACCCTATTCTATCCCGCTTTTGCCCAAAGACCTCCCTCCACTCCTTTCATTTTTCACAGTCCCGCGCTTCCTTTTAGTTCTGGAAAAATTGGTCATGTTCGTCCCGCCATCTCTTCCGTGGCTGGCGCGTACTGTTTCACGCGCGCCTCAAGGAGATGTCAGCAACTGTAGGGGCCCAGCAGGGTCGAAGCCTACTTGGGCCAAGGGTCTGATTCTGAAAGGAAGACTCGGCCCCGGTACGAAAGGCAACGAGGGAACAGGAGTGGGTTTTTAGTCAGTAAAAGTCTGACACTATCTCCCATCCCGCCCAAGAGCGGGAGATGTCATAAGATAATTTTCCCACCGGAAAAAAAAACTCCTTCGTGGCTACCGCGACCTCGTCTCTGTGTGTCAGGGCGCCAGTTTTGCTCTACGTTCTACGGTTTGTCGAGCATGCGCCATAATCATGGCAGTAAGTCCCCTCTTTGAGGAGTGGCTGGAGTAACACGCCGCCTCGCCTTCCGCATGACGCAGGTCCTCACCGGACATGGCAAGTTCTGGAGGTTCCTGCATTGGATTCAAGCGGAAGAAACGCCCGGGTGTCAACATTGTGTGGATCGCCCGGAGGACACGGTGGGGAATATGATGGAGGTGTACTCCGCTTGGGCAGAGCACCGCCGTATCTTCATGGAAGTAATCGGCGGCAGCAAAAGGTCTCGCGCCGGGCCCTGATTTAGGCTATGTTCCAGAGCGAGGAGGAAGGCGGTCACCTCCTTCTGCGAGGCAGCAATACTAGCGAAGGAGGAGGCCGTGCGCGTGAGGGAACGAACGCCCCAGCCGCCGAGATTAAGACCTCGAATACCAGCCACGGTAGACGGGAGCTTGCGGACGTCGAGCAATGGGTAGCTCACAGTTCGGCTGTCCGTTTATAAACCGGACCGAGCCTAGTCGTCAACAGTGCGTTGTGATCCACGCGCTCCTCAAAGATATGTCAGCAAACCATAGGGGCCCAGAAGGGCCGATGCCCACTCGCTAGGGCCGTGGATGGCAATTTCTGAAGGGGAAACCCGTAGTCTTAGAACGCATAGGGCAACTGAAGGACACAGTTGTGTTTAAAAAAACCTATCTTGGGTTTGGAGTGCAGCATAGTAATTCAAACTCGATCAGTTGATTCAACATCTCCATCTATTACTCCTCGCTAGACAATCAACTAGATTACTTTAAATTGGCCCGATGTAGTTCAAAAAACGCGATACAGTATTGTCAACATAGAAAACTAGAAAACAAAAGAGTTTCATTTGTTTTAGAAAAGGAAAAAAAAAGGAAAATGCAGATCGTGCTTTCGAAATTCAAAACAAAAGACTGTTGTTCAAACTTTATAGGAAACAAAGAAAAGTCAGACTGATTTCTGAATTTAAAATCAGCCTGTATAATAGTAGCGCCCTTTCGTAGTATTACGTATTCATAAAGTGAGGATTGTTTAATTTAACTGTTGAATATAATTACTACTCTTCACATTGAACTGACATCAGAGGTGTTAATTTCACTTGAATATAAATTATAAATGGCCGCCGATCAAGAAATCAAGTTATTATTTTATTACATTTATTAACTGCGTAGTCGCCCTAAAATTTGAAATTAAATAAATATTATATATCTATATATGTAAAAGTAGAAACTGACTGATTGACATAACAACGTACAGCCGAAAATACTGGGACTAAGAATGTAAAATTTAGCACAAGATATTCTTTTGTGACGTAGGCGAGGGAGATAATTTTCCAAAATTCACCTCTAAGGGGAAGTTTAAAACCCCCAAAGGTTTTATGGGAAAACCTACATACTTGCACGCGAGCAAAGCCGCTGGCAAAATCTAATTTCTCATGTTTGGAACTTAGTTAACCTATTTATTAGAGAAAACTCCGTATCATTTTTGTCCTCGCTCTTTTTCAATTTGTTTTTCAAAGGCATTGTTTCTCCAATTTTTTCCTTGGCTTTTTACATAGGTCCTACAATAACATTTAAGTTGAAACAAACGTGTGTTTGGCGTCTTTTGTAGACTGTGTTTATTTTTAATTAAATTAATTAGTTGTTTTACATACACTTGAGGCAGAAAAACCTTTTGGAGTCGGTAAAAGGATACCTTTTTTAGTGACTCTTAAATTGTTTTTGCTATTTTTTACACTAAATTTTAAATAGGTAATGTTTTGTTTATTTTATGTCTCTAATAAATGGTTCTGCAAGTTTACGATACCTTATGTTAGGCAAGTGAAAACTACGGTGCCAATAAAAGGTAAAAAGTTGAGGCATTGAGAATTAATGTTTTTGGGCATAACACTAGATACTAAGCTTTAGCGGAGCCTATAATACGTTTTTTTTTTGGGTGGAATAATCATCTTATGACAAATCTGGCTCTTAGGCAGAGCGACCGATAGTGTCAGACTTTTACTGACTAAAAACCCACTCCTGTGCCTTCTTTGCCTTAGTCCCAGGGCCCCGGGTTTCACTTTCACACTTCCCCTGGCTCCAGTAGGCTTGACTCTGCTGGGCCCCTACGATTTGCTGACATCTCCTAGAGGCGCGCGTGGAACAGTACGCGCTGTCGACAACTTGGGCTCAGTCCGGACGGTTACCGGACGATCGGTCGGCGACCCACCCATTGCTCGCCGTCCGCAAGCCCGTGCCTATGGTGGCTGGAAATCAGGATCGGAATCCCGGCGGCGGTTGTTGCGTGAGGACCGTTGCCTCACGCGATCGGCCGTCTCCTTTGCTAGCATTACTGCTTCGCAGAAGGAGGCGACCGCCTGCCACTCCTGCTCGCTCTGGACCATGGTCTGTACCAAGGCAGCCAACTTATAGATAAATTATCAAAAAACGTTAGCTCTGTAGGATAATATATGCTGTTAAACAAATTTTAAATGTAACTGTTTTAGAGACATAGTTTACTTTAGATATTTTCATAGTGTCATGTCGTACAGTACCTAAGTATTCTCATCATCATCATTTCAGCCGAAATCGCCTATGTCCTATGTCCAATGTTGGACATAGGCCTCCCTCAATTGTCACCACAACTACCGGTCCCGTGCATCTCGCATCCATCGGATTCCCGAAACCATCACTAGGTCATCGGTCCACCTTGGCGGAGGCTTTCCAACGCTATGCCTTTTGGTACGTGGCCACCGCTCCAGAACCTTTCATCCCCATCGACTATGTGACCTGCTCATTACCAATTAAGTTTGGCGATTTTTCAGGCTATGTCGGTAACCTTGGTTCTCCAGCGGATATCTTTTTACTGCATTCCATTGTGGTGTAATACCGCCGAAATCCAGACAAGTTTTATTCTGCAGAAAAGGGCTATTCGTTCAATTTATAAATTAAGTTCTAGATATTCCCTCGGAGATAAATTTAAAGATCTTAATATAATGACTGTGCCTTATCAGCATATTTACGAAAATATTTGGTATCCTCATAAAATAGAAATATGTTTAAAAAATACAGTGATATCCATAACATTAATACTTAGAACAATCATTTTGTGGTTCCTGCAACCGGTTCAATAATTAAAATAGAGGGTCATTTAGATGCAATTGCCAACAACACACACCACACTTACTTTTATAATGAACTGTCCCGTCATAATCAAGAATTTTTCCTTCATTTTAAATTATTTGTAAAGCGAAAACTTTCGTCAGGAGGCTTTTTATACGGTAAAGGACTGAACTGCTCCAGTACGTACTACATATAATTGTTATTATTTTTCTTAATGTTTTTATACATTTTGACATTGTTTTTTTTATTTTATGATTTGTAATTTTATTTTTTAATTAAGTAAAGCTAGAGTATATACCGTTTAATTTATTTCTCTAACAATATATTTTTTTAATTTTATATGTGGATTGTTTTTTTTACTTCATGTGGTCTCTCCAAATGTAGTCCTGAGTTGAGCTACACGAGCGCTGACTGGATAAGCTCGCTTAAATCTGTATGGTGATTTTCTTGAAATACCATCTCAGATTCTAATCTGTAATTATGCAGACAGTGCATATCATTTGATTTGAGCATGTTTGCTGTATGAACTTTCAAAGAGACCTATCGGAGAGACATCTGTGTTTGATCTGATATTTCTTCTCAGTTGTAGAGACTTCTGTGGTAGACAGCTAGGAAACACCGTCCTCATCACCATCCTCAGCTTAAATTGTTGTGTAAAAGAGTTTTAAAACCAGTTTGCAAAATTAATATAATTATTTTTTAAAGGAAACGATCTATTTGGACAGAACTGCCCATAGCTGCGTTGTTTAAAAAAATAATTTGGTACCAATTAACACTTTTAAGCCTACTTAATACGGTACTCGTGTTGGGACTCGACTGCAGTGGTATCGTGTGAATGTTCTATTTTTTTTCTATTAAGTTTTGATTAACATATGAGCTAGTGTGAATTGTGTTTCCGGACTAATGGCAAGATAACAGTTACTTATTGTAGTTTTTGATGCAGCAGTCTAACTGAAAAGATCTTAATAAAGTCAGAAAACGCCATAATTTAATGTGGTTTTTTTATTATTTTACTCACTCTAAAAAAGGGACATTATAAGTAGCTTTAGGTTCAATTTTTTTACTGACCAACTTCTTGACAGTTTAGTAGTGTTTTTTTTTTTTCGGTGGGAAAATCGTCTAATGTCATCACCCGCAAGAGCGGGCCGCCCAAGAAGGCGGAGCGGGAGATAGAGTCAGACTTTAACTGACTAAAAACCCACCCCTGTTCCTTCATTGCCTTCGTCCCAGGGCCCCGTGGGTGTTGTGATTAAATGTTATTACTCGTATTTTCAACAGATTTGAATAAGTAAGTGGGTAGGGCGATGTTTGACGACTCACAAGTAGGAGTAACAATATGTACAACTACTTTTATATTGTATATGTACGATAAAAACCTCTATTAACTTCGGACAAATCGGAGGACTTAAATGTATTACACAAATGAATACGCTTGGGTCAAGTAGCGCCACCTATCAGCTTTATCGTGAACTATTGAGCAACGTGGAAAACTCGGCACTAACTACAGTTAGTTCTGGTTCTAGGGTCGAGATACAAGTTTATGGTCGAAACTTGTTCTTAGATAATTCAAAACAATAGCTGGTAGAGATGTTTAAACTGGCAGTAGATTTTACGTGATTAAATCTTAGTAGATAATTATTTTGATTAATTGTGACATTATTGTACAATTTATTAGAATTTTCCTAAATTCAATTTTATACAAATTTAATGTTAATTTCATTTTTGACATAGGTCTATTAAATGTAAATTTTTGAAACTATAGACATAGGAGTCTGGCTACATAATATTTATTTATTTTAAACTTTATTGTAAATACAACACCATACATAGAAAATAAAACTAAAACGCATACAATAGTCGATCATATCGCATTCCGCGATCTCTTTCAGGCAACTTGTATAATTATTAAGATGAATGAAATGCTCGTGGGGAACCTACAGAAATATCTTTGGCAAACTCTGTTGCTCAGTGACTCGTTGCATGATTGAAAACATAGATGTCGTTAGTTTATTCTAACTGGAATTAAGCTCAGTAAAAAGCAGTTTGTCTATCAAAGTGGGTATTAAAATGAAACTAGTTTAATATGTAACACAATAGGTATGTTTTTACTAAAAGAATGTAAGAATTTAATGTCTTTGAACTTCCCCCTTGCTGCTAAAATGTGCGCGCGCATTTCTAAACGTTGATGCGCTGAAGCGCTTTTCTTTCATCAGCGTGAAGCGGAAGATGGATCGACTACATAATTGTACTAAGGATGATAAAATAGAATTAAGACAAAGCTGCTGAATTGCCTTATCCTCCTAAAAATTAAAGTCGATCTTAAGGGTGTTTTTAATATCGTGCGGTTTTGATTACGCATGCGGGATTGCCCCGCACGCGTCACTTCCGAAAATGTCCATTTCATACAAGTATTTACTGTAATGCGTGGAACACGCACGCGGGACGCGTTTTTTGTATTTTGAAATTTTCTGCATGCGGGTCAATTCCGCATGCGTGATGAAATCCGCACGATATTAAAAACACCCTTAGGGTTAACATTACAAATAGTTTGTTCTTAATTTGTGCTATACTTATAACAAACACAGAAACGAAGTGCATTCATCATAATAGAGACAATAAGAAAAGTGATAATGGACACATTCTTAGTAACAATATTTTGTTTCTTTAGTTCCATATATTTAAATTATTTATTAGTCTATAAACAAGCCTAGATTGCATTAAAATTAAGGTAAAATACTAATTCAAAATCAAATAAGCAGGTTCCAACCATCGATATAATATTTCAGAAGATAGGTACATTATTCCCTCACTCCAACTAGACCTTAAAATCAAGCCACAAGATAGAGCAACTATTCAACAAACAACAGACAACTAACTGTACACAAAATGCGCGTCACATGACATTATTAATTTTGCATAAACTCTAAACGCTGAAGCGCTGAATTGGCTGGAATTCAATGCGCACAATATCGGACGATCTCAAAACATAACCTTACTCAATCACGACCACCGCTGACAGTTAACTCTACGCGAGCCGAGGAAGTGAACGACTTTATCGCTTATTTATTCACTCATGAGCCGGCCGCAACGAATATTCATTTCCCAGGTGTTTCTGACTAAAACGGACGCCACATGAACAGTGACACTTATTTAATTCCATATTTCCATTCATTAAATATCTTTACCGTGAAGTATTATTTAGAATCAAGGTTAAGTGATGTAAAAACTATGTAAGAAGAGTTTGTTATACAATTATGATGTGTTGAAACGTTTTTTGTTGCTGAAAAGACTGAGTGCAACTTTAGGAAAGAGTTAGCTGTCGTTGCCAAAAAAAAAGAATGTAAGTAATTTTTTTTTATATTCAATTTATTTATTATTGACATGGAAGGCATTAGGCTAAAGTGCATACACAGTGTGTAATTATTTACAACCGAATAAATTTTTATATATCCATGAAATTCTATCATTACAAAGTCCATTTGCCAAGCAATAAACTGGTGTTTACATATACGCTGGTGCACAGTAATAGCGGGAAAATTTAAAATTACTCTAGTGAAATTTCCTAAGAATTGTACATTTAGATTAAAATAATAATAATAAAGTATTTATTTGCGTAAATAAGGTATAGAAGGTTGACAACATAGATAAAATGGATCTCTTATAAACTAAAGGCATATAATTTCGTCGTGCAAATATGAAACATAGTAATTTAAATTAAAATAATTATTGATTATAATCATACACTGATTACACAGATTTCCATTTCGTTAAAATTAAAATTGTATTGTTCAATTAAAAAATGACAGTATAATAATGAAAGCCAATAAAAATAATAATCATAAATGTCCATAATAATCATGTAAAGTTGTCATTGAGGTTTAATTTAATGTTATATATATTTCACGAAAATTTCTGTTTACGTTATAAAATTTAACGTATAGGCTTGTATAGGCTTGAGGAATATATTATTTAATTACGCCTAGACAACAGCTATTTATTATCTTTTTGCATACGGGAAAATCCTTTTACGGCAAATGACATACCTATATTACTTAATATCCCATTTAAACCATAGTCTAGAAGCCGCAACAATTATGTATTGTTGTTAATCTTTTTAATATTACGAAGACTCGGCGTCGTAGAGGAACAAATTAAAAAAAAAACCTTACTGTTTATCGCTCTTGCCATTCGTGGAAATCGCATCAAAATTCGTTCCATGATTTAAGAGAAGTTAGTAGATAAAAAGTCCGAATTTTTATTATTCTATGTAAGAATGACGATACAGAAGAAAACTGGTATTAGTTTTAGGTATATTTTAATTAATATCAGTACAACTTTTGAACTTGTTCATTCATCATAAGTGTCTATAATTATTTATAGAAACTTAATAAAGAGGGCCTTGTTGAATGAACTGAGATAAGACGAGTTAATTATCTCATTGATTTGATAAACATCGTCTGCTTAACAGAATCTGCTAACTAGGGATTTCTGTAGGTCAGTATTGAAGCTAGAATAAATAAATTATAAGCTGCCAATTATAAAGAAGAAGTAAATTAAAGTAAAGAAAGTAATAATAAAGACCAGCGATATCAGAATGAAGACAAGTCACATAATAAATTTATTGTGGAATCAATTGTATGAATCCTAAGATCTTTACACACAAATTGTAAATTCGGTGGAAAAAGCGAAAAGGCCTAACTGTTAATAAAGATTTTGGTGTCATTTTTTGTGTGTCCTCGATTATTATAAGTGACGCTTATCTACAGCAACCGTAAGAATGAAGATATCGCTTCACATAAAAATGCGAAATTAAATCCTAACAATTTAAGGGAGAGAAATATGAATGCATTATATTTTTTTGATGAAATCATTAAATGATTTCTCCTGTTCTGGGTGGAGTTAAAGATATCAGAATTTTACTGACCAAAACTTACGGTGTTCTTTCAGTAGCCCTTGGCGTTACAGGCCCGCGGGCTACGGAACTATTTCGAAAAATCTAGCGTCTTTAACTTGGGGAACCGCCTTATCTCAGGAATACAGTGAATTCGCTTCTTCTAACTTGTCGACAACTATGTCGATATTACTATTATTTATTCATTTTTTTAAATCTTCTCATGTAAGTGACAATTGTGTCTTAATGGCAATAAAGATATTTTTTTATTATGTTATTATTATTCTAGTCAAGTATTATGAATGCTATGGTGCTGAAAATGTAAACATTATTTTTTTTGTGCTAAAACTGTATAAACGCCGTCTGGTAACAATAACGGACTACCTCTTTTTTGTCATACGACATCAATCATTTGATTTAAGCAAACGTTTACGTCAATGCGTGCGATCGAGTATATTAAAAAATCGCACTAAGCTTTCTGAGCACAAATTTTATTTGTCAAAGCTATCAGACTATTGAACAGACCGGCACATACAAACTACAGCGGGTTAAAAGAGTGCTGTGTTTGCCTTGCTGTGTTTTTTATTGGATGAGACGTCATCAAATAACTGCTCAGGAGCAGCCTGTTTAAAGCAGGCTATGAGTGGAGCGAGATGCAGTGTCAGAATTACTGACTACATCTCATTCGTATTCCTTCAGTATCTCTTAGTGTTCCAGAGCCACAGTACTTTGCAGTTTAAGTGGACTTTAGGGTCAGGTGGACCAAAGTTGACTATAGCAATATTTTGTACAATATGCATGCCAAAGTCAAACTGTGATCTCATATCTCATATTTATAGGAAGCTAGCTATGTTTACTTATTCAAGTTTGGTTACACTGATCAAGTAGTTCTTTAGTTTGTTAGATATCATTGTGTGTTTTAGGATCATTGTAGTCTTGGTAATACAAACATATTTACTCCATAGTCTTTATGGTTTACTTGCAAAACACGAACTGACGAAATAAACGAAATTATTCCAACAGATAAAGTTGTAGGCCTACCTTTTTTAAATTAGTTAATTATGTAAGGCTGCTATCTTAATCTCCGACAAACACGGAATTGAACAATATAACGGAGACCTTGGCTTCTCCTGTGGGTCTTCGGGCCACCGCACTTATTATTATATAGATCAAAGTCATTACTATTGACCTATCTTCATAGACCTTGACAGTTCTTTACTTAATTCATTAAACCCCGAGCATTGTGTTTCTAATTACGCTACTCAAAAGGTTTTTGAAAATATTCGGTGGATTTTAATTTTCTTTCACTGTTCTTAATCCAAATCCTTTTTTAAAAAATTTGCCACAATATTGACTATGTCGCTCTATCATAAGCTCCCACGAGCGTCTTAAGAAGATGTCAGTAGACCGTAGTAGCCCAGCAGGGTCGAAGCCTTCTGGGCCCAAGGTTCTGCTTCTAAAAGGAATACTCGGCCCTGGTAAGAAAAGCAACAAAGGAACAGGAGTGGCTTTTTGGTCAGTAAAAGTCTGACACACCCTCCTGCACCACCCAAGAGCGGGGGATGTTATTACCCCAAAGAAAAAAAAATCATAAGCATAAATTATTTCGATTTCTGAAAGCACAAGTGTCATCGCTTCAATGCACTTTGGATCGAAGTGTTATTCTCCTACAATGCTGTCTTTCGTTAAATTAAAAAAGAGCTCATTTTTATGTCCTAAATATTACTTTCTTTCCGAAGTTACACAGAAATCTATAACAATAAAAATAGCAAGTTCTCTGTAAGTAACAACGATTAACAAGATGTATAATGCTATACATCAAAATGAACTGCTTGTAGGTGTGCGTAAAACTGCAGTAGTCATAAAAAAAACGTATCACGAGCAAGTCGCGTGGACAATTGTTCGTACTGAGATGAAGACTCAATCAAATATAATTGATTACTTCAGCAATAGTCTTGTTTCAATTACTGGGTGTAGGTATTGCTGACCGCTTCAAACAGCGCTTTCATTTATTTGTGTCATTCGTGTCATCGTTTGTTTGTTTTATTGATTTCCTTGCATCGTTAGGGAGTCTGAGGCTGGCGTGGCTTACGTAATTTTTTTTTTGGCATGATTTCTTTTCATTTTTATTTCTTTATTTCATTCGCATCTATTACTTAAGTGAAGTGAATTTCACTTGACAGGGTTGTAAAAACAGTTTCTTGAAAAGTTAATACATTTATTTTTGAAACTGTTTCTGCCTGTCTGTTATAGATTTTGAAATCGTTCAGTCGATGTGCTCCAAACCGAAATTTGAGAAGGACTTTACTGATATAACTTTTTTTAAAATTTCGAACACATTATAGAAGGTTATCATGGAAAGAAAAATTAAGAAAATTCCGCAGAAAATTGGAACAGTTAAAAAAACTACGACTAATTAATCTGCGCGTGTTTGATAGCTAAGACAGGACAACCTCTGTCGGGTCAGATATTTATCAAAGCATAGTATAAAACAAAGTCGCTTTTCGTGTCTGTCTGTCCCTATGTATGCTTAGATCTTTAAAACTCTGTAACGGATTTGATGCGGTTTTTTTTAATAGATAGAGTGATTTAAAAGAAGGGTTTATATGTATAATACACGCACCATATAGTAAACGAACACTGATGATTTTAGTAGTTTCTAATGTGATGTCGTAAATAAACACATTTTTTGCGCTTACATTGCAAACGCTGGCTTAACCCTAAGAGATAGATCAAAATAAGGTACTACCGTATTGTACACCTTAAAAAGGTCATACTATGACATGATCAGCATTGCACCCATGCGAAGCCGGGGCGGGTCGCTAGTTAAATATATAACAAAATTGCTGATAACAATCTATGTTACGTCGATCTCATAATGTTACTCTCGTATACAAGAGTTTAAACATTACTTCATGACCTCTGAATAAGTCTATTCAACGGGTTCATTCAGTTTTCTATAACAAAAATTATTATACATTGATCTAGCTAGAGTTACTGTAGACTCTAGCTGTCACGTCTGCCATGTCTCTGACTGTGACTTTAGTGTGTTTTCATTTTTATCTCACTGATTGACGTAACGTTTTCATTATCATCATTCAAGATTTATCTTTAACCTTACTTCCATTGTCTGTTACGTTATGTTTATGAATCAGCTATTACTTATTTACTTCTATATTTGTAAAATTTCCTATTAGTAGATACGACAATAGGTCAATAGGTGGCATCGTCATGTTTTTAAAGATTCAAGTCTTGTGTTTAATCAATACATCAATCAGTGTCACGCAATAAATATTTGTATGCTTACAGATATAGTTGTTCCGGTCTTTTTTTTCTTTTTCTTACTTTTAGGATGGGAACATCATCTAATGACTTCCTCGCTCTTGGGCAGAGCAGGAGATAGTATCAGACTTTTACTGACTAAAAACCCACTCCTGTTCCTTCTTTGCCATTTTTCCAAGCCCCTGGGAATCTCTTTCGTATCACCCATGCCCCCCCGTGAGCTTCGACCCTGCTGGGCCCCTTCGGTTACTGACATTTCCTTGAGGTGCGCGTGGAACACTACGCGCCGTTGACGACTTGGGCCCGGTCCGGACGATTACCGGACGATCGGACGGCGAGCTACCCATTGTTCGCCGTCCGCAAGTCCGCGCCTACGGTGGCCGGAAATCGGGATCGGAATCCCGGTGGCGGTTGGGGCAATCTTTGCCTCAAGCGGCCGGCCGCCTCTTTTGCTAGCATTACTGCTTCGCAGAAGGAGGCGACTGCCTGCCACTCCTGCAGCCTTTTTTACAGTAGAAAATTAGGTTCTTTATTTTTTTACGACTTGATTTTCCTCGATTGTGTTTGAATTTCCGTCGCTTTGTTATGTTTTTCTTGGCATATCTACAAGTGCGTGCGTTACCACTTGCCTATTAATTGCTTTAGTACAAGTATCCATCTGTACTTGTGACCTATCACAACATTTATTAAGTAGATATTGCAGAATTATTCTTTAACATCTGATGCTGATGCTGAATGACTCGATAAATTTTATCATAGCAACTCATAAATTTTCGCCGTAATTTTCCAAACTCTTCAACAACTTGATCCTTTTTAAATGGTATAACTATTGCTCTTGTCAATATAAACTCCAATTGAGATAAAGGTCTTATTATACGATAACAGTAATCTTGTGCTATCAGTAAGAATTGCATTTAATATGCATACAATTTAGTTTGAGCAAATATTACCAAAGCAGCGTTTGTGTTAGGAAGCCTAAAAAAAAGTCAACAGATAATGATAGCTTCGTGAATATTTTTAACATTACGTTGCTAGTTATTTTTTTTTTGCTGTTTTTTTTTTATCTGCTTTTTATTGTTAACACTGTGGTAGTAATATCAAAGTGCGTAAAGTTTATTTTTACAATGTTATAATAAAAGCATTATTATTCGTGTCACGTTCTCAAATCCCTACCAAAAATTCTTTGAATAAATAAACATTTTTGATTGTTTAACCAAATTTTTTCATTGTTTCAGACAAAAATGGCGGTGTCAGTCTTTGGGGTATGGGACTGGGCCATAATGGCGGCCACAATGGTTGTTTCTATCGCTATTGGTCTATATTTCCGCTTCAGCGGTGGAAAACAGGCAACAAATGAGGTAACTGAATATTTTTTATTTTGAAATAATCTGATCCTACTATTTTTTTTAACCGTTGTCCCACCCTAGAGAATAACTCCTGTAACGTGGGTGTAGTCAGACATCTAAACCCGGAACAGCTATCAGTAGGCCACACAAATATTTTGTTCCGTGCGGGAGTCGAACTCGCAACTTTTAATCGCTCAACCCCTGCAGCAACCGTGAATGCCAAATTTGCAAAATAATCTTCGGTTATAAAAGAATGGAGATCTATCAGTTGTCTCGAAGTTCTTTAAAACATAGCTCCTGTCATGTACAAATTCTTCAGTTGCTTTAATATTATAATGTTAGTTCTCAAACAGCTCAATACTGCGACTTAGTAAATTTTTACCCAGCTTGAATCTTTTTGTTTAAGTACAACAAGTTAAGTGCACAGTTAAGTGTGTTTAAATTTCTGGTTGACCGACTTGACTGACACACCCCTTTTATCCTTACTCCTTTCCCTAAGTAACCCTCGCTATTACAGTCCAATGTGGGGCAAGGTATAACTCATTTGCCCTTATGTGCAAATTAACATTAAAAACAGTAAAATGTTTCTTTCAAAGGTGTTCGTTTCATTACTTACTTACTACATGATTCTTGAGATCTATTTATGCACATCATACTAACAGACTAAATTTCTTCCAGGAATACCTGCTAGCCGACCGCAACATGTCAATCTTCCCCGTAGCAGTGTCACTAATGGCATCCTTCATGTCAGCCATCACTCTGCTCGGGGTATCGGCAGAGAATTATTACTACGGCTTGCAGTTCGTCGTGATCAACATATCATATGGCATAGCGACGCCTATTGCTAGCAAATTGTACTTACCAGTCTTTTTTGGACTACAGAAAACGAGTACTTATGAGTACTTAGAGATGCGGTTTGGGCCGCAGATCAGAATGTTGGCGTCTTTGACCTACACTTTACAAATGGTGCTATACAACGGTATAGTTTTATATGCTCCTGCAATTGTATTGGAGGCTGTGACAGGGTTAGATAGACTGATCTCTATATTAGTAGTAGGATTAGTTTGTACGTTTTATTCTACGTTGGGAGGGATGAAGGCGGTGCTGTTCACTGATCTCCTGCAGTCAGCCCTGATGTTCGGAGCCGTATTCAGCGTTGTAGTATTTGCTTCTGTACAAGTTGGAAGCTTCACCGAAATATTTGTGATTGCTAAAGAAGGTGGACGTCTTGATTTTTCGAAGTAAGTAAAGATAAACATCAAGTTTATTACTTATTTAGTAAGGTCGTATTTTGATTGTCTGTTTCTTTAGTTTCAGTGTGGATCCTACGGAGAGGCACACGTGGTTTTCGCTAATCATCGGAGGGTTGGTTACCTACCTGTCCTTATATGCAGTAAATCATACACAGGTAACCTAATAAAAATATATCAAATATTTTAAGCATATTCAAACCAACCAAATTTTGCGTTTCATTTTAAATTGTTTAAACTTTTCTTAGATGAATAGGTATTTTAAAACCAAAAAAGGAATATTTAACTGTTTACAAACTTTGTTGACAAATTAACTAATACAGGAAATCGAATAATGTTCACACGAACATACCTTGTTTAAGTAGATACACAGTATGTAGTTTCGTGTGAAAAGTACAAATGTTAGTGTAGTGTTATTTGACGATAGACAAGAGGTAACTATAAATATTGCAGTTGCTAATAGATACAAATGGGTTTTTCATTGCTAAGGGAAAACAACAGCATACGATTCGAAACTTTAAGGGAATCTTTTACAATTACTAACAAGATATAGATAAAGCTGCACAGTTACACTATCCTTTAGTGTAACTGTGCAGTTTTATCAAATAGTGTAATCTGCACACTTGTCGTTGCGTTTTGTTATCAGTATTTGCAGTAAAGATGTTCACGTGAAATAATGTTTTTAGTTATCTTAGTTAGAAGGTCGTCTATTTACGTATTTTGGTGAAGAATGATTTTTGTCAGAAAAAGTTATTTGTATTAGAAAATGAAATAGGGTTCAGCGCCAAAAAATCTACTTTAAATTGTAACCAAATGACATTGTGCTGTTTTCCGACTCAAACACGTACAAAGTTTATAGGTATATAGTATATACTATCGGGATGTGAGGATGCGTTATCGTGATGGAGAAGTACATAGCTTCGAGGACGCTTTTCGCGAACTTTTTCTAAGACTGGGCAAGCTAGTGTTGACGAACCAATCTGCAGTCACTGTCTTTTGATCTTCAAGAGATACTGTAGTGTAAATTCCAAATTTTGCAAAAAAAGGCAACTATTTTTTTACCAACACTTCGGCTTTTCTTAATTTCCGTCGGCGAATCTTCAAAAGGAAAGACCCACTCTGCCGATTGGCTTTTTTTTTCGGGTTCAAAGCAGCACACCCATGTTTCGTCACCTGTCACGATATTATGGACAGACAATGACTGTCCTCCATTAAACTTTTTTATCATTTTACGGCACCATTGGACACGCCGTCGTTTCTGGTCCTTCGTTAAGTTATGTGGGATCCGTCGAGTGCAAAGCTTCCGAACCTTTAGATGCACATGTAAATTTTTTTGCACTTGGCTCATTCCAATGTCTAACAAAGCACGAATTTGCTGGCAGGTAATTTTTTTGTCAGTTTCAATAAGTTGTCAATATTCGAGACTGTAACCGCAGTCGCCGGCCGACCTTCACGTACCTCGTCGTAGAGATGATCACGTCTACGTTTAAATTCTCCAAACCTCGAATACACAGAGCTGCAACGTAGTGCTTCATCACCAAATGCCAATTGAAGTATCTCTGTAATGCTCAGGTCTTTCATTACTTTTTTTTTAGAGGCTCGTTAGTTGCCACATTTTATTCTTTTTATGTTGTTAGTGGCCAGTTTGATTTTTTAATAAACTTTTTTGATGCACGTATGTTTTAATTTACTTAATGTGTTTTTTTAATAATGATTTTTGACTTTCAAATTTCATTAATCCCTAGGGATCGCCCATAGTAAACTATCTCCCTAGGGACAAAATTACTTGCTGTAGGGCGAGTAGGTGGTGTAAAAATATTTTTATTATTTTTCCTTGACTTCAGTACCTATCTATTTTAATTAGTTTTATGTTGAAACATGGACTTTGTTTAAAGCAGCTACACACTGCAAAAAATATTAAAATAGGATTTTTGACACTATTACTTTACTTATAGTTAACAAAGCGCGTAAATACTTGTCGTGTCAATAACCTAAGTACCGTATATATCGATCGAACCTTCTGAGTCCTTATTGAATATGAATCTAAACTAAATTACCAGCTAATTTTAATGTTGATACAAAATCATTTTTTTTATTTTTATTATGGTTAGGCTTGCGTTTGTCCACTATCTCACCTGATGGTAAGCGATGATGTGGCCGACGATGGAACACGCTTGCCTAAAAGTAATCTGATCACTCTTGACATAAAAACCCCTTATTTGTAGCTATCAGAAAACATAGACTACGGCTAACCCAAAAATAAAAACAGCTTCTGTACAATAGGTTACTGCTAGTGAATGTGATGTAGAAGAAACCTTTTTCGCACACCTTTCAGCTGTTGCTAAGCATAACATAATCAGCCTTTTAATGTTCCCTCTGCTGGGACTCAGGCCTCCTCTCTAGGAGAGGGAACGGGCCGTAATCCACCACGCGGGCCCAGTGCGAGTTGGTGAATGTCAAATGTCTTTGAATTTTTTGGTTCTAGGATATGTCGGTTTCCTCACGATGTTTTCCTTCACAGTTTTGAGAGCAGTGGTGATGAAATAAATTACACAAAGTAATGCGCCTGGCTGTGTTTGAACCCGTGACCTACAACTCGTAAATTGGGGCCGTTACCACTTGGCCACCACTGCTCTACCACTTGGCTACTACAGCTCTCGTTGCTAAGTTACAAACAATATTTTTAAACACACAACAAAGTTCCCATTATAATAGTATGGGGCTCCTGTTATGTACTCGTATTACAAACGCTTGAGCCGGATCACTTGGTACCACACAGTTAATTGATAGATTAATCAATTCGATTGCATCAATGAAGCCGTCAACTTAGTCTGTTACGATAAATTGTAGCTGTAACGTGTGGCACAGTGATCACGTGAGGCTCAAGGAAGACTCTTACTGTCTCCCCAGCCCCCCTAGCCAAGTTACAATCGTATCGTTCGCACCGAACGCCTTGAGTAGTTGTAGTCCAATTCCTTTGTCAATCGGAGGCGTGGCCTACTCGAGGCGTTCGGCGCGAACGAAACGATTGTAACTTGGCTAGGGGGGCTGATATATTTTGTAACAGGCGTTGTACATAGGGAATTCCGGGTGGTCTTTTAATAGGTCACAAGACCCTTTCCATTATCACTGATTTTACTGAGTTGAAAGCCCCACTTTCCCTGGTCTTTTCCCCTAAAGTCGAGGCTCATTTTGAAGGTTTCATTCCGATAGCAAAAGATACATTGTGCTTAAGTTGTTTCCTCCGAAATTATACGGATCGTCTCTATATAGTTGATTTTAAGATTGAGATTCAAACCAGCACCAACCAACCAACAAAAGACCAAGAATACCTAACTTACATCGATCCTACACCAATGACGAAATAGGACGAATGAAATTACGCTATTCCGTATATTTCTTGATTACTTTGTGTTGGTATACAGATACCACCGTCCTTTCGACCTTTTATTTTATTAAACAGGTTGTTTCTACTTTGAAATGGTCTTTCTTGTCTTTTTCAAGTTTTGTGAGACAAATCGTCATCCAGATTTTTAGACAGAGAAGTTTTGGCACATTTTCATGAGTCGAAGTCGGACAAAAATTACACACAGTATTACTTCTTTAGAGTCAGTGTAATGAATACAGATTGTTGGGGATTCTTAGGCATAAATGTCTAGATATTGAGCATAAATGCTTAATAAAAATAGTATGTGCAATTTTTAGATTTTCAGATAACTGCAGTAACTTACTAAAAGTTTCATATTTCACAAGTGCAAAAATAAGACGATAATTGTAAAACAAACAAATTGCAGACTACTTTTTTCATCAATAATCATCGTAAGAAAACGACGATCATGTCGAATGAAACTGCATTGATTGACTTTTTAAACGATACTATGTACTCAAACTGTGACTTGACACAGATATTTTGATTGGAAAAGGCGCTCGAAGTAAACTCAAGATTCATTCTCCTAAAATGAGGCATCAACTATCGGCAAAGGGTCCGAATCAGAGATTTTATGGATATGAAATTTGGGATAACGGTTTCGGATACGAAAACTAGCGAATAATTCCAAATTATTTCATATTTACAGATAGTTTCGGTTACGGACATTAAAATTATAAAAGTAAAATACAGATACCGGCACGGATCTTGAGCGCTGACTTCTACAGTTCTACTTGCGCAGAAGCACGCAGAAGTGAAATTTCGGATCTCTTTAGTGGTATGAAAAGAGATGCGGGGGCAGGGAGTGCAACCCTTGTACAGTGATTGGCTCGCCAATATGTACGATGTAGAAAGCGATCCTCGCTTTTTCGCCGAGCGCTCAATATTCGTGCCTCTATCTGTACTAATAGTAAGTTTTGATTTCTGTTTCTAGTCTAGATGATCATTTGTTTGACCAGGCAAAATAAACAAAAACCTGTCGTAACCCGTCATTTAGAATTTGCTTTTATCCGAAACTATCGGAAACTTTTATATTGGTTTCGGTTATGGTTATGGATATTTTTTGTTTCGGATATTCGCTAGTTTTGGTTATGATTACGGAGTTCTATAATATCCGAATATATTGTGAAAAATTTAGGTTAGAAATTATTTCTAAAAAATTTAATCATATAATTTCATCTACAGGTGCAACGACTGCAAACAGTGAACACACTGGATCGTTCTCAATTGTGCTTATGGTGGAGTTGGCCGGTCCTCTCAGTGCTGAGCGTGGTCACGTGCATCAGCGGGCTCAGCATCTATGCCGTTTATAAGGATTGTGATCCGTTCCTTAGCAAAAGTATTTCAGCGGTAAGTTTGGTTTGTTTTTCTGAATTTATAAATGAGAGTTGTAAGTTAACATGACGTGAATTCTAAGTAAGTATTTTAAATGTACTATGTCTTTCGCTAAAGGTGATAAAGCAACTGCTTTACAACTGCTAAAAATTATTGGTTTTCAATGAAAATATTTATGAAAAAATTATCGTTCTTATGTTATTAATATACCAAAATCCGTTTTATTATTATATTTGAAGTATCATTGAGTATTGTATATGTTGAAAAAAAAAGAAGATAATCACAAAAACATTAATTGTAGCTGATGATCGAACTTGCGGCAAATATCGTAATATTCATTTATATCACTCAGTCATAAGCCGTTCATTATTGGAAATCTGGTCTCCGTCTCTGGTCAACAAACACCACTGTATATTTAACAATTCTTTCATGCTAACTGTTCCTGTATTTTCTATTGTTATAGAATGCTGCAAGGCTTCTGGAATACGAAATTTTTATTTACGTGTTGTCTTTAACAGATAGACCAGTTAATGCCGTACTATGTGGTGCAGGCTATGAGGGATGTACCCGGCTTGTCGGGTCTCTTCGTCGCAGGTATCTTCAGTGCTTCACTGTCCACCATATCAGCCTCATGCAACGCCTTAGCGGCTGTTACGTTACATGACTATATTGGCAGGTAAGTCTCCTTATCTTCTGAACCGTTTCATTGTATCTTAATTTCTTTATTTAAATGTTTTTTCTTGTTTCACAAACCCAACGCAGAAGTGGAATTTTCAATAAGAGGTATGAGGAAAACTTTTGACAAATTCTTAAAAGTTTTGGAATCTCATAGAGGTAGAAAAAAATAGCAATATGAGAGAGTTGTGTGCCTTTACAAAACATTTTGATTAAAAAGAGTTTAAACGCATAAGGATGTATGACAGTTTTTGTTTTTTTCATTGAGTAGTATTCGTTTTCTATATAGCATGTCGCACGCATATATTACCTTCCCTAGTAACTTCCTAACTTTGTAATATATAGTCCAACATATTTTGACCTTTTTTCCATTATGTTTTTTTTCATTATGTTCTGCAATCTTTCTAATTCTGTTAATTTCTCCAAAAGATGGTGCAAAGTTCCTCCGTCCTACGTGCCCTGGCTGACGAAATTGGCCGCTTGCGCATACGGTCTGGTCTTTTTAGCGCTGGCCTTCATAGCTGAACATCTTGGAGGAATTCTCCAAGCTGCTTTGACGATATTCGGAGCTGTCGGCGGCCCATTGCTGGGAGTATTCACTCTTGGAATGTTCACGACCTATGCAAATGAGAGGGTCAGTACAAACAGCCATTGTCTTCAATCGTGGGATTAATAACATTTGCTTTGTAACTGAACACGAGAGCTCTTTTGTTCGATATTGCTGAAAATGTTTTATCATTAGTTGTACGCGTAAAGAATGCAATTGTAACATTTCACAATATGAAATCCTCTTCGAGATTTTTCTTGCTTTTCCAGTTGGTTTTTTGAATGTCCGGTTGATTGTGTGTATGCAGATAAAGTTGTCGGCTATCTCTTAGATTTGAAAACCCGAATGGTAATTTTCAAAGAGTGTATAAAATACTGACTTTATCAACATTCTCTAAGATTTATTTATTCATCTTGGGCATCACCAATGTAAAGGTGAAAGTTTGTGTATATGTAAATGTCTGTGTGTTTGTCCATCACGCTCAAACGACTGAATGGATTTCGATGAAAGTTTGCACACAAGTACATCATGACTTGAAATAGGACACAGGACTCTTTGTACCAGAAATATATTCCCTTGGGATAAATTTATACCTTCACCTGTGTGAAGTTGCTGGTAGAAAGATGTTCTGTATATTTTGTTTGCTTAATTTTTTTAAATACTGGATAGAACTATTACAGTTTTTCTTGTCTCCTTTTCCAGGCAGTGTCCTTGTCCCTTCTAACTGGGATGGCCGCGACGCTCTGGATTAGTTTTGGAGGCCCTCGTCCTCCAGTTACCAAGCTACCTCTTAGTGTAGAAGGCTGTGGCTTCAACGTGACGCAAGATGCTGCCACTACCACCAACCCCAGTGATTATTTCTACCTCTACAGAATTTCTTATATGTGGACTAGCCCGGTAAGTTGGCTTTTTATCTTCGTGCTGTTATTTGTGTACATGTTTTCGTATTTCATCGTTTTATTATGGTTGATGATCAATCGGTCGATGATTTTTATAACTTCATGATTTCTTAATTTTGAAACAAAGTAAATTAAAATAGAGCACTTTGGTTCCAATTTGTAAATTTGTCCAAAAAAATCTCATTCAATCACCAAACACGGCTCACTGGGACTTATGTCAATACTTTTTCCGCTCTTTTTGGCTGATCTCTTGGCATGGATGTAAGAAGTGTCATATTGGTGGACATGGGTGCAGGAAAGTGTCATTGGCGAGCACTGTATTTGCGGCTGCATGTTATCTGACGTGACTTCTCTACTACACCCTTACAACATATTTATTTTCTTAGGGAAAATTAACAATGTAAGCTCCCTGCATTTTTTTTTATTGATATAAACTAGTGCTTGACTGCGACCCCACCTGATGGTAAGCAGTGATGCAATCGTTGATGGTGAGGTGCACTAGTTTATTAAGAGCCTATTCACCCTGACCTTGAAGACACACAAATTCTCGTAGTTACCTACTTAATGATTTTATTTATTAGATAACTCTTCCCGCCAATCTATTTACTGACTAAAACCCAGCTGTATTTCTTCAGCTACCCTTTGCGTTTCAATACCGTGGTAAAATACCCTATTTTTAATATCGTGCGGTTTTCACGATGCGGGATTGCTCAGCACTCGTAACCCCCGCAACTGTCTATTTCATACAAGTATTTATAGAAATGCGTAGGATACGCACGCGGGACGTGTTTTTTTGCATTTTGAAATTTTCTGCGTGCGGGACAAACCCGCATGCGGGATGAAATCTGCTAGATATTAAAAACACCCTAACTCTTTCAAATAATCCCGCACCAACGTAATTCTGGAAGTTATGTTGTGCAAATGTTAATGGGGGACTTAAGTAATCTCATCATTTTGTTTCACAATAAATTTGCCGTTTTATTATTTCGTAATAATTGAACCTCTTGAAATGATGACAATAGATTCTAAGTAACATAATCTGGTATCGAGTAATAAGTACTGATATATTTATTTGGCCGACTTAAGGGAATTATTACATCACACAGAAAGATTATTCAATTTCGCTGCTCAGTATTACTTGAACTTATATTATCAGCGACTTGCGTATGAATGAGCTCACGGTCGTTCGGTCAAAAGGTGGCTAGAGTAGATCATGTGTAGGTGTATGATTATTGTATCATTGATAAAAAAATCTGACGTTATCATTGACATTTATGTAACTAATTGCAGTGTTAAATTATTTCCGGAGTTAAAGGGACATCTAAATAGTGATGACATTTATTTATTTATTTAAACTTCATGTACAGTAGTGGTACATAGGCGGACTTAATTGAACAAGGCATTCTCTACCAGTCAACCTTTGGGTTAAAGAGACAACAATGTGGTAGGTGTGCACAATAAATAAATAACAGATATATCAAGTAGAATGTAGTATCATTAAATTTAGTTACAATAATAAAATTTATATATGCTAATTAAATTTATAAATAAATAATTAAATTTATAAAACTTATATATGCTAATATTATAAACTAATAAATAAATTATAATTAGGAGAACTTAAAAAATAACAATTATGACATTATATAGGACATCTAGTTATCGTTAAGAGTTTCGTAAAATTTGCCTATGAATTGACGTCATAGGATTTAAAGGTTACTCATAAAAACAGGTATAGTAAAGCTACCTAGATTTTATAGAAATACTAGCTTTTGCCAGAGATAGAAATAAGCGCGAGCAAATTCGAGGCGGAATAATCCTGTTTTTCTGGACTTCTGTACTCTTGAAAACGTGTTTGCGAAATTGCATGCTGGTGGGTTGAGTACTTAACCAAACAAACAAAGAAAACACACTTACATTATTATGAAATAAAACCATATAATACATTACTTTTTCATATGTATTTATTTATCTCTGGATTCTGGGATCCTAGACCTTTGGAAGGCGAATGAAGGGGCAAAACCAACTCACATAGGCCTCTTAGGCACTTTTCATAGAACGTGGTACCAACCGATGATTATGCCCTGTACGCACTATGCTAGTGCACCTAAGGACAACCGCCGGTCGACGGGAAACTATTGTGACATATGGGAAATAAGACTCTAGTTTTTACATGTTTAAGTGGACTGATAACTAAACCAAGAACTATGTTAAGATAATGGCCCATGCTTGGACAATGTTATTAATATACATCGATAAATAAAATAGGCAATGGGTATTATGACCGTAATTTCAGGAAAATCCCGGAGATACGGTCAAAATCCCTACCAACATTTAATTCTATATTACAAATCTCTGCTCAAGCCAGTTAATAAAGGCATGAGAGAAGTGGAAGCTCTGTTCCTCGTCAGTGTTGACTCAGTCGACTAATAAAGGCAAGCCGGAGATGAGGAACAAGACTTTTTCCAGAAGATCAGCACCCCTAGCCAACTCGATAATTTGCAATCGTTAACGCTAGTCGAAAACGAATCAAATGTATGGGAATGACATCATCTCAACGTTAAGTCACGTGGTCAGAACAAACGAATAGAAAATTCGTAGCCAAGTTCACATTGTTCAAAATGATAGAATGAATTGTTATCGTTTCTATAATGTTCAACGCTACATCCTTTGTTATTGTAGACCGACATTGTAGAACGAGCGGCCGACTCAGGCGCGTCAACATGGCTACGAACTTATCGTTTTCTACAATTGCTAACTCCGAGGCGTTTCTGATTGGAGAACGGAATTCGACACGAAACGGTTGTAACTTGGCTAGGGGGGCAGATCAGTGGGGTCGTCACTACCCAACAGCTTACCACAGAGCTGCCCTGTGGATTGATTCTCTCTTATATAATAATTATTATCAGACGGGTTTCGAGACTTTATTGATTGGACCTAGTCGAGAATTGGTTAAATGATATGCGTGTGTGTCAAATCACGTGCAATTTTACGTAGTGCTGTAAAAATGCACGTGCAGTTGCACGCTAAGATTGTGCTAGTATTTCCAATTCACTTTATTTGTATTTTAAGTGGTAATAACATTGTTATCTAATTTAATTTGTTTATTACTTATTAAATTGTGTCTCATAACTTTGTAGGTGATTATTATGCAAAGTAGACCAATGTCATTGGTATTATTGCATTATAAAGTTTTTATTGTGTAGGTACGTATAATTCATGTCTGTCTGGTTTCTAATGTTATCAGCATTTACCGTAACTTATTTGAGGTCGGCACATGACTTTTTCATAAATACAAATGTGGGATCCGACCCCGATTTCCAGTCACCGTAGGCGTGAGTTTGCGAATGGCGATCAATGGGTTGTTTACCGTCCGGCTGTCACAAGCCACGCGCGCTTCAAGGAGATGTCAGCAAAATTGCTACTGGGCCCATGGGTTCGCTTCTGAAAGGAAAGTCTTGGAACGCAAAGAAAAGAAGGAACATACGAGTGGGTTTTAGTCAGTAAAAGTCTGAAACTCTCTGCCGTTCCGCCCTAGAGCAATTATCCTAGTACTTTCATTCAAGACATTTTCTAGCCATTTAACAATTAGTCCAAATTCTTTTGGACAAATTTCTAAATACTGAACTCCGTCATTTTACAGATCGGTTTCATCTGGGTGATGTTCTGGGGCACAGTGATATCTCTCCTATGGCGGCAGCAGCAGCCTTGGGAACGAGCAGGACAAGCCCATCCGGATCCTGAACTCTTCACCCCCCCTTTAGCTAAGAGGCTAAGGGCCAGGCAAGGGGATAAACCTGCTGTGCAGGTAACCAAAAATTAGAATAAACTAGTGCATGATGCCTGGCGGTAATACTGGCTTAACAGTAAATGCATGACTGCTTGTAGTGGTCGTAGATCTTGGCTTCATTAAAAAGACAGTTTGGTGTCATTTTTGCACTTTGTTATAACCGGGGTGTTTTTTTCTGGGTTAGCACAAAAACGATTTTGTAGATTGTCTTTTTATTTATATTTTTTATTGATTTATGTACCTACCTATATAAACTTAGCCTTTCGATCGCCTAGCGTTTTCGCGGCGTTCGTTTTCTTGCGCTTCATTAGCGACTTTTTTTTCGATATTTAAAGACTGCTTTATGAAGAACTTATTATTTACCTTCTTGGATAAGTACCCTAATGGAACACTCTATATTTTATAATCTATGCGGACGCCGGCGTCCGCTTGGTGTTTGACTGAATGGCGCGAAATCACGCGCGTACCGCAGCATTCAGATACAGAAAGAGCATAAAAGTGATAAATTTCATTAGAAATTAAAAAGAATATATATCAAATAATAATAACAAAATAATAAATAACAATAATATCTATCGTATTTTATTACACTGTTTTGGTATTAATTTTAGCCAAATGATTAAGTTTTTGTAAATGATAATCATTTCTCATTAACTTTGTATTTTACGTACTTACTAACTAAATTATATAGCCGCTTCGTATTATTCTTATTTCTTAATTATGCTAATTTTATAACTAACGGCAAATGTAACGGAGTGATACTCAACTAATGAATAGTAATTTTGGCTTAAAATAAAGTTAAACGGTTTTTTTTTTGTGTCTTGAATACGATTTGAATATTGTATTTCGTATTTTGTAGTGTACACTTTCTCTCCTAAATTAACCATGTGCCTTTAAGTCTTTAATTTTTCCTAATCTTTAATTAATAAGACCAATTTAAAAAGAAACATACAAAAAAATTACAAAAAATGTAAATTAACATTCGAACTTACCCGAACGATTACGATTTACTATTATTAATCTAGTCTTGATGAAGTTTGCATTGTTTGAAATTGCTTTATGTATTATTAGAGTCAGTTATACAAAATACACACTTTCGAGAACTACAAGACCTAAAGCGCCGTCACTCTCCGACTACATACAAAAGAAAGAGATGCACAAAAACACAATACTTGCATGTATATTAGTCCGTTTTTTAATCGATATAATCAATTAGCTCTATTATATAATGAACATACTAACTATCTAGCATTTATTCTGAAGAATAACGTATATTTTTATGGTTCTGTTTACTGTAGTGGATCATATACTTTTGCACAGTAAAAACTCGTGATTAGTTCCTTTAGTCCTCTTAAGTATTTTTTGTAAATCTACGTAATAATATCACATTACAGTAATGTAAAGGCGAATGTTTGTATGTATGTGTGCACGCTCAAACATCTGAACGGATTTTCATAACACTTTTAATCCTAGGACTATGTTCCCTTGGGATAATTTAGGGATAAGCTAGTTGGATAATATGATACATCAAATAACATACACCAAGACAAACATAAACATAGATAAACATTAACAATGATGTAGTTTCATGTGATCATTTTGAGTGGTAGTTTGTTTTCTAGATGACACCGTGTGTGCTTTGAACACCTCTTAGCGCATCTCTTGTGTGAAAACTATTCAAGGTTTGTACATTTTCATTATAAAGCCCGCTTGCTCCACTAATCGCTAAAAACCTTTATAACGCAGATACATTGGGGAGATACACGGAGATACAAAATGTAACGCGCGTAACGTTAAATCTATGGCGTCCATTACACGATAGGTTTTGCTGTCAGTTTTGCCACAGTCAAGTAATTTGACAGACGAAAAACTTACCGTGTAATGCGATCATTGACGTTTGCATGACGAAAAACGTATGGCGATAAAATTCCGTCATTCGAACATAATTAATGATTGATAGTTTTGATTGACGCTTGCATGACCGTGTAATGGACGCCTATGTGACGCCGCAGCGTTGCTGAGTCAGTGTCCCGTAACATGCCCACCAACATTTTACAACGCATTCATTTGACGCGGGACTTTAACAGCGTTGCTTGTCAAGTTAAGGGACGTTTTGTCCCCTAATGTATCTGAGCTTTAATTTAAACCTCATTCTGTCTCTGTTTTACATTTGATGATGAGACAGTGTTTTAAGTGCCTTTAGTGTGGTTTAGTGTTTAATGCATTTAGTTGTTTATGGTGTAAGTGGGCTGTAGAATAGTTTATATATATTTTATTTAATGCATGATGTGTGGTTTAGAAGTAGTGGTTTTTTGCACGAGCATTGATTTTTGTCATCCTTACTGCATGAATAAAGGATTCGGTCGACTGCCACCGTATTATACCATGCCCGTGTTAGGAACGTATCAAGTACTAAAAAAAACACGAAACGGACTACTATGCCTACTAAAAAATATCAACAGCTTATCATACCCGTGCTTAACGGGTTAAGTGACCGCAGCATCCGTGTATCACCCACGTATAATTCATGTGTCTTACCAATTCATTTTCTCTTGGTTGTACCAAGTAGTTCACCTGTGTTTCCGCGTGAAGTCGTGCCGCGTGCGTCAAAATTACGCCCTATACATAGACGATAGCAAAAATGTTATACCTATGTACTTTTGTACTACGTCATTTAAGGCCTGGTCACGACTTCAGTCTTAGCGGCGAACGGGGCAGCATCGTAAGCGGACACGGGGTGCTATGAGTGGTGTCTCGTGGCGGGCTTCAAACATTTTCATACTTTTGATCTTACCGCTCGCCGCCCCGCGCTGAATGGGCCGTTAACGGGCTTAATATGATTATCACCCGCGGTTATAACCCTTATGCTCACCGGTGTGGTATATGCGTGTCGCACACCAAGCATAACGGCCTGCGGCACCGTCAAAATATAACGCTGCGGTATTGGTCGGTGAAGGCATGGTCTAGTGGAACTAGTAACGTTTTAATAAAAATAATTTTGTTTTTACCTAACTCATTCCTAACACGGTCATGGTATGATACGGTGTGGTAGACCGACGCCTAAAATAAAATATTTTGGGTCTGACATATCATTTGTTTATTTATGCATTTCTTCTTGAGGACCTTTTCCCATAATTTCAATATAAGCATATTTAAATTAACATCACGCTTATATTCCTCGAAGGGATACGTAGAAATAACCAAGTATAAATCAGCAAGTGATGAAAGCTTTTTCTATTAGATAGTCTCTTATCAGTATAGATTGTCACTGTTTTTAGTTTAAACCATTTGTTAATTACGCTTGCACAATTTTTTTTTCTTGTGGAAAGTCCCACTCTGGGTAAAAAGACTAAAACCTACCGTCGGCGACGAAGTAACAATAACTCCTAACTGTCGAAGTCGAGAATTTAAAAAGAGAATAGAAAGAATATAATAAAAATTTATTGTACACCAAAAAGTAATACAACTTATAAATAAATCTATGGGTACATTGTTGACAACAATATCTATGACAACCTTAATTTATTTACTTTACTATTCTTGTTTAATTTATTGAGAAGTAAAAAATTTATAATTTCATAAATTATTTATATAATACCTAATAACTCAAATTTAATTATTATGCTGCTTTAATATATTTTATGATAGTGCGTTTGTATGAAAAAATTGTTATGTAACCATGAAATACACAGGTTGGTTTAGTTACGAGGTATTTGCACATTTTAATATTATGCAGTTGCAACAAAAGCTCCAAAAAATGTTTAAATTCATAGCGGCAAATAGTGATTTTCTTGAAAAATTTAGAAGGTATTGGTACTTCAGCATCGCCGTGTTCCTTTACTTGCCCTTTGTGTTCTAGAACCGCATTGACTGTTTCGTATAAACCCGCAGTTCATGCATGATGGATTTTATTATGGGCCATTACTTCTTTTATTATTAATCAAATTTAATAACTAAATTAATTCTGTTAATATTTGTAATCTAAAGTAAATATTATTTTGGAAATTTAAAATAGATAATGTTCATTTTTAAAATTTTAATCGTATAATTTATATCTTTGTGTTTATTACAATTTAATATCTGTGCACTAATTTCATAAATAAACTTATTGTTGTTGCATTTTCAGTGTAAACTCTTGCATTCGAACGGCGTTGAAGATTAATTTAAATTTAATTTTTAAGTAGCCAATTTTTAGTTTTAGATTTTATTTTAATAAAAAAATAGGTTTTTTAAATAATAAAATAATGTGATTATATTTTTTTGTTAATTTAGTGCTGTTGTTTGTTACATTCCTAGTTTACCAACATTGTAATAATGTAGATAAGTAATATATTGCAGAAGGATATTTTTGTAATCCACGTAAAATTTGATAAGAGGAACGTTCTTTTTTTATCGATAACCGATCAGTACAATAAGGAGGCTTATTTCGTCCACTGTGGACGGACGAAATAAGCCTTCTTATTGTAAAAGAAAATTTTAAAAAGAGTATTATAAATTATTATTGAAACCTCTTGAATGTATTTTGTTAGTAGCCATAAAAGAGAATTAAAAAACTTTAAAAAATCCGCGGAAATATAATATTATTTGCATTATTTTTCGAGGAGCACATGCGATTGTCGGTAATGAGAAGAACGTCCCAAAGGTTGGCCTTGGCCTTATCCTGGAACTATGCTCAAGTATGAATTTCTATTAAAAGCTTACGAGATTTTCTACTTATATTTTATCTACTTAAATCAACTTAAATCACGCTTCAAATTTGTTTTCATAATTGTGCTTCAATACTACGGGTTAAAAAGAGTTAGGCACGCCAAAAAAAAAGAGAATGAAAAAATATTTCGAATATTGTTGGTTCAGACCGACAAAATTAGTATTAAATTAGCAATAAACACTTATTTATAAGGTCTACTGTACGCAGACGCGTAGCTTCACAGACGCGTATTCGTCATTATACGCCTGCTCACAGCTTACATACAAAACTATGAAACTCTTTTGACGGAGCGGCAACGTTGTGACGTCATGCGTCATGTCATTGTCGCTTCGACGCAAAACTACGCGTCCATGGACAGTAGGCCTAACTGTTATTTATTTGATGTTGCTATGTGTGATTATCGAAAATGTGGAACTTTTGACAATATCTAATTGTTAAGAGAATTATTTTACCGTATGAGTGTTAAAAAGCAGATATAAATCCGAATACTGTAAATTATACCATTAGTTAAATGTAAATGGACCAAGAATGGATAGACTTATGAGTAAGATTCTAAGCTAAGATGAACCTCAACCTGAGAAATTAATAGCAAAAAGAACCAGGTCTTTAAACCGTACCCGAACGAAGATACGTATAGAAGTATTGCTAGAATATTTTTGTCAGGCGTTACCTATTTTTGTTATAATGAAATGGAAATATAATACGTAATATTTTGAGGTTTCCATTGATAATATAGATTAAATTGGTTATTACTGTTATATTTTTTTCACACTTGCAGTTTTTCAATATCAGACATACAGTATTTTTATTTAAGAAAAATAACGCCTGATAACAAACTATAGCAATATACCAAATAGTGTCTCAACTTCGTTTGGTTATGGTCGGTAAACATAATTCTTTTTGCTATTGATTTATCATATAGTTAAATAGTCCTTTAAGAAATGAATAAGTTTCACTTTTGGCGAAAGAAAAAAAAATACATGGCAGCAATGTATGGGAAAAGTTTCATTCCCCTTTTATGAATACTCTGTTTAAATAATGGTATATAAATTGTATAATTATTCAAAATTATTCTAAATTACATAATTAACTTATCCAGTATTTATTTATTTAAATGTTATGCTTAGTAGTGGCACATAGGCGGATTAAATGCAACAAGGCATTCTCTACCAGTCTCAGTCAGTGTCAGTCTTTTGATTTGTATACCAATCACTGGTGAGACATATTGAACTCTATGTTACTCTGTTACTGGCAAATAAACTACTTTTGACTTAGTCTTTGTGATTTGGTATTGGTGTGATGTTGGTGGTATAATCAAAATTATTTATCAATAGTTGTAAAATGAAATAATTAGGTAACGTTCCGTGTTTATTTTTTACATTACGCTAGACGAAAAATAATATTAAAATGGAATCTTTTTATGAAAAAAGCATCATTATTGGCTATTAAATAAAGCAGCAAAATGGGATCAACTTGTAATCTCTTTTGTAGACACGCAACCTAATAGCGATGACGTCACATTTCAGTATGTGCATCCGTATTCTGTTACCTACTTGACAGTTTCCCCTTCCAACAGATTCGAAAGGTCTTTAACTTACTTAATATTGATTTAAAAATAAGACTTTATTTACGATTTGGATAAAGTTACTTGTTGATATAAATGGTAAAAAAAATGCAAGACTCAATAGAACCTGAAAATTATTTTATAAATTGTATTACGTATGTAATACCCACTGACTTGTAAGTATCGTTAAAAATTGAAACATGGATGCCCCATTATCTATTTTTTTTTTCATTATCATCCAATTATTTTTTATTTTTTGTTCACGTAAATAAAATTTATTTTGTAAAGAATGTTTTAATTGTTATTTTTGTTCATTCCTATTTATTTTTGTAGTTTTAATAGAACACAGTTTTCCATTCAATTCAAATTACTGGTTACCTGACTAGAAGCCAAATAACTACACTAGAAATACCGTAAGTACCTAGTTATATCATTACAAATGGTATATTATGTATCTTATAAGACACATATATTATGTGTCTAATAATACACATATTTTATATTAAGAACTATGTATTAGATATTGTAGATGTAGTAGGTGTATGTAAAATGTTTATAAATATTTACAAAAGTATGTTGAAATTTGTCTTCCATTTTTCGGTAAAGCGAATATGTATTGTAAAAAAATGAGTATTGTGTCGATAGTCGCATTTTAGAAATGTATATTTTAGTATTAGCTGGTTTTAGTTATGTGCACAATGGTGGCTATTGACAAAGATAATTTTATCTACATCCACTTTTCCTCTCTACGATAGTTCTAACTAGTTCTGATGTCTTTTTTACATCACACTTACTCGAAAACCTACTCTTACTCCTACCTACCTACCTAGGCTTGCAATATAGTGTGTTTTGCACTAGTGCGAAAATTTGAGTCGGCCAGCACCCGCCACAATTAACTTTATTAGTAGCATCACGCTAGTCGCACGGCAGTCGACACCACGAGAGCGAGCCCTCCCCCACACATTTCCACACATACACAAACACACACACACACACACACACATTATACTTTATTTTGTTCTAAATATTATGTTTATTAAGAATTACTTATTATTTTCGAGTAAGTGTGTTGAATAACGTCGTTTGATACACGTGGTTAAATTATTATTGCAGTTTCTTGGCTCCAAAACAACCTCGCCTTTGGCTTGGGTGTGTATTTCGCTTCGGCTGCAAAGATAAACTTTGCCCACTTGTATTAAAATTTACTGTGGACGTACGTAGGCACAGGGATAAGAAGGTATTATGAAAAATACGACATTTCTTTTAAAGTATGCCTGGACCCAATGTATGGACGTTTTAATTTAATAAATAGGCTGTGTAATAACTAAATAAAAGTGAAAAAAAATTCTACACAACTTTGCTCTCCGAGATTGTTGCAAGTGAATTTTAAGAGTTAAATACAGGCTTGGTCACAAAAAATGTACGTGTATTTGAAAGGAAATAAATAAATTATAATAATTTTTCGGTGTATTTTATTCATGAAAGCACACAAAATAACAAAGGAGGACATACATTAAAAAAACATATGGTTTAAATATTTTCTTTTATGGCTAGACTAGGGTTGCGACCTGCACTATATTCTATAGTGTCGTATTCTATTTTAAACAAAAATAACGAACCTTATTTTTAATCGTAGCATGAGGAATTTCATAACACCGCAAATACGTTGATCTGTCTTTAAATCACGTCACGGCAAGAAAATGTCAACTTTGCCATTGTCAAATAGCCGATGAAAAATTTTTTTAGGATAAACTTAAAGTATATTTATTTTGTGCTATTTAAATAATTACTTAGAAACTGGAAAGTGATGCAGATGACGATGTTCTCACACACCATTCAAGAAAAAAAAAACAACTAAAGCAATAAAAATATACGTATATTCGACTTTTTTCCCGAATTACTCAAAAGAATTTACTATTTTGTTTGCATTATATTTCCGCTACATATGATATGTCTAGTGTAAGAAGGCCTTTACAAAAACACACGACAAAAAAAAACTAAGCTGATAAAAATCCACCTTTGGGTCTTGTTATCTCTTCTAGCTGCCGATGTAAGAAAGCATTCTGAAAAATAAACACAAAATGATGTACTCACAATTATGAATGCCGTTCATGGCTTCGATGACGTGTAAAAATTTGAAAGAGAATCGATGTTAAAATATCTTTTTCGAATGCATATTGAAAAATAATTTATGCTGATAGATAAATAGTTTTTTGACTAGCCAACATAGTGGGAGACTACTATCTGTTTATGATGCAATCTGATTAAGACTGGAGAAGTCAAGCGCAAGAAAAATGGGTTAACACGCTTTCCGAGGCAAAGATGCACCGTCAACTTCCAAACTTCAGTTTTTTTTTTTAATCCGAAGCCGTTGCTTCTTTATTTTCTTAATTCTTAAATTTCTTTGTCCAACCTGGGATTCGAAACCAAATCGTCGCTAACTGTAAAATAGATTTACCTATATTATAATTTAAAAGATTCGTACCTCTCTCAACAACTCATCTTCCCTCTCTGCGGCAATTTTTAGCATTTCCTTGGATCTTTCCAGCAGCAGATCTTTATCATGAATCGTTCTTTTCAGATTTGCTACCTCTACGCGATGAGATTCCGATTGAGAACGACCCTGGAAATTATTATTTTAGTAAACGATGGAGTTATCACACTAATATTATAAAGACGAAAGTTTGTGAGTGTGTGTGTATGTTTGGTACTTCTTTACTCTCAAACGGCTGAACGGATTTGGATGCACATGGCTAGACTATGTCCTGGAATAGCACATAGAATACTTACTAAGATACTTTATATTTTGGAAGTATGTTCCCTTGAGACAATTTTATACTTTCAAGTGGGCGAAGCCACTGGCAGTGTATTATGTGTGTCGTTAAGTAAACGTTAATCTTTGATTCAGTACATACAGTCTAAATCTAAAAAAAGGACTGAATATTTACGTCGTTTTTTTTACAATCTGGTTTCTTTTTGTTGTTTTGAAAAATATGAAGACGAATTATTTCTAAAATTTAAAATCAGCTCTAAAATTTTTGTCTTCTTTGGAAAGCTGAATCTCCTAATGAAACCCTTCTGAATATTACCTATTTATGTAGATTTTTTACCTTATCCGTAGTTGTACTACGGTGGCTATGGCTGCTGCTCGGTCTAGAGTCGATCTTCTTGAGAATCAGCCCAGACTTCTGCTCCGCTTGCAACTTGTTGATCACGCCTGAAACAATTTGTGAGAAACCAAGTGCAGCTAGAAAACATTACTTAAAAGTGAATCGTGTTTAGTGATATATATATACCTATTGATTTTATGAAATTTGAAACGGAGAAATTAAGATATTAAATATTTTTACCTACAGTACTATAGGTAAAAATATTTTTACTATTATTGAGCCTGTTGCATTCTACAGGGCAAAAGCCTCTCTCCTATTTTTCTACTATTCTTTGTCCTTATCTATAGCTGGTTTCTATTGGTCGGGATCTAGTCAGTGATTCGCCTAATTTTGTTGCGACTAGCAGAGATTGCCTGCCCCGTTCCATTTTGCTGAGTTGCCTCCGTTTGCCATTTGTGTTAAGAAACAAAGTGTATTGTTCTTCGTGGTCTGTTATTTTGACTCCGAGAATATTTCGTTCCATTGCTCGCTGGCAAACCCTTTGTTTCAGGACTTATTACTTTTTTTTATTCTTGATAGGTTCGTGCTTGACCGCTATCTTACCTAATGGAAAGCTACGATGCCGTCGACGATGGAGCGCGTTTATCTAGAAGCAACCTATTCACTCCTGTCTAAAAGACTCCCGGATTTAAAAGAAATGATTCACGTCACAACATTAACTAGAAGTCTACCAAAAATTTAAATGCAGTGTGATCACCAATCCAAGATGCTGAGTTCACAAGCTAAAGTGATCTAGATATGACATAACAATAAAATTAAAATTAGCTCGTACAATATTGGAAATACCTCTAAGAGTTAGGACAGTTTGTTCAAGATCATTGACTCTGTGTTGATGAGCCGTCGTTGGGTGAGCTTCAATGGAGTTGATCTTCTGAGTCAGCTGTACGTTCTCTTCTTTTAACATCTCGCAATAGCTGATGGAGAAGTAAATGTAGGAAATATTAATATTAATATAGAAAACACATAAGAACATAACTCTACTTGTTGATGTAGAAACAAACATATCGATAACAGACTGGGGCAAAATAATAAATTTCTGTTTATTGAAGAAATCATTTAACCTAAAAAAATCTTTTACATCAGTATATTTAGAATATCGCACCACAACTGTCAAGTCTATGTTAAAATGGTCAGACCTTTTCCAGTAGTTAAGTTCAGGTTGTGCGTCTCCGGTAGATTTGATCGGTGTGCGTATCTGCGACTCCAGTAACGTTGACTCTAGTTTCAACACTTGGCCTTTCAATGATGTGATCTCTGCCAGAGCCCTCTCGTATTCCGAAACTAGAAGCTCGTTGCCCTGAAACATTGTTGCTAAGTGTACTTATCTCTGTTATCTCTCTCTCTTGTGTCTTATCTTGTCTTGTGTGTTGTGGTGTGTGTGTGTAATTTGGATGTATTTTCACTTAAATTTTTTTTCGTCGCAAATTCACCAATTTGCTTTTTCCGTTCTGTGTGAAGCGAGAGGGAGTGTCAGACTAGTGTTTCTTCAGTTACTCTTTGCGAGGCTACTTTAACTTTTTCGAACAACCTAAGTTCTGCGAGAGTTGCAGTAAGACTTACAATAGTTGAACTAAGACAGTGACAGCTATTTCGATAAAGAAGTTATTTTTGGCGTCGGATTTAACGTAAATATAAAAATAATAGATTTTATTTGTAATGAATTTGATGTAACATTTATCAAAATCAGAGCATAATAATAAGAAGCTGCTCCTGAAATCGATTGTAGAAGCAATGTAGATGATAAGTTACTAGGCCTTGAAGCATTTGAAAATTTCTATCTAAAGCAATGGTTGTTACCTTCTTAACTCTCTAATGCTGCGACCTTGCGAGGACACCGCATCTAAACTAACAACTACTTCTAAACACTAAAAGCGCTCTTTACAGACAAGCTTGTCTTGCGTTTCAACCTCTTGCTTCTAGACGCAACTAGGCGGATGCCCTGAGCGATGTTATATAATTAAGTTATTAGTTTTTACCTTCTCTGCTATCTCCAACGCTGCGATCCTCCTCTGTTGCGCTTGCACTCTATCTAACAGAGCTTGGGAGGAGACCGGCAAAGCAGCCTCATCTGAACACATACACTGCTTGCAGACAGGCTTCTCCTGAGTTTCAGCTTCTTGTTTTTCTATCGCAACTAACTGGTTGTCATCTGTAATGTTATTGGTACTATACAGGAAGATATTTGTATAATAGTTTTTTTTTAAATATAGAAACAAAGCTTTGAAGGGGATTTTTACGTTATCTAAATACTGTTTACAGCATTAATGTAATTCTTCTTGTATTTACGATCGGAAACAGACCGGAATATTTACTTTTAAGTTCATGTAGTTTTGAAAGTAGCATTCGTTTCTCTTTCTCTAATCTCGACACAGCAGATTTAGACATACTCAGGGAAGCCTCTAGCTTGGTGACTTCTGAGCATTTATCTTCATAACGTGACTGCCAACGTTCTGCAGCTTGTTGTGATCTGAAAAATCAGACGGACAATCAAGACATCGGGGTTATAAAGGCTTCAAAATATTCAAATAGAAAGGGTTGAAAAAATAATTTAAAGTTAAATGGAAACTGCTGGGTAGGTTTATAGTATGCTAACAGAAGTAGTGGTCAATGTTAACGGAGCTTACACTAGGCCAATACTAGCGGTATGTAAGTCTTTCAGCTAAATGATAATGTTGATGATCATAATGATATTATCAATATACCTCTTCCATTTGTCCCAGAGTGCGATGCTGGACTGAGAGTCCCTCCGTGCACTCGTCAACTGCGCTTGAAGCGACGCGATCTTGTTGAGTAATGCCGCTGTTTCAGCAGTAGTCCCTTTGCTTCCAGTCGTGCTTCTAGAGTAAATTTAGTAGGTTTTAAATAACATATCTGTCATTAAACATTGGTAGATCACTATTTATAATAGAAAGTCCATATTCGAATCCTAGTCACAATTTAATAATGTATCTTTTTTTTACCTATATTTTTTCAACAAGTTTTTCGATTATTAGATGAGAATGCAGATATAGTAAAGTTACATTGGGGTTGAATTCTCTAGAAACTTCGTTTTAAACACTCAACGCTCAGCTCGATCACTAAGGCAATGCGTTGCCTAAGATAACTGGATTACTAGGTTTTAAATGTTACCTAATTACGATAATATTGTCCATATTGCTTGTAGTAAACATACTTGGATATAGCTTTTAAAGAGCTAGGAAAATATATATCAAGAAGATCATATTGAATTACGTACATTCTAAAAACCTGATTCTTAAGGTTTTGAGCATCTAAACGAGCGCGCCTCTCCCTTGATGCCAACACTTTGATCTGTCGACGAAGGATAGCGTTCTGCTTGGTAGCTTGCTGCTTCTCACGGCGAAGACGCTCTATGACAGGCTCTTGCCTAAGAGAATTATTTGGCTTGTTAAATATCTGTATTTAATCATCATACATGATTTTTATTATAAAAAGAAAATAGCGGCCAATTTAGTTGGCCGTTTCTGTGTAAATCATAGTTGATCAAATAAGCGGGGTTAGGTCAATGACTTTTGGCCATTGGGACCACCTCAAACATAAGTTATCATTTATTTTATAAATATGTCAAAATGTCGTCAATCAATCTTGATCGATCAAGTTCTCCTTGCATTAATAGTGCAACAGATCACCCTTTTGCACTGTTAGTATAATGGCAGGCATATTCCATCAGTCCTGACATTTTACATATCAAATATTTACTTGGGTATTAAAATATTGTCTCACCAAATAGTTGTAGAAGAAGCCGGTATTCTAGCTACATCATCATGTGAATCGTGTAAATCCACCGTCGATTCAAACTTCAGCTCAAGTCTCTCCGATCCTTGTTGGGACAAAGCATCGCTCTCATCTACCTCCACTATAGCGGATAGATCAAAACTGGGGTCGTTAACCGAAATCAAGGTTTGCATATTCATTATTTGAGTCTGTAAATAACATTTTATCTTCAATAAAAGTTAAACTTAGATGATGCGCAAAACGTATTGCATAATTGCAGTTTCACACATAATTCTGCGAAATAATTGTTAGTTTTAGACTTTGATATGTTGTTAACTTAATCATACTGAATAAAACAACAACATACCCTTAAATTATTAATGATAAGGCGCAACTGCTCAATTTGTGCGTCTTTATCGGACAGCTGCTTCAGATAAACCGTTTTCTGTTCAGTAAGCCGTGTCCTCAAATCCATGTGCTCTCGCTGCATATCGTTCAGCTGTGACAGCCAGTGCTCATTCTCATCCTTGTATGATTTTACCTATAAACGAAACATTTCCATTTCACTGTCCATTAGTAATAATAAACATTTTATTTTCAGGCAACAGAGGTCCATAGAAAAAGTACATAAAATATACTTCCAACAATAATAAACATATTATAAAAACCAAACTTATTTTACAGTAACTATATACGTAATGTAGTCGGCGTCGTATTGCGCTGCGTGGTATCGATATAGCCGTCCTCGGAAACGTCATTATACGACACCTTTCAGCCAGAAGTCCTCTTTTAAGAAGGTTTGCAGCTGTTGTACCACGAACGACTTGAAGTTGACGTTGTGGCGCGCTTCCAACCTTACGACCCTCAGATTCCAGTTGGTTTTCACTTTCAAATACTCCACGACTTCTTTAACTTTCGTGTAGTGATGCAGCCGTGCTTGTAGGGACAGCAGGATGCAGCGGAATGAATAGATTCGTTAATTTTATTTATAGTAAAAGTCTATTTCTAATATCACCTCATGACAATGTCGTTCTTCCACTTGAGAATGAAGTTGCTCCATTTTCGTAAGTCTCTCCCCAGCTAATTCTTTCCACCGAGCTGCTTCAGTTTGATACGTATTCCTGGACAATAAACCAATCATTGTTATTAATATCAGATTTATATTACCTAATATTTTATGCTCTCCAAATTGACTTATTGATACTGACAGGTCCGATTTGCACTCATCAAGTTCACTCTGCTGTTTAAAACACTTGTCTTCTAATTCCGCGATTTGGATTGTGTATTTTTTTACTACTTCTTTTAATGCTTCTCCACTGGAGACACTAGACTCACTAGCTCGTCTGCAATAAATAATTAATTAGTGGCGTGTTTAGCATTATACGTCATTAACGTTTTATCAGCTTGTTAAAAATGATTGATTTGAATGTTTTAAGGCGTCCTAAGAAGTACAAACATTCTGATAAATTTACCTATCTAACTTTGACTGTAGCTCCATAATTTTCACTTGCATTTCCTTCACTGACTTAGCATACTCTTCTCTTTCATTTTTCAATAATTCTTTGTATTCTACCATTATAGTGTTCTTATCATTTTCTAATTGTTTGAAGGCTAATAACAAAGTTTTGTTCTCTTCGTTGATATTATCCTTCTTTTGGTTCGTTTCTGTAATCTGTTTCATTTGAATATCATTAAGTCGTTTTGTTAAATCGTCTACAGTATATTGTAGTTTCTCGATTATATTATCTTTTTGATTGTAAGAAGTCTTCAGGCTTTGAAGTGTAGATTCAAAAGTGATTTTTTCATTATTTAGAACTAGGACTTCTTCAGATCGTTTATGTAGCAATGTCATGGCATCGTGTAATTGGTTACTCTTTTTGTCAATTTCCGCTTTAAGAAATTCAACTTGACTATTCATTTTATTTATTGTATCACTATTTTCATCTGTTTGCACTGATTTGTAACTATTGCTTATTTCAATTGGGGTGGTTTGAACAAGTGCATCAGTTAATTCTATGGTCTGCTTTCTTGGGATAGTTTTAACTGGAGAATCTTTCTTCTCACTCTCCAGTGAATTGCTGGACTTTTTTGATTGTTGTTTAAGTATTTGTGGTTTTGTTAATGTCACAGTTTGACTTCCTAAAATAAAAGAAATGGTACAATTTAAATTACTTATATGGTTTAACCTTGCCTAAAATAGTGAAATTAATATAAATGTAATTCTTACTTCTAGAACTTGACTCATCATCAGACTGGATATCTTCCAATTCAATGGATTGCTCTTTGTTTTCTACGTTACTGTTTTGATGTTGGCCATTCAAAGAGATCTTTTCAAAACCTTGATTTACTAGTACTAGCGTTTTTTCCATATTATTACAGTACTTCCTTAAACTGTCGTGAGACAACTCCATAGCTTTCAATTTTTTTATGATGTGCTCTAATTCCCGTGCGTTTACAGATTCCTGAATTGATAAAGTTTTATTTTAAGTTATTGATTGTATTGTAATCATGATGTTTATACACAGCTTATTTATTTTGGATTTAGACTTACCGCCATAATATATTTTAATTTATGTGGGCAACTAGCTTCATCAGATAAACATTTATGTTTAGAAACATCTAAGATTTGATCAAAAACACTGTGCTTTGAAATTAAATTAGCTCGCAGATCTTCAATTTCATAAAGTTTTGCATCCACATCTTGATTTTTACGTGAAAGTTCTTCTATTTTGTTTAAATAATTTTCGACGGATAAAAGCGGTAAACTACCCTGGTATTGTTGTCGTAATGCCTGCATAACTTCATAAATGTATCTAAAAGTTTCAATAAATTCTTAAATTAAGTGAAACAAAATTAACACACTGTGGCAAACGCTTTGATAAAAAGTAAACACTCAGAAAATATTTCCTTATATTTAGAAAATGTCTTCGCATATTTCAGAACCTAGGTCAAGGTCTTGAACCTTTGAAAGGCATACGAAAGGCCGAAGCCAACTCGCAGAGGCTCCTTTAGACATTTTTCATGGTTCATGGTACAGACCGACTATTTATTCATGTACGCACTATGCGAGTGCATCCAAGGACAAACCGCGGTTGGCGGGAAAATATTGCGATTTATGGAAAACAAAGATGGAAATGGAAAAGGGTTATGGTTTTGGGAGACTTAAGTGAACTGGTTGCCAAGAGCTATGTTAAGACTATAGCTCGTGCCTGAAAAATGTCATTATTACACATTATTATTTGGCTAAAATAACAGTTTTAAATATAACCTGAATTTAGTTTCGTATCTCATGGCGTAAACGTCAAATATTTTCTGTCGTGTATTGAACATGTCTTCAGCTTCCATTCGTAATTCTCTTTCCTTATCGAGAGCTGCTTGAAGTCTTTCTATTCTATTGTGGCTTTCAGAAGCTTGTAGATGAGCTACTAAGACTTCACCGCTAAGTCTGCAAATGAAAGTTTCATCAAAAAATTGTAACTAATCCGATCTCAGTCAAACTAGCAAACATCATATTTCATTTCATCGATCTTACCTTGCGATGATTGCTTTACTGTCACTTGTAGATTGAAGATCTAAAACCTGATGCTGCAACATGTTGATTTCCATATCATTGCTTAATTGTCTTAGTTGACTGTCTTGCAACTGGAATAAACAGTATAAATCAGAACCAAGCTATTACGTATTTACGTTTTTAAAATATCTATATTCATTTATAAAAACAGTGAATACCTTGAGGAGCGCAACATCTAACTGACTGCTTATGTGTTGATGTTGCTCTTTGAGGAATTGGTTATCATCAGTAATCTTACGTAGCTGTTCCTTCATTAAGTTTACTTCTTGATTTGTTACAGAAGCCAAATTTTCATCACTGCAATAAAAAACACATATAAATAAATATAAATACATATGTCATATGTTAACTAATTTTGTTTATACCAGATCATACATATTTTTAACATGAATCTCCTGTAGTTCTGCGTTTTTTTGTTCCAAGCTTTTAATTTTCTTATTTTTCTCGTCTATCTCCAAACAAAGTTGCTCTAATTGTTTTTTTAACACCATTTGTTCTATATTTGATTCAATCTTCTGCGTAATTTCTTGTTGCATGTTTCCTTAAAATATTAGATAATTGAATAAATACATATGTCAGGCCGTAGGCTCGGGGAGGCAACTGGTGACTTCCGGTCCGGGTCGTTCTTGGTGCAAAGGATGGCCATCGCTATTCAGCGAGGTAATGCGGCCAGTATTATGGGCACTTTTGCACCGGGAACGATCAGGGGCGGGTTGTATATTGACGTGTGACTTTTTAGTTTTAGACAAATGTTGCGCTATACCATTTAGTTATTTAAATTGAATAAATAGACCAAATTAATTATATATATATATATATAAATATCATTTTATTTAAATTTTGATGACAACTTTTGTATCTTTTCGGATGGTTAACACGCTGTCGGCGCATTTTATATTTACTATTGCCATCTGTAATACCAGAAGCATCACCCTAAAGAAAACACTAAGATGTAGGTATCATTTATATAAATTAGTATTACACTGCAAAAGTGCACACTGGCACACAAAAATATATCTCGTTTTTAACATCGTTTTACGATCAAAATCTAAGACCGAAATCCCGAATTTCGGCAACAGTCTCAGTTTCGGTTTCAGCCGAAACCGAGCCGAAACCTCCTTACAGGGATCATGTTTTGAGGGAAAGATTCAATCTTAATTGTTTTTTTATCTTTAAATCACATAGCTATGCAATCTTCAGCATTGTCACTCATTATTATCACCACTAATGAACTATTATAGTAAGTACCTATCTAATGTTCGTTTAGGTATAGCATTAGAGAGAGTGTAAGGTTGAATTTAATCCTACTGTAATCTATGTACTAGTAGTTTGTTATAATGAATATTTTTTTAAATATTTATGACCTACTCTTAAGCTATATCATGTAATAAAACTTACCGAATTCAAAATAAATCACACGAAAATTCACAACAAACAAACAAAACAAACTGCAACACAAACCAATCACGATATGATTAGGATCACGAGATTATAATAATTATGGACATTGAAATTAGTCTGAAATATTTTTTATTTTTTTATTATATAACTTCTCCTGGTCTTCGTGTCAGGCTTTTACAAACTAAACCCTACCTGTGTTCCTTAAGTTGCCCTTTGCGTTGCAGGACCACGGTAACTCTTTAGAATCCTGCAACCCTGAGAGGTCTACGGTGGAGAAGATATTTTTGCTGTATTTATGTCAAATAGTTTGACTGTATATCCATAAAGGTACCGATCACGTCAGGTTTGCTTACGAGCCGTCGACTCTGGTTTGGTCCATTCCAGGCGGCCGAACGGCGAGCTAACCATTGCTCGTCGTCCACAAACCCGCGAATACTACTGATTAGTATTTGCTGGACGAGCTCCAGGGAGTGTAGAATGAATAAGCTTTTACGTACTTATTGTCTTTTATGATAAATTAAATAATAATTACCGTTTTGTTGGTTAACTTCCAAACGAACAAAGTTGATTATATTGATTTTATCTTCATCAAGACGGTTAAACAAGCACAATGAATGATTCTGATTACTAAAACCAACTTCCACGAGTTTCCGGTATTTTGAAAGAATCTCACTCAGAGCTATATTTTGCTTCCAGAAGAGTTCAAGTGATGTGGAGTAACGTAATTTATCAGTTAAATTAGTGACCGTCAGTATTAATTTCTGAATTTGTGTTTCGTATTCTGATGCTGCCTCCATTGCATCTCTTTTACTTTCCAAAATTTCATTTTTCATATTTTCGTTCAAGGTTCTTATGTATTTATATGACTCTTGCAAGTAAGAACATTTTCTTTCTAAGCAGTTAATGTTAGGAAAAGGAATAATTCCCGGTGAATGGTCGCTTACATCTTCATATTCTTCTTGAACCGTCAACTGCCTTTTCAAATTTTCTATTTCTGCTTTGTAGCGTTCTTCTTGAATTGACCATTCATTGAGATCGTCAGTGGCTCGAATGGCCATTGACGTTAGTTTACCATATAACTCTTTGAATTTCATGTGGAAGTATTCTAGCCCTTTTTTAAGTTGAGATTCATACAAGAAATTTCCCTTTTCTACCAAACTGTCAATTTGTGATTTATCGTAAAAGTCAATGTCATTTTGTTCTTTTTCTGACATCCATGATCCGAACTCTCCAACATCTATTCTTTTTTCTTGTAACAATTTTTCTTCGGCCTCCTTTTCTTTATTCTTGACTTCGATGTCATTCAGCTTTTTTTCAAGTTCAGATGATTTTTTTGTTGCGTCCGTTAATTGAGCCATTACATCAAATGTCTCCTTTCTGTGAATGAATAATGTAGTTTTAAGTAAAATCAAGACCACAAAGGAATATTTTAAATACATCCTAACATTATAGAACAGTCCCTACCGCGCCTGTTTGTCGTAATGGCCGCGATAAACTCAAAAACGACTGCATGGATTTTCATACGGTTTACCAATAGCCAGAGTGATTCATGAGGATGATTTAGATGTATAATAATGCATACTATAGTAGAGAAGAGCAAAGAATTTCAAAAAATTCTAACTCCTGTGCAATGCTGGGGCGAGTTGCTAGTTTGTGATTTGAGTACCTGGCTTCATGTAGTGCAGTCAAAAGTGCATCTTTGCTGCCTAAAGCTGCTCTCAACTCCATCACTGTTGACATATGTGGTGCGAACCAGCCGGCTGAGTTTCGTGCTTCCATCGATAATAATATTGCTTCTAAACTCGGGCATTGCAACGTCAGTACACCAGAAGAAGTTGTGCCTGTGAGTTTCAAATATTGGAGCAAAAATATACAATGCTACTCAGATTGCAAAATTAAAACAAAAGCAAAATAAGCAGGTACATACTGTTATCTTTTAAAAAATTCAGTATTTCTTGAAGGCCTTTCCGAAGACCTTTATTTTCTTCTATGATTGCTAACATTTCTTTATCCTGGTTATTATTTTCTGAAACGGTTTGTTGACTCTCAGATTCTTTTGCTACGATTCTAGAACAAACAAGATGGATTTAATGTTAGGATCTAATGATTTGGATACGACCAAATTAATTGCAAATTAATTACCTTGTTGATTCTGGTTTTTCATTATTAAGCGTGCTGTCATCGCTTTCACTGTCCTCAATAATTTCATGAATTTTGTCTTTTGTGTATCCGACTTTAGTAAGAAGATTCATCATCTTATATACTTTAGCATCCAAATTACGATTATTTAATTCGAGTCCAATAAGTTTATTTTCAAGTCTCTTAAGTTCTTTGCTAATTTGTGAATTTGTTTCTTTTAAATTACGATAATCCCTTATAATACCTTTAACAGGTATCTTTTCGTCAGCAGGTACGTTATATTTTTGTCTAAAAATATATAAATTAATATAAATATATGTATAGAACATTATTTTTAGTGAATATAGTTTGTTCAGAATCAGTAATTGAATCGATCCCAGTTATTTTTACACCATGTTATATTTTTTCCCAAAAATATTTTAAAAAGGTCACACGGCAGGTCATAGCGGGCATTAGGCGCCAGCGCACAGCTGGATATGGAACAAAACAACCCCTCAGTCACCCGGATGGCCCGGTGACTATGTATTTGTGCAGACCACCAGATATCATACCGAGCTTATAACTTTGTGATTTTTCTTGACACAGTTATGGAATTTTGGATCCTGGAAAAACTAAGTAAGTTTTTTCCAGACTACAAGTATAATAATAACGAAAGATATATAAAACACTGGATAAATATATGGGACATACTTCCTTACCTTAAGGTTTCATTTTCCAGCTGTAGATCATTTATCAAATTGTTTAAAGTGTTAGCTTCTTGTACTAAACTTTTGATACCCTCATCTTTAAACTTCAACTGCCGTTTTTTATGTTTCAAACCTTCAAGTAATGCATTTATTCCTTCATCTGATTGTAGTAGTTGCAGTTGCGACGTAATCTCTGTCAACTTTACATAATTATTTTGTTAGATAACACAATTACTATTTTTTGTCACTATAAAAATGTGGTTTAAATTTTACCTCTTTCTCTCTAACCCCGACCATTTCTTCGGCGCCTTGAAGACTTACAGTCAAACTTTTAACTTTCTTTTTTAGCTTGTTGATTATGGATCGTTCTTTGCTATCATCACTGATGTTTTTAGCATCAGATACAGAATATTCTGGTACTTCTTCAATAACTGCTTTTAATTGTTTATTTTCTGCTCGGAGTAAATTAATAAGGTTTGCAGTTTGATTAATTTCATTTGAAGCCTCTAGTAATTTGTCTTGTAATTCCTTTATTTTTCGTTTTTCTGCATCACCTCTCTGTAGGAATATTTAGAAAGTTCGCATTATGTGACGAATATGCTGTGCAGTATTTATGTAAAAAACCCACCTTTGGTGAAGAAATAGTTTTTGAAGCTTCCTTTAAATCTTCTTTTAATTTCGAATTCTCATTAGATATTGCTTCCAGCTCAGCTTTCTTCGATCTTGCTATGTTCTAATTTTGTTGAAACAATAAGTATAATTAAAGAAAAGAGTCATTAACTACTTGTAAAATTTATAAGTAAAATAAAAATCTGATCGGTCAATTAGTAACGCAACATTCTATTTAATAAATTAGTTTTAATTGGATACTTACTTTCCAATGTTGCACTTTAGATTTGATTTCGTCATATATGTTTTCCCTTTTAGAATCTCTTTCGAGAAGTTCTTTCCTCGATTCTTCCAATTCAAACGATAGATTAGCTTTAGCTTGCTCAGATTTTCCTAAGATTTCTATAAAATATAAAAATGCGAATGAATATTGGTTTATCAAGCAGTCCTTAGATTTTTTCCAGAAATTATTACAAGTTCTTACTTACACGTATACGTATGTAAGTTAATATTATTGTTGTATGTTATATTAATACAAATATAGGATTGTCTGTTCACTATGCTATCTCGCCTTATGCTAACGTCTGAGCGTATTTAGGGTACATCTAATCCTGGAATACGATACGATATTTTTCTCGTTGTGTGTACCACTTTTATGTTTTTTATTTTATCGTTGGAAAAATCATCCTATGACGTCCTTCGCTCTTGGGCGGAGCGGTAGATAGTGTCTTTTACTGACTAAAACCCACTTCTGTTCTTTCGTTACCTTTTGTGCCAGGACTGAATTTTCCTTTCAGAAGCAGACCCTTGGCCTCAGTAGGCTTCGACCCTGCTGGGCCGTTACGTTTTGCTGACATCTTGAGGCGCGCGTAGAACAGTATGTGTCGTCGACGACTTGGGTTCAGGCCGGACTGTTACCGGACGATCGGACGGCGAGCTACCCATTGCTCGCCGTCCGCTAGCCCGCGCCTGCAATGGCCGGAAATTGGGATCGGAATCCCGGCGGCGACTGGGGTGTGAGGACCGTTTACTTGCATTACTGCTTCGCAAAAGGAGGCGACCGCCTACCACTCCTCCTCGTTCCGGACCATGGCCTGTATCAAGGCCTGGCGCGAGAGGTCGCCGCCGCCGATCGCCTCCACGAGGACACGGCGGTGCTCTGCTCAGGCAGGGCACATCTCCACTGTGTGCACCACCGTTTGTACCCTTGGGATAATTTTCTACATTCACGCGGCCGAAGCAGCTGGAAAAGCAACTTGGAGAATATAATGTACCTATAAAACATTTTATTACTACCTTTTAGTTGACTGCATTCATTATTGATAGCCATTATTTGCTCCGTTAGATTATCGATCAGCTGGGTTGCTTCAGTTAACTTATCCTTAAGAACAGACACTTTTTCCTTTAACATAGTATTCTCTTCTTCTAAAATCTAAAATAAAAAAATATAAATATTGCTACCTTATTGAATATGATCTTTTTTATAATTTAGGTAAGAATTGATACTTACTTTGACATCACTTAATAATTTCTTAATATGTTTATTCTTCATAGTAACTTGCTGTTCAAGTTCAGCAACAGCATTCATTTCAGACAGTACATCACGACTAGAATCACTATCATCGAAGTTACTTCTACTTTCTTCTAACCTGCTCTTCTTTGACTCTAAATCAGCGATGTCAGCATATAACTGTTCAAGTATCTCTTTGTTCGCTTTTATTATTTCTTCTTGATGAGTTATAGTTTCTAGAGCACTGTCGTTACTTTGGGTAGGTGATACTGTGTTGATAAATTACGCTGTTATTATTTTATTAGTATGTATAAAATACGAATGGATTAGGTTGGATACAATTCTTTATAATCCGTCATTTTTACCGGTATTTGGTCAGTTACAACCAGGCGGGTTACTATGACGTTTAAAGTAAGATTGCTTTATTCTTATTCCATTGTGGGTAAGAGATGGCGCTAGATAACCTGTATAGCTCTGTCTCTTACCCACACTGGAATGAAACAATCTTACTTTGAACGTCATGGTAACCCACCTGGAATGCTTTTAATCGTACTCATAATTACTTTATGTAAATAATGCCACAATAATTTTGCGCAATCAGATGGCGCCTAGACAGAGCTATTCGAGTACCTATGTAGACCTACAGATGATATTTAGAAAGATTTAGGTGCTAAAAAGCTACCATTAACACTAATAGACCGATTTAACTCGCAGATAGAAAATAACAAAGGAAAATCATAATAAAGTGTTTAATGTTAGGCTGTTAAATGAGAAAGTGCTTCAACACCATGCCACAAAGTCATTAGGTTGTAATATTGCCGCAATGGTTAGTAAAACAAGTACAGCTTACCTGCGTATGTGCTCTCAACTTTCATTTTGCCGCTTTTCTTTTGCATTGACTTTAGTTGGCCGACTAGGTTGTTTACCTATAATGACAAAACTCATGATAAATTTAAATGGTAAATATGGTAGGACTTGGGGAAGATATTGGCACAGCTGTTGGACAGCAAAAATTTAAATAAAATATCTATTTATGTACTTAAATCATCATCATCATCATTTCAGCCAAAAGATATCCTTTGTTGGACATAGGCAACACCCAAGTATCGCCACAACAAGCGGTCCTGTGAGTATCGTATCCATCGGATACCCGCGACTGTCACCAGGTCATTGGTCTACCTTGTGTGAGGCCTTCCGATGCTGCGTCTTCCAGTACGTGGTCGCCATTCTAGAACCTTTCGGCCCAAGCGATCATTGCCGCCATCTCAACGCTCAGTCACGTGGTCAGCGATCAACGAAAAGAGAATCGAAACGAAACGGTTGTAACTTATCTAGGGGAGCAGAGGCCCTACCACGATCTCTTAAGGCGATCGATTTGACGACCTGAACTGAACTGTGAAAAGGATAGAGCTGTATAGGCTGTATAGCTTTATCCCTCTTTCTTGCTCACACGATTGACATTATAACAGATCATGGTAAGGCACCAGCTCATAAATATTCACTGATGCGTAGACAAGTGGGGTAAGCTTCGATCAACTGTTAAGGTAGAACTGCACTGCGCACATGTGTGCCACGTTATCCGATCTGGGCGCGTCCGTCTCCATCCATTTCATATGGAAACTATACTTATAGGGCAACACTAGATTCACGCCACGCGACGCCACGCGACGGTGTTCTACGTACAAATCAGGCGTGGTCCACGCGTGCGTCAGTCTAATGTAGTTCTAGCTTTACGCGAATATAAACAAACGCAGATGGTCTTATATAAATTTTAGTAATAGGTAGATAAGCGATATACACAATATTTTTTTAAATAGTGCTGGTTTTGTTGTATATTGCTTTTGTCCATAGAAATTAAGAACTTTCTGTAAGGAAGTTATATGCATATAAAATTATGATCAACTGATCAAAATTAGCATGGATGAGCCAATTCGTTTTACTCAAAAACGGTTATCCACAAATTACATTAGGTACGGAAGATACGAAAAAAATTCACACAGTCATCTCACAGAACTCAATACATACTGAAATTATCGTTTTCCATTCGTCCGTGAATACAGGGTCCGTATCCAAGAGAGCGTTGAGCGCATAGAGAGTGCGAGGGACAGCGGGCTGGGCTTGTGCAAACTGCTGCGCTAGCCCAGTCCGCTGTACCTCCGCAGCTCCGGTGCGCTGTCGTTGTCATACTGGTGACTCGCAGGCTCAATACATATTAATTTTTATTTTTTATTTATAGTTAATTAATACGGTACACTCACATACATTAATTAACATAGAATTTTTAAAACTTATAAAAAAAAAAAGAAAAAACAATTGCGCATAATGTTGACAGCAAAATTATCTGGCATTTTAGAAAATAATTGATTTTGATTATTATAATAGGATTATTTCAATAACACATAATTATAAATTAATAATTTAAGATTAAATACAATACTACATATTATATTAACATGGAACAGTAGACACCCTCGCATACTGCCTCTCACAGAATTTGTTATCTCTCCGATGCGGCCTAAAATTGAGACAGCTTGGCATGGTATTGCAATGTGTAATGCTACCCCTTTTTCGGTATAATATACGCACATAATTTCAACTTGAAAAAAAAAAAGTATACAAGTTATTTGTTTCCTTCTTGTGTTCTTTTTCTTATCGAAATAAATAATATCTAAGGCCTTTATGTAAATACTTACCTATGTTTCACAAATATTCATTCAGATTTTGATTGTGACACTCTATTAATTTTAAGTTTCTATTGTAATTTTATTATTGGTGTTTAACAAAGAATATATATCTACTACTTAGCTATCTGATTCGTATAAAAAAGTATTTTATTTTGCTTCGTAAACAGCTACTGCTAGCGCTAAACAGTATGCTCTACAATTACTTATAGATACATTATTTAATTTTAGGATATTTCAATAAAAAACTTTGCCTACTAACAAAAGAAATCTAGATATTAATAGAGGAATGTTTTACCTGTTCACTCTTCAACTTCAGAATATCTTGTGAAAGTCTAAACAGAGTTTTCAAGTCAGTAAAATTCAATTCAATATCATCGGCTTCCATCCAGCATAAACTTTCACACAGTTTCTCTTTATCTGATTGTGTGAGCTCCTTCTGTGAGAAACTTAATATTTCTCTCCAATCTGTTTCCACCATTTTGATATTAAACTTTTTCTTTTTAAGTTTAAATAATAACTTTTAAAATTGCAATGCAAATGTGCGTCACAGTCGCAACCAACACAAACCAATGTTTGTAATCTGCCTGTTGCCTAGCAACGAAAATAACGACATTGTTGCCATAGTTATTCGAATAGTAAAGGAGTTTTTATATTTATTTTTAAACATTTGAAAATTTAATATGGTGGCAAACAGTATTGTAATCTTAACTTATAGGTGTATAGGGAATAACGGAAAGGTTGGGTTTTTTTTAGGTTTTATTTTCGATATTTACTAGACTACTTTATGAAGTACTTCTTAATTATGTACTTGGATAAATACTCTATAAATAAAACGCTCAATATTTTATAATCTATGCGGACGTTAGCGTTTAACGTAAATGGCGCGAAATCACGCGCGAACGCCGGCGTTAGCTTGGGTTTTGAGTGTCATTAGGCATACATTTCAACAGTGTAGGTAAAAATGAAAAAAAATCGATTAAAATCTAGAATAAAATGAAAAACTTTAATATACAACCATTTTGACGACCTAGCTTGAATTATTGAAAGTTTTTCTTGGAACGCCAGTTTCGAAACTAAAAAAGTAAAATGATTACTTTTTCTTTTTACTTTCTAATGGCTAAATTAGATTTATTTTTCAACTAAATGGCCTAAATTTGAATTCCAAGTAAACGATGAGATTTCGATAAAAAAGAAAACTGTTTTAAACTTCTTCGTATTTCGTTGTGAAGATTTTTTTTTTCCCCCTAACACAATTAATGGAATGTTATTGAAAGCCTGAAAGCCACTTCCTAATTCTATTTATTACAGAAAACTAAAAAAACTGCAATATTGTATTAACGATCATAAAGGCTTTTTTTTAGGTGTGAAAATCATCTAATGACAAATCTTGTGCGGAGCCGGAGATAGTTTCAGACTTTTACTGACTAAAAACCCACTCCTGTTCCTTCTTTGCCTTCATGCTGGGGCCCCGGGCTTCGCTTTCACACTACCCGTGGCCCCAGTAGGTTCGACCCTGCTGGGCCTCTACTATTTGCTGAAATCTCCCTGAGGCGCGCGTGGAACAATACGCGCCATCGACGACGACTTGGGCTCGGTCCGGACGGCGAGCCACCCATTACTCGCCATCCGCAAGCCCGCGCCTACGGTGACCGGAAATCGGGATCGGAATCCCGGCGGCGGTTACGGCGTGAGGACCGTTGCCTCACGCGATCGGTCGCCTCCTTTACTAGCATTACTGCTTCGCAGAAGGAGGCGACCGTCTGCCACTCCTTCTCACTCCGGACCAGGGCCTGTACCAATACCCGGCGCGAGAGATCACTGCCGCCGATCGCCCCCACGAGGACACGGCGGTGCTCTGCCCAGGCAGGGCACACCTCCACCGTATACGCCAGCGTGTTCTCCGGACGATCCTCACAATGGCGGCACCCAGGATTTTCTTCCGCACGAATCCGGTGCAGGAGCCTCCCGAACTTACCATGCTCAGTGAGGACCTGCGTCAAGCGGAAGGTAAGGACGCCATGTGGTCTTTCCAGCCACTCCTCAAAGAGGGGACGTGAAATGGGGTTTCATCAAAAAATAAAACTCGTTATAAATACAAAGATTATTTTATTAGGTGTGATGATATTGAACAATAGCAGTTAATGTTATATTGTATGTCGAGGTGTCAACAATAAAATAAAACATTTGTGCTTTAAAAATAAATTAACAAAAGTAAATACAACAATACAATAGGTTAAAAAAATTGTGAAAGAATTTGTATCTACACAAACGAAGCATTGACATAGGGCGAGGGGAATACTTTGGTAACCTATGAGAGTACAAATACTTAGGTAGGTATTTTACAAAACATCCATTTACTACCATCACTACTTGTACACACCAACGATATCAGATACAAAATACAATGAAAGGGGAAGAAAACATTTCTTAAACATTGTAAAAATATTGTTACAAAATCTGATCCATGACTAGATATTAATTAGAACCGTAATACTTTGATAGAAAGTTATATAAAAAATGAATTTATAGATGCCTGAACACTTGACACCAGATTAATATATAGCACGCGTAGGTACTTCTTAGTATCGATACAACTAACTTTAAATTAAGCATACAATATTGTCAACCGTTGCCAAATAATTACTCGCCCTATATATACTAACCATTGCATAGTCTTGAGTATTATTATATAGGTATATAATGAATGCGGTAACTGATACCCATACCTACTAATAAAATTACTGTACGTTAAGTATAGGTACGACTGTAAAGCCAATTGCTCACAAAATGTCTAAACTTTGCTCTCGCCGGAATTTCTAAAAGTATTACTCCAAAGTTTGACTTTTGTAGATATGTAATTTTATGTATTGATGTATATAAATCGGTTAGTATTTTAGAATTAGTAATCTAGCTTCGTTCTTTTAAAATATCACTTTTAAAAGACGAGCCCAAACAACTCACTCCTAAGTTATAAATAAATACTACACTAAACAATTTTACAAGTATATAAGTATTTTTATTCTTCATAGTAACTTGCTGTTCAAGTTCAGCAACAGCATTCATTTCAGACAGTACATCACGACTAGAATCACTATCATCGAAGTTACTTCTACTTTCTTCTAACCTGCTCTTCTTTGACTCTAAATCAGCGATGTCAGCATATAACTGTTCAAGTATCTCTTTGTTCGCTTTTATTATTTCTTCTTGATGAGTTATAGTTTCTAAAGCACTGTCGTTACTTTGGGTAGGTGATACTGTGTTGATAAATTACGCTGTTATTATTTTATTAGTATGTATAAAATACGAATGGATTAGGTTGGATACAATTCTTTATAATCCGTCATTTTTACCGGTATTTGGTCAGTTACAACCAGGCGGGTTACTATGACGTTTAAAGTAAGATTGCTTTATTCTTATTCCATTGTGGGTAAGAGATGGCGCTAGATAACCTGTATAGCTCTGTCTCTTACCCACACTGGAATGAAACAATCTTACTTTGAACGTCATGGTAACCCACCTGGAATGCTTTTAATCGTACTCATAATTACTTTATGTAAATAATGCCACAATAATTTTGCGCAATCAGATGGCGCCTAGACAGAGCTATTCGAGTACCTATGTAGACCTACAGATGATATTTAGAAAGATTTAGGTGCTAAAAAGCTACCATTAACACTAATAGACCGATTTAACTCGCAGATAGAAAATAACAAAGGAAAATCATAATAAAGTGTTTAATGTTAGGCTGTTAAATGAGAAAGTGCTTCAACACCATGCCACAAAGTCATTAGGTTGTAATATTGCCGCAATGGTTAGTAAAACAAGTACAGCTTACCTGCGTATGTGCTCTCAACTTTCATTTTGCCGCTTTTCTTTTGCATTGACTTTAGTTGGCCGACTAGGTTGTTTACCTATAATGACAAAACTCATGATAAATTTAAATGGTAAATATGGTAGGACTTGGGGAAGATATTGGCACAGCTGTTGGACAGCAAAAATTTAAATAAAATATCTATTTATGTACTTAAATCATCATCATCATCATTTCAGCCAAAAGATATCCTTTGTTGGACATAGGCAACACCCAAGTATCGCCACAACAAGCGGTCCTGTGAGTATCGTATCCATCGGATACCCGCGACTGTCACCAGGTCATTGGTCTACCTTGTGTGAGGCCTTCCGATGCTGCGTCTTCCAGTACGTGGTCGCCATTCTAGAACCTTTCGGCCCAAGCGATCATTGCCGCCATCTCAACGCTCAGTCACGTGGTCAGCGATCAACGAAAAGAGAATCGAAACGAAACGGTTGTAACTTATCTAGGGGAGCAGAGGCCCTACCACGATCTCTTAAGGCGATCGATTTGACGACCTGAACTGAACTGTGAAAAGGATAGAGCTGTATAGGCTGTATAGCTTTATCCCTCTTTCTTGCTCACACGATTGACATTATAACAGATCATGGTAAGGCACCAGCTCATAAATATTCACTGATGCGTAGACAAGTGGGGTAAGCTTCGATCAACTGTTAAGGTAGAACTGCACTGCGCACATGTGTGCCACGTTATCCGATCTGGGCGCGTCCGTCTCCATCCATTTCATATGGAAACTATACTTATAGGGCAACACTAGATTCACGCCACGCGACGCCACGCGACGGTGTTCTACGTACAAATCAGGCGTGGTCCACGCGTGCGTCAGTCTAATGTAGTTCTAGCTTTACGCGAATATAAACAAACGCAGATGGTCTTATATAAATTTTAGTAATAGGTAGATAAGCGATATACACAATATTTTTTTAAATAGTGCTGGTTTTGTTGTATATTGCTTTTGTCCATAGAAATTAAGAACTTTCTGTAAGGAAGTTATATGCATATAAAATTATGATCAACTGATCAAAATTAGCATGGATGAGCCAATTCGTTTTACTCAAAAACGGTTATCCACAAATTACATTAGGTACGGAAGATACGAAAAAAATTCACACAGTCATCTCACAGAACTCAATACATACTGAAATTATCGTTTTCCATTCGTCCGTGAATACAGGGTCCGTATCCAAGAGAGCGTTGAGCGCATAGAGAGTGCGAGGGACAGCGGGCTGGGCTTGTGCAAACTGCTGCGCTAGCCCAGTCCGCTGTACCTCCGCAGCTCCGGTGCGCTGTCGTTGTCATACTGGTGACTCGCAGGCTCAATACATATTAATTTTTATTTTTTATTTATAGTTAATTAATACGGTACACTCACATACATTAATTAACATAGAATTTTTAAAACTTATAAAAAAAAAAGAAAAAACAATTGCGCATAATGTTGACAGCAAAATTATCTGGCATTTTAGAAAATAATTGATTTTGATTATTATAATAGGATTATTTCAATAACACATAATTATAAATTAATAATTTAAGATTAAATACAATACTACATATTATATTAACATGGAACAGTAGACACCCTCGCATACTGCCTCTCACAGAATTTGTTATCTCTCCGATGCGGCCTAAAATTGAGACAGCTTGGCATGGTATTGCAATGTGTAATGCTACCCCTTTTTCGGTATAATATACGCACATAATTTCAACTTGAAAAAAAAAAAGTATACAAGTTATTTGTTTCCTTCTTGTGTTCTTTTTCTTATCGAAATAAATAATATCTAAGGCCTTTATGTAAATACTTACCTATGTTTCACAAATATTCATTCAGATTTTGATTGTGACACTCTATTAATTTTAAGTTTCTATTGTAATTTTATTATTGGTGTTTAACAAAGAATATATATCTACTACTTAGCTATCTGATTCGTATAAAAAAGTATTTTATTTTGCTTCGTAAACAGCTACTGCTAGCGCTAAACAGTATGCTCCACAATTACTTATAGATACATTATTTAATTTTAGGATATTTCAATAAAAAACTTTGCCTACTAACAAAAGAAATCTAGATATTAATAGAGGAATGTTTTACCTGTTCACTCTTCAACTTCAGAATATCTTGTGAAAGTCTAAACAGAGTTTTCAAGTCAGTAAAATTCAATTCAATATCATCGGCTTCCATCCAGCATAAACTTTCACACAGTTTCTCTTTATCTGATTGTGTGAGCTCCTTCTGTGAGAAACTTAATATTTCTCTCCAATCTGTTTCCACCATTTTGATATTAAACTTTTTCTTTTTAAGTTTAAATAATAACTTTTAAAATTGCAATGCAAATGTGCGTCACAGTCGCAACCAACACAAACCAATGTTTGTAATCTGCCTGTTGCCTAGCAACGAAAATAACGACATTGTTGCCATAGTTATTCGAATAGTAAAGGAGTTTTTATATTTATTTTTAAACATTTGAAAATTTAATATGGTGGCAAACAGTATTGTAATCTTAACTTATAGGTGTATAGGGAATAACGGAAAGGTTGGGTTTTTTTTAGGTTTTATTTTCGATATTTACTAGACTACTTTATGAAGTACTTCTTAATTATGTACTTGGATAAATACTCTATAAATAAAACGCTCAATATTTTATAATCTATGCGGACGTTAGCGTTTAACGTAAATGGCGCGAAATCACGCGCGAACGCCGGCGTTAGCTTGGGTTTTGAGTGTCATTAGGCATACATTTCAACAGTGTAGGTAAAAATGAAAAAAAATCGATTAAAATCTAGAATAAAATGAAAAACTTTAATATACAACCATTTTGACGACCTAGCTTGAATTATTGAAAGTTTTTCTTGGAACGCCAGTTTCGAAACTAAAAAAGTAAAATGATTACTTTTTCTTTTTACTTTCTAATGGCTAAATTAGATTTATTTTTCAACTAAATGGCCTAAATTTGAATTCCAAGTAAACGATGAGATTTCGATAAAAAAGAAAACTGTTTTAAACTTCTTCGTATTTCGTTGTGAAGATTTTTTTTTTTCCCCTAACACAATTAATGGAATGTTATTGAAAGCCTGAAAGCCACTTCCTAATTCTATTTATTACAGAAAACTAAAAAAACTGCAATATTGTATTAACGATCATAAAGGCTTTTTTTTAGGTGTGAAAATCATCTAATGACAAATCTTGTGCGGAGCCGGAGATAGTTTCAGACTTTTACTGACTAAAAACCCACTCCTGTTCCTTCTTTGCCTTCATGCTGGGGCCCCGGGCTTCGCTTTCACACTACCCGTGGCCCCAGTAGGTTCGACCCTGCTGGGCCTCTACTATTTGCTGAAATCTCCCTGAGGCGCGCGTGGAACAATACGCGCCATCGACGACGACTTGGGCTCGGTCCGGACGGCGAGCCACCCATTACTCGCCATCCGCAAGCCCGCGCCTACGGTGACCGGAAATCGGGATCGGAATCCCGGCGGCGGTTACGGCGTGAGGACCGTTGCCTCACGCGATCGGTCGCCTCCTTTACTAGCATTACTGCTTCGCAGAAGGAGGCGACCGTCTGCCACTCCTTCTCACTCCGGACCAGGGCCTGTACCAATACCCGGCGCGAGAGATCACTGCCGCCGATCGCCCCCACGAGGACACGGCGGTGCTCTGCCCAGGCAGGGCACACCTCCACCGTATACGCCAGCGTGTTCTCCGGACGATCCTCACAATGGCGGCACCCAGGATTTTCTTCCGCACGAATCCGGTGCAGGAGCCTCCCGAACTTACCATGCTCAGTGAGGACCTGCGTCAAGCGGAAGGTAAGGACGCCATGTGGTCTTTCCAGCCACTCCTCAAAGAGGGGACGTGAAATGGGGTTTCATCAAAAAATAAAACTCGTTATAAATACAAAGATTATTTTATTAGGTGTGATGATATTGAACAATAGCAGTTAATGTTATATTGTATGTCGAGGTGTCAACAATAAAATAAAACATTTGTGCTTTAAAAATAAATTAACAAAAGTAAATACAACAATACAATAGGTTAAAAAAATTGTGAAAGAATTTGTATCTACACAAACGAAGCATTGACATAGGGCGAGGGGAATACTTTGGTAACCTATGAGAGTACAAATACTTAGGTAGGTATTTTACAAAACATCCATTTACTACCATCACTACTTGTACACACCAACGATATCAGATACAAAATACAATGAAAGGGGAAGAAAACATTTCTTAAACATTGTAAAAATATTGTTACAAAATCTGATCCATGACTAGATATTAATTAGAACCGTAATACTTTGATAGAAAGTTATATAAAAAATGAATTTATAGATGCCTGAACACTTGACACCAGATTAATATATAGCACGCGTAGGTACTTCTTAGTATCGATACAACTAACTTTAAATTAAGCATACAATATTGTCAACCGTTGCCAAATAATTACTCGCCCTATATATACTAACCATTGCATAGTCTTGAGTATTATTATATAGGTATATAATGAATGCGGTAACTGATACCCATACCTACTAATAAAATTACTGTACGTTAAGTATAGGTACGACTGTAAAGCCAATTGCTCACAAAATGTCTAAACTTTGCTCTCGCCGGAATTTCTAAAAGTATTACTCCAAAGTTTGACTTTTGTAGATATGTAATTTTATGTATTGATGTATATAAATCGGTTAGTATTTTAGAATTAGTAATCTAGCTTCGTTCTTTTAAAATATCACTTTTAAAAGACGAGCCCAAACAACTCACTCCTAAGTTATAAATAAATACTACACTAAACAATTTTACAAGTATATAAGTATTTTTATTATTTTTTTACAATTATACAACATCATAATTATCAGATAAACATACTCTTTGGGACGCATAAAACAACTTTGGATAGATTACATTGACGTGACGCGGTTAGATAGTCTAGTTCACAGATGACAGAAGCGAAATATAGGTACACCGATAATACATTGATACTCTACTGTTAGTATGTTAGGTTGTCGAGTTAATGCCGTCATATTGGTACACTTTGGTCAGCATGTCCGAGTTCCACCGAAGGCCAACTCTTCCCGTAGTTTCAGCTTAGCTTATAATCCTTTGTACAAAATATTATAAAAAGTCATGGCGTAATTTTGGTATCATTTGATAGACTCTAAGGTACATAATCGGTTATATATAACATAGAGCGGAGTTTATATAAGACCTCCGTTACTATCTCGTGTACTTATGATACTACATTGGGTAATAAATACGTAGAAATCGAGGGCGTGGTATACAAACCTATTATTATAGAAGGTAGATTGAGGGATTTTTGGGATAGATTTAATGAACTAATTTTATATTTTGGTGACAAACTTCGATTTGATTTTGTTACACTCAAATGTTTATGTATATTCACTGGCTGTTTGGTGTCACGGAGTAGTGAACGAATGGAATACTAAGTTGAACTTGCACAGTGAACATTTACAGTGGGCTCACTTTTCCCACACATTAGCATTTCATTTGTTGACTCCTCCGTGGCGTAGGTTTGGTAGCGTGTGTCTATCCAATGTATATGGTCAGTGAATAAGTGTGCGGTGGAGTGTTATCGCGGGCGGCGCGCGCACAGCGTGGCGCGTCGCAGGCGCCGCAACAGCGACGACTCGCGCTATCAGATGCGCTCCACGTAGTTACCTGTTGAGAAACAGATTTTTTATTACAATAGATGTAATCGTAGGTAAATTAAGAGCCATGCTCTATTATTTGCTGTTCATAACTGGACTTGCGTTATAATTATCATCATTTTTAATATGATTGAAAAACAGTTTCGCTATAAGAAAATAATGACTCATCAGTGCAACAGCAAAGTAAAGGCATATATAAACTAGGGTAAAAATTTAATCATTAATACTAAACAGTATTTCCAAATATAATAATATTAAGGTAGGTGGTTATTTTAAAAATTTGTCATAATCGTCAGAATTTTCACTTTATTTTTACAAATATAAAATAACAAATATACCTCACCTAGGTATTCATTTTTAAAATTTACTTAAAATGCATCCGTACTTTGACTGGTCAATTTGAACATGGCTTTCTAATTTATTATGACCTAATTGGTCAAGGGGCATGGCTAAGCTGAGTGACAACGATGTGTCACTATTTTTCTTAAGGGGGCACACTATAGTTACTATCTACAGCTGGAGCATTGGAAAGAATGAAGGAATTTGTTAGTCGTCAAGTTGACTTCCAGGTTGTTATCATTCAGAGAATATTTCGAAGGGTCCCAAGAACAAAATCGTAAATGTAAAATTATCGATTTAGTTCTTTGTAAATAATAAAATAGTGTTCGATTCGATGTTTCAATAAGTAAAAGGAAATTACATGAAAAAAACATAGTGCCATATAGTTTTTAGTATGTACAATACAAATACGTAATAAAATACATTTTGTTTTATTTTTATATTCCAATATGTTCAGAACAAAGATTTTTTTTTAGGTTGGAAATCATTCAGTGACTTCCTCCGCTCTTGGTGGCGGCGAGAGGAGCAAGAGGGCGTGTCTGACTTTTACTGACTAAAAGCCACTTCTATTTCTTCTTTGCCTTCATTCCAGGGCCCCGGGGTTCTTTTTCGCACAACCCAAAAGTATAAAGAGGTGCTATTAATTTTGCAATACGTTGCAATTGAAATAAGTTTGTATCTAATTAAATCCATCGTAATTTTTAATGCTGAAGTGTCACATACCCGGGAAGGTTCCAAAGCGTCCAGTGCGCTGACTGGAGCCGACGTACCAGCCGTCGTCGCATTTCTCCAGTACGTACACCGTGTCACCCTCGTTCAGTTCCAGCTCATCGGGGTTCTGTGGCCGGTACTTATACATCGCGCGGTATCTGAAATTGGGAAATTATAGTTGAAGGGTCTACCTTTTATAGCAGAACTTTTTACGTCATAATATTGTTTTGCATAACAACGGATAGCATAAACTTCATTTCGCAGAAAATCATTTCGCATACACTCAGTTGTCATACATTCAAAACTCATAATTTTGTTAGTCAGAATCATCTTTAGGCATAATGTTTATATCCATAATAATTAAAAAGCAGAACCATCATATCGCAGAAAATTCACAGTCAGAATCGTCTTTTGGCATACATTTTATATCGATAGTCATTAAAAGGCAGAACTGATTTTTTTCTTGGCTTGGATGCATGTAGCATGCAAACAGGCATACAACATGCAAGCAGGCATGCAACATGCAGCATGCATGCAGCATGCATGCAGCAGGCATGCAGCATGCAAGCAGGCATGCAACATGCAGCAAGCATTGTTTCTGTCACGGCTCCGGCGCTGCGGGGTTTGGGCGGCGCCACGCGAGCTTATCGTCACAGATGGTTTTAACGCTCACCACCGCAGCTTCGGCTTGCTGGCCGGCTTCGCCGGCCAGCCTCAGCCGCGGTGGCGGGCCTTCAAACCACCTGCTCCTCAGCTCGCGGGCCGCCCTACCCCTCCGCGCCTACGCGGGTTTAAATTACACTCTAGGGGTAGGGCAGACAAGACTGCGTAAAGTCGGTTTTGCAGCGATTCGTTTCTGTCACAAAATTTTGCAGCACAACGTATTGACTTTTTATGACACAAATTTAATTTAATATTGAAAATGCTACCAATACGTGCTATATTTAGAACATTCTATGTCACTTTTGCAGACCATTCGATTTTAAATACATTGCACGTAGGTTATCTAACCATTCGACAGCATAAATTTACTTTATTTAAATTATCAGTTTTATTCCATATAAGTTTTTGATGTTTTGTACACTAAGTTTTTACAAGAAGATACATCTATTTTAATTTTTGATGTTCAAATATGCACCCATACCAAATAATCGTATCTCTAAATAAATTTTATGCTAAACAAAATTATGCATAATATTAATTATGGCAAAGGTAATTATGCGAAACCAAATTCTGCCAAGATAAAAGTATGCCATTGTAAATTCGGACACGTAAATATTCTGCCAAACAAAAGTTATGCTAAATAATTTTTATGCCTTAAAAATATTCGATTAAATAAGATTATGGCATGTGAGTTATGCCAAATAAAAATCGGAGTATCAAGATTCTGCCAAACAGAAGGAACCCATAGTTGAATTATTGTGCAAATAAACATTCTGATTCTGATTCTGTGAAAATACAAATATATGTTGAAACAAAATAAACTTTATTTTAACAATGATTATTTTTTTCTGTATAATATAAATAGTAAATATTTTTGTTTTACTAGCTTCTGCCCTGGCAATTATACGAGTACCAAGGGACATACTCTCGGGAAATAAGTGACCAACATAAGACGTGGTCTACATGGGTGCAAAATTTCATTTAAATCTATTTAGCTGTTAGACCGTGAAGGAGTAACAAACATACATAAAAAACTTTCGCGTTTATAATTAATATTAGCATGAATTAGTGTGATTTTGAGTATTCTGTGCAAAGGTTACGCTATATTATCTTTGCACATTTTTCGCGTATTAAAATAATTACGTTAAAGCGTTATGTGAGAACATTACTTATATGTGAGAACTGTAAATACATTGAAAGTTAATTGTTTTTATAGCATAACTAAACTACTATGTTAATATTTAATTCCAAAGCAGTTTTAATGTTTATTTTTCACACATCGCTGGTGCCACTACCAAAATAATATTAATAAAACATGGTAACACTAACGGTATGGCCTCCGCATTGGTGTCCACGTACAAGGGCTCAGTGTTGTTGAGGTCGACGCCCGCGCCCGTTGGTGGTCCGTAGCCGCGCTCTGAAGGCGTCAGCGTCGCCTGCGCAGGCTTCGCGACGTAACCTGAGACAAGACGTCGCACTTAAATATAACGGAAAAAAAAATGAGCTTAGTACGAGTCGGATTCGCGCACGAAGGTTTCCGTACCATTATCTACCCGAGTGCCTAGTGTGAGTGTTTTGCACATTAACGCGATCGACATGTTTATGACGTTCGACGCTCCGATTGGCTCGCTCCAAGTTCTTAACCAATCAGAAAGCCAAACGCGGTAAAACTTTTCTATCACGTTAACGTAAAAACAACTCGCACACAGTACACAGGTCATTTCACTTCACACTACAATCACTTTGAATTGTGTTTTCACTTGTTTGTATGGGAGCCCCACTTACATATTTATTTTCTATTTGTTGTTATGCCGTTAATAGAAATACATCATCTGTGAAAATTTCAACTGGCTAGCTATCATAGTCCATGATAAACAGCCTTGTGTCAGACAGACGGACAATGGAGTCTTAGTAATAGGGTCCCGTTTTTATCTTTTGGGTACGGAAATCTAAAACAATGTGGGGAATCTATTACCTTGGGTACAATAAGAATGTTAGTACATATGACACAGTTGTTGGCAGCGGCGGCGGTGACATGACGTCTCGTTTCAGAATGGACGGAACAAATGAAAGAATTGACAAGTCTATTATCCTGATAATAGAAAATATAGTTTTTAAAGCTCTTGTATATAAGGGTCTAGAGGCATCGACTTGATGACGTAACCAGAGAACTCGAGATATGACATCACATAAATGAGAGGAAGGAATTTAAACAACCGTCCGTTGTCTTGTGTTTATTAGAAATGTTATTATGTTAAAGATAATATCTGTTTGCTAACTTAGTGACATAACTCGAATCTGACGTTTACGTGCGGTAGCAGACACAATAAGAATATGATACGACACTAATTATATTAAAAAAATGAAGAATATTATATTATATCGTTTGGAATCAGAAAAGTCTGCTTAATATAAATATCTCAATGATAATAAATTACTTGACCACAGCTTACATAGCTAACTAGGTCATCAGACACACATGTGGGCCGGTTTTGCTTTAGCGGTAACATGAGATATAGGTACTGTCACACACTGGAACAGGAACAATACGTTGGTCTACTATCCTAACCACAATGACGACGTAGGGGCATATAAGTAAGTAGCTGTTTTGTACATATATACATCAGAAGCATAACTGGCTAGTCCTATGGAAGCTGAACAGAATCTATGGTCTTTTCGATAAAATTGATGCTGATGGCAGTTTTTTGTATGAACTTAACGACCTTATTTTTTTTATTATTGAAATATGATGTACATATTTCAATTAAAAAAAAATAAGGTCGTTTTTATCAGAAGAAAGAGAAAAAAAAATTGAAATAAAGGCAATGAAAGAGTTGAGTTACTATGATCACTCCATTTTTGTAATGTCCGTGTTTAAATCAATAACATTAATGTCATCAACCGACCTGGAAGTGGCTGCGTAGCTGGTGGTGCGTTAGACAGCGCAGGGCTGTTCTGTTGAGGCGTATAGCTATGTGAGCCCATGCTTCGTTTAGCAGAGCCGTTCAAGAGACCGTGAGCTGCTGGTGACGCTACTGGCTTGTCACTGTTCAGTATTGGTTGAGGGTCTGAAAATGATTGACGATCAGAATTAGGACTTTTTTTACATAAATAAGTTACAGACGGTAGGTAGATTCAACATTACTTGAAAATGTCGACTGATGATGAACATAATGATCTGGTGAAAACATTTTGAGACTATACTATAAACAAACAATACACGAGACTACAGGGGTACAAAAATAATAGAATACCACATTCTGAAAGATACCAAAGAAATCCCTGATAACCCAATCAAAGGGCTTTGTGGGATATCCCATCCAATAATCACAACGATTCGTCATAACTTTGCGATAAGATAATAATGGAATGTTGCCTAACATTGCGAAGCAGTTACTCAGCCTCATTAGTAAAACGTTGTGTTTATTAACTTACGTAATTTGACGTATTAGCGCGATCATACTATTATGGTCTTGACAGCTCAGAATTTATAAGATGGGCTGTTATGTCGTAATCATCATGTTTCTCTTCGAAATTGGGCTTATCGAATATATAAATTTGCATTTCCTGAGCTGTCAGTGGCACAAAGAAATATTATACCTGTCTCTTATTTTTGATTTTGATTGCATAAGCCGTAAGTCAAAAGATGAACTTTTGTGTTAAGCATGAGCGTACACAAGTATAACCAGAACCGACAATGCATTTAAAAAAAAATATTTTTATTAGCCTGTTGTGTCCCACGTTCCACTGCAGGGAAAAGGCTTCCCTTCCATTCTTTCACTTTTTTCTGTTTTTAGCCACTTTTTACACCGTATAAGGAACAGTATACTTCGTTCCAAAACACAAATCGCAGACGTAGGCAACTCAGCTACCAAACTAAAATGGAACTGGACACGCCACATCTGCTGCATATCGCAACGAAATTGGGCGAAGGCAACTTCTGATTGGCTATATTATTTTATTGTTTAAATACAATAGAGATATCTGACAGTTATACTGGTTGTACCTTTCAACACAACCATCATCATTTCAAGAAACAAGTCCACTGTTGGAAAAAGACGGACAGAGCTTTTTCCAGCTGTAGTCATGTCGTCACAATAGCTGATTTTGTTCTCCATGCTTCAAAGGGATTCTGGCGGTTTTCATCAGGTCATCGATTCAGCTTATTCTTATTTTTTAATATGTAAACACAACTTTTATCAAACAACAATAATAGGACAGCTGACGTACAATGGCGAGCTTAACCCACAATTGGGTTTTCTTACAGAAAACCTTATATAAATAAGAGAGAAATTTTACACTCGAGGATAATTATAAATGCACAACAAAACTTAAGCACATTAATTAAACCCGTCCCACCTTGTGAGAGTTGTTCCTTCTTTCTCATGGTTGTAACTGTACTCTGTACTTATTAATTAGAAGCATAGTGATATTGAAACAAGGTTTAAAGTCATAAAACACTCACCAGGTTTACCCGGACTGGGTTCCTGCAGGATTGTAACATAACTATCAGGGAAGATGCCAGTCTTGGTGCCATTCCGTCCTTCCCACCAGTTCTGGTCGATGCGTCTCGTGAGCACCACTATTTCTCCTTTCTTCAAAGGTAGTTCGAGGTTCGTTTGAGCTGTGAAATCGAACTTCGCTCGAGCTCGACCCTCGATGACGGCGGTCTTCTTAGGAGCTTGTAGTACATCGCCTTTCTGTATCTGAAATTAGATTTAAGTTGATGTACCAACAATTTGGATTTTGCTTTTTTGGTGGAAGGATTCATGAATTGTGTGAAAGACGACATGGTTAGGATGTAGGTGAATGTTGAGATGACGGCAAATAAGGATGAAACTGGAATCAAACGACTAAAATTTATTTAGTCGTTTGATACCGAGATGAAATCAGGAGGATGATCATAGGTGCACAGTAAACTGCCAGCTCTATTAAGTTGCTGCGTTTGACAGGTTTAAATAATAAATCAAGTTTTTTTAGCTACACTAATATATATATTAAGAACTTGATTTCTAGATTTAGTACTTATAAATATTCAGTTTATCAACCACTTTGACGTGAATACCGAATCACAACGGAGTAATTAAAAATTTCTGTAGATGAGCTATTTTCATATCTATCAAGTACCTATATGGGACACCGTAAATGTATACAAATTGCATCCTTAAATAAAAAATGGCACAATATTGTTTTTTTTTTTAATTTGCGATTTTTATTTAAACCTGTATTTTTTTTAAATCTAGTCGATACAAACCATCCGATTGTCAGTCTTTTTTCGAATAGTTATGTAATCTTTCTTCTGAATAGTCAACTTTTAGGTATAGTGCCAAATTAGTCTTACGGGTGTGAAATATTTTTCACATTTCAAAACAATACTATTTAGCTGGTTTTTTTTTAAATTGATATAAACCAGTGCTATGCTGCAATCCTACCTGATGGTAAGCAGAGAAGCAATGATTGATGGTGAGGCGCACTAGTTTATTAAGAGCCTATTTACTCTAGCCTTGAAGACACCTAAATTATAGTTGGACGGGAAGACCGCAGCAGGCAAATTGTTTTTAATTTTTATATTTACCTCGACATAGTTATAAGGGAACAGTCCTATCCTGCCGTGAAGCTCTCCCTCATACCAATTGTTGTCAATCTGTCTCCTCACATGGATCATCTCTCCTTTCCTAAAGCTCAGTTCTCTTGGAGTCTGTCCATTGAATGTGTACAAGGCTTTAGCGATTACTTTTTCAGCTTCATCGTATCTGTTCAGAGGCAGTATATTCTTTTGCGATGGCGTGAAGTTGTCTTGATGTCGACGGTTCTGCATGTCCTGCAGTTCCTGTAATAAGTCAAATATTATTGATATATAGTCTATATCTGTTTGATTGTGAAGGCGTATGATACAAAGCTTAAGAGTTTGTCATCAATTTTGAATTTTGTTAACAAGATACGTCCATTGAGTAATTTCTCTCAATACAAGGTATAGTGAATTTAAGAATGAGTTAGGCCGAAATTTGTTATACAGCATGTGTGTGTCTTTGATAATGAACGAGTAAAAATCTCAAACGGTAGAATCAGTTAGAAAACTTCACACACTCTCTCAAACGTCACCTTCATTGAGGCATCGAATGCTTCTATGTCCGCGGGTAGTATTTCGTTTTCCTGAAAAGTTTTAACATTTTGTACAAAAAAAAAAAAAATACCTCCATGACATGGTGGAACTCTTGGTTTTCCGATGTTGAATACATTTTAACTTTACCTACATTGTCCTATTTTAGAGTTATTTTAAAAACAATTTTTTCGTTTGCTATAAGCATCACTATAATGTTACAATCATTTCACAGAACTGGTATACGTAATTACACACTCATTGAACGTAATCTCTTTGGAAAATCATTTGCACGCATATCATGATCGTCTCTCGCGCACGTTTCGCTCACACTGGGCCGACCGGGCCAACCGTGCCATGCTCATAACAATACGAGAACACCTCTATATAACAAAAACATTAACATTTGCATTTCTCTATAAAAACCAGCCTTATTAAAAGTCATTAAGGTTGAAATTTTAATAAGTCTGTTGGAGTCAAAAATACTTGTGGTCAATTGGTCAACGGATTTTTCGTCGGTATGCGGAGACAAGGTCGTTCGGATTTTTTGATTATTTAATGAAACTGGTCGATATTACCATAATGGTTGGTATGAATGGTAAACGCTCATGTGAAAAAAAAACTTGATTCATTATTTGCTTTAAAACTGCTTTTAAATAAAGTTTTTTTTTTTTAATATTTCATTCTTAATCAAAGTAATCGGATATTTATAGTAAAAGCGGTGTTACTTGTATGTTAATAAAAACTTGAATGGTAGCTATTACGCAGCGGTAAAGTAAAGATTTCTCTTAAAGGGCTTGATCACTGAGTCGTCGATATATAATTTGCGGATATTCCCACCGCGAGCTTATTGAGTGAAATCAGTGAAATGACAGTGAAATGTTTCTATCTGCGCGATTCAAGTAGGTCGTATGCAAACGCTGCGCGTGCGCATCCGGAGTGGCGGTGATGTTTGTTCGGGATGCGTAAATGCATGTGGTCATCCTGTTTAGTAGCTACTTCATCTAATGATTACGCGTAAGTAACTGCGTTTCGAGAGAGAGCTATGAAACAGTCTAATTCGCAAAAACAGAGGACTTATCATGACTGACGCTAAAATGTTAGTCGTGCGAGCGAAAAAGAGATGGAGCTATACAGGTTGTATAGCTCCATCCCTTTAACAAATCAGTTTAGGTTGTAAAATGAATCGTGTTTATAGCTCGTGGTAGCACTGCAGTTACTTTATCGCAAATGAATACGTCTAATGAAATAAAATTAAGAATTTGGAAATCAGACTATTACCGCTATGTTTTAAAGACTGGGTAAAAATTTTATTTAATAAAAAAAATTATGGTTATTAAAATAAAATATAAAAAAAATTAAAAAAATGTTGCTAAAATTATTATTATTGTATTCGAAATTTTGTATAACTAAATAGCGTTTAGATACTATAAACTATGCAAAAAACAGTTAAAAGTTAAACACGTAATTCGCATTTTTGGGTAACTTTTTTTTTATTCTTGATAGGTTCGCGCTTGACCGCTATCTCACCTAATAGAAAGCGACGATGCGGTCGACAATGGAGCGCGCTTACCTAGAAGTAACCTATTCACCCTTGACTTAAAGATTGCCAGGTTGTAGCCATCAGGAAACACAGATTCTACAAAACGTACGTGTTTTTAAGTACTACTAGAACAAAACTACAAAGTACAATGTAGTACTAGAAAGAAAGATAAAGGCCGAGATAAAAGATAATATATCAATACACATTACTGACATTACTCATGTACGTTGCCTCGCCTTGTGGAAACTCGGATGGAAATAAACATAGAAACCGCAATGTCATCCGCGTGCTATTGTTGTGGCTGTAAAAACTAGAATATACATAAGTACAGGACTATGTTAATCCGTTTATTCATGTAAATGCATAATTATAACTGACATTTTAAAAATTTAAAAAAATATTTTAAATATTTCACATAATGAAAATAAGTCGGGTTTTCCTTCCTGACGCTATAACTCCAGAAAGCACGAACCGATTTTCACGGTTTTGCATTTGTTGGAAAGGTCTCGGGCTCCGTGAGGTTTATAGCAAAAAAAATAATTTTTCTTCTTCTTTTAATCACCAAACGAAATGTTACATAAAACGAAGCCGGGTTTTCTAGTTTCGCATAAAAAAAAAAAACTGTATCCAAGTTTGTGTAGGTATAAACCATCAAACTTTTTATATAAAACCAAAATATTCAAAACTCTACGAGCTCGCATGATGCATAGCAAGAACTTGCGAATTGGTTCTTGAACCGATGCTATTTGCCGCACGAAATCGCATCGGAGCACTTCGCAACGCAAGTTCCTGCCCCCCTAGCCAAGTTACGATCATTTCGTTTGCGTCAAACGCCTCGAGTAGGCCACGCCTCCGATTCCTTTGTACTGATCACGTGACTGAGATGACTTTCTTTTTCTTTTAGACTTTTTTTTTTGTTCTGACCGAAATTTGACTATTCAAAAGTGCCAGTAAATGGTCTATTTGAAAAAAAAGCTTTTGATTTGATTTGGTCGGTCCTGTTGATCCATAACACGAGTCTCTCTAGTATAGCCTCCAGTCTCGCGCAATAGAGCTAGACGTATTATTCTTAGATAAATCTTGAGTTATATTTAGGAAAATAAAATGTTTATTTACAGCACTTTCTTGCTAACACGAGAAGAACACACAACAAAAACAAGAACAAGAAGAACAGAACAACATTTCGTTTGTTATTAAAAAAAGGAACTCGCTTATTTTCGAAATGAAATATCTTTACACAAACATAAATTTTCTTTAGATTTTTTTTTAGTTTTGTTACTATTTTGGTGTACAATAAAAGTTTATTCTATTTCTTTTCTATTTTCCGGAAAATTATCTAATATCTCATATTTTGCAATACTTATTACATTAAAAGATTAATTTTTCGGTTTTACTGTAATTATAGTCAGATTGGTATACGTTGGAAAATAAATGAATAAATAAAAAATATTATCATATCTACATTACATCTACAAGGAAGTATGAATGAATAAAATTGATCAGGTCTGAATCTAGACCGGTCACACAAAATGATAAGGTCACATAATAAAGTTTGGCTTTTATAATTCAAGGTTTGTTCTTAGCGCCACTTATTATACTTTTTATTTTTACTTTGATGTTTGTCTATTAAAGTCTGATTCAAAACTTCATACATATTTATTTCATACACACTACCAGGACCTGTACCATGACGTTTAAAGTAAGATTGTTTCATTCTTATATTCAGAGTGGGTAAGAGATGGCGCTAGATAACCTGTATAACTCTGTCTCTTGCCCACACTAAAATAAGAATGAAACAATCTTACTTTGAACGTTATGGTAACCCTGCAGATCACAAAACATGAATAGTGACGGAATGTTTCGTACAAGCATGTAAAATGTTACTATATAATTATATCATGTCTGTAGAGAATCTTTTCTAATTGGCCAACTTTAACTAATGTAATTGGATAGTTGACTTAATTTATTTCAAGATTTTTATTACTTCTTCTAGGTCGAATCTTGCAAATGAATTTAAAAACAGTTAGTTACCTGTAACTGATTGAGCTGAATTTTTCATAATTAGACCCTGATAAGCAGAAAAGATCCAATTTTCGACAAATGACTGGTTGGATCTTTTCTGCTTAACAGGGTCCAATTGTTCAGTTTAGATGACAATGCATGCTTCGTTATGTGACGTCATTTTAAATCCAACTATTATGGTGGACTCGTGAAGATGGCGGACTAGTTATTTTGTATGCAAATTCATGATACAGGAATTAATAAAATTGGTTTGTTGAGAGCAATACAACAAGAAAAACTACATCACAATAAATCTAATATGGCGGACAATTTTTTAAAAGCTTGTTTTTAATTTTACTAAATGAACAAAGTTATTCCAAAAGTATTTTGTAGTAAACCGATAAAGAATAAGTAATGTTCGATCATTTCCTGTTATTAGCCCTACATTAAATTCTAAGTAAGGCAGTACACCGCTCACTTAAATAACTTGTCAGTAATGGTATGGATATTGCGATATAGGAACCACTCGATACGTGTTGGTACTTGGTAATATAATGGCGTAGATATGGTTTATCTACAAGTGTGCAATCAAAGTAATCAATAAGTTGCGCAGAATGCACGTATATAATTTTGTTTTGTTAGTACCAAAACAACATTTTTCAATACTCGAAATCCTGCTCCTATCCAAATTACTGTTTTCTGCAGTAGTGAGAAAAAGTACGCGAGCTCACCCCCACCATAATTTATTGTATTTGTCGTATCAAGCTAGTCGCCGTACATCCCCCACTTGTCAGCCCCCGTATACTTTTTTTTTCATAACTGTATTGGAAAACGTCGTTTGATACACGTGAAAATTTGTTACTGTAACATTCGGCTCTATAATACCCTTGCCTATGGCTCGGGCGAATCCTGCCTTGGTAGCGATGACAAACTTTTTCCACTTGTATCAAAATATACTATTTATATATACGAAAATGGAGCCTTTTTTTTTTTTTTTTTTTTTATTGCGTGGGAAAATCATCCTAATGACATCCCCGCTCTTGGGCGGAGCGGGAGATAGTGTCAGACTCTTACTGACTAAAAACCCACTCCTGTTCCTTCGTTGCCTTCGTCCCAGGGCCCCGGGTTCCGCTTTCACACTACCCGTGGCCCCAGTAGGCTTCGACCCTGCTGGGCCCCTACGATTTGCTGACATCTCCTTGAGGCGCGCGTGGAACAAAACGCGCCGTCGACGACTTGGGCTTGGTCCGGACGGTTACCGGACGGTCAGACGGCGAGCCACCCATTGCTCGCCGTCTGCAAGCCCGCGCCTACGGTGGCCGGAAATCGGGATCGGAATCCCGGCGGCGGTTGGAGCGTAAGGACCGTTGCCTCACGCGATCGGCCGCCTCCTTAGCTAGCATTACTGCTTCGCAGAAAGAGGCGACCGCCTGCCACTCCTCCTCGCTCCGGAGCATGGCCTGTACCAAGGCCCGGCGCGAGAGATCACCGCCGCCGATTGCCCTCACGAGGTCACGGCGTTGCTCTGCCCAAGCGGGGCACACCTCCACCGTGTGCTCCACCGTGTCCTCCGGGTGGGCCACACAGTGGCGACACCCGGGCGTCGTTTCCGCACGAATCCGGTGCAGGAACCTCCCGAACTTACCGTGTCCGGTGAGGACCTGCGTCATGCGGAATGTGAGGACGCCGTGAGGTCTTTCCAACCACGCCTCAAAGAGGGGACTTACCGCCATAATTGTGGCGTGCCCAGCACGGGGTCGCGACAGTCGCTGTCGCCATTTCTCCATGAGAACTCGCCGGAACTCTGTCCGCCATGCCGCGACTTGTTGCGGCAGCGGAGTTTCGCCCCGGCGTTGCATCTCCATGCGCCGTTCGTGCATGAGTGCAAGGACTGTTGCCTCCAGATCCCATGGTCGCTGGCCAGCAAGGAGGCTCGCCGCTTCGCGGGAAATCGTCCGGTATCCTCGCACCATCCGTATGGCCATGACCCTCTGGCACGCGTTCAGCCGGGCCGCCGGCTGCTTCCGCAGCCCCGGCGCCCACACCGGCGCGCCATAAAGGGCCATGGACCGAACGATCCCCGCGTAGAGCCTCCGGCAGGAGGCGTCTGGACCCCCAAGGTTGGGCAGGAGCCGCCCGAGGGCAGCCCCAGTCCGATTTAGTTTGGGAGCCAGACGTCGGAAGTGCTCGTCGAAATCCCATCGGCTGTCGAGAACGAGTCCCAGGTACTTCATCGTTGACCCGACGCCGATGTGGACTCCTCCCACCGTTAGCTGGGAACCCGGTGGTGGCGCGTTCCGAGGGCCGTGAAAGCACATGGCCTCGGACTTGTGCAATGCCACCTCGAGTCCCAGCTCCTGGATCCTGCCAACGACTGTCGCAACCCCGCGTGTCGCTAGTTCGACCGCCGCCTGGTACGACTCTCCCTGAAATGGAGCCTTTAAACTTTTATGGATTAAAGCGCGAGGAGGAGTGGTTGGCTAAAATTATATGAGCCGAACGAGTCAATCTCCTGAGTTAAGCAACGCTAGCCGATGTTGGCCTGTGGATTGGTGGCTGTAACATACCGAGATTCCTCCATTCCTCAGAAAGTACGTTAACCCGTTGTTGGTCTCGGCTGTCTTTTGTAGATCTTTGATAGTCGTTGTGGATCAGAAGCTAAGAAATCCGACGCCAGCCTTGCATAGAGGTACCCAGTTTTTCTTTTTTTGAATGATATAAACCAGTGCCTGACTGCGATCCCACCTGACGGTAAGCAGTGATGCAATCGTTGATGGTGAATCGCACTAGTTTATTAAAAACCTATTCACTATAGCTTACTGGGTTTTGGAGGTCAGTTAGGCAGGCGCTCTAACGAAGTCTTTACAGTGAATCACATTGCGTTAACATTGGGTGACGTAGTTCACTCTATAAAGCTTCCTTATAAACAATATTGTTTACTAATCTACTTTTTTTTTAATTTTATTTTATTAGGCTATATAATGTCATACTGCTGGCTAAAGACCCTTCTCTTTCCAACCTTCTCTATCTTGAGCGATTTCTAGCTAAGTTTGCATCGCGAACATGATGAGATTGTTATACCACAGTCGCCGCGGTTGATCATTACTTTTATATATATAAAAGGAGAAACTGACTGACTGACACATCAACGCACAGCTGGGACTAGGAGCGTGAAATTTTGCACAAGGTTTCCTTTTATGACGCAGGCGAGTACTAATAGAAGATTTTCCAAAATTCACCCCACCCCCTAAGGAGATGAAACAGGGGTCCACAGTTTGTATAGAGAAATTAGCTTTCACGCGGGCGAAGCCGCTGGCAGAAGATAGTCTTATATACAAAGTCTATTTAATCATGATTTCCATATGTACACTCGTTTCATCCCCTCCTAAGACATGAATTTTAGAAAATTTAGAGCAAGTCTACATTACCTAACCTGCTTTTCTAATTTCAGCGTAATCCGTTTGTTCGCGCTTCAGATCAGTCAGTAACGGTTGCCTTTTTATATATTTACATACTCGTATATAAAAAGAGAAACTGACTGACATATCAACGCACAGCCAAAACTACTGGGACTAGAAGCGTGAAATTTTGCACAAGGCTTCCTTTTATGACGTAGGCGAGCCCTAAGAAAGGCTTTTTCGAAATTCAGCTCCTACGGGGATGAAATGGGGGTCTAAAGTATGTATGAAGAAACCTTCAATGCGGGCGAAGCCGCTGGCAGAAGCTAGTTTAAGATAAATATACACACAGACTAAATTAACGTACGTATTATGTTCCAGGCTTCAAGTTCAATAAATTTGCGGATATCATGATATCGACCGAACTGCAGTCGCGTGCCAGCGGCTAGTTTAACACGATTAATCGTTAATCGCAATCGCAACATTGACTGACGCGATAATCGTATTCCGATAAACCGGTTAGGTCCGTTTTTGCGCATATCGATGCTCGGCTTAGAATCGATTGTTAACATTGCATGAGACGTAATACGATGAGAAATTGTGATGGATAACGATTGAATGTAATGATTTTTTTTCTTTGTTGCAATTGTTTTGACCTAGTTTATTTTATAGTCTTTTGTATTGAGATTTAGACGGGATCATTTAGGTGTATCGTTTTAGTTTATTGTAATAATGACTTTATAATAGGTTTGGAGTAAGTTTTGTGAATCTAAAAAGAATCGAATCAGAGCATTATAATAGACCGCACTTTCTATCAGATTGCGATATCTTTCAATCTTCCTAAATGTTCTCTTTGTCTGTAAGAAACTCTTAAAGTATCAAGAATTTTTGTCGAAGAAGTAACTTTGCTTTATGTTATCAATGGAGGACGTTAGAGGAGGCCTATACCAAGAGGTACACTAAAAATAAGATACATCCTGTACAACATAATAGAATAATAGAAAGCAAAGTTCAGGATAAAAAAAATTATAATATTGAAATTATTTATATCCATACAGTTAAAAGCAAGGTTCATTTGAAGACTAGCTTCAATAGCTACGTTCGAGCATTACGCTGAACTGGACCAATTTCGCATCACCGTTAGATACATAATGTTGCTGTACATTTTTTAAATTAAAGTTTCTACATAAATGCTTGTTTCTTTATTGAGTGTGTCTGTGTGCTGTTATAATGTATTTTCTTTCTTTTTTTCTTTCTGATTGATAGATTGAACATAGGTTACATTTGTCATCACACGCCCACTCGTGGATATGTCAAATATATCTATAGTGATAGAATAACCATCTCTCAAACAAACCGCAAATAGATTTGAATGTTAAAATTTTATAGTTTTTTTATTATTATTTCTAATGATATCTATGATTGATCAACAGATTAGTATATAAATATGGATTTTTTTCATAAGAACTATATTTACCGACTGATTCAGGAAATATCGAAAAAAGATTGATCTGTTATTAAGTCTGTGATAAATAATAAACAACGAAATAACAGCTTAGGTTTAATGGCGTAGAATAATTTTGAAGACAAAAGGGTAGACTACAAAGTACATAGCTAAAGCAAGATTGTGCCTGTGGAAAACCATATTGGCTTGCCAAAACATCGAAGATGGTAACCCATTTCTTGTATGGTAGGTAGTTTTTCCAGGGAAAGCTGTGGCTATAGCCAAGCAACTCACTAATCAGGGCAAGTCTTTTGGCCCTTTCTTCCAACGGCGACCAACTTTACTGTATAATTTCTCTTTCAATTAAATAAATAACCTAGAATAATGTTTCTCTCAGTGAGATCTGCGCCCAGGAGTGGTACAAGACAGGCTAGCAAAACAATCAATGTTTCTTTCCTCCACGCCTAAGGCTCTATTGAGAATATTATTAACGCCCTTAAACTGTCAACTGGAATAGACTGAACGCAGAAGCCGGCGAACTGGCTGATCTATTTTTGCAACATCGTTATCCAGCAGTTATGCTGTACTGGACCCAAACTATTTCTTACGAAGTAAGATCGGCTTTAATTTTAATAGGTATCAAGAATTATTATAATTAAGGATTTTAATTCATTGATTATTATTATTATAATCTGGAATATATTTGAGTTTTATTTTTAATATTTCCTTTAAGATTATGTTGAATAAGTTCTAGATTACCTTAGACTAATCGTACACATTATTGTTTTTATTTTATTTTTTATGTTTGATTTATGTTTTCCATACTTGTTTGTTTATTGTGTGCCAAATAAATATGTTCTCTTACTTTCTTTCTATCAGTTGACTGCTACAAAATGTTAGTGATATCTTATGTGGTCGTAGCGCACTCGACATCAGTAGTGGATGTGATGTCGCTATCCACGTGTTCTGTTTCACATACCTGTAGGTACTTGTTCCTCTTCTGCTCCCTGTAAAGCCTCTTCATGTGCTCCGCCTGCTGGCGTGCCAGCTCGCGCTCGGGCACCAGCGGCAGCGGGTCATGGCGCACCGGGCATCTGTAGTGGATGTTCACGTCGCTCTCCACGTAACGGCGAGGGGATTCTAAGGGAAAAAATGGATGATGTAGTAAAATTATATATGCTTTTTCAGATGACTGAAGACTCGTAGGTTTGTGTACGTTTTTCTGCATCGAAGAATTACACTTCTAACAAATATACATTCGGTGTTGGATTTATGCAGTCTAAGGTGCATTGCATTTTGAAAATTACTTTTCATCTACAGATTTTTCTTTAGAATCATTGTTAATCAATCAAAGTCATTAAAAAATTATTTAAATACCTTCTAACTGGTAATAAAATTCATGTTGCAGTTGCCGGAAATTTTCTATACACGTAACATTCTAATATAATTATATACTTTCCACCGTTCACGTAACTTGCAGCTGATTGCAAATATTGCTTTTGGAAACAGGGCTTGGTTGGTTGGAATATACCGGAGTTTTCTATTTGCCGTACCTACAACTTATTTGTTTGTAAAAGGAAAAGTTCTGAAGGTAGGTTCGTGGTTCATAGATTTAAATTTAAACACGGAAATATTTTATTTGATCTCTATACTTTGTATCTTAGGTATTTATGAAAATACTTCTAACTTGTGTATAAAGGAAATTTAAAGAAACATTTTGTAATCTTCCTAAATGTTAAAGTACCAACTTAGAAAATCATACAAAATCTTTTAAAAATTTTATTACATAACGGAACATTTTGTTTGATTCAAATTAAAACTCATGATTCGCGTAAAGACAACACTATTTAACCCGTCGAGCATAGCAAACCTTTTGTATAAAAATATAAAGAAGTAATCTTATCCACTGAGAGTGAAAGTGTTCTAACGTTATGTTGTGTTATGGCGAGCCATCGATGTAATGCGCCGTGAGTGGCGATTTTTCTTTAAGTGGTAATCATGCGATGACACGTAAGAACCGGTTCGTAGCATTTTGTAATATATCGGCGGAAGTAAGAGGCAGCGTGTAGAGTTAAGTTAGGTTCTATTAACCTCTGTATCGTAAAAAACAAAGTCAGTTTCCGCGTCTATCGTGTCTCTCTGTTCATCCACTAATTCCTCGTAAACCACTCAACGGATTTTTATGTGATATTCGCTAATAAAAAGAATAATAAACGTTGCATTTTTTTGTGTATAATTTACACCCTTGCAAAACAGTGGTAGGTTACTAAGAACTCTGTCAAATTTGCCGATTTATTTAATTTTTAAGATTTAGTTACATCAATACCTACTGTTATTGAAAGACTAGGTAATACGAGCTCTAGTTTTGACATTGAGTTTTATTAATAGCATTTTGACATATTGATTACCAGTGGTTTAAACTTGCTATATTGACGTTTTCTGAAACTAATTAGTAGAGAGCAGTAGTAAATGGCGGGCGTTCCCTTCCTAAAAATATTGATTCGGCTACGGCCGATTAGATTAGAAATCGACCCCAACAGTAGTTGGAAAAAGACTAGGGCTAGATTATAAAAGCGGATATCAAAATAATAGCGCTCAAATTTGTTTTCCAAAGGTGATGTTCGTAAAATTAACTAACACCGTTTTTTTTTTTTTATCAGGAGATATTAAATCACTAGATATCAAATTATAATTTTAGACATAAAACCAGACATTTTGACCCAATAACGGATGAGCCCAGTTTTATGATGACTTATTAAAACACGTATTTTATGCTGTTATGAGATTATGCTTATAAGGTAATTACCGTTCAGGCAGACGAGATTCCGGTTTTACCGGACGTGTTTTTATTATTTTCGACTAAAATTTGTAAAGAAAAGGCATTAAATGTGGATTGTTTTGATAGAACCGGATATCTGGCGTTTGATAGGTACTATAATATAGTCAAAGATTGGTAGTTTTCGATATACAAAAGCTATAAGTATTTAAACAGGTAAGGTAAAGGTATTATTTAGTTATATAAGTATTTCATTTTTATATTTAAATACATTTATGTTTTATTTGATAGTTTAGATTAAGATTTCACACATTCTTCTTCTCTTGCTCCCTACACACTATTGTCTACATTTCTTTTGATTTGTCTTTTCGCAGGTCTGCTGGAAGAAATTTCTTTGGAAATAAGCAGTACCTTTGTATTCTTATCTACTTTGTTATTGTCTTTTTCTGTTTTTGTGTGTACATAAATAGTGAAATAAATAATAATAATAAATAAATAAACATTTTGTAAAATCATTTTTGATTATGTGCAATCATTCAAGTGAATCAATTAACAACGCCAATATAGAAAATATCTGTCAAAGATATTTTATCGCAAAGTGATTTCATCATTGATCAAATGGAACAATCGATTATTCGATTTATTCAGAATTGACATTCCGATAGTATCGATTTAAATATTATCCCTATCATATATAGCAATTTTAACATCGCGAACGTACATTATGCCTACACAAAATGCCGACCCGCCATCAAATATGTCGAATTGGACTCTCGACAGAATAACTTAAGAATTGTCGTCGACTTTCTACTACTACACAATAAAGATAATCATGCTTGGCACGTACTTACGACACGCCCAGAGTAACAACGATAAGATTACAAAGCACAAACATGAATCTGTTGGATTCCGTACCTTATGGCACGGTGGTAAACTGAATTCTTAAAGCCATGCTTGCGAAGTAAAAGCAAAATGTCGTTTGCTGTTTCAACTGAGGAATTTCATTTGCACAACTTTAGTAGTACTTTTTAGTATAGATTTGAGAATCAGGTGTATTGACGTCGCTAAGATCGGTAGTGTTGTAAGGATCTACATCAACTAACGGGTTAAAATCGTAGAAAAGAAGTTAGTTACTAAATGTCTTCTAACTTATAAAAACATAGGAGGACTATTATGAGTTGATTACAAATCTATAGGATATATAATCGAAGAAGGTGTTGGTAATATAGAAGGACATCATATCTACGGGTTGGAAAGTTAGAAACAAACAAACGATGATGTTAACAATATTTGATCTTTTGGTAAAGACGAGTGAACGATGAAATATAGAAGAAACCATACTAAGAATAAAATCCTTTAAAACAGACTGTAGTACATAATAGTAGTATTTTTTTAAATATTGAGTATCCAGATGTAAGTATTGACAGCATCAAAAGAAAAAATGCGTTCAAAACAATGAAGGTGTATGGAATTAAGAATGTAGTTGGTATAGTTGTCTTAACATGATAACAGACCAACATATTCCTATATTTTTTAACCGAACAAGCTGCATGTACAAAATAAATAAATGCTTCATAGAAAAAATATTCCACAGTAAAACTATGTAGTAATTGACATTATTGTCATTCCGCCATTGGGTAGTTATTTTCAAATTCCACATAATTGCACACACTTGATTGACTTTTTTTTACTATTCTAATAGCATTATAATTACAGAAATTTGGTAAACTACACCTGACATTCTTGATTGTAGGATATTATTTGATGACAATTTGGATATCGTTTTTTGAAGTTTTTAACTTCGGTTTTGTGTTTGTCAAAGTGAATGACATTGATATTATTGTGGACATCAAGAAAAAATGCATCTGAGATCGAATTAATATTATCATTTAGTTTTGTGATTTTTTAATGGGAAAATAGAGTATTTATTTCTCCCATATAGAATTTCCCACATACCAACCAGTACTGCTGGTATGTGGGAAGTTCGTTACGCGACATTATGCAATTATTTTTAATCACTGCTTCAAGTTACAATTAGGTAAGCTGGTATCATGATACTAGTCGACCTCTCCGAATATTTTGTAATAATCCGTCATTGAAGCAGAACTTGGATGAAATGTCTTTGATCTGAAAACCGAATATAACCAATTTGGTTGGTTTGTTGCGCAGGTGTCATTGAAAATTGTGCATTGCGCAAATTCCGGAAAGTTCGAAGCAAATTTTTTTAAGTTCCTTGATTTTCTGAACGTCAAATGAAATTACATATAAATAGATATGAATAGGATATTATTTTGATAACTATTTAATTAATTATTCGAACATCAGAAGACATATCCATGTTGTTATTTAATTGCCATTAATCACCCCGTTATCACGCTTCAAAGGTAAAATGACGCAGATCAAATGCACATGAGATTAAGAAAGTAAATATTGATTATTATTATTATGCAGATTAATTAAGAGCGAACACGTATCACACTTAATAAACATGGCCATAATTGGCATAATATTATTCGGTTACTTGAACATGGACACTTTGATGGCAAACACGATGAAAATTAAGATAATGATGATGGACAAACCATGAGTAGTCATTTTCTTGATCTGCTTGAGTATGCCCATAGTATTCGATCGATCACAGTTCACAATAAACACAGCACAGCACGCACTCCCAACGCCGGGGACGACGTCTGTCACCGACTGTCGGCGGCGATAGATCAGATGCACTTTCGACTTGAATCGACGCCTTAACCTCATCTCCCGCCAAACCCGCTGACTTAGACTTTCGCTTTGTGCGTACGCGTTGTCAACATAGTCATTATTTAACAGTATTGGGCAGCCGGTTATCACATTTCTAGCAGTGTTTGTTTTGATGTTATTGTTTTGGTTGCAGTTATAACAATACTTTGCTTTGTACTAACTAGGTTTTGAAAATTTAGATGCATGTGCTTAACATCTTTTATTTATATTCCATAGAGAAATGAAAACGGTCTCAAAAGATACGGGAGTAGGGACAAATTATTTGGAGCCGCAGCGAAACGAATTATAGATATCCATCTTTCTATACTCTACTTAGTTTTTACAATAGCGTACAAATGTTAGATAGTAATCAAAATTGTATTAATGACTTTGCGAATATTTTTAAGTTCTATTTCAAGTTAAAAGTTAAGGTCAAATATTTAAGGAATAAGGTCGGTCAGTTTTTTTAAGTATAACCTTTGAAATCACTTAGTCACGTTAACGATGTCAAGAATTCACGTTGCTCAACGATGAGTCTGTGATGATATAGATAACGTTATCTCTTCCAGTAAATGTGCACTTGTTATGTAAACAAAAAGGTTACATTGGTAATCAAAGAAGGTCATTGATAAAGAAATCGATTAGAATCACAAAACAACATTTTTATTTATGGTTTGATTTTTTATGAATCTGTTTCCGCTTTTATAATGATTGAGAATGTACTCTATATAGAAGCCTTGAAAACACAATGGCCTTATACATAAATGTTACCGTAGAGATTCCCATAGAAAATTAGGATACAAAAAATAACATAAATTGTGAATGGGTCTGTAGGTACTCACTGTACGGCAATGGAGCATAAACATCCGGATATATATCTGTTCTGTTTCCCCAATTGGAAAATTCATGTAGCGTGTGGCGATAGTCATCTTTTTTTAAATTTGTTGGTTTGTGCCGGTATTTTACTTGATCTCCTATATTAGTTTCTATACCAGATTCTATTATATCTGTCAAATTATGCATAGAAGCAGAATTATATTCTGAATGATATTTTGGTTCATTTTGAATATCAGTAGATTCTGAAACTATTTCGGATATTGTTATACTTTGTGTGTCAGCGTTATCTGAAACCGTATTCTCATTATCAGAGTCATTGTACGATTTATCGTGCAATTGCATAGACTTGTAGTCATCTGTGAGCTGCGTGACACTTGTAACACCGTACGTAATCGTAGCCGTAGTATTTTTGGTTGCATATTCATTGCTTTTTAAGTTGTCTTCAACAGATTCGTTGCTTTTCAAACTGTCGGAATCATATTTAGTACGAGATTCATTAGGGCTGGTTTCTTTTGAAAAGTAGGCGCTGTCGTTTTCATCTTCTTCAGTTTCATCATAGAGTAAATTTTTTTTCACGTATTTATTTAGAGCCAGGAGTGATCTAGACATTGATCCCGACCCTGGAACGTCACTGAAAAACCCATCATCTTCGTAGTTTATTTCTTCGCGGGTCGTAATATTGCTATTCCGATTTTTTCCAGTGTCACTTGCAATATTTACGCTCATTTTGGCGGTACACGGTTTAGTAATTATTTTATCATATTAGCACTACACACACCTAGATGGTCCACGTTAAACTGAAGTCACGATAACACAGATAAAAGTACTATATCAGTGAGAATACTCGATAACACTTGTCAATACAGTTCGATATAACCGAAGCTGACAATTCCATCGAAACAATATTATTTATTAATATTACGAACAACAAGCACACCGCGTGTGATCAAGCGACTAGCCGAACTATTTACACTTGAAAAAACCCAACCGACAGGTTTTGGAAGTCCGATCCAATTGAATGACGTAAACCGCGAGAGGCTGGCTGATAATCGCACGATATAAATGAATTTTTAGCTCGTTATGGCACTGATATTGTAAATGACTTCGTAATAGCATAATCACTTCCAAAAATAAATTGACTAATATTTTGTTCGCGTCAGACTACGTGTGTTGTCGGCGATGGTCAGGGAATAAGTTAAGGCACCAATTGTTGTGAACAAAGGCTATTGTTTCTTTTTTATTCGCACATAATCTTAAGGAATATAAGCGTGTTGGCTGTCATGATGCTTACACTGAATGGTTTTCGGAAGTGAAGTGCGGAGAAGTGTTACCTAATGTACCAAAGTAGGTTATATCATTTTTTTATTTATTTTGTGAGACGAATGGCTCGAGGTAGTGTTATTTACGAGTAACTTCACAAATAGTTACGGTATATGAGTATTGACTTGGTGGTGTATGAGTACTGAGTATATACTTGCCTGTGTCTGAGTAGCTCCCATGCGAGGTTCTGCGTGGAGGCTCCGGTGCATCGCCCTCTAATATTGTAACAAAACATGGTAAGGGACCAAACAGAAAAACATGGTAAAATGAAAATTGTATGCAATAAAAGAAACATTGATAGTCGTTATGTGTTAACAATGAAAGCTCAGACGAAATATTTACAATTGATATACAACATTTCCTGATAATGTACAGTAAAATACGCAAGAATAAATCAAGTGCCATTTAATGCAGGACTGCAAACCATCCTTGTTTGCGTTCAGTAATCACGCAAATAAAACACGCATAGCAGAAACGCGATACAACGGAACCCATAACGATGATCAATAAATCTTTTAGGCGGTATGCAAAACTTCTACCAAATTCAAATTTACTCCAAAATTAAACACGATTTAGCGTTTGCTAGATTGAGTTGTAAGAAAACTTTAGAAATTAAAGAAATTAACCTTGGAATGTGACGGTATGACGTGATGGCGTGACGTAGGGTGAGAGCCTGTAGGGCCATGAAGCGGGCGGAGGTCGGGGTGGAGCACGCGGCGGCTCGTAGCGGCTCGCTGGGCGATGCGCCGCGGGATTAAATTCTTGCTTGGCAAATGTGTCACTTTTCAGGATTGAGCTCAATTTAATGGATTCTTTTGGTGTAGGTCGTTTAATTTCTTTCTTTACTGGTGATGTTCGTCCGTGAACCAAAACATTCGGATCCTCTATAGACCTATTATTATCACTACGTTTTGGGTAGCGATGTGCTATCCATGAGCCTGCTAAATACGGGGCCATGTCCTGCAGCTCACTTACATCAGGAGCCGAAGCGTATATCTGTCCAAGTAATGACATGGTTTCGAATCTGCGCCGAATACGATCCACTTCTCCTTGGCGACATTCTAATGCTTCTTCAGCAGACCTAGATCGAGGAGTTGTGCGCCTACGGAGAGCCGCTAACTTTGATATAATGTCAATATGGGGCATATAACGATTTGTTGTTCGTAAAGGTACTCTTGCCACGGGGAGTGCTGCTCTATTTTTGTCTCGGCGAGAAGACAGCTTTTCAAAAGATGACCAGCTGCTGATGAATGCATTTCGTGCAAGTTCGGGATCGCTTCGATATCGCCGCAGCACGGCCCCGGCCGCCGTGGGTGAGTCAAAGCGCCGCGCGAGGCGGCGCACTTCGCCCGCTCGCGCCAGGTTAAGGTACGCGCGCCAATACCTCTCTGGGTCGGGTGACGGGCTCCGACTGCGCCAGATTGTCTCGTCGCTTGAAAAGCGTAGCGTGTCGGGCGTCCGTCTATCAGCAATGTACAATTCAGAATGAGGTGAAGCTGACCTAGAATGTAGATCGGGTTTCAAAGGAAGCGACAGAAATTTATTTTTCTCGCTTTCCCCAAAAAGTTCCTTAAAATTTGTGCAAGATTGTGACTGCACTATTTGATTTTTCTGTGGCTCGTTTGTTTTAGCTTCATTCATAGTTGATATGATTTCTTTTATTGCTACTGCTGTGTTAGAACTGATTTGGTCTTGATTTTCTTTTTCATTTGAGCTTTCTCTGGCGTGGTAAACAGTTTTTGATTGTTCAGCGGTGTTTTTCACAGATTCGAAATATTGAACTTTCTTTTGTACTTCCTTACTAGGTCCTCTATATATAACAGTTTTATTGGATACATCAGAACTAGCAGTCTCAGTTTCACTAGCCGACGATTGACAAGGCGTTTCAGTCTTTTCATTTGAATACACGACGTGTCTCTTTTGATCATTTTCAATAATATTTGGTGTTTTAACACTTTCTTCTGAACTTTTCTGAGCAATTACTTCTTTACGTTCAGTCATAAGTTGTTCCTTGATTTCCTTATTTTCAATTTCTTCTTTTAAAGATAGTGGAGCCTGTGTCTGATTATCGAATTTACTTATTCTATTTAAAATTTCTTTACTTAAAGTTTGAGAAATCTTTCTTTTTTCGTTTTCACTGAGAGTCATTTGTATTTTATTAACATTATTTTTTAGTTCCTTTACAGACGTGATTGGACAAGATATTGCAGCTATAGAGTCAGACTTTGTTAATTTTGCTGGCTTTTCCCTTTCTGGATTATAGGCTGAAGTTATCAGTGAATTGCATCTCACATGTAACGATGGGTTTGTCTCTATTTTATCGTTTTTAACATCAATCGTATATTTGACATCTGGCTCTTTATTTGACTTTGATTCTAATTCTTTGCTATATATAGCATTCAGTTGGTTTTTGAGAGCATTTACCTGCTCCATGGACAAACTACTCCATAAGCGACTGCCGAGACCAATCTTTTTACGAAGGTCATTCAAAGAAGTTTCTTGTTGTAACGTTACAGTAGGCTTCACCGTTATCCGCTGTTCCAATCTATCATTATCATTTTTTTTGTTAATATAAAAGGCAGTTTCGGCGACACTTGTGCCACGCCATAAAGGTTTGTAAGTATCTCTAGATTGTGGCTGTTCTGATTCCAATGAATCATATTGCGGTATTTGTTGAAAATGGTCTTTAAGATCCTCTACAGACCGTTCCTTTATTCGTAGGCCTCTATCTGTGTCGTAATTCCAACGGAAATCTTTTAGGTCTCGAGGATAAAATAAAACGTCCTTTTCAGTTTGAGCCATTTTCAATTTACGATAAAGATGATTTAATTCCTCTTCAGCTCTTTCAATCGCTCTTATTTTCTTCCATCGATCAAAGTCAATTATTTCTTCATCTTTCCTCCTATGGCGTAAATCACTCGTGGAAGTGGCTCTTTCCAATTCCGCAACTCTTTCCAAATATGTATAGTATCTGTTTAATTCCCTAAATCGTTCTGACCTCATTTTTGTGTTTTGCATGTCGCGTACGTATTCGTCGTAATCTGGGTCAGCAGCATGCAAATTAGAATCACTTTTTGTTTTTATCGGAAAGCTATCTAAGAGTATTTTTCTCTCAGCATCGCCGGCACTCCGGGTGCGAAATACACTTTTTGGTACAGTATCTGCGTACTGTTTACTGTGTTGCAAACGAGCGCTGTGTATACGACGATAAGATGGCGATCGTATGGAAACGGGTGAAGTAGAATGACTCCTGCTTATATTAGTCATTGCGCTTTTTCTAAGTACTTTAGGGGATACTGGTCTCGAAGTTTGAGAAAAAAATATTGTTGATGGATACTTTTCATTATCAGATTTAGACTCCATTACTTCTAAACGAGGAGAACGTCTGGTAATTATTGGAGAAACTGGACGAACAGTCTCAGTAAAAATAATCTTCGTTGGCGATAATGATTTACGTTGTACTTGTGGGGGTGACACCTCACGTTTATGAATAACTTTTGGAGAAATAGGCCTTCTTGTTTGTGTAAAAACTAATCTTGATGGCGATATCGGACTCCTAAGTGGTGTTTCTTTCGGCTTGTCTTTTTTATAAAAGACTACCGTAGGTGACTTCGGACGAGACGTTTGCGAAAAATACATTTTATTGCACGGAGGTTCACTCTTGCTCCTGACTGTCGCCAAGGACGAAGTTGATCCAAAATCGTCACACTTAGATAAACTATCAAATTTCCGAATCTCATCATGCATCCTGCCCGGCCAAGATACGGATCTGGGACTACGGGCCCGTGAGGGACTGGGATATCTATCCCACATTTTAAAACGAGATAAAGATACTGGTTTTCTATGTATTAAGTAAGTATTTAAGGATTTTGGAGAAGTAGTATCCTGAGGCAGAGATTGGAACATTCTTGCTTTTTGAAGCACGGTTGTATTTTGTTCCGACATTGGATATACCAAAGTTGGAGTAGAAGCTCTGCCTAAAAATAGATGTTGGAAAAAAGTGTCGGACACAATAGCATCATGCGATTTTTTTATATCCTTAGAGCTGATTCGTCTAGAACCCAAATTTTCAAAAGACCCAAAATTAGACGTTTCATTTGAAGTGTCGCCAAATTGACTGCCAGATTCAGATTCTTCGTTAGGTTTTACACTAGGTCTTTTGTTACTTTTGACTTTTTGTGTTTTCTTTACATTTTTAGCATTATCTTTAGCTTTTTTACTGCATGATTCATGACAGGGAACGCTTCGAGGTCTGATCACAACGCTCTCCAAAGACTTTTTCTTTTTTAAGTTTGTAACTACTGCTGTTTTTACTTGATTTGTTTTTTTTAATCCAGAAGCAATATTTGATGAAGATTTTGAAATACTTGATGATGACTGAAGCGAGCTAGGTTTTGACAGTTTTTGTTCATTTTTAGTTGATAAACAAGGATTGGATTTAGTGTGAAGTTTTGATATTTTAAGTTTTTGTACTCTTTCAGCAGTTCGGACCATGTCCCTACTCTTGTGAGTGCTTGTTGGTGATAGAGACTTTGTATTTGATGTCGTGATGGGTTTTATAACTGTTGGTTTATTTGTATTATCTTTAGATAGTGATTTAGCTCTTACTTTTGTTACATCAATACGTTCATTTCTTTTTTCTGCACTCCACAACTTATCTAAAGATGTGACTTTGTCAAGAATATTCGTTATTGGAGTTTTTCTGCCAGCTCCTCCTTCTATCACCACGGAAGAGTGTGGTTCATCATACCTACTATGCATAGAGTTGGAATATTCTGTAGGCAATAGCATCCTACGTGAAGAACTGAAACTACTTGTGCCTCCGCTTCTAGACTCATTTCCGACAGATTTCACCGGTGGTTTTAAATTTGTTGTTGAATTATATTTTCTATTGATTGCAGGAGGTGCTGATGTAGACATAATTCTTGTTTTCGGCAATTTTTGATCAATAATCACACATCTTTTATCTTTGGCAGATCCTGTTTTGTTTATAATTTGAGTATTCTGTCGAAAAAGTTTGTGGTTTATTTTATCCTTGAGGAAATCCACATTTGATTGAGAATATGATGTCACTGTTCTTTTTGGTGATGTTGATACAGGTCTTGTTGAAGTTACTAACTTGAGAGTTTGGCTGTTTTTAGACGAAATTCTTCGAGGAGGAGCAGGTGGGTAGTCAGATATTTTACTAGGGACATCAATGCTCAGGAAAGATGGAGCTAGACGTCTGAATTTGACTTGCTCTCCGGTTTCTATGTTGGTTATTGGGTAGCAAATGACTTCGTGTACCTTAGGTGTTTTCTTATGGACCCTTATCTTCGTCAGTGTCGAAGAAATCGGAATGTATTCAATTTCCGATTCGTCTGTGAAATGTAACCACTCTTCAGTGATAATATTCTTTTGTTTGCACTCGTTAGATGTGGTAAAAACGTGACGTGCTCCTGTTCTAATTGTGTCTCTTGTAAGCGATATTTGAGTTTTCTAACCGTGAAACTACGTTTGTGCCGCAAGTAAAACTTGTATCGTGTTCAAAACACTATTTACGGTGCTAGTTTAATTTTGGAGTCAATTTGTGCTCATGCAAGTTGTTTACCTGGTAATACAGCAGCCTGAAGACCCAGCACCTTATTATATAGAGTAGATGAAAGCATGCAAAGGCAAAAATCTCGACTTACCTCTCGTGTATAACAGTGTAGACTAGTATGTGCGCTATTGAAAAGCATTGTCATTTTATGGCGGCCTTGAGTTGGTACGTCCGACTGTATGCATGTGTGTTGACTACCATGTATAGATTTGCATTAGCCTTGACCGAGTTTATGGAAAATGCGATTTTCCATTGATTGTGAGATTTTATTATTTTTATTTTATTATGATTAAGTTTATGACTATCATTGAGCCGATGAATAAGTAACAGAGGTTTTTGTAAGCATTTAATAAGTTTTAAAAATTATTTACGCTGACACCGAAATACCCAAGTTATTTATAAAACCATGCTATTAGTTTTACATGTTTAAATTAGGTAGTTAGTATTTTATAACTAAAATAAATAATTTATATCGAAAAATGTAAAGCGTTTTTATTAGAACTTTAGATTAATTCTCAAGTCACATTTATTGTAATTGACTTTATTAATTTATTAAACTCGTAAAAGAGGGGCTATAAAGCCGTAAATTATGTTCAAATCAAATAAGTAGGAACTGTAGAACTATGTTAAATCTTAACAAAAAGTGACTATAATTATGCTGACCTTGTCTGGGTGGTGCCGGAGATCGGAACCCTCTGAGTGGGGGTTCTCCGCCAGCCTGCAGGTCCCTATAAGCAGCACGCCTCTCTGCCGGAGATAGTGGTGCCTCTGTATCCTCACGTCGACGGAATACTAGCGTCGAGTCAGATTCGTACCCGGATTCTTTCAAAGCCCTAATACAATAAATCTGCATGTTAATCACTAGTTTGCAGTAAAAGTATATGTTTCAGGGTAAAATAGTTTGGTTGTATGAAAAGAAAACATATTGAGTAAAACAAGATAATTTGATAATAAGATAATTTGAAAAAGGTGTCATTATAGATCACAGCAAATAAATATGTAGACTTGTAAGAAAAAGACATACTGCACCTATACTAAATAAATTGAAACAGGGAAGAGGATCATGATGAAGGGTGAGACATATCAAAGAAATAGGTTCTACTAATAACGACTATAGACATAGTTATATAGCTAATAATAAATTTATTAATGAAGATGAATAACTAAAAAGATTATATATACTAAGATCCCAGAGCTGTCTGACATAACTTATTTTCACATGGATGAAACCTTAGGTTCTCAGTAGCGTCTCAATACCTTTGTACTTGTGAAGCTCCCCCTTTGGGGCCCCTTAGCAGGTACCAGGTGAGAAAGGGAACTAAAAATAACGAGTTACTTAACTACATTTTTTATTGCTGATTTTTATACATGTTTTGTAGAATATTATTCTAAAGTAGTATCATAAGTGTCAGACACTTTTCATGGACAGAAACTTCTGTCAGACGCTTTAAAGCTCCACAAAAAGTAAATAAACTTTACTTTTTTTACATGTCTGATTTTTTAATATGTTATTATGGTAACTATTACAAAGTTATATTTCATTAGTCAGACAAATTGTAGTGACCAAACATCCAGTCAGTTCAAGAAATCGTCTCACTCGCTCTGAAACGCATGCGTGCTCTCGCGCTCATACTCTCGCCTGAATAATTTTTGTGTTTGGGGGATGTTTGGTCACTACAATTAGTCTGACTACTGAAATATTACTTTGTTATAGTTACCTCAATAACATATTTAAAAATCAGCAATGTAAAAATAAGTAGTTTTTTTTTTGAGCTTTAATTACTGACAGAAGTTTTGTTTCATGGGAAGTGTCTGACACTTATGATACTACTTTAGAAAAATATTCTACAAAACATCTATAAAAATCAGAAATAAAAATTTAAGTAAAGTTACTCTTATTTTTAGTACCTTTCTCACCTGGTACCTGCCCAGGGGCTCCAAGAAGGAGCTCCACAAGCACTCAGGTATTCAAAGCACATGAGACGCTACTGAGAACCTGAGGTTTCATCCATGTGTAAAGAAGTTATGTCAGACAGCTCTGGGATCTTGGTCTATATCAACGTATGGGGAAATCTCGGTATAATTTTGTGATTTACCTTGCCATATTCGATTTCGACAGGATCGTCGACGTTAGATCCTTTTTATCTTTCGGCGATGGTTGCGGTAGTGATGTCGTACTAGATATGTTTTGCTGCAAGAGAATTATAAAATTTAAACATATTTTGTACAAACTAACATAACACTGAGAATGGTACAACTCACGGTATTTGGTGAGATTAATTAAAACATGCTAATAAGCATAAACATTTGGAAATTCAACAAAACGAGAAATTATACAATGATAATGATGCATGAATAAGTAATTATATTATTATGTATATAAAATATATATGCACTTGAATCATGCTATAAAAATAAAACGAAGCTCCACTGACACACGAAGTTTAAAAATATATGAAAGTTTGTTGTTTAAACTACCTACCCAAATATATTACGGATTTTTATAAACATTTATAATAGGCATTCGAGATTTTAAAATCACACCATAAACATGCAAATAAATAAAATAATGACAACCATCACCAATTAAAATGAAAATGAACCCACCAAAATAAGGTTTATATATACCCAGAAAATATAAACGCGGAAATATTGACGTTGTTTTTATTAAAATCAGTATAAAATAAAGTTACGAAAGGAAATTAAAGACATTATGCAATCAAAATAAAAGTAAGGATGACCACAATCAAGATTTTACTAATATCGACTGAATGAGAATGTCAAAACAAGTTAGAATAGATGCTAGACGATATAAACCTCAAGATAAGACCAGAGAGTATTCCTGTTCTTATTTTGAAAGCATAATCTGTTGGTCTCATCATAATTATCGTGCATGCAAACACAGAGGCTCACAATACACAGGCAGACATTCATGTTAAGGGCCTTACACTCTTCTGTATCGCGCGAGCTAGCAATGTGGTGTACGGGGGGAGGGGAGAGTTGTCATCTAGCCACTGTTAGTGCCACCACCACACGCACCAGACAGCGACGGAAAACATACGTTAGTAGATCATTACAATGCTTCAAAAGCATTAGGCTTGGGGACATCAGTTGACGGTATATTTACATAATAATATATTTTCATTTTAATATATCACAATTTGTTAGCTAAGCAAAATTTTCAAATAATGTAGTAATTTTAAAGACAAAACATTAAGTTTAATTGTAACACGATTTTTTTTTTTAATAATTTGATTCACCTAGTATATTTATTACTCACGATAAAAATTACCCATTGTGAAATCAACGAAAGACCAATGTTACAAAAAAATAATGGTTATAACAAATACACACATAGAAATAGTAAAAAAACTCGTACCCCGTCAAAAATGTCCATGACCTCGTCCCACCACTAGAAAAGAAAAATATAAACACATCTTTTTGCTGATTTTCATGAGAGTGGGATTCAGGCAGTTAGTCCGAATGGAAGTGATATCCAATGAAATATCTCTAATCTCTACGTACTAGACGTGCTAATATTGTTGATAGGATTGTTAATTCCTGATCCAATAACTATACGCGTTGTATAGTTACCTTAATCGATCTAAGAAATTGATTTATAAAAAAAATACAAATCTGTGTTTGTCATAGCGTGTCTAGTATATAGAATGACAACCTTTAAAGGAGTGGTGACTAATACTAATGACAAATTAATGAATCAATAAACGATGAATTATGGAAGTGTTCGATAATAAACTCCTAAAGCATATCATAATAATAATGTTTGACTGAGTGATGATGAGGATGATATTTCAAAAGATGAACCCAATGTGATGCATTAAGTTTGGAATGACGAGTGGATACCTGTTTTGCTTCCTTGTCTACAACAGAAGACTTCCCGGGTACATAGTTCTCTATTCTTCCAGGTTGATTCTTATATACTTCTTGGCTTGCCCTTGCTGATGCTAAGGTGCTGTATCTGGGAATAAAAATTGTAAATTTTTTTTTTTGTTGTTTGTTCCGTGGTTCCAAAGTACCTCTCCGATTATGTTCTGCTATGGTTTTAAATTTTGTTCATATCCAGAAATAACTAACTCATAAAGGCTATGTTTATTAAATAATATATTTTTTTCTAGAAACATGTGATATTTATCTATTTTGATAACTTTAACTGGATACAACAAAAATTGTTTAGTAGAATTTATGAAAGGTGATATTGAGAGCATTTTTGTAAAAACAAATAAACAACGTTGCAATACACTAGCAGTTACTAATTCTACATCTAGTCAGCTCTGACTGGATACTCCAAGACCGAGAGGTGACAGAAGAGCTGACTAGATGGAGTATTTGGTCGTGAATGTGCGATCCTGGCGGAATAAACGCGAGAGTGTTTGTCGGATATATCCGACGTAGGTAGTTAAAGAGTTAAGCATACACTAAATAATGCAAAGTTCCACTTACTTATTGGTATTAGAAGTATACTGTGAGTTAACTTCACTGAACCTCCTATCTTCCTGTACTGAAGCTGTTCGTCTCCTAGGACCAGTAGTCACATCGCTATCATAAGCGTCATTCCATGTTCTGGCATTCAGTCTACTTAGACCTCCCTCGGGCTCGCTCAGGTAACCAGAACGGGGGTCAAAGTATGCATACTGTGATTTGTTGCTGAGCACTCTCTCTGGAGGTTGGCCTATAGAAAAAAAATTAAGTTAATGATTTGATGTTTTAAGCTTACGTATCGCCGAGTCACAAACAAAATGGCTTATTTATTTTATTTAAACTTCATATACAGGTTGTAGTACATAGGCGGACTTAATGCAACATGACATTTTCTACCAGTTAACCTTTGGGTTTAAAAAGACAACACTGTAGCAGGTGTACACAATTAATAAATACTAGATATTTAAAAATGGAATGAAGTATCATTGAATTTAGGTGATTATACTTTTTAGGCATAAATATACCCTTCTAAAATTTAAAATTTGTTTGAAATTTCCCTTTGAATAAATTGTTTGTCTTGTCTTTGTCCTTGTGATTTATCGCCTGCCAGTATTTACCTGGCAATAACAAAGCCAGTCAAGTGCATGTGCAGATTTTGAGCAGGCGTTATCTTGTTGCCGAATTAATTGTAAATTGCATATTATTTTGTGTTTCATAAATTAATGTTTAATCTTAATTTGTTAATAATCATTAAGCTTTTAAGCTGCTGTTAAGATATTATTATGATTTGTTAGAAAATAATTAATGTTTTGTATTGCAAATTTTTGAAATGTTTAAATCTAATGCATTGTTGTAACGAAACAACTGGTCTTACAAAATGTAACTAAAAGCAATGACGTATTTACAAAATGGCGGATAAAAGTTATGAAATAAAGCGTTTATAAACGGCACAAAATATGCGATGTATCAGCCACCGGTGTAACAAAAAATTTGGAAAAAATACAAATAATCACCTCGACGACTTTTGTACCGAATAGTCACATAATCGTCTGAAAAAGAAAATTAACAACATGGGGATTTTGAGAAAAAAAAACATACCTACAGAGTGTAATGGAAATGAGTGGTTGTATTTAAGACACTACTTTTGCTTATGTTATTTATGTGGGAAATCATCCAATGATTCCTCCCACTCTGGGGCGGAGCAGGAGGACGTGTCTGACTTTTACTGACAAAAACCCACTTCTATGTTCCTTCTTAGCCATGGTAAATACAACTTTATTCAAGAAACTTACAGTCAAGTTCCAAAAAAAAGTGATATTCCTATTTTCGAAGACCAGATGATAATAAAAATTTAAATAAAAATAAAAAATTGTATGAGAGGCGCAATTCATCAGGATCGACTATAACTTTCTTGAACAAAGTTATTTATTTCCATGTTCAGGACCACAAAGCACTATGACTACAAATTTCCGTAACACCCTGTATAAAGTAAAAATATAAATTGAAATAAAAACCGCAGTTAATTTGTGTGCTTACCATCGTATTTGTTTTTGTGTATGGTGTCATACATCTTTTTGTACCACCTCGAGGGGTCTTTGACTTCCTGTAATTAAAGAAAAAATACAAATAAGTTTTGGAAAATTCATACAATATGAGTACTTGCTGGGCACAAAGGGAAAATTTGCCAATCTGCTAAGCGGAGATGCAGTCATTGACGGTCAGGCGCACTAGTTTATTAAGAGCCTATTCACTCTAGCCTTGAAGACACCTAAATTATAGTTGGACGGGAAGACAGTTTCCCACTCTAAACGGAGACATAGAGCGATTGGTACGTGAATTCTCCACAAGAACGTCATTAAGCTACCATACATTTTGTAAGTAGTATTTGGCGGGATCGCTAACAGAAAAGTAATTTTTCTAAGGGCACTGGACAACTCAGTTACTGGGTATCATGATACAAGTTAGTAAGATTGATTTTTATACATTCAGAAAATATACCGATGCAATTCGATAGTCGATGACATTATTAGTTGGCCCGACAGACGTTGTCTTGTCTTGCAATGAACTGTCACACACTCAAAGGTCATAGTTTTCTATAATTGTCTGCACAATTTTCTTAATCTATCTTTCTGTTAAATAAAACCTTCTCTTGACAATAGATAACAAACACAAAAATATGACGTGACCAAGGAAAATGGTGATCATTTTTTGACAAAGGTATAAATTTATTGATAGGTTCACGTTTGACCACTATCTCCCCAGATGGTGAGCGATATGATCCACGTTGGAGCACGCTTGCTTATAAGTAACCTGTTCACTCTTGAACTTCAAGAATCCTAGTTTGTAGCTATCAGAAAACACAGACTGTGGCAGGAAAATCCACTCCTACGGGGTCACCATGACGTTCAAAGTAAGATTGTTTCATTCTTATTTCAGTGTGGGTAAGAGAGCTATACAAGTTGTCTAGCGCCATCTCTTACCCACACTGGAAATAAGAATGAAACAATGTTACTTTAAACGTCATGGTACAGGTCCTATGCTGTACGCATAATAACTTCGTAAATCATAGTTATTGATCAAAAATCATTGTTAAAAAAATTTTTTGCGTAAGAGTAAGATGTCCAGCATATGTACAAGAGGATCTACAATAGACCATCGTAAATAAATGCTTACGTAAAGATGTTGAGGTTCTTGATGAGAATTGATGTGTTGCCGAGATCTTCAGTATCCGATAACATGAGGTGTCTATCTTAATTTATCAATACAGTATATGTACAGTATATGTATCAAGTGTTTGTCAATGCTAGTCAATTGAATAATATTAACTGCATGTTTTAGTATGCTAACTTTTGCTCTATTTGTATCGTAGCATTTCGAACTTTATAAAGACTTTCTAGGAGAATTATATGTTTAACTTAGTTTACATATTTTAGTATCCTGAACGTCTCTCTAACTTCTATAAAAAAAAAGAATTATTAAAATCGGTTCACGTAATCCAAAATTAGCAACGAAAACTCAACATACATAATCCGTCTAGTTTGTATAAATTAGTAACCCAATTTCCCGAGAGATGGCGCTATACTTTGGGCTACTTTTTTATTTTTTATTCTTGATAGGTTCGCGCTTGACCGCTATCTCACCAGATGGAAAGCGACGATGCGGTCGATAATGGAACGCGTTTACCGCTTACTTCGCGCTGTTAAGATTTTTCCTGAGTTGATGGGGTCGGGACGGGTATGAGCAAAACAATACATACATGTTGTACATTGGCGAATTGTTCGGTTGGTCTCTCGTTGGCATTGGTGGTATTTGTTCTCGCTCGTTGTCTCTCGTTTATTAAATCTTAAATACACACTTATTGTGATAGACGGTAAACTACGGAACCCTACACTGAGCGTGGCCCGACATGCTCTTGGCCGGTTTTTCTTTTTCTAATTGGGTATATGTACGGAATGATAAGGTTTTATGTAGCTTTCCGTTGCATAAGTTTAATACTACGTAAGTTATTTTTTGACACAATACGGTATGTACCTATGTTATTCCATAAGAAATCGAACAGAACCGCATTTGACGGAACAAATACGAAAATTTCAAACGCGTTTGGAACAATGGTGACGAGTTATTTAGCATCCACAGCATCTTTTTGTATCAAGACCGAGTACAGTACGGCCGTTCTAACTTGGCGCCCGTGAACATAGGCTCTGCGAACTTTAGCGCATGTACAGTCGTTAAAAAAACTGTTATTGACGTTATTTTTTTAAAACCTAAATACGAATAAAATTTTACTAATACAGGGACCAAGTACAAATAAAATAAATATTAAAACACTTTGAGACAGAAAGCTACAAAAATAACTTATGAATTAAAGAAACAAACCTAACACTACACAAAAAACTTAACAATGTATTAATAAAAACCAACGAAAACTTTTGTCACCGCCTGTGCTCAAGACAGAGACAGCGACACGAACACGACACTAATGATAACGTGTGACTGAGACACATTACCGCGTCCCGAGCATTGCCGATTATGCACGAAGTTTTACGGAGTAAAGAAAAAGGGATGTCCAATATGCGTGTCTGAGGGTGTTGTTTAATCGATTATTTTTCAAATCGATTGAAATCTAATTATAAAAATATATTTTATTAAATTTTATAAGGAGGTTTAAAATATTCTCAAACAGTCGTTATTGTAGTAGTCGTTTATAATTAACTGATATTTAACTAAATCATATCTTTCAACCAAGAAAATATAATATTATTAGTTTTTTTATTATTAAAGTCGAAATCTCGTTTACTAACGACAACAATTACTATGTTTGTAAATCTATTTCGTTCAATATGTCATATAAACAAAAATCAATAAATTCCAAATCGATAAAAATCGATTGCGATATTTGATTGAATAAAGGTTCGATTGTGTTTACATAGAGTCAATCTCTAGCTTACACCTCCGCCCCGCGCACGTCGCCTCATGCCACCATTTTGTTCGTAAAAACCGTTCGTACGCAGCCTTCTGCGCAAACTTCAGGGCCGCCAAATTAAAACGGCCGTACAGTAACTACTAAATGCCATCAAATCTAAGAAGTACCGTTTGACGTTTCAACCTTTTCAAGCCGAAATAAGTTTGTGACTCACACAATTCCAATTACTTTTTCAGTAAAAACATGGAATTATGAAGCTATTATTATTTTATCACAAGATAGACTATTTTTGATCAGCAATTTTTTTAAACCTTTTAAAAAAAGCAAAATAACCGATGTATACAATAGATTGTTTTTTTTAGACTTCATTTTAATTAGGTACTTTACCGTATAGTCCCTGTCCCTCTAATAATCGTTAAAAATATCCGAACAATTGAACTTAGTAATAACAAGACGTTTTCATGTATCTATATAATATCACTTAATTTTCAGCTGATATCCAACTGTCCACGAAAACGCATAAAATAAAATTAAATATTTGTAAATTTGTTATTTTAAATAAATCTTTGTAGGTAAAGTCACTCGTATGGCCTCTGTTCAAACTACGAAACTCAAGATCAATAATTTACAATGTCGATTAGGTTACATTCTAGTCGACATTGTAAATTATTGATCTTTATCACTGAGTAACATAGGCCTATATTTTCTATTTTCACGCAGGCGAAGCCGCTGGCAAAAGCTAGACATAAATACTTACAGATCTAAGTGCGACTGGCATGCCGTCTTTAGTTATGGGTCCTATTCCTTCAACTTTTCTGTGGGCATCCGCCATCTTACGGACTCCACCGCGTTCGTAATCACTTCTCTCGGCCTCGCCTTCGCTCGCGTATTCTTTTCGAAGCGCATGAACTGAAATAGATTTAAGAATAGCATTAGTATTACTTATTCAATTATTTCTGAAGTAATTTTTTGATTACAAATATACAAAGGTCATTCAACCCAACCAGGTCCATTACTTTTTGGTATTCATTTCAATGCCACTGCTCTCAAAACGATGAAAACATTGTGAGGAAACCGGCATATCTTAGGACCAAAATATTAGAAGACATGTTACATCGCTAATTCGTAATGGGCCCAAGTGGTGAATTACGGTTCATTCCCTCTCTTTGAGAGGAAGCTCGAATCCCAGCAGAAGGAACATTATAAGGCTGATTATTTTTTGTTATGTAAGGGTCATTCTTACGTCAAACTAAGTACATCTAAACTAATAATATTAAGTAAAATTGTTTTGCTTTTTAAAGGTAATTTATGGAACTATATGGACCCTAAAATAACGGCAAAAAAATCATCATAATTCCGGTGTGAGAAAGAGACTAAACAATACAAGCACTATTTCTTTCCACACCGGATTCATGGTGACTTTAAAAGTCATGGTAGATCCCGGAACTGAATTCAAAATTTCTTCCATTCACAGAAAGCTACCGCCAAATATCAGAGGTACATTTATACGGAAAAAAGCCTGGATCCCGTGAGATACCTAGGTCATAGGAGAAATCACAGTATTTACATTGCGGAAAGTGGAAAGTAAATAAATTAATATGAATATGTAAGCTGGTAAATAATAGCCAGGGCTTATCATAGCCGCGCTAACTAGGATTGTGTAAACAGTCACGATTTTACATCGTAACATCTTCACAATTTTATAGCAGTCTGAGGGCCAACAGGGTTTAATGAAATTTTTAAGCTGTTTGTCGCCAGTGTTCTATTTTATATTTTCGTATAATGTTTTTGTGGTTGTCTTCAAATTCTATTTTTGTTATAACAACAAACTTAGATCACCATGCCACTCCTTCAAGCAACACGTTTTTTACCTGGTATGAATTGTTTCTACCTGTGTAAAGGCTATCTTGTGTCTTTTATATTAATCGACTAGCACTTTGACAGCGACTTTGTTTGAATGTTTATATAAAAACTGTAATACCCTTTAAACCGTAATTTGAGTATAGTTTTGAAAAACTAATAATGAAAGTCTTTGATTATAATTTGTGCCTTTGTGCCGATCTTCATATAATCTTTCAAACCCCTAAATTGTTATATTGGGGATAGTTCTGAAAACAATTAAGTGTGGAAATCATCCAATGACTACTCTCGCTCGGGGTGGAGCGTGAGGGCGTGTCAGACTTTTACTGACTAAAACCACACCTGTGTCCTTCAGTTGTCCTTTGCGTTCTAGGACTACGTGTTTCCTTTTCAGAAATTCCTCGCGGTCCTAGCTAGTGGGCATAGGCCCTACTGGGCCATCTCTTTGAGGAGCGCGTGGATCACTACGTGCTGTTGACGACTGGGCTCGGTCCGGTCAATTATTATCGGACGGCCGGACGGCAAGCTACCCATTGCTCGACGTCCGTTTATTATTCACTTAGGTTACTATTTATGTTAACTGGTAAATAAATTGGCACATGGAAAGAGATTTTGCATACAAACGAAATTCCCTCTTTTCATCCCCTTAAAGGTTGAGTCTTCAAAAACCACTTCTTAGTGCTCGCCTACATCAGAAAAGGATGCCTTGTGCAAAATTTCATGTTCCTAGTCCCAGTAGTTTCGGCTGTGCGTTGATATGTCAGTCAGTCAGTTTCTCCTTTTATATATACATAATAATAACATCGCACCTCCGCTCAAATGGTGTTACAACTCAAAAAAATTGTTTCCTGATAATTATGCTATTAATTTAAGTTCATCATACTAGGTTCAGATATTGTCACATTTGTAATTCAATTATTTGCACATAGGTGACCCATTTTTATTTATTTAGGTATATGTAGCGAATCCCTGAATTATTAGAATATAAAAACCTTTTCCTCAATAATTTGATTTTTGAGTTGTGACACTATTTGAGCGAAGGTGCGATATATAGATCTTATATAGTTTTTTTGTTTTACCTGGGTCGCCTCTAGGTGGAGATGGTCGGTCCCGCGGCAGTCGCGCGGCGTCTCGTTCTTGTTGAATGTAGTTGGAACCACGGGGCAGCTGACCTTCTGGAAAAGAAAGACAATACCATCAGTCTTGTCGGTCACCAGCCAACATACAGCTACAGCTTGAAAATCAAAAGGTTCCTTTTGCAGCTCTTAAGAAATAATTGTTTTTAGACAACATTCGATTGTGTGATGATCGTTGCTTTGTGAACCAACGCGACAATCGAAAGGCCCTGGAACTCAAAGGCCAAATTAAGGAACACAGGTAAGTTTTAGTCAATAAAGTCTGACAATTCCCTTTTACCCCACCCAGAGTGGAGGAGGTGAGTTATTTGATAGATTTCCTACCTTAAAAAAAAGATCTGCCTACATCGTTGCCTTCTTCGTCGTTGTCTTCACTTAAAATAATACCTTTGGAATACTATCAAAAGATGTTTTCAATTTAAGGTGTTTCTTACATAACATGGGTAGGATGACAGCAGGACAAAAATATGCATCTTTACGATGACAGAAAGGGATAGGTAGCTACACTGCTGTAGCGAAGGAGGAGGCTGCACGCGTGAGGGAACGAAGGTTCTCACGCTTTAGCCGCCGTAATTCCGTCCCCGACTATAAGCCACGGTAGACGCGGGCTTGCGGACGTCGAGCAAAGGGTGGCTTGCGGACTTCGAGCAATGGGTGGCTCGCGGTCCGGCTGTTCGGTAATTAACCGGACCGAGCCCAGTCGTCAACAGCGCGTAGTGAACCACGCGCTCCTCAAAGAGATGTCAGCAGACCGTAGGGGCCCAGTAGGGCCGATACCCGCTAGCTAGGACCGCGGAGAATTTCTGAAAAGGAAACCCGTAGTTTCTAGAACGCAAAGGGTAATTGAAGGTCACAGGTGTGGTTTTAGTTAGCAAAAGTCTGACATGCCCTCCCGCTCCACCCAGAGCGCGAGAAATGATTTGGATGATTTCCCACCTTAAAAAAAACTACACTGTATGAATCCGACTCTGTCACCCGCACCATCTTATAGCAATTGCAGTATAATAGCAACGTAGATACCTACCCTCCCCCTCTCAATGCTCAAAGCGTCTTAATGCAACATAGACATGATTATTTCTCCGTCGGCAAGCGTCATGATACTTTTAACTAAAACTTTATTATTATTGAAAGTGTCCATTTGAACAAAGCAAACCCGTTCACAAAAACTTACTATACGAACATATACTCGTGTATCTTTTTCCCAACCCATCCTTTATCGACCAACAAAATAATCAGTACTATGTTGCCCAGTTGTTACAGCTGCAGCATTCAGGGTGTCATCCCCACGTGTACCAAACTTTATGACACAGCCCGACCCTCGTCACCAGACGTTATAGATGACATATCTTTTTCGAATTCATACATTGGCTTCGTATAAATAAGGATGTGTCATCTTTAGGACGGCCGAGGCAGGTATCAGATATGACACTGCGGATTTATATTTATTTGACTGGAGATGGGGACATTATATTTAAGTTTGAAGGATTCGTTATGATAGTTTGTTTGGGTCCTTGTTAAATGGAGTTGATGTGTTTTTACTGCATATTTTCGTTCTTGTACGTTTGTTCCTATATCTATATATATATAAAAGGAGAAACTGACTGATTGACATATTAGCGCATAGCCGAAACTACAGGGACCAGGAGCGTGAAATTTTGCACAAAGCTTTCTTTCATGACGTAGGTAAGCACTAAGAGAGGATTTCCAAAAATTCACCCCCTAAGGGGACGAAACGGGTGTTCAAAGTTTGTATGGAGAAACTTACTTTGCGGGCATCAGACATAAAACGGCCAGTTTTAATACCTACTGTATTTTTTTCTGTTTGGTTAAATAGCCTGATTAAATCTATGTATTTTTTCTCATAGTTTGTTTGCCGTAGTATGTTTCCTATTATAACTTTTCTCCGCTTATTAAGAAAAGTTGCTTATACTTGATTTTCTGGTTCAACATAATTTCAATCCACGGCCATCAACTAAATTCCTGCCAACTTTAAAATTGTCTATTTAAAGTTGACTTTAAAGAATCCATTTGTATCAAAACTGAAATATAAAATTAATCGTATTGGAATATGAACTTGGTTGTATATGACAGAGTTTATAGTTCAGAATTAGACTATTTAACTTCAAGAATTATTAGTTTGTGAATTTACATTGGAACGCAAAGATAAATGGCTATTTATAAGTAGGTAAATACTACGTTTTGTCCTTCAACGCAACAACCAGTATCGATTTCCGTCATTTGTAGAAAAATTTTGATAATAGTTCGAGTACAATCATTATAAAAGATTACAATTTATTTCCATTCAGCTATCAAATCAAAATAATCATTATTCTTTAGTGAAACATTTATTTTCATATTGACTTATACTGTTCAAGCCTTGTATGAGAATATTTTTTCTCTTTTTCCCTCAAAAAAAGTATTTTATTTACTAGCTTCTGCCAGCGGCTTCGCCCGCGTGAAAATAGTTTTCTCCATACAAACTTTGGACCCCCGTTTCATTACCTTAGGGGGTGAATAATAGCAAATCCTCTCTTAGTGCTCGCCTACGTAGTAAAAGGAAACCTTGTGCAGAATTTTGCGCTCCTAGTCCCAGTAGTTTCGGCTGTGCGTTAATATGTCAGTCAGTCAGTTTCTCCTTTCATGTATATAGATTTAAACGTGATGCGTCTACTCCGAGTAATATGGAACATAGGCTAGAAGAAGAATATATCTATATATATAAAAATCAATGCCACTTTTCGTTGTAATTTTATAACTCAAGAACGGGCTCACCTATCTGAACCAAATGTTTAGGCTTTGTTCGGACTATTTAGTAGATGGTTTATTTGAAGTTTGCACAAAATCGGTCGAGCGGTTCTTCATTTATTAGGCGGTACGAATTTCGCCTAGTCAGCTAGTTCTTTATAGTATACAATTACACATCCAAAAGGAAACTAAAGCTAAGACCAATATATGAAATGGGCGGCTATATCGCATTCCGCGATCTCTTCCAGGCAATCTGGAATAGACAGTAATTGCCTGGACAAGAAATTGGGCTGTTATTGGTGTGACAATACCAGTATTATCCTGTATATTATAATAGACACATAGATATATGATAGATGAAGATACATAGGTACCTACATATGCTACACAGGGTGTCACCGACATCGACGCACAGAAGAATGCAATGCCATATATCCAGTACATGATTCTGGTGGAATTTTTCGTCGGTCTTTTCCTAATTTTTTAAAAAGATTCTTATCTTTTTTTTAATATATGCTGTATAAAATCGTTATTCTAACATTTTTAGTAAAAAAAAATGAATGAATTACTTTTTAAATTCAAAATTTCATCGGTATTGGTGAGAATAACGATTTTATACTGTTTAAATTTAAAAAGAACAGATTTTAAAAAATAAATTAGGATAGAACCGACCAAAAATTCCATCACTGGGGGGTCCAGAATCATATACTGCATCCAAGGTATTCGTTTGTACGTCGATGTCAATGTCACGGTGTATAATAGATACAAATATACATACATATTGAAAACTGTAGGCAGACATATAAGTCGTCTACTTAGTCTATAGCAAACAACCACTGGACATATATAAGGCTCTCCCACGGCACGAGTCATAAATAGGACGTTTTCAGCATTAAAAATTCGGGGTGTTGTCTATGCGTAAGCCATTTAATGAAAGTTTTGCGGCAATTAGCCCCGGTTCCCGGCACCCGCTCCCGGAATAAATTATAAACTCTATGGTACTTGATCCAGCTACCCAAGTACCCAGCTGCCACAGACTAGCCCGTTCTATCTCGTAAAGTATATTGCCGCGAAGGGAGTGTTATTGCAATTTGAATATATTTCTGTTTATCTAAATGTTTGAAGAAATTATGGCTGGGACGTTTGAGTTCAATTACACGTTGGGAGAAGTGAATTTGCTGCCGAATATTTTTGGGCCACTGAAAGCCGGTTTTGCTTAAATGAAATTTATTGTTGGCTTGTTTTCATAAACATCGTTTGATACCAAATTGGTTGCCTAGATGAAATTACGCTGTTAGATTTATTTATGCTCGATTTGAATCAACAAGAGCAGAATAATGTGACATCTGGCACCGAGCCTTCGTTCAGGTCATGGTTCGAAGCGAGAGGGAATGGCAGGCGGTTGCCTCCTTCTGCGAAGCAGTAATGCTAACAAAGGAGACAGCCCCACGCGTGAGGGAATCTCAAGTCCCGGCCCCCGGACCATGATCTCGACTAACACCCACAGTAGGCGCGGGTTTGCGGACGACGAGTAATGGGTAGCTCGCCGTCCGAATCGAGCCCCAGTCAGGGGAATTTCAGAAAAGGAAACCCGTGGTCTAACTAAAGGACTCTGGTTTGGTTTTAGTCAATAAAAGTCTTCACACGCCCTTTCGTTCTACTCTAGAAATCAGTCGATGATGTCCAATCTAATAAAAAAAGATCAGTGTCGCTGAGTGTTAGTGAAAAGATGAAAATGCTTGATTTTCTAATGCTCTAGATGAAAACAAAATAATAATAGGGAAAAATAAGCTCCTCTGATTAAAATAACACAATAGGTATCTAAAACAAAAACACAATAACACCTACTTAACCTAAAAATAACACTCAAAACACAAATATCGCGACTTAAAGACTCTTGGGACTTCGTAAATGTTTCTGACATAAGAAAGCGAAAGTTTCATTAAAAGTACGTACTTAACATTTTTGGATGATCAAAATTCTGCGCGAAACAGTTCACTAGGTCACTAGGTTACGAAAACTTCAGACTTTTACACGACTTTTAATACGTGCTTCTTCAAAAGAAGTCTGCAGTTTAGGCATATATGGAAGTTGTAAGCTAGAAACGAGACGTCTTAGTATATTGTGATATGTATCAAAACAGCAATGGTGGACCAGTAGTAACGACCCCGACTTACGAGTAGTAGGTCGCGGGTGTAAACTCAGCCAGGCGTTTTACTTTATGTAATTTATTTTATCAACACTCTTAAAATGATGAAGAAAATCATCGTGAGGAAACGTTCTAGGACCAAAAACTTGGAGACATGACATCTACCAAAACGCATTGGTCCATTACGGCCCATTCCCTCTCCTAGAGAGGAGTCCTGCCCCCCTAGCCAAGTTACGATCGTTTCGTTTGCGTCGAACGCCTGAGTTCCAGCGGTGGGAACATTCTAAGGCTGATTATATACTACTAGCTTCTGCCAGCGGTTTCGCCCGCGTGAAAGTAGGTTTCTCCTAACAAACTTTGGTAGATATTTATAAGATCTACAATTACTTAGAACATTTTATGGTTCTATCTTTTATAGTTTAGGTAGCGTACGCAAAATAAGTAACTTTTCTGGTTGACTTTTTACACCTTGTGTCCGAAAAACTCAAATATCTTACGGAACCCTATTTTTTTCCAAAATAAAATATAGCCTATGTTACTCGTGGATAATGTAGCTTTCGAATGGTGAAAGAATTTTAAAAATCGGTCCAGTAGTTTTTGAGCCTATTCATTACAAACAAACAAACAAAGTTTTCCTCTTTATAATATTAGTGTAGATTATCAAAAGGGAAAAAGCTGCCCTGTTAGGTACTAAACGCATAAGATTACCACGGTCCTGGAATTCAAAGGGCAAATGAAGGAACATATGTCAAGGTTCAGTCAATCTATCTGACACTCTCTCTTGGCCCAGCTTGAATCCGAAGTAGAAAAAGTAGCTTAATTATTTACCAACTAAAAAGGTATTAAACGAACTCGGTACAAGTCATTATCATAAAAAGATCCATTCTGTGATCCTCGTTCTATATTAACCAAGTTTTTGAAGGTTTTTCATTTCCATTTTTGTATTTCTATGTAATTTCAAAAATGTCACCATTCAAACATTATCTCTACATTTTAATCAACAAAAAATTTCTTAAGCTTAAGCTGGATTAATTATAGCCTTAAGACGCTTACATCAGTAGCTCTGGTATTAACAGCAAACTTTTGGGTTTAAAACGAGCAATATAATTTTGGGTAGGCCGACATAAGGGTCCTTGGCGATTCATTAACACAACGCTACAGGCCGTTGGAAATTCAAACTCTGAATAGTTTTGAAAGTATTGCAATATAATTTGATGTAGATCTTGTTTTTTTGTGTCACTGAGTGCTAAGTTTTTTTATAGACGTAGGAATATTTTTTTATCCTGCTAGCTTGTTCTCCCTCTAATTCTTCTCCTTCTTTGACTGGCCTGTTGGTCTAGTGGTCAGTGACCCTGACTGCTATGCTGGAGGTCGTGTGTTCGATTCCCACCCAGGACAAACGTTTGTGTGATGAGCACAATCATTAGTTCCGTGTCTGGGTGTAATTTATCTATAATATGTATGAATTTAGAAATATTTAAGTATGTTTATCAGTTGTCTAGTACTCATAACACAAGCTCTGCTTAGCTTGGAACTAGACGGGGTTGTGTGAATATTAATAATATTCACACAACTATCATTATTTTTCGCCGTTTAGTGAGCCTGTGCTTCCTGCTTCTACCTTTAGCGACATCTGTCCTGACCCCCTAGCCAAGCTACAACCGTTTTGTTTTGATTTTCTTTTCGTTGATCGCCTCGAGTCGGCCACGCCTCCTTTTCTTTTGTTCTGACCACGTGACTGAGCATTGAGATGATGTCATAATATAGGAATTAGAGGCGTGGCCTACTCGAGGCGATCAACGAAAAGAGAATCGAAACAAAACGGTTGTAACTTTGCTAGGGGGGCTTGTTCGTCCCGCCACTCCCCACCCTGACCCCTTCTCACTCAAGGAAGCAACTTGGTGCTACTTCGGCCTTTAGATTTAAGTATTAGATATTGAAGTAATTGAGAGTAGGTGTGAACTGCGGGTAGGTATAAATCTAATACCAAAAATTTTCTAAGTATATGTAAGTAAGTGACAAAACATTTTTGACATATCCGACTCATGATAGCTCTTAGGTTTACAATGAAGTGTTTTTCATATACGTTACTTTTCTTTTCATATTTGCTTTAATTTTTAGGGTTCCGTACCTCAAAGGGAGGCCAAGCTTATTATGGTCATATCTGTGACAAACCTACCTCGAGGAGGCCAAGATTATCGAGTGTGTGCTTCCACAAGATAGACTTCATGACATATATCAATCAATTCAATTAATTTATATTGCCTGATGACATGCTATTGGAAGTAATTGCCACTGGAAAAGTTTAGGGAAAATGATCGAGAATTAGTAGTATTAAAATTCATTCGATAGCATTCGAGATTTGAAATTGATTTCTCTTTTTAAAAATCATGTAAAAAAGCTGTACTTAGGTTTATTTGATACTATATTGATAGACACCAAAGAAAAGATGGATGGATTGTGTGAGAAGTGATATAAAAGAAAAGAGAGTTAGTGATAGCGTGAAGAGGGGCAGGCCAGAATGGAAGAAAAATACGTGTTGCGCCGACCCCAAATAAAACGGGACAAGGGCAGGAAGATGATGATGATGATGATGATGATGATTGATACTTTAGTATACAACTTTGCATACTCTTATTCTTCTGTTTTTATACAATATCGTCTCCGCTTCTTTTAATTTCTCCTTTCGTACGTTTACTGTTAGAAATTGTTATAAAAAAAGGAGTTTCTTTGTAGTCATATTTATAATATAATTATTATCTATTATTGTATCCCTGGGCCAGTGTGTGCAAACATGAGAAAAGAAATAAGTAAAATTGGCATCTTACCTCGTGCCTTCTGCAGCAACGTGACGGTGGGGTTCTGTGCCTTAGGCAAGCGGCTGCTGAGGTTGGACCCGCCCAGGGTGCTCAGACCGGTGACGGGCGCGCTGTGCGACGTCCTCAGACGACCTTCGCTCTCTGATCCACTGGTGCAACCGTTCTGTTCTGAATTCTGCGGAAGAAAGTTGCAAATAATAAATAAGTTGCAAGTATTTTTTTAACCATAGTCCATAAGTTTAACAATAGGAATGAAGATATCCGCAGGAGAACTAAGGTCGCCGACATGCCAGAAGAATCGGCAAACTTAAGTGGCAGTGGATAGGGCACATTGCTTGTACGATGGTTGATGGAGCCGAAATGTTCTAAAGTGATGACCGCGCACCAAAAGACGCAGCGTTGGAAGGCCTCCCATAAGGTGGACCGATGATCTGGTGGATTACCATGACGTTCAAAGCAAGATCGTTTCATTCTTATTCCGGTGTGGGCAAGAGACAGAGCTATACAGGTTGTCTAGCGCCATCTCTTACCCACACTGGAAATAAGAATGAAACAATCTTACTTTAAACGTCATGGTAACCCACCTGGTGAGAGTTGCGGAAATACAATGGTTGCGAGACGCACCAGACCATTCGTTGTGGCGACACTTAGTGAGGCCTATGTCCAACAGTGGACATCTTTCGGCTGAAATGATCATGATGATGAAGTATAGCATATTACATAGGTATATTATGTCTATAATAAGTTGTATTTTCTATAAAATTATTACAATGGCAACGCGGTGTCTATATTTTGGGGGTCAGAGTTGCGTTAGCATTCAATTAACACATAATAACGTTAACAGTATGACATAGGTTTGACAGGCCTGTTAGTCTAGTTATCAGTGACCCTGACTGCTATGCCGGAGGTCGTGGGTTCGATTCCCACCTAATACAAATATTTATGAGATGAGAAGCATCTTTTTCTGTTTTCTGTGTCTGGGTGTAATTTATCTATAACTTGCTGACCCGGCGAACTTCGTACCGCCTAATAGTAAGGATAATACCATAGGCATTACCAGAACAGCATAATAGCACAATTTATTTTAATATTTTATACAATTCTTTTGACTGACTGACATTGTAATAAAATTCAATTTTTTTTTTTTTGGCTGGGCGGGAGTTAGTGTCAGACTTTTACTGACTTAAAACCCACTCCTGTTCCTTCTTCCCAGGGCCCCGGGTTTCACTTTCACACTACTCGTGACCCCAGTAGGGTTCGACCCTGCTGGGTCCCTACGGTTTACTGACATCTCCTTGAGGCGCGCGTGGACGACTTGGACTCGGTCCGGACGGTAACCGGTCGGTCGGACGGTGAGCTACCCATTGGTCGCCGTCCGCAAGCCCGCGCCTACGCTGAAAATTGGAATCGGCATTCCGGCGACTGGGGTGCGTGCGCCATTGTTTCGCTCGTGCACGTGCGGCTTCCTCCTTTGCTAGCATTACTGCTACGCAGAAGGAAGTGACCGCCTGCCACTCATCCTCGCTCCGGACTATGGCCTGTACCAAGACCTGGCGCGAGAGATCGCTGCTGCCGATCGCCCCCAAGAGGACACGGCGGTGCTCTGCCCAGGCGGGGCACACCTTTACCATATGCTCCACCGTGTCCTTTGGGTGGTCCACACAATGATGACACCCGGGTGTTTCTTCCGCACGAATCCGGTGCAGGAACTTCCCGAACTTACTATGTCCGATGAGGACCTGCGTCATGCGGAAGGTAAGGACGCTGTATTGCTTTTCCAGCCACTCCTCAAAGAGGGGACTTACCGTTAATTAAAGAAGGGTGAATATTAGAAAATCCACTCTTAGTGCTCGCCTTCGTCATAAGACCTCCTGCAAAATTTCACGTTCCTACTTAGTCTCAGTAGTTTCGGCTGTGCGTGATATGTCAGTCAGTTTCTCCTTTTATATCTATATATATTAAAATTAATGCCACTTTTCATTGAAATTTTATAACTCAAGAACGGGCTCACCTATCAAAACCAAATGTTTAGGCTTTGTTCGGATTATTTAGTAGATGGTTTGTGTGAAGTTTGCACAAAATCAGTCGAGCGGTTTTTCATTTATCACATTATAAGGCGGTATGAAGTTCGCCGAGTCAGCTAGTATACCTATAGAAGATTAACGTCTTTATCAAAAAAACATTTGCGTATCTAAAAGGAGATCTGAAACTTAATAAAATATGTACAAGAGACCACTCGCTAGCTTTCAATATTCTCAAAAGATGGTTCGAAAATTCTATTTCTTTGATCTTACTACTTTCTTTTGAAGCATGGCAAAAAAAATTAAACTTGTCAAATAAAAATGTTGGTTCTGTTTACTCGAATTCAATTATTCAACTTTCTACTGAACAGTTGAAAGTACTTTAACAAATTCTAAGATTTTATGATTCTGTAATGAAACGGCAGAGAGTATAGGCCATTTCTCTAACGAAACTTGTTTCAATTAATTAGATATGGTTAAATGAACGTTAAAGACTTGTTACTTTTGATGTTCATGCCGCATTAAAATTTTCACAACTACTCAAACTCAAGTACCTAATAAAGTAAGTGCTAAATAGCTAGTAATAATCTCTGCGATTTCTAGAATTAAAATAAACTTGAAACTGCTTAATTGTAATGCCTGCGTCGAATATATGCTATTCTATTCATTAAGAGGGCTCTTCCCGACACGTCTATCGTCAACGAGAGCGTGGTTTAAGAGATTCCTTATCCACTCGCCTATCCTCAACATCGAGCTACATCTAACGCAATCCAACGCGATGTTTGATGAAGAGGCACTGCAAAAAAAAAGAGATATGCCTGAAAACTCTGTTGGCATTCGGTAATTCCGTGATTTACTCGAAAGTCTTACAAAACTTGTTCCAGGAAATAAGTATTTTTTTTTAAATTGTCGTCATTCAGAATCTCAATTAGATGTACAAGAATTCTACTGATGTACTTTTTTATACTTTTAAAATATGAGTACATTATGAAGAGCCAAAGTTCACGTATAATAGCAGATTTTCAGAGGTCTTTACTAGATTAGTTTTACACAAATTTATGCTTTGATTTGTATAGAAGCCTAGATAATATCCACAAGTTAGCTGTGTATCCAAAATATCTAGAGAAAGATGTGTAATAACATCATAATCACATGAGAGCCGCTGTATGAAAATGTACTTCGAAAAGGATGCTCTTAAAAGCTTGTTGCTTCATCCACCACAATCCAACGCAATATTTGATGAAGAGGTAAAGCAAAAAGAGAGAGAACGCCTGAAAGCTCTGTTGGCATTCGTTAATTCCGTCATTTACTCAAATATTTTACAAAGCTGGATTCAGAAAATGTTTTTTTTAATGCCTTTAAGTTTTTGGAAGAACTTCGTTATTCAAAATTTCGATTACATGCACAAAATTTATATATATATATATATTTTAAATTTCTGTATACATTATGAAAGGTCTTTAACGCAAAATAGCAGATTTTGAGAGGTCTTTACTGGATTAGTTTTACACAAAATATTTTGATTTTAATAGAAACTTAGAAATATTCACAACATATCTTTGTTTTCAAAATATCTGGAGAAAGATGTGTAATCACGTAAGACCACGTTTGTATGGAAATGTATCTGGGATTGGCCACTCTTAATGACGAGAGCAGTAGTGGGCCAGTTGTAATGGCTTCGACTTACTGACTCGTACGTCACGGGTTCAAACAAACACAGGCAGACCCTTCCCTTTGTGTAATTTATCACTACTGCTCTCAAAACAGTGAAGGAAAACATCTTGAGGAAACCAGATCCTTGAACCAAAATGACGGCACGCTTGGCGCAGAGCTTGAACAATTGGCTGCTCTTCAATCTTTATTTCGGATACAATCCATAAAATAGTAACTAAGAGATCGTTGGCAAAGTTGTTTCTAATACAACATTAAAAATTGGCACCGTAACTTGTTAGTAAACAAGACAATGTCACACAATAGTTATTTTCTACTAGCTGAACCGGCGAACTTCGTACCGCCTAACAGTCAATGAATGTAGTATATCTTTTAACATAGCCAACCGATTTTGATGAAACAAAGCCTAAGTAATATATAAAGCTTATTAAAAATTTTAATATATAAAAGTTATCTACATCGATTTCATACATTTTACGTGATGCGCGAACAACTAAAAACTTCTACAGATTTATCATATATATATATATATATTACCATGCAGGTAAATGGAATACCAATCTTCAAGCCTGTTAACATATCTTGGAAGCTTGGAGCAGTGATTGAGCGATCGTCAGCTGCACTGCGTGTCGCGGATTCCATTCACGCACTGAACAAATATTTGTATGGCTAGATAGCTGTTGCAGGTCTGGGTGTCTTGTATATGTGAGTTTACTAGTAGTGTGAGTGTAGTAGTAGTGAGTTTCTGTAGTGATATAAAAGTAATTCCTAGTACGGGGTAAAGTTTGTATTTTATTTTTAAAGAAAAAACAACACTAGTGTTCTGCCTAGGCTCGTGTGGTTATCACCAACCAATTCCTCTCTAAAAGAGAAGGCCTGAGTCCCCGTTTAGGATTGATGACATATATAAAAAAAACTACTTACTAGATCTCTTTCAAACAAATTTTCGGTGGCAGTTTGCATGGTAATGCACATCATATTTTTTTTTTTAGTTTATTATTCTCTTATTTTACTAGTTACAGGGGGGGGGAGACACATTTTACCACTTTGGAAGTGTCTCTCGCGCAAACTATTCAGTTTAGAAAAATAAATTATATTAGAAACTTCAATATCATTTTTGAAGACCTATCCATAGATACCCCACACGTATGGAGTGGTAAATTTTTGAGTTTCTGTCTAAGTATGAGGGACCCCCAAAATTTGTTTTTATTTTTCTATTTTTGTGTGAAAATCCTTTATTCTTTATTCTCCTTAATTCTTCATTAAATTTCATATGGGGGGACCTTAGGTTACAACGCGATGTTACGATTTTTTTTTAATTATAAACAGCTTAGTATATAGATTCCATAAAAATCCATTTAACGTAAAACGTAGCTTATGAAATTTAGTCTCACTGAAGCCTCAGTCAGGGTTTTATTCAAAGATTTATAGTTTGAGAAAAGCCTTAAGTAAATACAGCGAGAGAAGGTATTTACTCAGTGTCGGAATTCTTAGAAAAGAGTATAACCAAACAATATCGGCTGCTTTATCAAATATTAGCTTTCGTAATAATACATTTTTAGATAGAATTTGTGAATAACAGAGAATTATTTGCGTTAAAAGATTTCCCTGGATGGCTGAGACGAGTAGGAATAACATTAAATGAAACAAACTTATGTCTTATTTTTAGAGAAATGGGGCAGTTAATGGGCCTAAAATTAGTGACCGACTGAAACACGATTTGCAGCCGAAACCGAATATTCGGCTCCACTTCCAATTTCGGCCGTAAATGAAACCGAAACTGACGTGGTAACATAAAAACAGACAAAAAAATAGGTTTTCGATATATGTACTCGTAGTTATGCCTAATTGCCTATATAGTTATAACTTTCATAAAATACGATAAATACATAAAAAAACTGTAACAGACATACGCGAACGAATTTGTCAGTTTTTAGATATTGTGTGAACCGTGCTCTGATAGGTTCCCGGGATGTGTTCTCAAAGAAATCAAACTTTACGTCACGCGTTGTAGTTTTTTTTTTCTTCAAAATAAATACATTTGCAACCAAAAATTACTTCACATTTAAAACAAAAATAATTGTTTCGTTTATCAATTTCAAAACGTATTGAAAGTATGCTAAATCCATAAAAAGTAATAAGAAAAATAACTCATGGGATCTTCTTTGATATCACAATATCTATCACAACCGTCTGCTCAAACACGCTAGATTCAGTGGAGCCCAATATTCCGACATTTTTTGGCCGAAACCGCAACCGAATCCTGGGTCGGTCTCTACCCTAAATATATTTTACGAGTCACAAACACAGACCGCAGACGTATCTCCAGTGATCCTTGAAGGTTGAGGTCTGAGATACATATATTACTGGGTGACATCCACAAAGCGCCGATTACAGTAATGGTTCTCAAGAGATAGCGTCAGGATATATTAGACGTTTATTGTTGGGTGTCAACGAACCAAATTAAGGAACAATATATCTGTCACAACTTCTCTGCAGAGCGGGTTAACGACTTTAAGAACCCTTCATGTTATTTTATCTATACAAAATAAGTTTATACAATTTTATATATATAATAACAAAACAAGTTTTCAATGAAAAACATTTTCAACTTTTCAACTCATTTTTTTTTAATGAATAGCTATTGTCGCTCGGTAATGCTTCTGATCAAGAAAATTCTAAAGAGCTGAAACACTATGACAATAATAATAATCTTGTTGTGTTTTAGTAGTTCCTATGGCCACTATTCGACTCCTTCATCAGATCAGTTCCGTGGTACCACATTATTGCATTGTCATCTAAGTTACATAGGTAAATGAAATTTTAGCTCAATCGGTTAGTTGTAGTGTTCTATTTGCAAGATTTGTCTCAAATAAACATACATACAAACAAAATTACATGTACTCATGTATACAATTTATTTACATATCTATAATAAACCTAAGGTTTGCTTTATGAAAACCTAATTGTGGGTTAATCTCGCATATACACAGGCTGCCCGCGACAGCCACTTGTGGCCGGTGGCTGCTACTTCTTTTTTAACCCATACGCGCAGTATCATAATGAACTCTGACCAAGAAGATATAAATGCGCGAATGATGTGTGGCGGCGTTTTGTATCGGCGTTTAGTGGCCAGTGCGGGCCACAAGAAGCAAGCGGCGATTTGTAGTGCGTGGCGGCCACCGGCATCAACCGTGTGTAGCGAGCGAGTCCATATAAAATGTATGAAATGCCGGTGGCGGCGTTTTGTGGTTGTGGCCGGTGGCCCCTGTGCGGTGACCTTTAGACTCTAGAATAGTATAATAATGACAATCTAAATTCAAAGGTCTAGAGAATCAACTGTAGGTTTTAGAATTGTCATTAATGTCAACCAAAAATTTCGTCTAATTCTTTGAAGCTCTCTGTCAAACTTAGTTGTGGTCTGACGCCGCCATTAAGAGCATCCTTTACGTACATTTTCATACAACCGCTCTTACGTGATTATTATGTTATTACACATCTTTCTTTTGACATTTTGGATACACAGCTATCTTGTGGTTATTATCTAGACTTCTATAGAAATCAAAACATACATTTGTGTGTACTAATCTAGTAAAGATCTAATGTTTTACGTGAAATTTGGCCCTGCATAATGTACTTATATATTAAAAATATAAAAAAAAGTACGTCAATAGAGCCTTGTGATCGTCGTCATCGTCAATGAACATTTGTAATCGAGATTCTGAATGACGACAATTTTTCTGAAAAAGTTTTAAGGGTTAAAAATAAAACACGTAGGTATTTCCTGGGTCAAGTTTTGTGAAACATTCGAGTAAATCACGGAATTACCTAATGCCAACAGAGTTTTCAGGCGTTATCTCTCTTTTATTGAATTGCCTCTTCATCAAACATCGCGTTGGATTGCGTTAGATGAAGCAACAAGCTTTTAAACTACGCTCGATGTTGATGATAGGCGGGTGGAAAAAAACGTGGCAACCTATTGGGCCCGAAAACTTTGAGGGGAAAAGAAAACCATCGATTCGAGAAGAGGACTTGGGGAGGCACATAAGGTAAGGAATGGCAGAATAATCTATTTGCTAAAAATGTAGAATTAACGTAATCCTACCAACTTTGTGCTCATCATCAAATTCCTTTGACACAAACTCAAGAATACAACGTAGTGTTGCATGTTTTAAATTGATTTTTCATTCATCATTCCCCAAGCAAACGCCGGCGTTCGCTCTCTCATTGTCGTTCTATCGTGTCTCTAATTACGGTATTCGAAAGGTTAAATGACCATTTATATTTAAAACAAGGCTTCTAAAATATGGTTTGCAATGAAAATTAAACTTTATCTTGTATAGAATAAAGTTTATTGTTCTAGGTAAGAACCTCGAAATCTAAATTCGGATATTGACTTGTATAGATTTTCACCCGCTAGTTAAGTCACTCCGTCGCGTCGCCATAACCATTTCAATATGAACGCAGAAGGCGGTTTAAAATGTTTGATGAATCGCGACCATTTTAGCATCCGTGCTTTTTCACTTATAACTTTGTAAACACAAGTCATACCGGGAATTTACGGCGGCTGGGTGGTGTCTCCTCGAAGTGCACAGGCCTGAAGGTCTTGCGTGGCGTCTGGGGCGAAGCGCCCGCGCTGCCAGGCGTCCACACGGGGGGCGGCGGCGGCGGGGGCGGAGCGCCCGGGCTGCGCACGGCGCTGCCAGTTACCAGGGGTGGCGCGCCCGGCCTCCAAATGGCTGTAAGATTAGAAATAAGGTTAGAGAAACTACGTAAATAGTGGCAATAGAAGTATAGATCACTATTTGGCAAACATAATTAACTAATGAACTAGGGTTTTTCCTGTTTTCCAACGCCCGTGTAGATTCGGTTATTTATTGGTTAGGGTCAGTTCGCACCGAGACGCGACGCGACGCGACGCTGCGCAAAGTGCGACTCAAAACATAACTTTATTTACTAAAGATACACATTTCGATCGAGATCGAGATGCCTCGCGGCGCAGCGCTGCGTGATGGAACGTATTTTGAATGATAACAATGAAATGTTTGTCTTTTCGTGTAGTAAATAAAGTTATATTGTAGTCGCTCAATGCGCAGCGTCTCGGTGTGAACTGACCCTTAGATGCCTTCGAATCGATAAAGCAAACCTTTGAGGGAAGAGTAATGGAGAGAAAGATCACAATAGAGGTTAGAATCCAGTGTACAATTTTAAAATTACATTGATACGAATAAAATAATACAAATATATAATACCTACTATCAGTCTGACTAGAAAAACCTTTCTGTACCTATGGGACAACCTGGTTCATGACTAATAGTATAATAGTATTGTTTCATAAAAATTCAAAACTGTTCCGTGTAACCTTGACTGTAGCGAGCGTCTATTTATAAAACCATGTTTATCGATCGTTCTAAATTAACTTTCTGTTCCCACTCATCGCTTTAATGCATTTCAAATCAGGTGCAATTGCAGCTCTCTGTTCGCTCAGTTGCTCAAATATTCTTAAATTAGGCATGACTCAATTCTCGCTTGGTCCAAAGAGATTTAGTGCGATCGTGTGTACTCGTATGTATCTAGCTCTTGTTTCTTTTACAGTGTGACCTTACATTTCATACAGACGTGGGATGGTATAGTCTTGCTGTGCCTGTTTTAGAAGCTAAAGTTATGAGACCGGGGTTGTGTCGTGTCAGTTTTTAAGGTAGGTTCCAGATAAATTGAAATTACGGTAGTTGACACATTTATTGAAATTCTTTATGGGACAAAATGTCCAAAGCTGAAAACGCTACGCTGTCAAATTGAAATAACGGTAGTTGATACATTTATTGACATTCTTTAAAAGATAAAATGTCAAATTGTCCAACACCATGTCCCGCGTCACGTGAATGCGTTGTAAAATATTGGGGGGCAAGTTGTGGGACACTGGGCAAGGTTGCGCGTCATGTTGGGAGATATCTTGTCCCCTAAAGGTACGTCTAGATCTGGCGAAATCGCTGCTCGCGAGCCGCTTGCGAACTGAGCGCGTGCATTTCATGTTCGTACGAAGTGACAAGTTACCGAGTCGTGACCGAAATGCACGCGTGCCGTTCGCAAGCGGCCCGCGAGCAGCTCGCGAGCGGCTCATTCGTCAGGTGTGTCCAGACCATAATGTATTAGAGACGAGGCTGTTTTGAATCGATATCTATCGTGCTTCTTTTACATTTTCTAGTAATGAAAAACAGTTCATTGTTTATTTTTTGCAATACGCACACATATTAGCAAAAAGATCAAGGCACTTTATTGCAAATTTATCTGGCGTCTACCATAGTTTTGTTACTGCAGTTTATTTTGTTAGGTGTTAGCTTTTCTGTGATAGATTTTCTACTGTCACTTTGGTCTCGTAGTCACAAGTGCGACTGTTGAGAGGGGGGTCGTGATTTTGATTTCCGGGTCGGGCAAAAGGTACAATTTGGATTATTCTGTAGCTGCATTGTAGTTTGTAGTCTTAACTCGGAAAGCACGTAAACAAAAATCTGGTGCAGGACCAACGGGTCCTGCGCCTGATTACGGACTGTGAGAGTAAAGGAAGAGAGAGTGCACTTGTGTTTGCTCACACGCTTATTCGCTATATCTCCTGCCTACTAGGCTAATTTCAGTTGAGATTGGTCATTGTGTCTGAAATACGATTTGGAAGGATTATTATGATTTAATACCAAGTTACATTTCGTCCCTTAGCTTACAACACCGCTCAAGTCAAAAATTGAATGTTTTCACATTTGAATGCCTTTAGATGGAACTGCTCATTGCGCGTCTAATCATTGGTTACATGATATAGATTTCAGCCAATCAGAAGCCATAATTCGAAAAATAGTGACAGCGTGTAAGTCGGCTGGCCTCTCAACACCGCACAGTTTTTTTCGTTTCCTGTAAAGTCGAAAATTGGTGGTTTTCACATTTGAATGCCTTTAGATGGAGCTGCTCATTGCGCGTCTAACCATTGGTCACATGATATAGATTTCAGCCAATAAGAACCCATAATTCGAAAAATAGTGACAGCGTGTAAGTTGGTTGGCCTCTCAACACCGCACAGTTTTTTTCGTTTCCTGTAAAGTTGGTAAAAATGACTTATGCGGTGTTGTTAGCTAAGGGACGATTTATAGTCCGTGTTAATCGCCCAGTCTTTGCAGCAACTATGTTGGGGTCTGCTTCCAGTCTAACCAGAAACGAGGGCACTGCCCTAAAGCCCCAGCCGCCGGGATCCCGATCCCGATTTCCGGCCACCCGGTAACCGTCCGGGCCGAGCCCAAGCCGTCGACGGCGCGTATTGTTTCTCGCGCGCCTCAAGGAGGTGTCAGTCCCAGCAGACTTCGACCCTGTGTCTGTCAGTCTACTGGGGTCAAGGGTCTGATTCTAAAAGGAAGATTCGGCCTTGGTACGAAAGGCAACGAAGGAACAGGGGTGGGTTTTTAGTCAGTAAAAGTTTGACACTATCTCCCGAACGTCCAGATTGGGGGATTATTATCCCACCTACAAAAAAAAAAGTCTAACCAGAAACAGACTGACGTTTTTTTTTCATTATTGATAACTTTACGTTGGACCACTATCTCACCTGATAGTGAACGATGAAGCACGCTCGCCTAGAAGTAGCCTATTCACTCTTTACTTAAAGACCCCCTAGGTTGTAACTATCAGGAAACACAGACTCAGATTTATCTGATTTCCGACCATCCGTGCCGACTGACAAAGATGTTCAAATGACAGCCGAAACCATGTTGAGCGCTTAAGAGGGTCCTTCTCCACTCGCCTATCGTTAACATCGATCATGGTTTAAAAGTTTGTTACTTCATCTAACGCACTCCAACACGATGTTTGATTTCTATAGAAGCCTAGATAATATCTACAAGATAGCTTTTTTTTTTTATTGGGTGGGAAAATCATCTTATGACATATCCCGCTCTTGGGCGGAGCGAGCGATAGTGTCAGACTTTTACTGACTAAAAACCCACTCCTGTTCCTTCGTTGCCTTTGTCCCAGGGCCCCGGGTTTCGTTTTCACACTACCCATGGCCCCAGTAGGCTTCGACCCTGCTGGGCCCCTACGATTTGCTGACATCTCCCTGAGGCGCACGTGGAACAATACGCGCCGTCGACGACTTGGGCTCGGTCCGGACGGCTACCGGACGGTCGGACGGCGGGCTACCCACTGCTCGCCATCCGCAAGCCCGCGCATCCACAAGATAGCTGTATATCCAAAATATATAGAGAAAATGTAATATGTGTAATAACATAATAATCACTCAAGAGCGGTTGTATGAAAATGTACCTCGAAAAGGACGCTCTTAACGGCTTAACGTAAATTTTAATGAGTAAGTGCCGAGTTACGTTTATAGTCCGGGCAATATTGTAAATGTATAATTATACAGACTTCCATAAGTCTGTATATTGAGATGTTTGATAATTTTGATGCTAATCAATGTTTGAGACACGGACAGACTAAGGCCCATATTAATAAACGTTCCTAAACGACGTGCTCGAGTGCATCATTATTTGACATATCAAAATTTTCCGTATTTTTCAATTTAAATCAATTTCCTTTGAAAAAATCATCGAAAGGGCTTTAAAATTTTAAAAATGTCTTTGATATGGGATTTGGTACATGTGGACTCCTGGAGGAACGCTGGCTTGATGCTGCGTAAGTGAGCGTACGTGACCTACCACCACACCGCGGCGCTCCCTTGATGACTACCACTCCACCGCGCACATGAGGTTAGAAAGTAGCAGATTCTGAACTAATTGACTTCCATTTGTGTAATTACTACAAGGTGTTCCGATGTGAGAATAAACAAATAAATAAACTATTGATAATTTTTATTTAACCATTGCTACATATTATATATGTATATATATTTTTGCGTAAAATTCGGAACTACTACTTGAAGTTCTCTCAATCTTAGTTCGGTCTTCGTCATAATTGTTATATTTTAAGTTCTCTTAATTAGAATGATTTCTTATGTACATAGTATTTATAAGTTTATTATATTAGCATATATACGTATTTTATTATTATAAGCCACTTAATTTAATGATACTACATTCTATTTCAAAAATATCTGTTATTTATTTATTGTGCACACCTACCACAGTGTTGTCTTTTTAACCACCACTGTACATGAAGTTTAAATAAATAAATATTTTTTTTTTATACTAAATACACTTATCTAACTATAATTATATATATGTACAGTAAAACAAACAAATAGGTATTCTCGTATATCAGGTGACGAGGACTGGTTTGAGATATGCGGAAGAAAAAGAAAAAGTCTGGAAAGATTTGGGGTTTGCTGAGCTGTGGGTCAGTTAAGGCTAAAGAAAAAAACAATGCTATTTAATTAGCATGAGACAGAGCCGTGGTGGCTGAGTGGTAACGGCCCCAACTTACGAATTGTAGGTGGCGGATTCAAACCCAGCCTGGCGTATTACTTTGTGTAATGTATTTCATTACCACTGCTCTCACATCGGTAAAGGTAAACATCGTGAGGAAACCGGCATGTCATTGAACCAAAAATTCGAAGACATGTGACATTCACCAACTCGCATTGGGCCCGCCGTTTCCTCTCCTAGAGAGGACGTCTCGAGTCCCAGCAGTGGAAACATTAAAAGGCTGATTATAATTAGCATGAGACTTGAGGTCAGGCCCTGTTTGGGATGTATTTTGTTCCAATTTATTTTTGATTATCACGCGAGAGAAACTGCTGGCAAATGCTAGTAGTTTTCGTACAACTATTAATAAATACCTATCTAAGCACCTGGATGTTTTAAGACCCATGGAAGAATGCCAGTTATATTATTCATTAAAGTAACATGTATTAATAAAGACGAAGTAAAGAGCTCTTTCGTGGCAATCGTAAAATAGGGTTCATAAAATATTATAGCGTATTTCGCCTCGCCTAGCAAGGCCGAGGTTTTCTGTCTACATGTCAATCTGAAGACGAAATACACACAAACACAGGCGCAACAAAACTAACAGGTACCTCTGCGAAGCTTGGATCATGTACTTAATTCCATTTAAAATAAGAGAGCCAGGAAAAGAAAAGTTTGAAGGAAAACTCAATAAATTCTGCTATGAATAAAAGCTCACTAGAGAACATATATTTTTTATGACAACACCAAGACTTCTCATTGTCTGAAGACTGTCCAAAACAATACGAGCACCATAAAATGTAGAACGAGCACCTTCATTTGAAGGCTGAATGATAAACCTACTCCATTCAATTTGGGCGTTTTTACACAGAGAGCTGCATTTTACGGTCTTGCAATAAATCTCAGCGGGGCGTAGAATCGACGTGTGTTTACTCGGTCGTTTTCAACAAATTGGGTTAGTGGCACCGCGCCCTGCTGTCGACGTAATCGCTTAGCCTGTTAGGACTGTGATGTGATCACGCCCAACTCGAATCTTCACATATTTACCTTCAATCACGCACTGATAGCTCCGCACACACGTTTGCTAATCAAAATTGAAATTGTTCCGGACCGAGCGTCAATGTCAATATGCCTTTAATAACGCTTACTGAAATTCCTATCCTCAATCCATATAAACAGTGCTTTCGGCCGAATTGCTTTCTATTACGGATTAAAACATCACAACAATATGCTCTGAAATCCAAATCACATGGCGCAGTCGATGGGGATTAAATCGTATCCGATAATAGGTTATTTATCTAAAAGCTCTGGGACCGTGCGCCGACATCAAAGTGAGGAAGTGAACGCAAATAAAATTAAAAGTGTGCTGAAAATGAATCCAATTACGGCACAAGGGAGAAAAAATTCAGTTTTTTCGACGGTTTTGGTGTCGCCCCGTCAATTGCAATGTACAGGTGAAATGTGTGTGTTGGATTTGGAGCACGTGAGAGACCACTCTTAGTTTATTTTGTTGACGGTATCCGTTGCAGGAATAGGCTGCGCATTGTTTACAGTTTGACCAGTTTTTTGTTGATTGATGCGGTACAAAAGCGTCTAAAGGAGCAGGCAGTAAATTTTTCTATTGTGAATGGTGCTGTCACTGTCGCAGAAAGCAATCACTATTCTTCTTTGCACAGTTGCACTGCCAATCACACAAAACCTAATATAGTAGAGTGGTTAGAGCTAATATGTTTAGACATGTCTCTCTCTGAATAAGGTAAGTATAGCTGTGATTTTACCGAATCATAAAAAAGCTAACAACCTAAAGGATGACTGAGCTTTTTCGGGTGAATTGGTCATGATATTCCAAATAGAACACGTGTATAAATCGCATGCTCACAAATTACAGCAGACTATATTAGGTCTATTGTGCGAACTGGCCAGCCAGGTAAGGACATGGACTGGGCAAAATTCCAACCCGGGATTATAACTGAGAGTCGTCTAACAGTTCTAACAAGCTCAATTACACGACCGGACCAATGACACGTAGCATAATCCTCTTGTTTTAAAAATAATGGCGAACATTCTCGTGTATCACGTTTACGCGTCTCACAGAGGGCCTTTATTTTTCCGTTTGACCATTAGGGATTCAAATCACAGCGGTGGTCGTGCCGCCTGCTAACTTACAGCCTTTACTTCTAATTGCGTTATGAACTCCTGGTACTTCGCTCGTATTTTGGACAACAGATTGTTGTTTATGTGGGCTTCTTTTTCTGTTGTTGGTTGTATTTTTCGTTGTTTTATGTTTACGGGTATTATCAGGAAGGTTGAGGGTTTTATTGGTATAGAGTGGTAAATTGTTATACTAACTAAAGGAAGGGATTACAAATTGTAAGGTAAAAGTCGCCGAGTTAGGCTCAAGAATGTGGGCTGTGGGATAATTTGAAAGAATCACCGCGGCTCTGGAATGCAAAGGGCGACTGAAGGAAGACGGGTGGGTTGTAGTTAGTATAAGTCTTGTACTCCCTTCTTGTCGCTCTACCCAGATTGGGATAAAAAAGAAGGCTCAAGAATGTGGAGTCCGGATGAGTGAGAAACTAGTGGGGATTAACCGATATAATATGTAAGTAAATTTAAAGTATTTTTTATTTTATTTTAACCTATACAGTCCCAACATCTGGCAAAAGCTTCCTCTAAGTCTAAGTCATCGCAAATTATAGAAGTATTTCTATATAATATATATATTTGTTGGTCTAGTGGTTAGTGGCCCTGACTGCTATGCCGGAGGTCGTGGGTTCGATTCCCACCCAGAACAAATGTTTGTGTGATGAGCATGATCATTTGTTCTGTGTCTGTGTGTAATTTATCTATAATATGTATGTAGTTAGAAATATATAAGTATGTTTATCAGTTGTTTAGTACCCATAACAAAAGCTCTGCTTAGCTTGAGACTAGACGGCGTAGTGTGATTGTTGTGGAATATTATTATTATTATTTACATAATTTTCAAAACCATTTCCATAACATAAATATATTCTGATCGAACTCAACCTAGGAGAAAACATGAAAAATCAAGTTCTTTTATATCGGTAGAGCAGGAGTTACAAATAGTTTTTCTTTTTCAAAATGTAGACGGAAAAGTACGTAAACTAGAATAAACTTAAACGGATATCGCACGGAACTTTATACTTCCTTTGAACATTGAAGGGATAAAAACATGTGCAACTGGAAATGATATACTTTTACAAAAGAATACCAAGTTTTCTCATTATGGAGTTCATTTACTGCATGTTGGTAATGTTGTGATAACAGCGAGAATGTAACTATTGTCGCTTTAAAATATTGTGTTTTGTAACAATAGCAAATTAAAATATCTAGGTTACGTTTTGTTTACTTCTAATAACAATATTTTTAGGGTTCCGTACCTCAAAAGGAAAAAAACGGTACCCTTATAGGATCACTTTGTGTTCCGTCTCTCTGTCTGTATGTCAAGACCTTTTATCTTAGGAACGCGTGGAGGTATCGAATTGAAATTTAAATCATATACTCAGGTTTAAGGTCCCTTGAAGATGTGAAAATCTTCAAACTTTTAAGTTAATGAAAAAAAAAAAGATACGGCCGATAGTGTCGCAAAAAACGTATATTTCGACACTCTCACGGGAATCAAAATTCATAGGGTACTTGACGTTGACCCAGAATCCTGAAATTTAGCATGAAGCAAGGTCTCATAACACAAGTATAGAAAAAATTCTGAAAACTGTAAATTTGTAGTTACGTCACAAAAAAAGCGATTCGGAAAAATTTTCGTAACTCAATTCGGGAATTGAATTTTCATAGGTAAGTTTGTACGGAACCCTCAGTACACGAGTCCGACTCGCACTTGCCCAGTTGTTTTTTATTACCTATTATTATTGATGGGCGAGGATATGGCCGACGATGGAGCACGCTTGAACGCACGATGTAAACATGTTTGTGTCTCAAAAACCACTAGTGCGCCTCACCATCAATGATTGCGTCACTGCTTACCATCAGGTGGGATCGCAGTCAAGCACTGATTTATATCAATTAAAAAAAACCTAGCCCTTACTGTTCCTCTGCTAGGCAAAGGCCTCTCCTAAGTTCTTCCAGAAATTGTACTCCCGTGTCGTCTCAAACTAGTTCTCGCGGTATAAGGTCCAGAGCATCCCCCCACCTCTTTCTAGGTCGTCCTAGAATGGCGAGTTCCTTCAGAAGGAAATCACGGCATGGCGACGCTTGCCCAGCGGTCGTTGTATGACATGTGACTGACGTGACCCGCCCAATCCCAGCCTGGCAGCCTTTTAACTAGAAAATGTTTTTTTTGGAGATGCGAAATCGTCAAACAACTCCTCCCGCTCTGGGAGAGTCACACTTAGTGACTAAAACCCCGCGGTATTCCTTCAGTTGCCCTTTACGTTCCAGGACTGCGGTAACTACTTCTAACAAACACGCAGCCCAACTACCAACCGGTTACAGGTTCCTATTTAACTAGCTTCCTGTAATTGAATTGTCCAGTCTGAATTTGCAGTGTTTGTTATCGAACTCCTTCAAAATGGTTTGACCGATTTTAATGAGTTTTTTTTATGTATATTTGGTAGGTCTGTGATAAGTCAGTGCATTTCGCGCACGGCTCGTTCGTACGAAGCCCATGCGCTGCGCGCGCTACTATGAACATTAAATGCACGCGTGCAGGTCGCAGGCGTCTCGCGAGGCGCTTTTGTCGGATCTGGACACACCTCTAGGCATTGAGTCCGCCTTTGTACCTTCGGGAGCAGTGGTGGCTCAGTGGCATTGACTATACAACCAGTGGTAACGGCTATGTAATAGGTTTCAACCTAGCCAGATGCATTAAATTTGCGTAATTTATTTTAACACCCTTACTCTCAAAACAGCGAATTAAAACATCGTGAGGAAACCGGACACATCCGGCTAGTATCGCGTGGTAGATTACAGCCTATTCCCTTTCCTACTGAGGAGACCTGATGGGAATCATGCCTCCAGTGGGAACATTATAATGCTAATTATGTTTACCTTTGTGTTGCATAACGATTTAATAAATAAATAAACAAATGCATTAAATAAAATGGTGCACTGCAACTAAGTATAATTAAGTATAACATTTGAAATGTACCATCTAGAAGGAGTTTTTCTAACTTTTCTCGTTAAGGAGTAGCCTGTTTACCGGACTATTCACAGCTCGCTAGGCACTTCCGTATTTACTAAGTTAACTTTGCAAATGAATATAACAATATTAGAATATTGTTGAACCTGTATGGCTGTGGGTATGGTATTAGTAGAATTAGGATTTAATTTTATTAGAGCTTTAAAATATTATTGGTCCTCCTGATCGAATTTAGATTAAGTTGCCAGATACGCAGGCGATAAACCCGCACTCTTAAAGCTACAACTACATTGCGCACACATGTGCCACACACGCCGATCTGGGTGCGTCGGTCTCCATACATTTTATATGGAAACTAGACTTGTAGAGCTACATTTGATCCACACCACGCGACATCACGCGACGCCGTTCTACGTACAAATCAGGCGTGTTCCACGTGTGCGTCAGTCTAATGTAGTTCTAGCTTTATTCCTTTACCTTCATAGTCCGATGGAACGGCAATCACACATGACTGGAGAGAGATCAGGCGAAGGACCAACGGCTTTAGGCCATTTTTGGAAAGAGTAACCGTGGCCCTGGAAAGGGCAACTGAAGGACACAGGTAGGATTTAGTCAGTGAAAGTCTAACACGCGTTTTAACTCCACCCTAGAGTGGGAGAAGTCATTCGATGATTTCCTGTCTCAAAAAAAAACCTACGTGCTCTCCGAGGCACGGAGGTGTCACATTACCAACTTCCAAACTCCGGGCTGCTACAGAGTAAATTTTAATTGAAAAATCCACTAGCAATTTTTTGCCCGACCCATGATTCCACAATTCAGGAATCCATGTTTAATGGTGTGTCTGCAAACACGAGATCAATGAGAAAGTTAGTTTTAAAATATTTAAAATAGGCATGTATTTAACGCGGCGACAAACAAATTTGATTTAGGGTTTTAAAAATATTTAAAATGGGTAGCAAAAATAATAGGTCGGTAGCTACAGTGAAGTAGCATTTTAAGTATAAAGTAGCAGCTTTATTTTGAGTTTCACTGCGAGCGACTTGGACGTAGCGTTCGCTGGCCGCTGCCGCGGCACCGCTCGCTTCGCTCGCTCAGCTCACGCGCGGTTGGCCACAGTTCTAACCTAACCTAACCTATTTCACCCTGTTCAAAATGATGAATCTGCTTGCGACTAGATAATTAGACAATGGTGAAAACAACTTTAGCCGCCAGAGTCATTATTTTTAATACCTCGACTATTATTTTATTGGCCCTGTTTAATATATTTGCTATTTTAAAGTAGCAGCCATTATTTAGTTTTTATAGATCCTTGCTTTTTGCAGCTCATATAATATAATTGTGTTAAAAATATTTAATCGCTACCAAGTTATTTTTTTTGTAACAAGTAGTTAGTCGCTTAATAAGTTGTTATTCGCCTCAAAAATAATTAGCCTTTAAAATACTACTAAGAAAGTTGGGTAGATGTAAAGAGAGAAAAAAAAAGATGGATTGAGTGAAAACGATAAGAAAGAAAAGAGAGTCAGTGATAGCGTGACTGACAGTTGTCAGTGAGCCGACCTCGTGTAACATGGGGCAAGGGCAAGAAAATGATTATGTCAGTAAGTATGAGTAATGGGTAGTTGGCAGTCGTGTTATAGCGCGCCGCAAAGATATGTCAGCAAAGAAACGGGCCCAACTAGAACCGAAGCCTACCAGGGTTACGGAATTATTTAAAAGAGGCACTGTGAAAAGCAAAGGACCACTGACAACAGCGAAGGAACATAGGTTTTAGTCAGTAAAAGTCTGACACTACCTTGTGCTCCACACATAGGAGTTATTTGACTTTTTACTATCGAAAAAATCTATTTATTTATATACCTAAATAAATATATTTTTAATTAAAAATCTCCATAATTACTTCTTGGTAAATAGTAATAATAAGTTGTTATGGAGATTTGTAATTTTTTGCTTGTTTCAAGCAAGAAGAAAAAACGTTTATTTGTATCTCACACACAAAACTTATTAATAAATAGCAATAATAAAAAAACCGGGCAAGTGCGAGTTTGACTCTCGCACTAAGGGTTCCGTACAAACTTACCTATGATAACAGTTCAATTCCCGAATTTAGTTACTTTTTTTCTTTGTGATTTAATAATAAATTTACAGTTTTCAGATTTTTACCTATACTTGTGCTATGAGACTTTGCTTTAAGTCAAATTTCAGGATTCTATGTCAACGGGAAGTACCCTATGAATTTTAATTCCCTTGAGAGTGACAAAATATAAGTTTTTTGCGACATAAATGGCCTTATATTTTTTCAGCTTCAAAGGACCGCAGACTGCAGACCGCGTTCCCGAGATAACGGATCTTGACAGACAGACGAACAAAATAGTGATCCTATAAGGGTTCCGTTTTTTCGTTTTAAGGTATGGAACCCTAAAAATGGAGAAGGCTTTCACCCAGAAGTGGGGCAGTAATGGCTAGGAAAAAAATTAAATAATTGTGCCAATATTGGAGTTGATTGTTTTTCGGAGTATACATAATGAACTAACTACTAATAATAGGGGTTAAAATAACGTACCTTTAATATAAAGTTTATTTGAACTTGTATTTCCAAGTCAATCCAAAGATATAACACTTCAAAGCAACCAGTTATAAAAAAAAGCATTTCATACTTTAACCCCTAATATTACATTAACTATTAGCGGGGTGTCTTTGTCCGCGTGAATGTTGATTATTGGGGACCTGAAGTCGAAGTCGAGGGCCCCATTAAAGGTAGCTTATGTCCTTCCTTGGGTTCAAGTTCCATACGAAATTTCATCAAAATTGATTTAGTAGTTTAATCGTAAAAGTGGAACAGACAGACAGCATTTATAATATTAGGGTGATTTTACCTATGATCCCGATTTTTTTACACGGGTCATTTTGAGTTGTTATAACTACAGATTGACTTGGATTTTTTAGTTCAATTAAATTTCATAATTAAGGCATTTTATTCTTTTTCTTTCAATCCATCTGTCTGTCCGTCAGTCACCAGGCTATATCTCATGAACCGTGATACTTAGACAGTTGCCGAATAAAACAGAATAAAATAAATATTTAAGGGGGCTCCCATGCAACAAACGTGATGTTTTTGCCCGTTTTTTTGCTGCGGACGATACGAAACCTTTTGTGCGCGAGTCCCACTCGAACTTGGCCAGTTTTAATTATCGTCACAAAAAAAAACTTCTTTTGCGTTTCGGAAAAATCTTCGTAAATGAATTCGGGAATTGAAATATTTTCATAGGTAAATTTGTACGGAATCCTCAGTGCGCGAGTCCGACTCGCACTTGCCCAGTTTTTATTCCTATCTTTATTAAATGCACTTAATAAACTTATAGTAAATAGTAGATTAGGACGAGGACGTACATCACAATTATCCTGGTGAAGTGTGAGCGGGGCGAACGCCTCAGGAGAAATCTGTTTAGCACTATAGATATATTTGAAATTGGTATTTACAACAGTGTCTTGGCTAAGCCCATGTCAGACGAGGCAAGAACTCTATGTAAAATATATTACAATCATTTAAAATAATTTAAAATTCAAAATTTGGCTATGATGGAGCAACGCAGTCAATATTGAGATAAAGCTCTTTAATAAAGATAAAAAAAAACCTTTTAGTATCATTATAAAATTGTAAAAAATACACAATAAGTATTGTATCAGACAGCTACGAGACATCATTCAGTAGGGTATCCACAAAGGTTATGATATTTTACTACCGAAATGAGAATGACATTATGAAAGTGTGGCAAGTTTGTAGTTTGCCACGTTGCCTGGCATCTCTGCCATCCATTATTATGCCAGACAATGGCAATATGACGTCACGGTACAAAGCAAATCTTGTGTAATGTGTGTGGGTATAATAACTGTTGGTTTTGGCTTAAAGACAGCTACTGAAGTAAATTTTATGACTATTGAAACGACGGTTGGATAATATAAGTCCATTTTTAATGGCAGATATATCGTAATGTTTAGATTTACAGTTTACTACCTTGTGCCAGCAGTGAGCAGTGGTGGCCGAGTGGTAACGGCCCCGACTTACGAGTTGTAAGTAGTGAGTTCAAACCCAGCCAGGCGCGCATTACTTTGTGTAATTTATTTCATCACCACTACTCTCAAAACGGTGAAGGAAAACATCGAGAGGAAACCGGCATATCCTAGAACCAAAAATTCGAAGACATGTGACATCCCCCAACCCGCACTGGGCCCGCGTGGTGGATTACGGTCCATTCCCTTTCCTAGAGAGAAGGCCTGAGTCCCAATAGTGGGAACATTATAAGGCCGAGTACGTATGTATAACTTGTGCCTGCGGCAAAACCTGCGAGAAAATATTGAACATTACAGGGAACATACCCGAACCATACCAGGGCAAAAAGCGAACATAAAAAGTATGTATCATGAGTATTGTATTTACCTCATGAAATTCTAGCTTCTGCCAGCAGCTTCACATGCGTGAAAGTAGAATAGAACATTTTGATACAAGTGCAGAAAGTTTGTCATTGCGACCGAGGTGGAATTCGCACGAGCCGTAGTAGGTTCCAGTGATAAATTTGCACGTGTCGCAAACGACTTTTTTCAATACACTTACGAAGAAATTAATAAACGGGGGTTGATCGGCGACTCGTGGGTGTCGACGCGCGCCCAGCCTGATACGATAAATATAATAAAATTGTCGTGGGGAGAGCACGCGCACTTTTCTGCACTTGTGCGGAAAACAGTCTATTGCGTGCCTAAAAGCGGTGGGACAAGATCGGGTTTTCGAGTAGTCGGGTTTAATAGCTCCAGTAGTTTTTTAGTTTATTCATCACAAACAAAAATACAAATATTTCCACTTTACAATATTAATATAGATTATTTTACATACTTTTTTATTGTGACATTCACAATAGGGAGCATAATTTATAACTTTGTCTGGCAGTTTGAGTACTTTATGCTGCCTACGCAAATATCCTTTCTTTAGTATTGTTTGTCGAGTCGTTCAGCTCCTTACTAGTCCTGAGTTGAGCCACATGAATATTGACAAATGCTTGCACTGACTGACTGAACAGGTCCACTCAAATCTATGTGGTTCGTTCCTCAAAAGACATGTTCTGTATAGACTTTAAAAGAGATTTTGAAGAGATTGGTATTTTTTTTCAAAGGAGCCAGCTAGGAAACACCGGCTTGTCTTGTTTAATTTAACGAACAAATTGACGAGAAAAGCATTCATTACTACCTTCTGCCAGCAGCTTCGCTTGCGTGAAAGTAGGTTTCTCCATACAAACTTTGAACCCTCTTTGAGTTTTGGAAAATTCTCTCTTCTTACTCGCCTACATCATAAAAAAAAACCTTGTGTAAAATTTCACGTTCCTATGTCAATCAGTCAGTTTCTCCTTTTATATATATATATATATATAGATAAATCGATGTAAACATCATTAACGATTGTCGTATTTCGGGAAGTGGTTTTTTTACTCGTGTGCCAAGTTTCATCCAAATCCCTTTAGCTATTAAGGTAACAAAGCGTAACGAATAAACAAAACAACTCATATTCGCATTTGTGCTATTTTTTGGGATTAGCATTTATTTATTCGTAACTTTAGTACCTATACAAGAAGCTTTTTTATTTCATCAAGAATATTGTGTCTTCGAACAATATTCTTGATTAAATCAATTCAAATTCTTGTCATATTATTTATTTAGATATGCATAATTTTTTTTGTTTATTTATTTAATTTTTTTATTCTCACCAATGCAGCACAATTATTTCAGAATATTATATTTGCTGCCTTGTGAGTGTGCTGCCCCGCTGTTCGACTCTCGTGTCATGTGAGTGTCGTTTGCAAAAATCCCACTAACAAAAGACGCTAAATGTGTGTATTACAGCCCCCCTATCCAAGTTACAATCGTTTCGTTCGCGCCGGACGCCTCGAGTAGGCCACGCCTCTGATTTCTTTGTTTTGACCACGTGATTGAGCGTTGAGATGACGTTAGAACAAAGGAATCGGAGGCGTGGCCTACTCGTTCGGCGCGAACGATACGATTGTAACTTGGCTGGGGGGGCTGATCATACCCTCTGCAGAGGCATACCGCTGCCTAACCTTTTCAGGGATAAAGACGTGATGTCTATATACTTTATGTACTAGTTAAAACACTATATAAAGCAAGCAACCCCTGATTAAATCTTAACACCACCTTAGCCAGCATTTACAGCCGGAAAATCGTTTATAGTACCTAAAGGGCGTGCAAATAACGACTGTATCGGAAAATGGTGAACAAAAGTCTTGTAGTGTACACAAAGAAAAGTAATTGTGACGCAATTACGTTCCCTTTGTACACGTATAGTTGTTCTTAATATGTGGAGCTCCCTGTACATGTTTCGTAGCGAGGATAAAACATTTCAGAACCTGATTTAGAAGAGAGAGTACAAAACACATTGGAAGGTTCTAGGGAAATTGTAAGTTAGTATTGAAGTGGTAATTTGTTGAAATAATGTTTGAAAAGTAAAATTAACTATTAATTATTTATTAATTATTATTTTAAGTAAACTCTTCTTTACTTATTTCTATACACTATAGATACATCTCTTCTAATCTCTCCATTCGCAGGTGCGCTGGAAGAAATTTCTTTTTGAAATAAGCAGTACCTTTGTACAATTTATTTTTAATTAAGATACCTGTCCTCTTCTGTGTGTTTGTGTGTACATAAATAATAAAATAAATAAATTAATAAATTATCTGAACTTTAGATAAATAGCTAAATTTCTGGCAAATGGCGAAGAGATATTCATTTGGACGATGAAAATGTGGTGAATAGGGCCAAAGTCTAAATTGTTCTTCGACTTTTATTTTAACATTTGCGTGGACTCACGAAAAATAATGAGTCACGTAATGCGAAGTTTTTCTAAAAATATCTTGGTAAAGACTTTATTTCAGTACAAGGGCGAAATCAAAAACCCTAAGTTACGTAATAACATCTAATTTAATCCTCTAGTTTCATCCAACGTTCCTTACATTCAATCTCAACACTTTTCCGACAGATGGCGTCTTTTACTTCGCATTCTTGGACCCACATTATCCACTCAGTGATTTAATTACTCCGAGATAATCAAGGCACAATGCTTCGGATAGAGATGGGAAAAATACCGGGAATTTAAGGTTCCGCAGTAAGATGGAGATAGGGTAAGGTGACCCTCTTTGAAACTTTACTTCATTCATCCTTTTCGACTCGACATTTTTTCTTACGCAGATTGACACGGTGAGTAGAAGTACATGTGGATGGATGGAGAGAGAGAGGGAGGCCAAAGAAAAGATGGATAGATTGTGTGAACAGTGATATGAAAGAAAAGGAAGTTAGTGATAGTATGACGGTTGACAGGATAGCATGGAAGAAAAAAATGTGTTGCACCAACCCCAAATAAGATGGGACAAGGGCAGGAAGATGATGAGATTGACACGGTGAGAAAATCTAATGTTAACACTATTTACTTACTTATTAGTGTTTATGACGTCATTACACATTTTCTCTAGATATTGTTGAAACTAGGTTACTACTAACTACCTAATACTCAAAAGGTATGTCCTTGTGAGTATTATTTAGGTTTCTATTGAAACCAAATCATAAAGTGTAAACTAATCTCGTAAAGACCTCTGAAAGACCGCTATTTTGCGTGAATTTTGGCCTTTCACAAAATACTCATAAATTGAAAAAGTAAAAAATATAGAAACCTTGGACATTTAATATTTAACTTCATGTTTAATTTTTTTTTTTTAAACTTTAATAGTAAAAAAAAACACGTAAGTATTTGGTACAAGCTTTGTGAATGGCGGAATTAACATATGCCAACAGAGCGTTCAGATGTTTCTCAGTTTTTTCGCGTTGTCTCTTCATCAAACATTGTGTTGAATGAACCAACAAGCTTTTGAACCAAGCCTTTGAATGTTCAGGTTGACCATCGACCGATTGGGAAGGATTCTCTTAAGTTCACAAGCTTCTTGGATTCATAAAGATTATAGAGAAACTTTCTATAGATTGTTCAGACTTATTATCCTACACGCACATCTACAAACGTACTTGAGCATGTGTGGAAAACATAACCATGCATTCTCAGTCAATATTATTCCCAATATTGGAAAAGAGGCTGGTCTTCTTGTCATTTGCTGCATTTATATTGTACTCGCATAATAGAAGCACCAATAAATATGTAACTAAGACTATATGTAACTCATTATGTTTAAAAGAACGTCCATGGAGTTTCTTGCATGTAGTTCTCTAAAGAGGTCTACGATTTGGGACGTGTAACTTGGCTTCACTTTTTTGACCGATCGACATTTTGACAATTAAAAAATGCCTGTAAATGGTTTGTTTAAAATAATTGTTTCTGCCATAAGAGGCAATAGACATCGACTCGTATATTGTGGCCCGATCTCTGTTTAAAAAAAAACATAATTACTGGCTTGCAAAGTCAAGACATACCGGTACTCAAAGCCTTCGAACCCGTTTGACAGCTTATTATTTAAAGCGAAGGTTTTATAATTGCTGTTTTGATACGGAACCATAAACCGTGGAATGAGATTAAACACTGAGAAGTATCCGACGCTCAACAATGTAATTGGGTTGCAATAATTGCGTTATTCACTAAAGCACGGCTTGGCTTAATTGGCGAGATACTACTAAGTGTTTCACTGTAGAGATTTTGTTCAGTTGCTTGAAAAAAATGCAGTCTAAGTACTACGTAAATGTTTGTAAAGAAACCTCGTATTTTAAGAGAATTTTCTCCGTCTCATAGCGAAATTATTCTGCAAGTAATCAATTTATCATCTTCCTTCTCTTGCCTTATTTTACCGCAACATGTTTATTCCTTTCATTCGATCCTATCAACCATCACATTATCACTGACTCCTTTTTCTGTCATACTCCTTATACAATACACCCTTATTTTCTTTGGCCTCCGTCTCCCTCTCCCTCTCCATCCATCTATCCACATGTATACACATAACTCTTTTAGTAACGTGCATTTCATCCCTTCTCACATGACCATACTAAAACAAACGATTCTCTTTCAACTTTTAAGTCACTGGCGCAACTTTCAAACTTCCTCTAACATTTCTCATTTTATCCATTCTTGTCACTCCTAGCATTCAAAATATTCTAATTTCTGCTACATGTTCACAGCCTAACATTCTGCAAGTAATAAATTAATACTTATCAAATTGTTGGGACACTGTGTTATTGAAGTTTTGAATCGTGTTACCCCCGTCAGTTGTCTTCTCGTGGTAGCTATGTATCTGCAAAGAATTCAACTTTGTCGGGAAATCGCCTAAGACGCCGCTGTGGGCGAAGCGAGAGGGAGTGTCAGATTTTTTGTGACTAAGACCCATCTGTGTTCCTTCATTTTCCCTTTGCGTTCTAGGGTCACAGTAACCTTTACGAACAATCTCTCAGTCTACCTCGCACTACTTGATTCATTGGTCTATTCTGGATATTTTTTTTATTGAGTGGGAAAATTATCTTATGACAAATCTCGCTCTTGGGCGGAGCGGGAGATAGTGACAGACTTTAACTGACTAAAAACCCACTCCTGTTCCTTCTATGCCTTCGTTCCAGGGCCCCGGGTTTCGCTTTCACACTACCCGTGGCCCCAGTAGGCTTCGACCCTGCTGGGCCCCTACAATTTGCTGACATCTCCCTGAGGCGCGCGTGGAACAGTACGCGCCGTTGATTAGCTGGTCTGTATTTTATACAAGAGTTCCTTCATAAAGGAAGTGGATACTAAGAAAGAATTTATATTATCAACGTAAACATTATACACATCGTCGTTGTTTACCCCGTATTTTTACCGACGAAGAAAGCCAAATTATATTCATTTATTAGCATCCACAAGGTAGGTGGGAACAACAGGCTTCGAGGTATGAATCATTGTAGACCCAGTTAGGGCCCAGCCATATACTTGTTGGTATTAAAATTAATCACACATCTACACTATCTGTACTTGATATAATTCTATACTAATATTATAAAGAGGTAATCAAGTTTGTAGGTAGAAAGTAATTTTCGAAACTACTCAACGAATTCTAAAAATTCTTTCACTAATATGTCGATGTACCTTTTTTTTAGGTGGAAATCATCCAATGACGTCTCCCGCCGAGTGGAGCGCGAGGGCGTGTCAGACTTTTACTAAAACCCACTCCTTGTTCTTTCGTTGCCTTTCGTTCCAGGGCCAGGTTTTCCTTTCAGAAGCGAACCCATGGTCCCAGTACGCTTCGACCATGCTGGGACCCTACGGTTTGCTGACAATTCCTTGAGGCGCGTATGAAACACTACGTGCCGTCGCCGACTTGGGCTTGGTCCGGACGGATACCGGACGGCCATTTATAAATTGATTCCAATAGAAGCCTAGATATGATAATGTGCACAGAATACTGTTTCCAAAATATGTAATGAAAATTGTGTAATAACGTCATAATCGTGTAAGAGAGGTTGTATAAAAATCAGTGAAAATGTATGTCGAATTGCATCCCCATAAGGGGGATAACGTAAACAAGTAAGAAGTAAGTTAATATAATATAATTTGAAAGTATACATACATTCTAAACATTTAATTTATTTGTTAAAATATAACAGCTTGTTACGTTATCGATGATATTTTATAAATTCTTCCAACATTCATCATTATCCATCATTTTACGTCTTCTATCTTCTTCTAACCTCTAAAAAAAAGATAGTTACCTACTATTCCTAAAACCGTTGTCCACATTGAACCATATCACCGATCGCTTATCGAGGAAGGCTACACACTACACATAAAACGTTTTATCCGAACAAGCTCGACGCGCGTTGATTCGCGCGTTAGAACATGCTCATGTGAGCTTCAGTACGTCAAAGAAAAGGTACGAAGATAAAAGAGTTTATAAAATGACGGGTTTTGAGAATGAGGGTTTAGCTAGTTGGACAACTATTTCTAAATAAAAATTGGTTCACCTTTTTAAAAAACATAACTCACCTATTTATTATTTTTGTCAGATTTTAAGCAAGGAGTATTTTGGAGACCATCACAAAACAGTTAATAGTTGTTATATAGGGTCACGTTGTATATCTTTTGTCTTCGTCTTTCATATTGCAAAATCTTAAATTAAAAAAAAATGCGGCTGTCTGAGTTTAAACCACTACTGGGCCACCAATGCTCCCAAATCGCATTGCAGATAAAAAGTCAATAGAATCTTCCTCAACTAGGGAATGAATCTAGAAGCTTATACCTAAAAGTAGCACTTAAGATCAATGACTGTTAGAAAAACGAATACTTTGAAACGAAAGTCACTAACAACCAAGATGAAAGTCCACTTTTATTTCCAAGAAGGCTAAAGTAAGAACTAATATTTCTTACTATCCAACATGTACCCAAAAGTGGAACATAAGTGGACCCAAAATCAACTTCCAATTCAGGGATCATTACCAGATGTTTGTCGAGAGTATATCGATATCATTATATGAATTCAACCGAACACGATATTAAATCAGCTGGGATCGGATGCCAGCATGTTTTTCGCCGCCAAACTCCGGCCACCCATATTCCCGGCCGCCCATTTTCCGGCCGGGGTATTCATACGATAACAATCTAGTTATCGGACGGACCGCCCGATATTAAAATCCAATGTTGTGCCCTACATACCTATAAACTTAATTTAAATGAAATTTCAGGAGCGTTGTCTATATGTTTATGTACAGTCACGATCTCGAGCATCAGTAACGATATACACATAAAATAAAAAGCTATTTTCTTATCTTTACTTAATATAATAAAGCGGAGGAGTTTTGTGTTTGTTTAAACGCCCTAATCTTTGGAACTACCACTTGGATTGAAAAAAATCTTATAATCTCTTGGGTATATGATAGTAACTAAAGGCAATGTAACATCACGGTACGACCCATGGAAGCAGAGTAGTAACCAAAGGCACGGCTGAAACCGCGGAGGACAGCGTTTTGTTCAATGTGGGAAATCATCCAACGACTTCTGCTCTGGGTAGAGCGATAGTGTGTGTTAGACTTTTACTGATTAAAACCACACCTGTGTTCGTCAGATGCCCTTTGCGTTCTAGGACCACGGGTTTTCTTTTCAGAAAATGGCTGCGGCTGGCATCGGCCTTGCTGGGGCCCTACGGTTTGACGTATCTTTGAAGAGCGCGTAGCACACTATGCGCTGTCGACCATTTGGGCTCGGTCTGGACAGTTACCGGACGGTCGGACGGCGAGCTACCCATTGCTCACCATTCGCCCGCGCCTAAGGTGGCCGGAAATTGGAATCGGAACCCCGGTGGCTGGGGCGCGAGGGCCATTGCCCCTTGCGTGCACGTGCGGCCTCCTCCTTAGTCAGCATTACTGCCTCGCAGAAAGAGTCGACCGTCAGCCATTCCTCCTCGCTCCGGACCATGACCTGTACCAAGGCCCGACGTGAGAGATCGCTGCCGCCGATCGCCCCCACGAGGACACGGTGGTGCTCTGCCCAGGCGGGGCACCACTTTACCGTATGCTCCACCGTGTCCTCCGGGCGGTCCACACAATGGTGGCACCCGGGCGTTTCTTCCGCAGGAATCCGGTGCAGGATCCTCTCGAACTTACCATGTCCGGTTAAGACCAGCGTCATATGGAAGGTAAGGACGCCGTGTTGCATTGCCAGCTACTCCTCAAAGAGAAGTCTTACTGCAATAATTATGGCGTGCCCAATATTATTAGTTTGGGTAAAAATCTCTTTTGAATTGAAGTGTAAAAAATTGGATGCTATTCTTAGCGGGATTGTACTGGAGCTAAAACATTCGACAATATGCGAGTTATGTAATATCCAACCACCCATTCTGGGCCCGCATGGTGGATGCCCATTCCCACTCTTAGTAAGGTAGATATAGGTAGGTTACTACGTGACAAGAGTAAATTACTTATGGTCACCTACTTGACGTAATTAATGAGTTATTCGTTCGGTGACCATGAAAATAAATTAAGTATAGTATTAGTTTTATTTTTACAAATAGTACTTGTTGACTCAATAGACGCTATTCTGTTCAAATAGTACACTTCATATAAAATTATAGAATATGGTAATTTTTGTTATTCTCTATTTATTCAATTTTCCGGGCAACTCTTACATTTTTTTTTTATCTCTGAAAACATTTATCGGACTGTTATATTTTTTTTCTTTTATTTTCTGAATACATTTATCAAAGAATAACATTTAATTTAATTTACACTAGCTTCTGTGATCCACTTTGGCTGCGTGAAAGCTTATAAATGGCCTATTTACTAAAGGATAAAGACACATCCAACCAGTGAAATTTTTTTTTAATACGGTCCAGTAGTTTCAAGTTTATTCGTTACATACAAAAATACAAATCTTTTCTTTTTATAATAACTGGTATAAATAGAAGTAAATCTTGAGATACCTGTATAGTGGGGCAGTCGAGTAAAGGATATAAAGAGTGATTTTGCTTGTGCCTGTCCAGATAGAAAATTAAATACAGACGTTACTTGTAAGATCAAAATTTAGGTCCTGAAAGTTAAAAAAGGTTCTCGATACAAATCAATTATGCAGGTTGATTGGCCGATATTTTGATCAGCAAAGAATCGAAAATATACGCTAATGCTATCTTACTTATAGAGCACATTTGGAATTCCTTTTTGTGCCATAAATTTTCGCTCTCAAATTACGAATTTTAATCGTTTTTATTATGGACAAAGAAAACAAAAAAAGAAATAAGACAAGAAACAAATGAGAATGTCAAGAATAATTCTCGAAAAAGGAAGAAAGATGTCATCGCAAATCGTTTTGCCAAAGGACTATGGAGATATTAAATTATTGTCTAGAGAATGCTAATAGGGTCATCACTTAAAAGAAGGAGCAAAACCTGAGGGTAGACTAATGCTTTGTTATGCGTCGGGAGATTTGCGACAGCTTTGTGAAAAGAATTTATTTAAATACCTGTGACCTTATTAATCCTATTTTTTTAGTCATTAACTTTTTGAATTGAGAATTTGTAGTTGAGTTGGTACTTGTCACACTTTTTTCTAGTGTTAAAGTTTGACAAATTCAAACAAAAACAATCAGAAGTTTTGGTCGAGTTGGTTCGTCAAGTTCTCAATTCAAAAACCGGCGGTGTGTTAGTAACAAATTAAACTAAAACAGTAATAGGTGTCCTAATAAACGTCATGCCCTAATTTAGCTAAACAAATTTCGTTTAGCAGGTAGGTATAGGTACCAGAGGCATTTAGGTAACTCTCTATTTTTTTTTGTCGTTTGTTAGGCAACGGCCTTTCACGGGCAGCCTAGATAGGAACATAAAATGGCGCTTTGGTGACTTTTAACCGTAAGCTTACTATAAGTAAATTAATTATTAAAAGGGCAAGCTTTAATCCCTTTATTGTTTTTGTCTGGGCCTTGGTGATATTCAACATATAATGTAAACCTTTTGGGTTACTAGCTTTAAAATCTGAGATAATATTGGAAAATGAAGTTTGATAGAAGAGTAGCGGTGGCACAGTGGGTAACTGCCCCAACTTATAAGTTGAAGGTCGCGGGCTTAAACCCAGCCAAGGTTATTTAGTGTAATTTATTTCATCACCACTGCTCGCCAAATGATGAAGGAAAACATCGTGAGGAAGCAGGCAAGTCCTAGAACCAAAAATTCAGAGACATGTTACATCCACCAACCAGTACAGGACCCGCGTGCTGGATTACGGTCCGTTTTCTCTCCTAAAGAGAAGGCCTGAGTCCCAGCAGTGGGAATATTATAAAGCTGGTTATGTTATTATTATATTATAGGTTTGATAACACGGTCTACAACCAAGTTTAAATCTGTCAATGAAAATTTATATATATAAAAATGAATCCCTAATTCCCTTGGTCACGCCATCACGCGTGAAAGGCTGGACCGATTTCACTATTTTTTTATTGTTGTTGTGTTTGTCATAGTCAGAAGGTTCTTATGAAAGAAAAATTGGAGTTGTCAGCAAACCGTAGGGGCCCAGCAGGGTCGAATCCTACTGGGGCCAAGGATCTGATTCTGAAAGGAAGGTTCGGCCCTGGTACAAAAGGCAACGAAGGAACAGGAGTAGGTTTTTGGTCAATAAAATTCTGATACTATCTCCCGCTCCGCCCAAGAGCGAGGGATGTCATTGGATGATATTTCCACCGAAAAAAAACAATCGTTTTGTAATTATACTTTTGCAAATATAAGAGGAATGCATATCCCTCAGATAATTATAATCCCTGAAGTGTCAAGCCACAAGGTACCTACTAATCTTCTTAATATATAAAAGGAGAAACTGATTGATTCATCATCATCATCATCATTTCAGCCGAAAGACGTCCACTGATGTCCAACACATAGGCCTCCCCAAAATGTCGCCACAGTGACCGGTCCTGGGCGTCTCGCATCCATCGGATTCCCGCGACCTCACCAGGTCATCGGTCCACCTTGTGGGAGGCCTTCCAACGCTGCGTCTTCCGGTACGTGGTCGCCATTCCAGAACCTTTCGTCCCCATCGACCATCTGTTCTGCGGGCAATGTGCGTCAGAAAGGAGGATATCCGCAGGAGAACCAAGGTTACGAACATAGCCCGAAGAATCGCCAAACTTAAGTGACTGATTGATTGACTTTAAAAAAATAAAACGTATAACAGAAACTATTAGGTCTAGGAATGTAAAACTTTGCTTATGAGTTTCTTATAGAACATAGGCAATCTCTGAGAAAAGGTTTTTGTTCATTTAACCTATAATGCAGTGAAAAGGGGGAATTTTGATTGTACGTAAAATCAATCAATTATCAAACTATTCCCAATAGAACAATTTAGAGGGTGTTAATTATTGTATGAATCATTATATTTCTTGGGTTAGTAAAAAAAATTAATAGTCAAAACTGCAATTATTAATTTTTCTAAACTACGTTTAAAATACGGTCTAAATTTTCGGTCTAGATTTTATGAAAACATTTCTAGCAAACGAAGCCACTAGCAAAGTGCTAGTATTGTGTACAACAGCTTACTTATGTCCTCGAATATGTCACGTATTGGAAGAAATGAGATTGTTCTAGCTCGGGAATCAATACAGGAATGATGCAGATTAATCTATAGTACATTTTGATAGAAGTCCAGAAAGTTGTAGGATAATTATCAGCCTGTTAACTAAATCTCTTATATATAAAAATATCGTGTCACAGTGTTTGTCATCGAACTCTTCCGAAACGGCTTGACCTTTTTTGGTAATATTTGGTAGGTCAGAGAATAAGTCGTAGGCCCTGTATTATCCTCCTACCCCCACCCCCACTTTATTATTTTATAATGTATATGTATACAACCAGTGTGGATATAAAAATTGCTATGTCATTTTTCATTGTCATTGAGACCGAGGCAGAATTCTGACGAGCCGTAGGCGAGTGTGTTATGAAGCCGAGGGCTGCAATGCCAAATTTGCACGTGTATCAAACGACTTTTTTCAATACACTTACGAAGAAATGAATAAACGGGGGTTGACCGGCGACTCGTGGGGTCGACGCGCGTCCAGCCTGATACGATAAATGTAATAACATTGTGGCGGGGGAGAGCACGCGCTCTTTTCTACACACGTGCGGAAAACAGTCTATTGCGTACCTAAAAGCGGTGAAATAAGAGCAGGTATTCGAGTAAGTTTATTGAAAAAACTTTTTGATCTCAATTGTGCATACCTGTACATTGTACAAGGCTTTCAACGGCTTTAACAGGATTCCAAAGATCAAATGATTTTAAATCAAAGACAACGTTGAGATCTTCCCAACCGTCTCTAACAGACTTCAGCGTCTTACTAACCAAACTTTAAAGATTACCTAATCTACTTGAAATAGTCACCCAAAATCTTGAAATTGGACGCAAATATTTATTACGAATATTTATATAGAATTATATAAACTAAACTAATTAATTTCTTAGAATTCGAAACTATATTAATATATACATGATATTGTCGAATAATATTTAGTAATGTGAAAATTAAATTATTTGGCGAAATAGGTGCTTCATTTAAAGCCACTCCCTTTTCAACAGTGGACGTCGTCGACAACTGAATGTTAAAAGAAATACGGCAAAGAATTGAACAGCAGTGTTCTCTTGTTTGACTAATAATACTATGATGGATTGGGTGTCTTGCAACATTTTCATAATGCCATTCTCATTTCGGTGGTAAAATACCATGCCCTTTATGGATACCCTACTGAATGATGTCTAGTAGCTGTCTGATACAATACTTATTGTGTATTTCTTACAACTTTATAATGATACTAAAAGGTTTTTTTTAGTCTATATTAAGGAGCTTTGTCACAATATTAACTGTGTCGCTCAATCATAGCATATTTTAAACGATTGTAATATCTATTTATATACATATATATATATAAATGATTAGCTGTTCGTTAGTCTCGCTAAAACTCAAAAACGGCTGGACCGATTTGGCTAATTTTGGTTCGAGATAGTCCAGGGAAGGTTAAACGATGAGAAAAAATTGAAAAAAAAAAACACGAAAAAATAAACCGAATATAACGCCATCTTTTTTTATTCTTGATAGGTTCGCGCTTGACCGCTATCTCACCTGATGGAAAGCGACGATGCAGTCGACAATAGAGTGCGCTTACCTAGAAGTAACTTATTCACTCTTGACTTAAAGATTCCCGGGCTGTAGCCATCAGGAAACACAGATTCCGGCAAGGAATCTTTAGTTAAAATGTCATTATAAAATGAATTATGTTCTGGTAATGCTAGTAGATGGCGTTATCCTTACTATTAGGTAGTACGAAGTTCGCTGGGTCAGCTAGTATTAAATATAGAGTTCTTGCCTCGTCTGACATAGGCTTAGCTAAGACACTGTTGCAAACACCGCTTTCAAACATATTTAGAGTGCTAAACAGATTTCACCTGAGGCGTTCGCCCCGCTCACACTCCACCAAGATAATTGTGATATACGTCGTCATCCTAATTACTATAAGTTTATTAGGGGCATTCAACTTGACATACATTTTCACTGTTTTTCATACAACCGCTCTTACGCGATTATGACGTTATTACACATTTTTCATTTGATATTTTGGAAACACAATATCTTTTGGATATTATCTAGGCTTCTATTGATATCAATTATAATTTTTTGTAAAACTAATCCAGTAAAGACCTCTGAATCGGTTTTTTTTGCATTAAATTTGACACTTCATAATTTACTCAAAAAATAAAAATGTCAAAAAGTATAACAATAGAAGCCTTGCACATTTGATCGAGATTCTGAATGAAGACAATGCTTTTTCTAAAAACTTTAAGGGTTTAAACAACATGTATTTATTTCCTAAAACAAATTTTGTAAATCATCGCTTTGGATTGCGTTAGATAAAGTAACAAATTTTTTAAACCATGCTCGATGTTGACGATAGGTAAGTGAAAAATAAGCCTCTTAAAAAACTAGTGCGATTCACCATTAACGACTGCATCAGTGCCTACTATCAGGTGGGATCGGAGTCAAGCACTAGTTTACATAAAAAAATATTGGTTTGTATTTAGTTTTTTATCATCATCATCATCATAATAACAGTCGAAAGGCGTCCACTGTTGGACATAGGCCGCCCCCAAGCGACTACTGTGGATATATAAATTGCTATGTCTATTAAAACACAAACTGAAGGCATATTGTCAACTAGCTTTCGTATTGATATGAATGAAAATATAGGTAAAATATCATAAAACATGAATGCAATCGACATTCGAGTAGTGTAGCTCGAAATACGAAATGATGGTACTCTAGAATTCCCACAACTTTTATTCCTCTGCTCCATATTTCAAAGTACTCTACTACAGGACCGTTTTCCCAAAAAAAAAACATTCCCTTTTCGGCGGAAAAATAAACGAGGTATACCGTTCGCATCACACGTATCAAATTCCATATGCAAAGCTACACTTGTGATATTTCACTACGCGCCTGGCTGTTGGTATTCAAACATATCAGTTTTTAGATGCGATTTTTGGAAACGCAATTACGGTGAGAATTATGAGAATTCTACATCTAGATACGTATCACATCGCAAATATTTTGATAATAAATATATAAGTTTTTTTTTTTACTACTTTTTATTTTTTTTAAGCATATTTTGCATGTAGAGATCTAGGTATTCTATTCTGCTCTCAATTTGATAAAACGTTTTTTTTTGCTACCGCATATTTTCCCCAAATAGTCCAATTAAAAGGTAAATATCTATGCTATAGGATATTTTACGAGATATAGACATTAGCTATCATACATACCACATCTCCTTCAATAAATTTTCATTGCTTTCTAACAACGTGTAAATCTTAAGAATTGCTTTTATTATCTGTTTCTCAAGAGCAGAGTTATTATTGGAATATTCAATCAAACTGAGAAAAGAGCTTTTCCCGACAACAGTACATTTTTATGACGAAATCCTTAAAAAAATATTGAATTATAAGGATATAAAATTTCAGTGGCGAAACCAGAGCTTCAAAGACATTTTTTGCGTTGCTATGGAAATAATCCGACATTGGCCTGGCCTTGGATTTGCCTTTAAATTCTTGTTACTCACTTCGCATCTGACCTTTTTCCTTCCCAACTCTCCAAAGACTTCATATTGAGTAGTAAGTAAACTTACCTGAAACAAAAAAAAACAAACAAAATGAATCACGTGCCGGCTGTCCGTAGAGATCGTTCGTATATTTGTGTTGAGGTTTATAATAGGTTACTTAAATAGTCTGTGTTTCCTGTTTTCGCGGCTAACGCTCGTGGGTTATGCAACTTGACAGACTGCCAAGTGTTCAGGTGTTGTGACCTCAGGAGTGACGCCCGCTTGTTGACACATGACGTGACTCATGTCTCTACGTGACACCACGATCCCGCGCCACCGATCTATTCCTTTTACGATTAAGGTTGCGCTACAGTATAATTATTATTATTAACTAGCAGCTGCCAGCGGCTTCGCCCGCGTGATAGTAGAAGCTTATCCTAAGGGAATATATAAGTCTGACACTATCTCTCGCTCCGCCAAAAAAAAATAAACCTAAAGGAACCTACTCATATATACTATGTAAAGAATCTGTCTACTAAATTTCTTAACTGTACGATGAAAAATTACGAAGTTATAAGCTTGTTATGTTACCAGATTGGCCGCACAAATACATGATCACCGTGCCACCCGGGCGACTGAGGCGTTGTTTTACTGCCGCATCCAGCTGTGCGTTAGTGTCTAATGTCTATTATAACCTGCCGTGACCTGTGTTGTACTTAGTGTCGTCGGTGTCCAACTTATGACCTTTTTAAAATATTTTTGGATAAAAATATAACATGGTGTAAAAATTATTGGAATCGATTCAGTTACTGATTCTGAACAAACTATATTCAGGTTTCGCATATACTAAAAATAATATTTTATATTAGTAGGATATCAAATATGATCATATTAAATACAATATTATAATAAATGCAATCTTGTATCGAGATATTATTCAATTTGGCATCCAGTTTACGAAAAATGACTGTCATTTTTATCGGCATACGATAAGTGATCATATTTAAATCTTATTAAGGTTCATGAAATATTTGATAAATTGATATCGTTTATATGGCTCTCGTAAAGTTTCCTGTAACAATTGTGACAGGTTGAATTTATTGGACGCATTAAGGGAATCGTTAATGGAAAAATAACTGGACAGATAATGAAGTGTAATAAAAGAGGCGTACATTATGGGCTCATTTGTGGGGACCGAAGCCGTGCACTGCGGAGCGGAGCAGAGTGGAGGGCAGCCAGATTACAAATATCGCGTAATATATCGGTTGAATTGAAATGAACATGTTTTCGGTGAAGTCATTTGGCGTGTTAAACCATTCGCTAGAGTATTTACCGACCTGTGGTTCGGAAACCATTCTGAAAATTATTATGTTTATATTTTTTATAGGAAAATTTATCTAGAGAGATAGACTTCCCAAACAGGGGCTCAGGTCAGCCCTCTTAGCCAAGTTACAACAGTTTGGTTTCGATTCTCTTTTCGTTGATCGCCTCGAGTCGGCCACACCTCCTATTCCTTTGTTCTGACCACGTGACTGAGCGTTGAAATGACGTCAGAATAAAGGAATCGGTGGCGTGGTCTACTCGAGGCGATCAACGAAAAGAGAATCGAAACGAAAAGGTTGTAACTTGGCTAAGGGGGGCAGTAAACAAAATGGACCTAGCTATTATTCTTTTAGTTAAAGTTATAGAAGGTCGAACGTTCAACTTGAACGTTTGAAATAGTTGAGATAAGAATGAACCGTTCAATGAGTATTGTAATGGTGATACATTAGAAGCAATTGAATTTAATTAAAATTATCTCGTCTATAAGTCTTCTCGCGACCTCATTAAACCTTCGGCGACAATTACTGACTAAGTTGTGAATTCCAAAAGATTTCGACTTCTCTAATTACTTCTATTGTTCATGTTTAACAAATCTAGCAATTAAGAGTTCTAACACAGTTTTAATTAAATAATAACATAAGATAAATTAGAGTAATAGTCTTAGTTTTGATAAATATTAAATGTGCGATAAAATATCGTGGTGGGATAAAATCTATGTATGTAGAATCTGGATACATAGATTGTAGGAGGAGTCATCATCATCATCATCGTTTCAGCCGAAAGACGCCCACTGCTGGACATAGCGTATTTCAAGGGACCGTAGAACTGAGTATATAGTTTTAATTTCAACTGGATACCTTTACGCGTTCTGAAAATAAAGCGTCTTGACAGACAGACGAACAACAAAGTGATCCTATAAGGGTTCCATTTTATCCTTTTGAGGTAGGGAACCCTAAAAACGTACGTATCTTGTTACTTAATTCATAGTATAATAATAACCAGTTTCTTTTAATGGCTATACTCGACTGAAAGTAGAAAATTATGCCAAGGGAATATACACTCGGGATAATAAAAGGCATTCTCATCAAAAACTCGGTCCACCTGTCTACTAAATTACATACAAATACATTTAGCAATTTAAACGTATAGAGTAACAAATGTATATACAAACACACACATACAAGCTTTATCGCCTTTGTAATGTTACTGTAAAGTGTGGTTACGCCTTCACAATTGATATCATAATATTCTTAACGTCTGATAAGTATAGAAATTGTAAGTGAATATTATCAGTATGATACCCATAACTTCTAATGAATGCTTTAGTTCAATTACCTTCTTAATAAATTAATTGATAAGGCTTATCGTGGAACATTACTGGCGCTAACATAATTTATTGAAATGGTTACGATATAAATTATACAAAGTTGTTGAAAAACTACTATTAAAATCAAGAATAGGGTATTACACTCATTTTTGAAAAGTGTCTCAATTAGATTCTATACGGCTAATAAACCACAAAAAAAAACACAAAATTTTTATTCAGTCGCTAAGTACACTAAAAATGCATTTAAAATTTACATTTTCAAATTTCGCGCGTATTTGACGAAAATATAGAAAGCAGTGGACGCCATATTTCTATGCGGTCGTGACGTCAGTTGGCTGTGTAAGCAAATGCGCTAAGTATGGCCGATCAGTTTACAGTTGACTGCTGTCACTTTATTTTACACAGCCGAATGATGTAATAACATGGTGGTAGCATACTATTTCAAGGTGATAAAGAACAGATAATAAAAACGGAAAACTTTGAATTGAATTTTAAAATTTATTTTCTTATTTTATGAACTAAAACCAACACTAACCGACTGCATTTTACCAAGCTATGTTAATAATATATTTCTAGATTTTTTCTCATATAGAGTAAAATACCCTATTTTGTTTCTATTTCTGAAACAAACGTGAAGAAATGTTTTACTGAGAAAAACCCAACTAAATGCATAGAATCTGTATGCAAAAACAAGGTTTTGCAGTGCTGCTTTATTTTAATAGCGGTATCAATATATTCAAAAGTCAAAAGTTTTTTATTTCTCATAGGCCTACATGGGCACTTATAAAACGTCAGAAGCTAGTGCACTATTGCACTATTGGCAATTGACTGTACCTATGATTAGCACTAAAAAGTATGAATTGTTTTTTTAAACTATAATAACATTAATAACTATTAAATTGTAGTTTTAAATAAATTCTAAGTTGTTTGTTTTTGTATGTTTGTAGTAAATAATATCCGAAAGCACTGATATAATTACGAAGATTCCTTTATTAGTAGAAAATTAAAATATCACTGAGCATCACATACTTTTTATTTCATACAATGTAAGGTTTCTAAGGAATAGGACACCTCCGTAAAAGTTAACTAGTTTTTACGGCAGGTTCGTTCATATTTATAAAAATGAAATTTGTTTAAAAAGTTTTCATTTTTAAACTTTTATCTCCATGAGAACACCGAGCCCTTAATTTTCGTTATGAATAATATAGACGGTTAAAATAACCCAGTGTTGACACACATCTGTGGCTCTCGAATAGAGACGCTATTTCTGTCTGTCGGTCTCGTAATGATGGGACGATGCCTAAGCGATACGCCTACAGTTATATATTTCGTGTATTTATTATATAAGTTTTTGGGCATTCATTATTTATTATTATTGTTCTCGGTTAGTTTGTTTCGTGATGATAAATAATAAATTGTTTAAGTACTTGTTTTCTGTTTGAGAAATATTAGTTTTAAGGACAAAATTTGTAAAATATTGTTGTCAAAGTTGAACAAACATCTCAAAATGAAAAAAAAAATTAACTATTTCTTGTAACATTTTCGGTGACAGACTAATATTATAAAATTAGGAGAAATAAAAAAATGGAACTATTTACTTGTTTCTTGTAACATTTTGGGTGACAGAATAATATTATAAAATTAGGAGCGAAATCTCTTAACATATGGCTAGACAATAAATATTTCAGCTGCGATTGCCATCAGTTAGTTCAAAATCTGAAAATATTCAAGTCTTTACGACTAATAATTTACTCATCACCTATTTGTGATTTCATCTGTATCTATTTCTATAAATATCTCAACCAAAATTCTCCATCTCCTTAAATAAGCCATCTTTGCATATTACGAAAGCAATATATCTTAATTGATTTGATTATATATCTGGGATAAAATGTGGTACACAAAATTTATAAATTACCTCTGACAAAATATCATATGTAAATGCGGATTTAGAAGAAACTGCGCTTTTTAACAATAAAAATAAGGGAGAAAATCGTGTGGTAAAGCGATGGTGTAAACACATCGTTGCTACACTGAGTTAAGAAAGAAAAATATGATGAATGAACCTATAAGTAATCATGTCGGCCGCATACACTTTAATCATAGTTGTATTTTCAGTGATATACGGCAGGCTTAATACTTTCCCTCATAATTTAAGGGAGAAAAGCCTTCATTGTTTACTAACTGTATTTATCATCATCAGAGTCTTTTGAATTTTGCGTATGCTACCTTGCTTGGCTACTTCCTATCGTTCCGTACCTCAAAAAGAAAAAACGGAACCCTTATAGGATCATTTTGTTATCCGTCAGTCTGTCCGTCTGTCTGTCAAGATCCTTTATCTTGGGAACGCCTGGACGTATCGAGTTGAAATTAAAACCATATACTTAGGTTTGCGACCCCTTGAAGCTGTGAACAAATCAATCTTCTAAGTTACCTAAAAAAAGATACGATCGTTTAAGTCCCAAAAAACGTATATTTCGAAGCTCTTAAAGGAATCTGGTGGTCGCTTACAATGGGCCTCATCAGAAAACTCAAAGTCACCCAAAGGGCAATGGAAAGGGGAGTTTCCTTGCGTGATCGAATCAGGAATGAGGATATCCGCAGGAGAACCAAGGTCACCGACATAGCACGAAGAATCGCCAAACTTAAGTGGCAATGGGCAGGGCACATTGCTCGCAGAACGGATGGCAGTTGGGGCTGAAAGGTTCTGGAGTGGCGACCGCGTACCGGAAGAGGCAGTGTTGGAAGGCCTCCTACAAGGTGAACCGATGACTTGGTAACGGTTGCGGGAGTACGATGGATGCGAGACGCACAGGACCGTTCATTGTGGCGACACTTGGGGGAGGCCTATGTTCAGCAGTGGACGTCTTTCGGCTGAAATGATGATTATGATGAAAGGAATCTAAATTTTAGAATACTTCCCGTTGACCCAGAATCCTAAAATTTTTCATAAAGCAAGGTCTTATAACACAAGTATAGGAATAAATCTAAAAACAAAAAACTTGTTGTTACGTCACAATAAAAAAAATCGATTTGATAAAAACTTCGAGACTCCAATCAGGAATTGAACTCTTTACATAGGTAAGTTTGTATGGAACCGTCAGGGCACGAGTCCGACTTGCACTTGCTCAGTTTTTTTTAATGCTATAGATTGTTTAAAGTCGATTCTACCTAATGGTAAGCAGTGATGCAATCGATGATGGTGAATCGCACTAGTTTATTAAGAACCTATTCACTCTAGCCTTGAAGCCACCTAAATTACAATCAGACGGGAAGTCCGCTGCAGGCAGATTGTTCCTATCCTTTGATGTATTTGGGCATCAGAAGCAAACTGCTCTGAGCTAAATTTTGGCATTAATTGGTACTACATCATCATTTCAACCAAAAGATGACCGGTGCTAAACACAAGTCACCACTAAGTATCGCCACATGATCGGTCCTGTGCATCTGGATATGACTTCGGTCCATCTTGCAGGAGATTGGGATGTGTCCCGCAATGATGTGTCTTCTGATACGAGGTCTCTACTACAAAAAAATTAGCCCCATCGACCATTCTCTAAGAATAACAAAGTGTATCAATCAGAAATTATCGATAGATTCATTTGCTATTGTGTAAAAAAAAAACACACTGGTGACTTGACTTGAGCGGCAGCCATTAAATTAAGCTCACAATAGTTCAATGATATTTTATTCATTGATCAACATTGTTAAAATCCATTGTGGCCATAAAAATCCCTTCCTGTTCTTAAATCCATAAGCATTTTCGGAAAACTACCGAAAATTTGAATATTCAAAAGTCCGGAATAGCATTTCATTGTTCAACGGATGAATAAAACCAAAATATTGCGCGCAAACGAACTCCCATTCAATATTCTGCTCTGATGAATAATTAACAAGCTGATGGTCCACTACCAGTCACAGTTTTAAACGGTTTCATGCCTACTGGAAGAAAATCCAATATAAACTACATAATAGACTTCATCATATATAATATAATACTCGTATAAAAGGAGAAACTAACTGACTGAAATATCAACGCACACCTGAAACTACTTCTGGGTTACGAATATGAAATTTTGCTTCTTTTTATGAAGTAGGTTTTTGAAATTTCAACCTTTATGGGAGCGAAAAGGGGGAATTTTTTTTGGATGCTAAATCTTATTATATTTGAAAGTTAGCACAAATAGTAACCTAAGCAAATAATAGAGATCGTCATTATTTTGTTTTTTGAAATACTCTCAATAGAACCATTTAGGGAGCTTTAAATATTGCATACTAGATGATTCTTATTTCTTGATGTAATAAATTTGAAACTTGGCACAGATTCTAATTCAAATGAATAATAAAGATTTTCATTATTAGTTTTTTAAAACTTCCCTACTAAACTAAATTACTTAATTTTTATTTTATTTTGGTATTGAGGAATCGTTACATAACTTTCTCTCGCTCTGGGTGGAGCGAGAGGGAGTGTCAGGTATTTAATGACTAAAACCCACCTCTGTGTCCTTTAATTGCCCTTGATGTGGATAATTTCTCAGCAAAAAAAAAAACAATATGACTGGCCTGTTGGTCTAGTGGTTAGTGGCCCTGACTGCCGGAGCCCGTGAGTTCAATTCCCACCCAGGACAAATGTTTGTGTGATGAGCACGATAATTTGTTGTGTCTGGGTGTAATTTATCTATAATATGTATGTATTTAGAAATATTTAAGTATGTTCATCAGTTGTCTAGTACTCATAACACAAGCACTGCTTAGCTTGGGACTAGACGGCGGCGTTGAGTGATAGTTATGTGGATATTATATTTATTATATTATATTAATATTTATTTAATAACCACGATATAATTTTCTATGGTCCGTAGTACCTTCTACATCATGATTTTGCTCAGCTGCCTTTCGACATTTGACAGGTAAGCCCCTTTCACGTGGTTTACCAGATACACAAAAAGCTCCACGTGTGGAGAAAGGTCACTGATCCTAGGCCTGACCACAGTATTCTCGCCACAAATCGATTCATTTACTTTGTACGGTATCCATCTAGCGACGATGGCTTCATCAACAAGTTCCATTAGAGTAGATGTCAATTGCAATACTGATTCGAATAATGAAACTAGCCGCAGGTAAAAGGTTTTGCTCGTGTTGAAGAATTTGTGCACACAGGATCGTAATATCAGGTACTTATTCTGCCTATTTATTCATGTCTTAATAATTGATGTACATAAAATGTTCACTCTAAAAACTGGCAGCAGTGTTATAAAAGTGATTCAGAGATTTTATTATTAGGTTCTGCAGGCCTAGTCAAGTTACGACCGTTTCGTTTCGAATCTCTTTCTACAGTCGGTAACGCCTCCAATTCCTCTGTTCTGACCACGTGACTTAACGTTGAGATGATGTCATTCCCATACATTTGAAGTTGTCTACTAGCGTTAACGATTGTAGATAATCGCTTTGGCTAAGCCCTCCGTACATGAAGGGTGCCCACGGGACCCTATTATTAAGCCCCCACTGTCTGTCCGTCCTTATGTCAGCGGGCTGTATCTCATAAACTGTAAGAGATAGAGAGTTGAAATTTTTACAGAATGAGTATTTGAATTGGTGATACAACATATAAAATAAAAATTAAGTTAAAAGAAACGTTAGATACAAGAAACGTTATTTTGTCAGCGTTTTTCTGCTTAATATACGGAACCCCTTACTTATAATACGGAACCCTTCGTGTGCCAGTCCGACTTGCAATTGAATAGTTTATATTATATCAATAAAAAATCTCAGTGGTCAGGCTTGCGCTTGACCAATATCTCACCTGCTTTTATAAATAATGTTTACACATATTTTTTTAGGGTTCCGTACCTCAAGAGGAAAATACGGAACCCATATAGGATCACTTTTTGACTCGGGAGCGTGTGGAGGTATCGAAATTAAATTAAAACCATATACTTAGGGCTGCGGTCCCTTGAAATGGTAAAAAGATCAAACTTCTGAGTTAACGAGAAAAAAGACGGCCGTTTATGTCGCAAAAAACGTGTTCTTCGACACTTCTCAAGGGAATCAAAATTTATAGGGGCCCTTGAAATTTGGTATGAAGCAAGGTCTAAGGCACAAGTATAGGAAAAAATCTGAAAACTGTAAATTTGTAGTTAAGTCACAAAAAAAAACTTTTTTGCGATTTGGATAAATCTTCGTAACTCAATGCGGGAATTGAACTGTTTTTATAGGTAAGTGGAACCCTCAGTTCGCGAGTCCGACTCGTACTTGCCTGTTTTTTTTTTTAATGGGATAGAATAAAGAATTAAAAAGAGTAGTACCTATTATAATATTAATGCGATTCAGAACACCCGATATCCAGTCAAAGACTAATATTACAGTAACGCTCCATCAATCGCAAATCACAGTTTGACAATATGTTTATAATTTAATCGTCTCGTTCAAGGCTGCCGCTGTCAGAAAGACAATGGTGGTTTTGTTCCAAATATTAATGTAGTGTAAAAAACGGGAAACGCTGCCAATATTTATAGTGTGTAGTGCATTATGTTGGTTATAAAACGGGCCCGGCGGCGGCGAGTGTAAGGTCACAGGGCATCTGGCGTAGGAACGCATGTGCTCGCTATTTATATCGCAGCCATTCAACGCTGCCGATATCGCTCACTACATCGTATACGCCTCCAAAATGTTAAAGTACAATAAACAGACAATGTCAACGATAATTATAATATGATAGTCATTATTTATTTATTTCAATCTTCATGCAACCAAAGATACAAAATGTGGGCTTAATGCCTTTGGCATTCTCTACCAGTTAATAATTTGATCGTAGATGCATAAAAAAACTGGGCAATTGCGAGTCGGACTCGCGCACTGAGGGTCCGGACTGAGCCCAAGTCGTCGACGGTGCGTACTGTTCCACGTGCGCCAGCAGATGTCGGGTCAAACGGTCAAACGCAGCAGGGTCGAAGCCTACTGGGACCAAGGGTCTGCTTCTGAATGGAAGACTCGGCCCTGGTATGAAAGGCAAAGTAGGAAAAAGAGTGGGTTTTTAGTCAGTAAAAGTCTGACACACCTTCCCGCTCCGCTCAAGTGCGTGGAACGTCATTGCATGATTATCACACCGAAAAAAAAAAACATGGGAACGTTCTTCCGAAATAAAGGCCTATTCCAGGACCTGCAGTCCTACCACGAGCTCTTAACGCGATCCATTTTACGACCTAAACTGAACTGTTAAAGGGATGGAGCCATATAGGGTACTAGCTCCATCCTTCTTTCTCGCTTACACGTCTGGCATATTAATACTTCATGGTAAGTTCCCTAGTCTACCTGTTTCAACTTTGAGCGTGAAGGAATAACAAACAAACAAACTTGCCTCTATATTATTATTAGTGTTATTTAAATAATTCAATTATAATATTCAAAAATTCCATATGCTTGCCCATATTACATAATATTTTACATTATACTTTGTTCATTATGTCTACGTTCCTGTGTTAATGAATGTAATTAAACTTGTACTGTTAAATTCATACTCTTATTATAAATGTGAAAATAACTGTCTTTTAGTTACGTTTTCTACTGGACGGACTTTGATGGAATTTGGTACATAGTGACCTTGGCCCGAAGAAATAACATCATCATCATTTCAGCCGATAGACGTCCACTGCTGGACATAGGCCTCCCCCAAATGTCGCCACAAAAAACGGTCCTGTGCGTCTCGCATCCATCGAATTCCCGCAACCTTCACCAGGTCATCGGTCCTCCTTGTAGGGGGCCTTCCAACACTGCGTCTTCCGGTACGCGGTCGCCACATATCGGTCGCGGTCGTATTAAGAAATAACATAGGCTACTTTAATCTGACTTTGACTCTTCGATTTTGCGACAGCAATGACCAACATTTACACGAATAAAGTCGCGGGTTAAAGCTAGCTAGCTTTAAATAAATAAAAGATTTTGTATATTGCTGAGGGATACCGGTATATAATAAACTTGTTATTATTATTTCTCGATATAATGAAAATCTGGGAATACAAGCTACACTTCTTTTATGATTTCTTCATAAATGAGACTCTACCTTATCAGTTAAGTACATCTACTGAGATAGCCATATGCACTTACGAGTATAGTACTGGGAAATACAAAAGTCAGAGAGATATTTCTTTGAGCTGTAGATTCTGTGAATGTCACAAAAAATTCTACAACACGAGGTAAATCGCGTCGACCGCATCGTCGCTTTCCATCAGGTGAGATGGCGGTCAAGCGCGAACCTACCGATAATAAAAAAAAAAGTAAATACGAGTTACTATCGCACCGTCGTTCCTGGACTGAAAATCACAATACTTTCCTTTGTAACCTTTCAATATCGAGAAATGTTTACTCCTTCAAAATTACTTATCGATTATGAGACAGAATTATACATATTTGATACATTTTTATCTTTCATGTGGTCGTTAAGATAGTCTTCCAATGATACTGAAAAGAAAACTCATTCACATGTGTATGAGTACAAAGTTGGACTCTTACCGAAAAATCCAAACTAAATATTTGACAAATGATAATATCGCGTTAGAAACATCACACTGCGCTCCATAACACAAGTAGCAGATGTCGGTGAGAAAACAGCCAGGCTGAAGTGAGAGTGGGCTGGCCACGTCACACAAATGCGCTCGGACAGAAGGGCGAGGATTGTTACTCCCTGGACGCCTGATGGAGGTCGACGCTGTCAAAAGTCGACCGCTGCGAAGGTGGTGTGACGATCCGATCACGTTCGCAGGGCAAACTTGGCCAGAAATCGTCCTAGACAGAGAGTTTTAGAAGGAGAAAGGGAATGCCTTTGCTCAGATGTGGGGCACACTATTAAAAAAGACAAGTGCGAGTCGGACTCGCGCACTGAGGATTCCTTACAAACTTACCTATTAAAACAGTTCAATTCCCGAATTGAGTTACGAAGATTTTTTCGAATCGTTAATAAATGTTTTTTTTTGTGACGTAACTAACGATTCAGATTTTTTTCTATACTTGAAACTTGAAACCTTACTTTGTGCCAAACAGGATTCTAGGTCAACGGGAAGTACCCTATGAATTTTGATTTCCTTGAGAGTGTCGAAATATACGTTTTTTACGACATAAACGGCCGTATATTTTTTTCATTAACTCAGAAGTTTGATTTTTTTTAACAGCTTCAAGAAAGCGCAAGCTTGAGTATACGAATTATATTAAATTATAATTAAAATTATATTATATTTATATTTTCAAGTCGATGCCTCTACGCGTTCCCGAGATAAAGGGTCTTGACAGACAGACGGACAACAAAGTGATCTTATAAGGGTTCCGTTTTTCCTTTTGAGGTATGGAACCCTAAAAAAACATTTTCATCAACTGTAATAAGTTCTCCACCATTCTTCATTGAACCGAAAAAGATTGGGCGCTTCTACCATACGCTGAAGATTAGGTACGTAAATTAAAAACCTGTTCACAGAATCGTTTTGATATTCGCAATAAATAGTAGAAAAAGGTCAGCCTTTCGATTATCGTGCTTTTAGTGGGCTCGAGCCAAACAATGCTCGTACAATAGAGCTTTTAAGGTAAACTGACTCTTTTGTCTGCGCTCCAGTCGAGGCGACATAGACTTCATACAAGTGCGTTATCGACAACGCCAACACATTTGCGTTCAAGAGTTACACGGATGCAAATAAAGACCGAGCTTTATTGAGAGGAAAATATTGTAACGAGTTCTTTGCGCTTTGATTTTTTTTTTCAATATTTCATATGGCTTTACTGTTATTGTGACATCAATGACAATAACAGATCCATTTTACCGAAAAAAATGTTTTGAAAGAATAAATTGTCCGTAGATGTATGGTTGCATTAAGTCCGCTTTTGTAAAAAGATTTTTATGCGTACAACAGTTTTAATAAATTAATTAAATAACTTATAATAATTTATACATGAATTTGGTAGCTTGTCATCACAAAATGCATTAAAAATTAATCACGTTTTACCTCGCCTCGTTCATGTCAAAAGTTTTTTCAGAACGTATTAAAACTCCGTTGAGTCGGAATCTCTGGAGAGTGTTGTTTTTAATTACAAAACATAACCATTGTTATCAATGTAACTGAAACCAAATGGACGGACCTGACATTATTCTAAAAGTCCTATGTATATCAGTGAAACGTGACGAAACGGACAGATAACCCCAGTGAAATGTGACAAAACGGACAACTGATAACCCTGACACTTGATAAAAAGTACCTAATCGCACTAAATATAAGACAAGGACATCAAAAAAATTGTCAGGCCCCCATAATCGTCGCTTACATCTCGTAACACGGCTAACTTTCATTGAGTTTCACTGAGCGCCTTTCGCGCGTCTAACACATTTTTCCTGGTGTAAATCTGAGCAGCGTAATGGGAAAAGTTGTAACAAGTATTCTGAACATATTATGTGCCATTAATATTCTGACTAGTCTCCGACGTTGGCAACCCTATAAAAGTTCAATGAACGAACGTGGCGGTTGCTTATAATTTTAATATTTACGTGTTATTGCGTTCTTGCGAATACAGGGGGATTTTGTAAAGGAATAGCAAGGCTGAACATCGCTGGTGAAAAATACAGGAACCCTGACAAAAAAAAAGGAAATCTATAGATTACGTTTTCGGAAAGAGAATGAAAGAAATCTTCCTGTTCAGAGGAAAAAAACAATATTTGGGGTTTTTTTTTTAGATGGGAAATCATCCAATTACTTCTCAAGCTCTTGGGCGGAGCGAGAGGGAAAGTCATGTCAGACTTTTACTGACTAAAACCTACTATGATGTTCCTTCTTTGCCTTGCGTTCAAGGGCCCCGGGTTTTCCTTCTAGAAGCGAACCCATGGTCCTAGTGGGCTTCGGTTCTGCTGTGCCCCTATGTTCTGTGATTCACAAAACTCAGCCTGTATAGTCGGAACTTTTATATTGAAAGATGAACATTCGTGTAAAAGGATTTTTGTGTCGCTTTCACAAATCAATCTGAAACTTTCAGCGTGTGTGACGATCGTGTTCTGGTTTTGACAGAAATTGTAGATGTGACGGGGTCGTCACATGTTAGGGCGGGTGCCCTGCCAGGAAAATTGTGGCACACTTCGAATTTTTATTAAAACCCGATACTTGTTTTAAAAAAAAAGTTAAATAAAAAATCTCGTCCTTTTTCCTCAAAATCGTATTTTCTTATCCAATTATGAAATCAATTGAGTCATAAATAAATACAAGTAAGTTTTCCGAAGACCCAATTTTCCGGTTATTCGCTATAAATTAAAGAATTATTATATTTACTCAGCGAATATCTTCTCAAAGCTGTAGGTAAATAATTTGAGACGAGACACGCCGACTGTTCCCAGCTGTATTCGAAAAATAAGAGGTTCAATTTTTCACCTTTTGTGGACAAAGGAATATAAAAAAAGGATTTTATACAAATGGAAACGTTCCTTTTTGAGCAGTCTATTGTTTGTATAAGGCGAGAAAATGTTTTCTGGGGGAAGCAAAAACCCTTTTCTGTTCACCACTTAGCTATAAATGGCTGGAATTTATGATTCATTCGTTGTTTAAGGATTAAGTTTCTAATGTGTTACATTTAAGTGTTAGTCTAGGCAATATCTGTCCGTTGTCGTAGCGAAACGAATTTTATTAGACCCTCATCATTGTGAAGTGACTTAACAAACAAAGCATTATTCAATTTGTCTGTGAAGATAATAATTATATCAATGTCATAAGAAGTCAATAATTGACAACCGACAAATGTATATAGGGTTTGAGAAAAAAAATGTCCCTTTTTTCAGGATTTTTGCATATAATATTTTTCTTATAAATGTTAGACAAGATCGTGATTGAGACCGTGTGTATTGTTAAGCACCTCAGGTCACCACGTGGTGGCAGGTAAACCACACAAATATAAGTATTCCCAAGGAGGGTTAGTGTCAGGTAGGTGGCCGACTGCCATAAAACAGTAGCCATATCTTTTGCAACATGTTGAGTATAAATGAAATCCTGCTGACAGGATAGAAAAGAAAAAAAAACGTGTTGCGCCGACCCCAAATAAGATGGGACAAGGGCAAGAAGATGATGATGATGATGATGAAATGTTAGACAAGATCGACAATTTTTTTTATAGCCTGATCCGTCCCACTCCTGGGACAAGGCCTCCCTCCACTCCTTCCATCCATCGCGGGCCCACACTTCCTCTAGCCAGTTCTGGCGATTGACAATTATTACGCAGTAAATTTTTAATAGCTTTTAATTCTTTCAATATTCCTTTGTAAACTGCGATGATGTAAGTGATAACTATCGAGGCATGCCGAATTGACGTCTGTCACACGTGTGTTAATCACTGTAATAACACATATATACTTACGGTTGTTTATATAAGACTTGAGATGCAGTAATTGCGTAGTTTTTTATTGTCTACAGATATTTTGAGCTTGACATTGCCAAGGATAAGTACTCAACTGATATTTGAATGAAATTATATAAAAGCATAGGTATCTATCTATATACATATATAAAAGGAGAAACTGACTGACATATCAACGCACAGCCGAAACTACTGGGGCTAAGGAAAAAGAAAAACTAAGGAAGCTTTGTGCAGAATTTCATGTTCCTACATGAAATTCTGCACAAAGCTTCCTTTTATGACGTAGACGAGCACTAAAAGAAGATTTTCTAAAATTCACCCCCTGTGGGGATGTAACGGAGTCCAAAGTTTGTATAGAAATAGCTATTATCACGCGGGCGAAGCCGCTGGCAGAAGCTAATACATACGTGAAATTTTATTAAATTTATTCATCCTAATTGAATGAAATTTTAATTTAAAAACATTTTTTGATTATATTATAAGTAAACATGTGATGAAGATGGAGATAGAGCAGTTTTGGCCCAGTAGTCCCGCAGTTGTAGGTTGCAGGTTCAAATTCAGCCAGGGACATTACTTTGTATAATTTATTTCATCACCATTACTCTCAAAACGAAGAAAGAAAACATCGTGAGGAAACCGGCATGTCCTAGAATCAAAAAATTATGTGACATCCACCAATCTACATTGGACTCGCGTGGTGGATACTCCCTCTCCTAGTGAAGAGGCCTCAGTCCTAGCAGTAGTAGGGGAACATTATACGGCTGAATATGATTATGATAATGTAGATGGATGGAGAGAGAAAGAAAGGGCAAAAAAGATGGATGGATTGTGTGAGGAGTGAAAATAATGAAAAAATACCGGGCAAGTGCGAGTCAGACTCGCGCACTGAGGGTTCCATGAAAACAGTTCGATTTTCGAATTGAACTACGAAGATTTTTCTCAATCGCAATTTTTTTTTGGGATTTAACTACATGTTTACAGTTTTCAGATTTTTTCCTATATTTTGCTATAAGGCCTTGCTTCATGTCAAATTTCAGGATTCTAAGTCAACAGGAAGTACCCTATAAATTTTGATCTCCTTGAGAGTGTTGAAATGTACGTTTTTTGTGACATAAACGGCCTTATCTTTTTTTTTTCGTTAACTCAGAAGTTTGATTTTTTCACAGCTTCAAGGAAGCGCAAGCTTGAGTATATGATTTTGATTTCAACTCAATACCTCTACGCGTTCTCGAGATAAAGGGTCGCGAAGACCCCAAGTAAAATGAGACAAGGTCAGAAGGCAACAAAACCATCCGCTTTGTTAAGTCATTCAAAATACATACTATATATATATTACTGGACATAGGCCTCCCCCAAGTGTCACCACAATGATCGGTCCTGTGCGTCTCGCATCTATCGGACTCCCGCAACCGTTACCAAGTCATAGGTCCACCTTGTAGGAGGCCTTCCAACGGTACGTCTTCCGGTACGTGATCGCCACTCCAGAACCTTTCGGCCCCAACAAACAATCAATCTGCAAGAAATAATCTGCTCTGATAACATTACCACTCGGTTCATTCTCCAGCAAGAATCTCAGCTTACAAGAAAAAATAATACCAGCACTATAAACATCGCAAATTCATTATTATAATCATGTCCTTCATCTCGACTTTCATTTTAATTAGACTCGTAAGGGTTGCCTTACGTTTAATATTATAGACAGTGTACAAAGACCGTAACAGGATATTACTAGCTACAGTGTATTTTACATGGAAAATTCAATTTATGTGTTGTTTTTTAGGCACACGTGTATTCCGGCCGTCCCTTGGAATGTTTTGCAAACAGGTAAACTCTTAAAATACCGGGCATGTGCGAGTTGGACTCGCGCACTGAGGGTTCCTTACAAACTTACCTGTGAAAACAGTTCGTTTCCCGAATTGACTTACGAAGATTTTTTCGAATAGCATAAAGTGTTTTTTTTTGTGACGTATCAAAAAACTTACAGTTTTCAGATTTTTTCCTACACTTGTGCTATGAGACCTTGCTTCATGCCAAATTTCAAGATTCTAGGTCAACGGGAATTACCCTATGAATTTCGATTTCCTTGAGGCTGTCGAAATATACGTTTTTTTGCGAGATAAAAGGTCGTTTCTTTTTGCTCGTTAACTCAGAAGTCGATTTTTTTAAGCTTCAAGGGTCCGCAGGCCTGAGATGTATATTGTTTAAATTTCAACTCGATACCTACACACGTTCCCGAGATAAAGGGTCATGACTTGAGGATAATGTAATTTAATAATATTTTAATTTCATAATATGATTGAATAATAATAATGTTTAATAATATTGTAATTTAATCTATAATTGAAGGTAATAATGATGTTATTTAAATTTATTCTTAGTATATTAGTTTTTATATTGTAATGACAATTTTCAGTTTTAAACCGAATAATAATCATTAATTAATAAGACCTAGTCTAATGTAAATGCTGTGCATACCTATAAGTGACTTTTTTACACAGGATGACCTCGTAAATGTGTTGTAGTCAATGTTTAGTAATTAAGTCGTTGGTATGCCTATATAAATAAATAAATGACAGACAGACAGACGGACGGACAACAAAGTGATCCGATCCATGAAGATGATTCAGTTTTTTTCCTTGTGAGGTACGGAACCCTAAAAATTGAGCAACTGTAGAAAGGATAATTCTACTATGGACTTTATATGCAAATGCTTCAATATAGTTTTATTAAAGGATAACTTTTAATTACTAGCTGTCTGCCACGGTTTTTCTGGCTCCTTTGGTTACTGGTTCTTTTCTGTAGGCTATAGCCTGATGTTATATAACCTGTATTTTTTTTTATGAACCTGGCTATCCATATAGATATAGAACATTTTAGATTTTGTATTTATTATATACTATCTTCTGCTAGCAGCTTCGCCTGCATGACAGTAGGTTTCACCATACAAACTTTGAACCCCCGTTTCATCCTCTTAAGGGGTGAATTTTGGAAAATACTCTCTTAGTGCTCGTCTACGTCGTAAAAGGAAACCTTGTGCAAAACATCACGCTCCTAGTCCCAGTAGATTTGACTGTGCGTTGATATGTCAGTCAGTCACAGCTTTTATTATATATATCGACGTCTTCGGGCAATAAATCGGTAATCGAATAACAAATTTTTGCGATTACCGACATGTTGTCCGGGGATCACGTCGACATATAGATTTCCAAGATTAGAGCGATTTAACAAATAAAAAAAAAACTTCCGCTTTTTTACATTAAGTAAAAAGAGAGAGAGATTGCGGTATGCGATAAGGCCGCCCATTGTATGTACATATGTGTTTTAATTTAGTTTCCTTTTATGTTTATATTGGTGTACAATAAAGGATATAAATAAATAAGTACCCACATAAAAATAAATTTCCCATTAAAAACACAAATACAAATCATTTCCAGATAATTTCTCATTTACCGCGCCAATAGAATCGTCATCTAAATAAATCCAATAAGCCATTTATCTCGCGTTTTGCATAAATATGTAATACCTATCCTTGATTATACAAAGTTTACGACAACGAGCCATGACCTTGGAAGGAAATACCTAACTCAAAGGTTAATTGATTCGTCGTCATGACGAGCCTCTCATTAACAATGAATAAAACTTACTTACTAATACTTCACGTGAAATGAAACAAACTACTTTAGATTAAATTTAATCGATCCTTTTTTTCGGTTGGGAAAATCATCAACATCAATCATCTCATGACATCCCCGCTTTTGGGCGGAGCGGGGTATAGTGTCAGACTTTAACTGACTAAAAAACCACTCCTGTTCCACTCCTTCTTTGCCATTTTTTTTCCAGGGCCACGGGGATCTCTTTCGCATCACCCATGGCCCCAGTAGGCTTCGACCCTGCTGGGCCCCTACGGTTGCTGACATCTCCTTGAGGCACGCGTGGAACAGTATTATCGACGACTTGGGCTCGGTCCGGACGGTTACCGGACGATCGGACGGCGAGCCACCCGTTGCTCGCCGTCCGCAAGCCCGCGCCTACGGTGGCCGGAAATCGGGATCGGAATCCTGGCGGCGATTGGGGCGTGAGGACCTTTGCCTCACGCGATCGGCCTCCTCCTTTGCTAGCATTACTGCTTCGCAGAAGGAGGCGACCACCTGCCACTCCTCCACGCGGTGACGGACTTAATAAGTAATAGATCCTTACGTATTATAAAACAAAGTCCGTCACCGTGTCTGTACACGCGTAGACCTTAGGCTCCTATCTTGGCCTCAAAGAGATCTCAACATGATTGACAAGGCTGCCAATGCCTGTCAGGGCTGCAGTATGATTCGAATGAGTTACCACTAGCCCCTGAAACGTTTAGAAAGATTATTAAATATCTAGTTAATAATTTCTAGCGGTTTAGAAAAAAATATATTTAGAACTAGATTCCAGCGCTACCTGCTGGTTCCAATTGTGAATGTAAATTTAATAAAATCCGGTCAAGCCATTCAGGAGGAGATAGGTCACAAAAATACGTACAGAGGAATAATAAGGTCACCTTCAGATTTTCCGGCAATTAATTAATAAAGAGGAAAATTGTATTTCAAAACTATAAAGGCAACAAATAAAGGACATAACAGTTAAAATAACTTCTTAAACATGTCGTTAAATTAACAAATCACGAGCAGAAGTCAGTTTAATGGTTACAATGACGATTTCATGTGAACGGTAGTATGTCTGTCATCGTCAGAATGTGGAATGTTGTAAAAATCGTCGAATACTATGTTTTGGTACCAGGGCTACAGAATCTCAAGGTAGTTTGTTCTTCGACGCCAAGAGTGGTATTTTATGACCTATTATTTCAATGTGTTTAATGACTTTAAGGCTAATATCTAGGGCTGTGGATTGTTTGAAAAGAGTTACCGCGGCCCTTCTGTTTTACCATGACGTTTAAAATAAGATTGTTTTATTCTTATTCCATTGTGGGTAAGAGATGGCGCTAGACAACCTGTGTAGCTTCTCTTACTCACACTGAAATAAAAATGAAACAATCTTATTTTGAACGTCATGGTGGGTTAACCTGGAACGCGGATGGCTGAAGAAACACGGTCAGATTTTTAGCATATACTTTCCCACTGCTGGGCAAAAGACGACTTCCTCCAGGTATTTAGTCGGTCAAGTTTTATTCAGTTATATTTTGGCACTCTTTCTCGCTCGACAGAGTGGGAGAAATTATTTGTTAATTTCTGCCATGACGTCTTTAACTCATCATAATTCGGATATGAGATAGGGATAGTGTTATTCGTCCTGTATACCTCTGTCTCTTTCTCAAACCGAAATTATAATTATTATAATTAAAAGATGTCATAGGAGCCCTGTCAAATGATCCTGAAAAAAAAAATGGAGGAATCGGGGGCGTGGCCTACTCGAGGCGTTTAACGCAAACGAAACGATCGTAACTTAGCTAGGGGGGCTGATAGACTTAATTGGTATTATTTCCAAAACAATTCTTTTCTTCTCAGAATATTTAATTACAAGCTAAAAATAAAACGATAACCGGATGAAATACCCATACAAGTAGCTCATTAACATTTATTTTATATAATTACTCGTATCAAGACGAATGAGCCCGGAAGTGCATGGTTTTATCGTTATCACATCATGACGTAATATTTACACGACATAAGGCTGAGGCCACACACGGCGCGAGCGCAAACTTCAGATTACAGGGTTGTCACGCTAATGTGACGATGTCGTAACATGATTTTATATTCATAGGAAATGTTAACGCGACATCGCGAACACGTTTTTTACGTGACTTCCTGGAATATATATAAAGTTTTTTGTTTAGTAGAAAGTTGTTCTTTTTGCTTTTGCACGGCGGAGGCGTCCTTAATTTTATGCTCGTTTTGTTATGAAAAGATTTGATCTATGGAAACATTATTTTATGAACCTATCTACGGATTTTTTATGTAGGTATGTTTACTTACATAAAATAATTTTTAACACTTTCGGGGCCAAGGATTCCTAAGTGTTTTTTTTTTATTAGAGCACAATGGTTTTAATAAATATTATTAACAGTTTACACCCTTAAAGTGAACAAAAAAAAAAACAACTGCCTGCAATTTTCTTATAATAATTGCAGTTACTTAATAACATTATCATATTACACAATATGGCAAAACCTTCTAGTAAAAAATAACTTATTAAAATTGCAAAAAAATATGGCAATAGCTGTAAGTTTTATTTAGTAAGGTTTTTTTTGGTAATTTACCGCAATCATCGTAATATTGCAGATAACTTTTTTTACTTTGTACCCGTTGATATGGGTTGTACAATAATTGAAAATCTAAAAACCATCTAAATACGTTAGGGATATTTAAATTTGGACTAAAGTCAGGTTGTACTAGCTGAGCATGAAATCTAATCAACAATAGCTATGTATGTTATACGACTAGGGAGGTGGATTGGGATGTGAGCACACGAATGAGGTATTGTGTGCTCCTAGCATTGAAAGTGTTAGGCAGAAAAATAAAAATAATTAAACTATAGAAGCTTCTATCCTGAAATGAGAGCTGTTACTTTGAAAAATAAAACCCTAACAAAAAAGAATACCTAGATTAATTCAGTGATCACTTATCCAAATAGTAATATCATTTGAACAAATATCATAATCCAAAAATCTTATGCGCCACTAAACATGACTGGCATAAAAGACCCTACTACTCTAATAATAAGGATGACAACGTTATGCAAATCGTGGTCAGATATAACATTTCTATCCGCCTGTCCGAATTTCTGCGTCGTCAGCGGAACCATGAAGGGACTAATGCCCGTTTTACGGTTTTCCCCTCTTTTTATGGTTATTTCGGATATGATTGTCGACACTCGTAAAAGAACTTTTCTTATAAACGTTTTCATATGGATCAGCGTTTACGTTATCCTTTCAAGGACTTTGTATATTCTTTGGGATTACTTATTTTATATACCTAATATTTTTATAAATTTTGTTTCGTAGAAAGTATTGTAGATTGTGGAATATTGTAATCATACTAATCTGTGTATATTTGTTACGCCTTTATACGCAAACAGCTGAACGAATCTAGTTGAAATTTAATACCAAGAGAGTTTACATCTTACGACTTATACATAGGCTATATTTAATAATGGGGAAAGTACTCATTCCTCATATGAAACGCTGCTGGCAGAAGCTAGACAATTAACTCGAGGAAACATATTCCTGCAAAAAAAAGTATATAAGCATAATAAGCCTTATAATGTTCCCACTTCTGGGACTCAGGCCTCCTCTCTAGGAAAGGGAACGGACCCTAATCCACCGTGCGGGCCCAGTGCGGGTAGGTGGATGTCACATGCCTTCGAATTTTCAGTTCTATGACATGCCGGTTTCCTTACGATGTTTTCCTTCATCGTTTTGAGAGCAGTGGTGATGAAATAAATTACACAAAGTAATGCGCCTGGCTGGGTTTCAACTTGCAACCTACAGCTCGTAAGTAGGGGGGGGGGGGGCGTTACCACTCTGCTACCACTGCTCTACAAAAAGTATACTATGTATTATTTCAGAACATGGTCTAACCATGTCCCAAATGATATCCGAATCCGCAGAATGTGCAGATACGAACGTGAAGAAGGAACAAGTATACGTATATACATATATAAATTTCACCGTTATAACATCAATGCTATACATATGGAGTGGTAGATAATACACAAAACAAATAATAAAAAAGAATACAACATCAAATCGTTAATTTAAAAAAACACATCAAACCCAAATATATTTAGTTAAGGCACACCGCACACGGCATTCCAACATCAAATTAGTATAACATTTTTATTAAGTACATCAAATACAACGGTAAGTACTGTCTTATTGAATTTTCAGACAATGTCAACAAAGTAATATGAATGTGAAACTAATTTAAGGTAGACACTACATTGGGCACACGTACGCCACGTACACTGATCCGAGCGCGTCGGTCTCCATGCATTTTATATGGCGACTAGACTTGTAGAGCTACATTATGTCCACGCCACGCGACGCGACTCAACGTACAAATCAGGCGAGGCCCACGTGTGCGTCGGTCTAATGTAGTTCCCACTTTATACTTATATTTGTGATCAAACTTAGTCAAATGAGCACTTTTTGAAATTGAACACATTATAACGTAAGTTTGATCGTAAATAAACAGTAACAAAGTTTATCAACTTTTCAATGTTACTTAGTAAACATTGTCGTTATATTCAAAAGAAACGGACAACGTAAAAAAACACCAACATACTCTGTTAAAATAAATTCAAACGATACCAAAGACATTGTCAAACGAAATCCAGATATTCTAGTAATTTTTATCATAAGCTAGGTACGAAAATCACTTTACCACGCTTATGACATTAATATTCTTTTGTGAAAAACACTCAAATTTAATATGTGCCAAAATATTCATATGCTTTGATTTTTTTCTAACTTTCTTATAATATATTTCATAACCACAAAAACGAAATATTCTTAAACCTGTTTCTGATGTTTTGTAACAAATTATATATTTAATAACATGAACATACCTTCAGCAGAAATTGAAAAAAGCAATTTCCACACGAGCTTTGATTTTATAGAATCCGGTTTTACCAAGAATTATAGAGGAGGCAAAGCCGTGACTGAACGTTTTCATATTTTATGTTGTTGTCAACATTTTGTAATTTTATTTTCACCGGATTTGTTTTTATTACAGGATAATTCCGTGTGACTGATGAAAAAAATAAATGGTGTAAGCTTGTTTTGTTGAAATGTGAAGCTGTTGTCTGATTATAATTTTATATTAAGTCAATTTTCATTTTTGTCTGTGAGACTTTACTTGTGAGTACGCTTGACATCATTGTATCGGTCTGTTTAAACTTAAGTAGCACTTTGGTAGTAGTACTACCTGTAGTAGATTTTGTATATTCTGTGTGCAACCTTATTGAAATATTAATAATAAGTGTTAAACAGAATTGACTCATCGTTCTATTTCAGCCTGCCAAGGCAGCGGCAAAGTTCGGAAGACTTACCGCAGCCGTGGAACACAGGTGGGTTATAGTCAGTAAGTCTGACACTCTCTCTCGCTTTACTCAGAGCAAGAGGATTCCATGATACCACATCGAAAAAAAACAAACATTAAATCATTTGATATAGACTGAACGATTCTTTAAATTCCTAGTTAAATTTTATTTGGACGTCGTGCAACTGTTTTCCTACCAGCATATTAATTTCTTAATTTGTGGCTTTCCCGTACATTAACCCGACTACCAAGTTCATAAACTCGAGTTTAATACTCCAACTTCTTAGTACTTAAGCTCAGCTATAGAGCTTATTTATACAGAGCCGATATTGCTGTAAACTTTGGTTATTTTGCAAAAGAAAAAAATATTTGCACTATTAGTAGTTCGTAAAGTTTTATTAAAATTGCGCCTAATGGCTGTCATTAGGAAGTTTTTTTTTTACTATCTTTACCTATTATAAATATTACTTTTTTTCTTTACTTTGGGTTTGTTGTTTAATCTACTTGAATATTTTAAATCCCTTTGGTACAGGCACATTTGACGCATTATTTTTCTTTTCTTTTGTTTATGATTAATTTAAAAGAAGAAAATTTACTATTTTCTATAAAAACTTTCTTTAAATATTTTTTCTTTCTTCTTTACTTTCTGTATCCATTAAATAAAATAATCAAAGCATATGAACGACACCAGGGCAAAATAAACTGGCAGGAACAGGTGCGTTAGTCGTTGGGGACTGTAGGTACCTGGGGAGGTCGAGCGCGCCTTGAAGGTCGGTGCAATCATGACTGTCTCTGGAAATCACAATCAAATATATCAAATGTTGAGCCTGAAACTAGTATTTACTTAAATAGTAAGATTTTATTTAAATTCAATTAAGTATATTCGTATTATTGATAAACAAACAATAGGCTAATAAGAATATTGTTTTTTTTTTTTTTAAATACGGTGTCACGTTGTCGCTTTGCGCATGTTTACTAGCCCTCACCATCATCTTTCTGACCTGGCCCCATAATACTAGGGGTCGGCGCAAAACGTTTTTTTCTTCCATTCTGGCCTGCCCCCCTAGCCAAGTTACAACCGTTTTGAGTCAAATTCCGTTCTCCAATCGGTAACGCCTCGATTTCAGCAAGTGTAGAAAACGATAAGTTGGTAGCGACGTTGACGCGCCTGAGTCAGCCGCTCGTTCTACAATAACAACGGATGTAGCGTTGAACAATTCATTCTATCATTTTGAACGATGTGAACTTGGCTACAAATTTTCTATTCGTTTGTTCTGACTACGTGACTTAACGTTGAGATAATGTCATTCTCATACATTTGATTAGTTTTCGACTAGCGTTAACGATTGCAGATTATCAACTTGGCTAGTGGTGCTGTCTACCGTCAAGCTATCACTGTTTCCCTTTTCTTTCGTATCACTCCTAACACAATCCATTCTAAATGATACTGCATAATTTCTCTCTAGAACATGTCTTCGACAAAGATTAAGGGTGTAAGTCTTCTTGAAAATGTCAATTTCGTCTCTCGGCAATGAAAACCACGTAAAGCATAATCTTCAAATAAATATTAAACATGTACCTATGGAATTGAAAAACTCGCTTTTTCGGAAGACATAATTTTCTTGTTTCTCTTTGTCTATATGTATACAGACTATGAAGCGTAGTCAGCAACTTCTTAATTAGTGTATACTGAATTATGTTCCTTTGTTTCAACTGTTTATTTATTTTTTCTTCGTCCCGTTTTTTTTTTAATAAGTTTTTAAAAGGTTTTCACTGCCAAGCAACGATATTTATTTAATCGTGTCAAAGTTCGGCCATGCTATTGATCAAAAGTATTTCTGTTGACACCCACACCATTTGGAGGTCCATTGTCACAAGTTTTCGATGAACAATATCTTACTGGACATTTAGCTAGGAAAGATCTTGTTCGTTTACAGGCATTTTGAAATGGAACCCAACTTGTACCATGATACCACAAATTTTTAAATCTTTGCCCCAAATTAAGAATGATTCCTGTATTGTGGGTTTTTTTTTCGGGTGGGAAAATCATCTAATGACATCCCATCAGCTCTTGGGCGGAGCGGGGAATAGTGTCAGACTTTTACTGACTGAAAACCCACTCCTGTTCCTATTTTTCCAGGGCCCCGGGGATCTCTTTCGCATCACCCATGGCCGGCACACTGGGGCCATGGGTGATGGTTACGGCCTACGGTTGCTGACATCTCCTTGAGGCCCTGTGTTGTGGGTGCTTTCACAATCATGTAAACTCACAAGACACCTAGACCTGGAATCTGTAGGCTATAGAAATATTTGTGATCCGTGAGGGATTCGAACCCGTAGCGCAGCAGCTGATCATTCAACCACTGCGCTTACTACGCCTTACTAGGCAAATAACAAAAAGACTAACGTAAAATGTCTAAGGCTGAATTTCCGAAAACAATAACATTATTATATTTTCAAATCATCTATTTTCAAATATCTAAGATGGCTGAATAAACCGCAGAAATAAGTCAACCTTTTCCTCATAATATATCAATCTGTACAACTTAAACTACATACCTACAATAAGCGAACACATAGTAGGTAATACTTTAATATTTATTTTCCATTGTATTATTTTCCAGTTGAATAAATACGCTGAATAAAATTGTACACATCAATGTTATTCTACTCTACTTGATATAAAAACAAAAAGAAAAATAAATGGGAATAAAACCAGTGCAACACGATGCATGGGTGAAACCTATGATACTACTCATAAGGAAAAATTAAATTTGTAAGAAATCGTATAAAACGTGGCTGATGGAAATGTTGAAAAATGTATGTAGTTTCATTCAATCATTCATTAAGTAATGATATTTTGAAATGTAATTTTGAATGTTGACTTTGTGATATACATACATGTAAGTACAATAAACTATTCTACATACAATAAAAAAAATTAAATGGAAAAGGTGGGCAAACAAACAAAAAAAAGAATTGGGTTGAAAAATATTTAAAAAAAAATTAACATTCGCAACTATTAAATATAGTATATAATGTTGTATGTAGTGATAATATGATTTAAAAGAGTGTCCATGGAGTTTCTTGCACGTTCTTCTCCATAGAGATCTACGCTTTGGAACGTGTAATTTAGCTTCACTTTTTTTTATTTTTGACTGACCGACATTTTGACAATTCAAAAGTGACTGTAATTGTTCTATTTGAAATAAACGTTTCTGATTTCTGAGTGAAGATTATAAAAAAAAATACAGTTTTCCCAAAAAAATTAAATTAATAAACGATGGAGAAGAAATGCGACCATCCCTTAAATTTATAAAGACCTACGAGCGTACGTGTAACGACTTTACAAGAGAAAGTGTTTATATGCAAGTCTGTAAACAAAGTGAATTATATCATCGTTATCTACAAGACGCACGTATCTTTACGAGTCCCGAGCAAGGCCATCCAAGTTCGGAATGCGATCGTCCGTTATCGCACATATTTCATTTGTTCAATTTAACAATGTGAGGTTATCTTTTCAATAAAATAAGTTGAATATAAATTATGGGAACGATTGGGAAGAGCGCAGATGTATGCCTTCTTGTGATCCAATAAATTCAGCTGAAAAGGATCATATACATGATTCAACGAAGATTTTGATATTATATGGCACGTTAAAGGAAACATAATCATTATGGGAATAAATTTTACGAAGGTCTTTTAATCATCAAATCACTAGAAGTACGGCGATGCACCATCAGTACATGGTGGACATTCTACCAGTACGCGCGGAATGATTTGGAAACATATTAATAAATAGTGCTTACAACTGAGGATTGGACTTCTGTGCTGGAGTCGATACAGATTTAAGTCCAAAGTGGTTAGGTTACTTCTAGATGAACGTGCTGCAATGTCGACCACATCATCATTTACTATCAGATGACATAGAGGTCAGACCGTGAACCACATAGGCCACAGGATTTGCAAATAATCGATTTTAATATGAGTCGGTGATTAACAAAAATCGGGTATCGACATCCAGCGTAACAATATCAGGAGTAGTCTCAGGATGGGGGCCAAAGCGAGAACGGAGCTAAACAAATATTGAATTAACGCGCACAGAATAATTGCAGAGAAAGTGTACCGACCATTTATCAGCTGAGACTAGCAAGTGTTCATTACCATCACTTTATGTATTTAGGACGCTTTGGGTAAACGCAACGGGACCTTGTAACTATCTGTATGCTTTTTATGTTTGTCATAACGGCGGACTTTGATGTTACGTGTGTTTTTGTCTTGTTACAATGTTGCTACGATGGAAAAGATTCTTGGGAGAGAGAATGGACTGATGTAAATCTTAAATTTTTAATAAAGATATTGTTGTGTTTTGGCTTTTTAATTTCTTTAATTAATATTTGTAAATTAGTTACCAGATAGAATACAACGGAATCCACAATGTACATTTATCAACTTATACTCATATGTATGTATACGAGTTTAAGTTGATAAATATACTTTGTATTATGTTCTGTTGTTGCTGTTCTATTCCTGATATGAAATTAAGGTAAAAAGTGGAGAATTTAATGAGTGCTATCGATGCTGCTATTAAGGTAGCCCCCTATTGGGCCCAAAAAATTTGACGAGTTTACCATCGAATCGAAAAGAAGAAGAAGAGAAGGTAAAAAGTGTGGGAAATAGACAAAGCAATCGTGCAGTCAGTAATATCTATTATAAAATTCTGATTAAGCTACGCCACACGCTTGCAGTGTCAACTTCATCACTATATATATAATGGAGACGTGTATTAACATCACAGACGCTTTGTCTTGTCCTCATTTTTGTGGGAGTAATGCAATGATATTATGTAAAAATCTCACCTAAATTTTTATAGAAAAGACAGAATCCCTTAATGGGAGATACGTAATCAATCACTTATCAGCAGGTAAAAAAATTGAGCATTTAGCAATAAAATTTTTGAGAGTTCAATAAAATTAATTGAAACTTTTAATTTTCTCCCATTACAGTAAAAAGGTTTCAAAGATTTTTAACGCAGGTTGTATTTTTCAATTTGATCGACAAACCCTTTTTCTTCTCAGTCCTGTTTAAAGCAATGATAACCCTCTCACACAGTCTGACACGCCCTCCACCCCGTCCAAGGGCGCGAAATGTCATTAGATGATTTAGATGACAAAAAAACCCTCTCAAACCTTTCTATAAACATATGAATAACAGCTACATCATCATACTATCCTTTTAGCAAAGAAGTAAAGGTCGCAGAAAAACCAAACGTGAATATAATTTATTATGAGATATCGCTGAATAAAGAACCTTTTGTGGTTAAATACTTAAAGTAGCTTTGTTTTGGGAAGTCGCCCCTAATGGTCGACGCTGACCTTAGAGAAGTGACGTCAGACTACGGATTTGTAGAAATATAGATATGGCTGATAGTTGCAGCTAAATGGGCTATAGTGAAGACAAAAGTCAACGACTTTTTCAGTAAAGTTTTTAGATATTTAATGAAAATGAGCAGTTATAGTTCAGTGGTAATAGCCTCGACTAACTGAAATCAGAATCATTTATTTATTTGTTAAACATAGCTATTAATTTAGAATCTTATAAGTAATTAGCTTCTGACAGCGGCTTCGCCCGCGTGAAAGTCGGATTCTCCATACAAACACACAATTTTGGACCCCCGTTACATACGAATACTAAAGATCAAGTACATGATTTTGAAACCCCCAGTGGTGGAATGTTACGTCGATTTTTTCCAGTTAAAAAAAATCTGCATTTTTTTAATTTTGAACTGTGTAAAATCATTGAAACCCGACGAAAAATTCCACCACGGGGGGGTCCAGAATCATGTACTAGATTCGTTGTATTCGTTTGTGCGTCGATGTCAAAGACACCGTGTTTAAGATGAATGGTATGGGGTAGACGATGTAGCTGGAAATAAAGTAAAGTGTATTGAAATGACAACTGATAGCAATGTTGAGGAAAATAATTCACACTGCCCAAATCATTCGGTATAAGAGTAAGAAGATGATAACAATGATCACAATAACTAAATCTGCTGACTATATAATCAATAACGCACACCTTAGTCGGAATAGTGCGACAGTGCGAGCAAAATATGATTTGGAATGGTAAATCAGCCCACCAGTGTTGCTATTCGCAGCGGTTGGTCCGTGAAATCGAATTGGCTCACTGTCAGGTACGAAAATAAGCAGAATATAATATCTTGTTCGGTGAAACGAGAATTCGATACAGTGTTACAGGTGTGTCAATGAATCACACACATATACTTAAATATTTGAATAATTATAAATACAAAAAAGATGATACTGAGTCTGTTTTTACAGCTCGCGAAAACAGACCGAGTGTTGCAAATTTTATTATCGAGTACATCACCTGTGCAAATTGTATAAATTGAGCTGAATTCACACGTCATAATATCACTTTGATCTAAGTAGGCTTCGCTTGGTATCATCAACAATGAAATAAAAGTAAATAATATATTGTACAAGGAAATAAGCAGCTACATCTCTTAGCTCACAATATGAGAATAGACTCGATTTGTAGGAATAATATTACATAGATTTTGCTTAGGTAATACCTACCTAGGTACATTTTTTTTTTCATTATTAATAAGCTCGCGCTTCATTACTATTTCAGCTTCTTCTTCTTTTCTTGTCGATGTACTCTAACTATATTTTTTCTGACCAGTATTTGGCAATCTCTACGGCTCTGTTATTGGCCTCGTATAGATCCTGAAAACTGCAGGTGGTTGTGCAGGATGGACAGCATAGAAAATGACGCATGTCCTGTGCAGCGTCTCCACACTGGCACTGTGTTAAAGATGGGTCGAGGAAGCCCCATTTGGCCAAATCGTTTTTACAGCGGCCAACCAACTATCTCACCTGATGGTAAGCGATGGTCTGGTTGCCATTGAAGCACGCTTAGGCTGGATGCAAACATGGACGGACACTTTTATGTCTTAACTCAGATACAACCTGCCGATGAATATTTGATTTCTATAAAATCAGTATGAAATCATCCACTACCTGCGCATACGTAAACATTTTTTGTCCAGTTGCTTCCACTTAACACATACTCATGACCAAACTGTTCGGTGTCAGTAACTGCAAAGATCGACCAATCAATACCCATCGGAAGATCTGTTAACCATAACGTATTTGCCAGCGACTTTGCCTGCGTAAAATTCGAAAATTATCCCAAAGAAATATACTCCGGGTACTTATGAAAAAATATCATAATTATATGCTATTCGAGGATATGGTCTACTGTTGTGTCTAAGTAAATTTAAATCCGATCAGCCGTTCGAGCGTGAAGAAGGAACAAATATACAGACACTCACAAACTTTCGCCTTTATATTTTTTATAATTAGTGTGATTTAATGTTTATGTACAATAAGGCTACATAAACGGGCTTAATGCAACAAGGCTTTCTTTCATAATATACATCATACTATAATAAATACTATGAGGAATATAAAAAAAATATATAATAAAAAGGAGTCAAAATATAATAAACCAAACTGAGTTTGAGAGAACTTTCGAATTTTACGTTTGAAGAAAAATTTAGTCTTAGATTTTCTGATGTCATCGAGTGATTAATTCACTATTGCAATCTTGTATCCTGTTCAAAACATTATTAAGATTCAATAAAGGCCATAAGGCTTACAAAAATTACCATTATCAAGATTTTCCTCGATAAGTCTCGGCTCTTGTTGACTTGGATTACCAGACCAAAGGCCCAATCATAAATTATTCAATATCCTAGTTAGATTCACTTAGGTATGGAAGTAAGATGAAGACTAAAGTTAGGATAAAGACTAAAGCTATCTTTCTTTCTTCTTGACAATTATTACCGTTCCTCGTGAATTAACTCGTTAATCATACTCATCATCTTGGGGTCAGTGCTACACATATTTTCTTCCATTCTTTCCTGGCAAACGTCACGATATCGCTGACTCCCTTGACATTCTTATCACTCCTCACATTATCCATTTTTTTTTTTCTTTGGCATCCCTCTGTATGCATCCACATGTATACTCATATTTTTAGGGTTCCGTACCTCAAAAGGAAAATAACGGAACCCTTATAGGATCACTTTGTTGACCGTCTGTTTGTCTGTCTACCTGTCTGTTTGTCATGACCCTTTATCTCGTAAATGCATGAAGTTACCCAGTTGAAATTAAAACCATATGCTAATCAAACTTCTGAGTTAACAAATTAAAAAGATACGACCGTTTATGTCACAAAAACGCATATTTTGACACACTCAAGGAAATCTAAATTCATAGGGTACTTCTCGTTGACATAGAATCCCGAAATTTGGCATGAAGCAAGGTCTCATAGCACAATTATAGGAAAAAATAATATAAAATTTAGTGACGTAAAAACTTAAAGTAGTAGTCACTAAAAACATTACGTTAACGTAATTTTTTTGCGATTTGGAAAATTCTTTGTAAGTCAATTCGGAAATTGAACCGTTTTCATAGGTAAGTTTGTACGGAACCCTCAGTAGGTACGCGAGTCCGACTCGCACTTGCCCGGTTTTTTTTTAATAACATGCATCTCTCTCTTCACATGGTCATACCAAGACAAACGATTCCCTTTCAACTAATAATTTTATATTCTCACTAACAAAAGTGAAAGTCTGTATGTGTGTGTGTGTGTTTATTATTCCTTCACGTTTAAACAGTTGAACGGATTTAGATAAAATTTGGCACACAAAAAGTCCATTTTATCTTGGGGAAATTTTGCCAGAAGCAGAAGATAGTAATAAACAAATAGTTTAACCTTTGCTTACTTCCGTCCCGTCCTTCCAAATAAATATACTTTCTTCAGTTTGTGATTCACCTATGTTAAAACTACTACTACAACAAGGAAGACTCATCAGACACATCACAAAACCTAACGATGACGAATCTCCTACTCATCTATCGGAAACTTTACAACTCCAAAAGAATATTTCCGGCGTCTCCACCACATGTTTACGTCATTGATACAGGAATTATTTTTATGAATCAGGGCGAGTCTTCACAGCCGAGTGGTCGCCGGCGCAGCTAATAGAGCCCAGATCCTGTGCAGTGTGTGAACCGGCCGCGCCCATCACACACAATCATACTACATATTCTACGTGGACTTAACTTCCTACATCGACCGTTTTTCACGCACACATACACACCATACACGCATACGAAATTTTAAATAGAAATAAGGGGGATTCCGTCAAGGTCTAGTCGGATGTTTGAATGTAAATGTGTGTGTTATAGGTGAGAATGGTGGAAGTTGAGAATCTGAATAGAACGTGATCTGTGCCGCGTCTGTTGTAACATACAATCAAACTGTTTGCGATGTGACTTGTTTTGCATGAATAAGTTTTTTATAATACATGATACTTATAGTTTGAACTAGTAGATGTTCGGTCGTGGAGTTAGGTAAAATGTTGAAGTGAACAGATCGCATCAATCCATGCGATTTTGCCAATGCAAACGCGTACCAGAATACGCAGCGTTGGAAGGCCTCCCAGAAGGTGGATAGACGTTCTGATGTGGATCGCGGGTATCGGATGGATACAAAATGCACAGGACCTACCATTGTGGCGACACTATGAAGAGGCATATGTCCAGTGTCGGACGTCTTTCGATTGAAATGATGAGATCAAGTTAGATGCTGTAGAACTTTAATTTTTTTTATTGAGGATATTATAACAACAATCTACAAGATGCATGTGACCTACGCGCCGCCGAAAAAATAATATTTTGAACCTAACGAAAAACTGTATCAAAAGAAAAAAATTGGTACCCAAGTCTCCTTTTATACGATTGGCCTTTCTCAGCACGTAATAAAGCAACAAATCTCCCTAGGCAATTTCAACGAAAACCATACAAGACAGCTGAATTCTATTTAAATCCAAAGGAGATAGATGACCAATTTTATGATATGTAGGATAGCTACAGATATGTATCTACTTTCTGCCTGCGAATACTGAAAAATTATGCGAGAGAATATTTTATTCGAAAGGGTGACAAAAGACGCTTCAATCTTTTTTTTTTATAAACTTTGCGCCTCACTAGGAGTTACTTCTGTATCGTGGGTGAGTTCACAAACAAATAAACTCACATGTGACTCAGACCCGGAATAACTATCAGTAGGTCATACTAATATTTGCTTCGTGCTGGAATCCGCAGCAGCCAATCGCTCAACCACAACGCCAACCGTGCCTTCATTTGTGACTTTGTTGTCACAAAATAATGACAAATGTACGAATTGTGACAATGATAAAAGAATAGTTCAGAGGCATAGAAATTTCACTAATAGAAAATTTTAATACTCCATTCTTTAGGTTAAACAGCCATCAGTTATTCTCTAAAAAGGACAAGGTCAAATGTATGGGAAACCACCACATTTAACACACGACACAAAGGAGGGTAACTTGTTTATCATCCTATATATGTACATTTTTCATGAATGTTCTACCCCTGAAGCAATACTCTATACTTGTATGTGTATTATTTTCTTCTTTTTGTATTGTCATCAATGTACGCGTTAAAGCTTTTTCTTGTATAGTATTTTTATTCCATATTCGTATAGTGTGTGAATGTTTTAGGATACATTTGCTTTTTACGTATAATATTCCCCCTATAACATCTATATATATAAAAGAAGAAACTGACTGACTGACATATCAACGCACAACCGAAAGTACAGGGCCTAGGAGTGTGAAATTTTGCACAAGGCTTCCTTTTATGACGTAGGCGAGCACTAAGAGAGGATTTTCCAAAATTCAACGCCTAAGGAGATGAAACGGGGTCCAAAGTTTGTATAGAGATAGCGACTTACATGCGGGCGACGCCGCTGGCAGCAGCTAGTTTGATAATAAGCACATAGGATACTTTTTATTCCAGGTGTACGTCCCCTTGTGCTCAACGTCGAGTTTTACACGGGCGAAGCCGCTGGCAGAAGCTAGTTCATCATCAAATATTTACTTAATTGTCGAGATTTTAAAACTGTGGTTTAGTACGTCTAGTTCAGTACAAACATATGCTACTAGCTTAATTGCGAGCAGATGTTTTAATATTAGCACTAAACGACCGTTTGTTTAGATAACTACCATACTTAACATTTTGAAGCCGTTATTTTATGTATATGTACGTAAAGTATTATAATTTGTTGCAACTGTATTATATTCGTAGTTGATACTAGCAACCCAACCCAGCTTCGCAAGAGTTTTACAAAGCTTCAAATTTTTTGGCTTTTCTCAACTATTTGCTAGTATTATAAACCTAAGTCTTTTACATGAGTCACTATGTCTATTAACCGCATGAAAATCCGTTTAGTAGTTGTGGAGTTTGTCGCAAGCAGACAGGTAGACAGACATAGAGGAGGCTTTGTTTTGTAATATGTAAGGATAAGGATAAAGTAAATCGCCAAAGATAGATATAGAAATAGAACCAAGTCTTTCATCCCATAAACTAGTAATCAACATTCAAACATCTTTATTTATTGATGCTGAACAAATCACTAAAGATAATGTTCTAAATAAAGGACACACGTAAATTTCAGTTTCAAAAATACAAATATTACAACACAATTGAGTCACATCACTACGTCAGTTGACGTAATAATAGTCGGTCTAATGAATGAGCTGAATCATTACCACAAAGTGGGCTAAATTAAGGAAACAGTACAGGATGGAAAACTTTGCAATAATTCCGTAACTTTACCAACCGCAGTTAAAACAGTTTACTAATTGATGCTTTATCGGTTTTGTCTTAATGTAATATTGGAAATAATTCTAAGTCTGTTCCTTTTAATATCTGGAACGTTATTAGATAGTGTTCTGGTTGAAGAGCTTTTTACCGTGGCTTTTAATATTGGCATTCCACTTATTACCTGTGTGTATCCGCCAAGGGAAATAAGGCGAGGCGAGTAAGTATGAGTAGGCAATGCAAATAGTAGTGTAGAAGAAAAAAATATAGCAGTTTTCTTTTTTTAAGAAGCTGACTTTAGTCAATCTTGAACCTAATCTTCAGTTGAATTTAAAAATAATACAGTTCGAAATTCACAATTTTGTTAAACAAGAGAAATAAGGCAAAGGTACAAATAAAACGTTGCATTTTAAGCCACTAAATACACAGCGTTTTGAGTCATTTGGAGTCAAAACCGTTTGGGTCATGGATTTGCGAGTGCACGTCTTCTCTTTTCATAGATATTTCTGGACGATTGATTAACACTTCGCGTGACCTGGAGACTAGTTGCTCTTTACCCTAAGTATTAACATTGCCATTCAACGTGGCAATACTGCTAGTCTGTAGGACACGATTTCAGCGTGCCAAGATTACAGCGACGTGCAAGCATATTTATATTTGCATATGTATATGTAATGAGTTACGTTATAAATACTCGTAGTCATTAATATTTAAGTAATTTATGTAAAAATGCTTTCGTTATATTTTGATATTGTCAAAAAATATTTATTTATTTAAACTTCATGTACAATGGTGGTACATTGGCGGACTTAATGCCACAAAGCATTCTCTACAAGTTAAGCATTGGGTTAAAAAGACAACACTGTGGTAGGTTTGTAAATATAATTACAGCAATTCTAAAAGAACCTAAATAGCCTCACTAAGTAACTCAACACTAAATCCAAAACTTATACATTAGGAATATCGTAGCAATAGATATCGTAAAAGCTACTGAAAGCTCTCAGCTGACCAAAAATGGCTGCTTTCGGTCACGATTATCGGCTAGTTTAACTAATCTAAATGAACATTTGTTGCTGTTGCTAATAGACATTATTTATTAAAATGGAGATAACCTCTCAGTACCTATATTCTGCCATCATTATTATCAAAATAAAGGGACATTAAGTCAATATTTTTCAACAAAATTTCTTTTTTATTAACTTGTGCTGCTTCAGAATATTTTACTTCATAAATCTTCGCTTGGTCTACAATCTCAATTATTTTATTTTTGTAAATCTAATAGCGTTTTCTTAATCATCTAAACGATATGCTTCCGTTTCTTTAAACGAAAGTCCGACTCACCCATTATGGTTACTTAGTAACTAAGAATTTCACAATTAGTATGAACGTGTTGTTTAATCTAACACCTACGAGCCTAAAGTGTGTTAATGTTTGAAAATTACAACGAATTTGAATTCTATTCTAGTAAATAATCGGTTATAGTAACGATAACAATAATCGATTATTCACTCGAATAGAATTTGAATTCGTTTGTTTCATTCAGTTCCTCGTAATTATTCGAATCGGGAGTGTAAAATTATATGCGAACGTGATGTTTGAGTGCTGGGCCACTCCAGTTTTGTTGATCTTTCTTATATTTTGCCGAGTATTTGCCTAACAATCATCGAGAATAGTGAACTAGCCTGAAGCGTATAGCTTTCAACGATAAGTGATCGGCAAATATAAACTGCATTAGTCTATTTACGTCAAAAGAGACGACTTTTAAATGATCACGTTCAGAAGCTGCTTGCTTTCTAAAGTTCAGTTAAGTTATGTTCTGCTCATATATGTTATTTTTATATATATGTATGCCGCTATTAGCCTTCAAATTAATTAGTTCATACTATTGATGCAATAACCTTTTTGTCCAATTTCTCCCAATTATCTTTTAAGGCGTGCGGTCATAACAATATTAGCATAAGCAAACATACCAGAGAAATTGAGAGTTATTACCAAATACGACTATTGACTTTAATGTACAGTCCCCTTTCACTTGGACCTATCATAACATCGTTAATGGCTGCCTAACCTTCGACTAACCCTTCGATGTTCTACATTTATACTGGTACTTTAATTACACTAAAATATACAACAACTGTCATAAAATGAAAATGATTATAGATGCTATGGCCCCATTTATATCCCTACATATAGATGATCATCTAATGTGTTCGGATAATTACCGAGATTGTCGCACTGTGCATTGCAGTAATTATTGTCTGGGTATTACTTATAGTGGAATTGTGTCCATGTTTAGGTACTGAATAATATAATATGATCAATAATAGAAATGAAAACAATGTGACTAAGGACTTTACTTTGACAAAATCAAATAAACTTGAAACAAATCTTTTGGGACAAACAACAAACGAAATAGCGAATTTTGATATGTACCTAATGAATAGAAAATACACTGGAAGAGAGGAACAAAATAAAAACAAAACATTAGTTATTTCATCGATATCTAGAGATCACAACGTCTCTTTGTCAAAAGAAGAAGCAATAAATAGTCATGGAAACGATACTAATGATAAAATTAATTATTAATAATTGAACCATAAATAAAGAATTACTTATAACCAATAAACATGAAGTAGATAATATAATATTGCCATCTCTTGCACAATCAATGTGTGGCAATAACACAAGTTACATACACTACAAGTCTATGACTAAAGCCTGATCTTTGACACCGTAAAAGGATCTCCAAAGCCTTGTGTGGACTTAAAATTTACTGCAACAAGCATGGAAATTGATTGGCCAGCCAATTTATGATTTAACGGCAGCTGGCCAAAGGCGCCGGGAAGATCAATCGCTTTTATTGACGTGAAATAAGGGCTATTGTTTGTGAATTCACGAATAATGAGATTATAATGGAACATTATAGTCATGTTTTTGATCTTTCAAGCGTTTGGCTATAGAACGCTGCATATGAGTTTTTAGTTTCCGTTTGAATAAAAGTGAGGATAATGGCCTTGTCTACTTTCCATATTGATTTAGATACTAATATTAATATAGAAACTCATCAATATTTTAATTCTTCTTAAAAGGTACAGCTGAACTCGGCGCAACTCAATTTTGACTTGTAGGTAAAAACACTACAAGTTAAAATATATACTATGAATTCAATCAAATTCACTATAAAACCAGAAAATATCACCAAGCTCAATCAATTTCTAATTTTTGAATAAATTAATACTTGAAAAGCGGCGAACTTTCATTAATAACAACCTACAGCTTAATAATATCCTTAGATACTCAATTAATGGGGAGTAGTACATCACACAATATCTATAGTGATCAAGTGTGGACAGGGATTATCCGAGTGCGCGGCCATGATGGTTGGATGGGCGTAGTCCAAGTCTCCACGTGCTAAGTCCCTGACCTAAATACTCCGTGATGGTCTTGCCTGCAACGTGTGTTTACCAAACACACCGATAATATATTTATTTTCGTTCGTGGACCGTGATTCAGAACTTCAATCTCTTTAATGAATGGTCGATAAGTCTACGATTACGACTGCTTACTTTTAGATTGGAATTTTGTTTAACGAAAATTTATTGCGTTTTAGTTTAAAGGTGGAATTTTGTATGACCACAGAAGATTTAAAAATTTAAGTCATTGTATTTTTTGTAGACCTGACTATTTAAAAAGTTGAAAAGATAGATCATAATTAATAATTGGTCATCATTGATCAATGATTAATTATGATTGATTGATTCATTCATCATTGATCTTCATAATTAAATAAATAGAAACGGATAAAAACGGTGGACCAAGATACTTCCCTGGGGAAACCTACAAAAAATCTTTAATCTTTATCTTTCTATTTGTACTTATTAAGCTTTCTGGATTTACTAACGGCTGTCCCAGATGATAAAACTAATTTGTGTCATGAATTTCCATTTGATTTTGCAATAAGTTACTCGATAACTACGCGTATGTGCATTGCATTTCCCAAATTAACGTGAGTATGGCCTCTATTTGTCCAACTAATTGTTTGTAAGGACTAATGAGTTGCTAGTGGTCATTTGTTATTTCATAAATGCACTTATGTTGTGTACTGAATAATTCCACAATGATTTTGGAAAATGAATCCACAATTTTGTGAAATGTAGCAGTAGTTTGAGTCCGTAGGGACAAAATTATTTTAAGTTTACTATTAGTGTGGTATTTCTGTTTACGGTGGTTATAGATTGTTTTCTTCCATAATATGAAGGATGATAGCATAATCAGCTTTTTAATGTTTCCACTGCTGAGACTCACATGTCTTCGAATTTTTGGTTCTAGGACTTGCCGGTTTCTTGACGATGTTTTCCTTCACCGTTTTGAGAGCAGTGGTGATGAAATAAGTTACACAAAGTAATGCGCCTGGTTGGGTTTGAAGCCACGATCTACAACTCGTAATTCGGGGCCGTTACCACTCGGCCACCACAAAGGATGATACTTTGAAATATTCATTTGATGAAAATATCTAAGATTTTTGTATAATCATTATTGTAAAGTAACATTTCTTACCAGTTTAATTAGCTAAATGTTCTCTATAGACAAGCGGAGGTTTTGGGGAACATCGACTTTGTAGGCGTTGAAAAAGCATTACCTACTAAGTTATTACTTTACTTTGTCTAAAGATTTTAGAGTTTGACGGTTTTGGTCGTTGCCAGGAGAAAACTTACATTTAGTTACATTTTCAATTGTATATCCACAATTATTATTATTATGAGCCCGTTGTGTTCCACTGCGGGGCAAAGGCCTCCCTTATTTATTCCACTCTTTTCTGTCCTTAGCTACTTCTGGCCAATCCTTAAGGTAGGAGTCCAAATCGTTACGCCATCTCCTTCTGAGCCACCGCGTCGCCGGCTCCAGCTGTTCGGAATCCAGTCAGTGGTTGCTTTCGTCCAATTTTGTTGCGACATAAGGCAGATATGATCGGCCCAGTTCCATTTTAGTTTGGCGGCTGAGTTACCTACGTTTGCGATATCCACAATGGCTACCAAACTTGATACAATATGTATAGTTGGTTAAAATTTCTTTAAAAGTAGGTACTGTACTAATAGAATTATTTCTATGACTGCCTACTTGTCTGCAGTGAGACACGTCACTTAATTATGGCATAAGAAATAGTCTTACAAGTGTCCTTTATACAGTCCAAGTAATGTTATACGTATTACGAATATATCTCTATATCTGAGGTTTTCCTTGCTAAGAGCAACTAGTGACACATGTATGGTCTTAGTAAAACATGAGTCATTAGTACATTTTGTATTCTAGTAGCACAACCAATATAAAATGCTATGGCATAATATGTTAATGACAGGCGTTAGCGAGTCACTTACGTTTCATAATCCTTACATTCCTTACATATTATAAAACCTTTGTTTGTTCACCGAGTCCGTTTGTCGTTTTACGATAAACTCGAAAACTACTGATTGGGGTTTTATGCGGTTCAATTAGATACAGGGTGATTTATGAGAAAGGTTTAGATGTTTATTATTATACATGCATATTTTATAAGGTAAAAGCCGAGAATTAAAAAAAAAAGTAACATCACCATAACAAATTAAGTAAACGCATCATCGTTTTCAATACTGAAAGAACTTCGATCGGTACGTAATAGCAAAATCATGATACAACTCGTAATAAAAAATTGAATAATAAATGTATAAAATGACCTGACTTAATAATCGCTAATGTACTGAGTTGCAGGAATAAATTGAATTTTTTTTTCCTTATATTAAATAATGCTAGTATCTAAGGCACCTCGCCCACGACTACTTTTTGTAAAGATGCTGTCGCGCGTGTTGTAAGGGTGCGAAGGCATCGCTATTAAAACGCATTAATCGCATTTGCTAGCGCAATAGAAAATATGCCAACGCGCTACTAACGCGCTACAACATCGCGACCGTATCGATTCGAACGCGCTACAGCATCGCTACAAAAAGTCGCCGTGGACGAGAGGCCTAAGTGGATTATTTTTATTTTGGGTTACAAATGGGAAGACTCAAATTATCCAAAAATTTAGCTAATGAAAATACAAACAGGTAAAGACCCGCTGATAGACCAAATTTACAAGTAACTTTTAATAAATATACATTCCATTAAATAATAATTTAGTTTATTAGTTAATTAATTAAGACCATCTACGGAAGAATCGATTTCATGAGCTTCATTAAATCTTAAACGTCAAATTAATTCGGATGTCACAAGTCACAAATGACGCCCACTTATCTCAATTTTCATTGACGTGGGCTGTCAAGGTAGATAAAATAAAAGATAGGCATTATGTAGATCTATAGTCTTCTAGATGGCTGATAGCGCTCACTAAGGATGGGCACAGAATTATAATTTAAAACACAAGTTTTTTTTTTGTCTTTAATTACCTATATTTTTGTTCTGTCATATAATTTAAATTTTAAGTAGACAAAAAATTGAGTAAAATAGACAGTAGATAAACAAATAAATCAAATAAAGAAAAGCTTATGCTTATTCACTATATTTAAATAAACATACATAAATAAATATTAATAAAACATATTCAAATATTTAGGTTAGTTAGATCACGAATTATCATTTTTCTTTCTTAGTTTTGTTTTAGCTTGCTCGATTTTAATCATAAGTTGTTTTTTTTTGTGAGTATTGTTTGGCAGTAGTATAAGATGCATAATAATTTAGTAAAGTAATTTGAGTTAACCCTACCAACCCTGCTACTACTGAGTACTTAACCCTGACCTGCCGGCTGTCATCATAGCTACTGATCGCCCACGACCTGGAAACCAGAATCTGTCCAATGTATTTCCTTTTTAGTATAATAGATGCGCGATTGTGAGATAGGAATGTGAAACATGTTGTTTTCCTTTGAATAATGCGTGGTGCGTCATTTGTAGCGTAATTTTTTAAGGTTATGTTCCTACAAATTGAGCAATATGTTACATTGCGTAGATTATGTTAAACAGCTGTTTTTTTTTGTGTTTTGTAATAAATCGATTGTAATTACCAATCTGACTGTAGCCGCTGTTATCGATGTGCGAGAAGCAAAAACACAAATGAAATGAAAAAAAAAAGAACCAACTCTTGATACAGTATCGTTCCTATTTCAAATCAAGGATTTTCTAAAATAATTTTGACATATGTAAATTTAAAATGGAACCGACAAAGGCTTTCAATTAGCTAACAAGAGAAAGCTCGCCATAACTTTCTGAAATGTGGATGATAATCGGAATAATGAGTCACGAATTTTGGACATCTGCTAACCTCTTTAATGAAAACAGGCGTAATGATATGACTAATACAGAACGTGTTGATACAGATGTTTTACCTCATGATACTTGATAAATAAATAATAGTTCATTTTAATTAATTCAAGCTATCTGGGTTAATGCCAACTTAGAATTTGATTTCAATCTATTTCCATTTTAATGAATTTATTACTAGGTAGATTGTAACTTAATATAAAATAAAATGTAATTAATTCAATAGTATGCAGTTACGAGGTATAATTTATTGATAATTGAAGTATGACTTGCCTCGTGGATATTAAAGAGCTTATTAGTTAGAAACTTGACCATATAAAAGTCACTGATGTTATCTTTATTAAAACCTATAGAATCTAGTCATGCATAAATATATAAGACCACCATCGTGCCTGTATTGTCTAAAGTGTGAGGCAAAGATGTACCTATAGGTCACCAACATTTTTCCATTGCAATATTCAACTACGCTAAATTTTTGTCAATTTGATGGAAAACAAGGATTAAAAAAAAATACATACAAATTATTAATAAATTATTATTATTTTTTTACAAAATACAAATAAATTATTTCAAAATAATTTTATTAATAATGAAATTGATTTGGGGCAAATCGAACGGATAATTTCGTAGTCTATGACGGACTTAGGTGGACATAGGTAGAGATATTATTCTGGTTTATATACTTACGAGCTGATTCGTTAAACGTTGTCTTACTACATAAATTTAAAAAAAAAATAATAGGAGTAGGGGTTAGGTGGGTAAAAAAATTACCTACGACCTATTCTCAGATCTACAAAATATACACAAAAACAAATCACAAAACTCTGTCAAGCCATTTGGAAGAAAGGAGTTCGATAACAAACACTGTGACACGAGATTTTTATATATTAAATATTTATTTGACTAGCCTGTTAATCTAGTATACATCGGCCCTGACTGCTATTATATTTTTATAGGTATCCATGTCACTACGAATTAAATTATTGTATCCCTTACCTGGAAAGTATCACAAAGAATTAATCATAAAATTGTCCACGACTCTATTCATTCTTTACCAGGGTGACATTTAAAAAGACGCTTGATATGAAGGAATATTGTTGTATACGACCGAAAGTATATAATAAACCGAATATGCATACGCATTATAGGGTGGCAGGGTGTAGGGTGTGAGAGGGTGACCAATATATAAGGAGGGTGACATATAAAAAGAAGACCCCACATTCTATAAAGTTTATTAACCCTACGTATTGTTATAAAGTAGATTTTTTTTTCCTTTTGGGTCAATTATGTCCAGGGTCTTCCGAACAATTTATTACGTAATTAAATAATAAATTTCACGGTTCACTAACAGGAAATAAACAACAAAAAAACTGCCAAACCAAATAACCTTCCATAAATAATAAAAAGTCGCGACAATCAGCATACAGATAGCGTCGGTACACAGCGATAAAAAGATAAACAAGTGAATCTGTGCGACCTTCGACACACCGTATTCCTTATCACTAATCTTATACAATCGCGATCTAATTCATTGACAAATCCCTAAACCTACCTACTTACGTCAATAAAAACAATATTATCCCTCGATTCAGTAATCCGATCACGTGCAACACACACGGGGTCGACACACATTAAGTTATCATTAACTCGATTAACTTATAGGAATAAACACTGCTTGTTTATACACACCGTTAATTCGATATCAGGGTGACATATCCCGATGCGGCACGGTACGTCGAGGGGAGCGGGTGGCTACGTGCGACGTTCAGTCGCCGCGCGGGAAACTCGAGAAAAGCTAAAACGGCGGCGAACGAGCGTGCGACAAGCGTGGCGGCCGCCGGCCAACTAAACCCACACACTGATAACGCGACGAGACTCCACGGAAAATGGAAAACAATGGAAACGCGACGTGTTATGGTTATTTCGCTAGATAACGGTAATGAGATTATATGCGGTTTGATTTAGTTGTTATATAATGTGATAGGAATTCCTTTCGCTGCTCCAGTTTGCATGGGATTAAGGGCAAGAGTTGGAAAGAGCTGTATAATGGAGTGGCCATCGTGTAAGTAGCACTTGAGGCTCTGTATCGTATGAAGTGTTTGTTGTTCGTTGCACTTCAGCTGGGTCTTAGAGGGGTCGATTAAAAAGGCAATTCCTTTGATATGTTTCGTGGCAACTTTATGAATTTCAGTTTATGGTAACAACCTGTACTCGCATATTTTCAACAACAATATCTTCTATTGTTTTGTTAAATTACTCGTAAGTCATAATTGGCATATCAGCATTTATTCTCATAATTTTACAACTCGATGAAAAACACGAAAATTGCTGTAGTATCAACTTAAAGTAGGTACTTAAAAAGGGGATATTTAAAAACTAGCAAATAAAACTTCGTACTTCTTCACCATTGATATATTAAGAAGAGTTTATCCCTTAGATTCGCACGTTAGTCGCGACAGGAAGGCCCAAAATAAAATGTAACAAATATCTGGAAATAAACTCGACCGAATCCACTATGAGTAGCTTGAGACGGTTGGGAAAGGCATAGACTAATCATGAATGAACAAATGAGTGAGTGAATGGATGAATGAATGAAAATAAATAAGTTGTTATCTTTGGGCTATTTAATTAAATTTCTTTCAAACTCTCCTGATGTTTCATGGAAAGTTTTGAGTGTCTACATTGTTTTAATTTTGAAATAATAAATAAATAGAATATTACCAAAGTTTACTCAATTTCAGGGCTTGAGAGGGCCCTTTTTCACTCGCCTAACGTTGTTGCTTCATCTAACGCAATCCAATGCGATGTTTGATGAAGAGACAACGCGAAAAAAGAGAAAGAACGCCTGAAAATTCTGTTGGCATTCGGTAATTCCATGGTTTACTCGAATATTTCACAAAACTTGTTCCAGGACATACGTGTTTTCTTAAAACCCTTATAAGTTTTTGAAAACAAAAATGTCGTGTCAGAATCTCGATTAAATAAGCAAGGCTTGTATGGAAGTACTTTTTTATATTTTTAATATATGAGTAGATTATCGAGGGCCAAAGTTCACGTAAATAGCAGATTTTAAGAGGTCTTTACTGGATTAGTTTTACACAAATTCATATTTTGATTTCTATAGAAGCCTAGATAATATCCAAACAAGATTTCTGTGTATCCAAAATATCTGGAGAAAGATGTGTAGTAACATCATAATCACGTAAGAACGGTTGTATGAAAATGCCTCGAGTTGGCCGCCCTTAAGGGCTTATAATTTAGCCAGATTTACCATAGGTATATTATGGAATTTAAATTAAATCAACTAGAAAAAACACAGTATGTGTATTTATTTCTATCCTTACACATTGTAATTAAAAGTAAAGACATAATGTTGGTATACTTAAGATAGTTATTGTTAACAATTAGTTAAAAAAAAAATTACTATTTTTTTTTAAATTTATGATAGGCTAGCCTTTGACCACCATCTCAACTGATGGTAAGCGATGATGTGGTCGACGATGGATCACGTTTGGATATAACTTGATTATTGATATAACTTCTCCTTCTTCTTCCTGCCCTTATCCTATATTACTTGGGGTCGGCGCAACACGTTTTTTTCTTCCGTTCTGTCCTGTCACCCGTCAAACTATCACTAACTTCCTTTTCTTTCATATCACTCCTCACAAAACCCATCCATCTTTTTTATGGCCTCTCTCTACCTCTCCCATCTATCTACATGTACACTCAGAACTTTATTGAAGGTTGAATTGACTGAAGGTTATTGATATAACTACGGTCAAAAAAACGCGTCTTTAGTTATTTGACTTACTACCAGGTTTACAAAATTCTGGTTACTAAATTTTATTTTTCAAATAAGTAACTACTCTCACTGTATACGAAAGACATTACATATGCCTAACATCGATTGAACATGAACTGCACTTCAATTGTTATACCGACTTCAATTTATTTGAGTTTTCTTGGCAGTAAAAATCGTTGTTCCTAAGGGAAATAGTCAAAGTTGGAGCATTGAAGTCGGCTACGGGTTTAAAGTCATAACCTGGAGCAATTGTCATGTTAAACATTAAAATGATGTCATTGTAGTACTTTACGAAATAAACTTTGTATGAAACGTCATATTCAGCGATAAGCTTTTTGTATTTGTTTTTTTTTGGGTGGGAATATCATCTCATGACAAATCCCGCTCTTGGGCGGAGAGGGAGACTTACTGACTAAAAACCCACTCCTGTTCCTTTTTTTGCCTTCGTCCCAGGGCCCTGAGTTTCACTTTCACACTAAACGTGGCTCCAGTAGGCTTCGACTCTGCTGGGCCCCTACGATTTGCTGACATCTCCTTGAGGCGCGTGTGGAACAATACGCGCCGTCGACGACTTGGGCTCGGTCCGGACGGTTACCGGACGATCAGACGGCAAGCCAACCATTGCTTGCCGTCCGCAAGCCCGCGCCTACAGTGGCCGTTTGTACTTAAGTAATTCATCTACAACTCAAATGGAGTTGGGCAGGACATGTGATGGCATGTGGAGTGATATAGTCAAGTGGCGTCCAAAGACTGGTAGGAGGAGTATTTGGTCGTCCAGCGATATTGCTGTCATCCCAAGAAGAACCTGGATGAGTGTGGTACAGGAACGTGAGGATTGGCACTACAAAAGAAGGATTCAAACAGAATTACGATAATCTGTAAGACTACTTACTATCGACAATTTTAAGTATATCAAAGGTAGAGATCGTAACCTTTTTTTCCTTTGGTAACATAAAGAAAAAAAAAAATATCCAATAACGTTACCTGGAACCTATGTGTAAAATGAGCGTTTGTTAGCTTCCTCTTTGAAAAAGAAGTGTCATATGAAACTAAATTCTACGTAAAACTTCAAAGGTGGAAGGGAAAAACTAGTTCCATATTACCAAGAAAATTAGCTTAACCTTTTCGAATCTTTACAATATAATTAAGCTTTCGCAAAATGCAATTCCGCCATATTTCTTGCTGCTCCATAAACGAGTGTCAAAACGACAGCCAGGAAAATGAATGGCGAGCTAATTAGAATTGTACATTCATTAAATTTGTAACGCGTATACAAAATGTTCAGAAATGCAGCAGAGGTTAAAATAAATTGAACTATTATTGCAGAAGCCGCAGCTAAATTAGCCACATCCTACATATCGATGTCAGAGACATGGCAGCGCATTCGGTGACCAAATGAACTGCATTATTCATTGCAGATTCGTCTGATTTCACCAAATTGAGAGCGATTTGCTCTACTCATGGTGACTTTTAATGTACTGCGTTCAATTTTTAATCAGGATGATTGCGAAAAGTACATGCGTCATTATGATTAACTTCTTTTTTTACCCGACTACGGCAAAATAAACGGAAAAAACCTTTTTTTATTGGGTGGTAAAATCATCTTATGACAAATCCCGCTCTTGGGCGGAGCGCGAGATAGTGTCAGACTTTTACTGACTAAAAACCCACTCCTGTTCCTTCTTTGCCTTCGTCCCAGGGCCCCGGGTTTCGTTTTCACACTACCCGTGGCCCCAGTAGGCTTCGACCCTGCTGGGCCCCTACGATTAAAACAAAAGGAGGGTTATGATTTTGACAGGCTATGTATGTATGTGAGTATGTTCATATGTTCCCTCTTAGCTCCTTATCTACTTATCGAAACTCGACATATGAGATATCGTTAGAACCGTTTTAATTGTCCGCTGAACATAGGCTACGTGACGTGTCACAAAACTCGATATGGCGCCTTCTAGCGGACAAATAGTAATGTGTTAAAAAGTAAAAATGGAGCTAAATACGCCGTGTTTGGTATCACTTGGCCGAAGGCACTGGTGATGAATTTGAATAATTCCAATATTTATAACGGCGAAAGTTCTATGTTTTTAAATGTGTGTTTTTACTACTTCAACTCTCAAACGGCTGCTGCAACTTCAATCGAAATCCGTTATTTGATTGAAATTTGGCAAACGGGTTTTGATTTTAACCCGAAAATATGTTTCCTTAAGGTTGTCTGGTAGATATCGCTATCAGAGATAAGACCGCCATTGTACCCATAGATTTAAGTTAGTGTAAAAGTTTTGTTACTATTTTGGTGTAAAATAAAGTTTATTCTATTCTATTATATTCTATTCCTTGGGATAATTAACTAATTTAATGCGGGCGAAGTCACTAGTAGATTAATATTGTGAAACTAGGTCAGAGATCGCGCAAAACATGAGAATATTGAATAAAAAGGGACTGTCCGTTGCCCAACAGTGGAAAATAATCTAAGCTAGAAAAAAATATATTATAATGTTTGTTTCCTCCCTACTACGCAATGGTTTTCCCCTGCAGGACTGAGTACGTCATCGAGTTACTGTTTCAACGTTTTTCTTAGACATTCGCATATAATGATTAATAATGATTGAAGGCTATCGAATTTATATTATTAAACACTAGCATTTGCCCGCAGCTGCTCGCGCGTACATAGAATATAGCCTAAGTCACTCAGGAATAAAGCAGCATTCTATCGGTGAAAAAAATTTAGCAATCGGACTAGTACTTTCAGAGATTAACTTCTACAAACAAAAAAAAAAAAAAACTTTACCAAAACAACACAAATATTATATATTAAAAAATATATGTGAGTATGTGCCATGGAATTCAGCTGTGGTTTCCCACAGCTACTGCAAATAAAGTATTAGAATAATACAGAGAATGCAAAACATGACTTTGTGATCAATTTTTGATGTTCCTTGGTTCATTACCAACACTGAAATCCACGAGGAACTAATGATGAATACTGTCTCAGAGTAAATCCAAAAACACTTGCAAAAATACCAGGAGAAAGAAAAGCTACCATAGCGACTGTGATTAACATTAGAAGTTATAGTCCAATTGCTAAACGGGTCTTCGCAACTGATTGGGTAGATGGCCCACTGGAGTCACGCTCATCACGCCAAGAATTTGAACTCCAACGCACCTGCTAGTACGATTTGTCTCCGCCCCGAATAACTATAATATTCACACACAACTATCACACCCAAGCTAAGCAGAGCTTGTGTTATGAGTGCTAGACAACTGATAAACATACTTATATATTTCTAAATACATATACATTATAGGCCTATGTCCAGCAGTGGACGTCTATCGGCTGAAATGATGATGATGATGATATATATTATAGGTAAATTACACCCAGACAAAGAACAAATGATCGTGCTCATCACACAAACATTTGTCCTGGGTGGAAATCGAACCCACGACCTCCGGCATAGCAGTCAGGGCCACTAACCAGACCAACAACAGGCCAGTCAAAACATTGAAATAATGGAAAAATTCACGTAAAAAAAAAGTAAAAATGACAGCAACTGTCAAATATATTGGTTTCAATCATACCATCATTCGATTAAAACATTCATTAACTGTTTGGTGGTAGGTACGAAGTTCACCAGGTAGTAAAGACATATTTTTGACCTCGACCATAAACATGACGACACCATTAAAAAACGTATAATCTTTCCGGCAATATAATACTCGTAGTTCAACAGTAATATATTAACTAGTGTCAATTCCGATGACCTTGGGTCATTGCCATCCGCCGGCGTGAACTCATTCATAATCATTGAATGTTATAATGTAATTTGCATCCCAATGCGAGTCGTGTCGAGCGAGCGAGCTCTGATTCTATAATAGAAACTAGCGAGACTATTCGTGCTTAGCAGTGGATAGGAAATTAAAGCAGGCATTTAATGCATTTAAAACTTTAGTGAATCAGCTTTTTTATTCAAGGAATTTAGTAGAGTCCGACCGAACTTTCGGATTCGGTTTCGGCAAAAAAAAGAGTTTCGGCTTTCGGCTGAAACCAAAATTGGATTCGGCAGGTTTCGTGCTACGATCGGCGTAGTGAGCTACGAGCGATGAACTATCATTTTCCGTGTCCGCGCTCATAGTCCTGTCATGACTTGTTTATTTCAGTTTGTGTTTACGCCGCGAGCTTTGTAGTAGTTAGTTTTGTTTGCTGTGAAATTGCAAATGGTTCTAATATTTAGTTTCGAAACAAGTTATAATATGTGATTTAAAATTAAAGACATACTGACTAAGAGAGACATCATCATCTTCTTGCCCTAGTCCCGTTTTATTTGGTTTAACTATTTTTTTTCTTCCATTCTGTGCTGTCACTCGTCATGCTATCACTAAATCCCTTTTCTTTCATATCACTTCTCACACCAGCCTTCCATCTTTTCTTTGCCGCCCCTTTCAATCCATCTTCATGTATACTCATAATTTAACTCTTGTAGTTACATGCTTTTCATCTCTCCTCTTTAAAAGGCTATACCACGATTCCTTTTTACATTTCAGTCACTGGCACCACTTTCAAACTTCCTGTAATATAGGTACTCAATTCTCACTTTACCATTCTCGACCTATAAAATGGAAGTTTTGGTTTCAGTTTCCACCAAAACTGAGACTCAAGCCGAAATTTGGTTCCGGTATCAGTCACAAAAATAGTTTTGGTCGGACACTAGAATTCAGGTTTCGTTTTTTGGATGATCAATCCGTCTAACCTTTTCTCGGCTATATTGTGGTCAGTTATACTGAATGCAGTTGCTTCGAGTTTTAACTGGCCAGCATTGTACATGAAGTCATTACTAATCTCACCTCTACAACCCCATTACTGAGTATCTGATAAACTGATACGCCTTAGCAAGACTGGAATCAGATCTTCTAGTTTTTGACTACTTCAAAGGACTCTCGATCTACTGATGCCGATATCCGTGTATAATGTTATTTTTATACTAGTTTTTGTCAGCGGCTTCGCCCGCGTGATAATAGAAAATTATCCCAAGTAAACATAATCAGGGGATAAAAAGTATCCTATATGCTATTCCAGGACATGGTCTACCTGTGTATCAACTTTCATCGAAATCCATTCATTAGTCTTTGCGTGAAAGAGTAACAAACATACAAACTTTCACGTTTATAATATTAGTAGGTCGTCATAAAACTTGGCATTTGCAAATCAATAAACTACCTGTTTTTTAATTATTATGTCACCGAAGTTGACATAACGTCATTTTATTAGTATATATAAAAAAAATGCAAATGGCAATGTATTTTTTTTATTACTTAAAATGTTATTCCTCTCTCGTATCCTGAATAAAAAAATGTGCATAATTCATCAACAATTTAATTTATAATTAAATGAAATTACTCGCAGACCGAATTTCTACAAACAGCTTTTGACAAACTAATTTAGCGCATTTCAAACATGATTGCAATAACCCCCCTGCGTTACCGACTGACTTGTATTGATTCAACATTTCTGCATGATACGATGTCTCCTGTTTCAGTTATATTCCCAACTCCATCCGTATTGCTAGTATTAGAAACCTGTAGTTCTGGATCCAGCCTAACTTTAGAATATCGTATCCCCGTAGTAGCGCAAAGATTAATTTGCTACCGCTCGAGGTGAATATTACTAATTGTAAGCCAGTTATTTAACTAGAAACTAATCCATATTTTCTTATTGAATTATAATTGTCTTCTTGTGCTGACCGTCTGACAATATAGTTGAGGCATTTTGTAGTGTAAATATTGTATTTAAGAGGGTCCTTTTCCACTCGCCTATCGTCAACGCCGACCATGTTTTAAAACCTTGTTGCTTCAAACATTGCGATTGATTGCTAACGATGGATTGAACGCGATGTTTGATGAAAAGGCAACGCGAAAAAAAAGAGTACACCTGAAATCTTTGTTAGCATTCGGTAATTCTGTGATTTACTCGATTATTTCACAAAACTTGATTTTTTAGGTGGGAATATCATCTAATGACAAATCCGGCTCTTGGGCAGAGCGAGAGATAGTGTCAGACTTTTATTGACTAAAAACCCACTCCTGTTCCTTCGTTGCCTTCGTCCCAGGGCCCCGGGTTTCGTTTTCATACTACCCATGGCTCCAGTATGCTTCGACCCTGCTGGGCCCCTACGATTTGCTGACATCTCCCTGAGTCGCGCGTGGAACAATACGCCCCCGCCGTCGACGACTTGGGCTTGGTCCGGACGGTTACATATTTTAAGAAAAAAGTCGTCATTCAGAATCTCGATTAGATGTACTTTTTTATATTTTTAATATATGAGTAGATTATCTTTACTTGATGATCTTTACTTGTGGGTAGTTGTACCAGTGACACAACAAAAATTTAGTTCCGATTTAAAAAAATTAATTTATTTATTTTATACATTTTAATACAATTATTTATGAAATATTCTAAAAGTTCGTAATCTAAACCTGCTGGTGTAGCGTTATCTGTTCATTATTTCTTCGCTATTAACTACTGTTCACTTCACATTATCACTATGGATTCACTGACTAGCACTCTTGGTGAACTGAAGGAGTTGTTCCACGCGAGGATGTCAGTCTTCGAAGAGGAATTGCAGAGGGTCCCTCCATCTCCTGTTACAAGTTCTAGCCTGGCTGCAGAGTTTGCAATGTTCCGCACATTCATTACGCAGTCACTGAACAGTCTTCAGCAGCAGGTGGAGCTTCTTGCCCGAAGTGTTGACCAGCTTGAAATGCGAGGACGAAGGAAAATCCTGCTGTTACATGGTGTTGATGAGGAGCAGAAGGAGGACACCGTCAAGCTCATTGTCAAGGTGATCTGCGGTAAACTACAGATGAGCGACTTTACCGTTGGTGACATCAGCCGATGTCATAGAATGGGACGAGCGGTGGCCAACAAAACACGGCCTATCTTGTTTAAACTTCGCAGTCTTGCAGTACGGGATAAAATTTGGTTTTCCAAAGCTAAGCTAAGAGCTTCAGGTGTCACTATGTCCGAATTTTTAACAAAGGCGCGGCATGATGTGTTTTTAGCTGCAAGGCAAAGATGCGGCGTCTCCAAGAGCTGGACCAAGGCGGGCTGCGTGTACGTCCTTGGCACCAACGATACACGGCACCGAGTAGAGTCCCTCGCTGAACTGGACAAGATTGTGCCGATTTCCAGTGAGCCACAGTCAGGTGAACCTAAATCGGTCGTACCAGACGCTGTTTCGACTGCCACTACTGTGAGGACCGCAAGATTAAAGCGTATTGCTGCTATTAAGAAATGATATTCTTCCTTGTGATGTATTGATGCAAGTCCGGGTAATGTTTTGTTTTGTTTTTGTACCTTCACGTAATGTACATTTGACATTGACATTAAATTTTACTGTTGTGACGTCTCTGTACTGTCAGTGTCATGTCAATGTCTGCTTTTGTGCGTTCCTTTTTAAGTAACATGCAACTTGATGTTATAACTTTGTTTCGGTATAATTTTTCTTTAACCTTTTTATTATTTTATTTTTTTTATATAATTTTCTTTCGACAACTTTTTATTTTTGTTTGGTTACTCGGGCAATTTATTCTTCTTTATGTTTTGTTCAAACAATTATTGAATGGCGCAACCAGCAGGTGAATTAATTATTGTTTTGAATTTTTTAGAAAGTAGTATTAGTTAAAAATAAAATTATATATATATATATGTCTACAGAAGATTTAAGCAGTGATAATGATAGTTTTTTTTCTGTGACAAGTAATGATGACAGTTTTGCGAGTGTTCCTTCTCTTGCAGACAGTCTTGCAGCGCAGTTTTCTGATGTTCCTAAGAACTTCAATGTCATACATATTAATGCCCAGAGCATTCCGGCCCATTTCCACGATATGCTGGCAAGTTTTGACTGTAAAAACATACATGCTATTCTTATTTCTGAGTCGTGGCTTAAACCTTGTCTCCCTTCCACTAGTTACTCTCTTCCTGGCTTCGTGCTTATAAGAAATGACCGGACAGTTGGTGGTGGTGGCGGTGTTGCCATATATCTCCGTTCATATATTCCTTTCTCTGTTGTACATGTGTCAGCACAGCCTCCGCCATCAAATGCTGGTGAACATCTCTTTCTTGAGGTCGAACTTAATCACTCAAAATTGCTACTTGGCGTTTATTACTGTCCCTCTTTGCGCATTAACTTTTTTTCATCTTTCGAAAACCTCTTAGAACTTCTAATCCCTTCCTACAGTCATAGCATAATCATGGGTGATTTTAATACCTGTCTCCTAAAAAAGGATCATCGCTCTTCTTCCCTGTTTAATGTTTTGACTTCTAGCAATCTTTCTATTCTTCCGCTAAGTGCCACTCACCATTTTTCTAATTGTACTCCTTCACTTCTAGACTTGATTATAGTCTCCTCTTCTGATCGCGTCGCTAAGTATGGCCAATGCTCAGCTGATGCCTTTTCTTATCATGATCTGATTTTTCTTTCATATAAAATTCGTCCACCTAAAACTAAAGCCAAAATTCTCATGCAACGCAATTTTGGTGGCATGAATGTTGACGGTCTTTGCGAGGATGCTTGCAATATAGATTGGTCTTCTCTATATGTCTCTACATCAGTCGATTAGCAAGTTGATATATTCAATACCAAACTCGTTGAGCTTTACGATCACCACGCTCCTGTTCGAGCAGTCAAGGTCAGACATTTTCCGGCACCGTGGCTGACGGATGAAATTAAATCTTTGATGAAAAAGAAAGCTACAGCTAAGTCCAAATTTAAGCGTCATCCTAATGACGCTAATAGAGAAAGGTATGTCTCCATCCGTAATCACTGTAATAAGGTGTGTAGGAATGCTAACCGCCAACATATTCATAACTCTGTCCAAAATGGGGACGCGTCCAAAGTTTGGAATTTTCTTAGATCATTGGGGGTCGGTAAAACTCGACAAGAGTCGATTCCTAAAGATTTAGACATCAATGCGATGAATAATCATTTTACAGCTTCGTCCAATTTTGATAGGACAACAAAATTAAATACATTAGATTATCTTTCATCTCTTCCGACTCCCAGTTATTCTCCATTCGTTTTTGGTCAGTTCTCTGCGTGTGATGTTAAGAAGAGTATACTTTCAATTACCTCCAATGCAGTGGGAAGTGACTGTATCAGCCGTAAAATGTTACTACCGGTACTGGACATAATCCTCCCTGTCATTTGTCACATTTTAAATTTTTCTGCATCTAGCGGTATCTTTCCATGTTCATGGAAAGATGCTCAAATAATTCCTCTACCCAAAAAGTCCAATCCTACATCCTTTTCTGAATACCGTCCAATATCCGTCTTACCATTCCTGTCTAAAGTCCTGGAACGTTTAATCCACAACCAATTAAGTACTTTCCTTTCCAAAAATAATCTCCTCAACCCCTTTCAGTCCGGCTTCCGTTCTGGTCATAGCACCACTACAGCGCTGCTCAATATTACGGACGATATAAGGTCAGCCATGGAAAGCAGTAATCTGACGGTCTTGGCATTGCTAGATTTTAGTAATGCTTTTAATACGGTTGATTTTGATGTTTTACTTGGTATTTTATGCTCTCTTAATATATCTCCACCAGTGATTGATTGGTTTCATAGTTACCTGTTCGGTCGACGGCAACGTATTTGCATCGGAGAGACCATGTCTTCTTGGTGTAGTACTTCTGCCGGAGTTCCACAGGGTGGCGTTTTATCACCATTACTTTTCGCAGTTTTTATTAACTCAATCTCCAATGAATTAATTTCTTCCTACCACCTTTATGCAGATGACCTTCAAATATATTCACGGGCACCTCTTGGAAAACTGTCTGAGGCTATCTTGACCATTAACCTTGATCTGGCTCGTATATGCGACTGGAACAAGAGGTACGGACTTATGGTGAATCCCGTAAAGACGCAGGTTATAGTGGTGGGCAGTTCTAGGATGGTCTCGAAGATCGACTGGATGACTCTTCCCAAAGTTTCTTTTGACAGTTCAGTAATTCCCTTTAGCGAGAAAGTTAAGAACTTGGGGATATTCATCGACAAGAATTTCTCTTGGACTGCCCAACTACAAGAAGTTAGCCGCAAGTTATTTGCATCTGCTGGATCATTGAGAAGACTACGTAATTTTCTGCCGACTGCCACCAAGATTGCGCTTGCACAATCTCTTCTTCTACCTATCCTTGATTATGCTGATGCCAGCTATCTTGACCTCTCTGAAGTACAACTGGATAAACTTGAGCGACTTCAAAACTTTTGTATAAGGTTCATATTCGGTTTGCGTAAATATGACCATGTTTCTGAATTTCGTGTTAAACTCAAGTGGTTGCTGATCCGCCTTCGCCGTAATGCTCATGTTCTTTCCCTCTTGTATAATGTGCTCTTTTCCCCTTCTACCCCTCGTTACCTCAAACAACGGTTCCAATTTCTTTGCGACTCCCACATGAAAGTTCTTAGGTCATCGGATAACTTGAAACTTAAAATGCCAATCCATACGACTACTTTCTTGGATAAGTCTTTTACTGTCCAGGCCGCTCGTCTATGGAATGCATTGCCTGTGGCAATAAAACATGCGCAAACACTGCCTGTATTTAAAAGGCTTGTGAAGGATCACTACTTGTCACTGTGATCATGTCTTCGTTTCATCACTTATTTCTCTTGCTTATATATTTATATTTTGTATGTATGTATATGTGTATCTATTTTAGTATTAAGTTTTTGTTTACTTTTATATTTGCACCAAGTGCAACCCCATTTTGTGTCCAGGCAATCTCTATCCATTCTGGGTTGCCTGGAAGAAATCGCCGAGTGCGATAAGGCCGCCAATTGTATGTTTTATATTGTATTACAATTCAATTTGTAAATCTGTAACTTGGTATGCAATAAAGTATATATAAATAAATAAATAAATAAATAGATTATGGAGGGCCAAAGTCACAAATTTATGTTTTGATTTCTATGAAAGCCTAGATGATATCCACAAGATTTCTGTGTATCCAAAATATATGGAGAAAGATGTGTAATAACATCATAATAGAAAGAAAGAAAGAAATAAAATATGTTTATTTGGCACACCATGATTAATTAACAAATAATTGATTTACAAACCAAAATTAAACTTAAAAAGAAAAAAAAATAAGGCGAAATAAAATTAACAATAAAAGTATGTCTCACGGCTACGCCAAATAGGTCCAGTTCAGCATAATGCCAGACAACTACTCTTATTACTTTTTATTATCTCTTCTTTACTTTCCGTAAAGTTCTCATGATAGTCCCATCATTTTGACCATTCAACAATGGCCAACCTTTTGAGTACCGCTATCCCCTAAGAGCTATTTGCATCCCTGATTCAGGTTAGTACATGTACATATTAATTTTATTATTATATAATTTTATTAGTTTTAATATTGTGTTTGCATATAGTTTAGGAAGGAGTAATTTATGTATTAAATACCATCTAAAGATAACGGTATCTACTGGTATTATCAGGACCATCATAATTCATTTTAAAATGACATTTTCATTAGAGATGGCTTTGTATTCGTATATTATTTTTTTTCGTGAATTTTTCAATCCTTTTTCACGGTTCAAACCTTCCCGGGGCTATCACGAATATTTCAAGACCAAAAGTAGCCAAATCGGTCCAGCCGTTCTCGAGTTTTAGCGAGACTAACGAACAGCTATTAATTTTTATATACATATATAGACTAGCCGACCCGGCGAACTTTGTACCGTCTATTAGTCAATGAATGTTGTATTAGCTAAACTGTTAGAGGATAATACCATCTACTGGTATTTCCTTAACTAACCTAAAGAACAGCTAAGTATTTATTTTTACATAAATATAAAAAGAAGATATATATCTCTAAAGTCAGGTTAAGCAATTCAAAGCAATGCATGATTGAATTGCTAAAATGAAGTCGTTTGTCGTTAAGTTTTCATTTCGTAATTAGGGTTCATTTTACCTCCAGTTTGAAGTTTCTATGCAAATCAAGCCGTGGGCGGTTAATTAATTGTACATGGGAAAATCGTATGACGATGATGAATAAGTAATTCCTGATGAGAGAAAGTAATAGCGGCCATTAGAGAACTTCCCATAGCGAATGCACATCATTATTCAGTTCAAACCTTGTGTGCATGTATAATGAACGTTTGTGTAGAAACGAATACGATACTGGGTCGCAGAATTAGTTCAAATTGATTACCAAATTACGGTTAAAAACCCTTATTATGCTACTGAGAAAGAAATACTTTTATTTAGCCGCATACGTTAGTGATAGCATGACGAGTGACAGGGCAGAATGGAAGAAAAAAACGTGCTGCGCCGACCCCAAATACCACGGGAAAAGGGCAGGAAGATGGACGATGATGGCTAGAATGGAAGCCGTGGATGCCGACCCCAAGTTAGTTGGAAAAAAGGTTAGGGATATGATGATGACTGATCTCGACTACCCGGGATACTCATTAGAACACAATTTCCTGCACCGTGCCGGGGTCTGTGTGTACATCTGCAATGACATCTACTGCCACCCGTCTGGTCGTAGGATCCTCAATTTTCAACGGTGGTTTGCGGGGCTTTACACTCTGGTCAAATATTATAGTTTCAATATTGCAAGAAAAACAATTTTTTTTTAAAAGAGTAACCATGGAGTTTCTTGCCGGTTCTTCTCTATAGGAAACGACCAATTTGGAACCGTGCACTAGCTTCTGACGTTTTATAAGTGCCCATGTAGGCCTATGTGAAATAAAAAACTTTTGGCTTTGACTTTGTTTCACATATCTCCAACATTTGATTTATTGATGGCACGGTCGGCGCAGTGGTTGAGCGATTGACAGCTACACTGTATTTTACAGGTTCAATCGAACCCGTAACGCACGTCCCGCTCGGCACAAATATTTCTATGGCCTACAGTTAGCTGTTCTGGGTCTGAATGTTTTGTGTATACAGGAAGAATTCCTAGTGGGGCAACGATATATCAAAAAAGAAAAAGATGGTTACATGCCACTAAAGACTACTGTACTCATTAACTAGATTGAAAGATTTCAATGCTATATAACTAGAGGTAACTAGAAGCAGATTAGCTCAGCCCCTCCGTCCGTTCAAATGATCCAATTTGCCAATTGACTCGGACAACCTACGTGGAAAGATGCAAGGTTAATTTACTATGCAGTTGTTACAGATGGTCACAAGCTGCGCTGTATTGAATGTTTGGTAACCTGGTCGCGAATAGGTGCCATATTGTGTAACTATTTGACACGAAAGATCTTCCCCTGTCCAAATTTATGACTTTATAAGAAACCCCATGGAAGAACACTTTCAGTTTTTTTCCGAAAACCTTACTATAATAATAATATGATATTCACACAACTACCACATAACGCCTTCTAGTCCCAAGCTAAGCAGAGCTTGTGTTATGAGCACTAGACAACTGATAAACATACTTAAATATTTGTAAATGTATTCATGTTATAGATAAATTACACCCAGACACAGAACAAATGATTATGCTCATCACACAAACATTTGTCCTGGGTGGGAATCGAACCCACGACCTCCGGCATAGCAGTCAGGGCCACTAACCACTAGACCAACAGGCCAGTCTTATTATAAAAATACAATAAAAATAGTCTATTACTATAAAAATGACAAATCTATCTAGCCCGTCTAAAATGACACACCTACCGTCTCAAGTGATAGACACAGCATTCAAGTAAGCACCTTTCATTTAGGTGATTAGTTACTTGATGATCTCGTTCTATCATCATTATCATTTCAGCCAAAAGACATCCACTGTTGGACATAGGCCTCCCCTAAGCGTCGCCGCACAAGGACCGATTCTGTGCGTCTCGCATCCACCGCATTCCCGCGACTCTCACCAGGTCGTCGGTCCACCTTGTGGGAGGTGTTCCGGTGCTCGTTCTACAAAAACCTCTTTTTGGGAAGGGGAAACCATAATCATCAAATATGGTTTCACGCTCTGGGTGGGCGAAATGGAGTGGCAAAACTCAACCATATTCATTCCATTCCCCTTTGTGGTCAAAGTCGCAATTCTGCAGTTTTTTGGAATACCTTGCAGTGATGAAATATAGATAGTGATAGTGACCATTTCGAAATGTCCTTTTGATATTTTTTACACTTGCACCTACTACTACCTATTATATTGATTCTTCTTTCTTGTCTACGCTACTTTGAGACAATTTAAGCTGTGGTAAAAATACTGGCCAATCAACAAGATTGGTAGTAGAAGCGCGCTAGACACACTCAAGCATCGTCCCTCATTCTTTTATTACAATCCATTCGTTTTATGAAACCTAGATTTAAATCTAGTCCATAAGATTGTAAATCCTTTGTCTCATATAGCGTAGTTAGGATATGTAACGCGGGAACTAACGCTGTCGGTCAATCACAGTAATCTTCTAACAGTGGCGTAGCTATAGCCAAAGGGGCCCTGTCTATTTTTTTTTTAATTACTTTGTATGTTGTAATGTGAAAGGAGTGGTTTTGTCATCATAGTTGAAAATAGGATTATTCTGACTGGGATAGGACAAATCTTGATTGAAAATATGTCCGTTAATTGGAGCATGTGAAGTTCACATGCTCCAATTTCTACTCACTGACTCTAACTTAAAATTTTAGTTCACTGAACTAAGATTTTAAGTTTTCATTGTGACTTCTGAATATAAAGCTAGAAAGACCGGAGCAAGCTATAAACTAGCATCCTATCATATAATTAAAAAGAGAATTTAATGTTGTGGATGTAACATATTACGAATTTTTGCATACATCGGGGTCCCTGTAGTTTAGGGGCCCTGTATCATCGACACGATTGGTACGGCGCTAGCTACGCTCCTGGCTTCCAAGCGCATGACTAGCTTTGCAACAGTTTCCATCATAACAAGCAAAAGTAATCCCTGGAATAATCCGCAAAGCACTTTCATGAACAATAATGCTATTTGATTAGCTATTGTTTAGGGTGGCCTGAAGGCCGGACGGGTGCGTGCTTGCCCTGTTATTAATTTAACCGCAACTCTAATTAATCTTGTCCGTTGCGGATTCCCGGCGCACTACGATTCGAAGTGGCCGCATTTCAACCAAATTTCCACTGACATGACTTGTATTACATAAAGCCTGCCGGACAATTTGACAACCTAAATTAAATCGTGTAAATGTCATATTAAACAATGTTAATAACATCGCTAGTTTGCATACATTTTGTGTGAAAATGAATACGGTTTATGGAAAAGTCCGTTCACAAATGGCAAGTTAAACATTGATGGCCAAAGTGATGTTGTCGATTGTGTCTCTGCCCCAGTGACCTTTATTGTTATTTGAAAGACAAAAAGTTCACTGGTTTTATTTTCAGAATCGCTAGCAAAATGTTTTTATCATTTATAGCTATAGATTCTTGTCTCTGTTTTTGGAGGGGTTAGGTTAGGTTAGTAGTTTTTGTGGTGGGATATCATACAATGACTTATCTTGGTCTAGATGAAGCAAGAGAAGGATTTCACTGACTAAAATCCATCCATGTTCCTTTAGTTGGCCTTTGCGTTCCAGGGCCGCGGTTGCTAGCAAAGGAGGCGGCCGATCGCGTGAGGCAACGATCCTCACGCCCCATCCACCGCCGGGATTCCGATCCCGATTTCCGGCCATCGTAGGCGCGGGCTTGCAGATGGCGAGTAATGGGTAGCTCGCCGTCCGACCGTCCGGTAACCGTCCGGACCGAGCCCAAGTCATCGACGGCGCGTGCTGATTCACGCTCGCCTTAATGAGATGTCAGGAACTGCAGGGGCCCAGCAGGGTCGAAGCCTACTGGGGCCAAGGGTTTGATTCTGAAAGGAAGACTCGGCCATAGTACGAAAGGCAACGAAGGAACAAGAGTGGGTTTTTAGTCAGTAAAAGTCTGACACTCTGTTCCGCTCCACCCAAAAGCGAGGAATGACATAAGAATACCCACCGAAAAAAAATAAAATAAAAAAGGGCCGCGGTGACTTTATCGAAAAATCAAAGCAGCCTTGGTAAACTAAAACAGATTCTTGCCTTTCAGCTTTTTGTAGAAACAAAATAAATCCAATTTTATCAACTTATAAGCTTAGCTAGGGAATAAGCTCTATTGTGTTAAAAGTTTTGTAACTAAATCAGAACAAACAAAAACCCTTTTCTTTCAAAGAGGCAACAATCAAATGTGTCTCCTCTGTAGGTACGAGGACGTAAACAGCGTTCGTACACAGGTCTTATCCGTCGTGACAGCTCACGGATGATCATCGATCGTTACTCTCAGGACATTGCACATGTTCGCCGGCTTTTCTTTACACTGTGTTTTTCATTGCTTTATTTTGTACTAGCTGAGCTCGGAAAGCGTTGTTCTGTTATACCTATCAATGACAAAAACGAAGGTAAAAACTAGCCTACAATTAATTCTCTGACCTATTAATACGCGAAAAATTTCATAAAAATTGATCAAGCCGTTTCGGAAGAGTTCAATAACAAACACCGTGACAAGAGATTTTTATTCATTAGATTACTCGTGGGAAATTTATCTTTATAAGTTTTCAAAAATATTCAGAATCTTTTTCACATTACTCTTACAATTTTTTGGCATCACACAAAAAAAAAAATAGGATGTTAGAAAAAAAAAAACAGGTCTTATATTTTCCAGTTGTTTAACAGTGGGATATAAATTAATTAAAATAACAAAAAAATATTAAACTTTAATATGCATTTATATATTTTTATGCATATATTTAATCGTTGAAACAATTCACTTACAAATACATAGGTTTGTACCTATATAGGTACAAACCTATGTATTTGTAGGTGAATTGTTTTAATTTGTTATTTATTTACATTGTTATTATTTATAATTGTTTTAACTCGAAGTATTGTATTTTTAATGTCATTGTTTTATTTCTTTTAATTTAACTTATACCTACATAATAACATTGTGATTTTTTCATTTTGAACAACAATTATCACTGAGTGATATGCAAACCTGTAATTGATTTGTTTACACGGGACCATCCTTTGAATATTAATGTAGAATATCTTGTTACTCCTTATTAATAAAATAAAATAAAAATGAAATGTAATCAGAACTGAATCAACAGGTAAACAATAAATTCTTTAGGATACAAGAAAACGGTTTTAATTCAGCTTCTGAGTTTTGATTCATACATACAAACATACACACAGGCATGGCATGTCGAATAAAAGGATATAAAAAAAAAAATTGTTTGCTCCCAATTTCTCTTTCCTCCCGATTGCCTACTTCAATGCTACATGAACTATGAGTTGCCGCAATATGAAAAATATTACTCTCGCATCCACTTTACGAGCTTTCACGGAACATTGTACATTGATTGATCCAGCAGCTGAAGCATGTTTAAGTGAGGAAGATCAAGTACCATCGGATACACTATTAATAACTTATTGAATACTAGCTTATACCATCGACTTCACACGCGTGAAAGTAGTTTTCTCCATACAATCTTTGGACCCCGTTACATCCCCTTAGGGGATGAATTTTAGAAAATTCTCTCTTATTACTTTCTACGTCATAAAAGAAAAAAATGTTCAAAATTTCACACTCCTAGTCTTAATTTTGGCTGTGCGTTGATATCTCAGTCTGTCAGTTTCCCCTTTTATATATTCTGTAGATTTCCGCCTACGTAGAAATGATGACTTACAAAATCAAGGAATTTCATACCTTTAAGGAAGGCGGTAATATCCCATCTATATTTTTTATTACTTACCTCTAAAATAGGTTTAGTTTTTTTTTTTAAAGAATTCGGATGTTTATGTTCCAAACAAGCAGACAAAAGGTCAAGGCAATGTAGATTGATGAACTATCAAAAAGTGTGTCCAAGCTTGTAGTGTTCTTCAAAGAGTCTTAATGGTTTACAAATAATATTTGTAGTAAATACCTACGAAATACATTTGAGTAGGTACTTTTCTTATCCAGGTACCCATTATAGTAAGTATTTCGCATAAACTGTGAACTGGACACAAATCCTAGAGCCTATATTATATGTAGAGGAAACTATCCCTCTATCAGACATCATAGCAGCTCATTCACCAGATATAATCCCTTTGTCATCTGGTGCAGTTTCCTCGGAAGTCCTATAGTTAGCACTAGAATATATATACATCTTGTGTTCTAGATAGATGGACGATGCTGTATTAGGAAACTGTTACATACAAACCATTTGGGTAATGATGTAGTATTATGCTGAGCGTACAGCCATTTTGTTCGGACGTGGCGCACATATGTTATTTTTAATTATGTTTTTGTCATGCAAAATGTTTGCAATATGTTAGTTTTAAGTATGCGCCTTGGCAAATAAAAAGCTTTTCTTTCTTTCTTTCTTAATACAGCTCCTTGAATATTTAATTATTTTGTGGTGACAGACTGTTTGTATAAATGTGTCCCTTTTGTCCAAATTTCGAGCACGATGGTTATTCAAAAATTAGCGAATTACGCAAGAGAGTGCACAAATGTGTGGATAAACATTGGCGGATCGCTGTTCCTTGAATCAAATAGTCTAACAGAGATGACACGACCAGAGAGAGGTCAGGCGTAGGACTAACGGCTTTAGGTGCTTTTCGAGAGACAGGGGTCCACCAACCTTCAAACTCTGGGCTACTACGACGAAATTCTTGAGGCGTATAGTCCCGTGAACATTTGGCCGGGATTAAATGCACACTAGGCAGTACGAGTATTCCGGCCAGCTGCGCCCGGATAGAGCCCTGCTGACCTTAAATCTATTTTCTTTGCAAAATATTGATTGATTTACATATACTATGTACATTCTGAAGAACACTTAAACAGCAATCAAAGCCGTTTGAAAGAAATAGGGAAAACAAGCGATAAAATATTATGTTGTTAAAAAATAGTTCTTGGCCAAATTACAAGTCTTACGAAAAAATCATATGTTGATAATGTTGTACATGAATCTATAATAAACATATATTTTTTTCAAACCTATTGATTTAGCCCCTTACTGAGGAGTAGGCTTCAGAAAGTTACTGTTGTTAGGGCTTTAATAAAAACCCCGATAGTATTATATGCGAAGGTTTCGAAAGAAGACACGATGTATCAAACCCAAATTAATTGGCACAGTGACAAGTGAATGATGAGAATTTACAAGTTTACAACCTCGTTACTAAACAAAGGAACAAAATCTTGATTTAAATCAGTATAGATTTGTAAGTATACGCGTAGAATAGTGATGAAATGATTCACGAGACCATACTGATGATGCGAATGAAGTTGGGGCAACATTTAATAGAATAATATTGAGTTTGGAATCTAAACAATTTTTTCTATCTGTGAGTCGCGACCCCCAGGTGGGTCAGAACGCCTTGCTTAAGGGGTCGCGAGTCAAGTAAAAGTGAAAACTGAGGTTTACTGATCCAACGCTACCCAAACTTGTAAAAATTCAATAATAAACCTATGACTGTTTATGCTTCAATACTTTTTCTGATCTTTTTTTTTCTATTTATGACTCGCAAATTTACATTAAAACATTCGAATTGACGAATAAATTCAAAAAGCGGTCACAAGTGTACCTGTCCGCTCACTACAATATTACGGCCTTATGGGGTCGCCACTATTTATCTATTTAAAAAGGGGGTCACGTATTCAAAAAGATTAAAAAACACTGGGTAAGACATAAGTCAATTCTAATGAGAGTATTATCAAATAAAAACGGCATTATTTCAATCAAGTCTCGAAAAAAAATAGCAGACCAAACAAAATAATTTAATTTTCCAACACAAGCTCCCACAAAGCTCACTTCAGCGAGATGTTTATGGCGTGTGGAGAAGCAATATATTGCGTAGAACCTTCAGACGGTGATTTATATAGCTCCGGTACTTGTGACAACAATTACGACGTACGTTGTTGATTGCGAGAGCTATGACATTACCTAGAAACTCAACTATATAATGTTCTGTATTTGGCCTAGTTTTCTACCTTTCGCACGTGGGAATGGGATCAGAGAGGGATGATCTCGTGGCGTACCACAAGCTCTTAACGCGTTAAATTTGGCGACCTAAACTGAACTGTTCAGAAGATGGAGCTATACAACATTATTTTTAGTTTATAGGAAACCAAAGTATTGTTTGTTCAGAATCAGTAACTGAATGCATATTTCAATAGTTTTTACACCATGTTATATTTTTTCCCAAAAATATTTAAAAAGGTCATAGGTTGGACACCACCGACACTAAGTACAATTCAAGGTCACGGCAGGTCATAGCGGGTATTAGGCGCCAGCAAACAGCTGGGTGCAAGTGCAAAACAACTTCTCAGTCGCCTGGATGGCCCGGTGACAATGTATTTTTGCTGACATAACAAGCTTATAACTTTGAAACTTTTCATGATACAGTTATAAAATTTTGTACATATATTCTTTACATAAAAATACTAGACACGTATATCGGGTTTCGTATATACTAAAACTAATGTTGTATAGGGTGTATAGCTCCATCCCTTTTTCTCACTCGCACGCTTGTCATTTTAAAATATCATGGTAAGGTACCAGTTCATTTTGCTAGCCTCTTTTAGTGCAGTTGTGAGGGGGAAAGGGCTAGCAGAGCTAGAGATTTGAACACATAAATAAGCGAGAAATGAGTGAGTGGGATGCGAGCGAACAATACGTACGAGGGTTGTAACTAAGTGCCGCGAACGAGAAATGTGTGCGCAAAAAAATGTGTGAAAAGTGTCCGCTATGCTTCCTCGCACCGTGAAAATTACTTTTTTTTAGGTGGGAATTCAACAAACATAATTTCTCCCCCTCTGGGTGAGGCGAGAGGCAGTGTTACAGTGTGTGCAGAGTAACTGACTGATACCCACCCGTGTTCTTTCAATTACGCTTTGCGTTCCACGACCGAGGTGACTCTCCCGAACAATCCCGCAGACCACACAGTCTCCTGGCACAGCTGTGTAAATGTGTTTCAATGTAGTTTCAATTGCACACATTTTCACAGTGCCGCTTCACATCCTCGCTCCGCTTAGGTTCCTTGAACATCTTTGATGGAAAAGTACCTTAAAAGCTCTGTTTACACTCCATTATATAATAGAGAAAATAATATGGCTACAGTAGAAGGTTGATCAGTACGGTGAATATCAAATATCTGAAAGAACAAAGGGTGTCACATTTGTCGATGAGGGTTAACATGGGTTACCATGGGTAAAAAGGATCGCTTTATGTTGTTTTGATTGCAATATTACCACTTTTTTGTGGACTAAGTAAAAAAAGTGTACGTCAAAATCAAATGGTTTAGTGTTTGTTAGTATTTGTTTCAAGTCGTTATGTAATCGTAAATATAAAGATTTATGATTATCGACGTATTGTTCGGAGACATAGATTTATATGTAATATACATCATCATCATTATCATCATCATCATCATTTCAGCCGAAAGACGTCCACTGCTGGACATAGGCCTCCCCCAAGTGTCGCCACAATGAACGGTCCTGTGCGTCTCGCATCCATCGTACTCCCGGAACCGTTACCAGGTCATCGGTCCACCTTGCAGGAGGCCTTCCAACGCTACGTCTTCCGGTACGTGGTCGCCATTCCAGAACCTTTCGGCCCCAACGGCCATCCGTTCTGCGAGCAATGTGCCCTGCCCATTGCCACTTAAGTTTGGCGATTCTTCGTGCTATGCCGGTGACCTTGGTTCTCCTGCGGATATCCTCATTCCTGATTCGATCACGCAAGGAAACTCCGAGCAATAATAATATACAATCACAGTAATAATATATTTTAAACTACTTAGCTCGCGAGGTTGTCGACATGTGGGAAGTGGATAGAGCAATCATTGTGCCGATAGTCGTAACGGCCAATGGCTTAATAGGTAAGAGCCTGGAACAACATCTGAGGAGGCTCTCGTTAGGCAGCTGGATCAAGAACCTGATCCAGAAAGCAGTACTCCTGGACACGGCGCGTATTGTTAGGAGATTCCTCTCTCAGGAGTCCTGACCGCCGGGTAGCTTGGACCCTGTTCCCGATAACAGTGGGCTATTATTTTTTATATTTCTATTTAATGTGTTTTTTAAACAAATATTTAAAAATGTAATGAACATGTATATAAAATAAATAAATAAAATAATAATAATATTCCACAGCTTTCACACAACGCCATCTAGTCCCAAACGAAGCAGAGCTTGTGGTATGAGTACTAGACAACTGATAAACATACTTTTCTAAATACATCAATCACATTATAGATAAATTACATCCAGATACAGAACCAATTATCGTGCTCATCACAATAACATTTGTCCTGGGTGGTAATCGAATTCACGACCTCCGGCGTAGCAGTCAGGGTCACTGACCACGAGACCCACAGGCCAGTAATATAATAAAAACCAAAGTTTGTATGTAGGTATGTATTTTTAAGCTGGAAAATCATCCAATGACTTCTCCCGCTCTAGGGCGGAGACGCCAGACTTTTACTGACTAAAATACCCCTATTTTTCTTCTCTGGATTGCGTTCCAACACTGCGGGGTTCTCTTTCGGTAGTGAACCCATGGCCACAGTAGGCTTCGTTCGGTCGGTCTCGGTCCAAACGGTCCGGAAGGTTCCTGGACGGCCAGAGAGCGAGCTAGCCATTGCTCGTCCTTCGCAAACTCACGGTAAACACGCCTATTTTTAAATTAATACAAAAGAATTGGGGCTTTATCTGCACCCGTTATTGATCACATTTGTGTAGTCAAAAGCAGAAAAACGAAATCCCAAAATTGTCCACGAAAATTGGTCACAATTGGCAAATTCATAATGAATCAATTATTCATAACAATTTCAACTAGAAATTACTAAGTGAAGTGTTTTTCCATTGTTATTCTTTTATAATAATCAATAGCCTGTACAATATTTCCATAAATTGAGTGACATTTTGGGATATAAACTCTAATAACTTTGCCGTTTATTTATATTGTTTATTGAGACTTAACTTATATAATAACGATACCTTTTCTAATAAGCCCTTTAAATATTTGTTACTGCTTCACGTTCAAGCAGCTGACCGAATTTGAATGACATTTGACACATGGGTAGACAATGTCCTGGATAGGACATATGATTTTTTGTCCAGCGAATATTTTCCCCTAATCGAAGACATGTGACATTCACCGACCCGCACTGGGCCCGCGTGGTGGATTACAGCCCATTCCCTCTCCTAGAGAGGAGGCCTGAGTCCCAACAGTGGGAACATTAAAAGGCTGATTATGCTATTATGTTATGAATATTTTCCCTTAGGACGATTGTTTACTTTCACACGAACAAAACCACTGGTAGAACCTAGTTCAGTTTAGATTTGAGTTCAGGAAAAGGTAGTTACAAACCCATTTCAGGGGCACTGCAGAAATATTCACTAAAAAGTTTGTTTTAAAACGAAACTACGTTACTGGAATCGTGTCAACGAGGCTTAATGTGTACAGTCTAGTATATTACTGGAAAGTAGGATGGAGTACTGTTAACCTGATCGTATTATAATGATGACAGAATATGTTTGATTAATGACGTACTTTATCACCTACGCAAGCTCGCAAATGGTTCCCTACAGAGATTTTGTTATCAAATAAAGATATATATATATTTTTTTATTGATATAAACCAGTGCTTGACTGCAATCCCATCTCATGGTAAGCGGAGATGCAATCATTGATGGTCAGGCGCACTAGTTTATTAAGAGCCTATTCACTCTAGCCTTGAAGACACCTAAATTATAGTTGGACGGGAAGACCGCAGCAGGCAAATTGTTCCAGTCTTTCGATGTATGCGGTATAAACGACAAAGAAGATAAGATATTTGATAAGTATAGGATATGTATTGTCGTGGCCAGAATGTAGAATTGATCACTTCATGATATGGCCAACTAAAACTGGCCAGATCGTTTAAACGTTAACATTTGATGAAATGTCAATCCTCGTTTGGCTATATCATTGATGTAGGATTTCAATGATAATAAAAGATCTAAAGAAAGTAGACCAAACGAAGATTGAAGTATCATCAAACTTTAACGTTTAAAACTATCTGGCCCGTAGCGAACTTCGTACCGCCTAATAGTAAGGATAACGCCATCTACTGACATTACCAGAACAGTATAATTCATTTTATAATGACATTTTAATTAGAGATGGCGTTGTAACCGAATTTTTTTTAGTGATTTTTTTCTATTTGTTCTCACCGTTTAAACCTTCCCTGGACTATTTCAAATATTTCAAGATGAAAATTAGCCAAATCGGTCCAGCCGTTCTCGAGTTTTAGCGAGACTAACGAACAGCTATTCATTTTTTATATATATGTCGTGGCCAGATCATAGAAATTGATCACTTCATGCATTTGATGATATTTCGATCCTCGTTTGGCCTTATCATTGATGCAGGATTTCTATGATAGTAAAAAGTCCAAAGAAAGTAGGCCAAACGAGGATTGTAATATCGTCAAACTTTAACGTTTTAAACGATCTGGCCAGATTTAGTTGGCCATATCATGAAGTGATCAATTTGTATGATCTGGCCTCGACATATATTTATATATCTGGAATTTTATCGATTCAGGAAAGTGGGCGGTTCACATTTTCCTTCAAAGGCGGCGCCTACAGAGATTTAACTAGCAAGAACTTTTTAAGTACTTACAGAAAGTTTATGAGCTATTGAAAAAACGTGTTGAATTCTTACTAAATATAACTGCTTAGTCTAACAAGTAAATTATTGACTAGCTTTAATATTTTGAAGAGAGAGAAGAAATCAAAATCAAAATAGCATTTATTCCAAATAAACCATTTACAGGCACTTTTGAAATGTCAAGAAGTCAGTCAGTCAGAAAAATAAAAATAAATGATGCTAATTGCACATTCCAAAGCGTAGATCTCTATGGAGAAGAATGTGCAAGAAACTCCATGGACACTCTTCTCAATCATATTTTGTAATTACAAATATCTCTGTTACATGTTTCTTGTCGCTATCATGTGAGAACAATGTAAATAAAAATAAAAACTAAATATAGATATTAAAATAGCAACTGGCAGCTAAGAGATGACCAGCCTCAACTGACAGCGCCCGTTCACGGACATGACGCTAATATTAGCACCACTCAGCTCAACCATTTTGAAGGGAACCGAATGATCCAACACCCGCGCCACCATCAGTGAGACATTTGAGTGAGCATGACAAACTCTCAACTGCCATGCTCATTTATGTCAAATAAGTCCAGTAGCAACATAAAAACTATAAACAATCCATGGTACTCACATTTACAAACTGTGGAAAAAATGCTTATAATACAATACTTATATTTTACAATTTCAAGAAAAAAAACATTAAAAAATAATTTCCATACTAATCAATTTGTACACCCCGGTGGTAGTGGAGCTGGACCAGCATTGAGCCAAGCATTTTTATCCTGAATATAATCCTCCAACTTATAATATGCTTGCCTGCATTGTGTGCGTTTAATACAAGATTTAAATTTCGTTTCATTGAGTTCTAATATTTGTGAAGGTATTTTATTATAACATTTCAAACAGTACTCCATAAAAGAAGAGGCCATTTTTGCTAGTCTGAAACTTGGTTGAACTAATTGGTCCCTATTTCTTGTAACATAATTATGTCTATCGCCTCTTTTGCTAAAAAGATTAAGATTTTTTCTAACATACATTATGTTTGCATAAATATATTGACAAGGCACCGTCATTATGTTAATGTCCTTAAACAGTTCCCTTAGAGAATCGCAGCGGCGAAGATTGTATATAGCTCTGATCGCTCTTTTCTGTAATATAAAAATTAAGTCGATTTCTGCAGCCCGTCCCCATAGTAAGATACCGTAAGACATGATGCTATGAAAATAACTAAAATAGACTAGTCTAGCGGTATCAACATCCGTAAATTGGCGGATTTTTCTAACAGCATATGCAGCTGAGCTAAGCCGTCCTGCAAGAGATGTTAAATGAGGACCCCATTGTAACCTTGAGTCAAGCGTAATCCCCAAGAAAACTGTTTTATCGACAAATTCTAGTTTTTCGTCGTTTAATACTACATCACATTCGCTACCTTTTACATTTGGTAAGGAAAATTTTATGCATTTAGTTTTTTTCCCGTTTAAAACTAGATTATTAGCAGTGAACCAGTTTTGGACCTGCAGTAGGGCGTTATTTTCGTCGTCAAGATTATTAGTCCTTCTATTTATCTTAAAAATCAAAGAAGTGTCGTCGGCAAACAACACCATATTAAGTTTATTTTGCAACAAATAGGGTAAATCATTAATATAAACTAAAAATAAAAAAGGACCTAAAATTGAACCTTGGGGTACCCCCATTTTCACATTTAATCTCGACGTATTGACACCGTTAATTTGAACTAGTTGCTGTCTGTCAATCAAATAAGATTTTAATAAGCTTAAAGCTGTTTTGCCTAGTCCGTAATAAGTATAAAATAAGTATAAAATCTACACTAATATTGTAAAGAGGAAAAGTTTGTTTGTATGTTTTTTTGTTTGTAGAGGATAATCTCTAAAAGTACTGGTCCAATTGCTAAAACTTTTTCACCGATAGAAAGCTGCTTTATTCCTGAGGGACGTAGGCTATATTTTATGTACGCAGGCGAAGCCGCGGGCAAAAGCTAGTTATTTATATAGACCCTTAAGTGAGCTTTGATAGGCTCGCGTTTGACCACTATCTCACCTGATGGTCAGCGATGATGTAGCCGACGCGACGATGAGGTACGCTTGCCTAGAAGTAACGTATTCACTCTTAATTTAAAGACCCCTAGGTCACGTGACTAAGCGTTGAGATGACGTCAGAACAAAGAAATCGGACGCGTGGCCTACTCGAGGCGTTCGACGCAAACGAAACGATCGTAACTTGGCTAGGGGGACAGGAAACAGACTCCGGCAGCGAATTTCGCTCCTAAGCCCGCGTTGCCACTATGTCGTAATGGTTAATTTATAGTCGGAGAACCGATCGATCCGTCGGATCTTTAGCTGTTCCCATTATAATAACTCTATGTCGTGGCCACGACAGACCGTCGCAACAACTATGATAAATATTATTTACCGTCACGGTTTAGTCTTGACAATTTTTTATCGTTTTATGACTGTCATGATAGCCGTTCCCACTATCATGCCAATCTGTTGTCGACGACAGTTAATCGTGTCGTCCTAATATGTGAACGCCACTGTTTTAATATATAAGCCAAACACAAAAAAACTACATATTATCTGTCGTCACGAAAATTGGAATGCGTCCTTAACTGTAAGTACAACAAATGTGATCCCAAAATTTGATGAAAGTGTGGATTATATCCTAGGACTATCTATAGGACAAATACTTTTGATATCAAGAGTCCTTGAGATAATTTTCTACTTTTGAGCAGGCAAAACTGCAGCAAAAGCAAGTTGATCCATAAGGACCGACAAAAAAGGACATGGAAGCAAACAGCCAGTTGAAAATGTGGTCCAACTTGTTCAGTGTTCTTCAGAATTTAGTTTCAAAGTCACGTAGGTCTTCAGAAACTAATTTTGCTTTACACTCCAGTACTTACATCCCCACAACGCTGTTATAATCTACGGCGAGTCTTCGGTAAGTTGAATCAGTAGACCGTACAAATATTTGACCCTGTTGGAATCGAATTTGTAAACCACATTACTTAGGGTATATAGGTATTTGCTGAAAGAGTCTGTCAGACATGAAACTAATCTACTGGATTGTTCCCAAAAGTGACTACGGTCTTGAAGAAACACGGGTGGGTTTTAGTCAGTATCAGTTTGTTACTCCCTCTCGCCCCACCTAGAGCTAGAGAATTTGCTTGATTTCCCACTTTAAAAAATGATGATTATGCATTAATGTTATGGTATGTTTATTCGTTTCGCCAAAACTAAGATTGACGATAATAGCGATTGACGAGTTCCACAATTTTACTGTTATAGTTTTTTTAGGGTTCCGTACCTCAAAAAGAAAAAACGGAACCGTTATAGGATCACTTTGTTGTCCGTCTGTCTGTCAATACCCTTTATCGGGGTACCGACTTTGAGACTCCTGGCTATCACTGATAGATCTATGACAGTCGTAAGCGATAGTCAGTACACAGAAAATCTGTCTACAGTCTTGCCAAGGGGTATCTTAGTGTTACCTATTTACTGGGTTGTTGAGGTAAGATAGGCAGTTGTAATATGTAAACTGGCTGGTCAGACTGGAAACCGACCCATACACAGTTGGGAAAAGGCTAGGTATACAGGCAGACTCGCCAATGCATAGAGATTAACATACTTAATCAAAATGCTAAGTTGTTAATATCATTCTAGCTGCCATCCAATTTAACATAAATATATTCAAGCGTCCTTTATTGTGTTATTGCATAAACAGTGCATTTTGATTCTAATATCGATATTCGGAAAATACCAAATCTGCGGACTGATTGCATTGTAGGCAATGAAATAACATTAGAACTATAAATATGTTTGAAACTTTGTAACAATTAGTTCCTACGTATGACAATGATTGGCATTAATTCCTTAATTAAGAGAGTCTTTTTCACTCGCTTATCGTCAACATCGAGTATGGTTTAAAAGCTTGTTACTTCATCTAATGCATTCCAAAACAATTTTTGACGAAAAAGCAACGCGAAAAAAGAGAGAAAACGTCTGAAAACTCCGTTAGCATTCGGTAATTCCGTGATTTACCTACACTAATATTCTAGAAAACTTGTTCCAGGAACTACGTGTTTTATTTAAACCCTTAAAAGTTATGAAAAAATCGTCGTCATTTAGAATCTTGAGTTTTGCAAGGCTTCTATTGTCATACTTTTTTAACTTTTTGTTTTTTTTTTTTTTTTTTTGTAAGTTATGTACTTAGGGTCAAACTTCACTGGATTAGTTTTACAATATGTCTGTATTGGTCTTCCCGTCCGATTATAATTTAGAATTTAGGTGTATTCAAGGTTCGAGTGAATAGACTAACCTTTCGAATACCGTAATTAGAGACAATAGAAAGACAATAAGAGAGCGAACGCCGGCGTTCCCTTGGGGTTTAATGAACGATTGCATCACTGCTTACCATCAGGTGGGATCGCAGTCAACCACTGGCTTGTTAAATTTAAAAAAAAACCGTCCGTAGTTTTATACAAAATATGAAATTCAATTTGTACGATAACAATCTCTTCAATCACTTACACACTCATACGTTTGATCTTCAAATGAACGAAGTCTGATTGGTGTACTTTCATCTACATATTGCACATAAGCTCCGAGGTTATTGACCTCAACCTTTCCCTCAGTACTCTCGGTCCGCACACAAAGGTGTCCTGGGAGACAAAGGTATCTAGTTTCTAGTAAACTAGATGCCTGCTCTCATATCGCATAAATCTGTCGGTTCATCTGATTCTAGTGTCACATATTGTACGAAGTGTGAAATTTATACTGACATTGTGCTGGGAATTGTGTCTATCTACTGAATATACTTTATCTTTTCCTAACTAAGTTAGTTATTAACATCAAAACTAATAATAAATATTAATAACTTAATAGGTATACATATATACAAACTAAAAATAATTATATTTACAAACGGGTAGAAAATTTTGCATCAAAAAATTCATCCACATCGATATCAATGGGGAAAGTGCCTAGAACGCTGGCTGCATTGCCATGTTATTATTATGTTAGTACTAGCTTTTGCACGTGGCTTCGCCGGCACACTTAAAATATAGCCTAGTCACTCAGAAATAATGCAGCTTTCTATCGGTGAAAAAAATTTAGCAATCGGACTAGTACTTTCAGAGATCTCCTACAAAAAAATAACAAAAAAAGAAACATAAAAACAAATCTCTTTAAAATATTAGTGTAGATGTATTATACTGATATTAGCTGCCTCAGTAAACGTTATTCTGCTATTTATATTATTTAAATAAAGAAATGGGGATATTTAAATAAATATAACACAATAGATACTATTTGGTCACAAGTTTTTTTTTTTTGGGCGGAACCTTAATTCTTTTTCTATAATAGACGTAGACTAATTAAGGTTAGGTTTAATAGCAACAAGCTACTAGTGAAAATACTGTCAAGACCGGTCCGGCCGTTTTGGATATTAGCCGAAACAAACAGACAGAACGACAAAGAGACAGAAATGTTAAAATGTTTTTCGTTTTTGTTATAGGTATCGAATATACTTTCAATAAAAATATTATTTTGATGCAGTTATATGTGTATAAAATGTACTAGTAGGTATGTATGGATGCACAGATAATCAAGGTGTTTATAAACTGCCAAAAACACGAATTTGCCTTGGACAACAACAACGACTACGGTTCTTCTTAATAAAAAAATGTTTTTTAATTTTTAAGACTCTTTATTTTAATAATCATTTTGTAATCTTGGCAAAACGTTAATTAAATATTTGAGATTTGTTGTGATTTTTTTTATTAAATTTGAAGAGAAAGTATTAAATTGTCTTAAAAGAGGATTTTTTAAAATGTTCAAAAGCATTTAAAAGGTGGAATTAAAATGTTACTTTATTGATTTCATAATTTAAAAAAAGTCTTTTTAAATCTCCTTCCTTTCGAGTCGATGATAAAATTCTTAAATTGTTTTGGCAGCATCGGAAGCAGTCATTACATCTTCCAAAGTGCAGTTATATTGACAATTTAATGTGAAGCTTGTATTCTGAACAGGGGCACATTGAACGATCCGACGGATCTCTAAAACTGCATTTCAACAAGTTGCCTTTACAGTAGCCTACCTGTACAAATATTTATCCATGCGGGGACCGATGCCGCTACCCGCAGCGCAACAGCCAATCGCTCAACCACTGTGCCACCCGTGCCATCGAATTTCGAATCGTTTTCTTTTTAATTTAAAAACAAGGTATCAAAATCATAATTAAAAACTGTAAATATTTTGCAGTACCTTCCGCAGTTTTGAATTTAACGAGGTAATTATATTACGGACATGTTAGTTTGCTGCGGGCTGTAACTGCGGAATCATCATTTTGATAACCCGCGGGGTTTGAACCATGTCAATAATTTAATGTAGGTACCCACGTACCCCTCTCTATCACCTTGTAATTAAAAGCATCATGAACGACAGAATGTTGTTATCGGCCTATAAATGGTTGCGTACAAAAAGTCAATCGATATCTATAATAGAACTACCTTCTGCTAGCGGGTTTTTCTGCTTCTCCGTACAAACTTTGGACCCCCGTTTCATCCCTTTAATGGGTGAATTTTAGAAAATCCTGTCTCAGTGCTCGCTTACTTCATAAATGGAAGCCTTGTGCAAAGTTATACGCTCCTAGTCCCAGTAATTTCGTTTGTGCGTTAATATGTCAGTCAGTCAGTTTCTTCTTTTATATAATTACTAGCGACCTGCCCCGGCTTCGCCCGGGTGCAATGCTAATACCACCGCAACCTCTATGTCCCTGCATTTTAAATCTGTAATGTCTTCGAAAATATTCATTTAAATTACATGCTATAAAGAGCCCTATTGATCTATATTAAATGCACAATGTATTTAAGGTACTTATTTGTCTGCAACTGCAACGTCACGTAAATTTGATGCGCGTCATGTTTTTTTATTTTATTTTTTATCAAGCTGCATGTATTGCATGGATATTACTATTTTTATAACAGTAGATATTTATTACAATAATATACTTATATTGGGGATAGATTTTGTCCCCTAGTGTACCTATCTGAAGCTTACCTAAAACAATCGGGGAGCTAAGGTAAAAATGAAAAAAAAAAAACTATGTTTACTGAAGCATAATAAACATCTACGCAATACAAATCTTGCGTATCTGAACCGCAGGTCATTGGAATTTTAAATTACTTAATAACTTATCGCTTAGTTGTTTCTAATTTTATATCTTATCGATTCCCTTCGCACCGACGAATTAAAAAAATAACGATAATTTGTTTATAAAAAACGAACGAACAATTATAAATGTTTTCTTTCTTTATAAACTGTGTAAGTATTTAAAAGTACTAATGTTTTTTTTTTTAATTTAGGGTCAAAATTTATGCATTATTATTTATTTATTTATCTTTATTCCAAAAAGGTAAGTAAATTATAAGATAAGCCCCACAAAACCGTTGCAATGGTTTGACTGTGGGGTCGGTGAGTCTCAGGACATACTTAAATGTACTTAAAACATTTCTAAATAATATCATTTTAATTTGCATGTTTTATTTAAGTAGGAAATGCGATACTTATTTGAACAAAAACTGTACGAATTACTGTCATATCACAGTAGAATAAAAATAATTAGATTTGGTTTCTATTCAATGTTTAGTCATTATTGTATCTCTGCAAACTTCTGGTACAAATCGACGCAGAATAGCCATCTCGCGGAGATACAACGAACTTATTAGTTTAGTTTCAGCGTCAAGGCATAGATGGCGTTGATGATACAAGAAAGTTTTAAATGTAAAAGTTTCATAATGATATTGACGGAAGGACGCTTTCAGCATCATGACATGACATAATATTTATGTAAAAATTATTTCAGTGCAAAGACTTCTGCGAAAAAATATGAGAGTGAGTAACAAAAAGTAAATATAAGTTTACACTCGGTGTGCCAAATGTTTATTTCATATTTAGTTATTGTGTAATGCAAATTTTATTAGAAAATTAGGCATATTTTTATTGGCATGAAAAATATGTCTACTTTACAGACTTATTAAATTCAGTTTTGGTTGGATATAAGCTGAAAAAAAAGGAGATAAATAAATAAAATAGCAAAGAACGAGAGAGAGGGAAAGCTTTGCCCAACAGTGGGACAATACAGGCTGAATATATAAATAGGCTAAGCATGCAATATGTATTTATTATTGTATTGTCTCTCCCTTTTCATTAAGTAAATGATAATGACAATTATATTTATTTTCAATTTTTTTCATCAGTTTAAACTAAATGGTGCCGGTGTTTTCTAGCTGACTACCTTGAGAAGAAACACCGAAACCAGCTTAGAGGTCAAAGTCTTTACAGCAAATATGTACAGGTCAAATTAAATCATATGAGAACCATGCAGATGAGTGTCTAAGACGTTCTTTTAAGGAATGAACCACAAAGATTTGAGTGGACCTGTCGTGCTACTCTCTAAGAAAACAGCCTTGAGCGCAGCGCTGTCCGCAGCGACGAAATCTACATAGGTACATTGGATTAACAATCCTATGTTTAGGTTCATTGAATTGTTAATCTTATGTATGTATTTGGATTTTGTCGCTGCGGCCAGCGCTGCGCTCTACACTGTTTTCTTATAGAATAGCACTGTTGTCCAGTCAGTGCAATCATTTGTTAGTATTCGTATAGCTCAGCTCAAGACTACTAAGGAGCTTAGGTGACTTACCATGATGTGTTCAGAAGTTAGTTGTGCGAGCGGGATGGAGCTTTACACCCACTATGCTTTTAACAGTTCAGTTTAGGTCGTAAAATGGATCATTAAGAGCTCGCAGTAGCACCACAGTAATATATAATGCTAGTTTGGGATTGGGATCACAAAATTGTTACACGTTTGGTTCATCAAATTCTGGTAATTGTAATAATGGACCAATGGTTGTCTCCTATAACACAGGACTTTCCTAGCATAGGGGACATTATTTACAAAATATGTAAAAAAAAACTCAAACTTATAGGTATGTAACATGTCATCTATTTTCTTTTTCTTTGGGCAATAAATAATTTATTATTATTTCCTATAATTCACTTATATATTAATTACATTTTTAAATATTTTTCAAACCTAATCATATAAAAAAATAGTATCCCACCGGTATTTGGAACAGGGTCCAAGCTACCGGCGGTCAGGGCTCCAGAGAAAGCAACCTCCTAACAATACGAGCCGTGTCCAAGAGTACCGCTTTCTGAATCAAGCCCTTGATCCAGCCGCCTAATGCGAGCCTCCTAAAGGTAAAGTACTAAAGGTACAATGATCGCCGAGTCCACATCTCACATGTCGACAACCTCGCGAGCCAAGTCAATATACTTAATTTGTTTATCTTTCTCGGCTTTCACGAGGTTCTCGTCCTGTAGAACGGAAATTTCAGCAATCAATGCACGCCTCTCGCTTCGATCCTCCACCACTATATCAGGCTTATTGGCTACAATAGTCCTGCCAGTGATGATGGGCCGATCCCAGTACAAAGTGATATGACCATTATCAAGAACTGGGTCGGGCACGGACGTGTAGTACGGCACTTCCGATTCCACAAGAGAGCATTTCACAGCAAGTTGCTGATGGATAATCCTGGCTACTAGGTTGTGCCTATGCAAGTACTCTCCTTTAGCTAGACGAGAAAAACCATTATTATTAATTGTCAAGCGCAGATTGCACATTATGACCTTAACCACTATCATTTTGACGCTACACTTCGTAATCTTATCTCACACATAGAACTATAAAGATTCCAATACTACGTTACAAATTGCTATCTCGACAACTATCTAAATAAATGTACACGGGCACTATTAACACTAAACCAGCTGAGAATTTACATAATTTTACGCGCCAACACTGTATGGAGTCGATTTGTAAGTGGAACATGTCATTTATCAACAAAATAATGACCTACGACATTTATACGCAAACGAATCAAAAGTCAATGTCAATAAAAATAACTTGCACAAAGGGCATTATACAGCATGTTTCATAATTACTTCTGGGTGTTCATATTATGTTCTTGTGTCATGTTTTAATATCATAATTTCAATGTTAGAGAGAGACGGAATATGCAATATCAATTGCGCCGTCCTTCTCTTGGATTGAAATCATGATGAAATTAAGCCATATTTATCTATCGATATTCAGTATTATAAATACAAAAGTTTCGTCTGTTTGTTTTCTTTTCGCGTCTTAACGGTTGGACAAATTTAAATGAATCTGGAGCATGCCCTGGATTAAGTCATGGTTTATACTTTTTTTCCAGGATTATTTTCACGTACATTTCATGTGATCGAAACCGCTGTCTGAAGGTAGTCTATACTAATATTATAAAGAGATAATGTTTTTTTTGTTTGTAAGATCTCTAAAAATACTGGTTCGATTGCGAATTTTTTTCACCGATTGAAAGCTGGCTTTATTCTTGAGTTATACCTATAGGCTATATTTTATGTAAGCGGGCAAAGCCGCGGGCAAAATCTAGCATTTTATAAAATGGCCCTAGGTGCAAATTTTTTTTACCTATTTACTCATTAGGTATACTGTACTTACGTGATTACATTTTTGAAACCGGAATAAATTTGACTACATAGGTATATTGCTGGCAAAATTAAGCGATGCTTCAGTGCTGGCGTTTGAAAAAACACGTTTTTTTTGCCATTTTTGAGAGTTTTTTGCGCATAAAATGTATTACGCAGAAATAATTCCTCATTGTGGTAGACGTTTGTAAACGACGATAAATATATATATATCAACAAGACCGTCTAAATTATTTCGTTAGTGTACCTAGTCTCTCTCTTTTTTAAGATGTTTATATTAATTTTTATTATTGGTAAGTATATTTGATCGGTTTTGTTTGTGTTTATTATGCAATTTTGATATCATTTTATTATTTACTAGTGACCCGCCCAGAATCGCACGGGTGCAATGCCGATCACTACCGCAACCGCTATATCCCTGAATTTTAAATATGTAATATCTTCGAAAATATTCATTTTAATTTTATGCTGTAAAGGGCCATATTGATTTATATTAAATGCACAATGTATGTATGGTACTTTATTACTTTATTGGATAATGGTTAATGCTGTATTGCTTAAAATCGCTTCGTTAAAAAGCCATTATTTATCGTAAAAAGTAAAGAATAAAAAATGGTTATTGTGGATTATCCCTAAAAGATAGACATATACTGTTGCAATTTTTTTGTAGACCTTTTCAAGATGTACAATATTGTAGTACATTATTTTGGTCTATCTCGTAGTGTTCAGCCAACGTTTGCAATGTAAGCGCAAAGAAATGTGTTTATTTACATCAGAATAGAAACCTCTAAAAATACCAATATTTCCCTCTATATTTTTTGCATGAATTATACGTATAAACCTTCCTCTTGAATCACTATTTACTAAAAGAAACCGCATCGAAATCCGTTGCGTAGTTTTAAAGATCTAAGCATACATACGGACAGACAGCGGGAAGCGACTTTGTTTTATACTATGTCGTGACGAATGATTTTAAAGTGCACAAATACACAAAATCCGAATCATCCTGTAAGTGCATGCGTATGTGTGCGTCGCGAGCCCCCCTGTGACATCACTTCCGCAGTCAAATCGCTTCCGCCGCGCCTGCGGGCGCTTTGACGTTCTCTCTTTGTTAGCAGTGCTCTCTTTGTTAGTACTCTGACACGTAAAATTATCTTCTGGATGACTCGTATGATTAGCCACGTGGAAAATGTATCCATTGCCTGTTAGCCACCGAATGGGAACTCAGTTATAGTGGCGTTTGATGTATGTTTTATTTTAGAGGTATATGGTTTTGGGGTTTACTCTGTGGTCTGATAGGACGAGCATATGATTAAGTTCAAGGTCAATGGTTCGTTACTCAAAACATGTCATATTTTTACCGGTGCAAAGGTGAATTTTAGTTTTTACACGCTTTTTTTAACTAGCAATTTAAGTATGTATGTTTGATCGGGTGAAATTTTGCAATCAAATTTTGAATTTTCAAACAAAATTTTAGCTCAATCGGTCGAAGATATATATATGTACACGTTTTTTAGTTTAGGCATGTAAACATTATAAGAATTACACTGTAGTCTCACTCCGTGATTTACAATTATGAGAGCACGTAGCTCAAACTTTTTGTGTCATTTTCTACGAAGTTTAAATGTTAAGATCATTGTACCTACATTTTTTTTATTTACCTAAAAGCATTATTGTGATTCGTAAGAATTGAGCACGAGTTCAAATGTCAAGCGGGACAAAAAAAGAGTTAACCAAAAATAGCCGAAATACCCACGTTTATTTAGAGATTGTATAAGAACAAATATACGCGACAAACTCCAATAAAAACGGGAAAGGAAATACTGTGACAGAAAATCCTTTTATCGCCATTATTGTATAATTTATCATGAAACTGAACGATACTCGCTGAATATAGTAAAGTACAGGGAATATAATAAGTTCCTTCTTTCTTTCTTTCCTCTTAAAAACGTTGCCCCACACTAGGTACGACTACTGTGTCGTGGGTGCGTTCACAAATATGGAAACTCAAAAACATAGTACAATCCGACCCAGAAAACATATCTGTAGATCATACAAATATTTGTTCCGTGCGGCGATTGAACCATCGACACTTAAAGCAACCGCCAATCGCTCCACCACTGCGTCAATCGTGCCATCAAATATGTAATACTAGCTTCTGCCAGCGGCTTCGTTCGCCGTGATAGTCTGTTTCTCCATACAAACTTTGGACCACCGTTTCATCTCCTTAGAGAGTGAATTTCTGAAAATCCGTTCTTAGCGGATGTCTACACCCTATAAGGAACCTACCTGCCAAATTTTAAGTTTGTGGGTGTTATAGTTTCTGAAATTTCGTGAGTGGTATTTCGCTTTTTCAATCTAATTTACGAATACGAAACTATATTTTTTTGTTCTAGATGAGTAAAAGTTTATTGTTAGATAAAGAACAAGTTCACTTATCTAATAGTTCTCGATTACGTAAGATGTGCTTTGGACGTCATTCACGTTAAGATGGAGCTTGTTTGTTAGTTTCCAGATATTTTCGGAAACTCATTGGAAAGTGATTCGTGGTGTGTCTGTAGTTTCGGTTGCTACATTGGTGATTGATTGACAAACAAGATTTGTTAGTAAGTTTTTGATCACAAAGTTTGTTTATTTGGACTTGTTCTATATCTGTTTTTTTTTAGTTCGGAATCTACCGATGACATCTCCCGCCCTTGGGCAGTGTCAGACTTTTACTAACTAAAACCCACTCGTTTATTCCTTCTTTGTCTTGCGTTCCAGTGCCCCGGGGTTCATTTTCACTTAACCCATGGCTCCAGTAGGCTTCGACCCTGCTGGACCCCTATGATTTGCTGGATTCTATATCTACGTAACGTTTAAGTAATTCGTTACTAAGATAATAGGTCTTTGACAAAATAGTTACGAGGTCAGTGAGGTTCAAGATAGTCCAAGGCTGCGGGAATGTTCGAAAGACTTACCGTGGCTCTAGAACGCAAAGGGAAACTAAAGGAACACGGGTTTTAGTCGATATAAGTCTGACACTCCTCATCGCTTCCCAAGACCGGGAGGAGTTAGTAGATGATTTCCCATCTCAAAAAATATCCAAGATAGTGTTACTAACTAACAATAAAACACCCTCTAGCCTTTAGATTACCTGCTATTCTTGTTTTACGTAAATCACGTGATTTCTTGAGGATTATTAAAGCCAATAAAAGGTGAATTTTGCTTTTTTTTATCATACCTAAAGAGTGACGATGTGTTCTACGTTTTTTAATGTGGTTTTAGCATCATTTTACAAGCTTTTATTCAGTTGTCCCGATGTTTGTCTGCCTGTAATCAACTCTTGCAAATTAAATTTTTTCTACTATCCGGTTACGTGTGTATGTGTAAATCAGATGACTATACAAAATTATTATGACATGGAGCTGATCTGATGACGGGACCAGAAAGAGGCCTTAGGAACTCAGATAACCATATCGTGTTTGACTTTTTTAGAATGGTCTTGATGAGTATTAATTATATAGGTATTATACCGCGCTATAAAAGCATATTATGAAAAAAAAAATGACTTGTTTGTGACTGACGACTTCTTGACATTTCAAAACTGTCTGTAAATAATAAATTTGAAATAAATACTTTGATTTGATTTGATCCGCAAAGTTATACAGTATACCCAGACAAATGAAAATATTTTTAACCCAGACTATGTCTAGGTTATTACAGTCAAACATTTTACCACAAGAACGATCAAAGTGTAGGATGATAAGTGAATGTTGAAAAATGCATGTAAATAAACAGACAGCTGGTGGGCAATATAAATAAAATGTGATGTTTTTGACGTAAACGGATGCAGAATTAAATGCGATTCGCTCACGTTCGTGTTTTTACTGCAGCTTCAATACTGCGAAAAACGTCACAAGTATTTCTGTCGTCCACGTCTTCGCAATACATTTGCTAAACTATCGTGTCGAATTCATAGCGTCTGAAGTTTTATTTCAACAGTAAAACATACGGCTATATTGTGATAAAAGTTATTTTAACCGGACCCCTCAACATCCTCATTAAAGAAAATACGAATAAAGAGAATAGCACATAGGATACTTTTATTACGGGAGTATATTTTCTTCGGACAATTTCCTACTCTTACGCGGGCGAGGCCCTTTGCTAGTGTGACATATCTAACTCGTGCAAATCAGAGATTCAAAAAATCAATTCACAAACAAATAGGTATATTATTTGACTACCATTCAAAAGCGTACACGAATTATGTTATCGTAATAAGAACACAACATTTCGTCTACTAAAAATTAAATTAAATCGATTAAAAATAGGGATGTTACGCTTTTGGAATTGTTCTCTTAGCTACGAAAACCATATAATACACTGATTAGTTCTACGTTACGATAGAGATTCTAGAGTTGACAGCAGTGGTGGCCGAGTGGTAACGGCCCCGACTTACGATTTGTAGGTTGCGGGTTCAAACCCAGCCAGGCGCATTACTTTGTGTAATTTATTTCATCACCACCGCTCTCAATATGGTGAAGGAAAACATCGTGAATAAACCGGCATATCTTAGAACCAAAAATTCGAAAACATGTGACATCCACCAATCTGTACTAGGCCCACGAGGTGGATGATTACGGCCCATACCCTCTCCTAGTCCCAACAGTGGGAACATTATAAGGCCGGCTATGCTATAGAGATTCTGTCTTGTAACATGAAATGACCGCAGTATTATCTCTGTATAGCAAAGATTATTTAATCTATCCCTTACTCTCTCACTGCTAGGCTTAGGTCTCTCCCAAAGTCCTCTTAGACTTTCTTCTCCCGCGCCGTCTCAAACCTGTCTCCACTGTACGCGTCCATATCATCCCGCCATATCATTCTTAGCCGGCCTCGACAACACTTTCCTTCTTCGACATTTACGATAAAAAGAAAATACTGTTGTTTATCGGGTTAAAAAAAAAAAGATAAATCCCCTACTATAATACCGTGAAACATCAGCATATAGACAGGGATAAGTTGATTACATTATTGGATAAATATATAACAGTGGATGATGTTAATTGAAATGCCGTCGTTATTGCCCTCTCACCCGCCAAGCGTCCGTGATTGGACAATTTAATTGACGCTGATTGATAATTTAGATAGAGTTTACTACTGAACCCTCACTCTGATGCTGACGTCAACCATCCATTATTTATTTAACAAGTTAAATACTAGCGAGCTGCCCCTGCTTCGTTCGAGTACAGGACGAAGCAAACTATAGAGATTTTTCGATTTATATAGCATAACATAAGATTTTTTTTCGTTTGTTCAAACGCGCTAATCTTTGGTACTACCAATTGGATTGGAAAAATCTTTCTGTATGGTATGGTTAAATTCATGACAACTAGTATAGGCTATACAACATCACGCTACGATCTAAGAAAGCGAAGTAATAAACAAAAAAGCAGGTAAAAATGCGGGGCACAGCTAGCTGTTTATATACCTTTTATAAATATAGGTACATTAAATTCAAAAATCGTCTGAAATAAATTCTCTAATTGTTATTGACAATCATATCAAAATTCGTTGAGCAATTTAGAAGAATATCACGAAAACGATCATATTTTTAAAATGTACCTTTTAATAGCTGACATCAACAAAGTCGCTACGCAAAACATACCTACCTAAATAAACACAATGGAATAATTTCAGTTCTTCAACAAAGAAAACGCGACTGTGTAGAAGAAGAAAATAATTGTTACTCGTAATTGCAGTGCATTGCAGAATTAATTGAAGCTATAAACTGCTTAAACAGTATTATACGATACGACTAAGGGATTGTATTAAGCAGATAAGTTCAGCAGCTTCAACACACCGTGTGTGGAAATGTACACTGAGAGACGTAATACGTACCTAAACGTGAATATAATGAAAATCAATACACGAACAAATTATTTCAGTAAGGAATCGTATTTAGAGGTAGGTGGGACAGAGAGTAAAGTCCCGCAAACCTCCGTTGAAAAGGGAGGATCCTCCGACCAGACGGGTGTTATGTCTGGTGGGCTACAACTGCCCGATAGATGATTTCGGGCTGTTCTATATGTTCTAATCGCGCGGAGAACTTTGATTGCGCGATTCAGGATTTTCTTATGTGACGCGATAGATGGCGCTACATCACTCCCCTCCGGTGATCGGAGATCGATGGTTCTTGATGCTTCTTGATGCGTGCCAAGCCTGTGGTAAGTTGGTTCCAGTGGGTCGGAACCGAATGCCGCATAGTTCTCGGTGAGTCGGAACTGTCTGCGGTGTTGCCCCAGTGAGTCGGGGTGGTGCTATCCCAGTGAGTCGGGATGATGCTGCAGGCTCCAGTGAGTCGGAGTAGTGCTGCTGGCTCCAGTGAGTCGGAGCGGTGCTGTGCGACGTAGTGGCTTGACTGCTTGCGTCGACCAGGAGAGGTTCTTCATTGCTCTTCATGTGACTGGCCGAAGGTGCAGTGTGCTTCGCCAAGGTCGCTGATGAGGCTGAGGGTGATGACCAGGTATGACCATGTAGGCATGCTGGTGGTCAGGATACCCTTTATAGCCGTGGGTGCTGGCTGTATGGCTCGCTGCTCGAAAGCTTGAGGAAGTGATGATGACGTCACGAGGTAGTATCTGCACGAAGGCTGCGCTGACGTTCTTTGTCGAGGGTCACCAGTTTGGAGGTATGCGGAACAGAGAGTAAAGTCCCGCAAACCTCCGTTGAAAAGGGAGGATCCTCCGACCAGACGGGTGTTATGTCTGGTGGGCAGCTGCCCGATAGATGATTTCGGGCTGTTCTATATGTTCTAATCGCGCGGAGAACTTTGATTGCGCGATTCAGGATTTTCTTATGTGACGCGATAGATGGCGCTACACGTAAATCTATCTCGGACTTATTTCTGTAAACTCATGTTTCAACAGATAATAACGTAGATATTATGAAAACAGCCGTAACAAAGTTTAACATAAATAATTTTGGTCGTTAACGTATTCTCTGAAAAGTTTTTAATGGACTATTACATTCATATCTAAAGGCATTGCAAATAACAAGGTATGCGTTAGCGACTTTGAGCCACCAAAGGCCATTTAGCACAGATTTAGACGATCCAAATATTTTCACGGACGACGCTCTTGCCACACTCGGCAGGCAAATTATTCTCGTCTGATATAGCAAAATTTGTACACGACACAGTTATTTGCTCACATGCAGATTAATTCTTTGAAACGGCTCTTTGCTTTTTCTTTTAAAATCGTCTACACCCGGTTTTTGAATTGAGAATGTGAACTTGTTAAGCTCTGTTTGGACATAATAAAAGCATTAAAATAAAGTTTGACCAGAAGATTATTTCTTGTATATTTAAGTGACGTTCTTTAGATCATGATTAGACAATAGTCTCAACCTACCAAACTTCCCTAAATTTTGACAAGTTTTTGTCATAAATAATTGCCCTTAATTTTGTATCTTTAAACTCTATTTCAGAAGCCGAATTACGAATTGAGTGTAGTATCAGATTAACATATTCTAGTGTGTCGAAATTAGTAAATAAACTGATAAAAACATTACAATCATTTGCAACAAACATGTTTATCAAATATAACGGACGACCGATATATCTGGTCTCGATTTAATTATCATGTTAGTGATTGCATTGCATTTGTGATAAGACTTATCTAATGACCGCAGTCCGCAGTGCACTGACTAACAAACAGCTGTCTGTCATCTGTACCACTTTTGTTAGTACACCGTGAAATTGTAGTATTCTATGCAGCCGTTTTCACTACAATACTTGTTACTACAATGTCAAGAACTTAGTCAGAATTTTATTCAGCTTTTTTGACAATAAGTCGCAATATACAACTTTACTAAGGTTGAAACTGTCATATAATCTAACAGATCCTTTCGATTTACGACCGCAGAATGATATTCAACATTTAGCTTATTACAGTTAGTTTTCTTAACGATACATAAAAATTACGTTGTTTCAATACAAGAATAATTTATAATCTCTGAGTCAGACTAATACAGGCCGGTCAGACCACGGCATTATTAGAATCATAAAACGAAAATACTGGAGTAATTTGAAGCAGACCGAAAATGAAAATTCATTCATACTCTCATTAAATTTTGATTATAGCTGGGAAATATTGCGTGTTTGCGTATTAGAAATGAAATTACAAGCGTTAATATAGGTCACCTTTAATTTATTTCATTTAAAAAAATTAAAAACACGGATATGTAACAAGATATCATTATAACGAACTACATAATTTCTAATGGATGTATTTTTTTAATAAGTAGAGTGTAGTTTAAATTCATTAGATACGTTTATAGCACAATACGCATCCCATGCGTTCATAAAATGATCTGACTCATTTCAAACATTTCCATTTAGCAAATGGAACAAATAATGATTCTTAATCTAAAAAGTGTAGAGAGTATATTATTGTGTTTGACTTGTAAAGCATAATCATAAATTTTGTAAATAACTTACCTGTATATTTTAAAATCTTGATGTAATATAATGTCGCTGAAGTGTCCAATTACTAGATTAATGATAATACTATAATAAATAATTTGTTACAATTTTGGTTTAACATTTCATGCAATGCTACACACAACAATACACACTAAAGCATTCAAATTATTTAGGGCATCAGTCACAATGTACATGTTATGTTAGTCGTCATTTGTTTCGTAACAAACGCAAAAAGTATTTGCCAACTGCTATCACAATTATTATCACTGCACAAATGATCACAAGATGCGGGGATGCTGGTCCAGAATTGGACTCACCGGAGCTGCTTCTGCTTTCATCATTGTCTTTGGCAGTAAACCGAACAAACTCCTGCAAGTGACTCGGCAACTTTTTAACGTCTTTTTCTTCACCACCTTCGATCACTTTTATTTTATGTTCAATCACTTTTGGTTCCTTATACACATTGTTAGTAGATTCTCGTTCGTCTTCAGTTTCGGGGTCTTTGATACCTAATTTGTCCCACCGTTCCCTGGCTTTCGATATGAACTCTTTCTCAATTCTATTGTTGACCTTTCCTTCAAGAACATCAAGTGTTGGCATACTTTTGGAAATAGTTATGTGGTTTGTTGACGCTGGAGTAGTTGTTATTTTAATGACTTTGTGTTGCTTTCTTTCTTCACGTTCTGCCATTTGAGACACGTATTCCGTATACATTTTCTCACGAAGCAACTCCTCCTGGCTCCTACTAAATGCTGATAACTTTGCTTTTCTAGTTTCTGATCCTTGCGACTTCATTACTACATCTTTTTTACGTGATATGCTATAATTATTTGAATCTCTTATTCTTTCATTAATTACCTCTTTTTCTACAACTAAAGGTGCTTTAGGTCCTTGTCTTTGCATTTGAGGGAAGTTGTTTTTTAAGGCTTCAAGGCGATGAATTTCAGCTTCTACTTCTTTTTCTTTTTGACGGATATATTCCATTTGCTGTTCACACAAGTCTTTAGGAAGTGAAGGTCTTCTTGGACATTTGTAGTCACTTATCTCATCTCTGGTATCAGTAAAATAGCGATGCATGTTTTGTATTGAAGAAATGTCACTCTCTATTTCTTTATTTAGGTTTCCAGTAGAGTAATGAAAGAATTTCCTCTCACTTTTCATTGAACGCATAGAGCTGTCAGTAAAATCAGAACTTTCGTCACTTTCATAAAATGACGATGAGTATTTTTTTGGCCTTGGTGGAGGAATCGGCTTGAATGAAAAATCTCGACTTGGGAACCGGTCATGATTACTTTTTGCGAACGTTGTAGTGGTTCGTTTTTTCTCTTTATCGTCTGAACTACTATTAAGTCGCTGATTTAAAGAATTAATATTATTTGTTAAAGTTGGATCACGAATCAAAGCAAGCAACCGACTTCCAGTCTGCGATTTAAACGGTATGATAGGAACAGAATCTTCTTCACTTTCTTCTCGCTCTTTTTCATTTTTATACTGTTCATTGTAGCCCCTGCGATCCACAAATTTTTTATGCATATCAACAAGGTGACTGGCGTCTTCTTTTGTTATAACAGTATTAGTTTTTTCCATAAGCATTTTTTGAGAAGGCGATAGACATATGTACACAGGCTCGGATTTGGTTGGTATACCAGTCCAGTGCTCGTCTTCTTGTGATGACTTTCTCAAAGATGAACGACGAGGTTTAATCGGTGGTGGTATTGGGTCCTTTGCTTTGGTTGGTATAGAAATAGTTTCAATAGACGAAACGTCAGGCAACCTATAATGTGGCATAGTTTCAATCTTCTCTTGCTTATCATTAACTATCTTTGAAGATGTGCCATAAAGTGCGATGTGCTGCAATCGTTCAGATACAGATGCCAATTCTTCAAGTATCTTCTTACCATAGGGCAATGTTGCTATATTTCTGACACATAAGTCTCTTAATTTTAGGGGTTCTTTTGTGTCATCATCAGTTTTGGCCTTACTATGAGCAGTAGTTCCTGTAACACATTCAAATACATCTTTGACATGGCTAGTAGTTAAGGACGACTGGTCTGAATATATTTTATTATTCACACTGGTTTCATCATGCGTCATGTTAGATATGTCATTTAGGGAAGAATAATTGGGATTATATTTTGCCGTGCACTGCGAGGAATCCACACTGCTTGAAGAGTCTTGTCGTGAAAACGTGTCTTTTATGTTTTCATTATTCTCTTCTGATTCAGACGCCACTTCTTTTATCAAATTATTTATTGCATCATTAAATTCGCATTTTAAAACTTTTGATTCCAAATCAAATTTATTTTGATTTGTTTGCATTTCATTATTATTTTTACTTATAGATTCATCAATATCTTTGACATATAAATTAGTTTTAATGTTATCTGTTGATAAAACAACAATTTCGTGAGAGTTTTGACTAGAAACCTTTTCTAAATCACTTTTATTTTCCTCAGATCTTTTTTCATATTCAATATTTACAATGTGCTCTTTCTTTGTATCTTTAATTTTGTCACTAAGAGGTAGATGTTTTTCTTTTACGTCTTGATCACATGCTATCTTTACTATGTGTTCATTATTGCTGGCTTGATTATAGACTAAAGTTTGAGATTTGTTATTATCTTGTGTGTCTTGAATTACTTCTACAAATTTTTCAGTACCTGCTGTTATAGGCACAATTTTTTCAGTATTATTAGGCTTTTTATCTTCCAGTTCTACTTTAATAATATGTTCAGAATTAACATTTTTCATTATAAGTTCTTCGTTGATTTTCTCAGAAACATTCCCATCAGAGTTTTGATTGATTTCATCCTGTTTAGTTACCAGATTTTCAGTTAGTGTATTCTGTTTAATGTCTCCAGTGTTTGAAATAAATGTCTTCTTAAGGAAATTTTCAGTGTCTGTAACTTCTATAGTTGGTGTGATTATGCGCACTGATACGTCAGTATCAACATCATCATCTTCATCTTCAATCTCATGTAGAGAACTGGTACTACTAGACGTATCTGTCAAGTAGACTACTTCGGCGCCAGTCATTTTTTCAACGGTTTTCATAGTCCAGTCACCTCTCGCTTCACTAACTTCAGGTTCTTTTATTTTTGCTCCAACTAGAACACATTCTTGGGGAACCAACTGTCCGTAACTTTTTTTGTGGACTGCGATAGACATCATTTTCTTTTGCTTTGTTAATTTGTTCTTGTTGTCTTCAAACACATCGTCCTCTAAGTCTTCACAATCACTTCTCTTGTCACTAAGATAAGATTGACGACGTGATGTCATGGATGATCCACTTCCGCTGCCTTCTTCATCAATAACGTCTAACATTCTTGGAGGTCCAAGTCTGTGTAAGAAAAAGTCATCTGCCGATGCTTTTTTGCGTAACCTGTGTTTAATTTCTTGGTTTATGATTTCTTCAATTTCTGTTTTCATTTCAATTGAGTTTAAGCCCTCTGGTTGTGTTGCTAAATTTAGAGTATTCAAATAAGTTCTTAAAGACTTCTCTTCATCAGGTGTCAGTGACTTGGTTTGGTCAACCTGTGCCACATTCAGTGGGATAGTGATAACTGATAAAGTCCCAGTAGCAATTTCTTGCGGTTTTGTTTGGTCAATTTCACCAAGGTCGGCAGCACTTTCCCACTCAACATCGGATTCAACATGAGTTACTACAGCATTTTGACTATCTATCAAAGCCAACGCAGTTTCGTCTCCCGGTTCAGATACGTCATCTTCAATAATTTCAGTAATTTTTGTAGAGTCATCATCATCTAAACTTTTACTTTTCACTTTACTTTTCAGCTTAGCTTTACTTTGATGGGATTGCTCAGGAGCTTCCACAACATAAGCTTGAGTATCTAAGACATCAAGCACAGTATCTTGGCATTTTTCAACTGGTATGCTCAACAAATTGTCAACAATTTGATTGCTGTTATTATTTAAATCGCCATTCAAATTAACTACAATACTAGAAGTACTACTTGCCGTATTTTCGTATTCTATTGAAGGTTGCAGAATTTCAACTTTTATTTCCTTTGTTTCAGTAACCTCACTTTCTGCGCAATCCTTTTCGTCTTCATTTTGAGTGTTACACGATTCACTGTTGCCTAATTTTGTTTCATCACTATTATTTTTATTCGCATCAGGTCTACTGTTTTTATTTTTACGTTTGTTTTTATTATTTTTACGGCGTTTCGGTTTTTCAGGCATGTTTGAAGATCGCTACACTGTTATCACTAGCACAACATAATCATATCACAAACACACACGGTCCATTCACTTGCGGCTCCACGCGTCTCGCGACACCGGTATCTATTGCGTAGGAGTGACGATTCGTCGAGGTTCGTCTAAGCGTATTTTAGGGTTTTCGCGTCGTTTGTTTAACAAGGGCCGGGTGTACAGGGACGTAAGATTCGGGTTCGAGGTTACCGATTGTGGTTTTCTTTTAGGCGAGCGGTCGCCGGCCGCGGCAGTCATGCACTCGCGCAGCGATTTACTGATAATTATAAATGGGTTGAAGTGCGAGAGCGCGGGCCGTGGACTTTATTTTTACGCGGAGACGTGTACGCCTGTGTTGCGCGCGCGCCGCTACACTACGGAGGGAGCCCGCGCGCCGCCCGCTACCAATACTGTCCGACTGTATTATCATCGGGCGCACTTCAAATCGTATATTGCTAATTAATATTGCACACACGCTTCTAAACCATTTTAGGGAGGAATAACGGGGAAGGAACTCTCAAACACAATGGCTACGATTACTTATTAGGATTTGGATAGGACGCAAACAAAATTCTAAGTTTAATTTGCTAAACAATAAAACTCTTAGGTAAGTTTCGTATTAGTTGTTTGTGATGATTCAGTGTATTCAAATTGTATTGTGTTGTGGTAATGTTGCGTAGTTTTAAAAGTGAATAGGTATAGACACTGAAAATAATATTTAATCAGGTGAAGACTTTCATCTAGTAATGTTCTTTAATACATGTGATGCTAGTGTAGTGTATATTTTCGAATTATTTCAGCAAACCAGAATCACCGTGGCTCGTAAAAAAAAAAACAGATTTTTCACAACTTGTAAAAAAAACCTATTATATTAAAGAGGAAATCACGACCTTCGCTTGTGACGTTTTGTTACATTGTTAATGAAAACCTGTATTTATATGTAAAGTACGGTTTTCAATTTGATAAACATCAATGATTGTTATGAAAAGTAATCGATAAAGGACCAATTTTATCTCATCTACCTTGAGATTACAATCAGAATGTAACAACAAAGATTTTATTGCGATTTATAAGAATTGTTACAGTTAATTGGTAATAAAATAATATTATATTATAGTTCTCGCAATAATAATAATAATAATTAATTAACCAAGCCTCGATCAACATCTTAGGAGGCACGCGTTAGGCGGCTGGATCAAGGTCTTGATTCAGAAAGCTGTACTCCTGGACACGGCTCGTATATAGTTAGGAGGTTCCTCTCTCTGGAGCCCTGACCGCCGGTAGCATGGACTCTGTTCCCAATACCGGTGGGGTACTATTTTTTATATTTTTAAATGTTATTTTTTGTATGACTTATTTAAAAAAAAATATTTACAAATGTATATGTGTTTACAATGACTAAAGTAAAATTAATTAACTAGCGCAAAATAACCAGCCCCTGAATTGTGGATAGTTCTATGTAAAATAACGGTATTCAACAGCATCCAATTAGACTACCAACTGGACAGACTCAAGTAGACAGAAAAAAACCAGTCAGGTAGGTAGGTTTACCTATCAACTAAAATAATAATACTCCACAACTATCAAACAACACTGTCTAGTCCCAAGCTAAGCAGAGCTTGTGTTATGAGTACTAGACAACTGATAAACATACTTAGATATTTCTAAATATAAACATATCATAGATAAATTACACCCAGACATCATCATCTTCCTGCCCTTGTCCCATCTTATTTGGGGTCGGCGCAACACGTTTTTTTCTTCCATTCTATCCTGTCAACCGTCATACTATCACTAACTTCCTTTTCTTTCATATCACTGTTCACACAATCCATCCATCTTTTCTTTGGCCTCCTTCTCCCTCTCCACCCATCCACATGTATACTCATAACTCTTTTAGTAACATGCGTTTCATCTCTCCTCTTTACATGACCATACCAAGACAAACGATTGCCCTGCAACTTTACACTTTATAAATTACACCCAGACACAGAACAAATAATCGTGCTCATCACACAAACATTTATCCTGGGTGGGAATGGAACCCACGACCTCCGGCGTAGCAGTCAGGGCCACTAACCACTAGACAACAGGCCAGTCAAACTAACTATACCTATATTATTAGCGACCCGTCTCAGCTTCCACGGGTGTTATCTATGAACGGTGAAATCTGTGAAATTATCGGTTGGTCTCTACCATAATATTCCATATACTAACTTCTGCCAGCGGCTTCGCCTGCTTTGAAAATAGGTTTCTCCATACAAATTTTGGACCCCCGTTTCATCCCCTTAGGGGGAAAATTTTCCAAAATCGTCTTTTAGTGCTTGCCTACGTCATAAAAGGAAACCTTATACAAAATTTTACGCTTCTATTCCCAGTAGTTTAGGCTGTGCGTTTATATGTCAGTCAGTCAGTTTCACCTTTTATAAATTATATAGATTATACACCTATAACCTCCTTATAAATCACTGTCTATTAGTGAAAACTGTATGAAAATCTGTTCAGTGATTTTTGAGTTAATTTCGTTCATATAGACAGACTGACGCGGGGAGTGACTTTTTTTTTATAACATTCAACTATGTATCATACAGTATATACTGTGTAGATTGCTAAATTATAGAATTGAACTAAATACTTAGTAGGTTACATAGTGAACTGGAGACATTCAAAACGTTATCAACACCGATAATAATTTGTTTAGCAAATAATCTTATCACACGTACATTATGGAAATATGCCATAAAAACTGAAATTGTGCGTTATCTCAAAATCGTATACCTAATTTCATTTGTGATCCGATCTAAAACTTTTTCTACATGCGTTCGAATTTTAAAAGCATACACGTGTATAAAAAAACTGTGTAAAGGATTTAATGTCCAAAATATCTATATATATAATTTATCTGTACGTGTATTTGTCCTCCTAAGCGACTTGACTGATTTAAATGAAATTTTGTGTTTACACATATTTGAGTGGAACACTGGATGGTTTTAAAATTCATATGGACCCGGTAGGTGACTAGTGATATGAAAGAAAAGGAAGTTAGTGATAGTATGACTTTTGATAGGATAGAATGGAAGAAAAAAACGTGTTGCGCCGACCCCAAATAAGATGGGACAAGGGCAGGAAGATGATGATGGACCCGGTAGGTGACTTTGCAATCCGGTACTCATTTTTAGGGTTTCGTACCTCAAAAGCGAAAAATGGAACCCTTATAGGATCTGTATGTTTGTCTGTCAAGAGTCTTTATCTTAGGAAGGCGTGGAGGTATCACGTTGAAATTAAAACCATATAATTAAAAATTAAACTTCTAAGTTAACGAAAAAAAAAGATACGGCAGTTTATGAATCAAAATTTATAGGGTACTTTCCGTTGATCCAGAATGCTGAAATTTGGCATAAAACAAGTTCTTATAGCACAAATATAGTAATAAATCTAAAATCAGTAAATTTGTTGTTACAAGACAAAAAAAATAGCGATTCGGAAAAATCTTCAAGACTCCGTTCGGAAATTGAACTATTTACATAAGTAAGTTTGTACGGAACCCTCAGTCCCAGTTTTTTTTCAGACGACTGGTCAGCTTTCGGACAGGTCAACGTCTGTCGGGACCGCTACCTAGTATATAGAATTCTATATAGAGTATAAAGAAAAAATACGGCAGATGCAACAACAAAAATGTAAAATATATTTTTCCTGTATTAGCATAGCATAGCATAGTCGGCCTTATAATGTTCCCACTGTTGGGACTCAGGCCTCCTCTCTAGGAGAGGGAACGGGCCGTAATCCACCACGCGGGTCCAGTGCGGGTTGGTGGATGTTGTGTGTTTCCTGTATTGTATGTATGTATTTGTGTGATTATGTTTTATTAGTATTTTTTTGATGTTGTACACTGACAACCCTAAATCTATCTCCTTTCTTTCAATCCATCCATAAGTTGTCTGTAAGAAATTGCCCTGTGCAATAAGACCGCCCATTGTACACTTATTTTTAATTATGTTTGTCCTGTATTTTTGTTTATGTGGTGTACAATAAAGAATATAATAAATAAATAGGTACAGTTTCGATGACATTGATCAGAGTCAATGGATTGCAACGACATTTTACGGAACAGTTCCTGACTTAAAATAGAAAAAATATAAACGACAAATGCGGTCAAGTGAAGCCAGACAAAGAGCTAATCTATTGAAAAACTCTATAAATCTTCTAAATATACTACTTAGTAAAACAAGAGCGCTTTACAGGAAGCCTACTTTTTAGTTAATTTGACCTTGTTATTTGAGTTCATAATTATAATAATTACGAATAATATGTACCAACATCATTTCCCTGGCTGTAATTTAAAGTCTTATCTTAATAACTTTAAAATTGAATAATTATAAACAATTTAAAAAAAAACAAAAGGAATTCTTCGAAAGAGTCATTCTAGCCTAGAGACAGTACCACGAGCTCTTAACGCGATCCATTTTACGATCTAAACTGAACTGTTAAAGGGATAGAGCTATATAGTGTGTATAGCTCCATCCCTCTTTCTTGCTCAAACGCTTGATATTTTAACACGTTATGGTAAGGCACGAAGAATACAAAGGGCAAATGAAGGATTACGGTTTTTTATTACTTCTCCCGCTCTGGGCGGAGCGAGAGGGCGTGTCAGACTTACTGGCTAAAACCACACCTGTGTCCTTCAGTTGCCCTTTGATTTTAGTTAGTATAATTTTGACACTCTTTCTCACCAAACGGAGCAAGAGAAGCTAATTCACGATTTCCGACCCAAAAAAAGGCCTCTTAGCGATATCTAAACAACATCTTATACTTTATAGGTAGCAACAGAACCTTCAACTTCAAGCCAACATATAACTTCCGACAATTTCCAGACATCTACACAAAACACACACTATCGAAACTTTCCAACAAGCACCTTATACGTAGGTATAATTAGTCCAGTATAGTACCAACTTCAGAACACAATAACGACTAGATTGCATCCTATTACATACTACCCACGTCAGCAAAAAAACGTCCCAATTTAATTTCCTACAAAAATCTGTGTACGTGGGTACAGTCACAGTGAAAATAGGTTCGTGACTTGTTTTTATTTTTTGAGGTGGGAAATTATCAAGTAACTTCTACGGCTCTAGGTGGAGCGAGAGAAAAAGTCAGAATTTTAAGGACTAAAATCCATTCCACGCGTGCCTCAAAGAGATGTCAGTAAAACCGTAGGGGACCAGCAGGGACGAAGCTTTTTGAGGCCATGGGATAACTTCCGAAAAGAGAAAACGAGGTCCTGGAACGCTAGGCAAAGAAGGAATATAGTTGTGGTTTTAGTTAGTACAAGTCTGACACGCCCTTTCGCTTTACCCTAGAGCATCAAGAATCCTTGAATGATTTTTTACCTAAAAAAAACCTGTGTTTAATTCAGTACACGTTTTTGTTCCAGGCCCACAAGTAATTCTTTCAAACGATTCTGGATTTTGAACAGTTGACGTATGTTTTTGTTTGTTTCTTTGCCGATCGAATTGCTTTACCAACTCCATGTCATACAAGTTCAATGTCATATAACATTTAGTTACAAACAAAAATGTGAAGATGACAATTATATACAACAGACTTGACAAAAAAGATTTAGCTAATTGGACATTGGAGGTTTATGCTGCTTTGGACTTTGTTATCAAGTGATTAAACATAATTTTCTATGCAGTAGCCTGTAATTATAGTGTAAATGTGTTCTGCTTGCTAAAGGGGAAAAAAATAAAAACTGACGAAGGTATTAACAACTCGACTGTACAGAATAAGTCAAGACGGGATATTACGAGTTAGGTAATAGGTTAGGTAGCCTAGCCTGGATCTAGAATCTAGACTTGCGGGTCATGTAGACTGATTGACCACTTCCACTGGCGCAACGCTGTTTCAATCAGTATGTAGCACATATGTGGGTATTACATATACATTAGGTCTTTCATTGAGCTCATATAAATTCCAATGCGGGAATCGATATTCATTGTAAGTTTATTTTTAGACGCATTCATTATCCTAAATTTTAAAAATCTTTTATTTATGAATGTCCTAATTACTGAAACATTTTCATGAAATCGATCATGCCTAAACCTTTTTGTTTTTCAGGTGGGAAATCATCAAATACGTCCTCCGACTTTGGGTGGAGTGAGAGGGATTATCAGATTTAGCCTTAAGCCCGCCTTTGTTCTTCAGTTATCCTTTGCGTTCCATGGCCTCGGTAACTCCATCCAATCCATCGTCATCCAATTCATCCGTCGGTCCATTTTACTGACACCTCTTTGAGGCACGTGTGGAACACAACGCGCCGACGATTTGGGCTTGCTCCTAAAGTCCAGACGGTTGTAAACTAGTGTTCCAACCAAGGTGACCTTGGTTTATGTGTTTGGTTTGTGTTGCAGCTACATAGATGTAAACCACGCGCTTAAATGTTCGGTGGTTGGAAAAACGCGCCTCCCAACCAAGGGCGTTGAAGTTCATGGATAACAACTGCTGTCTACACAGATTGAAACTAGCGTGGTCACCTTGGTTGGGAGGTTGGTTTGCAACCGCCTGGTCACTCCTTTACAAGACGTTGAGCTACCCTTTGTTAGCCGTTCACGAGCTCGCGCCAACGGTGGCCACAATTTGGCCAGCGACTTCCTCCGAGCCTCATAACTCTACCTTCTGCTAATGCGAGCCACTCCTTTCGGTAGGAGTCAAGCCCGTCAGTCGGGCAAGCCATCTATATTTTGATTTTACCTATTTAAAAAAACTTGACCAGTTGGAGTCAGACTTAAGAATTCTCTTTTTGCTGACTGAAGCACAGAACCCTAAAAATAACTTAACATTTATTAACACCTTTTATATTTGCTTTGAATGGCAATGAAGACTGTATTTCAAAACATCACAAGTCAAAAAACAAAACTCTAACTTTACACCTGAATATAAAATCTTACATTTAAAGAAATGACTCAATGCAGGTAGCATTTCAGTGCAAAATTCCCGGAACAGCGCAACACTTTGACTTTCAATACAAAACCTCCAGTTTTGTATTGAAAGCATTCAATGGATATAATGTTTTCTCTCCCGGAAAACTCGCTGCGGTTTAAAAGAAGCACGTATAGAAAATGCAATGGCTTACAAAGACAGAATAAAAGAAAAGATATAGAATAAAATATGTAATAAAGAAAAGTAAAGTGTGGAATACTAACGCGTAGATAGTGAGCTGCACATACAAAGTCCAAATAATATATACCTTTTACGAGTATACCTACACAAGAACTGAGCAAATAATACTGCAGACATTGACGAAGATATTTGCTTTACTCGATGAGTTTCGTTGGATTCAAAGATAAGATTTAAAACATTTACTCGGATCAAGTAGTTTCGAGATCTCTGTTGTGTTTGCTTTGCTCTTAGAGTCATGTAGCACTTGGCTGTAATCTTATTGTTATTTAAAACATCGATTATTGTTTGTACTCCGAGATATCTGCCTAAACTTTTCCCTATAATGTCATCATCGTCGTTGTCACCTTCGAATATAACCGGATACACTTCAAAACTCAATTATTCATTATTGTATTGCATTTTCATACTAAGTTTTTTGAATGAGAATCGGATTCATCTAGGTACAATGACGTCATCGTGCTATAAGCACATCGTGATCATGATTTACGCAGTACGTAATTAATTGATCATGCTTGCATTTTATACGCTGTAAGTATGTTTTTGTCATGTTTCATGTCTAATGAGTTGTATCAACATATGACTAGTTCCTATAGTACCTATCGATATTATAGACGTCACTTTGTGCCTGAATCTATAAATTCCCCTTTATTTTATAAAAAAGGAAAGGTTGATTGGCCTGGCCATAAGTCGATAGTATTTGTATTACATTGGCTTTTAAAATCCTTTCACCTTTTTAAACTAGGTATATTTTTCCAAAATAAAGATCGTCGATTTCTTTTTAATACCTAGTGGAAAATATATGCTTACTTTCTGACTGTCCAGTCAGCCATTTATTTTTGACTGACATACAACGCAAAAACCAAACGACGAGAGATTGAAGCAAAATACAATTTGGAACCTATGTTCGTTAAAAATTGTAGAGGTGGACCAAAAAAAAAAATTTAACACACAATTTGAACGATGTGAAACGGAACGTAAAAGATTATAAGTGTGTATACACTGCGGACAACAAAGTAATATTTTATGCATAAATTACATATTGCATAACAGTACATTAATCTAGGTAATTTTCCCAAAATAGCGTCCCAAGAGTGCCACTGAGCCACATCTTTCGATACCGAATCGCCTAACGCCCGCGGTGAGGTAACGCACTATAATAGTATTTAATAACAGATAGTTAGAGACTATAATACGTACAAACTATTTGGAACAAATATCCACATTTCGACGATGACATAAGTACCTACATCGCTCCGAACTAAAAGAAAATTCTTACGTGAAGGAATTTACGCTGTGTCATCAACCGTTTGAAATAGAGTGTAATTTTAATAAAATTCTAAAGAGTTGGAATCGAAAAGTATTTTTGTGTTAAACAATAATGTTGTTATTTTTATGTTATACAATTATGTTGAGCGCAAAACTCAAGTGTAATATCTAAATCAATCAGGATTTGTTCCGGAAAGAATGTGAAAATTTTCCACAAGGAAATGTTTCAAAATTTCACGAAGACACGTACAGATATAATTATGAAATGTTCTCGCTAATGTAGCGTGATTGCTGTTCAAATACTGGCAGACTCTTCTATTTCTAAGTTATGTTTTCTAATTTGTATGAAAAGATAGGTGAAATGGGAACCTCTCCCTACAAAGAAATAATTTTTTAATACATTAAAATCTCGTCTCACAGTGTTTGTTATTGACAAACTCCTCCGGAATGGAATTTTTGTGTATATTTAGTAGATCTGAGAATAGGTCATAGGCTGTTTTATACCCCTAGATAATAAGGGTGACCCGAAATAATTTATATGGCAAACCAACTTTTGCCCGGTTATGTAGCAATGAAAAAATGTAACAACAAATACTGTTACAATATAAATATACATAGGTAACACATCATATTACAAGAAACCGTACGTCATACAGAAAAACACATCCGTGCAAATAGGTCAACACGTTCACTCTTATATTAAACGTGTTTAAATCGGGATTTTACTCTCATTCAAAATACTCGGTTATTTCCAGAGCACAATCTAGACCAGCTGACGTGTTCAAGTTTAGCTGTCTCACATCAAATCAATCAATACAGATTATAGAGAGCATTGCCGGGTGTTGGATGTTGCGGTTTGGGTCTGATCTTATATACATGTAGAACGCATCATGTTTTCTGATGGTGCCCTAATAATTCAGGTACCACTTTTCAGATTTATGTTTTTTTTTTTTCAAACAGTTCATGTTTTCTGTAACTAAGGAAACCAAAGGAGACTCAGTCATTGAGTGAATTTTTAAACAGAGAAAAGAGATGTTCTATGGAAGCTGTAGTTACCAACGTCAACGAAGTCACGGGGACAGCTAGTTGTAATACGAAATGGTGATCGCGCCACTAGTCTTATAGTAGTAGGCGTAAAATCAAATGAGGAGACGCCTAAAACGCTACACCGGCATTTCTAGAATGCAATAATAAACATCGTGGGTGAGACAAGTATTCAAATTGCACTTGCCAACAAAACGGCGATGCAACGACCTTCCAAGTTCCAGAAATATAACCGACCGTCCAGCGCTTTCTCCAAGATATAGCGCCATTTCAATATTTGTTTGCGAGAACCAAAAATAACAAACTGATCAGATCACGATGCATGACATAATCGCCGCATAGATCCGTGCTAGTGTGCCAAAACACCGCGGCCACTAACTGCGGCGCCGCTTTTTTGGATCCAAGTCAAAAGGTTATAAGGTGAACAAAACCCAACGTGTTTTATTGTTACATTTAAAAATACATTTAGACTCGTCTTCGGTTCACGCTAACTATTTCTAATTAGGCCGATGTTAACGAGTAAGAAACTCGTGCAAACTGAACTGTGTCGGACTGTAATAAGGTTAAATTGTGTTTGTGCAGTATGTGTTTGCTTGTAAAAACAGCTGGGATATGCACCTTGTCTGTCGTTGCTACGTATTTTCAGCCTATTGCCAAAGTGTACAGTGCAACTGCGCGTGTTTATTAGCGTTTGATCGGCTCATCCATTACTGTTTTGCGAATTACTGGTTTTGGCGCTAAACAGAAGTGTTAAGTCTACAGACTTTATGGATCTTTGAGTTATTAAACATTTGCTTTGATATCAAATTTATCAGCGCATATTATGGGAATTTATATACTAAGTATATATACCAACTTTTGCCTGCAGCTTCACCCGCGTGAAAGTAGGCTTCTTCATATAACTTTTGAAACTCCGTTTGAACCTCTTCCCTTAGATTTGAATGAATGATTTGAGTGAATTTTAGTGTATTCTCTCTTTTAGTGTCGTTTCAGTCATCTGTTGATATTGACATATCAACAGTCAGTCAGGCAGTCAGTTTCTACTTTCGTCAATATAGATATAACGGAAATATATAACTACAAACACCTCCATATTATGTTGGGTATAGATTTTTAAAGTATGTATAATCTGAAGTATAGAAAAATCTAAACTGATAGATACATTTTCTTTAAATGTTTCTAGGTTGGAGTGCTGTACTAATGAATAAATTACATGAACAACACTTAAATGTTGGTTCTTAATATCCATGAAATTTCTTTCTATTTTATAACCAAAAATATAATCATGTTTATTTGCAACATATATCATTTAAAATTTGAGGGGCAAGTAAGTTAGGTCGTTGCATGACAATCGTACCATTTTACTTGCTAATAACTCTGACCAGCGCATAATGTATCCTGTTATCTTGTACCTTGCCATGTTTGTGTGTATCTCGATAAAGCCTGGCTCCTGAACAATGTACTATATATTATACTGATACCAAATGTAGATATAGCCTTACGAATAATTTTGTAGTTGTCTACATCTACACTAATATTATAAAGAAAAAACAAACTTTACCGTTTGTTTTTTGTTTGTTAATCTCTGAAAGTACTGGTCTGATTGCAAAAATTTTTCACCGATAGAAAATTGCTTTATTCTTGAGTGACATAGGTTATATTTTATGTAACCAGGCGGTAGCCGCGGGCAAAAGCTAGTTGATACATAAAATTATGTCAACCAAGTCAGCCCATACGATGATAGCTGATAACTACTGCTTGTAACCAGTGGCAAGTAGCATTCAATACCAGAGGCAGATGTCAGAGATAAGAATCTGGAGTTTTGGAAGTGGTATAAAATGGTTTGAATAAAAATGCCTAAGTAATAACCATAAAAAGGCTGATGATAGACAAAAAACATGATGCACCGACCGCAAACATGGTACAAGGGTAACAAGACGATGAAGATAACGATAAATTGGAGAGTTCCTTCACTGAGTGATAAAGTGGTGAAGCGAGAATAGAATCTTAACTGACTGGATGATGAAGTAGCTGAATAAAAGTAAAGTAAAAAAACATATTCAACATTAAAAATATACGACCAATATAACGATATGCTGTAATACTGTAATGCGGAATTATATCTGAGATTGATAAGAGATTAGATACTGCAATAGTTTATGTAAGGTCACCAGTTGCGTCAGAGAAAATAATAAATATGGATAGTAATGATTGGCGATATCTTTAAAATGGATGTTCTGTTCGATAGCATTTAAATTCAATACCTAACTACGTCATAATCGCAATACATTAGACCTAAATTCCCCTTGATGGACTGTAAGAGGCATACCTATAGTAAAATCTAACTTTGGCAGTTATGTTTTAAGTCCCATAGACTAGTAAGGAAGACAGATTTCTGGATGTTACTCAGAAATTCCAATTGGGAAAACCTCATAATCTTCATTAACTTTTTCTTGATTTCCTAGCTAGCTTAAAATTTTTTGTGTTTACTATTTTGCCTTGGTTGTAAGTGTAGATGTAAGCTTCACACTTTTTGCGTTTCAAAACAAAATAACTCAATGTTTAGGTAGTGTGTTGTTCCAAAGTTTCAAGTTACGTAAAAACAATGGGATTTTTTTTTGTTGAAAACAACGAGCCATTTAGTACAAAAACGTTTTTACTCACGTTTCGGTGACGGGCTCGGTGCTGTTGGCGTATTCGGTGACTTCACAGCCTGGTTCGGGACCACGTCGGCCGCTTTCGTCTCCGCTATAAACAAAAAGATCACATTACAAACGTGCTTCATCATAAATCATCGGTACTTTAAGTTTTAATTAGATTTTGATAACCAGTCTACCTTCTTTTTTAAAGTTGTTTATTAATATCTCAGTGATTTTTGCCGAATTTAGAGCACAATAATTAAAATCGTTATTGCACCGCTATCAATGAATGATAAATGATGTATCATCTAATCAGGTTAGCGATAAAATGTGTCTAAAATGTGTACACCTAATATAAATGTTTGTCTGTACTGAGAATGGCTTAAATTTTTCTGTAATTTCGGCAGAAATCAAAATAAATATTTTAATCCTTAAATCAAAATAACCTTCAAGTTAAAATATCTGACATCTTCCAACAAGAAATAACAAGAGTTTAGTCATGTTTATTTAAACAGAAAAGAATCAGTGGGCAAACTCGTAATCGCACAAAGTGTTTGAATAAACGTTGTCACAAAGGACGGCACAATAACATAAGACGGAGAAGGAAAAATAAAAGCAAATATGAAGAAACGAACGATAAATTATTCGAAAGCACAAGACTGTGCTCACTTTGTTTATATTTGCGTGACAACCCTAAGATTTGTCTCGATACCGCGCACTATTTGGGAGAGAAAAGATTTTACTGGATAATTTTGTATAACATTAAATATGCAAACGGTGAATAATATTTTCTGATGACTGTTCCAGGAAATAGAATAAGAACAATAAAAAGACTGGAGAAACTTTCCTCAGTGAATTAATGATCGAACATCAACCAACTAGACACAAAGAGAGATGCTTCGCGTGAGATGTCATATAAAATAAAAATTAAAAATCGCTTTAGTATTCATAGAAGCTCGAGGAACAACTATTTCCATAAAAAAGAATCGTAAAAGAAAGAGATTGATCGTTTAAAATAAATAGAAGCCATTTAGTGCATTGTTTAATTAATCGTATGCCACATATTTCTATAACTAATATTCTCTATTATTAAAAAGAGCATGGAGAAAAACAAAACAAATGAGCAAAATTAATCACACAATCCAAATTCATACAAATCCCGTAACTACATACATTATGTATGTAAATGAATCGTGTAATGAATTGCACAGCTGAGTCGTTAACGTAAATAGCCACCCACGTGTTTCGAGAAACAGTAGTCCACTTACCATAATATCGAATGAAGTAAAACGATACGATTAGGAAATGTCATTCGAACAATGAAACAGTAGCTGTCGAAGATTTTACTGACGTAAGCACAACTGTATTGGTTCCTGATACATCTAATGAGCACAGCTGGATTACTTTTCGCAATGGTTCCGATAATTCTATATTTAGGCACGGTGCACTGTTATTTATAAGGGGTGTTGTTGTAATGAAGCCACAGCACTTCCCGGCAGTGTGTTGCGATTAGCTGACCACTAACTACAGAGTTTAAACTGAATGCGATGCAGTCGACTGTGTTTAGAATCTGAACCAGGAAGTGCATGTGATCGGGGCATTTGGCACGGAGCAGTGTCCCCACGACCTATTGAAACGATACTTTAAATAAATCATTTATTTTGATCACAGGTGTGTCCTATTAAGAGCATGTGTACCTGGAATCTAAAAATCTAAAATCTCATTATTATTATTTTTAATATTCTGTATTTATAGCAAGTCAACATATTCCCGGTTAGATGACATAGTGCGACCTACGCCGGAGAACTTTTAAGTTTGAGCCCAATAGGATCGAAGCCTGCTGGGGCCATGGGTTCACTTCTGAAAGGAAAACCTGACCGTGGCGTGTAAAGTAATGAAGGAACTAGGGGTGGATTTTAGTCAGTAAAAATCTGACACGGCCTCCTGCCTTGCCCAAGGGCGGGAGATGTTGTTGGATGATTTCCCACCTAAAAAAAGGTCTGCCTTATTAAGAGAATTTTTACCTGGAACCTGAAAAACTAAAAACTAATTTTTTTTTTTAATGGACAGGCTTATTGATAAGTCAAGGTATTCCCGGTTAGATGACATAATGCGACTTACCGCGGAAAACTTTTAAGTATTTTTGATTTTTTGTCAAAACATTTTTTTTTAAACTGTTTATTGATTTTATCGAAATCGATGGGTTTCCACCTAGGGTTCCTCGGATGCTGAATTGTTGCATATAAGTCCCACACATCACGTCCTGCCGAGAATATGTTGAGGTACCAGTAATGCAATACACGTTTGTGAATGTGAATATGGAGAGGTGAACTTGACTCTTACTGAAAGGATTGGCCCTCAATGGCAAAAGACAGACGTGTGTGGGAAAAGGGAGAGGGAGGCCTACGACACTGCTGTCCCACTGGACATAATGGGCTAATTAGATTATATTGTGAATATATTTTTATAAGACATTTTAAGTGTAACAAGTTGATATAGAAAGTACATAAAATAAAAATAAAAACTGGGCAAGTGCGAGTCGAACTCGCGCCCTGAGGGTTCCGTACAAACTTACCTATGTAAATAGATCAATTCCAGAATAGAGTCTCGGAAGATTTTTCCAAAACGTAAAAAAAAATTGTGACGTAACAATAAATTTACAGTTTTCAGATTTATTCCTATACCTTGCTTATTGCAAAATTTTAATATTCTGGGTCAACGGAAAGAACCCTATGAATTTTGATTTCCTCTAGATTGTCGAAATGTACGTTTTTTGTCACATAAGCCGAAGTATCTTTTTTTCTCGTTAACTTAAAAAGTTTGATCAAGGTTTTTATTTCAACTCGACACCTCCACGCGTTCCCGAGATAAAGGGTTTTGACAGAGAGATAGACAGCACGACGGACGGCCACCAAAGTGATCCTATAAGGGTTCCGTTTTTCCCTTTTGAGGTACGGAACCCTAAAAATAAAAATTACTGAAGAGAAACTTTTATTTACGTTAGCACTGCGCCATTAGCAGCAAGGTTTATTTTGTTTGGACGAATAGATTAAAAACATTTTTAGTAATTGAATTGTGTGGCCTTCTAAATGTGACGAACTATTTAAATATTCATACTAATGCATACTAATATACTGTGTTGTAACTACTGTAGGGATTTTGAAAAATATTGGGTTGATTGAACTCCAAGAAAAGGACATATGCTACTTTTTTTTCAGTTGGGAAAATCATCCAGTTACATCTCCCGCGTTTGGGTACAGTTGGAGGGTGTGTCAGACTCTGACTAAAAACCCACCCCTGTTTCTTCGGTGCATTGTATCTAGCTTCGATTTCAACTTCGAGTCGGCTGTAACCGACATTCACGAGAACGAAGTCATTGGAAAAACTTAGTTATATATAACATTATATTTATTAAACTTGAAATCATCTTCGAAAATCTAAAAAAAATGTTTTCCTTTTCGGTAAAAAAGAACACATGATATTTTTAACTTTTTTGTCCATTAATAACTGAAAATAAAATCAGAACATTAGTCTACTATTTTTCTTTGCGGCGTTACAATATTAGGCTGAGACTTAATAGGTAGGCGCTTAGTACCACAAGATGCTTCATCTATATAAAAATAAAATATTTGAACAGATATTTAAAAAGTTAATGGAATTTTCCTCAAAACTCCATCATTTGAGGAGGTTTGAATGGTACTTCATCACTGAGTAAAGTTGAGTAAGATAAAAGACGTAATCGATTGAGATTAAACCGTCTCACTCTTCTGGAAGTAAATCAAACCAAAGTAAAACGTAAATAATATGAACAACTACTGCCTCGACATGTATATTAGGTATTTGTGACTGGCCTGTTGGTCTAGTGGTTAGTGGCCCTGACTGCGATGCCGGAGGTTCGATTCCCACCCAGGACAAATATTTGTGTGATGAGCACGATCATTTGTTCTGTGTCTGGGTGTAATTTATCTATATATGTATATATTTAGAAATATATAAGTATGTTTATCAGTTGTCTAGTACACATAACACAAGCTCTGCTTAACTTGGGATTAGACGGCGTTGTGTGATAGTTTTGAAATATATTATATATATATTGTATTATATATTTATACAAAAGGAGAAACTGACTGACTGACATATCAATGTACAACAATGTGTCACTCTTGAAAGGATGAAAAAGGTTAATTTAGTTTTTATGCAAAATGTTATTCCTTGGGCCCATATACTTGAAACTTAGTATAAATAACACTTAAGTAGTAATGGGCACGCCACTTATGGCGGTAAGTCCCCTCTTTGACGCGTGGCTGGAAAGACCTCACGGTTTTTTTACCTTCCGCATGACGCAGGTCCTCACCGGACATGGTAAACTTACCATGCACGAATACGGTGCAGGAACCTTTCGAACAAGTTCGAAAGGTTCCTGCACCGTATTCGTGCGGAAAAAACGCCCGGGTGTCGCTAATGTGTGGACCGCCCGGAGAACACGGTGGAACACACGGTGGAGGTGTGCCCCGCTTGGGCAGAGCAATGCCGTGTTCTCGTGGGGGCGATCGGCGGCGGCGATCTCTCGCGCCGGCCCTTGGTACAGGCCATGGTCCGGAGCGACGAGGAGTGGTAGGCAGTTGCCTCCTTCTGTGAAGCAGTAATGCTAGCAAAGGAGGCGGCCGATCGCGTGAGGCATTGGTCCTTGCGTTCCAACCGCCGCTGGGATACCGATCCTGATTTCCGGCCACAGTAAGCGCGGGCTTGCGGACGGCGAGCAACGAGTAGCTCGCCGTCCGACTGTCCGGTAACCATCTGGACCGAGCCCAAGTCGTCGACGGCGCGTACTGTTCCACGCACGCCTCAAGGAGATGTCAGCAAACCGTAAGGGCCCATCAGAGTCGCAGCCTACTGGGGCCAAGAGTCTGACTCTAAAAGGAAGACTCGGTCCTGGTACGAATTTCATTGTTCGTTTTTTAAACTCCTGTTATAAAATGATATAGGGGTCATAAAAGCAAAGGACCGACAGATGTGGAGCAAAATGAGGAGGCCTATACTCGTTGAGGTGTCCATATTGAATGTATTTTGCAAATATTGTAACTTTGAAAATTGGAATTTAATCACATCTCGAAATTTTATATTTATTTGAAAATTTATATTTATTTAGAAATTGTCATGCTGTTACAAAATGTTTAATAAGAATAATTGATTTGTGAATTCTAATATTTGTTATTTTATGCATGCATTTATAAATCATCTTATGATATGTAAGTTTTTATTCAAAGTCACTCTTTAAGGAAATGAAGAATATATTATTACTATGGGAGGAAGTGTTAACATTTGTAAGGAAGAATCTTATTCCTTGGGTAAATAAACCTTAAACTTGGCACATATTGTAATCAAAATGAATAATAAAGACTGTCATTGATAGTTTTACAAAACTATCCTCAAAATAATGTATATGAGGTGTGAAAGTTTTTATGAAAACATTCTCGTGAATAAAGTCACTAGCAGAGTGCTGGTTATGTATAATATTTAAATGAACGGAAAAGATGAAATAAACATTTCTCAAATTATATTTATATTCATTTTCATGGCACAACAGTTACAATTAAGTCGAATATCAATGCAGGTATATCAGCCTTATAGGTAATGAGCAGTGGTGGCCCAGTGAGCAGTGGTGACCGAGTGGTAACGGCCCCGAATTATGAGTTGTAGGTCGCGGATTCAAAACCAGCCTGGGGCATTATTTTGTGTAATTTATTTTCATCACCACTGCTCTCAAAACAGTGAAGGAAAACATCATAAGGAAACCGGCATGCCCTAGAACCAGAAATTCGAAGACATGTGAGATTCACCAACCCGCACTGGGCGCGCTTAGTGGATTACGTCACATTACCTATCCTAGAGAGGAGGCCGGAGTCCCAGCAGTGGGAACATTATAAGGCTGATTATGCAATGCAGGTTGCCTGGAAGAAAGTTTTAGTTTAAGGTGTTCAATATAACCAGGTATATTTATAAATGCTAAGAATATACATATAAATACAAAAGTTGGTATGTATGGATGTATGGATGTTTGTTACTCTTTTATACAAAAACTAGAGAAAGAATTTCGATGAAACTTGGTAGACGGGTAGACTTACTATTCTTAGTATACTTTTTATTCTGAAAGTATAATACTTCCCTTAGGGTATTTTTTTCTATCACGCGGGCAAAGCCGCTGGCAACAGCTAGTAAATAATATGTATCACAATTTATGAGATAATTTTGAGTATAACTTCTCCCACTCTGGGAAGAATGAGTTGGAGAGGTAGACTTTTACCGACTTATCCACCTGCATTTCTTTTACTGACATATCCACCAGCGTTTATTTGGTTGCCTTGCAGTTGCGTTTCAGAGCCATGGTAACTCTTTCCACCATTCCAGCAGAATTTTAATAATGATGGAGAAAGACTTAAGCGATAATGAACCGACTGTTTAAAAAATATATATAGCTGGAAAGGAGGTGAATTTGGAAAAGGAGGGACATTGAAGGGACTTGGGTCATTGCGATATCGATAAACTAAAATTTGTATGGAGAAAAAAACTTAATATTGCCCCAAATAAATTGTATTATAAAAGGGTGATAATAATGATGATGATGAACATATATATATTGATAAAAGCACCAGCTTATTTGTATATCTAGTGTCATATAACGTGGTTCATTCATGTTGGTAAGCATAGGCCGTTGAAATTGATCCAACAAAGTTAGAGTACCAACACAATTTATCCTTGTATCCCACAGATTATACCTGAATGATACTTATGGCCACAATCAATTCCAATTGCTTATTGAGTAAGATCCCATTCAATAAAAGAAAATCTCAACTCAGTCATTGTTTGAAATCAGTAAATATTAAACAAGTCTCTTCAACTGCTTTAATGAAGTTCCTTTTTGGTTCTATTTATAAACTGAAGGTTTTTCAGTGCTGTTTTAGCCAAGAAACATTTTGATTCAAATCGTTTTCTCTATTTTTTATACCCAATCAAAGAGATCTCATTAAAATCTCGTTAGCGAATACTTAAAGTTGGCATGTTGAAAGTGGCTCAATTAGAGCTAAAAATATAAAGTAGGTAAGTATTACTCAACAGCCAATTAAACCCAGAATATATTTGTGTACAGCTATTAATTTTATCTCATCGCGGTTTTGAAACTGGTGTACCTCGTTCCACCTATTTCATAAACGATGCAGCTTCCCACGATTGCCATTACGCATAAAGCCGCTAAAGCTTTTAATAAAAACAACAAATTATAAACAAAACTTACGTAAACAAAACTCCAATCACATGTATTTGAACGTCACTTGCGAAAACTTGCGCGAAAATGAATCACAACACTGAAAAGATGGACGATAGACTATGAAACGCGACGAGTCGTGTATACAAATTATCGAAGGTCTAAATAGACCTAATTCGACAGGCGGTCTACTAGACCACACTGGCCTACGGAGGCCAGAGGGCAACTGTGACAGGGCGCGCACTCACAATGGACACTTTCTGTATGTAAATCACAATAAAATACCAGCTTTGTGCTCTGATTGCGACACGCTAAACTAAACACCGAACGTCATCTATGGTACAGTTGGTTTTTATAAGCGAATATTGACTCTATTTGGTGCATGATACGGTCACAGGTTTGCTTCAAAGGCTGGAATAAGGGGGAATCAAAAGCTGAACGACAGAGAGATTGCGGGAAATGGGAATGAAGCATTAATCGGACGTGTAGTGCAAACATTCTGGAAACTGCAACAGGTTACATAAAAACAAAGTACAAGAGAAATAATAAGTATAACTAGATTCTGTATAGACCATCAAAATACTAAAATCTCAACAAAGATAAATAAAACCAAGAATGATGATGATAATTTAGAAGTTCCTATACTACCAAATGGAATATTGCAGTCCAAAACCAAAAACAACACAGCAAAACTAGAACCAAACACAGCTATATCATCTATTTCCAATATCAATTAACAGTACACGAGGGAGATATAGATCAGGTTCTGCGCATAAACGCAGCTGATAGAATGTAACCGATACTTAACAAAAGCGATCGCATCGGATTCGAGACTATAGGAGCTTCACGAACGCCTAACGAAAGCCTTTTGCAATTTATAGGATACGATATGGTAACTGCTGCACGACAGCATATCATTACAGGAAGTATCAACAGGCTTTAAACATTTGATTCAGATAACTTGATAATTAACTATATAATGACTAAGGAGAATGCGCATGTAGATGGATGGAGAGGGAGAGGGAGGTCAAAGAAAAAATGGATGAATTGTGTGAGGAGTGGTATGAAAGAAAATGGAGTTAGTGATAGTGTGACGGGGGACAGAACGGAATGAAAGAAAAAAACGTGTTGCGCCGACCCAAAGTAATATGGGATAAGAGCAAGAAGAAGAAAGGGGATTAAGGATAATGAAAGCTGGAAACGTGTTGAGCCGTCTCCAAGAGAAAGGACAAAGACAAAAAGATGAAGATGATGACTAGGTTTGAAAAATTGGGTGTTATTTTGTTCAAATTGTCGATGTCGATTTCATGCTAAATATCAATATCATTTACTTCACGATGACTATAGGTCATGTAATTACTGAAAGAGAGAACATTCTTGTGAACCATGAAAGCAGAGTGTTATGAGATGACGATTCTAAAGCATTCTATTAGTCAACCAATGACAACGCATTATGATTCCCAATTCCATCTAGTCACCAGCACGGTCATAAGAAGGATCATGTTTAGCAGTAAACATTTACAGGCTGTGTGAGCATAATTACAATGGTCAGCAATGGTCGTATCGTTATCGTCTCGTGTCACATAAATACCATCGTCCACAAACCGAATGCACAATTCCGTGCGTGTTCGCAGTGATTGACATACAATATATTGTCCAATGGCAAGGTGTGGTAGATTGTCAGCCTAATTGTGCGAGACCAAAGTTTAGTTAGGACCATCCATCACTTTGATACATGTCTAGCCTATTCAACGCCAACCAAAAACTGGGACACGGAAACGCGAAATAATTTGTCATTGTATACTTGTTTATTAATTGTTTGTGGTCTGTGGTCGTCTACGATTATGTCAGTTTGATTAATATCAACGGAGGCCTGAAGTTCTTTAACTTTTAAAACACAGAGAATATTTACGCCTGTATCACCAGAGGACATGGCAGATTGCTTTCAATCTACAAGGTGCTACCGGTATATTTGATTATATTTCTAGTTTTACCATTGAGTAGGATATCCCGTAGTCAAATCTAGAATAAAGCAAATCACACTAATATTATAAAAGCTAAAGTTTGAGAGTGTGTTTGTGTGTCTTTTATTCATTCATGCTGAAACTGCTGAAAAGATTTGGATGAAATTTGGCACGCGGGCAAACCATGTCTTGGTTATAGTGGTTATAGGTTACAGTTCATATACTTTTATATGTGTTACTTTTTATTCTGAGAGTAGATATGTTCCTTAGGTACAAATTTCTATTTTCACGCTGGCGAAGCCAGCAGCGAGCAGTGCAATATGATTTTAATGATTTACAAGTTCCTAAAGTACAATAATTCTAAATGGAACATTTTACATCAAAAAATTCACAGTCCACTGGCTTGTGTTGTATCAAACACTGAACAATTTATGTAACGTACAAACAAATAAATTATGTTATTATCCTCAATGAAACCAAGCACCTCATCGGTTCTCGTTTACCCCTAATAAAATACCCTGAACGCCCTAATAAAATCATACTTCGATCACTAATCCGTGGTGGTTATGGCAACATTCCCTCGAGGGCATTCGTTATGAGTTTAGGGTAGTGTAGGAGTTAACCTAGTCGTATATTATTCGTTAAATAGTTATTGGACGGATAGTTGGAAACTGAAATGTTGATTGAAAATGATTAACACACGACACAATAAGTGTTATAAAGGCGAAGGCGTGGGGGAGGCCAACAGTGGACGTTTTTCGGCTGAAATGATGATGATGATGATAAAGGCGAATGTATACAACATTATTTTAAGTATATGCGAAACCTGAATATAGTTTGTTCAGAATCAGTAACTGAATAAATTCCAATAATTTTTACACCATGTTATAATTTTTCCCAAAAAAAGGTCATAAGTTGGACACCACTGACACTAAGTACAACACAGGTCACGGCAGGTCATAGCGAGCATTAGGAGCCAGCGCACAGCTGGGTGCAGGAGCAAAACAACCCCTCAGTTGCAAGGATGGCCCGGTGACCACGTAGTTGTGCGAACAACCAGGTGACATAATAAGCTTATAACTTTTGTGATTTTTCATGGTACAGTTATGAAATTATGTACAAAGATTCTTTACATAAAAATACTAGACGTGTATTTCGGGTTTCGCATATACAAAAAAGAATGTTGTATTAGTCTCTTAAAAAATAAATTCAAACTAGTAGGGTAGGTAGAGATCTTGAATAGTGCATTTAATTATACAAAGAGGGATCTCTCCAAAAAGTTATGATTTTCTTCCTTACTTCTCGAAGTAAGGAAGAAAAACATCGCGTTTTGGCAACATTTTAATTAAAGAAATTAGAGGAGGAGAATTTTTCTTTTTGTTTAGAATTACAAGTAGTTATAGTTTTTATTTTTTTACAAGTATGAAGTTTAATGTTTTTTCTGTAACCTTGATATTTAAATGTTTTCCATTTCTTACTTGGGAAACCATCAAATGACTGTTCCCAATTTGATTAGAGTCAGAGGGAGTTCAGACTTTTTCTGACTAAAACCTACCTGTATTCCTTTAATTGTCCTTTGCAGTCCGAGACCGCGGTAACTTTTTCTCATAATCCCGCAGATTTGGCAAGCATCGGTCCTAATCGGCTCCGTCAGTCTTACTGACATCTCTTTGAGGCGCGCGTCAAGAAGACACCATCGACAACAGGCCTGGCCCTTTTTAGACGGTGAGCTACCCATTGCTTGCCGTCTGAAAGCCCGTGCTTACGCTAGCCACTTCGCCCTTTCCACCACTTCCATCACTCGCATTACTGCTTTATAGAAAGAGGTGACTTCTTTCTATTTCCTTTCACTCCATACCAAGGCTTAAACCAGCCCCCCTACCCAAGTTACGATCGTTTCGTTTGCGTCGAACGCCTTGTGCAGGCCACGTTTTCGATTCCTTTGTTCTGACCACGTGACTCAGCGTTGAGATGACGTTAAAACAAAGGAATCGGAAGCGTGACCTACTCGAGGCATTCGATGCGAACGAAATGATCGTAACTTGGCTAGGGGGGCAGGGCCGGACGCGAAAAATCGCTACCGTCAATCGCCCAGTTTCTACTCAAGTCTCATATAAAAAATGAACCCCGTTTTTCTGCATTAGTATTTTATTAATAGTAGGTAATTTTACTTTTCATTACTATATTATCTTCCGGAAGTACATTTTCATTATAAATATGTGCCACCGGAAGGCATACATCGACACAGGTGTAATGTCATTATTTTTATTACCTTATTACCTCGGCAAAGGTATTTTACTACCGGTACTAGTACCGGCGGTATTTTCCAACGAAAGCTTTTAAAAGCTCTCGTAATAATTTGATTATTAGATCCGGCAAAGGCAGCCATTACATGCATCTATTAGCTAGATAGTGATACGGTACCAGCAGGTTTCTTTTTTTTTCCTTAATTAATTAATTAGTAGTTTATTAGTAAAAAAATATATACAGGGTTACTTTTAATTTATCGGAAATCATTCAGAGTGTTGACCTACGCATGCGCGTAAAGAACTTACTTTATGAGATCAACCAAGAAATGCGAAAAAATGCCGTTCAGTACATCACACTAATATTTAAAGGCAAAAGTTTGTATCGCTGTGTGTGTACGTTTGTTACTTCTTCACGCTTGAAGGGCTGGACAGATTTGAACGAAATTTGGCACACGGGTGGACCATGTTCTGGAACAGCACATAGGATTTTTTATATCCCAGGAGTGTGTCCTTTGGAACCATTTTCTACTTTACGCGGGCGAAGCTGCTGGTAGCAGTTAGTTTTTAAACATGTATGTCTGCAAAACGGGTCAAAGTTTTTTAACATGTATGTCTGCATAATGAGTCAAAGTTTTAGCATGTATGTCTGCAAAACGGGTCAAAGTTTTTTAACATGTGTCTGCATAACGGGTCAAAGTTTTAACATGTATATGTTTACAAAACGGGTCAAAGTTTTTTCAGCGATTTCAATTTTGGTCTCTCTTAGTACGTAAACAATGTTCAAATCCATAACCATTTTATACTTTTCAAACATTACCTGTAAATAAAAAAAAACATCCTGTATATTTTGCTTTAGACTGTCCCTAATATTGTGGGACAATATACAAATCTTTAATTAAGTAAATCGTTGTAATCAATTAATTAATACAAATGAAGAAAAACGTGTTGTCCTTGTTTTAACACAAACACGTAACTTTGTGTAGCGCATTATTCGGTTCAGGCTCTATTTTAATTAAACTGTCCTATTTATATTCACAACGTTCTTTTTTTAAAAGCTGGTTTGCCCGTTTGAAACAACAGTGAACAAAAATATAATTACTGTTGTAACTGTTACTAACCCCCGCTTTGAAATATAATTACTGTTGTAACAGTCACTAACCCCCGCTTTGAAATAAAACTAATATTATAAATGCTTAAGTTTGTATGTACATGTCTATGTTTGTCACTCCACGCTCGAACGGCTGATCCGATTTGGATAGATTTTGGCATACGGGAAGGCTAAGTCTGGAATATGATGGTAGACTCAGACCTCCCTCTTTTTAGGGTTCCGTACCTCAAAAGGAAAAAAATCCCGAACCCTTACAGGATCACTTTGTTGTCCGTCTGTATGTCTGTCGTTAAAAATCAAATTATATACTCAAGTCTGCGGTCCCTTGAAGGGGTAAAAAATCTAATTTCTGAGTCAACGAAAAAAATGATATGGCCGTTTATGTCGCAAAAAATTTATATTTTGACACTCTCAAGGGAATCAAAATTCATAGGGTACATTTCCGTTGACTTAGAATCCTGAAATTTGGTATGAAGGAAGGTACTATAGCACAAGTATAAGAAAAAATGTGAAAACTGTAAATTTGTGACAGTTACAATAAAAAATTGAGATTCTGAAAAATCTTCGAAACTCAATTCGGGAATTCAACTGTTCATACGTAAGTTTTTATGGAACCCTCAGTGTGCGAGTCTGACTTGCATTTGCCTGTTTTTCTTTTTTTTTCGGAGTGTCCAGTCAGTGTTTTACTCAGTAAAACCTACATGTGCTCCTTCAGTTGCCCTTTGCGTTCAGAGCCGCATTAACTCTTTCGAAAAACCTCGCAGCCTAGCACTTGGATCTCCCACGATCTAGTTTTTATTTATCTAAACATGACAACAAAGCCTTGATACACGCTATTAATTTATTTCCACTGTAATGATGTTAAATTACCCCACTCTATAGTTAGCAGAAGCTTCCATAGACTTACAAATCATTTAACAAAGCCAACCGAGGGGCAATAAAATAGAGTATATTATCACAAATTGTAAACATTGAATATACTACATTCTAGTCCCAATTACATCACGGCAATTCATTCGCGTGGGAAGGCGCGTCCGGATCGTCCTTTGGATAACTTTCATCCAGTATAAAACACCAGCATAACAAGACCTGATCAAAACAACCACAGAAATCAATCAATTAGTTCTACGAAGCTCTTACTAAACTGGTTAACTGTATTTGCGCGGGAAAAATCTTCAATAGCATAGTTATGCAAGCGTTGTAAATAAATGTACGGTATCATTGGACCGTGACGAGACAACCGTTTGGCCAATCAAAAGGACGGAACTATGGGTATCACGGTAACGCAATGCGTGGGCGCACCCCTTATGTAGGATGAACGAAAACGTATTGTACTCCATCCGGTGGTTACATAAAGTTTACGGGTATTAACTAATATAGTTGTATATCAACTGATGAAATGGTGCGTTGTGTATAGGCAATGGGCCAGAAACCTGTCACTGCGCACACCGGAGAGAATTTAAAACTCAATTCGTGACTAGCGCTTTCAATCGCCAACAGTACTGAACAATTCAGCGCTGAAATTCAATGCTTTCTGAAATACAAAACGTACCACAACTTTATCCAAAATATGACCTCCTCTAAGGACAGCGCTTCAGACCAGAGACGCGAACTATGGAGGAAAAGGGACCCCACTCCTCCAAATTTAACCAGGATACGAACTTCAGTAGTCAATCTGGATATCTCTGAACCGGTCGCCGCGGGCTCAGTTTGACCGCTGCAGAGATAATCTGGTCAAAATAATGGGGTATCAACATGTCCAATTTACCTGCACCTTCCACGATTTATACTACGCCAACGATAGAACTGCCCCCCTAGCCAAGTTACGATCGTTTCGTTTGCGTCGAACGCCTCGAGTAGGCCACGCCTCAGATTCCTTTGTTCTGACCACGTGCCTGAGCGTTAAGAAGACGTCAGAATAAAGGAATCGGAGGCGTGGCCTACTCGAGGCGTTCGACGCAAACGAAACAATCGTAACTTGGGGTGGCTTTCCGGGTGGCTAAATATTAGTCGGACCAGATTTGAGTCAGATCGACACGAAAAAAAAAAAGATCACATAAGTCTCTACCTTAATTTCTATATCCAAGAAACCCGGAACACATTTTGTCTGATTCAAGACCATTTTATCAGAAATGATTTCACTGCTATAAATATAACTACAATCGGCTTTTCCACCTATCTTTATAACCTTGACCTACCACGATAAGAGAATGTAACAATATTTCCTAGGAAACTGTTAGTCTAGTCTAGGAAAGATAAGATAGTATCCGCCATTTTGAAAATGTCGAAGTACCGTGAGAATGGAGTGATGATGTAAGCGTATGCAGATGTTGTCCAGCTGATAGGAAATAAGTCATCACGATGCGACAAGACAATACTATATAATTATTCTTGGTGTGTATGATTTCCGTTTCATTTTAAAGAAAGCCTTAAGTTCTAAATCGATCGAAGTGCAATGAATATTAAATTTGAATATTGATAAAAAAAACTTTCTTTTAAAATCGTGAAAGAGGAGGTACCTCCCTCTAAAGTTTTTGTTTTTCAATATTGAAATCAAAATTCATAGGGAACTTCCCGTTGACAAGCAATGTCTCATAGCATAAGTACAGGAAAAAAATCTGAAAACTGAATTTGTAGTTAAGTCAAAAACTTTTTTGCGATTCGGAAAAATCTTCGTAACTCAATTTAGGAATTGAACTGCTTTCATAGGTAAGTTGCTTTGGCGCGAGTCCGACTCGCATTTGCCAGTTTTTTATTTGATATAAACCAGTACTTGACTGCGATCCCACCTGATGGTAAGCGGTAATAAAATCGTGCAATTAATGCAATTAAGGGAATACATGTTGGTTTTAGTCAGAAAAAATCTGACAGTCCCTCTCGCTCCATCCAGAGCGAGAGAAGCCATTTGTTGCCTTTCCCACTTAAAAATGGGAAATTTAGGAACAGTTACAGTTACATAGGCATACAAATGTTTGCACTCCATACTATTGTTCATGTTCTTGGCCACAAGCAACACAACACAGATAGGTAGTAAGATAGGAATTTACAGCTAATACGAGCCACATGGTGCCATGCCGCGCGATGTAAACAGAGAAATTTGTTTTGCATTATATGGGCCACTGAAACAAACTTCCTGCATAGCGTTTATTAAGGACTGTTCCACAGGAATGTTATGTTCTACCTAATGTTTACATCAACTGAGTACATGTAAGGGAATTATGAAACTTGTAGATTGTAAGTTGCTAATTTTTTTTGAAGAAACGCCTATTGTTTTGTGACCGAATAAAAGGATAGAAAAAGAAATACCACGGTATTTCTGCGCCCGATAGATGCTGTAAAACCTTATAATTGAGAATAAAATACGGAAAAGGCCCTACTCTACCCAGAGCGAGAGAAATTCTTTGAACACCCAGAAAAAAAGGTATAAAAATCATATTGTACTTTATGAAAATAATGATGAAAAGGCCAAAAAATTATAATAATAATGACGACAGCAAATTACTGCACTAATATATTACGCCATGATAGAATAGACTTAACACTAATAATCATGTTTGACATAGCTACAAAATGTAACTATGCGTTGCCTATTTCGGGCAAACGCACATACTTACAGGCACAGCCGTAACGGGTCAAATGGTCCGGGAATGGCCGGCAATGGTCGGGCCTAGTCGGGAATGTCCGGAGCGAAGCATGTGCATTTCTGTGCAACATAGTGAGAGTGCATTGACCTAATACAAATAAATAGCGACCCGTATTACCAATGCGTGTTTCCGATCATTCACGGAAACTTTACACTGTATATAATTATATCCTTGGCCATATTAATAAATTTATTAGAATTATAGCAGTGAACGTGATTGTTATAGAAATACTGGCTGGAGCCAGTGGCTTCGCCCGTGTGGTAGTACAAAATTATCCGAAGGGAACGTACTCCGGTATAAGAAAACATCTTATGTGTTATTCAAGGATGTGGTCTACCCATTTCCCGAATTTAATCATAGAAATCACTTTAGCAGTTTCAAATGAAAAAGTAACAAACCTAAATACTCACTATATATATGTAAAGAATATAATTCCGTTGATTTTAGTTATTTTATCTGTGGAAAATACTTTATGGTAAAATGCAACAATGGCTATCAAATAAAAGATGATTAAAAAAACTTATTGAATCCACGTGATTTTTTTAAATATTTTTTTAAAGATTATATAAAAAGGGAATTGGCAAGACGTTATTGTACATAATCGGAGTAGGTAGAATGATTTTTGGTACTTGTATCATAAATGCACACAGAAAGAACAAACCACTATTATTGTAAGTAATTCCGGTATTTCCGGATTCAATTAAATATTGTTAATGTTGGTATTTATTTAGAGCAGTGGTGGCCGAGTGGTAACGGCCCCGACTTACAAGTTATAGGTCGCGGGTTCAAACCCAGCCAGGCGCATTACTTTGTGTAATTTATTTCATCATCACTGCTCTCAAAACGGTGAAGGAAAACATCGTGAGGAAACCGGCATGTCCTAGAACCAAAAATTCGAAGACATGTGACATCCACCAACCCGCACTGGGCCCGCGTGGTGGATTGCGGCTCATTCCCTCTCCTAGAGAGGAGGCCTGAGTCCCAACAGTGGGAAAATTATAAGGCCGACTATGCTATGCTATATGGTATTATTCAATTCAAAATTTAAAGGAAGGTATCAAAACTAAATTAATTAAGGTATTATTTATCTGTGGAATACTAAAACAAATCGAATTCCGATCGAAGTAATAATATTTTTTTTTATTTTTAGCGTTTTTATGGCCACAACTTTTTATATACTTAAATTTCAATATTTACGCATACGCATGTTATGATAACCGGTTAGTACACCACCTTATGATCCTTTGTTCTGATTGGTTTTGGGTAGTGTCAAATCGTGACAGTGTGCCGTTAAAAAAAAATTTGAAGAATATAAAATTGCTCATTTTAATATAATTCCTACCTAAGTTCCGGAGTTTTTTTAATAATCAACCAATTCCGAAGGAATGTCCATATTAATATATACGTTTCGGATCAATGACCCCAATTCAATCTACCTACTCCGATCACTGGTAATAATTAACATTTTGTAAGATATAATTCCATTATATATGTTGACCTTGCTTTAGTAAGGTGCTCACTAGTACTGGGAGATCTACTTATATTGAATGATGATCTTTAAAGTCATTGATTCGTTTACGTAAAAAATGTCGCAGATACTTGAAATAAAAACTCGATTGAATATTCGAAAAAGAATTCGAAAATAATTTTTGTTAGCGTGGGTCAAGCGGGACATCGAACACGCATGTGACACTCTACCGAATTTAGCCTTGCAAATAAGGCCGCACGGCGTAGGCACATTTCTATACCTACAGTATGGAGTGCGCCAGGGCTGGTGCAATTTAAATACCGACATTCAAACTGACGAAGTCGCGAGCATGGCTAGTTTAATATTAATTAATATTTCCAATACCTACTGACAATGCTATTGTAACATCTTCAACTTCTGGAAGGACCTTACAAACAAAGCTTGTCCTTGGAAATCAAAGTAAAGGAGCGAGGGAGTTCGCGAAGCTTGTCAACCAAAAGGGTTATTAGAAATATCTAGGTCTGCGATATTTACTTCCACTTCCTTTTCATTTTTAACTAGCTTCTGCAAAACATAATTATTATGAGCAATATACTTCCGAGATAAAAGGTATAGCATAGCATAGAAGAGTTGGCCTTATAATGTTCCCACTGTTGGGACTCAGGCCTCCTCTCTAGGAGAGGGAATGGGCCGTAATCATCCACGTGGGCCCAGTGTGGGTTGTTGGACGTCACAAATATTCGAATTTTAGGTTCTAGGACATTCCGGTTTCGTCACGATGTTTTCCTTCACCGTTTTGAGAGCAGTGGTGATGAAATAAATTGCACAAAGTAATGCGCCTGGCTGGGTTTGAACCCGCGACCTACAACTGATAAGTCGGGCCGTTACGACTAAAACATAACTGCTCTGCTCTCTATTTCTGTTATATAAAAGGTATACTATATCCTATTCCAGGATTTACTTTTTTTAGAGATATGTGGAACAGGGCGTAAAGTCCTACAAAATACAGTTGAAAAGGGAGGATTCACTGATCAAACAATTGTGATGTCTGGTCTGGGCAATTTCGCGATAGTTGATTTCAAACTGTTATATATTTTTTAATCACGCGAAGAACTCTGATATCGTAATAAAGGATTTTGAACTCTTAGTTCTTATGTGGTGACATAGATATCACTACACATTATCCATGTGCTAAATTTACAAATATTTCTGACGCTGGCTATTTCTGATAATACTGCAACACATTTTCAACTTTCCAAAATGCGAACAAACGTTGGTCCTTGGGATTAAAGGATAAAACATGCATAGGACCGCCTAAACCCGTGAAGCTTGACAACCAAAGGAGATATTAGAAATAACTGAGTCAATAATATTCACTTCCGCTTACTTTTATCGCTGGTTGTAACAAAAACACGCGAGTGGTACACAGAGACTCAGCGACTCTATGTCGTCTAGTTTTTTAGCTACATTTTTTTTCTCTTCTTTAAGAAGGCCCTATAAACAAAGATTGTAGTGTATAAAAGATGGTAAGGCCTAAAATAAGGTGGGTGAGTCCGAAGAACACGTCTATTATTATATTCCTGAATAAATTTCGATCATGATGATCAATTTGAACGGAGATTAACCAGTTACGCAGGAGATATATAAGTGCACAAGCGTAAACACAAACACAGGTTCACTCTCTGTACCTCTGTACTCTCACAGTCTGATGGGATGGTATTTCGACACGACCGGGGAGAAAGCCGGCGGATGGTCAACAGATTTACGTGGTTTCCGAGGTACGGTGTACACTACCAATTCTAAACTCCGAGCTGTTAAGGAGTAATGGAAAACCCACTGTGCACTTTTTGCCCGTCCTGGGAATTTAACCTAGCAGTAATACTAGCAAAGGAGGTACACGCACGCCCTAGCCGCCAATATCCCGATTCCGATTTCCAGCCACCGTAGGCGCGGGCTTGCGGACGGCAAGCAATGGGTAGCCCAACGCCGCCCGATCGTCCGGTAACTGTCTGAACCGAGCCCAAGTCGTCGACGGCGCGTAGTGTTCCACGCGCGCCTCAAGGAGATGTGAGCAAACCGTAGGGGCCCAGGAGACTCGAAGCTTACTGAGGCCATGGGTTGTACGAAAAGGGAATCCCGGGGCGCTAGAACGAAGGCAAAGAAGGAACAGGAATGGGTTTTAGTCAGTAAAAGTTTGACACGAAAGGGCGGGAGATGTCATTAGATGATTTCCCACATAAAAAAAAACCTATAATCAGCAGTCGCGCTTGCGATCACAAGACCATCGAAGCACTTACACGGAAAACACGTCTAATTTTAGGGAAGTATGGAAAAAGTATATTGCTGCAAATGTTGCGATGACCCCAAATTTATTAGGATAATACCAAGAGAATAGTGACGAGAAGGATTGTCTTGTCTTGCCTTGTTTTGAAGGCATGAACAGTTGCAGGAAGAAAAGGTGTAGGTAATATTAAATGATTATCTTTAATATTTACACGATTCAACTAGATTGCTAGGAATAAGTACTTATTCCATTTTGTTTAATTTGCCTTTATCTCAAACCTTAATCCATTCATTTACACACTAGCTTCTGCGAGCAGCTTCGCCCGCGTGAAAGTAGAATCATCCCAAGGGTACCTATGTACCTTCTATGTACTTTTTATCCCGGGAAAAAAGTATTGGTATCTTTTCTGCTATTCCTGGAAATAGACTACCCCTGTACTTGATTTCATCCGTTCGGATGTTTTTTTTTTTTTTCGGTGGGAAATCATCTTATGACATCCCCCGCTCTTGGGCGGGGCGGGAGATAGTGTCAGACTTTTACTGACTAAAAACCCACTCCTGTTCCTTCGTTGCCTTTCGTACCAGGGCCGAGTCTTCCTTTCAGAATCAGACCCTTGACCCCAGTATGCTTCGACCCTGCTGGGCCCCTACAGTTGCTGACATCTCCTTGAGGCGCGCGTGGAACAATACGCGCCGTCGACGACTTGGGCTCGGTCCGGACGATTACCGGACGGCGAGCCACCCATTACTCGCCGTCCGCAAGCCCGCGCCTACGGTGGCCGGTAATCGGGATCGGAGTCCCGGCGGCGGTTGGGGCGTGAGGGCCGCTGCCTCACGCGATCGGCCGCCTCCTTTGCTAGCATTACTGCTTCGCAGAAGGAGGCGGCCGCCTGCCACTCCTCCTCGCTCCGGACCATGGCCTGTACCAAGGCCCGGCGCGAGAGATCGCCGCCGCCGATTGCCCCCACGAGGACACGGCGATGCTCTTCCCAAGCGGGGCACACCTCTACTGTGTGCTCCACCGTGTCCTCCGGGCAGTCTACGCAATGGTGACACCCGGGCGTTTCTTCCGCACGAATCCGGTGCAGGAACCTCCCGAACTTACCATGTCCGGTAAGGACCTGCGTCATGCGGAAGGTAAGGACGCCGTGTTGCCTTTCCAGCCACTCCTATCCGTTCGGATGTTTGAGCATGGAAGAATAACCAACAGACACACATACATACAAAATTTCACGTTTATAATATTTGTGTAATATTTACGGTCAACAGTGAAGAGATGACATAAACACCAGAGTTACCGCACTGATGACCACAGTTTGTCGTCATAACCGAATAAAAATACAAAAGTTTTTTTTTAAACAAAAAAGAATGCATTCTTGACAGTTTCAGTCAATTGATTCCATCTGTACCTACTTGATATTTTGCGCCAAATTGTTAGAACAATTTGTGCCAAAATAAATCGTATCTTTGCCAAAATCAGCCGTTGGACCGGAACCTAGATATTTTACAACGGCGTCATGTGAAAAAAGATGTTGGTTACACTGCGTGACCTACTATTTCTGTGAATTACTACTAATGTCAATGTTTTTAGGACTTAAGGAAAGTTTTTTGAGCTATTTTGTAGTAGAAGAAAGAAAGAAAAAAAGAAAACATGTTTATTCTGCCCAAATAGACGCACAATTAAACAAAACACAGTTGTCTGATGTATACAGCTTAGTCTGTGGTTGTCTATTGTCTATTGCACCTGGCCGGGACCGACAGAGACTAACATAACATGTAAATATAAACAATAATATAAGAAAAACAAATACGATATATAATTCCAAGTTGTGCGTCGCATCTAGACAAAAATAGGTTGTTGCTCTATGTGAGGTGTGTAGGTGACGCTGGGCAAATCCAGCAATCTACGATGCTGATAGTAGAAGAAGAGTTAGCAGAGCAGTATTTGCCCAGTTGCACCCAAGTAAGCGCATTACTTTGTGTAATTTATTTCATCACCACTGCTCTCAAAACGATGAAGGAAAATTCGTGAGGATACCAAATATAAAAATTCAAAGATAAGTGATGACATCCACCAATATGCACTAGAGCCCACGTGGTGGATTACGGCACATATTTCTCCTGAAGAAGAAGCCAGAGTCGCAGCAGAGGGAACAATATAATGTTGATTGCGTATGTGCTTACGAACACGCAGTTTACAATAATAGACGAGCTACAGGTGAATGCATTTTCAGTTTTCTGATAGAAGGAGTGGAATCACAAACAGAAAAGGCTGGGGTTTCAACGAAACTAGATAAGACAGGAGAAAGTATGACATGGCGAGACAGGGCAAGGCAAGACAGGACATGATAAGACGGGAGCAAAACAACCCCTCAGTCGCACGGGTGGCCCGGTGATCATGTATTTGTGCGGCCAACCAAGTACTCGTAACTTAACAAGCTTAGAACTTTGTGATTTTTCATGATACAGTTATGAAATTTTGTACATAGATTCATTACATAAAAATACTAGACACATGATTCGGGTTTCGCTTATACTAAAACTAATGTGGTATATTTAAAAAAAACCGCAATGACCTAACTATTCTTCTAAGAACGAACTATTACCTACCAAAGTACTTAAGAGGAAACTTCGTTCTTCCTGTACGCCTAGTATTATCCAAACCTATTACAGTTTCACTTCACAACATAACAATCTCAACAATATTATGATCGTTAAACTCCGAACTTGTATCTAATACTATGTTACACACAGTTTCCTGAACCCTCTCGTTAAACTCGATTGTTTGAAACAAACTCTTCGCGTGGTTTATTATCATCGCGGTATTACGCCGTATCCGCTTGTAATTGTAATGTCTAAATGGAAAACGTTTACTTGTAAAAGAGTAGATAGTCGACAGAAGAGTGAAGAGTGTTTCCTGATAGCTACAACCTTGGGGTCTTTGAAGTCATGAAACTCGATTTTGTAGAACACAATCACCGTATTGTAATTATGAAAGGTAACCCCGGGGTCCTAGAACGCAAGGTAAAGAAGGAAAATAGGTTTTATTTTAGTCAGTTAAATTCTGACATAACTTTGCGTTCCACCATAGAGCGGGAAAAGTAATTGGATATGATACCACATAAAAAAAATAATTAAACGAAACATTTACTTGTAAAGGAATAGGTATGTACCTAAATTGTTCGCAGGTTCTAATCCTAGATTTATGGATAAAGAATTTGGCATTGAGTATAACTCAAATATTAAATTTAAAACCAGTCAAAAGGAGAATGAAACTTTTCCCATACATTGCTGGCATGTATTTTCTTTTTCTTTTCGCCAAAAGTAAAACCCTGGCCATATCATAAAGGACTGTATGATAAATCAATAGCAAAAAGAATTATGTCTACCAACAGTAACTAAACGAACTTAGAGACTATTTAGTACGAGTATATTGCTATAGCTTGATATCAGGCGTTATTTTTCTTAAATAAAAATACTGTATGTCTGATACTTTAAGCTTCCTATTGTTGAATATAGTTTTAGTTTCGGTTTCTATGGTGAGTATACATTAAATAGTGTTAATCACTATCACAGCACTAAAGCGTATCTTTTACTAGTTTTAGTGATGAAAAACTCCAAGTGGGGAAAAATATTACAGTAATAACCACTTCGGTTAGGGTTAAACCCTAACCGAAGTGGTTGGTTCTTTTTGCTATTGATTTCTTGTATTGGTCTCTAGCATATAACCTAAGTTTCACTTATGCCAAAAAGAAAAAAGTAAATCATACCAAGTTTGCATTGGCTTATGACATTAAAATGGGATTCGTCGTGGTTTTTTTTCTTTCTATCTTTTATTGCAATTTGTCGCAGACTAGGAATTATTTTTGTATCGTCAGTGCGTTCACAAACATTTGTGAAATCACATACACAAGACACCTAGACCTGGAATAACTTTCTGCAGGCCATACAAATTTATTCCATACGGGAATCGAACCCAAGACACGCATCGCAGTACCAACCGCTAACCACTGCGCCAACCGCGCTGTCAAATCAAACGTATGTGTCCATCATCTCATGTGTTACTCGTAAAAACACTTATTTTTCACTAAAACCCCATCGAGCTCGTCAAAATAATGTCATCACACTAAAAGTTCATTCAAAGTAACTTGAACTCTATGACTCGACAGCAAGTGCTAAAGTCGTTTGAAACAATAAAGCTGATTGGCTGGGGTGTCATGTATCGTTTGATTAGTACTACAGTTTAATCAGTGAGTCAATAAAGTATTTGACCTCTGGGAAAATTGATACCGACCGATGTATTTGTCCAAATAGGTAAAGTATTTCCAAAGTTATGTTCTGTACTTTCGAAACGGACTTTGATGTAACATTTTAGAACGTTTATTTAGGTTCATTTGCGTTTTTTTTTTTGTGGTGGATAATGACTTCTCCAGCTATTAAATCCGCGAGAAAGGCGTGTCTCGTGTGTCGTGATAGCCTTAAAAGCAAAAATCTGGGCAAGTGCAAGTCGGGCTCGCGCACTGAGGGTTCCGTACAAACTTACCTATGAAAACAGCTCAGTTCCCGAATTGAGTTAATTTTTTTTTCAGAATCATAAAAACATTTTTTTGTGACGTAAACAAATTTATAGTTTTCACATTTTTCCCTATATTTGTGCTATGAGACCTTGCTTCATGCCCGATTTTAGGATTATAGGTCAACGGGAAGTACCCTAAGAGTTTGATTCCCTTGAGTGTTAAAATACACGTTTTTTGCGATATAAACGGCCGTATCTTTTTTTTCGTTAAGTCAAAAGTATGATTTTTTTCACAGCTTCAAGGGTCCACAAACCTGATTATATGGTTTTAATTTGAACTCGATACCTTCACGTGTTTTTAAGATAATGGGTCTTCACAAACAGACAGACAGACGAAAAACAAAGTGATCCTAAAAGGGTTCCGTTTTTTCCTTTTGAGTTACGGAACCCTAAAAAAGTACTTACAATGCCAACTATTTGCTACAGCCCCCATTTATCATGCCTTGCTGGCAATAAAAGTCAAAATCAGTTGAACGAACAGTAAAAAAAGATTTGTTTATACGTCTTCTCTAATTTCAAATGGATGAAAGATATTAAAAAAAAAAAATCTTATCAGATCACGACTTCGTATCAAAACCCTATTCGTACCAACCTATATTAAAACCTATAAAAATGCAAATTGGATTTATTTTCACTAGTGCAGAGGCGAATATACTCGTAGAAGGTGTTAAAAAATTAACTTTAAGAATTACGAGGGGACATTGTAGTCCTCATTATGAACAACTTTTACTGGGATCAAACTTGAAATCGCGAAAAAAAAAACAGCTGCTCCATGCATTTTGACGAGTTATGCGAATATAAACGTAGGGAATAGCTGATTTTTTTTTTCGCTTTTTCAGGTTTGGACCCATAGGAAAAGTTGTTCATAATCCTTCTTAAAAGAGCACTTCTGGCCAAAAGGCGTCGTATACCGACTTTTCCGAGGACGGCTATGCGACACAACGCAGCGTAACACGACGTCGACTACATTACGTGTTTAATTTTTTTAATATGTATTTTTGTTTTATTTGTTTAATATTGTTTAAGATTATTTTATGTTTTTTGTCTATGGGCCTCTGATGCCTGAAAATAAAATGATTATGAGGAGTACAATATCCCCTGGAAATTCTTAAAGTTATTTTTTTAACACCTAATATAACTCTCTTAATTATGAAAAATGGAAAATCTAACCCGTGATAGCAGTGCCGGCTGTTTTAAAGAGCGCAAATTATTTATAAGTAGGTCACAATAAAACTCGCGTAGCACCTAAGTTGTAAAAAATGTACTTAATTTGTATTACTTTTCAGTAAGACTACATAATAAATAAAGTGTCTAGAAGGTAATTTGTTTTTCTCGCTGAAAACGGCACGTGTAATAATCCTAAATATCTGTGCTAAAGTGCTTGAATGTTATACAATCTATATTTACGGGTAGGTAATACGTTTACTGACTGACAAGCTGTCAATATATATAAATGTGAATTTGACAAAATATTATAAATGTAAGTAGTGAGACAAATCTTCCATGGAATGTTTCTAAAGGAAGAAAAAGTCTGGTTTCATAGAAATTTTCGTGCACAAAAACACAGGAAAAACCATGATCGTTGGGAGCTACAGGGTGATTGCCGGTCACCAAAGGTTCGGGCTTGCGGACGATGAGCAACGGGTAGCTCACCGTCCGATTGGAACCAGGGCCCTTGGCGACGGCACGTTGGGTTCCACGCGCGCCCTAAAGAGCTGACAGAATAAGTGACGGCGCTTGCTAGGACTGTGAGATTGTTCGAAAGAGTTCCTACTGCGGTTCTGAAACGCAAAAGACTACTGAACGAACACGGATGGGTTACCATGACGTTCAAAGTAAGATTGTTTCATTCTTATTTCAGTGTGGGTAAGAGACAGAGATAAACAGGTTGTCTAGCGCCATCTCTTACCCACACTGGAAATAAGAATTAAACAATCTTACTTTGAACGTCATGGTACTGGTCTTAGTCAGTAAAAGTCTGAAATGGAAGAGTTCTTTGATGATTTCCCAAACAACAAAAAAGAAAAACCATTCAATCGTAACCGAGATTCCAAAATTAGTCTATAAGCTGGGACTAACCTTTAACCACCGTCGGGATTGGAACAGCAACCTTCTTCGACTTCTTATTATTCTTAAAATTACAAGTCAACTTCTCAATTGCCTTCAGTATCTTAATGCTGACTTTGTTAATCGTTCTAAGCTTCGGATCGGTGTACTTCGTTCGTGCACCATCGCCGAAAATTTTCTCTTTGCCGGAGTCCACGCTATCCTCCGACTCAGTCGCCGATGTGTCCGATACAGGGTGAAATATATACGGGCTGCCCGTAAAACAAGGCGAGTTCATTTTGGTTTGGAATTCACTGGCTTTAGAATCACACAAGCGGATTAAACATGTTAGATTTTTTTTTTATAAAGCTGTTTCCAAACGACTCTCCACAGTGAAGTCTTGAAGAATGTTGTGCGAAGTCGGCGACGGAACTGTTTGAAGTTTATGATGTTCTATCCAGGAGGGCTGTAGACCGTGACACCGCTCCTTAGGACAAGCCTCTAGGACCTTGACCCGAGTTATTACGACGTTGTAATTAATCTGAATTAGGCTCCGTATGACTGTTCAATGGCAAATAGCTTGGAAACGTCTCGTAATCAGAGTGAGACTGAAATAATCGACTGTGGCTGGATTGAGTTTACTTGAGCTACATTTTTGTTGTTTGGTTTCGTTCTATTTGTCTTCTGCCATAATAATATAAACCGTCATAGAAAAAAAAATGTAGGAGGTGGTAGTAGGAGGGTTAATTATACCATACGACCTATTTTCAAACCTACCAAATATACATAAAAAAATATGAAAATCAGTGAAGTCGTTACGAAGAAGTTTAATAAACATAACTTTGACACGAGATTTATTATAAATGAGAAGATTACTACAACATAGTTGGTTGGAACTGGGTAAGTGCGAGTCGGACTCACACACTGAGGGTTCCGTTCAAACTTACTTAAGTAAAGAGTTTAATTCCCGATTGGAAGTCTTTTCCAAATCACAAAAAAAGTAGTAGTTTTTTTATGTGACGTAAAAACAAATTTTCAGTTTTCAGATTTATTCACATACCTGAACTATGAAGCCTTGCTTTATGCAACCTTAGAATTTTGATTCCCTTGAAAGTGTCAAAATATACGGTTTTTTTGCGACGTAAACGACCATATCTTTTTTTTCGTTAATTTAGAAGTTTGATTTTGTTTTAATTTAATTTCAATACATTTACGCGTTTCCGAGATAAAGGGTCTTGACAGACAGACGGACAACAAAATGATCATATAAGGGTTCTCTTTTTTCTTTTTGAGGTACGGAACCTCAAAAATTAAGAGCTGCCTTAACAATATCAAATCAATCAATCAATCCCTTTTTCTAACTATAAATAACCTAATATTATAAAAGGTAAAAATAAGTTTGTGAGTAGTGGTAATTTCTGTAACTACTGGTGAACCTAATCTGAAAATTCGTTCACTAGTAGAATGCTAATTTATTTCTGATTTCGGCTACATTTTCTACATTCACGAAGTCGAAGCCACCGACAGAAGCTAGTCTGATAATACCAGCAGTCAATCAAACTTCTTGCTCAATGATTAACATCAGGATTTCATTGATCAACTATTAAGAGCCATTAAATACCTAATTAGGAACAAATCTAAGATCATAGTTAATTATCTCCAAGCGTGCTATTAAGTTTCCTCTTAAGAAGCCAACTTTCCGTTACAATGGCGACGCGACGGTTAAAAAACAACTATTACGAAGGAAACGAAGAGATAATCGTTTGAATGTCAAAAAATAGGTCAAATATCTATTTCCGTTAGACTGCTCAAGAACTTGTATACAAATGATGAGTCTTTAAAAATAGACAACTCTAAACGCCTACTCAAAAATGAATAGCAATTCGAACTGACGAGCAGCGAGACAACACGTTGCTATTACATTTCTGTGAGGAGAAATCGAATTAAAAGTTTATGGTCATTATATTCTACAGTAATTAGATTACAACAATACCCCTTAGAGTATTATGGTAATTAAAAAAAAGCAGAACGAGATATTCAAATACTATTATTTAAATATCTATTTTTTTTTCTTTACATTAAGAACCTAACTATCAAGAACGTGATCGGCATTGAGAAAGATTTTTAATTAACTAAGTAGGTACTCATTTAATAAAATATTCTTCTTTTAATTAATCCTAGTTTTAAGCTTTCATGACCTAGAAAGAAATGAGTCATACAAATATTTTATAATTATATCTCATTATAATTCTGTGTTTTGACTCTGTAATCATAAAATTACATTGAGGCGATGCCACAAGTTTTGTTTACCGTGATTAATAGAAATTACCCCAAGGAAAAGCAGGAATAAAAAATAACCGACGTCTCAATCTAGGTCACGGTGTCCATGTGTAAAGTTTTATCTAAATTCGTTCAGCCATTTAAACATGAATAGGTTACAAATAGATAGACAATTAGGTACTTTCGAATGACAATGGATAATTTTAATAGATATGCTTTTAATTCTTACTAAAAGGTTAAACACCTTCTTTTTTCAGACCAATATTTGGCAACCTGTAGTTCTTTTATTTGCTTTGTATAATTTCTGAAAAGTGATGGTGGCGGAGCATGATGGGTAGCATAGCAGGTGCTAAATTTCCTGTGCAGCGAGTCTACACTGGCACTTTGTTAGACAGAGATGGGTTGAGAAAGCCCCATATGGCCAGATACTTTTTGCAGCTGCCAACCTAGGTCCACAGTTGGTTAAGAGTTTTGCAGATTGGCCACTGCAGTTCGCGACCAGGGAGGAGATGTTCTGATGGGGTTGGGAGGTAAAAATATCGATTAAACTGGAAATCATGAACAGAATTTACGAAATTATGACTTTTGTTTTCAGTAGGTACGTAGCACGGTGTGTTTATACGGCCAGATTTTTCTTTTTTTACAAGTTTTTATTTTAGTTGCAATGTTTGTGTGCTTATTTAGAAAACCTTGTAAATCAATTTTAAAACTGTTACCCCTCACTGATTGAGCTGAAATCCTACAGATATGTTCAATTTGGGTGACAATGCATGATTAGTTAAGACATTATGTTAAATCCAATATGGCGGATCATAAAGATGGTGGACAAGTTATTTTTTATGCACCCTTAAGATATGGATATCAATTGAAAAAGTTTGTTGAGAAGAATACTAAAATAATAATAATAAATTCGCAATTAATTCATTATGGCGGAAAAACAAATTAATGCAAGTTTCTTTTTAACCGACATGAAAAAGAAGGAGGTTCTATGTTCGACTGAATGTATTTTTTTTATGTATGTTCACCGATTTCTCAATTGTAGACCGATTTTATTTTTTTGAGTGATGGTGCTTTCGAGTTGGTCGGAAAATTTGTTATGGAACGGAGCTCCTTATAGGATCATAGCAGATCTGTAGTGACAAGTAAAATGGCTTTTTTAAACGTGTAGTGATGACTGACTGAAAGAAGAGGGTGAGAATGTGGAACTGATCTGATCATGAAGCTGGAAGGTGGACACCGGAACACTGTAATAAATAAACGTTACCTAACCGTGTTTAAGATAATTACAATTGTCATGAGATGCACTCTGACTATAAGGTACCATCGAGCTAATCACACCACAACTAAAGTGTAAAAAAAAACGTTTTACAAAAAGAAAAAGACTTCAAAGCAAAAAAAAAACACTAAAAAAGTACAAAATAACTTTAATTTCGGAAGTCGGTGTTAAATAACGAAGAGACAAAACTATTTTAGAAACAACGACTACCGCAATTAAAGTTATTTTGTACTTTTTTGCGTTTTTTTTTACATTGAAGTCGGTTGTATTTTTTTGTAAAAGTTTGTTTTTTGGATTACTATATAATTTATTTAATATGTTTAAAGAAGAAGGTTTGTGGGTTTATTATTATTTATTTATTTATCTTTATTCCAAAAAGGTAAGTAAGTTATAAGATAAGCCCCACAAAACCGTTGCAATGGTTTGACTGTGGGGTCGGTGAGTCTCTAGACATACTTAAATGTACTTAAAACATTTCTAAATAATATAATTTTAATTTGCGTCTAAATCTGTTTGTGTTTGTTTTACTCCTTTTTTGTGTTGGTTGTTGGTTTGTTAGTAAAAGTACCAACGTTCTTTTATAAAGTCGAATTAAAGCGGAAACTATCGGCCTTCGTGTGTAATCCCAGTTGACATTCTAAAACTACGTTTAGTGTCTCTGTAAAACAGTATGTTAGTGAAACAACTGTTCTCTAAAGCAACGGTCTTAAACTGACTTAAAATATAAAACAAACATGTCCAACAGGACTTCACTAATGAAAAATGTATACCTAGATTTTTTTTTTTTTATTGGGTGGGAAAATCATCCTAATGACATCCCCGCTCTTGGGCGGAGCGGGAGATAGTGTCAGACTCTTACTGACTAAAAACCCACTCCTGTTCCTTCGTTGCCTTCGTCCCAGGGCCCCGGGTTCCGCTTTCACACTACCCGTGGCCCCAGTAGGCTTCGACCCTGCTGGGCCCCTACGATTTGCTGACATCTCCTTGAGGCGCGCGTGGAACAAAACGCGCCGTCGACGACTTGGGCTCGGTCCGGACGGTTACCGGACGGTCAGACGGCGAGCCACCCATTGCTCGCCGTCTGCAAGCCCGCGCCTACGGTGGCCGGAAATCGGGATCGGAATCCCGGCGGCGGTAGGAGCGTAAGGACCGTTGCCTCACGCGATCGGCCGTCTCCTTAGCTAGCATTACTGCTTCGCAGAAAGAGGCGACCGCCTGCCACTCCTCCTCGCTCCGGAGCATGGCCTGAACCAAGGCCCGGCGCGAGAGATCACCGCCGCCGATTGCCCTCACGAGGTCACGGCGTTGCTCTGCCCAAGCGGGGCACACCTCCACCGTGTGCTCCACCGTGTCCTCCGGGTGGGCCACACAGTGGCGACACCCGGGCGTCGTTTCCGCACGAATCCGGTGCAGGAACCTCCCGAACTTACCGTGTCCGGTGAGGACCTGCGTCATGCGGAATGTGAGGACGCCGTGAGGTCTTTCCAACCACGCCTCAAAGAGGGGACTTACCGCCATAATTGTGGCGTGCCCAGCACGGGGTCGCGACAGTCGCTGTCGCCATTTCTCCATGAGAACTCGCCGGAACTCTGTCCGCCATGCCGCGACTTGTTGCGGCAGCGGAGTTTCGCCCCGGCGTTGCATCTCCATGCGCCGTTCGTGCATGAGTGCAAGGACTGTTGCCTCCAGTTCCCATGGTCGCTGGCAAGCAAGAAGGCTCGCCGCTTCGCGGGAGATCGTCCGGTATCCTCGCACCATCCGTATGGCCATGACCCTCTGGCACGCGTTCAGCCGGGCCGCCGGCTGCTTCCGCAGCCCCGGCGCCCACACCGGCGCGCCATAAAGGGCCATGGACCGAACGATCCCCGCGTAGAGCCTCCGGCAGGAGGCGTCTGGACCCCCAAGGTTGGGCAGGAGCCGCGAGAGAGCAGCCCCAGTCCGATTTAGTTTGGGAGCCAGACGTCGGAAATGCTCGTCGAAATCCCATCGGCTGTCGAGAACGAGTCCCAGGTACTTCATCGTTGACCCGACGCCGATGTGGACTCCTCCCACCGTTAGCCGGGAACCCGGTGGTGGCGCGTTCCGAGGGCCGTGAAAGCACATGGCCTCGGACTTGTGCAATGCCACCTCGAGTCCCAGCTCCTGGATCCTGCCAACGACCGTCGCGACCCCGCGTGTCGCTAGTTCAACCGCCGCCTGGTACGACTCTCCCTGCGCCAGGACCAGCGTGTCGTCTGCGTAGCAGACCACGCTGACCCCGTCAGGGAGGTCGCCGCGCAGCACGTAATCGTATCCGATGTTCCACAAGGGCGGCCCTAGTACCGATCCCTGCGGAACACCGCACGACATCTCCCGACGTTCCCACACCCCCTGGTGACCGGGGTAGGTTATGTACCTGTCTGACAGGTACGCCTCGACCACACGACAGAGGTAGTCGGGCATCCGGTGATACCGGAGTGCCCTCCCAATGCTACTCCAAGGCAGGGAGTTGAAGGCGTTGGCGATGTCCAGAGACACCGCCACGACACACCTGCCCTGGGCCACTGCATCCCCTGTCGTGAGAGCTCGCACGCACATGATGGCGTCCACCGTGGAGCGCCTCCTGCGAAAGCCGAACTGGCCGTCCGCCAGATCCGGCCCCACCCGTGTTAGGTGTGCGACGAGGCGGTCTGCAATTACTCTTTCAAAGAGCTTGCCCACCTCGTCGAGCAGCACAATGGGCCGGTACGCGGACGGAGAGTCCGCGGGGCGCCCCGGCTTCGCGATAAGGACCAGTTTCCCCGTCTTCCAGCGAAGTGGGAACTGGCCCCTCTCCATACATGCGCTGAAGAGCCCTCTTAGTCGAGGCCCGAGAGCCTCCATGGCCAGGACCCATGCCTTCCCAGGCAAGCCGTCGGGTCCTGGGGCGGTATTTTTGGCACTCAGCCTTCGTACCGCCACTCTCATCTCTACCTCGGTCACCTCTGGAGCGTTGTCGTCGTCGTCGCCATCGTGGTCCGCGTCGGACACCGCTGGTGGCGGAGCCATGGGCGGGGGAGAGTGTTCCCCTCGCGTGGGGAACAGAGTGCTCACCACACCCTCCACGAGCTGGGGCCGGAGACTCTGCGTCAGCAGGGGAGCCCAGGGGCGGAGTTTGTCCCGTACCAACTTGTACGGGCGTCCCCGTGGGTCCCCATTCAGAGTCCCCAGCCACACGTTGCGGGCCTCAAGTTTGGCCCGCCTTATCTCCGCTCGGAGGGTGCGCTTTGCCGCTCTATACCCCTCGTACAGCTCCGCCTCTCTGGCCTCCGCATCCGGTGGACGGATGCGGCGCCTGCGGTATCTGGCATACCGGCGTCGTGCGGCATTGCACGCGTTGCGCAGTGCCGCAATCTCCGGCGACCACCAGTATACCTGGCGCTGAGCACGTCCTGGAGGGACTCGGGGCATTGCCGCGTCGCAAATTTGCGACATGGCCTCCCGGAACCACTCTGCCTCGACGTCTATGTCGACAGGCCTGTCCGGTGCTTGCACCCAGGCCTGTACCGTCGCGGCTTCCAGGAGGAGCTCCCGGTCCATCTGCCTCAGCGCCCACCGCGGACCACAAGGGTTCTGTCGGACCGGCGCAATCGAGGTTTGGGCGGAGACGTCGAACCGGATGTACCGGTGGTCCGAAAACGTCTCCACCCCCTCCATAACGCGCCAGTCGACGACACGCGGCGACAGAGCGGGGCTGGCGAACGAGATGTCCACCACTGAGTCACCCCGCATCCGCACACACGTGGGGACAGAACCCCGGTTTAGGACGACCAGGCCTGTCTCCAGAGCCCAGTCCTCCACCATCCGACCCCGCTGGTTCGTGAGCCGGGAACCCCAAGCCAAGTTCTTGGCATTGAAGTCCCCGCAAACGACCACGGAAAGGGAACCAAACCCAGCGACGACGGCTTTCAGCTCCATTAGGGAGATGTGAAGATCGCCGAGAGATCTGCTCGGGGACAGGTAGACGCCTACCACTGCAATGTCCCCGAACCGTGCTGCCACGCAACCCCGTCCCCTCGTGACGGCCTCGAGGGTCGGGGTACCGGCGGCGGCCGACGAAATTAGGGTCACCGAGCCGTCCAGGTCCCGCACCCAGTCTCCCCTGGGCAGGACATTGTACGGCTCGGAGACCACGGCGATATTGATCGACCACTGCGCCATGCTCTGGAGCAACAGATCCTGAGCGGGGGCGCAGTGGTTGATGTTCGCCTGGAGGAGACGTAATGGGGTCGTTATTGACAGTCCATTACAGTCTCCTCCCTAGCCCCCCGAGAGGGCCCTGCCGCGGCGGGTGCGGCGGCGACAGCGGCGGCAGCCAAGGAAGCGGCTGCGGCGGTGAGTACGTCCGGGTGGATGGGCCTCCGTACTTTGCCCTTGGCCTTGGCAGGGGGGTCGCAGGACCTGCCCCCAGCCCGGTGCTCGGCCGGCTTGCCTGCCGCCGCACATGCATAGCAGTGCGGCGTTGCACGGCATTCGACGGCCTTGTGACCGGCCTGACCGCACTGGTAGCAGCGGTCGCTGCGGTCCACCTCCGCGGCGCAATGGGCCCCCACGTGGTGCCCCACGTGGCAGCGGTAACACCGCAGAGGTCTGGGCTCCAGCAGTTTTACCTGCGCGGAGACCCAGCCCACCAAGAGCCTTCGGCCTTCAGCCGTGATGGCTTTGGCCGCTGACACGGGGCAGCTAACCGTAACGGCTCGCATGCCCGTGCTGTCAGCACGGATGGCGCCAGCCCGCACTTGATCGGCCTGGCACCCTCCCGCCCTGACGACGGCGGCCACCACCTCGTCCACCCTGACGGAGTCATCCAGGCCCATGATGCGCACGTCTATGCACTTTGTGGGCCTGGACACTCGGACCTCCTCAGCGTCCATAGACGCCCTGATCCTTGCGGCCAGGGCGTCCGCGGCAGAGCCGCTGTCCGCACCAGGGACCTCCAATATTCGGGCCCCGGTTGCGGTGCGCCTCATTCTGAAGCCCTCAGTGGCTCCGAACTCGCTAAGGTGGCCCACCACCGCCTGCTTCGCCTTTTCCATGACGGCGTTGTACGTCACGCCCTTCTTTTCCGCAGCTGGCTGTAGTGTAATCACTACAGCTGCGGAATTCGGGGCGCGAAGCCTGGCCGCCATGGCCCGCTTCCTGCGCTGCTGTCGCCGCTCGCGCTTTTTTTGCCGCTCTAGCCGCCTTGCCCGCCTTTCTGCTGGCGCCGACGACCGTCCATTCGGCGCCAGCCGATGGTTCTTCGGGCAGGGGAGGCGGCAGGCGCGGCCTAGTCGCCGCCGCCGCGGAAGGCCCCGCCGATTTAGCGGCAGGCACCGCTCTGCCTTTCGGGGGAGGGGCAGGTTTCCCCTGCCGCTGCTGCTGCTTGGCCGCCGGGACCGGCCTCGCCGGCTCCGACACCTGGGCTCCACGCCCGGTCTGCCCGGACGGGCCCGCTTTGGGTGCAGCAGCCGCGGCGGCGGCAGCGTAAGAAACCGCCTTTTTTAGGCCGGAGGCCGCAAGCGGGGGGCGCAGGACAATGCCCTCCAAGACTGCGAATTGCCGCTGGACTCGCTCCTGGAACTGCTGCTGCTGCTCCTGCTGCTGATGCCGGAAGGCAGCCAGCTCTTGCCGCAGCAGAGTCAGCACCTCGCTCTCCATCTGGGGCGAGGGCTGGGGCCGACCCTGCCCCTCCCTGCGTCCTCCTTTTGGCGCCACCTCATGGCCAGCGCCCCGGACACTGGCCAATTCTGCCTCGAGCCGCTCAACCCTCTTGTTGAGGGATTTCCTGAACGGCTCCAGGACGATACCCAGTGCCTCGGTGATGGAGGTCATGGCCTGGGAGATGGACCGCCTCTTGGCGACCCTCTCCCTCTTCTTGGCCACGCCCATTATGGCAGCTGCCACGACCGCCGTAAAACGGTTCAGCGCCTCCTCCATGCCTTCCGGCTCGCTGCCAGAAGGCTCCGGCTCTGAAGGGCTGACCTGGGCACTGCTTGCCCCGGGGTGGCGCCCCTCCCTAGCAATCTTTAGGGACCGCTGGGTCGCCTCCTCGGCGGTGGGCTTCCTCCCTTTCGTCGTCATTCGGCCCGCACCTCGTCCAGCAGTGGAGATTTTGCGGGCCGAAGCTCCACGCCCATCGTCGGAGGACGTCCTCCGGCCGTCCCCGGATATGGGACGCTTGAGGAACGGGTTCCTCTTCTTCTTCCTGGAGGTGGCCTCATCCACCTCCATTCTCTCCGAATTGAGCGAAGACGCGGCATCTGAGTCCGACGCCGTGTCTCCGCTCACCTCCCTGAGGCCGAAGCTCCTGCCGGCCTCTGCAGGACCCACCGGCGCAGCGGACGTGCTGGGAACAGGTCCCAGGGACTCCGCGCTACCGGTGGGTGAGCCACCCTGGCTCCGTGCGTCCACGAGGGACGGTAACAGGTCCCTAGGGGACCTGACGCGCTCTTTGCCCCCCCCAGAATACGAGGGGCAGCCCGAGCTCTGCTCGGGGAGGGATTCTCCACCTGCGGTGCAGGCGGTACCCTCCTGGGGTAATATTCTGTTTAGAGACGCGTCCATTGGTGTGCTGACCACAGCTTTGCCTTTTTTGTGGGGTGGGGTCCCCAATAACCACGTTCGCCATCGTGGTCACGTCTGATAAGCAGACGCGTACCCGAGGCGAACCCACTCTCTCAAAACCACTGTCCAAAAACACCAACAGCTGTTGGTGCCGATGCTTCTGGACAGTGCACCCTCCGTGGCGGTCCGTCTGGACTCCGCCTGTGTGTTCCTCTTGGTCTGGTCTCTCGCTTGAGGCCTTCCGGCATGAATAGCTCTACCGGCATAGCCCTCAAGGTCATAGAGACACGCAAGCCCCACCACGACGACAACGTGGGAACACGGTCGGTGGGGATGTATACCTAGATTGAATATTTTAGCAGCTTTAATTTTTTTCCACACTTGAGACAAGACTGTCTTAGACAGACTTGTCTGCGACAAGACTGTTTTGTCTACAACACCGCAGACTTGTCTGTGAAAAGATTGTTTTGTATTGGGCTTGCCCATCTGCAAATAACCGGGTACACTACATTAAAGGTGAAATTTCAGTTATAGTAGCAGATATCTCCACTTTGCCTAGTTAATCTGCATATTAACGGATACTAAATCGTTAAATCGCAGAAGACAGTGAGCGAAATACTTTTTGTCTTGTTGGGTACAGCCCTACCTGCCAAAATAGCTCGACGGAGCCTCGCTCCACGAGGCACCTACTTCTGGGTGTGTAAAAAAAATAAACCACGTTTCGCTCCCGCTTTAGCCTACTAACCTAACCAGTCCGTGTCGGGGTGCCCTAAAATATGTCAATTCTTAAATTTTTCATGTGTGAAATGCCATCAAACTTTTGATAATACTTATTAGAAATTAAAATTAAATTATTACAATGAATCCGAATGTTTTGAATAAAACATTCGAATTAACTGTACGACGGTTTTGATATGGATAGACCAAAGGTCGAGCGTGACTTACGGGGTAACCATGTCGTTCAAAGTAAGATTCTTTCATTCTTATTTCAGTGTGGGTAAGAGACAGAGCTATATAGGTTGTCTAGCGCCATCTCTTACCCACACTGGAAATAAGAATGAAACAATCTTACTCTAAACGTCATGGTACAGGTCTTAGTGCAGGTAAGTTTGGTCCGTCGATTATTCTTAATAAATAACAAAAGCACTTTCTAGAAGAGCAATGAACTGTTCTTTTCCTAGACATTTAACTGGCGACTCGAAAGTTTGAAATTTAGGTAAAATGGTTCCCGACAGTTTCATTAACAACGCAAAGTTTAGAACTTAGAGAATTTAATCAACAAGGAATGAATGACCTGAACGAAGAAGTTGATTGTTTTAATGAAAGTACCTAGCTCTGGGTGGCGAGAGAATTTCTTTTACTGTGTTGTCCAGTTTGTTCGAGAATGACGCCGACAGTTAAACTATTACAATGTTAGTTTAACTGTCGGCGTACTTTTTTTGTTTTTTTTTTTTTAATTTCAACTTTTAGCATAAATGCTAAAATATATTGTGGAATATCTGTGTTAAAATTTATCCCGCTAATAGTTAAAGTTCTTCTTAGGGTCATCTTATTGTCAGTCTGTCACTCACACATTTCACTAACTCCATTTTCTTTCATATCATTTTTTACACAATCTATCCATCTTTTCTTTGGCCACTCTCTTCCTTTCCATCCATCCACAACAAAAACTTATATGTACATTGAAAGATCAGTCCTTTACTGATCTTTCGTCTGACGTCTGGTCTTGAACTGCAAATTCGAACTGAACTCAAAATTACAACAGACTGAGTAAATGCAATATACAGCAGAATTTTCCGATCACTAGCGCGCTGAAAGGCAATTATGCATTAATTTTGCTAACGACAATGTAGGTAGGAAGCTGAGATCAGAAAGCTCTTTAATGTTTCAAAAACTCGGCATCTTTAAAAATTCACGTAATATAAAAATATTTATGATAATATATATATGAGAATAAGATCATGAACATTTTTTTTTCAATACAGTAGAGAACCGATGGTGAAATCAAATAATTAACAACGCCTTGGAAAGATACGATAGAAATCCTTTTATTTTAGGTAAGAAGTCATCGTATAACTTCCGCCTCTCTGGGTGGAGCGAGCCCTCTCGCTGTGTTAGTCTTTTAATGACTACCACCTGTGTTCCTTCAGTTGCCCTTTGCGTTCCAGGGCCCATGGTGGACGTCAACTCAACGCTCAGTCACGTGGTCAGAACAAAGGAATCGGAGGCGTGGCCTACTCAAGGCGTTCGACGCAAACGAAACGATCGTAACTTGGCTAGGGGGGCTGATGAGTGCTATTATACAAAAAAAACTGACCAAGTGAGAGTCAGAGTCCCACACGTAGGATTCCGTGGTACATTATTAAAATCGATGAAAGTAATATTTAAAAAATTGTTAATACTCAAATCAAGTCTCGAAGATTTTTCCGAATCACATTTTTTTTTGACGTACTACAATTTTACAGTTTTCAGACTTTTCCTATACTTGTGGTATGAGAACTTGCTTCAAGCCAAATTTCAGGAGTCTAGGTCAACGGGAAGTAGGTATCCTATAGGTTTTGCTTTCCTAGCCAGTGTGTGCCTAAACAAAGTTTAAACGGCCTTGTGCTTTTAGGTTTAAAGCTGACCGGTCTACATTGTCCTCTAATATCTATTAATACCGTATTAAGGAAATATTGTAGAATCAAGATTTTTTTTAAAGAGTTACCATGGAATTTCTTGCCGGTTCTTCTCCATAGGAAACTACCAATTTGGAACCGTGCGCTAGCTTTTGACGTTCTATAAGTGCTCATGTAGGCCTATGTGAAATAAATAATTTAGTTTGAATTCATCTTTAGAATGAGATAACTTAAAAGGTTGTTTTTTTTTTTTCAATGCATTCCAATAGGTGTTAGCAGATTGTAATACATGATATTATTTACAGCTTAATACCTCCTTCTCCTAGAGAGGAGGCCCTAAGTCCCAGCAGTGGGAACATTATAAGGCTGATTATGCTTATGCTTAATACTTCCACGCGTTCCTGAGGAAAAAAATCTTGATAGACGGATAGACGAACCATAAAGTGGTTCTTCAAGGAATCCGTTTTTGCCGATTTAGGTACGGAACACTAAAATGAAATAAATTATGTTCATTTATTGGAAAAAAAGAAAATTATGATTTTCTTTAAATTTTTTATTACCATATTCCCATTATTGCCTTTCTGATGAAACTGGTTTGGTGTACACATTTGGATGACTTCAAAGTCTATAACGGACAAGGTAAACATAGGTCTTTGACGTTTTGACATTTTATCTGTTCTATATTTTTATACTAGCCCGCAGCTTTGCCCGCGTATATAAAATATACCCTATGTCACTCAGGACTCTCGCGCCGGGCCTTGGTCTAAAGCGAGGAGGAGTTGCTGGCGGTCGCCTCCTTCTGAGAAGCAGTAAAGATAGCAAAGGAGCAGGCCGCACTGTTGCACGCGCGCCTTAAGGAGTATATCAGCAAACCGGGGCCCAGCAGGGTCGACGCCTACTGGGGCCAAGGGTCTGTTTCTGAAAGGAAGACTAGGCCCTGGTATGAAACGCAACAAAGGAACAGGAGTGAGTTTTTAGTCAGCAAAATCTGACACACCCTCTCGTCCGCCCAAGAGCGGAGGAGCCATTGGATGATTTTCCCACAGAATAAAAAATGTTACTCAGGAATAAAGCAGCTTTCTGTCGGTGAAAAACTTTTAGCAATCGGATCAGTTTATGGCTAATTCTTACACTGTCTCTACCATAAAACTCTGGAATGTGCTTCCCCTTGACATCAAAAAAGCTGAAACTAAATTTTCCTTCAAGCGTAAAATTCGGAACTAATACTTGAAGTTCTCTCAATCTTAGTCATAATTGTTATATTTTAAGTTCTCTTAATTAGAATGATTTCTTATTTATCATAGTATTTATTATATTAGCATATATACGTATTTTATTATTATAAGCCACTTAATTTGACGATACTACATTCATCATCATCTTCCTGCCCTTGTCCCATCTTATTTGGGGTCGGCGCAACACGTTTTTTTATTCCATTCTATCCTGTCAAAAGTCATACTATCACTAACTTCCTTTTCTTTCATATCACTGTTCACACAATCCATCAATCTTTTCTTTGGCCTCCCTCTCCCTCTCCACCCATCCACATGTACGATACTACATTCTATTTCAAAAATATCTGTTATTTATTTATTGTGCACACCTACCACAGTGTTGTCTTTTTAACCCAATGGTTGACTGGTAGAGAATGCTTTATGGCATTGAGTCCACCTATGTACCACCACTGTATATGAAGTTTAAATAAATAAATAAATCAGTACTTTCAGAGATTGCCTCCTACAAACAAAAAAACATATAACATACAAACAACATATAATACCTCTTTATAATATTGGTGTAGATTAATTTACATTACCTTTTTACGAAACACTTTGTCATTTAATAACGTCAGTTTTTGTTATACAAATTAAGTTTACTTTCACAATATATGAGCTTGCCTGGAAACAGCCGTAAACCTTTATTACCTACGCTTGGGATAAACAAAAAAAAACAATTCTGTTGGCCTAGCTACATTTAATTTATTCTACCTAGTGATTCTACATAAAATATTAACCTTTTTTGAGGTGGGAATCATCAAATTAATTCTTTCGCTTTAAGGTAAAGCGAGGGGGCGTGTCGGAATTTTACTGACTAAAACCACACTTTGGTGCGTGTAAGGCCACCTACACTAGTATTCATAGAAATATCTATGCTAGTATTACTGTTTCGTAGAAGGAGGCGACCGCTTGCCATTCCCCTTCGCTCTGCTCTGCATGAGACACGAGGTCACGGCGGTGCTGCACCCAAGCGGGGCACACCTCTACCGTATGCTCCACCGTGTCCTCCGGGTGGTCCGCATAATGGTGACACCCAGGCTTTTCTTCCGCCTAAACCTAGTTCAAAAACCTCCCGAACTTACCATGTCCGTTAAGGGCCTATGTCGGCAGAACGTGAGAACGCCATGACGCCTCTCCAGTCACTTTTCAAAGAGGGGACTTACCACCAACAGGCTAGTAGCCTGTTCTTGGGCTATGGTAACTCCTCCAAACATTCCCGCAGCATTCAGTATTAACCTTACGCTTATTTTTCTGAAGGGTATAACAGAAATGAACGGACTGTAGCGTGCCTATAAATCCATAAATTTCGCTGGTAAAAAAAGGTTACCGATAATTATATCGGACATAATTTACGAGCGTAATTTTTGTATATCATAAACTCACGACTTTTTCCTGAAAGCTTGGCAGGAACTCTATAGAGCTTTGTGCTGAAAACTTTTTTGATGTATGATGTGTATTCTATTCTATTCCATTCCATTCCATTCCATTCCATTTCATTCCATTCCATTCCATTTCATTCCATTCCATTCCATTCCATTTCATTCTATTCCATTCCATTCCATGCCATTTCATTCCATTCCATTCCATTTCATTCCATTCCATTCCATTTCATTCCATTCCATTCCATTCCATTCCATTCCATTTCATTCCATTCCATTCCATTTCATTCCATTCCATTCCATTCCATTCCATTCCATTCCATTCCATTCCATTCCATTCCATTCCATTCCATTCCATTCTATTCTGATAGAATAGCAGACTCTAGGAAGAATAGAAGACTCTAGGAAGAATGAATTAATAGAATAAAATATCTTTATTGTACACTACAATAGTAGCTAAAATTATTAAAGAATTTTTCATTCATTGTACCTGTGTAGAATCAACTCTAGCTTTCAGTGACAACAAACAAGAAAAATACCGCACATTTTTACCCATTTTCTTATCGTTACCTAATATTTGTTACCAAAATTTATATTTTGGAAACAAAATTAAATAATGTATGTTCCACATTTAAGTTTGCATACGAGGACGTGCCTTCGAAACTCATCTCCTGAAACTTGTGTTCGAATCGAAATAAGCTGCTTTAACGATCCCGGCTCCGACTTGTATTTATGTCAGACTGAGAGTTTAGTATGCTTTACGCTCTACAATAACTGTTTCCACTCATCTATATCTTCTACATATATACAAAAGGAGAAACTGACTGCCTGACAAATCAACGCACAGCCGTAACTTCTGGGACGATTAGAAACATGAAATTTTGCACAAGGCTTCCTTTTATGAAGTAAGCCAGCATTAAGAAGGGGTTTTGGAAATTCAACCTTCAAGACCTTTTCCACTCGCCTATCATCAAAATCGAGCATGGTTTCAAAGCTTGTTGCTTCAAAACGCATTTCAACTCGCTGTTTGATGAAGAGGAAATTTAAAAAAAAGATAAATAAAAAAGAATATTTCACAAAACTTGTTCCAGGAAATACGTTTTTTTTAACCCTTAAAAGAGTTTGAAAAAAAATTTCGTCATTCAAAATCTTGATTAAATTTGCAAGGCTTCTATCGCTATACTTTTTTGACTTTTTTATTCTTTCTCTTCTTCTATTGCTATACTTTTTTGACTTTTTTAATGTTTTGAGTAAATTATGAAGTGTCAAAGTTCATGCAAATTAGCAAATTTTCAAAGTTCTTTACTGGATTAGTTTTACACAAATTTATAAATTGATCAATAGAAGCCCATATAGTATCTACAAGATACTGTGTTTCCAAAATATCTAATGAAAAATGTGTAATAACAACGGCTGTATGAAAAACAGTGAAAATGTATATCTAGTTGCATCCCCTTAAGAGGGTAAAAAGGGGGAATTTCGTCTGTTTACAAAATCTCATTGCGTGTACCAATATACTTGAAAATTAGCACAAATAGTAACCAAAGCAAATAATAAAGCTTGTCATTATTTGTTTTCAGAATTACACCAATAGAATAATTTTGGGGGTTTAAAAATTGCATGGAGGATTCTTATTACATTCTAATGAAAATGAAAAATAAATCTTGTCATTATTAGCTTTTTTTATAACTACCCTTAAAATACGGGTTAAGTTTTTATGAAAACTTTTTCGCTATTGAAGTCGCTGGCAAAGTGCTAATTACTAAACTTTAATTTGAAAAATAATGTTACTAAGAGATTAAGTGTGATTATGATTATGATATTATTACATATATGTCTCCAGACAGTTTGGATATATAGATATCTTGTGTATATTATCTAGGCTTCTATGGAAATCAAAATATTAATTTGTGTAAAACCAAACCAGTAGAGACCTCTGAAAATCTGCTATTTAACGTGAACTTTGGCCCTCCATAATGTACTCATATATTAAAACAGTACATCCATAGAAACCTTGAACATTTAATCGAGATTCAGAATGACGATAATTTTTTTACAAAAACTGTTGAGGGTTTTAAAAAAACTTATTTCCTGGAACAAGTTTTGTGAAATATTCGAGTAAATCACGGTCGGAAGGCGTTACCTCTCTTTTTTCATATCGCGTCGGATTGCGTTAGCTTAAGCAGCAAGCTTTTAAACCATGCTCGATGTTGACGATAGGCGAGTGGAAAAGGACCCTGTTAAATAGTTTTTTAGGAGTAGGTAATTTCTCTAATGACTATCTTGTTTTTTTTTTCTAAACTCCAAGGCCTCCCCAAAGTAATTCCAGACATTCTTGTCCCGCACCGTCACAGTCATCGTGATGCGCGCCCAAATTATTTCGCTACCTCTTTCTGAGCCAAATAATTATTTTCAAAAAATCTATTACTGGTAGAAAACTATAGTATTCCACTGTGCCATAAAATTTTGATCCCAGAAAAATGTGTGATCTCATAAGCCTTGGGAGCGACGCCACGGGAAATCGCTTGAAAGGTAAAAATATAGAAATAAAATCGCATAAATATTTTTTGCTAAAGGGGGCCCACAACCATAAATACGAATACGATGTACATACACTGATAATATGAATTAAAAACCCTAAGTCATATCGCTATAAAAAAAGACTTAAGTAAAAAGAAAATTGCCGGAATCCTGAACATAAATATTTTTTGATTGCAGTCATTCATAAATAAAATAGTTTCAGCTACAATATGTGCGTGTCATTTACAACTAAAGCTTCTCGCGCTTAATTTTATTTATACGTTTGGTTTGTTTTTTTTTTTTCCAAGATGGAATTTTAGATACTTAAAATTTCCGATTATTTGAAGTTTATAGCAAAACAAATTCATCTTGTTTATCAGAGTATTGCTCAATATAACTATATAAGTATACATGCTTATCTATAGCACTTACCTGGTCTGTTTTCTTCGTAAGCTGAGTCATACGCTTTAGTTGTGGAACTGCAGTCCCTTTCATCTTGATTGAATGTACTGTAATAGTCATTCCGCTCCAGTATCGGAGTGGCTCGCTCGCGTTCGTTCCTCGTTGATTGATGAGACAATAAACTTATGTTCTTTGTACGTGTGCGAGGAGTCTCAGAACCGTTCATACCACTTATGTTTGCCGATCGCGGTTCAGTTTTAAAACTACGTTCCCCATTATCGACTGCATCGTCACATCCATTCAGCACTATCTTCTTTATTGTTTTCACTTCTTCGACTTCGCTTATCTTGTGCTCAGAAATCGTCGAACGTTTTGTAATTTCCTCTTTCGAATGGAAATTACTGTCGCTGATAGAGTTTGACATAGTCTTACTTTCATATTCACATTTGCCATTCAACTTGCTATCTGGTCGCAAATACTTTTCAAAAGGATCACTATTTCTTTTCGTTTCAAAAGGATTCTTAGTATTACTTTGTGCATTGTTTGGAAGACTTTGATTTTGGAACTGATCTAAATGATTTCTATGAGAAAAGTCAGATTTTTCGTTGGCAGTGGTTGTAGGTGTATAAGTATGATATCCATTTGTATTTTCGTTGTGGTAAGAATATGGAAGACTGCTAGGCCCAGAGTCGTATGTTTGCGTAAAATATGTAGGAGATTTTAAGTCTGAGCTGTAGTCAATATTTGACGAACTGTCTCTGAATTTGTTTCTATCTAAGCTGGAGAGCGACGCTCTACCGTTTGGTACAGGTAATTTAGACGCACTTGAATAATTCGAAGGTAAAGTTGTAAAAAATGGATTCGTTGGATGGAATCTTAGCGGTTCTTCATTCTGTGTCACTGACTTAACGAGTGGGGTAGAGTTTAGTGCCGCTGGTAAAGAATTCAGGGAAGCTCGAATAGACGACGGTGTAGGTCGGTTCTGTGGTGATTGAGACGGTCGGATGGTAGCGTACACGGGAGCCTGGGGAGTTGCTCTGCCGCCTTGCACTTCAGCCATCATTTGACTCGGCCCTGGAAGACCAATAAAACAGGTTACACTACGCCAAGTAAATAAAACTTACAGTCTAACTACAAAACTTAAACGAACATCGCGGCATAAAGTTCGGTCTGTCAATACATTTAAACGAAGTAGTGTCACTCGACATTGAACTTTAACTGCGCAAACATAAAGTTGGGTTAGTGATGTAGTGCCTTTCAACATTTCCTGGCAAACTGAGGAGCGATAAAGTCCCCGCTTCGCAATGGTGCTCTGCATATGCAGACGTACGATAAAGTAATACATGTCTACTACACAAAAGGAATATTCCAGACTGGGAGAAGTATTCCACCTTCCCTGATTTATACGTAAGCTCATATTTTGTCTAGTAAACAAGTTAAATTGCTTTAGTTTTGCGTGAATGTAGATTTTGAGTATCTTTTCTTTAGATTAGCATAAATGTGCGAGGATGGCATATTATGATATGGTTAATGAGTTAACTGTTGAGATACCCGTGTAGTTTTAGTACCTTAGGACGCTCAATTCCACGCTTTATGTAATATGAATGAATATGCGGAAACACGTGCAACCGCTTTGCCGTACCGTTATGAATGAGAATGAATAAAAATAGGCAAGCAGAACTATTGACAAACGTACGATTTGGTGCTGCTTACAATGTGCCCCTGAATAAATGGGAACGTGATATATTTTACAGTACAATGGGGTTTGTAACGAGAGCATTATTTAATGTTAAAAATCATACTGTGTTACTTGATTTTACAACTAGTGACCCGCCCCGCCTTCGCACGGGTGCAATGCTAACACTAAACTACAGAATACAACGTTCACAGCTTTTTTGTCATTAGACAATACAAACATGTTTTCTTTTGAGGTTACTCTTGAAAGAGCGACATAAAATTGGACATGTGAAAAATACTCAACGCTCAAATCTAAGGCTACAACGTAGAAATTCCGTTAAGTCCCTGCATTTTGAATCTGTAATATCTTCGAAAATATTCATTTAAATTACATGCTGTAAAGGGCCATATTAAAAAAAAATCACAATATATGACGACTGTTATCTGCTTCAAGAAGTTTTAAATAGACTATTCAATTACTGTGACGATAATAAACTAAAATTAAACGTTCCTAGATGTAAATTTGTTAATTTCTCTAAAATTAAAAATAAATTCAGGTAAGATTACTCCTATAAGGAGTTCATTAAAAAATGAACTCCTTATTAGTGAGCTTGCATATTGAAAAATGATCATGAGAGCTTCTAGCGCCTTCAATCGCCCGGCCACTTATTTATTTAATAATTTGATACTGCGACAAGCAGAATACGCTTGCATAATATGGGACCCTCATGCAAAATATAACCATGCAATAGAAAGAGTTCAGTGCAAGTTTCTCCGTACTATGCCATTTAAGTTTCATCTAGACCGTCTTTCGCACAAAAATCCTTGCAAAAACTCAATTTATTCTCCCTACAATCAAGGCGGCAGTTACTTCAAGATATGATGCTTTATGGGTTAGTACAAAATAGGTTCGATTGCTCTGAACTAGTCAAAAATATATCGTATGTCGTGCCCAGAACTGTTATAAGACGAGAGGTGCGCGCTTACCCAACTTTTGTTATGACTATTGGGGTTACCATGACGTTCAAAGTAAGATTGTTTCATTCTTATTTCAGTGTGAGTAAGAGACAGAGCTATACAGGTTGTCTAGCGCCATCTCTTACCCACACTGGAAATAATAATGAAACAATCTTACTTTAAACGTCATGGTACAGGTCTATCAGTCGCACAAGTGCGAGTGAGCGGGCGCCCCTTCATATATTAGTAAAAATATATAATAATCACTTTGAAAAAGTTGACACATTTGCCTTACGTCACAATAATTTAAAAAAAACCATTGTTAAAATGTTACACTGTCATTTTCAGAGTTAATTGATTTGTGATAAAATTAAACTTAAGCACGTTCACTCTATTATAACTTCTTTTAAGGTAATATGTGGAAACGTAGTGAGTTGTACATTAACCTATTTTAAGACGTATACGTAATATAAATTGTACAATTGTTTTTTTTCCCTTATAAAATAAAATAGAATATTGGTCTATATTAAACGCACAATGTATTTAAGGTACTTAATTGGATAAGTATTAATCCTTATCCAATTAAAAATCGCTTCGTAAATAAGCCATTATGTCCCGTAAAAAATACAGCATAAAAAAAATGGTTATTATGGGACATATACTATCGCGGACTTTTTTGTAGATCTTTTTAAGGTGTACAATAATGTAATTAGTACAATATTTTGATCTTTCTCGTAGTGTTTAGCCAGCGTTTGCAATGTAAGCGGGCAAAAAAAATGTGTTTATTTACGACATCACATTAGATATCTTTAAAATTATCAGTGTTTTACTACTACGTTACGATTTTATTATACATATAAACCTTCCTCTTGAATCACTCTATCTATTAAAAAAAAAACTGAATCAAAATTCGTTGCGTAGTTTTAAAGATCTAAGCATACATAGGGACAGACAGCGGGAAGCGACTTTGTTTTATACTATGTAGTAATGATTTTAAACGTCATTTATTTAGAATCTAATTTACAACAAGATCTAAATGACACCCAAACACTAAACAGTACTACTGTTACTTTGCCAAACACATTTGCACAATAAATAATGAAACCTCTATGAAAACAAAATGAAAACAAAATGAGCTTTAAATACAAATCGATAATGTGCGGATGGTGAACGTTGAAATACACAAATATGGCAGAGTTTTCCCATTAAGTTTGCGATGTCGACGGTTAATCCAGTCGACAAACCAAGCTTTGATGCACTGGAGAGTTTAGTCACTCAGAAAGATAGAACAGAAGGTTTAAGATACAGTTTAACCGGAATCTTTTGATGAAAGAAAAAAAGAAAGAAAATATGTTTTTTCTGCCCGAATACACGCACAATAAATTACAAAAAAAAAAAAACAGTTTCCCTGTCGGGCACATCGGGTATGTACGTACAACCTAGACAACTATTTGGTGCTCGAATGACAGTGTTAGTGAGGGGAGTGTTGCTGATTCTCATTGCCACATTTCACAATGAGAAATTGTAAAATGTCAGGGGAACTTGTATTATTTTCTTTTTATTCGTACCGATGATTCTAAATTCTTTCTTTCGGCCTCCGATCATAGGTTAAAACTAAAAATCCGAAACCAGTGTTGTTGGTCAAACCGAATCTGAAACCGGCCAGACACAAATTTATACATACATAAATGTATGTCGCCCGATTATTATGTCAACGTTGGCATTGCTTGGCATTGTAAATATCAGAGACACAACAGTGACTGACGTGTGTAGCCGATATCCTACAGCACCGAATAATTTTATTTGACGTTAATTCGACCGGCGTTGACGCTGACGTCATGTGACTGATGTAAATGCGTGGATCCTAAGGTCTTGCCTCAACACCAAGGTATGGCGCGCTTATAATGTTTTACTTTTCATCGGGTAATCGTTTTAAAACAACAAAAGTCGGCCAGTCGGCGGTCGTAGGCCATTTGAAGTTTCTCGACTTCAAAATATCAAACAAAACCATCAACGATTGCATCACTGCTTACCATCAGGTAGGATTGAAGTCAAGCACTAGTCTATGCCATTTAAAATAAAAGCCCTCACCTTCGGCTCGGCCCACTAGCATCAAAGTGTACTATTATGTATCGTCAACTTGAGATAGAAAGAAAGAAAAAACGTTTATTCGTGCCCCACACAATCGTATAAACTAAAAATAAACAATGAAAAAAGAGAGTTATAATCAGTGCGAGGCCAAAAAGACACCTAACTCAGCATATGATGCGTTATTTAAAAACTTTTTACATAATAAAAAACTTTTTACATAATAAAAAACTTTTTACAAAAAAAAGATAACCGACTTCCTTGTTTCTCGGTATTATTTGTATCTTATTTAACACCGACTTCCGAAATTAAAGTTATTATGATCCTTTTAGTGTTTTTTTTAGTGAAGTCGGTTATCTTTTTTTTTGTAAAAAGTTTTTTATTTCACACTTTTTAGTCGGGATACACTTATAAACAGAGTGCCTATTTCTTATGACAATTCCAATTAATCCAAACACGGGTTACATTGTTTTATTATGAAGTTCCTGTGTCTACCTTCCACCTTCCGGCTCCATCATCACATCAGTTCGATAGTACCTTATAGCCAAAGTGCATCTCATGACAATTCCAATAAGTCCAAACACGGCTAGGTTACATTGATTAATTACGGAGTTGTAGTGCCTACCTTCCAACTCCATCATCATCATCAGATCACTTCGATGATACCATTTTCAACGTAACTATTCAGAACCATTCATTTATTTGTATTATCATAGTCGCTTAACTATCTTCATTGTTATATATAAGGTGTTAAAAAATTATGTTTAAGAATTTCGAGGGGACACTGTACTCCTCATTATGAACAACTTTTACTATGGGACCAAACCTGAAATCGCGAAAAAAAGTCAGCTGCTCCATACATTATGACGAGTTATGCGAACATAAACGTAGGGAACAGCTGATTTTTTTTCGCGATTTCAGGTTTGGTCCCTTAGTAAAAGTTGTTCATAATGAGGAGTACAATGTCCCCTCGAAATTCTTAAAGTTAATTTTTTAACACCTTATATATATGTGATTATGAAGTTCCGTTTCCGCTTAAATTCTCGATGAAAATATTAAAATCACTATATTGTTGCCTATATTTGAGAAGTTCCCTCGATTCCTCATGGATCCTATTATTAGAAATGGATTAAAAAAAATGGGACCAATCTGGAAGCATATCCTTTAAGGGAAAAAAAATGCAAATCTGTCCATAAACGACGGAGTTCTGAGGTAACAAACATTAAAAAAAATCGATGATAAAAAAAAATACAACCGAATTGATAACTTTCTTCTTTTTTTTTTAATTCTGTTAAAAAATATTAAAACGTCCTTAACTTAATTAATGAAAAACGGCAATTTCTGTAAATTGCCGTTTTTCATTAATTAAGTTGCGTTGTTGCAAAAAACGTATAAAAACGGCCGTATCCTTTTTTTCCGTTAACTTAGAAGTTTGATTGTTTCACAACTTCAAGGGACTGCAGACCTGAGTATATGGTTTTAATTTTAACTTGATACCTCTACTCGTTTCGAGATAAAAGGTTTTGGCAGACAGACAGACACAGACAGACTGATCCTATAAGGGTTCCGTTTTTTCCGAGCCCTAAAAACCAGAAATTGGATATTTTGCATATTTAGAAAGGTCGAAAGAACTATTTATTACTGTATGAATGGTCAAACAATCATACCTTTCCGAGGTAGTAGCAGGATCAACAAGCTCGCTTCGCTCGCTCTTGTATTGTAGTTACATTATCTTCATTTTTTTCCTCCGATCTATCAGAAATAGGTTGCTCAAATAAATTATTTCGACCTCACTTCGCTAGTCCTGCATATTCTATTATTTTCTTTACATAGTAGGCAAAAAAGTTTGTCCTATTTGTGTATGAAAATTTAAAGTGGAAAATTTTCTTTAGAAGAGAGAAAAGAGTTTTGAAATGCAACATGGTTTCAAAGTTATAACTAATTCTACAAGGTAAAATATGTCGTAATCAAACACTTACAACTTGTGAAAAAGTGTCTCCGGTAATGTTTATTGCATGCTCCACTCTTTCAGGAATGATCTATTGGATTTGAAGAAAAAGTCAGGCTTTTTATTACTTTTACTTGGACTTAATTAAAGTACTAAACCGTTTCTTATTCATAGTTGGAAAAAACAACACGCATCGTAGTTCCGAAACTGGTGTACGTCTCTCGTATCATCATGTCAAAAAGTCTGAATGGGATTCTTTAACAAGAGGCACAATCATACGACTAAGAAAGAGGTTGTCATATTTTATATACCTGTTTCTGCGTAATGATCATCAACGTTTTTAAGGAAAGAAAAGCAATCTCGAAAAAAAAAATGCACCTGCCATTTTGATCAACCGATTACAACTTTATATGGAAAGTAAGTAGTTTTATTTTGTTATGAATATTATTTCACAGTTTTTAGAATACGACCGCCTACTTCTGCCACACTATTCTTATAACTGGGAAACGGTTGTGTGCCTCCTCCCCGTTTTTGTTGTGCTGACTGATTGTCCTGTAGCGACATCTATGACACCACGAAGGAACTTAAATTCAAAATCCTGCACCGCGGTATTACGAGTTCTCCGTGCGATTAGAATATAATACAACCGTCCAAAATGAAATAATGTGGCTGGTACCCGGACCAGATACAACACCCATCTGGTCGGAGCATTCTCCCTTTTTAATGGAGGTTTACGAGATTTTTTACCCTGTTCTGCCTACCTTTATAGTCCCTCGATATATTGGAAGACTAAAGACTAACTATAATCCGAACTTACAAGTTTCTTCAAAGTTTTCCATAACGGACCCCGAACTTGGGCGCCTTGTTGATATTTAGCCTAGATAAAAGAAACATTAGTTTATTACAAAGAGTACCTACTAAATAGTATATAGTTGAACATCTTGCTGTCAGAAAGTAGAGGTAGTTTTCAAGATTTCAAGACTACGCACAAGAATGAAATGATAAAATTTACTCGTAAAGGAAAGGGATCTACACCAATATTGTTGACTGCTGGGTAAAGTCTCCCTCTATTCCGGCAGTTTTTCTGACTCCTAAGCCACAGGGACATACACCTAGTTTGGGAGTCAGTGTGTTAAAGCATAGGTAACCTTAATTATTATAAGCTTTTGTATAAATAATGTCTATAATTTTGTAATGAGAGGCTTATGGTGAAATAAAAAAAAAAAATAAAAAAAAAAAAAAGTTTCTATAATAGAGTTTAGTAAAAAAAAAACCTACCAATGGTCTCAACTTTTTGCTTCTTTTTTCTGATTAATATAGATAATAAAGTAATTTAGAGAATCAATGGCTGTTAGGTCTTTTGGAGATAAGAGAAAAAAATAATATTAAGCCTCCATTGCTTTCTCTGAAAGTTTAAGCCTCGGATACTTTAGGGGACCAATTATCCCACAACACGACGCACAGCGCTGTCTGATAATATAATAATCCAAAATGTCTCGCGTCACACGATTGCGCTGTAAATGCTGGGGGAGGGGGGGCAAGTTGCGGGACACTGGGCAACATTGCAGCGTCAGGTAGATTAAGCGTTGCACGTCATGTTGGAGGACGTTTTGTCTCCCAAAACCTAATGTATCTAAGGCTTTATTCAAGGTTTTAGATGAGCAGATTTTTATTTTAAAGCAAAAGAAGTGTCAAACTTACGTATTGCTTCATCACGAGAAAAATGATTTTCTTCACAACCATGACTATACCTTGTAATATCACCCCCATTACATTATCGATTTGATCGATTGGAACAATTTTGGTACGAAAGCTAAAGAGACCCATTATCGAATACCTCTTCTTCATGTTGAAGTCTTAGACTTCTCCGTGTTTTAATTTTTTTCTATAACAGGATAAAATTGTTTGCTTTAGCATGAAAGTTCACGACAAGCATGTTGGATAGTAATACAAAAACTGGGGAGAGGTGTGCCAACTTGCAAGGTGCACCTCAGCCGGCTACCCCGGTAGCCGCAGCCTTCGCAAAGGGCAACTGAAGGAACACTGTGAGTCAGTAAAAGTCTGACACTCCCTCTCGCTCAATCCAGAGCGGGAGAAGGCATTTGATAAATGATATTTATTTTGTAATTAGGTTTAAAAAAACACTTTTACACTTCAATTTTTTTTCGTCATTTTAAACTAGATGAGGCCGGCGTTTCCTAGCTGACTATCCTGAGAAGAAACACCGAAACAAACTCATTATGATTTCCTATATAAAAAGGGTAGCTGATAAAGTGGCTCAAAGGAAATAGTTGACATAAGAATGCGTAGGTTCAGGCTTGAGTTAAAAAATTATACATAAAATAGGTCAAAATCAGTCTGCCTAGTATTTCTCTACATAACCTGCATCAAGGTAACGCGATATCCTTTTCTTACTTTTACTATCCCTAAAAACTATCGAAGATCTTATCAATGATAACCGGAACCAAAAGAGGAATGCATTTCCCAACGCTCAGGGAACTCTCAGTATGTTATGATTAATCATCCACGGTTTAACGTTAAAGATTGGGCCCGTGTGGTTTGTCACCATTATTCTTATCCAAATTCATATTACTTACATAGGTTAGGTAATCAATAACATTATCTTACCCATCTAAACAGAGTAGGTACTTATTGAAATCTTCAATCTCAGTAGACAACCCCTTTTTCTGTATCTACCTACTTGTACTTCCTAGTTTCTCAAATTGCTTTCAGATATTCCCTATTTTCCTGTTTGTGTTTTCTATTTAGAACAGAGATTGTTAAATTTTTATACATCAACGATTTAGACCTTTGTATGCTGATGGCGAAGTATATAGAGATACTATACTTTTGTCTTATTCATAACATTATCATATTTTTTTCGTAAGATATTATTTATTATTTAATAAAACTTTACGCACTAGTAATGAACTCTGTACACAGGTGGAAGGCGGATTTCATTATTTTTTTTGCTTTATATTTTATTTTATAAAGATTTAATCATTTTATATGACGTCCGTCATCGATGTCATCGATGTTAATGTCATCAATGTTTGACTTTTAAGTGGACTTGTCACTAAGAAAATTTATGGGAAACTAAAAAAAAAAAATTAAGTTGCCAGTGATAATACGAACTTTTTATCTCGGACTATTATAAAGCAGTTCGTGTTCATTTAACTTAATTTTATGTTATTTCAATTCAATTTTACTGTATGCATAGATGGAAACTACAGACTGGAGTGTGGTTATCATATTGCATAAATACTTTTAAAATTGAAAATTTTACATGCCCAGTGAATTCTTTTTGGAGAAAGTGGCAGTGGGTAGGGCACATTGCTCGCAGAACAAATGGTCGATGGGGACGAAAAGTCGATCGTCTACCGGTAGAGGTAGCGTTTGGAGGCCTCCCACAAGGTGGAGCGATGACCTAGTGGGGGACGCGAGAATCCGATGGATGCGAGACGCACAGGACCGGTCGTTATGGCGACACTTTGGGGAAGCCTATGTACAAAAGTGGACGTCTTACGACTATTCTTTTCAATTTTTATAATATCTGTTAGGTTGTTTATTGGTTTCCTTATTTGTAAGTGTAGTAGATACAATTAGTTAAGTGTTTTTACAGTTACAAACATTTAACTAATTAATAAAATAATTTTAACAAATAAAAGCAGTTCCATAAAAATAAAACTATCATTAAAATAATAAAAATTTTTAGTTCAGCGCCATCTAGCGACAACTTGACCCGTAGCTTTTACTTTAATATTTCAATTTTGTAATGTTATCATTTTCATCATTAAACTAGCTGGCGCGGCGAACGATGTACTGCCATATAAATTATTAAAGAAAGTGTGGAGTGGGAGGTTAAAAAATTAGTTTCCGTTCTGAACTCAGACCTACTAAAAAATATACCTATTCATAAGATTGGGTCAAGTCGTTTTGGAGGAGTTTTGTTACAAATCTGTGACACGAGAATTTTATATAGAATAAATTTAAGTATGTAATAAAGGCCTTAAAACCAAAAGTAAAATAAATCTAAAATGTTGTAATAAATATTTAATTTAATTTGTCTGTATGATTATGATGCAAGTTAGAGACTTTTTGCTTGAAATAAATGAATAATAATAGTTCAAGTAAGTACCGCAGAACAGTGGTGGCTGAGTGGTAAAGGCCCCGACTTACGAGTTGTAGGTCGTAGGTTCAAACCCAGCCAGGCGTATTACTTTGTATAATATATTTCATCACCACTGCTCTCAAAACGGTGGAGGAAAACATCGTGAGGAAACCGGCATATCCTAGAACCAAAAATTCGAAGACATGTGACATCCACCAACCCGCACTGAGCCCGCGCGGTGGATTACGGCCCATCCCCATATTTATAAACGTTCCTCAGGCCAAAATCTCGTTAACCGAAGTTTAAAATAAAATTCTTCTTAAACGATATCGCAACCATAAAATAGCATCATAGTACTCTATTTTATCGTAATAATTAATTTGATTCAAAATATTTATAAACTTCTTGTTTGCATATTTGGTCGAAATAAGTATTATTTCTTTAAATGAAAGGTCAAGAAATCAAACCTTTCTGAGATGATAGCAGGATCAACCAGCTCGCTTCGCTCGCTCTTGTATTATAGTTACTTTATCTTCATTACTTTCTTCAGATTCTCTAAAATTAACATTGAAAACAGTTTTTATAACTGTTTAAAAGAAAATAAAACCTATCAGAAATGGGTTTCTCAAATTATTTCGAGCTCACTTCGCTCGTGCTGCATATTCTATTCTAGAATTTACGTACTTAGTGGGCAAAAAAGTTTCTCCTATTTTTGAATGAAAATAAAAAATTTGGTGGAGTGTTTTCTTTAGAAGACAGAAGAGACTTTTGAAGTCCAACATAGTTTGAAAGTTACAACTAATTCTACAAGGTAAAATATGTTGTAATCAAACACTTACATTTTTTTTTTTTAGTCTTCCCAGTATTTTCTATCACACGCATCACTCTTTGAGGCGTGACCTATTAGATTTGAAGAAACAACAAGGCTTTTTATTACATTACTTTTACATAATCAAACCACTAAACCGTTTCTCATTCATAAGAGTAACTGAGAAAGGGTTTAATGAGAAAACGGCAATCTCAAAAAAAAATGCAACGTTATATAGAAAGTCAGCAGTTTTTTTTGTTACGAATATTATTCCAGAGTTTTTAAAATACGACCGCCCACTTCTGTTGCATCTTAATTAATTTGAAAATAATATTCTTATAACTGGGAAACGGCCGTGTGCATCCTCTGCGAGGGAGGTTTTGTTATGTCAGTTGATTGTCCTGTCGCGACATCTATGACGCCACATAGGAACTTAAGAGCACGACGATGGATGAATTATCCATACAAACGTAATACCAAAATCATTTGCAGTTTCACCAGGGAGAGTGGAAACGCCTAGATATGTCGTGTGGTGTTCCGCAGTGATCGGTACTAAGACCGCCCTTGTGGATCATCGGGTACGACTACTTGCTGCGCGGGGATCACTCCGACGTGGTCAGCGTAGTCTTTTATGCAGACGACACGGTGGTCCAGGCGCCGGGAGAATCGTACCAGGCGGCAGCTGAACTAGTGACGCGCGGGGTTGCGACAGTCGTGGAGAAGATTCAGCGGTTGGAACTCGAGGTGGCACTGCACAAGTCCGAGGCTATGTTTTTTCTTGGCCCTCGGAACGTGCCACCACCGGGTTCTCAAATAAAAGTAGGTTCACATCGGCGTCGGGTCCACTCCTGTTCCTGTTTCTGGGACTCGTCATTAAAAGCCGATGTAATTTAGAGGAACACTTCCGACGTCTAGCTCCTAAACTAGAACAGACTGGGACTGCCGTCAAGTGGCTCCTGTGCAACCTAGGGGTCTAGCCCTCTTGCCAGAGGATCCACGCGGCAATCGTTCAGTCCATAGCCCTTTACGGAGCGCGGATGTAGACGCTATCGCTGTGAAAGCGACCGGTGGCTAAGCTGAACGCATGCCAGAGGGTCATGGGTTTTCTTATCAGTAAAAGTCTGACACGCCCTCTTGCTACGTCTAGTGGGAGAAGTCACCGAGTGATTTCGCACCTATTAAAAAGCACTCTGCTCCATAACATTATCCGGTTTGTCCCCAAGACCATCTTGTATGACGTATCTGCTAGTTATCCTAATATGTTGAGATATCGGCACGGTAATGAAATTTCCAAAAAATGCACTACTGCTGGATTACATTTACTGACGATTCCTCAAAGTATTCGGCAAAAATAAAGCAAATAATGAAAATACCTAATTTTACAAACACTAATTGTAATACGCACACGAACAGCCGCGCGCCGCGTCAATCCCTCACTTGTTTTTTTCAAACAGAGACAGCAAACGAATTTTGAATACGCCTCAATTTGCAGTTGTAAGTGTCATTCGCCGGGCTCTTAAATTCAAAATTCGGTGTTGCAGTATTAGAGTTCTCTGTACGATTAGAATATAATACAACAGTCCAAAATGACCTATGTGGCTGGTACCCGGACCAGATACAACACCCATCTGGTCGGAAGATCCTCGTTTTTCAATGAAGGTTTACGGGGCATGTTCCGCATACCTGTAAAGTCCCTCGATATATTGGAAGACTATAAAGGCTGATCAAAACTTACAACTTTATTCAAAGTTTCGCAGAACACTCCCCGAACTTGAGCGCCTTGTTGAGATTTAACCTATTTAAAAGAAACATTTGTTTATTACAAAGATTATCTACTAAATAGTACATAGTTGAGCATCGTGCTCTCAAGATTTCCTAACGCACAAGAAAGAAAGGATAAAAACTCGTAAGGAAAAGGGATATACATCAATATTGTTCACTGCTGGGTAAAGACCTTCCTCTATTCCTGTGGTTTCTATAATAGAGTCTAGTAAAAAAAACTTCTTCCAATGGTCACGACTTTTTGTTTCTTTTTTCCAATTACATTAATTGAAAAACGATGGTGATAAAGTAATATAGAGAATCAATGGCTGTTACGTCTTTTGAGACAGTTAAATTATAAGATAATAAAATAAAAATAATAAGCCTCCAGAGCTTTGTCTGAAAGCTTAAGCTACAGATTCATTAGGGGATAAATTATCCTCCAATACGACGCACAGCGCTGTCAAATAGATAGTCCAACAACATGTATTGCGTCACACAAATGTGTTGTTAATGCTAGGGGGCAAGTTGCGGGACAGCGGGCAACGTTGCAGCGTCAGGAAGATTGAGCGTCGCACGTCATGTTGGGGGACATTTTTTTCTAGGATTTGGATGAGCAGGTTTTTTTTTTAAAGCAAAAGATGGATCAAACTTACGTAACGCTTCACGAGAGAATAGAGTTTCTTCGAAACCGTGACTATACCTTGTAATATCGCCCCCATTACATTATCGATTTGATCAATTGGAACAATTTTGGCTCGAAATCTAAAGAGACCCATTATCGAATACCTCTTCTTCATGTTGAAGTCTTAGACTTCTTCGTGTTTTATTTTTTTCTATAACAGGACAAAATTGTTTGCTTTACCATGAAAGTTCACGACAAGCATGTTGGATGGTAATACAAAAAATGTGCAGAGATGTATCAACTTGCAAAGTATATCTCAGCCGATTAGCTACGGAATTGTTCGAAAGAGTAACCGCGGCCTTCGCAAAGAGCAACTGAAGGAACACTGTGGATTTTAATCAGTAAAAGTCTGACACTCCCACTCGCTCCACCCACAGCGGGAGAAGGCTATTGATGATTTAAATGATGATATAAAAAGGGTAGCTGATTAAATAGGGTGGGTCAAAGGAAAAAGTGGATATAAGAATGCGTAGGCTCAGGCTTCAGGATGGAGTTAACAATCACTGGTCTAAATAGAAAATATTTAGTCAACAGAAATTGTTAAATTTTTATAGATTTAGACCTTTGTATGGCGATGGTGAAGTACATAGAAATATTATACTTTTGTTTTATTCATAACATTATTATTATTATTTTCTAAAGATATTATTTCATTTTTTTTTTGCTTTATATTTTATCATAAAAAGTAACTATTAAAATAAAAAAATTTAGTTCAGCGCCATCTAGCGACAACATGAGCCGTAGCTTACTTATACTTTGATTACAAGTTTGTAATGTTGTCATTTTTGTCTTTGAACTAGCTGGCTCGGCAAACGTTGTACTGCCATATAAATAATGAAAAGAAACCGAGCAAGTGCGAGTCGGACTCGCATCCTGAGGGTTTCGAACAAATAAAACACAAATTTACCTATGAACACAGTTCAGTTCCCGACTTACGAAGATTTTTCCGAATCGCAAAATAAGTTTTGTTTTCGTGACGTAACTGCAAATTTACAGTTTTCAGATGTTTTATATACTTGTCCTATGAGACCTTACTTCATGCCAAGTTTCTGGATTCTAGGTCAACGGAAAGTACCCTATGAATTTTGATTTCCTTGAGAGTGAAGAAAAGCACTTTTTTTGTGACATAAACGGCCTTATCTTTTTTTTTTGTGTTAACTCAGAAATTTGATTTTTTCAAACTTTCAAGGGACCTCTAATTTCAGTATATATATTTTTTCAATTTCAACTCGATATCTCCACGCGTTCCCGAGATAAAGGATCTTGACAGACAGACGGACAACATAATTATCCTATAAGGGCTCCGTTTTTTCCTATTGAGGTACGAATTTTAAAAAAATAGGGGGGAGGGTAAAAGATAGTTTATGTTCTAAACTCAGACCTGCTGAATATAATCATAAGAACTGGTCAAGCCGTTTCGGAGGAGTTTTGTTACAACAACTGTGACACGAGAATTTTATGTAGAATAAATTTAAGTATGTACTTGTAATAAAGGCCCTAAAACAAAAAGTAAAATAAATCTAAAACAATGTAATGAATATCAAATTTAAATTGTCTGTATGTTTTTGATGCAATTTCCTAAAATGAGTCTTTTTTACTTGTAATAAATGAATAATAATACTCTTATTATTCTTAAGTGTTTAGGAGTCTGAAAAGATAGCAAGACCCCTCCCGTCGACCATTTCAATTTGGCTCACATTGCTCCAAACACCCTGTACTTATTATGTATAAAAAAAGAAACGTGACATTCTATATATTTGATCGAAAGAACTGTTATTTTTGTATGAAAGGTTAAAAATCAAACCTTTCTGAGATGATAGCAGGATCAACTAGCTCGCTTCGCTCGCTCTTGTATTATAGTTACTTTATCTTTATTACTTTCTTCAGATTCTCTAAAATTAACATAGAAAACAGTTTGTATAGCTGTTTAAAATAAAATAAAATCTATCAGAAATGGGTTTCTCAAATTATTTCGAGCTCACTTCGCTCGTGCTGCATATTCTATTCTTGAATTTACGTACTTAGTGGGCAAAAAAGTTTCTCCTATTTGTATATGAAAATCAAAAATTTGGTGGAGAATTTTCTTTAGAAGACAGAAGAGACTTTTGAAATCCAACATAGTTTGAAATTTATAACTAATTCTACAAGGTAAAATATGTTGTAATCAAACACTTACATTTTTTTTTCTTAGTCTTCCCGGCAGTTTCTATTACACGCGCCACTTTTTTAGCCGTGACCTATTGGATTTGAAGAAACAGCAAGGCTTTTAATTACATTATTTTTACTGAAACTTAATTAAACCACTAAACTATTTCTCATCCATAGTTGGAAAAAATAATACACATCGTTTGTCTATAACTGGTGCGCGTCTCTCGTATCATCATGTCAAAAAGTCTGAATAGGATACTTTAAGGTTTAAAATCGAGGAACAATCGTACGACTGGCAAAGGGGTAAGTTATATATGGTACAATTACAAAATCTCTAATATTTACAAGATATAACAACTGAATGTTTGATATAACGATCAGTTAATATAATAAACGATTGATATACTTTTTAAATAACTAGTTTTTATAAGCATATTATACATTGATTATAAAATCTTTAGATATACCACTCAAAAGACATAAAACTTATTTAGTCTAATATGAACGAACAAAAGCTTTTTATAAATCATAATGGCTTTTAACTTAACCTAATCCAAATGATTTACTAACATTAGAAGGGGATCTGGCTCTTTAATGGTCACTGTTCTAACCTAACCTAACCCACATGATCGCTTCGTTCACTCGCCATAACGTTTTAAAGGTCACTATTATAACCTGACCTAATCCAGGCGCAATTTTTAACTTACCAAACCCAAATGATTTACTCACATTAAAAGGAGATCTGGCGCTTGACGGCCGTCACCGCAGCACGCTCGCTTTGCTCGCTCGCCTTCGCGCCTTAATGGTCACTGTTTTAACCTAACCTTACCCACATACATGATCGTTTCGTTCGCTCGCCATCGCGGCTCCGCAGCTGCGTTATATTACAGTAATGTTTTTTAATACGTCGCGCCAAATTGTAATACTTACAGTGTATTATACGATACAGCTGCGACAAATATATATTTTAAACGATAGACCTAATGATTATCGATGAAATGAATTTTATATCCAATAAAATTATACGAAATAAGTTTTAAAGTACATAAATTTTATATGTAAAGAAATTATATCAACAGTTGGTATATCTCACGTTTATTATATCTTGTGAATGTTATTGAAATGAAAATATACTAAATAACTTTATATGATATGAGACGCACCCTAGCAAAGAGCTGTTAATGCGTAATGATGTTCAACTTTTTTAAAGGAAAGAATGGCAATCTCAAAACTATGCACCTGCCCATTTGATGAACCAATGACTACTTTATATGGAAAGTCAGTAGTTTTTTTTTTTAAGAATATTAGTCCACACATCTAATGTTCATAATATTTAATGGTATATATGCTAGGTAATGTATCCAATACTATAATTAGGATTATATAGAGGACCTGCTGGTCCATCGACAATGTGTAAAATAAATGAATTCAAAGATAAATTCAAAATCCTGCATCGCGGTGTTAGAGTTACCCGTGCGATTAGAATATATTACATTAGTCCAAAATGAGTTATATAGCTGGTGCCCGGACCAGATACAACACCCATCTAGTCGGAGGATCCTCGCTTTTCAATGGAGGTTTACGAGACTTTACACCCTGTTCCGTCTACCTTTATAGTCCCTCGATATATTGGAAGACTAAAGACCAAGTATAATCCAAACTTACAACTTTCTTGAAAGTTTCGCCTAACGTACCCCCAACTTGGACGCCTTGTTGACAATTAGCCTAGATAAAAAGAAACATTAGTTTATTACAAAGAGTACCTACTAGATAGTACATGGTTGAATATCTTGCTGTCAAAGAATAGTGACAGTTTTTAAGATTTCAAGGTTTCCTTACGGACAAGAATGTAATGATAAAAGACCTCCCTCTACCAGTGGTTTCTATAATAGAGTTTAGTAAAAAAAAACATCCGAATGGTCAAGACTTTTTGCTGCTTTTTTCCAATTAATATCGGTGATAAAGTAATATAGAGAACCAATGGCTATTAGATCTTTTGGGATAATTAAATTATAAGAGAATAAAATAAGAAAATAAAAATGAATGATATTAAGCCTTCAATGCTTTTTCTGAAGGTTTAAGCCTCAGATACATAAGGAGACAAAATAACTCCGTACACGACGCACAGCGCTGTCAAATATTCCAATAATATGTCTCGCGTCACACGAATGAGTTGTTAATGCTGGGAAGCAAGTTGCGGGACATTGGGCAACGTTGCAGCGTCAAGTAGATTGATCGTTGCACGTCATGTTGAGGGACATTTTGTCTCCTAAGACCTATTGTATCTGAGGCTTCATTCTAGGTTTTAGCTGAGCTGTTTTTTTTAAAAGCAAAAGAAGTGTCAAACTTACGTAGTACTTCACGGCAAAATAGATCTTCTTCGCAACTGTGACTATACCTTGTAATATCGCCCCCATTACATTATCGATTTGATCAATTGGAACAATTTTGGCACGAAATCTAAAGAGACCCATTACCGAATACCTCTTCTTCATGATGAAGTGTTAAGCTTCTCCGTGTTTTAATTTATTCTATAACAGGATCAAAATTTACCATGAAAGTTCACGACAAGCGTGTTGGATGGTAATACAAAAACTGTGCAGAAGTGTGCCAACTTGCAAGGTACACCTCAGCCGATTAGCTGCAGGATTGTTCAAAAGAGTAAGCGCGGCCCTCTCTAAGGGCAACTGTAGGAACACTGTGGATTTTAGTCAGTAAATGTCTGACACTCTCTCTCGCTCCACCCAGAGCGCGGCGAGAAGACATTTGATGATTTCCTATAATATATAAAAAGGGTAGCTGATTAAAAACCTACGCATTCTTGTATCCATTTTTTCCTTTGAGCCACTCAAAGGAAAAATTGGATAAAAGAATATGTAGGTTCAGGCTTCAGGATGGAGTTAAAAAATTATACACAAAATAGGTCAAAATCAGTCTGCCTAGTATTTCTCTGCATAACCTGCAACGCGATATCCTTTTCTGGCCTTTACTGTCCCTAAAAACTGTCCAAGATCTTATCAATGATAACCGGGATCAAAAGAGTAAAGAATTTTCTAAAGCTCAGAGTACTCTCACTATGTTGAAGTTACTCGTCCACAGAACCTTGAAGCACCTTGAACATTGGACTAGTGTGGCTGTCACTATGAGCTTCTCACCTAAATTCATACTACTTACATAAGCTGGGTAATCAATAACATTATCTTTACCTACCTGAACAGGGTATTTATTGCAATCTTCAATCTCAGTAGACAAAACCTGTTTTTTGTATTTACATATGTGTTATTTCTCGTTTCTCAATTTGCTTTCAGATATTCCTTATATTCCAGTTTATTTCCTATTTAGACAAGAGATTGTTAAATTTTTATACATCAATGATTTAGACCTTTGTGTGGCAATGGCGAAGCTTTCAGAGATATACTTTTGTCTTATTCATAACATAGCACATTTTTTTGATAAGATATTATTTCATATTTTTTATCAGGTTTTTTTTTGCTATGTATTTTATTTTACAAAGATTTTATCATTTCATATGACATCTGTCATTGATGACTTTTGAGTGGCCATGTCACTAAGCAAATTTAAGTGAATCTAAAAAAAAAATTTGGTGGCCTGTGATAATGCGCTTTACCGAACTTTTTACCCTGGAACACCAAGGCAACTAAAGGAACACAGCTCAGTAAAAGTCAAACCAGCCATCCACTCTAAGCACGAAACATTATAATTATGAAAATCGCACAAAAAAGTTTAATTTATTGATTAACGTAAATTCATTTGCCAAACAAAAACTGAAACCGTCGCCTTAGAATGAAAAGCAGGGAAGGTAATTTATGTTTTTTTTTTTTTGTTTTATTATATTTTGAGAACGAAAACCACAGCACACAAGTCCTAATACAAAAAGTTTATATTATTATTGATTTCTTTCTCTACCTGCTCTAGGATAAAATGGAAGGATGTGTCAGACTTTAACTTACTGAAACCTCACCTATGTTCCTTCAAAAAGTTTTTTATTTTACACTTTTTAGTTATGGTACCACCACTAAAAAGTACCCCTAAGCCATACTTAAATACCTTATAGCCAGAGTGCATCTCATGACAATCTTAATAATCCCAAACACGGTTAGCTTACATAATATATTACATAGTTCCAGCTTCATCATCAGATCAGGTCGATAAATCCCTTCCCCTTTTTCTTTCAGTCAGTCATCGACTACACGTATAAACAAAGCAATTTTACTTGTTACGACATTTCTGCTGTGATCCTATGGGGAGTTCCGTTCCATATCTTTGAAGTTCATGACCAAATAGTAAGAATATTTCTATGTGACCAATTTGGAAGCATAACGCTTCCAAATTGGTCCAAATTGGCTATTAATAAAAAAATAATTTTCAAAATCGGTCCACAATTGACCGAGAAATTGGTGAACATGCATAAAAAAAAACTGGGCAAGTGCGAGTCGGACTCACACCTTGAGGTTTCCGTACAAAATTACCTATGTAAACAGTTCAATTCCCGAATGGAGTATCGAAGATTTTTCCGAATTGCAAAGATTTTTTTTGTTGTGACGTAACAAAAAAATTACAGTTTTCAGATTTATTCCTATACCTGCGCTATAAGACCTTTCTTTATGCAAAATTTCAGGATTCTGGATCTACGGGAAATACCTTTTCCTTGAGAGTGTCGAAATAAACGGTTTTTGAGACATAAACAGTAGTATCTTTTTTTTAAGTTAACTTACACATTTGATCTTTTCACAGCTTCAAGAGACCACAAACTTGAGTATATGGTTTTAATTTCATTTCAATATCTTCACGCGTTCTCGAGATAAAGATTCTTGAAAGAGAGACAGACAGACCGACCGACAGACAGACAGACTGACGGACGGACAACAAAGTGATCCTATACGGTTTCTGTTTTTTCCTTTTGGGGTACGGAACCCTAAAAATACATTCAGCCGAACATAGGACCTCCTTTTTTTAATGTCGGTTAAAAACCCACAGTGTTCCTTCAGTTGTCCTTTTTACGAGGGCTACGGTAACTCCTTCTAAAAAGCCATAGTATTAGTAGGCATGGACCCTAACTGACCCAGTCTATAATGACGAGATATAACATATGTACTCGTAGTGTACGATCCGAGGACAGAGTTCCTTTGATATTGTTCCACCGTCCATTAAAAGCTTATTTTTCTAGCCATCTAGTCCCTTTATGTTACGCGCAGCACTTTCATGTGAAATAGCGATCGAAAAATATCCTGAAGCTTTAATGTTTATTCAGTGGACTAAAAGTTGAAAACGATGTCAAAATAAAACTAGCAAAATTCAATTGATATCATATTGGGTACCAATGTGTGTGTGTGTTTGTTTTTTTTTTTGTTCTGCAGTTATTATTATAAAACAAAAAACAACTAATTTCAAGTCATATTTATGTAGCGCGCGTTGACCCGTTGCTTGAAATAATTTTTATTTTTACTTCGTACGGTTTGTGCATTCAGTCTGTGTGTTTAGATTATAGTATTTCCGTTTTATACAGTCACTTTGTATATATATATAAAATGTGGGTGTAACGTATCCAAATGGTTTTTGCAGTATTTGACAGCAAATTTATTGAGTCAGCCTTCTTAGCAACATCACTGAGGTAGTGAATACTACAGTAAAGTTTTCAGCTCCATTTTACCTAAGTAGATGACGCCGGTTTCTATGATCCCGCACATTATTCTGTTGTGTAGACACTTGAGTTACAACACTACATTAACATTATGGCCTGTGCTTCACTGGGACGCCTTGGCGGCTGGCAGTTCGCGCAGCAAACAAATTACATGCAGGTCTAAGGCGTGTACCTTACCTGCCCCCCTAGCCTAGTTACGATCGTTTCGTTTGCGTCGAACGCCTCGAGTAGGCCACGCCTCCGATTCCTTTATTCTGACCACGTGACTGAGCGTTGCGATGACATCAGAACAAAGGAATCGGAGGCATGGCCTACTCGAGGCGTTCGACGCAAACGAAACGATCGTAACTTGGCTAGGGGGGCTGACCACTGTTGGTCACGCGCTCAACCGTTTTTTTAACGTAATGACCTGGCTATGCCATGGCGTCAGAGTGAGTCACGGTCCTATATTACAATATCCACTAGGAATCGATTTGCGAATGATTGAAACAGCCACTGAACTTCACTTGAAAAAATCTTGCTCGAAATGAAAAAATTCGTGGGTAGTCCCTGGATAATGTTTAAATTTTTTTTTACTTCTGCTGCGGGATTTTCTACTTGATAAAAATAAAACTAAGTTATTTAACAAATGAAGAAGTTGTGTAATGTAACAATTGATTCTTTTCTCAAAATTTTATCGTATCCGTAAATGTTGGTCGTAATTTGCTTTAACAGAAAATATGAAACAAACAGAAATAAAAAAAAAACGTCCGTAAAAAGAATAACGTACCTTTAATATAAAGTTTATTTAAACTTATAATTCCAAGTCAATCGTAAAGTATAACACTTCAAAGCAACCTGTTTTAAAAAACGACGATTTCATAGGAAAAGACCTATTATCGTGTATTTGTTTTCATGTTCCGAATTTCTGGTAATTATTTCGGGAAATTATGAAATTTAATAATCGTAAATAGTATTAGTAAAAAGACAGTCAAGGAGATGAGATGTAACATCTAGAAAATTAATAAAATCCGTATGATATTTAATTACTCGTAATAAAAGTGATTTCTCTCATACATTTTTAAAATTTGTTTAAAATATTTTTAATTTAAATTTAGACTGTAATTAGAGACCCATAAGAAAGACAATGATAGAGTTGGGCTTTAATTACCGAAAATCGATATATACCTATGACATTTTAATTTGAGATGGCGTTGTATACGAATTTTTTTTTTTCGTTATTTTTTTCCATTTTTTCTCACCGATTAAACCTTCCTTGGTCTATCTCAAATATTTCAAGACTAAAATAAGCTAAATCGGTCCAGCCGTTCTCGAGTTTTAGCGAGACTAATGAACAGCTATTCATTTTTATATATAAACTTATATTAACTTTTTGTCGAGTTAGGCAAACACAATTGAGACTGAGCAGCTGACACATTTCAGAAAAGATTCCAAATTAAAAAAAAAAAGAAGATTTTTTAAAGAATTAAATGAAACTCCACTTAATTGCAAAACTAAGAATGAAAAATATTTATTATTATTTATTTATATATAATATTCTTTAAATACATAGGTAAGAGAGTATACTTACGTAGTCATGTATCTAATGAAAACTTACTTTTCAACTCGGAGCCCCTGCCAATTGATCTTCTTCGTGGTGACATCTCCCTGTCTCTGCAGATAAGAAAACTTAGATTAAAACTTGCGAATAAGGTAAAAACTTGAACAATAACGTAACTTAGTATTACATTTTAGGTTTCCTGGAAATGCTGTGTCAAGAAATAGGAAACGCGGCAAACGTCTTGTGTTAATATTTGTTTTGCGTAGCGCAAGGTACGAAAACCAAAAGTTTTTATTTAACCTCGAAATGTCAATGACTTGGCAAAATAAACGAACATTGAAAGAAAAAAAATGATTTTAACAAAACAAGAAAAAACTGGGCAAGTGCGAGTCGGACTAGCGCACTGAGGGTTCCGTACAAACTTGTAAGGTAAATTGCGGTTTATGATTTATGACGTATTAAAAAAAACTACTTACTAGATCTCGTTCAAACTAACTTTCGGCGGAAGTTTGCATGGTAATAAACATCATATATTTTTTTTAGTTTTATCATTCTCTTATTTTAGAAGTTACAGGGGGGAGGACACATTTTACCACTTTGGAAGTGGCTCTCGCGCAAACTATTCAGTTTAGAAAAAAAATTATATTTGAAACCCCAATATCATTTTTGAAGACCTATCTATAGATACCCCACCCGTATGGAATGAAAAAAAAATTTTTGACTTTCAGTTCTAAGTATGGGGAACCCCCAAATTCTATTGTTTTTATTTTCTATTTTTGTGTGAAAATCTTAATGCGATTCACAGAATACATCTACTGCTAACCAAGTTTCAACAGTATAGTTCTTATAGTTTCGGAAAAAAGTGGCTGTGACATGCGGACGGACAGACAGACAGACATGACGAATCTATCAAGGTTCCATTTTTTGCCATTTGGCTACGGAACCCTAAAAAAGGAAAAATTCTGCACTTAATCATTTCTAGTAATGGCTCTGCCGGTAACCTTTGACCCAGCTGTAGTTGCTTTAAAATGAAAAGTAGTTTTATATTTTATCGTCATTTGATATTGATAGTCGATACCCATCACGTCTGCGGATCATTGTGACTTAATTTAGTTCATTTAAATCAAAAATGCACTCTTTGTACATCCCTGCCCCCCTAGCCAAGTTACGATCGTTTCGTTTGCGTCGAACGCCTCGAGTAGGCCACGCCTCCGATTCTTTTGTTCTGACGTCATTTCAACGCTCAGTCACGTGGTCAGAACAAAGGAATCGGAGGCGTGGCCTACTCGAGTCGTTCGACGCAAACCAAACGATCGTAACTTGTCTAGGGGAGCTGGGCGTCGGGAATCAAGGAGCGATCTCCGGCCACCGTAGGCGCGGGCTTGTTGTGGACGACGTGCAATCGGTAACTCGCCTTCCGCTCGTTCAACAAAGACCAAGCCTGAATGTTCCACGCGCGCCTCAAAGATTATAGAATAGAATAGAATAGAATAAACTTTATTGTACACCAAAATAGTAACAAAAACTTTTACATTAACTTAAATCTATGGGTACAAAGGCGGTCTTATCGCTGACAGCGATATCTACCAGACAACCTTAGGGTGGAATGTATGAATTTGAAATAGAAACAAAGGGGGGGTTGATTATGTCAGTAGTAGCAGTGCCAATGGCAGGTAAGGTCATGAGAAACACTTTTGAGAAGGAATACTGGTGGTTCTAGAACATAAAAGGCAACTAAAAGAACATAGGTGAGGTTTTAGTCAGTAAAATTCTGACACACCTTTCCACTACACCTTAGAGCGCGAGAAGTCATTAGATAACTTTCCACCTCAAAAAAAACCATTTCATACATGGATATATTCATGGGTTGTAGAAGCATCCAACTATTTTTTTTATTGAAAACAGAATTTTAAATAACGCTACGCCATGATTTCGTAGCGCGTAGCTATTTGCTACGATTAATATTTACGTAAGTCGACGCCTAAGTATATCACTTTGGATCGTTTTATGAATTAAGTCCAGTTTTTCATTTTTATCAATAGCAAAAACCGAACTCGCGCACTGAGGTTTCCGGTACAAACTTAGCTATGTTAATAGTTCATTCCCAAATCTAGTATTAAAGGTTTTTCCGAATCGCCATAAAGTTTTTTTTGTGAATTACTTTTTTTTTATTCACATTTTTTTCCTATACTTTGCTAGACCTGCTTTATACCAATTTGTAAAGATCAACGGGAAGTACCCTATAGGTAGCTTTTGGTTTCCTAGTGACTGTCGCTTGAACGGAGCACAAAAGGCTTTTATTTGGGTATCTTTAGATGACAGACGTACCGTTTCCGTTTTTGCCGACTTCAGTAGGTACGTTACCCCAAAAAACATGTTATGATGTTATGTCATTACTATCTTTATATAATAAAGTTTTGCAATATCCATTTCGTTAATCAACCAAAGATACTGCATAAGCATATTCAGCCTTTTAATGTTCCCATTGCTGGGACTCAGGCCTCCTCTCTAGGAGAGGGAATGGGCCATAATCCACATCGCGGGCCCAGTGCGGGTTGGTGAATGTCACATGTCTTCGATTTTTTGGTTCTAGGACATGCCAGTTTCCTCACGATGTTTTCCTTCACCGTTTTGAGAGCAGTGGTGATGAAACAAATTACACAAAGTACTTAATGCGCCTGACTGGGTTTGAACCCGCGATCTACAACTCGTAAGTCGGGGCAGTTACCACTTGGCCAACACTGCTCTAAAGATACTGAGTTAGTTATAAACAAATCCACGTGTATGTACTTGTACATTGTACCTACAACAAATCCCGTACAAAACTAAACCTGTCAATACCCTCAGAGATTAGAAGTACTGGCTTCTGACGTGCCGACTCTGGATCCATTTTGCGAATCTCTATGAGAAACGTAAGTGGTCCAATTTATGTCATGACTAATCTACAGACGGGCCAGTGTTCGATTCTCGTGTGAAACGCCGAAGAGTGATCGGATTAAAACC